>HG996558.1:12507500-15007500 GCA_905340355.1 Rhagonycha fulva
CATCGAATTTTCGGGCAAACCTAGTATTTGAAGGATCTGAACCGGAATTTTGTGAAGACAAACTTCGGTGTCTGGCAATTGGATCGAACTTCTTTTCCACGATTTTACCTTGTACTTATACACCTACTTTCTACCATCAATGTAACGTTTCAAATCCCGAAAATTTGGAGCCTTTTAGATTTTTAAAGAGGTAAAAATTGCTTTATTACGTAAATTCAACAATTAACATTATCATACATTTTTAAACAGAAATAGAACTTTAAGATCTTTACGTCCAGAATTTGACAGTTATCAGAATCCGACATTTGGGATTACTTTGTCATTAGTTGAATCAAGAGATACAAGGATTAAATTAGGAGATGAAGTTACGGCGTGTGATTATTATTAACAATGCTAGCTGCAAGTTGAAAGACTAATTAATACCTCTAAATGTTTGTATTTTTAAAATTGATTTTATAGATTTAAAAAATTAAAATGCTTAAGAATTTTGCGTGGTTTTTCTTGTTCCTATAGGTAAAAGTTAGCATCTCTGCTGGCGCCGTAGGTGCTTTTTAAGAAATTTTAAAATAAAATTGGATATATTTCCAATTAATTGCCCTAAATTTAAAAAAATTTATGTATGAAATTTTGTGTATGAAAAGGAGCTGAACTTTGGTTATACTGTATTAATGCAAGAGAAATGAAATTCGTTCTCAAATTGAATTTAAAAATTCAGCTGTCGCCGACACTTGGGGAGTATGCCTGAAAGCTAAGGGCCCCTGACATATGCTAAAGTTAACATTTATTTCCCAAGAACTTAACTGACTTTGTTTCAAAATAAAGTTTGTATTTTCCGTGCATTTAAATTCAGTTTATTTGCTCCGTCTGTTATTCTCTCTTTGTTTGTTTCACAATACGGAAGATAAGTGAATTAGATATGGATGTATGTTGAAATGAAAAGCACCGCGTAATATTAGCGCATACATCAAAATTGTTTTAAAGGCACAGCAGTGGTGGTTTTATAAAATATAATTTTAAAGTATTCCCTAAACAAACCAAAAATCGACTGTTAGAAGCTTATAAAAAATTTTGATTTATTGGTTAGTTGGCTTGTATTTACAGCAAATAATTTACATCTATATTTTAAAAGTCCCTTCCTTTATCAGTTTTAATTATGACAATAAGGAAGTTACAAAATTGTTTTAAAAAATTTAAAGAAACTTTGATGTTTTAACTCCATTGGGGACGCTTTCTCAAATTTTTGACCAATAGGTAATAAATAACACAACATTGAAGCGTTCCATTTACGGAACATTAAATTTTTGCATTAGATTATTTCATATTTGTTCAAAAAATTGAAATGAGTGAAAGCAGATATTTGACATATTATATTAGTTTTTTTTTGAAACCCTCGTTTTATTTGTTATTTACTTCGTCACCTAAATTATATAAATTTTTAAGTTCTTGTAATGAAGGATTGCGTTTTAATGAAAGTGCCAAGTACTTTGTCAAAACAACGCAAATCGAATCACATATTTCCATAATAATATCCTGTTGTATTTGTTCAAGTTGTGTACAAATGTAATACAATTGTACTTATTTTTAGCACAATTTTGTTATTTTACAACACAAATTGTTCTACAATTTATAAAATTGTAATAATTTAAATAAAAAAGTGGAATAATTTGATACAAATTTAATACAATTGTACTTATTTTTAGCTCAATTTTGTTATTTTATAACACAAATTGTGATAAATTTTTACACAATTTGTGATTTTAGATGATCTAGACACAAATTGTTCTACAATTTATAAAATTGTAATAATTTAAATAAAAAAGTGGAATAATTTGATACAAATTTAATACAATTGTACTTATTTTTAGCACAATTTTGTTATTTTATAACACAAATTGTAATAAATTTTTACACAATTTTATATTTTAGATGATCTAGACACAAATTGTTCTACAATTTATGAAATTGTAATAATTTAAATAAAAAAGTGGAATAATTTGATACAAATGTAATACAATTGTACTTATTTTTAGCACAATTTTGTTATTTTATAACACAAATTGTAATAAAGTTTTACACAATTTTATATTTTAGATGATCTAGACACAAATTGTTCTACAATTTATGAAATTGTAATAATTTAAATAAAAAAGTGGAATAATTTGATACAAATTTAATACAATTGTACTTATTTTTAGCACAATTTTGTTATTTTATAACACAAATTGTAATAAATTTTTACACAATTTGTGATTTTAGATGATCTAGACACAAATTGTTCTACAATTTATGGAATTGTAATAATTTAAATAAAAAAGTGGAATAATTTGATACAAATTTAATACAATTGTACTTATTTTTAGCACAATTTTGTTATTTTGTAACACAAACTGTAATAAATTTTTACGCAATTTGTACTTTTAGATGATCTAGACACAAATTGTTCTACAATTTATGAAATTGTAATAATTTAAATAAAAAAGTGGAATAATTTGATACAAATGTAATACAATTGTACTTATTTTTAGCACAATTTTGTAATTTTACAACACAAATTGTAATAAATTTTTACACAATTTGTGATTTTAGATGATCTAGACACAAATTGTTCTACAATTTATGGAATTGTAATAATTTAAATAAAAAAGTGGAATAATTTGATACAAATTTAATACAACTGTACTTATTTTTAGCTCAATTTTGCTATTATATAACACAAATTGTAATACATTTTTACACAATTTGTACTTTTACATGATCTAGACACAATTGTTCTACAATTTATGAAATTGTAATAATTTAAATAAAAAAGTGGAATAATTTGATACAAATGTAATACAATTGTACTTATTTTTAGCACAATTTTGTAATTTTACAACACAAATTGTAATAAATTTTTACACAATTTGTGATTTTAGATGATCTAGACACAAATTGTTCTACAATTTATAAAATTGTAATAATTTAAATAAAAAAGTGGAATAATTTGATACAAATTTAATACAATTGTACTTATTTTTAGCACAATTTTGTTATTTTATAACACAAATTGTAATAAATTTTTACACAATTTTATATTTTAGATGATCTAGACACAAATTGTTCTACAATTTATGAAATTGTAATAATTTAAATAAAAAAGTGGAATAATTTGATACAAATGTAATACAATTGTACTTATTTTTAGCACAATTTTGTTATTTTATAACACAAATTGTAATAAAGTTTTACACAATTTTATATTTTAGATGATCTAGACACAAATTGTTCTACAATTTATGAAATTGTAATAATTTAAATAAAAAAGTGGAATAATTTGATACAAATTTAATACAATTGTACTTATTTTTAGCACAATTTTGTTATTTTATAACACAAATTGTAATAAATTTTTACACAATTTGTGATTTTAGATGATCTAGACACAAATTGTTCTACAATTTATGGAATTGTAATAATTTAAATAAAAAAGTGGAATAATTTGATACAAATTTAATACAATTGTACTTATTTTTAGCACAATTTTGTTATTTTGTAACACAAACTGTAATAAATTTTTACGCAATTTGTACTTTTAGATGATCTAGACACAAATTGTTCTACAATTTATGAAATTGTAATAATTTAAATAAAAAAGTGGAATAATTTGATACAAATGTAATACAATTGTACTTATTTTTAGCACAATTTTGTAATTTTACAACACAAATTGTAATAAATTTTTACACAATTTGTGATTTTAGATGATCTAGACACAAATTGTTCTACAATTTATAAAATTGTAATAATTTAAATAAAAAAGTGGAATAATTTGATACAAATTTAATACAATTGTACTTATTTTTAGCACAATTTTGTTATTTTACAACACAAATTGTAATAAATTTTTACACAATTTGTGATTTTAGATGATCTAGACACAAATTGTTCTACAATTTATGAAATTGTAATAATTTAAATTAAGAAGTGGAATAATTTGATACAAATGTAATACAATTGTACTTATTTTTAGCACAATTTTCTTATTTTACAACACAAATTGTAATAAATTTTTACACAATTTGTGATTTTAGATGATCTAGACACAAATTGTTCTACAATTTATGAAATTGTAATAATTTAAATAAAAAAGTGGAATAATTTGATACGAATTTAATACAATTGTACTTATTTTTAGCACAATTATGTTATTTTATAACACAAATTGTAATAAATTTTTACACAATTTGTGATTTTAGATGATCTAGACACAAATTATTGTTCTACAATTTATGAAATTATAATAATTTAAATAAAAAAGTGGAATAATATGATACAAATGTAATACAATTGTACATATTTTTAGCACAATTTTGTTATTTTACAACACAAATTGTAATAAATTTTTACACAATTTGTGATTTTAGATGATCTAGACACAAATTGTTCTACAATTTATGAAATTATAATTATTTAATTAAAAAAGTGGAATAATTTGATACAAATTTAATACAATTGTACTTATTTTTAGCACAATTTTGCTATTGATAACACAAATTGTAATACATTTTTACACAATTTGTACTTATAGATAATCTAGACACAAATTGTTCTAATTTTAAGTACAATTTTTTTTCTGTGGGAGCGCTCCAATATTTTATTGTAGTATCCTTTTTACCACTGAGAGCCTGAGGACTCTCAGCTACCAGAAAGCAAAAACGACTTTTAAAAATTAAGAACTACAAAAATTAAATTTTTTACACACAGAAAAAAAATTGTGTTTAAAAGTACAAATTTTTGTAAAAATTTAGTACAATTGTACTTGTTTTTAGCACAATTTTAGTCATATTTAGCGCAATTGTACTATTTTTTAACACAAATTGTACTATATTTTCACACAATTTGTTTTTGTAGACAATCTATACACAAATTGATCTACTTTTAAGCTCAATTTTACTTTGCAAGGAATTAAATATAAGAAATAATATATCATAACCCGTCATTTGATCTCCTGTGCTTTATTTTCAGAAATGTTTACATTAGTGGAAACGACGCGCATGGATGGATTAATGAAAATATTTAATTTAACTTCCTTCTCTTTTCTACTTTTTTGTTTCAAAAATATATTTTGTAGTATCCCATACATGGTAAAATAATTTATCATGGTTATCGTGCATTTGTTGATAAAGTTACATATGCTCAAGCCAAGTAAACTTTAAATATTTTATTAAAAATTGTCTTTAGTTTATAAAAATATATTTGCAAGTGTAACGTTTTTAATTGTACTTATATTGTTTAATAATTTTTTGGAGTTACTGTGCTACTGCAATTATCTACATGGAAAGTTGGGATCAGCCTATGGCAACCGAGGATGAAGAGCCATGTGTTGTTCAACGGTATATAGGACGTATAATAGAAATTGTAATTTATCCACTTGATGGAGGCTGTCCATGGTTCTTACCCAAAGCTTATTGTACGAAAGGAGGGCTTATGTCACCTGAAGATGACTTGTTAGACAGGTAATGCTTATCGTACAAAATTTTATTATAATTGTGTAAAGTTTAAGTTGCACTAGATCTTTCATAGTTTATTGCCCAAACACAAGGAGAGCACTTCTGAACTTTCATAAGCCGGAGTTGGGAGTAATAAGAAACGCAAGTCTAATTCGAGAACTAACAAGACAGAATCGTCAGTTAGATCGATTATTGGGTAAAAATGAAGAGATAGTAATGTAAGCTACAATAAACCATAGAAATATAAAAAAATTATTAAAGTTGATATCAGTAATTATTTAGGCTATCCGATGACAGTGATGGATGAAGGTAAATATGTTGAACCTATGATGCAGCAACAATTTGGAAAAGAACTAGGGCATATGAGAATTGCTTATTGTTCTCAAGAAAATAGACAAAAATTTGAGATTGATAAAAGTCTACAATTTCCCGACAGTGTGATCTTTGCTGATGTAAGTAACTATATAGGTTAACATGCGAGCGTCCCAATAACAGCCCCTAATGAGTAACATAAGACAATTCTATCGAGCACCTCCTTTAAATTTAAATACCTATGTGTAAATTAAGCTATCTTTACTATACTGTCAAAAACTATTTTCATTTTTACATTGTTAAAACTTTTAGAATCTATCTTCCTATTTTGCAAACTACACGTTAATAAATACCGATAGTCTTCAATATTTACAAATGTATAATCAACAATATTTAACGCCACAATGTTTTCGTGGAAACCTTACTATGCAGGGATTTGGAAAACCATTTATCGAAGATGTTCCAACTTATACTTTGGATATTGGAGAAAATAGATTTAGATATCTTTCACCTTGTACTCATACAGCTCGCGGGTTATTAAAGCAAAGTACTATTCGCAACCCCGAGATATTAGAACCTTATAACTTTTTGAAACGGTAAGGACAGTTTCTCGTTTCAGCTATAGCAATAATAATTAAAATATAAAATATTTTTTGACAGATATCGAATTCTAAATCAACTTCGTCCAGAATTTAGAGATTATAGGTCTCCCACGTTTGGTTTAAACATGGAATTAGCTTCTCCTGAAGGATCGTTGATTAATGTAGGTGATTATGTTTTTTCAAATTACTTAACTTCTTGTTAAAAATTATGAACTACTATACTATTGTAGTATTATATTGTAAATGATTTTATGTTTGAAATTGATAATATAATAAATTATTAAAGTATTTAAATATATAAATTATTAACTCGTTGATATTAGATAACATTAAAACTTCAAAATATCGAGTTATTAATAAAACTATATATTATTATATAATATATATTATTCTGATGACAAACGAAATAATCGTTTGAAAGCTCAATAAATCTTTTAATTAATTTTTAATTTATTAATAACTCGATATTTTGAAGTTTTAATATTATCTAAATTATTAAAGAATTTAACTTGGTTTGTTGTCCAGATTGAAGATTTAATCTCGCTACACAATCTACTCTCAACAGATATCAGATATTCAGAGCAGGACTTAAAAACCTAAAGATTGGAATTCGTTTGAATGAAGAAAAGAAACAACATTTGTCTTTAAAAGTTATACAATTGTGCAATGTTTTGGCTCAATTTAGTCTTAGATTGTCGGCAAGTTTAATATTGTTTTAAGAGCAGGTAAACGTCAACGATTTTGTGCAGGAAAGCAACATTTAAGCGACCGTCAACTGGGAAACGCCAAATGGGCGCAAGTCGATTGGGCGCCGGTTACAAACCAATGCATGCAAACCAAAAAGCTTTGTATGCATTAAACGACTAGAAAACTTTAAAATTATTTCCAGAAATGGGAACAGCAAAAAGTTGACAGCAAAATGTAACAATTTCATTACCTGAGTCAGTTATGAGAAATAATGGTTAATTTCTCCTGTAGGGTCTAGGGACCTACACAGACGCAAAGAGGAGCGTTGGAAGGAAAACTATTTCAACACCAACACAAGACCAACACAATACCAAGAAATTCTCTACATAAGGCAAAAAATTTTTGCAAGATTTATTACACTTTTTCTTGACATCTCTGACCACTTGAACCATCAGTGGTTTCTTGGTCTTGTCTTTCGAGGCCAAAAAGATAACACAAGAATGCTAACAGTAGTTACAACTTCATGGAGCCCTAGGCAAAATTAAGTTTTTTCCATTTAAAGAAAATAAGGATTATTATTGACGAGTAACGACAAAATCAAAACTATAATTTATTAGACGTATGAATTCGTGTAGCTAACTTTGAGCGTTGCAATACTTTAGAGTGTTTTTTTTTACCTCAAGGCATTATGTGTAAAATGTAAAAAAATTGTGGAAAAACCGGGGAGTTTGGGGGGTACGGAATACCCACCAGCTACTAGAAAGCTACAAAACAACTTTTCAAAATTCAAAAAGACAAAATTTGATTCTTAAAAAGTTAACTTTTGTTGCTTACGGAGTCCGAGCGGCCAGGTCAAATTATTGTAAGAATATATCCGTTTTCTACTGTGGATTGTGGAATAAAAATCTTCACAGTTGGGCTAAACGACGTATGTACGCTAATTCTTCCTACGGTTTTTTTCAGGAAAAGATTCAGAATTAATCACCTTATCAGGAGCTAAATACATAAATAAATTAAGAAATAAATTTACAAACAGTATAAAATAAAATGTAGCCACAGCAGTGGAGTGATGCGATCGCTGGTTGAGTATAGAGCGGAAATTCTGGGTTCCGGTGGGCATACACACTTTGTGGTGATCCCTGATATTTGTGTCGACGTCATTACCGTTGATACGGCTGCGTCACACACGAGAGTTTACGAGACAGGTTAGGTAGGCAGGGAATGAAGCCATGGGCCTTCTAGACCTGCAGAGCTATCTAATATTATATATATAAAATAAAATTTCCAATTTTAAAATTAAAATTTGAAAAAAACCAATTTCATAATCTTGAATTGCGGTTCAACTAATTAACATGGCTAAACACAGGGTTTATACCAGGGGTGTCAAACTCATTTCAACCATGGGCCGCATTTTCTGACAAGAAAAGTTTTAATAATCAGTGAAGTTTATTGAGGCCATAAAAATATACACGACAGGCCGCCAGTTTGACAACCCTCGTTTACTGTAGTACTGTAGTTTAAATTAAAAATATTGCTTTTAGCAGTAACCTAAGCTTGATTGGTAGATATCTCTCTTAACGGTTTTTTTGTATTGTAAAAGCTAAAACTTTGATAACCTTTTTACAGGTGCCGTTCTACCGGACAAGAAATTAAGTCTATCTGATTGCTTTTACCTGAGTTAATGCTTTTTAATTCTTACATATTCTACCATTCACATACATTCATTTATGTAAATACTGCTGAAGTAAATTTTTACTAACTCCCCAAACTATGCTTGGATGGTATTCCATACCCCCCAAACCCCCTGGTTTCAAAGATCAACATCGTGTTTATCCTGCTATTGAATTCATTACACTGCAACCGTTCTAAACAAATATTTCAAAATGATGCAGTGTTTAAAACCGGGGAATCTGGGAGATATGAAATACCCCCCAGCACCAGGAAGCAAAAAGTTTTATAAAAAAAAGTTAGAAATATAAAAAGCAGTCAAAACTTTTTTAGTTAAATATTAATCAAATTTGAATCTTCTAAGTATAATTATCATTGATGAGATTGTTCTGAGAATGAGATACGTAAAAAAAAATCTTAAAGAAAAAATGCACTATATTTTCCATTCGCTGCTGATCGAATGCTGCTCACTAGTCAATTTTGGTAAAACACATCATATTCTGGAGTTTGATCTTTTGTGCTTTGTTTTTGAAAATTGCTTATATTAATCGTAACGACGCGCATGGATAGATTAACAAAATTATTTAATTTAATCAAAGCAGAGATAAATTTTTTCTCATTTCCTCTCTACTTTTTTGTATCAAAAATATATTTTGTAGTATCCTATACATTCATGGTAAAATAATTTAACATGGTTATCGCGCATTTGTTAATAAAGTTACATATTCTTAAAAGTTTTGTTATTTTCAAGGGTATCGTTTTAAATTGTATATTATTTTAATTTTTTTTTCTTTTACCGTTAGAAGTTGCTGTTCCACTGCAAGAACCCACATGGCATGTTATAATCATCCTTTTTATTCGACAGCCTACCAAGAGCCATGTATCGTTCGAACGCGTATAGGAAAAATAACACAAATTTCAATTTATTTATCCACTTGATGGAGGCTGTCCATAGTTGTTAAGCAGAGATTATTGTACGAATGGAGGCCTTAAATCACTTTCAGGCATATTTTGCCTGATAAGTGCAAGCAGTGCATAAACTATGTCCAATTTATGTTTCAATGACAAAAAATCACGTTTTTTATTAAAAGTTTTTTTTAAAACATCGGTTTAATTTATCTATTAGGAGTTGGAGGTAGGAGTCTGATAGAGCATAATTAAAACTTAAAGTAAAAAATATGGAACAGAGGCTAAATGAACTCAATAAAACTTCAAATTACGCTTCAACGTACATTGCTAATGTACATTAATGTCATTTTATATTTCCAGAATGATGTATTAAATAAAATGAGCACGTAGTTTTTCATAAAACTTATTGATTTTAAAGAACACATTTTTACAAAATTGAATAAACTTTTATTTGGTTTTTCAACTAGTCTAGAAAATTCTGGAAAGCTTTCTCAAAGTTAACAAAATTTCAGTTCATTAAATATTATGTATTACACAAATTGCTTCTGACAAGTAATTTTTAAACCTCGAAAATTTTAAAAATAATGAAGATTATATTACAGTTAATATCACAATTAATAAATTATTAACTTGACATTTAATAATTTCTAGAAGCACAAAACAATTTCAAATCATTTAGTTTTATTTTTAATTTTAAAAAATGAAAGAACGAATTTAGTTAAAAAAATTTATATGATGTAACCAAAAGATGAGGAAGAATGGAGGGTGGTACAGAGAACCTGCAAAAATGTTCCTTGAGGTATTCGCATATAAGAATCTAAACCGGGAATTTTGGAGCGGACATAATTTTTGAATTGTTTTACTCTCACAAAATATTCTGTGCTCCTGTTCCATGCTAAGCTGAGCTCCATGCGACAATTTTTTTTTATTCAAATTCAGATATTGACGAGAGATGTTGGGATGACAATTTGAAATATCCTTAGGTAAAATACTTGGGGGGCTATCCAAAATCTTATCAAACCTTAAAAAACGGCAGTGGATAGAACAGTTCAAAAAGAAAATGTAGTTTTTTTTTATAATTTTATGAATAAATTTTAATATAAAATCGGGATAAAAATTAATAATAATATCGAAATAAAAATCATTTCTTATCACTGAAATTGGTATGAATGATATCAATTTTTAATTTAATTTTATCAAAGTTTCTGCTTGTAACCGTTACAATCTAAACTAAATTTTAAAATTCGTTACAAATTTAATTAGCTGAATAACAGGATTATCTGAAATAATTTAAAATTTATTTAAAATTACAAATAAACATAAATTTTTGTAAATTTGTAATACTAAAAACATCATTTGGAGCAGCAAAACCTCTTTGTGCTTCAGCTCCAGTTCCGGGACAAAATTTAATTGCTGCTGAGCGCTTCAGTTCAGTGCTACACTCCAAACTTCTGATCTAAGCAATACATTTTTCCCCAAAGTTAAGTGGGGATAACACAAAATTTATTTAAACTATTTCTTTATAACCAGCTGAAATATGCGGCCAGAGGCCGCATAAACGAATCTAGTGCGTCGTGATGTAGTTGTTCGGCCTTCGGCTTCATTTGGTTATTTGTCTATTTTGTAGATAAAATAGACGAATAACTAGATCCATGGGGATCCCCAGGGTCAGGAAGTTAAAAGTTACACAATTTTAAATTATAATTAGTAAAATTTTTAAATTACATTTTTATAAAAATTATCAGAAGGAATGAAACTTCTAGATATTATCATTTATGTGGTTATTTGGCATTCAGCCCCACTCTTTAAAGAGAATGCTGCGATACGAAAAAGGAAATAGTTGTTCGGCCTACCCGTAAACTTTATTGTTAAACATCGCTATTGGTTAAGCATCCAAATAAGATACCCAAATTAATTAAGTTAGAATGACGTAAGTGACAATTTTTCTGGATTGTACTATTTGTGCATCAATTTTAAATAAAGTTTTAATGAAATTTATTGGACCATCTGAGATAGATGGCTTTTGGCCGCTTTTAACTATTTAGTATGTAATTGCTCGGTCTTTGGTCTCACGTATAGTGTAGATGATAGTTGTTTTTTTTCCGGAATTTGGTTTTGCATTGGATTGCAGATTTGGAATTGGGTGGATTCATAAAATTGATTTAAATGTAGACACCACGATGTGGTCTCGACGTAGTCGTGGTTTTTTCAGCAAGCACGCTAGAGGTGGCCATCTTTTGTATCCCGTCTCCTTTGAGACATAATTGACGTTGGCTATTTGTGTATATTATAATCTGTGGTAGGTATTACTATTATTGCAGCCAAAATTACTCTCAAATTTTGATGTTTTAATTCAGCAACGAAAGAGACTTTCAAATATAACACCTATATTTTTTCCACTTTATTCCGTATTTTGGAATTTACGTCTGCTTACCCAAAACCCTATATCTCCAACTACAACTCCAACTGTGCTTGGACGGTATTCAATCTTCTGCAAACCTGCCGGTATCATTATGATATTGTTTTTATGAATTTGAAACCGTTTCAAATAGATAAATTATCATGTAGTGGTTATATGACCGGGGGGTCTGGGGGGTATAGAATACCCCCCAGGAACAGGAAGAAGGAGTATCGAGTAGAGGTAATATTTCTCAGATACTATCATTGGTGTTTGTTTAGCCCTTGGCCTCATTCATAGACCTGCGGCCCGAGTTAGGGAATTGTTGAAAATCAAATTCATATTTTTCAGGTTATAAACTTTTCTTTAAGTTGGAATAAAGGAGGAGCTTTCTAGCAAATTATTATATTGTATGTTAACTAAAGCCAGCAGATAGACTTTTACTGAGTGGAGATATTACGTTAGGCGTCAAACCCCTGAATCTTACCACAAGCAGGTAACATACCAACCGCTGGATCATTTATTTACTCATCTTAATATATTTTAACATTGATCTTTTCTTATCATATAATACCTAATGGGATAATTCTTTTTTTTTTCGTTTCTTTTTACTCGTGGATTATTAGCAACTGTGTCAAGTTTAGAGATGCTCTTGACACAATTTTTGGTACTATGAACATAATTGTTTTACGTCCGGTAGGTAGCTGATTTTTTTTGTTAATGGGGATAATTCTGACGGCTTTAGGTACCATCCGAAGCATAATTGGATAGCTATTACTAAATTGATGAAGGTATAAATTTAGAAATAAGTGGAGAAAATAATGAAGGTAGGTAATAATAATTGATTTTAGAAAAAATACGAGAAAATTGCAAAGAAGCACTTAATACTGATGGTTTTATTTGTAATAAAAATTTGTATCATCAGCTTACATATGTATAGAAACGGTCATTTGCCTTGCAGGTAACGCTATCAACTGGGAATGCGAGGTACCGGGTTCAAACCCGGACAAGGGCAACTTTCTTATGACTAAGTCTCCGTGCTTCAGAAGGCACGTTAAGCCGGTGGTCCTCCGGGGTTAATGAATGGCCATCATTAACATAAAAACCAAGGTTGCAGGCTCGTCTGGAGGCAAGTCTAGCAAACTACCTATCGGACGTTAAACAATTTATAATGCTCACAGATCTAACACTGCCAAGAAAACGACGCAGTGGCTGGAAATAACAAGTCCTAGGCTTAGGCTGAATTTATTCAGTTGAAGAAGAAGAAAAAAAAGCTTACATATAAAAAAACAATGAGGAAGAAAGGAAATTATAGTCTATTATAAGCAGGATTTTATTTTTACACATTAATAACATAGGCATTTAGTCTAGGCTAGAATTTGTCCATTATATGCGAATTTTCATTTTAAATGAGTCCAATCTACTAGACTTAAATCCAGCGACAGTTTCCATCTCGGATTTTAGAAGTCGTGAAAATACAAAACCGAAAATGGCAGACGTTATTCTGGTCGGATAACAGAGTAATTCGCTTTCTTTAAAATTGTAAGAATTTGTAGAGCAGCAAAGAGGCCAAGGAATGGTAAAAAGATTTTTTGAAATTACAAGCCCGTTTGTTAGGTAGGGACGTGCGGGTAACGGGTGTGGTTTTAAAAAATCACATAGAAGCATGAAGAATTGCCGTTTGTGTCATAGAATGTAAAAATTCTTACAATTATAAAATGCGAGTTACTTCTTTATCCGACCAGAAAATCGTTTGCCATTTTGGGTTTTGTATTTAATGGGTATGTCTATTTATAAGTCATAAAATTTTCACAACTTTTAAAATCCGTTATGGAAATTGTCACTGGCTCTTGGACTATCCGAATAATTTTTTCAAAAACTTCATATTTTAAATAGTTTTATCATTTTTGACAGGTGAAAAATGGTGCTGTGTGGGTGTGAGACGTGGACCATTGGAAAAGCAAACACGAGGAGATTGGAGGCGTTTAAGATGTAGTGCTACAGAAAGGCCCCGAAGATCAGCTGGGTGGAAATGATAACAAACAATAAAGTTTTGAGTCGGATGGGAAAAAGGCAAAGAATTTGAAAACAAATAGTCAGTAAGAGAAATCAGTTGATGAAGCACATACTGAAAAGAGAAAGACTGCATAAGACCACCACCATTGAGGGTAAAGTCGAAGACAAGATCCCCATGGGAATGCTACGTCTAAGATACATAATTCAGATGGTGAAAAAGGTAAAACACATGCAGTGAGAGGTATGAAAAGATGAAGAGATTGGGTTTCAACCGAGAAGAATGAAGAGCTGCGTCAAACTAGAACTCCAAAAAGAAGAGGTTGTAAATCTAAGAAAAATCTGTTATAAATTATATAATAAATAACTTCTTAATAAAATCACTCAAAAATTTTTGTATGTCATTTAACACCAAATACTCCTTAAAATTTATCTTATAAGGCAGCGATTTCCAAACTGGGAGACGCGAACTGGTGCAAAGGTAGGTTGAAAAGAGGGAGGTCGAAAAGTTTAAACAGTCTGTTTATATTTTATTTATTGTTATAATTTTTTGTATTAGTACATTTTTTATCATTTAAAAATGTCAGGATTTTTTTATAAAATAGAGAAGAGAAGACGCTAACATTAGATTTTATCACTAATTTAAATTCTATATTCCGAGTGTCTGCAATAACATCATAGTGACCATGGATTAGTTATGGATGTACATAGATGGTGAAGTAAATTAAAAAGGAAGCAGAACGAATTATAATTTCATTTCTGTTCTAAAGTCTAAGATGCCAAACTGCAGATCAAACTTTCTTATTTAAAAGCTTTTTTTATATTATTTTAAGTCACAAATTCGTCACACCAAAACACGAAGGAAGGGAATAGCAACGTTACAAAATTCTTTGAACGAGTTTAGGAAACCTCGATAGATTTGACATAATAGAAAACACTTTCACCACTTTTTATTTAATATTTAGTGTAAGTTGTGCAAAAAATGGAAGATTGTTCCATTTGAGGAACTCCAATATTTACACACGTAGGTAACGCTTTCTTAGCTTTTTCAATATTTATTCAAAAAAGTTGATGTAAGTACCTACCTAATTTTTGTTCATTTTCTGAGACTTTCTAAGTTTTTATTCACTAATAAGCTGTTTCGGAATTAATTAAATTGTCGAATTATCAATTATTAATTTCGCAAGTGATCGCAATTATTTTTAATTGCTTTAGGCACAAGCCTAAGTATTATCAATTTTACGCTCTAAATTCTTCGTGTAAAAATTTAACACAGTTAAACTCTTTAGTTTACCGCAAACCACGAAACCATATAATTTTGTGCAAAGGTTAAATTCTTTCAGATAATTTTATTCCTTCAGATTTGCCAGCATAGACAACTTTCTTCCTTCGGCATGTTATGATGGGGAACGTGTCCAAACTTTTAAGCAAGCTTCCAAATTAACTTTTATAAAAAAAAAAAAATTGGGAGAAATGCAAAAATAATTTAAGTTTTGCACCACGTAATTAATTTTTAGATGCAGTAATAGCGAAAACGTGAGCAATAAATCAAGCAAAATATTGAGAAAGATGATTTAGATTTTAGAAAGTTGCGGTAAAATAAAAAAAAAATTGTTTAGGTGTGCATGCATTTTAAGATTCACTATAATTTATTTTTTATTCCTAATCGCTATTGCATGTAGGTAATTTATGATTGTGCATAATTAGTAACAACTCATTTACCAGCATGCATCAGATAAAATACACAACAATTGATGTTTTTCTATTTTTATTATAAATTAAAACAAATAAAATGGAAATGAGTTTTTTTTATTCATAAACAATTATGTATGAACATGGTTTTCCTAAACTGATGTTTGTTTTTAAAATTAGTAAAATTAGGTATGGTACCTTGTAAACATGAATTTTTAAAGAAATTCTTTTTAAATTTTATTTATTTAAGTTAATTTATACTCTGTTTCAGAGCTGAATGATAAACGGAAGTAATTTTTAAAAGTTTATACAAAATGTAATTATATTTTTAATTATTTGAAAATTAAATCTACCTGAACGAGCTATTACATGTAATATTTTTTTAAACTTTTTGTTTACTTTATAATAGTGAAAATTTAATCATGTTTCTATTTTAAAAGCCATTCAAACTCCAAAAGCTTTTATATAAAATAATTATTTTCATCTCCAGTTAGCAAGAGAGCTCTAGCACCTTAAATCCAATTCGATACAATCTCAATTTGGAAAAGAAAAGAAAATACCCAAGGCGAGCACTTTTCGATTTGTTTCATTGATTTCTCAATGTGTTTCTCCTCGTAATTTTCAATGTCAAGGCTGTTGACTTCTTACGTTCTTGAAAGCCAAGATAAACGCCAAATTATGTACTCACGCACAGATATCATTAAAATAATTGCCTTAATTGATACATTTTCTGGTGGAGGAAATTAAGAGGAAGAGTGTTAAAAAAATGGCGAAAGATGTTTCAACACGATTTTTAACGACAGACGTAATGTTTTGGCGACTTTACTTTCTATAAAGGAAGTGAAATTTTAAATGCCGTAATAAATGTGTGGTGTTTACATTAAAAACGGGAAGAGTAAAAAAGCGA
The DNA here is from genome assembly GCA_905340355.1 of Rhagonycha fulva. Classification (NCBI taxonomy): domain Eukaryota; kingdom Metazoa; phylum Arthropoda; class Insecta; order Coleoptera; family Cantharidae; genus Rhagonycha; species Rhagonycha fulva. Next base: position 12,524,178 of record HG996558.1, read on the forward strand.
AAGCGGAAGCTATCCGATTATGTAAACGTGACATAGAGATCATAGCCTTATTACATAAAAAATTGTGATATTCTAATTTATTTATCACCGGCTTTTTTATTTTTTAAATTATAATTTGTAATTAACAAAAAAATTAGCATAGCATTTTTATTAAATAAATCGTAGATAATTGAAAGCACGTGGGATGATTTTTCATCATATTAACAATGATAATTTATTTTTGTTATTCTTCTTTTTATCTTTAATTAATATTACGTAACAGAGGTAATTTAGGGTGTGAGCCCACCTTTCTTGTTACTTTACCTCTCCCTCACCTTTCCAGCTTTTAAGTTGCGGAAACTAAAATAAAGAGTAAAGAAAATAACGTTTATTTAACGTTTTCATAACGTAAAAGCGCTGAAAACCATTTACCAAATAATTAACTAAAATATATTTTATAATATAGTACAAATTTATCAAAAATCTACATCGACATGTCACTTGAATCAAAAAGTTTTCAGCGTGTTACGTTAGAACAACGTTAACCAGACGTGTATAAAATTATCTAATTAAACTTTGTTATTATCTCAACGTGTGATGTGAAAACCACGTTAAAAAAACGTGTATGAGATTACTGGGAAATTTATTTTAACAAATTATTTCTGTACTAATTAAAAATTTAAAAATTATAAATCCGACAACCAAAGTCATTTTTCAGACTACCAAAACGTAAAGTAGCGAGTAATGTCTTCCGACAAGACAATGATAAATCCTTCAACTCGTCCTGAACTGAACTGGAATTATTTTCATTTATATCTAGGTAAACTACTTTAATTTTTTATGGAAAAGTTAATTAATTTTACTTCCAGTCGACCTTAACGGATAAAACTTTTTAATTTGTTTAAAAAGACTACCTAACATCTTTAAGATTCAACATCAACATCGGATGTTATTTCTAACATCTGCGTCGTTTCCTTGGCAGTGTTTGATCTCCGAGCATATAAATATTTTACATCCATTAAGTAGCTTGCTGGGCTGACCTTCAGATGTGCCCGTACCCTGATTTTTATGATAATGATAGCAATTTACTAATCCAGGAAAACCTTAAAGTTTTTCCTGAATTTTAACCCGGTTCTTTACATTTGAAGCCAACCGCGTTAGCTGTAAGGTGAATAACCATCTAATTTTTTTCCTTATTATTACAAATTAAAAAACATAAAAAATAATTTGTTAATTCGAAACCTGAAATTTACTTTTAGAAATTTTATTAACAATTAATGTCGATTCTGGCCGGTGAACCAAGAGGCTGAACAGATTAATCTTAAAAATATTCAAAAAGAGATTTTGAATAATTATCCACAAGTGTTGCAGTTGTTTTGCAATTTTTAAGATTTTAATCCTTTAAATATAGTTCTGATAATCCCGTTATTATGGCAATTATGTTGATAAAGGATATCAAACTTCCGTTTGAATTGTAGCGGTTAAATGGGGAAAAAATTTTTAAAATTCAAATTACGAAAACAAATCTGTAAATCTGACTGGTAACAACAAAATTATGTTTGACCTCCCCCCCCCATAAATCTTCTTTAAAATTTTGTATAATGCACATTATTTTTTAAAAATTAAAATTTTTATCGTGGAGCATGGAATGGAGTGGATCAAATAAGTAAGCAAAATTTTTGATTTATAAATATTCTTCTTCTTCTTCGTGTGCTTATTAATATTAAATAATTCTTTTGGCAGATTATCGTCGGTGGTTTGTCATTGCCTTCTGGTGGAAGAAAGACGATCAAAATAAAGATTATTTTTTTGAAATTAGCAGACAACGTACTTAACCGTTATGCTTCCAAGCTTACGACCGTTCTTCCAAAAGGATTATATTTTCATTTTTAAATTCATAAATAGTATTCAAAACGACATGGACGGATCAAAATAAAGATGCGAGGCCAAAGGCTGAGATAAGTATTGTGGCTGTATGTAGCCAACTTCGCAAAGTATCACTGTAAAGTAACTAAACAACGACTTTTACTGACTAGTCAAGCATAATCTAAATTGATAAACTTAACTCGTAAGCTGTAAAAAAAAATTCAAAGGGACCTTGAACTTGTAATACTGCAAAAATCATAATAAATTCCAAAAATTACATTTTTAGAAAATTCATAGAGATTTTAATTTTTTACAGAAAAGTTCCCTATAGTATATTTTTATCTTCAGTAGTTTAGACACTGGAAGAAATTAAAGTAATGGATTTTGAAGTTTTAGTCTTGAGTGCCTCCCGAATTTGTCCCGTATCTAAACTAATGAAGATAAAAGTATGCCATTAGAAACTTTTTTTGCAAAATTTTTTCTATTTACAAAAGTAAGAGTTTTCTCTAAAAATCCTCGAGAAGAAAATGAATCAATCTGCAATTAGTAGTATAATTTAGTATATTACAGAATATTATTAAAATAAAGATGCGAGGCCGTAGGCCGAGCTAAGTATTATTACGCCTCATATAAAATGATAAATTTGGTAATCAATTTTGACAGAAAAACCAAAAGTACTAATTTTAGTTTTACCAACTGAAATATTAAATGCTTACTATAGTGGGCGCGTATAATTCTAAACTGTACTGACTCCCCCCTCCCCCCCGATCACGACATTATGGAATCTTTAAGGTTTCAAGACCTTGGCCGCTAAAATGCATAGACTGTGAAAAGGAACTCCCAAAACATAGAACCACTGCATTAAAGTACTAGGTCAAAGCTACGCTAAATCATAGGCCACCAAATTCATAGAGTCGTAAAATGGAACAGATTAACTAGAGTTTACCTGTACGGGCTATAAATATAAATTTATGAGATTTGTTGCTCACTCACACATAAAAATCACGGAATTGACTTACAATGAATCAAACAATGAACGACCTTTAATATCCTGCAAAGTCGCAGATAATACACCACCAACCTTACAAAAAGATAAGTAGACTAGTCAAGTGCCTACTTATAATTTAAGTTATTAAAATTAACTGAGAAGTTGAAATAATATACCACGTAACGGTTACGTCGTAATCTTATACTCGAAACGCTGCAAAAACTATAAGACACCTACAAACCAATATTTGTATGGAGCTGAGAATAATAGGAACGTGGTGCAAAAGCTGGACCACTTTTAGGGTTTCAAGGACCTAGTATGTGAAGTTAAAAATACAGAAAATTTGAAGACGCCCTCGAGAATTACATGAAGTGCGGCCGCAAGCCGCTAACATCGCAGAGAGACAAAGCAAAACAATGTAATGATTTGAGTTTATCCATGCCAACTTTTACATCAGACACTCAAAGAAAACACGAAATTGGTCTACAATTAACCAATCAAAGATCCCCAAATATCTATGTAGTTTTTAATGCAATAGCGATATTAAAGAGTGAGGCCGCAGGTCTAGCTAACTGGCAAGCTAACAAAAATATTAGTGGAGCAGCGGAGTAGCTTTTCATAATTTAAAGTGTTAAAAGTAGCTTAAAAACTGTGAAAAAAATATTCGACTCAACTTTAAACTCCAAACGCTGCAAAACTCATAATAAATAGGTATAATAAATATTAACTTTAGATAATTTATTGAACTTTAAATTTCTTAAGTGATTGTTAAACTAATTCATGAATAAATTCATGAATTCTGCAACCTTCAATAAATTAATTCAAGCAACTTCCTAACCTGCTTTACAACACAGATAGTGATTGGAATTTTACCAACTTTTTTCATAATTTTTGTGCTTCAAAGCTGAAATATGAGTACAAGACAAGATTATAAAATCCACTCATCCTTTGAAATGAAATTTAATTCTCAAAATTTTCATTTTAATGTTATATTTTTTCTATTTGTTATTGTTTTTGTATGGTTTCTAGTGACAACTCATAGACATTTACAGCCGTAACTAAAACGCAAACTAAAATCAAACTTATGTTGTACAAAGATTACAAAGGTTGTGCGGCCTGAAGGCCGCACTTAAACTATGCAATGAATTTACTAATCAGAGGTTAACTAACAGAGGTTAATAATAAAATTTACTTCAATTAAGTCAACAAAATTTTGTGTTCAAACCCCGTGGTTTGGAATCCACGTTCCTAGGACAAAAATAAGTTTAAAAAATGGTTTATTTATCCCCGATATGTAATATTTCAAACAATAATAAGAATAATATTAGCTTAATTTGTTTTACTCGTTGGAAATCAAAATAAGTATGATTTATAAAAGAAATTTCTGCGGAAATAAATTTAGATTTTATCTTATCATAAGCACGCTATAAAATTATAAAAACATGGAAAAACTAATTACTGATCATTTTTATGATTACGAGTAAGTGGATACTAAGCACCTCGACAAGAGATTTTCAAAAAAAATTCCGACAATTAACTTTTACCGAGCAGAGCAGAAAAATTACTAAAAAAAGTCGTCTCTTGATGAAAGTGCGAAAATTAAGAGTTGCTCTGTGATCGCACCATGGAATCAGGAAATCATTGATAAATATTTATGGATTATCCTAGATCTAATTATCTTTCTAAAGAATTAATTCATTTTGCAAGGCCTCGTGTACTTGTAAATTGATTTTTTCAATTTTTTGCAATGCAAAGTTCTTTTTTGCGGCAAAACTAAGGCCAATCGATTCGTGAAAGTCAGAATTGCAAAAGATAAAAATTTTTTCTATGATTTTCGCACTGCATTTTTAATCAAAAATAGAGAATTCTGGTCGAAACATTAACTGCATTAATTATTAGTTTTCACTTTCAACCAAATTAAACGATCTAGTTTTGTAATTGACCGAGTTGTTAACAAAGAGAAAATTAATTGTTAAAAAAAATTTTTAAATTACACCTAATGAAACCTTTAATTACTAAGCTCAAGTTGCAAATAATTTTAATCTAAACTTGCAAATCTGATTACCGTTTAACCCTAACACGCGTTAAAACAGCAAAGAGAAAATTAGTTGTGTTAGCAGATTTTATAAGTACACTTATGAAACCTTTCATTACTGGGCTCAAGTTAAAGTTAAATTTAAAACTCCGATTAGCGTTAAAACTTTGTTTTTAATATTTTATGTTGATTGAATACTTATAAAAAATTGTAGTTTTTAAAAATAAATGTTTAAACGTCTCACGTTAATAAAGCATAAAACCGTTGATTTTTCCGATTATGCTGCACCATAAAATTGATAAATGATAAGTAATTAGGTTGTTTCAACCCGTTGAACAACAAACAATTAAAAATTAAATGAAGTAAAGTTTCAAAAGGCAATAATAACAATGGGCATTTAAAATGTTAATAAATCAAAACTTAAAACAGACAGAGAAACAAAAATTCTTACTCTTTGAAAATTTTTTGTCCAAAAATGAAAATAAATCCAAGTAACACAAACTCAAAAATTCAAAACTTTTTCACAAACACAATCACAATAACAAAAATCACATATAATTTTTCATATTTAAATAATATTATTGTATTCCGGAAACCACGTGAATTAGTTTTCAAAAAGCGCAGGATCCGCGAGTGAGCTGAGTTTTCACTGTTAAATGTGCGAGTGGATGGTTGCACTCGAAGTAGCTCTTGAAGCGTGGGACACTATTGAAAGTAAAATAAAATGTAAATGGAGTTGGTATAGTTAATTCTGTTCGCTTTATTTCAACTGTCGATTATCTCCGATACTTTCCCATCAGACACCAACAAGATTAAACATTTAACCACGCCACTTTGAATTTCGGAAGAAAAACCTGATTTTTGAAATTAACAGAGGTTTTCTTTTAAATATTACCACTTTGAAATGTCTGATTACAAGGATGACCACCTCGGTTCACTACACAAAAAATAATTTTAATTAAAGAAATTTTTTCTGGAAAGTTCTGTGACGCATATTGATTAAACAATTTGTTACGAAATTATTACAGGTCAATATTTTGCATTATACAATTCACAACATGTCTCATTTACATTGTAAAGATTAACACCTAATATTGACGTTATAATTATTATAGTATCAAGCCAATCAAGATCAGCTAAAAAAAAGTGAAATGTCATTTCCAAATTATGGAACAACCAACTTGGATTTAAACTAAAATTTAACCACTTTTATCCAATTACAAAAAAAAGAAGATATTATTATTTCTTAGATATTAGATTTCCACCGTCATTTAAATAAAGTTATAAAAATATAATATTTAATGAGTAAATTCACTTACCTCCCAATTTAAATGTAGATTATCTACAGTAAAGTAAAAAAATTGCGAGTCAAGTGCATTTATATTGTAAATTTGATTTGCAAATGTAAAGCTACAACCAAAAATAACAAATATGAGAGAAAGAAAACTACTATGAAATTTTATTTTGTGTTATTTATTAAGATTACTTTTCCAGTATTGCCACGTAATTTTCCTGACGAGATGGATAAATAATTTATTTTTATATTTAGTATTGAAGTTTCTTGCAATTCACCAATAGCCGATTTTCTCGTACGTTATATTAGACTTTAGCGTCCCAGCATTGAATTTCATCTAACTTTAATATTTATTACAACTGCTTCAATAACTATTACTGATTTGGTTTCATCTTGATTGTCATGTGTCAAATAGCCCAGTTTTCTTAACTAAGGCTAAGCGATATCCAAATATCGATAATTAAAAAAGTATTGATAATTTTTTCGATAATTTTAATTAATCGATTTTTGTTCATCAGAGTATCGATATATCGATAAATAATTATAGAAGTACCGATATATTATTACAGACCCCAAGTTACGTCAGGTAAGGGTCATAAGACCATTGGCTCCCAAAAATCTTTTAGGTCCTGCAGAAGAAATTTCATCAAAATTTATCAGAAAATTAGATAAAATGGTGTTCAGCGAAATTGTTTTACCAAAAAACTGATAATCGTTTTCTTGCCAATGTTGATTATTGGCCACGATGTATGGATGATATAATATATTATATTTTTCGACAATTATTTGTGTTAAGAATAATTATTGAAATTAAAACTTTAAAATTAGAAGTTTTTAAAAATTAATACCTTCTGAAAAGAGTGACTTCTATACAATCAAATAATAATATTATTTGCACAAACTCAGCGATAAAAATAGAATCAAAATTAAGATTACTTAATTGAAAGTACTTAAAATAAAAAAAAATAATAATAATAATTAGAAAAAAATTGAAGGATAAATGTAATTTAAATAATATATGATTCTTAATTGAAATTCTTTATTAATCAATAAAATTAATTAACGCAATTCAATAAATTAACATAAATATTAAAGTTGCTAAGATACTCTAAAATTCTTTTACGAACGTATTTCTACGTAATTTTAACGTAATTTTAAACCCAAAATAGTCTAAATTGTTTCTGCATCGTTTGTGCCTGTTTGAGCAAAAATTATTTTTGTTTTTACGCTAGCATGGACTCGCATAATTAGATAAACGAGATTTTTGTTAACACAAAGTAACACATAGAATTTTTTTAAATTTTAAGTTTTGAATTCAAAATAGTCTAGAACGTTTGTAATTCGTTTGTGCTTGTTTATACAAATTTTATTTCAGTTTGTACCCAAATAATTTTTGAGATTTATGAAAAAAACATCAACGATACTAAAGCGTCTGATTGAATTAACGAGATTCCTGTTAACACCTACAGGATCAAGTTCAAAATGCTCTCAGTGTTTGTACTTTGTGTGTACCTGTTTGTACAAGTTTTATTTTTGATTGTACTTTCCCAAATAGTTTTTGAGATCTTTGCTTAATTTATATTTACTATAGTAGGTTCTTTATCTTAGAATTAAAATTGAACATTACTGTACGGATCTTGCTCGGAGCACTCTAAAATTACACTCATAATTTTTAAAAATTTTAAATTTTGGATTTAAAATAATACGAAATAATTCAAGCACTATTTTGGTACAAATAAAGATATATTTTGTTCAAACAGGCACAAACCATGCACAAACGATTTAGACTATTTTGGATTCAAAATTTGAAATTTGGCAGAGGCTGGGGACATGCATCTTTTTTACGAACTATCTTAACAACAAATTTACATTTATCACTTTAGTTTTGATAGTAATTATTAGAAAAAAAATAATACAAAAATTGATAGGATTCCAAAAAGTAGTAAAAAATTAAAAAAGACTCCGTCAAACACCAACGCCGACGTGGACGTAAACTAGTTGAAATAAGAGATTTGTTGCATTTTTTTTTAGTTAGTTGCTAAACAATGGCCTGAGTCACAACGTAAAGAATGCACGATCCAAACGCTGGTATACTGATTAGTGGCGTCTTCTCCTTAGCTAGCCTGTTTACTATTACTTTGTATATCAACAAGGCAAGTAGCCCAAATTAAACCAATTTTGGTTACAAAATCTACAAGAAATGAAGGATCGAAAATATTAAAACCGGATGGTTAAACCGCTAACGGCTATAGCCTGTCACATAAGAACGACATCAGGACAGTGACACAAGGAATCTAAGTTTAATTGATTAATGTTATTATGTTATAACATTTTTCATTTAATTAAAATTATGAGATGGGTATATTGCTTTAACTACACATCGAAATTACACTTATTACAAATTACTAAGCATAATAGAAACATAAAAATTAAACTGGTAATTTATTTTTTATTTGCAAATAATTTTAGGTACCACAGTTGGCATTTCAGTATACGCCAAAATTTACATTTAAATTTTAGTTCATTCTCCCTGCGTTATGATGTTGCAGTAAGCTTCCAAAAATACACAATAAAAAAATTACATTCTTTGAATACTTCATAATATTCAGATAAATTCTTGTATGTAACATGTTATAAAATGTTTTATACAACTCGTTTATTTTCGGTATTTTATTTTTAAATAATCTACTTGTAAAATAGCAACTAAATCAAAGAAAAAAAATCTTTAATTCTGCAAATTTTAGTTATAATTTTTATAGGTGGTTGCCATGGCAACTGTATCTTAATTTACTAAATATTTCGTTAGTTTTTGAGCTTTTGCTTAATTTTTAAGTTGTATTTGGTTCAATAGAGTTTTTTATCGTAACCTAATATTAAATTTTAATATTATCTTAATTTACATAATCTAATGTTATTTTGGCCAAATTTACAATGTAGTGTAATACATTTACAGCTATTAAGTTCAAAATTGCTAACTTTTCTAAAATTGTTCAGGTTACAAATTAATGTGAAACTTCAAATTAAAATTAGGTAGATAATTTGAGCGTCACTATTCTAATTATGTGGGTAGGTGCATCATGCGTATGTTAAAATTTTATTATTCAACTTGACCTTACCGTATCTTGCCACAGCTATTGATTTAGGTATTATAAAAAGTTTTTTAATTAATCGTGTGAATTTCCACCGATAATGATCAATTCACGGATGACAAGTTAATAAACGATTTTGTAATTGATGAAACGAATAACTTAATTATTTATTAAAGTAGGCGGTTTTAAACATAATCTTATTGCGGTCCTCAGTAAAATATGAAAAAAATTTAATATTTTTAATAATCGTGATGATTCCATGTCATCATCTAGCCTCTAACGCATTTAAATTTTCCAGTTCCAGTTTCACAAAAATAGCCCAAAAAAAAAAATAACATTTATAATTACAAAAAATTAAAAAACAATCCAGGTTTGTCAGTTCCAGTTTCACAAAAATAGCAATAAATATAAAAAATAACATTTATAACTACAAAAAATTAAAAAACAATCCAGGTGTGTATAAATAGCATTTTGCCCTAAAATCCACTTTATTTTTTTTAATTTTTTTTTTTTTTAGTTTTATACCAAAAAGCATCTTAAAACGCCGCTTGGAACTGGACTTAAATCAACTCAAATTATTTATTCAACTTTTACAATATTGCTTATTATAAATAATAGTTAAACTTTTTATTAATAACAATTGACCTTAGCTCTATAGGTTTGAAACTTTACTAATTATATTTACAATTATTTTATTTTTAATAATTAAGTTTCACTTTAATCACTCATCCTAACTAATTATAATCATGGTTATATAATAATTATAACAAGGAATACGTTAATATTACAGGCTACTAATAGCCCAATTCCATCTCAATTTCAGGGTTCTAATTGGAAAAAATCTTTTAAAAAAACAGAAAATTGAAAACAAAATATAATTCCGTAAGATTGAAGAAACCCGACCAAAGAGAAGATCCTCAAAGAACTGGACTGATCAAGCTTCTGGATCTAGAGTAGATGGTGCAGATGGCATTCACAAGGACGTAAAAAAAGGGGTAGGGGGGTAAATTACAACCATCACTTTTCTGCGAAAAAAACGAAGAAGAGACAGATAGATTTTTATATTTCTCCTATGTTGAATTTAAATACAATCTTTGCCTTGCCAATTTTGTGTCTTTATTGAATTTCAAATTTCAGTGGGTATTGTGTTCTATATTATTGTTAAAAAATAAAAAGGTTTAAGTTGATTCATAAATTAATGAATAATAACGCAAAATGTTAAAAAATCAAGTGCAAATTTTTTGTGAAAATCCTCGTTTATTTGCTTTATCTGGGGAACGCATTATTTGCACTAACCTTGAAGGTTAGATCAAATTCAACTTTTATGGGTGGCTTAAAAAAACTTATTTTTTTTATAATAGCGGACGATTTATAGACTTAAATTCTGCGTTATAATTTTTGTGTATACAGGGTGTTTGTGCCATTCTACTTATGTAGTATGTATAATTTTTACATTTAATCAGACAACTATAAAAAAAAAAACTAAAAAGATAGTTAATAATTTTACCATGTCTTATTATAATTATTCATGGTGTAATAAAAATATTTACATATGCCGAACAAATCAATATTCACAATCGGCACTGTAAATAATACGTAATACATTTTCTAGTATAAACAAAAAATTGTTAATGTTGTCTAACTTATTCAAATTTGTTCCACTTGTATTTTATTTGACATTACTTCCAAATAATTTACGATCTGTAAAATAAAGTAGATAATAAAATTAAAATAAATAAGAGTGGTATTAACACTTATACGCACAGGGTGTTAAAAATAAGATATTACCTACTTTAAATAAATGTTACTACAACTTCCTCATCACAATTTAGTCACTATTGCAAAAGTCTAGTAAAAAATCTAATCTACACTTTCTTCAAGAAAATTACTCTTTGTGTGCAGTAAAAAAATGTCGATGGCGCCTAGTGAAAGTTACCTAGAGATAAAAACGTTAATTGATTTTGTTCCTTAACAAAGAAACAAAAGGTTTCAAAAACAACAAAACTTTGATAAATTTGTTATTACAAAATACTCTTCTGGTCTGTCTGATATGCTTATTTTTCCGACAGGAATTAACCTTAATTTTTTTAAACTTTCACCTCGCGTGATTAAATGCTTGCATTAAAAACACATTTTTTGTTATTATTTTGTAGAGCGTCGGATAAATTTGAGTTGCTTTGTCCATCGGAATTTAATTTGTTTGAGAAATACAATTTAATTAAAATGCATGTGGTTGTGATGTTATGCAAGGGCCGTGATTAAACTTCTCGTAGCATAGTGGTTTGGAAAATTCGATTACGATCTATTTAAAAGTGAAAGTAGATTAGTGCAAAAGGTGTTGATATTAATTACAACCAATATGTAGTATGTTTACAGTTTAAATGTTTACACTTTACAACCTTGTAAACAGGTAGAATTGGAATTCAGCATCTTGATTTTCTACATTTTATTCCGGATTTGCAGCACCGTAATTTAATTGGCTATTTTCTTTTGAAAGTTTTTATTTTCTGATTAAATTTTCTTTGCTTTGATTCTTACGATGTTTTCAATTTTAAAAGATTTTAAGAAAATATTTTTCCTCATTAAAAGTACAATATTGGATTCTTATAACAATGTTAATAATAATATAAATTTATTTATCAAGTTAGATTTAGAAGTTATTTGTAAATTGGTTGTCTTCTTACAGTCCCACGTCATCCGTGCTGTCTTCACCACCATAGAATAGTGCTGGAAAGAGGGAGATAAACTTCAAAAATAGTGTGAAAAAACAAAAAGGGGGAGATGAGACGAGATGTTTTCATCCATCATTCTGCAATAATAAAAAAATTTGCAAATTAGCCAGATGAAGCTAGTCAAATCCAAAATTTCCCAAATTTGCATACTTTGCAACTCAAGCAATAGTTGCGATAAAATACAGGACCAGATATGCAACATTTACTAAAAGTTATTTCTGCTCGTGATAAAAAATTTCAAAAAGTATCAGCACCACTCGAACTTTACTTTTAGAAAACCGTATAGTAAGCAAAAGTTGTTAAGAAAATAAAGGAACACAGTAAATTAGACTTTAGTGCAAAAAATTCCTCATTCAAAATTAATTTTATGAATTAGATAGAAATTTTTTTAAATTTTTAAAAATGAATGCAGTAAATCAATAATTTATCAAAATTATATTTACGGCAAGATATGTACCTGTTTGAAACAGTGCATTAATTAATAGGAAGGATGAAATGTGTCTTTCTCAACCCCCGGGCAATACATATCAGAAATAAGGAGATCACGCATACGCTCATTAACATTAGGAACAACATTAAACTGATACATGGAAGTAATAATTTCAAAATTCATTACCAATGTCGTTCCTTTGTCGCCAGAGGAGGAATTATATTTAGAAACGTTAAAATCGCTCATAAATAAGCCGGCATTTCCATTCAAATAATTCCCCAATGTCTACATAAAAGTTTTCAATATAACGTATGAAATAACCGGTGAAATATGTACCTACTACAAACACAAAAAAAAATTTAGCAGGTAAAACAATTTTAAATCCACCATATTAATTGAATCAAACAATGTACTAACAAAGTCTAACTTTACAGCTGAAACATTTGAACATTCTCGCAGTACAAGAAAAACGCCACCTCCTCTTGAGAGGCAATTTACGGTAAAACCTGAGATAATCTTTCCGGAGATCGTGGTTCAAAAGTTGTTCAAAAATTGTGGCAAAGTTCGTCAAAATAAAGACCAGCAATACGCTGGTTTTTAAATATCAAATTTGTTACTCACTTACAAATAAATTTTGAAAAACCAAAAAGTTTAATTGTGTAGTAAAATTTTGGCGGTCAAAAGCGATACTTTTAATTAAAAATGATCAAATGAAACAAAATAAATAGTTTTGCCTAGTGTAAATGTGTAAATTTAAGCAAAATTATTATAACAAAATAAATCATAAAAAAAACATCCAAAAAAACTCATCAGCGATACGTCACTGGACCGTTTTACAAAGTTAGTTATAAATTTCTTACCAAAGATGTTTTATTTCTTCTGATGCTTGTGTGAAGTGATTCTGCAGTACTGGAATTCCACTGAATTCTAACCAAATTTAAACCGTCATCTAAACCAAATCTTTAATTTTTCCTTTAGATTCATCAGTTTCCAAGTTAATCGGTTATTTCTGCTTACTTGCATTTATTTCATAACCACAAAAAATTATGTCTTTAAGGGTTCTTAATATTTTCTAAGTGGATCGAGTCGAATCTTCACTAATTTAAATTTAATAACTCACTACTGATTCGCGATACTTAAAATTTCTTTATTTTCAACTTTGTTGAAATTCTAACGCGTATTTGGTCTCACTATTGCTCATTTAACAATCGGCTATTAAAAAGCAATTTAGATTCCAAAAATTTTGCACCGATTTTAAAATTATAAACGCAATTTCACAAAAATAAGATGTAATTTTCTCTGTTATGTTTTATTTGATTTAGATTAACTTCTACTTTTTTGTTACAGGCAAATGCCCCTTATGAAGTGAAAAAGTAAATTTTTTATTGTTTTTTCTCTTGAGTCTCTGTCTTTAACAATCGTTACTTTTTATAAAAAATAAAACACTCCCTTTTTACCCTTGTAACACGACAAAATATTCAAATGGTGTAAAGTGACTTTAATAAAAATTAAAACAAAATTGTAAACCTCCTTGCCCTGACTATTACGGCTAGCTAACATTAAATTCCTTCCTCAAATAAAATTTCAGTGTTTGACAAATAGAAAGAAAATCATTACCATCAAAAAAATTACCAGATTTTGTCTTGGTCTTGCAAAATGGCGGCCCTCCCAGAAAAAATGTTTATTATTTGCTCAATGACTTTAACAGACGTTTTCCATTAGCTTCACCGGGTTTACCAAGTTAATCCATGACACGCTACGTTTATTAATTCTTTAGGTAAATTAATTTGATTCCACTTTTCACTACTTGTTCTTAACTAATTACGTTTTCAGAGATCCATGGAAAACACGTCTTGCTTTTTGGAATTCTTGTCATGCAAGCCCTTCAAATAATTTGGGATTAAATTTTTTCAAAAACCGCAAAACTACAATTTGGGCGATTTCTGAAAAATAAAGTTGGGTTTATTGCAATAAATAATAGATATTAAGATTTAATTGTAGTGAATTGTCATTAAATTTTACAGCTCAATCCTCAAGGAAAATTAAGTAACAAAGAAAGCGGCAAAGCTCCTTTCTCTCACGAAAACAATTTATAAAAATTTAAAAAATTTGCTTTTTTTAACGCTAAAGGCTCTACCATTGAGTTTTCTCACTAATTCTCCAATAAGAAAGCAAGAAAGTTTGACGCTAGCACCTTTAGCGTTAAAAAAGTGAACTTTTATCTAAAAGCTTTTAACTCTAGAGAACCCTAACGTCAGTTTTCTCGCTCTTCCTAGAAACTCAATCTAGACAATTACTAAATATTCAGTAAAGGCAAGTTTTTTGTGGCAATATATCAAAAGATGGTTTGTACAATTGGTCAAAGGTTATCGGGCAAGTAATGACGTCATTAATTGTGCAAACATTAGTTTGGATCCATTCACCCCCCCCCCCCCATAGCATAAGTAATTCCAAAGAATTATAATTATTAGAAAAGAAATATTATCATTATTATTATTGTGTTCACCATTATTGTATTTCCCCCCCCCCCCCGCCGCTACAAGCAATGCTTAATGACGGGATCTTCTTGAATGAAATAATAGCTCATTTTCATACCAACAATCTATGTTGTAAAAGTTTTTAAAATCATGTTATTAATGAATTTTAATTTTATTTTAGATTTTTGACATTGAATTTAAATTTTGGCGCCACATGAGAAATTGTATGCGTTTTTTCAGTTAAAAATTAGCTCCACAGATTTTTAAAATCTGACAACACTGTTCAGGTGTTTTTTTTTTTAAATGTCTAATTTTTTTTAAATTTCTATGGCGCAAGTCTCATAAAATACCGTCCCACTCTAACATCTATTACGGTTCTGATCAATCAAAATATGGGCACTATATTACCGGCAATAACACTTCATTTATAAACAGTACGAGTATGACAAATTGAAATAAAAATCTTATCATTTTTAAAATACGGGAGGCATCCGCCGTGGATTATACATATAACAATCTCATGTCCAACTGACCAAATTGGAGAAAGTGCTTTCGAGAAAAATAATCTTTGAAGACCAAATTAAACAACAACTCTGCTTAATTATTTAAAGTTCTAACGTTTTGATAAAAATATTCAACTTCAGGTTGGTCTATGTACTCGCGCACACTTCCCAACTTCCATACAATTTTTACCTTCATTGGGACTTATCGGCGCAATATTAATCGACTATAATTTTGACCACTAGATGGCCCATCAGACAATAAAAAAACCTCTTATTACTTGGTCGTAGACTCCCATCTTCTAAAAAATTTTCGTCCTGATCCCCAACGCCCAGATTCACATCAGTGGATTGATTATAATAAAAATCGCAGATAGCAACCTCCGCTATCCGCTTATGAGGCGTAAAATAAACAGTGGGGGCTTAGCTTTCCTAGTAAATCGAAGAAACACTTGAAAATAAAATAAAATTAAGTATTTTGTAAAATTTTCCTGAAAAGCTCTTTCACTGACCTGGAGGATACTTTGAAAAGAAAACAATCAAAAAGCCGGTAGGTCGGAGGGGCAAGGGGGAGTAAAATAGCCTCTGAAATGTAAAAAAAGTTTTTTCAAAAATTAAATTTGGGTTTTCACAAATTTTGAAAGTCACTTCTTTATGGTGTCCTTATGGGGTCCACCAATTTTCCAGTTTGGAAAATTTTTGTTAAATATTTTGACGCATCCTATATACTCATAAACAACATTATTTTTATCATCGAACGTTTTGCACATTCTCTTATTCTTTCTTATCTCCCTTTCTCAGTATCGAAACTTTATCAAATATTGGTGCTTTATTAATATTTTATTACAATAAATTATTCATTTGTTTAAAAATTTATAATTAAAATAATCGTTTTTAGTGTTGTTGTAAATAATGTTACCTGTATTGTTTGGAGCTGTAGGATTTAGCACAGCTGCTTACTTAGCTAATCAGTTTTATTCTTCAGCTCCGAGTTTACCTCCAAGTTTACCTCCGAGTTCACCTTCAAGAAGAACTCTTCATCCAAACCGAAATCCAAACCCTCAAGTAACTCTTCGTCTACCTTCAACAAGAAGAAAAAAACAATATTGCGAAAAGTATTTTGGAACATTACAGAAGATTATCATTTATCCACTTGATGGAGGTATTCCATTTGAGGTAAAAGAAGCTAAATGTTTGAAATCTGGTCTCCAATGGGGTGATCTCGTAGACAGGTACAGTGTTTCATGTAAAATTTTGTTAAAATTAGTTAAAATTTGAATTCGTAGAGCTTACGTGGCCTATTTACCAAAAACAGGAGATAAAAATATTGCTCTGCCAAACCTTCAGAAGTCAGTCATCGGAAAAGCAAATATCGAAATTTTATTGACTCAAATTTTAGCCCATCAGCGTACTGTTACTTCGAAGAACAGCACAGTAATAATGTAAATTACTGTATCAGTTAATAATTTAAAAATAATGATAACATTTCTTTTAGAGAATATTTAGGTATTGATATGAAGGTGGAAGATCTAGGTGATGATATAGCACTCACTGCTGCAAATATATTCGGTTTTCCAGTATTCAAAATAAGAATTGCTTATTGTCCACCAGAGAGCAGACTAAAACTTAATGCTGATAGAACTATACCCATTTTCGATGCATTTATTAGCGATACTGCAGAAGTAAGTATGCATTCCACATTCCAAGCATTTTACTTTTCAAAACTTGTTCCACTTTTCTTGTGATTTCGACCTTTGAAAGATCACTTCCACTTTTAGAATACATTTCCGCATTTTTCTCAATATACCTTAATCAATTCCAAAAGTCTTTGGTATATAAATAACAAAACTGGAAAAAAGATACCTCCCTCGAGTTTCCGCGCAAACTTAGTTTTTGATGGACCTGTGGCTGAATTTTGTGAAGATGACATTTTTTCGTTGAAAATTGGAAGGGATGTCCAATTTATTGATTTTGAACCTTGTTCGCATTCACCTTGGTCTTTTGCAAATAAAGGTTGCAATACACCTCTAAATTGTCAACAACCTTATCAATTTTTGGAAAGGTAAATCCGCTTTATCATCTCCATATAAACATCCAACACATTAATTTTTTTAACAGAACTCGAACTAGGAAAGATATACGCGCGCCATATAAGAATTTGGAATTTCCGGTATTTGGACGGAACATGTCGTTAGCTCCACCGGAAGGAAAGATTAAACTAGGCGATGAATTATGGGCAATTATTTATCGTTAGTATTAGTAATTGCAAATTTAAGCTACCATTGAAATAAATGTTTGTATTTTTTTTTAATTGTTTTTAGTTGATTTCAAATAATAAAATAATAATGATTGTAGTATGAGTTTTAATTTTCCCAAGCAAGGATTACAAATTATTAGTTTATTAGTGTCATTGGTGGTGTGGACTGCACCATTTTTAGCTCTAATTCCGAAAGCATCAATTGCATTTTAGATCAGCCAATATTTCCTGCATTACAGCTGCCGATCTATATAGCTGATGTGTGAGACTGAATATCGATCAGCTTAGTAGAGCTAACCAGAAGAGCTAAAGAAAAACTTTGGACGGCCTCACAGAGTTAACCCGACAGGAAGCCGAAAGTTCCAGCTTGTTAATCTGATTTACAATTGATTCTTTCTGAAGTGAAGCTGGAAATTTGATTGATTGACAGAACTTGGTAGTAAACCGTGGTTCAATGGGACCGCGCCATTACCTATTATTACTTCTTTACATGAATATATTGTTAAACAAATAAATCAAACTTCCTTGTTGTTTATTTTTCCAGCTTAATAATTCCTTCTGGCGTCCAAACCAAATAACTGTTTATTTTAACCCACTACAGCAAAATTGAAACTAAAAGGGAATATTCCTCTTATATAGAGCTACCAAATAACTTCAATTATCAGTATTAGCTAGATAAACTTTATGGAAGTTTTGAAATAAAAGCTTTTAAATAAAGATTGTTGGTAAACACTTTTAGCGGAATAATTTCATTTTGATGAAACTTTGCTTTGTAAAAAATTTTAATAATGAAGTTCAATATTTGTTTAGGTTTATCAACTTCATCAAAATAAAAACTAATTAAATTTAAAACAAATGTAAAGTGAACAAGTAAATTTAAAAATTATGCAACTTCGTCAAAGCGCTACAACACTAATACAAAAAGTCAACAGAATAAAAAAACTTCCGTCATTACATCCTCATCCTACATAATCAGCAGTGTCGTATTACTTGCTCTTTATTTGTTTACTTAAAAAAATTTTTGGTTTTTTATCTTTTTCAAAATGTTTACTAATTTTCTACAACCACTCAATTAATTATTACATAAATTAGTATGTGACAGTGGCTTAACTAGAATTTTTTGGACCGCAAAATATTCACACGATTAGCCCATACATAAAAATTAATGATGAACTTTTGTTCATTGTTTTTAAATTAACCAAATTATCACATCATGTTCACCGTCCAACCACACACGAGGAACAACTCCAACTCCTACAATTATAACTATTTTTAATAAAATTATACATTTACACTCAGTAAGATCGATAGTAGTAAATACCCAAAAATTATAAGGTAATCAATCGCATTTGTAATTTTTCCGGAATTAATTTTCAAAATTCGTAGTGTTTTACTGTAGCCTAACCCCTTAATTTAAATTTATGTTTTAGCTACTGTTTGTATGTTCTTTTAAATATTTAAATAAAAATTAATCAAATATGTTGGTATAGTACCTAAAATTTTTCTTTGAAGGAAACGCTGACGGGAATATTAACTATTTTTGTTTGAGATGCACTGGAAAGAAGATATTGTTAAAAAAAACTGTTCCTTTTTATTTAAATTTTTATGGGATGTATGGTATAGATTTATTCGATGTGATATAATTATGAAACTGTACTAAATTTCCAATTTACAAACTCTACCGTTTCTTTTTAGGTAAGCCTCGTTTTAATAGCTTCCTGTCTGGTCTATATTTCAAAATAATAAATTTTCAAAGAATTGTTATTTAACATCCATATTTACAAAGCATAATTTAATAAATTAAATAAAACTGCGGTTAACGACAACTAATTTAAATATTTAAAATAATAAATTAATCAAACTCGTAATCCGAAAGTTCCGGATTTGCATTCAGGTATTGCCAATTTTTTTTGTACAGTTATCTTACCAACAATTCATTTATCAGTACCACTGCCATTGTAATTAAATTTGCAGATTTTCTTTTATATTGTCGTCTTTCAAAAATGGCGCGAAATAACTTGGAATTATTTCGAATCCAAAACAACTTTTTTTTACTTAGTAGCTCATCCTGCTCATGGAAGTTAGGACACCTTGTAAATTTATTGATAACAATAAAAATATTCACTTATTAAATAAAATTTTTTAACACTTAAGAAACATAAAATAGACATTTTATGATCATAAACTTAAACCGCACTATAATCCATACGTTTTATTACTTTTCATTAATTTACTGAAATTTTTTTATTTAATTTGAAGTAGGTCGCCGACAATTTATTGTTGTGGTAATATTAATCGTGAAAACAGTAAGCACTACTTCAATGTCAGTATAAATTCTAAAAATAAGAAGAAAACCGAGTAAGTGTCATTTACACTGTTATAAGATGTTTACTCGGTTCATCAAACTGCGAAAAAACAAAAATAAAAAGTTCTAAGAATTGGTAGTTTGGAAAATCGAAGTTTTTCAGGATTATCTACCATAACAACGCCTGCTGTTTGGGCTTTACCCATGAAGCAAAGAAGAAGAACAGTTCAAATTAATGAATTGGCGCTCTTTGAGCTGCCGCCCGAAGCAAAAACCCCAGCTTGCTTCATCTGGTGTTATACGTAATTGAGTTACTAAATTTGTGATTAATAATTCAAATTATTAAACAACTGACGTTAAGGGACAACTGACATTTAAATGGTTACATTACAGTAACTTCTCAAAGTTCGGTTTTGGCTGAATTTGATATACCATATTTTGTTGTGGATAACAATGTTGATAAAAATTTATCAAAAATCAACCCCCGGGAACGAGCCATTTAAGAGTATAAAGCGTTAAAAAAAATTTGCTGAAAGCTTGTGGACTAATTCTTTCATCAACTTAAGTTTTTGATCTGTTTTATAATTTAAGTAGAAGAGTTGGATAAAATTCATAAAATAAGCTAAAATGTCGTTAAAACTAATAACAATGATATCAACATAAATTTTATTCCTTACTCTTAAATGTGTTTGTATAACTTTCTTGAGTCTCTATAGCTTATAAAACTTTAGTAGGTTCTTAAACATAGTTAATCCACTTCTTCAAATTACAAACTTTATCATTTCGTTAAATATTGATGATCGTATAAAGAAAAAATAAACAAGAAAGTAATAAAAACGGGGTTACTTCGAATTTAACTTAACAATTGTTGTTCTTGTAATTTTCATGTTTATGCAATTTCAGATAACGAAAATTGCACAACATCGTGTATTGTCTAGCAGCGTATTAAGAAGTTTGGATCCCTAGTTTGTGATCCATTCTCAGTCACAATTACTCTTACATCAGTTTAAATAAAAACCACAGTTTGCATTGCATTTTGTGTCAAAATTCAATCTTCCATGATAAAATTAATTATCTGGTTATTTAAATTATTAAAAATAATTGGATAAAAATTTAGCTGATCGACTCGTTAAGCTGTATAACAAATATTAAGTGCGTTACGAACAGACAAAACTACATGGATTACATGAAACATTTGCATAATTTAAAATGCTCACATGATTATTTTATTATATTATTAAGCCATTTTAAATTTTGCATATCAGATATCTTTAAAACATTTCAATTTTCTCTTTGGTTTGATTTCATTTTCAACTACTGAATTATGGATTAGCGTTTTGCAATCGTAAGTCTTAAACACGATAGAACTCAACACGATAGATCTGTTAGAAAAATATTACATCAAATAAATTACAAGCGGAGGTTTAAATATTGTCAGAAAAACACTTCACATCAGAGTAATGAACAATTCATTTATTTCGAATTACATCGGGCGAGCAATAATATACTGGCAGAAATGTACACAGTCGATTAAATGGAACAGCGTTATATTTAATTAACACGAGCAAATAAAAATTAACTGATCTTTTTTGATTATTTTTTTTCTCTCAAAACAGTGCCCGTTAAAAGATTAAGGGAAGATATTTGTTCAACAATAAAATTTAATTGAGCGTAATCAATGCATTTGTGCTTGGTGTAGTGAAACTAAATATTAACGTCTCAACATTTTAGAATAAACTAGCGACCGGATTTATATGTAGGCAACAATCAATAATAATAAAAAGTTTTAAACAATTTTAATAGTTGACATTCTTGCGCTTCCTGGTGGATAAGGTTATTATTATCACTAAATTACAGTAACAAGCCACAGCAGTGGAGTGATGTGATCGCTGGTTGAGTATAGAGCGGAAATTCTGGGTTCAAATCGCGGATTGCACAGAATTTCTTGGCTCGTCCTTCCGGTGGGCATCTACACTCCTGTGGTGATCCCTGATGTTTGTGTCGACGTCATTACCGTTGATACGGCTGCGTCACACACGAGAGTTTACAAGACAGGTTAAGGTAGACAGGGAATGAAGCCATGGGCCTTCTAGGCCTGTAGAGCTGTAATATAGGTATATATAATTACAGTAACAAATTCCTAATTTATTGTTTTTGGATACTTTTAGGTTGGTAATACTACATGGAGACTAATCAGAGCACCTAAATGAAGAAAGTACCTCTAAAGATCACACACACAAGACTAATGAGTAGGGCCCGGATTTATATGCTCTAAAAACACTCTATATATAAATCCTAATATAACTCAACAATAGAAAACGTTTAACTACGCTCAAAAACGTTTTATGTTAGTAATAAACTTTTTCTATTGATGAGTTGTATTAAGGCTTAGGGAGGTTTTCTCCTAAGTTGGATTTATTAGTGCCTATAAATCCGGGTTTCACTAATGAAAGGATAGCGGACTAGAAAATTATTTTTTAAATTTTTTGGGTATTTGGAAGTGGATGATGTCCACTTAACTAAAAGGTCCTATAGTTAACCAATAGAAAACGTCCATTATCTCTAACAAGCCAATAGAAATCTACCTTTGTTTTTAACGGTTTGTTAAAAGTTTTATAAAATCGGCCCTTATTCTACTTTTCTTAACATCATAGAGAGATCAATTATTATTCGTCAAGATATTTCTTTCCTTTCAAAGCTTTGAGTAAACTTAGCTGAAAAAAACTTAAAATGTTTATTATAATTTATTTTTTAAATTAAAAATAAAACTTGGTGGAAATAAAATACTTAAATCAGTTCTTCCAAAATTATAATCTTTTGATGAGAAAGTTACAATTCTTTCAATGTCATGGAATTGTTGAAAAATGCAATATTTCATCTTGGCCAACCTGAAATTACTTTGTATGGCTTTGACATATAAACTTCCACGATTAAATAATCCAAAGGGATCCTAAGTGGATTGCTCCCTTCAAATTTTCGTTTCAAATAAATACCCTGTGGAGTACGAAATTTTACTTTGATGATGTAACTTCGGCCTAAAGCGGGTCCCGCTGTTAAATTAGATTCAACTTTCTTTCTGTAAGCTTCTTTTTCAGCAGCTTTTGTTAAAAGTGTGTCGTAAAATTTTTACCCTTTTTACTGTAGGTCACAACCTGCATGCACACAAGAAATAAATCAAATCGATGATTTGGAGATTTGGTGATCCACCGTTTGAATCTTCTTTCGAGTTTATGCTTCAAGGATGTCACGTTACCGTCCTGAGAGACTTACTTGGACGTTTCTAGTTTAAGCCGTCATTTTTGGAGTCCACCAGGGTTTTAGCCTTTTACCCACAGAAATTTCCTTGTTATGGGTTTAGGCCTCTGGCCCTTAGGTGTTCATTTAGTCTTCTGCACCGTATAATCCGGGTTAAAGCCTCACCCTTTCTTCCATCTCTTTGATAGATCCGGCGGGCTATTGATCATTTCTCTTTGCTCTTGTTTGCGCCTTTGAACATTCAGTTACAGCTCAGAGCTATTGTATACAGGAATTTTTCTGGCTTCTAATCAACAAAGTTTCAGCTGTTTTAGATTTTGGTCTACTGCACCATGCGTTGGATGGGTTAGGTTGCTAGTCCTAGACCTTTCCAGTTTTGCTGGAAGAAAAGAAGAAAAGTGTAGCCTTCCGCCCATGAGTTGAACTTATGGGTTAAAGCCGTCACTCTTTTAGGTTCCAAGGTCCCTCATTTTTTTGACGAGATGATTCAAACTGTGGGTCGCAAGGAAACCTCCCCAGCATTCAAACCAAAAACCAGTAAGCCCAAATAGTTCTCCAAAAGACCACCTTCCTCAACAATTTTCGCAATCTTTGACATCCTGGACACTACACATTTGTTAACAGTTTTATGAAATCAAAAACACAACACTGAATAAGAACTATACGAAGAAGGACTATATTATGTTTATGTGCTAACACCAAGAACAACGCAAGCAGATCCATTTGTTTTCTTCTGGAAAGCCTCAAACCCCAGAAAAATCTGACATAACTGAATTGAATAACCTGATTTGAATAATCAAATCCGACCAATGATTCTCTGGATCAAAATTGAAATAATTGTTTATCCATCCTCTCATCAGATGAAAGAAATATGAATCCATCCTCAACACTTCGCTAAGTTCTAAAATTCATCGTTCAAATCTTCAGAGATGAACTTTTGGTCAGGTGCGATTTAATGAAGTTAATTTTATCTTTGGCAGAAGATCATCAGTCTGGCGTAAATTAAACACAGATAAACTAGAGAGCGGGAAACCGCGGTTCTAATCCTAGTTGCTTCGGATATGTGCTGTTAACTAAAAAGTCCAAAATTGATCTGTGGACTACTCGCCAACCCGTGTGCCAAGCCTGGTGAGTTATGGGCAAATCCCCCTCTCTTCCTACTTGAAGAGAGTTTAAAAATCAGGCATACATTCAACAGTGGATGGAGAAAATGTTGAAAAGAAAAAAAAAATTTTATCTTGAAATAGTATTAGTCTCACATGAGGCTACTTAAATACTCGTCATCACGTCATCATCTTGAGTAGAACTGAAAATGACCAAAATGAAACCCCTAAATGACCAAACGTTTGGAAAATAAACGTCCCAGTACTACAGGAACTTTGTTTCTTTGCCTCCTTTTCAATTTTTACTATGATTATGCATTATTTCGGTTTATTTGTGGCGTAAGTATCGTAAAAAGTAAAAAGAAGGCAAAGATTTGAGAATATGTAAACTTCTCTAAGTAGGGGTGGGTTTGAAACAAAATTTTGGACGTCTTTTATGAACAACATCAACGCCTTAAGTTTTTTGTCGACGTCTCCCTAATTAAAGGAATTTATATTGGATGAAGCATTTGATTGCAGTTGTTTGTTGATAAAAATTAGATCATACCTACTATTTTTTTGGTTTGTAATCGTACTAGCCATAGGTATTTTGAATGAATTAGCTCTGGTTACTTAAGAATTACAAACGTCCAGATTTTTTGTAGCCCCTTGTGACAAAATCTTCAATTTATAAGTTTTTATTACATTTTGAACTTTTAAACAGTTTACTTATTTGCAACGACGCGTTTGATGAATTCATATTTGAGCGTTGTGAGGTCAATTAAAAGCGCTAAATTTTGTGATCTTACCTTTAGTTTTTGACATCCCATGAGTCAACAGTTCCATCCAATCTGAGTTAAAAAAAAAAACGTAAAATAGTAATTTTATTATAAAAAACATTTTACATTAAGATTAATCACAAAAGGATGACAAAAATCTATATTTTATTAAATTAAATAAACTTTTCTTCCATTTTTGAAAATTTTATTTTTTTGTTATCCCCGTTGCAGGTTTTTACAATCAAGGGTGGAATTGTCACATTACACGACAAATCATTAAATTCGTATTGGACGTTATTAGTATCACTTTCATTTTCGTTATTGAAAAATTCGGATTTATAACAGGTGGCGTTTCTCAATGACATATTGGAAAGAATTATTGTGTTTTGTAAAGTGCCATTTTTACTTTTGCTTGAATCAGTCTTACCGAAAAGGTTTCTAAACGATTGGCGAAACTAAAAATAAAAAATTGAATTATGTTACAGAATGTTACAAATTATTAAATAAAAATAAAGAGCAATTGGTCAGTGATCGATCACGAGTTTAACACTCACCACATCAGTTTTGGCATTTTTTGGTGAAGAGTAGAATTGACTTTCTCTACATTTGGGGTAAGAAAATTTAAATGAACTCACCCCGTTTAGGTAATTTGCATCAATATGAAGAACATAGCCTCAGTGCTCTATGCTTTTAAGCAATGGTTTATTGGAGGTTATGACATCCTAGTATAATATAATCACATGATGGATCAATGACCAAATGCTCAATTTTTGGTTTTGTTAATTTTGGTTACCTGCCGATTCATCCCAACATAAATAACTGGATTATAACAAATACTACTTTTTGCAAGTAGAGCTGGGATGACAGCTAATACTGGGGTTATTATTTTTGCATCGCCAAATTGAATTATAAGAGCTACAATTGCATAAGGTGACCATGCCACTAAAAATGTTATTATCATTATTAGTATCATAGTTGTTATTCTTCCTTCTGACTTTGACACTCTTCCCGTCGGTAAGTTGGTCTGAAATATAAACAACAAAATTATGCTTTTTACTGTGTATTGCATTATAAACTAATCCGTTTCTACAATACCTTTCAGGTATGTACATGTCGAAGATAGCGGTGCTAAAGCCAACATCGCCGTCTTTGACATCATGTACGTACCCTTAGAAAAATAATCAACTCAGTTTTAATTATGTTAATATAGGGTCAATTTAGCCGAAATGGTAGGTTTCAAATGAATTCCAGGTGGCGCCTTATTGAAGTGTTTCTACATTAAGTTTTACCGTCTCGTTTTTTTGCACAGTTCGACTTTCAAATATTTTTGTTTGAAGTTCGACCTTTTAACTTTGGCTCTTCAAATGTAAGTATTCCTTTTCTTAAGTTTCTATTTTTGATCGATACAAAATCTAATTTTATGGCGAATTTGAAAGATGACAATAAATTATGCAAAGCATACATAGTAGGTCGGAATTGTATGGTACACATGAAATATTTAAACGTTAAATATTTTAGACATGTAAGTACGAGTACTTTGAATATATCAATATTTTATGAGCCATTTCTAGTAGGTATCGAAAAGCCGAAGTTACAGTAAAAAGTTGCATAGTTTCTTTGTCTTTAGCGCTATTGAAAAAAACAGTTTTGAAAGCACCTAAGAAGGCACTGAAGTATAGGTATAAATAATGATTATGTAATAAATATGTAGTAGCACGATTTGTTTATTCTAACATTGCAGAAACCCTCCTAAAAGCATGATTAGTAAATTTTGCATAGTGTATCTACCTACCCATTTCTCGAAATAAACTTTTTAAATTAAAATAAAACAAATAGTAATGGATATTTTGTAGGTAAACAAACAACCATGAAAAATTAATAATTATAATGTAATTGAAACTTAAATTAAATTTTGAATATGCCGCAAGACGTAGAAAATTGGAGCATACTTTTTGTAAAAAGTGTAGGTAGAAAAAGTTGATTATTCAAATTGCTTAAAAATTACTAGGTGAAAACGGGGTTGGTTGGCGTATTCGCAATATATCAAAATTTTACATTGAGCCACCGTGTAAGCGTAAAATAAACTGCAAGAATAAATAATTTACTAAAGTAAACAACCAACGTAAAGAACAATTTATAAAAAACGTCATCTAACGCCGGTCTCCCCTACTTGTATAATCTTCCTTCATTTACAAGCTTAAACCCACAATTTTAACTAAACAAATCTCATTTGCAAGCCTCTCAAGAATCAATTGATGGATTTTTGACAAAAATGACTGACCCAATTGTTAATATAATTTCTTACCTTCCTCATTGTTAAAACAATATTGACATAACTGAAGGTAATTATGACGACAGGAACAACAAGTCCAAAAATAAACAGAAAAACAATGTACGTCATGGTGTGGTACGACTGATCTTCCCAATTTACAGAACAACTGAAAAAGAAAAATGAATAAGAAATTTTACAGAAATATTAACCTGAAATTTAGCTTAAATTAACCCAATGTCACAGGTGCCAGGATTGTGACTTGTCATGAGCAATTTAATACGCACCTTGGAATTGTTGCTGGACTTATCGATATTTTACGATAACCACCTTAAAATCTATAGCCAGTGTTAAACTAAGAATGCCGTTTAACAACAGTTCTTAAAATCGCACCATATAAACTCAATTAAAATAATCAAAAATTACATAAAATTGCGGAAAAAGCCATTTTGGAAATTTAAGTTTGAAAAACTACGTAAAATTAATAGAACAAATCTGTGGTTTTATTGTACAATTAGCAAACAAGTCCTAATTGAAATTAGGGGTTAAAGAAAACGCAAGAAAATACCCAAAGAAATTCTGACATTGGATGCATTGGACTGATGGAAATTAGCGGCCAGGATAAAATTAATAATTAACGTAATGAAAATAATTACATGAAATGTAAAGAGCAGGAAAACTTCACAAAAGTTTGTTTTATACTTATTTCATGCCCACTTGAACTTACACCTTTTAAGCAGCCAATAAACGGCACTTAACTTTTCCATTAGCCGCACCAATTCGGTTGCCCCATTTTAATTTATTTTTACTTTAAAAAGTAAAATTTTAAAAATTGTCAAACTTTTGTTGAAATTTAATAATTAATTTCGTAATAACTTAATATATAAATGAAAAATTTCGTAACTTAAAGTTCCTATTTTAAAGATAATAATTAACTTATGTATTTTAGAATATAATTAATTTTATAATTTTCATAAGTTGGTAACTCTAAAATATGTTGTATTCTGCTAATGAGATTTTGTGAAAATAAATAGGGTAAACTTTAATTCCAATTAGTAAAGTTACTTCTTTGTTACCTCGGCTAGCTCTTCTACAGCTGTTCGGAGACTCAAATGTCAAACTTATTATCTGTGAAGCACAATAAGTGTGAGTCATTCACACTAGAAAAAGAGGCTTTTAGTTGAACAAAAATTTTAATGAATAAAGGATAGATCAAGCACAGTTTTGAACCAACAATGGCCGTTATTGTACCTGTAAGCGGATATTTACTAATCAAAGCAACTCAAAATCCGCATGACACTGAAAATCCTGTCCCCTAATTGTAAACAAGACGAAAACTTACCTAATGTTAACTCCTTCGCTAATGTAATCTCCCCAACCGATTAAAGGTGGAATGGTTAAAGTTGAAGAGTAAATCCAAATCAGCAGAATGGAGATCTTGGCTTCACGCTGTGAAATTCTGAAATTTTGAAACGGTTGTGCTATTATAATGTACCTCTCGAAAGCCAGAACGGTTAAGGTGGTAATGGAAGTGATTCCTGAAAGAAAATGATGGAAGTCTGTTACATTCCTTTGATATGGTGCTTACCTAATAAAGACATAAAGAATCCATAGATCTTACACATTGTCTTTCCAAAGATCCACCGTCGATACACTGCTGACGATAAAGTCCATGGATTTCCAAGAATTGACACAGAGAAGTCGCTGCACACCAAATTAAACAAGACCGTGTTTAGAGGTGTCCGCAACTGAAATGAATATAAAAAATCTGTGAGAAACCACTGGTTTAAATTAAAAAAGTCAAAAAGTCATTGAAGTTATAAACGTCAAAAGAATCTATTCGTTCTCATTAAAAATTTTATTTGACATGCAGCTTTAATCAGCTTCATGAAATGTTTGTATGGCATAACCCCCCTCCCCTCAGGCACATCATTAAAAACAAGCAAAAATTTATAAGATTCAGTTACTATTTTGCGATACCCTCTTTCTTATTGATAAATTAGAAAATGACAAGCCAGTGAGTTAATCTGTCAAGAGAAACCCTTCATGAAATGAAGCTGCCACAAAATCCTTATTAGGCTAAATGTATCGAAACGAAGGAGAAATTTTATGTTATAAAAGAAAATACACTAAAACCAAAGACTTCTTTGTGTTTCGCCTTATCTCATTAAATAAATTGGAGTAAAATTTCCAGCTCACATTTCTATTAGAAGCGTGGAGCTTGCGAAATTTATCGGATTCTTGTTTGATTTTGGCTTTGTAGTCAAGTAATCGTCATTATCGAGTTACCTACTATGTAACTTAGTTTCTCACTTGTGTAGTTTTCCAACTCAATTAATCAAATATTTTTATCTATTTAATTTTTAACCCTTTAGCACGCTCTGGTACGACAGTAATACCAATTTGCAATCGTGCATAAATGTTCACGTTAAAGGGTTAAAGGAAATAATCTCCAAGCAAGAAATAGAATACAAAATCAACATTGCAGATTAGTGCGGTTTAGAATTACCGTTCCTATTTCCTAACAATTAAAAGTACTACCTACTGCCCATTCTTGTTTTATGTCACAAATATTTAAATAATGGTCATTTTCGTTGTTCGAATTTTGCATACGCTCACTGAACGTTGGCCACAAGTTCATCGAAGTTGAAATAGTAATTAATGAGTCGTTGTCTTCCCAATAGTAAATACGCATATCGATTTTGACTTTAAACACAGTAGTTTATCCGGAACGACCATAAATAAACCAGCGGTTTACCGCTTTCTAGCCTAGCGACGCGCGATATTATGCTTTACCGTACTGTATGTGTCTGTTAGTTTATTGCTTTCATTTTATAGAAATAAATTAAATTAAAGCATAAGTTACTCTTTGTAGTACTCGACTAACAAACCTAGACTGAATAACTTAACTAACAAACTTAACTGCACGTTATATCACACCGTTTTTTCATCTGGTTCGACCTTATCACAAAGAATATAATAGTGTTTAAAATTTTGTTAAAAATAAAATTACACTTAAAATTAAAATATTTTAGCATTTCGAGTTTGCCAAAGTAAATTTGTGTATTATGTATGTCAACTATGACATATGTTGCACTCTTATTTAAGCTCTTCTTGTTGTAATTCATTCAAAATAATTTATATTATAGCGTTTTCAAGTTAAAAACTGCAAAAAATTTCTAAATTTTAATTCAAGAAAATTTTAAACTGCATAAGAAGTTATGACCGCTTAATTTTAATAAAAATATTAAAAGAAAAGCGGTTGGCACGTTTCCAACCTGAAACTAATTCTGATCTAGTTTATTATCAGGACCTGGAAACTTGAGACATTTTTCTTAACCTTTAAGCACTAAAGATTTGAAGGAATTACAAGGATATTTCTAACATATAGCTCAGAAGTCCATAGGTTCTTGGAGCATGCAGTAACATAAATTGATTATTACGCTTTTTCAAAATGTACATTTTTTAGCAGATTCAGCGTCATCTTTACATAATGTAGGTACATTTTCTTATAAAATACTAAGACTAGGAGTGACCAAACGACAACTTTTCATCAGGAATAAAAGACTAAATTTTATTTATGCTAAACTTTTAAATTAGCTTTTTTCGTTATTAAGGGACGCGGGCGACTATAAAAAGATCAGCTGCATGGCCACCTGTAACACAGTTAAAATGTCGAAATGACTTACTACACCTCGCTCAAGAAGATTAAAAGAGCATTTTGCTACAAAATTTATGAAATAATTTTTAATTTAACATTTTTATGTCACTATAACTTTTAATATGAAAACAACTTACATAAAAACAAATAATATAATAGTATTATATTACTCCTTACAACCAGCGGCGTAGGAACTGCTATATCAGATGTAACAATTTTACAAGGTTCACGAACCAATGAAAAAGATTCATCATCTCTGACGGTTTCAATAAAAACTAAAATTTTTCAAGTTTGATTCTAACCTCAAAACATCTTCACCCACCAAGCTCAACTCGTACGATTGGGCATTGCTTTTTATCGCGTGGTCACGGTTAAACGTTGTGATTGGCTTGAAAAATTTGAAAGTACAATAAAGTAACTTCTTTTATAAGAAACCAACGTTGATGTTTTTTTATACAAGCCCAATTAGGGCTACCTACGCCACTGGTTACAACCTAACGATTTTATAAATTTGATATTATAATATCCTATTGCAGCTTTCAATCGGAATAATAATATACTCTGACGTATAAATACGATACTATGTACCCGGCCAACTAAATTATTTTCATTTTTCTGATGTACTTCATTTTGAAATTAATCTTGAAATATTTATTTATACGGTTCTTAAAAGCACGCGACGAAATATTCTTGGTCATATTTTATTAACAGTTGAAACTTAAATTTGTTATAAAATTGTATGTCAAACTCAAGTAGAAATTTAATAATATAACGTTAGGATCATACGATTCCAACTGAAAGTTTTAAACTCCGATAAATTTAAACAAAAATTCAATTGTAGACGTTCAAAACAAAAAATAAACATTTGAATTTAACAAACCAAAAGGGAGGGGGTTAGTTAAGTTAGGTGCTTTCACCGCGGTCATTACAAAATAATAAAGGAGAATATGAGAAATAAAACACCAAAAATTCGGTAGCGGCTTCGTTCACAATAAATTACAAACTTCGACGAATAATTTACAACGCTGAAAAATGTCACTTGCGGCATAATTAAAAATTAACGAGATTAAGATGCTCTTTTTGTGTTACCCAGCATTTCTACTCCAAAATGTACAAAAAATAAAATTTCTTTGGTAAAGTAACAAAGAGGTTATTATTGATTAAGTTATTCAGCATCGATGTGATTTTCTGGTGATGGCACAGTATAATTAAATGTGTTAAATTAAACTTTATGTTTCGGATTTCTCAACAAAATATCGTAAAAGGGAAATTAAAAGTTAACGATAAAAACTTAGTCGAGTTTACTTACTTATAAGATGAAATTTACATGGAATTCAGAAGGCACAATTATGAAATAGTAAGATAATATCAACAGATAAAGAAGCAAAATATAAAATTTAAGGCGAAGATCGACGCCGCTATGTAATTGATATCATTTGAAGTGAAAATTTAATTTACGCTTATAAATTTTACTCTCTGATTGGATTTTGGCTTACCAAACATCATAAAATCTGAATTTTCAGCTATGACTGGAATTCAAATTATTTGTTAAAAAAATCTTACAGTGTCGCAAGAACTGAAGCACTGCCTCCTATATTTACAAGCCGTGAACATGCAAAAGCAACGCCGCCAGTAGTCTTAACTTTCAAATTCTTGTGTATGTGTTTAATGCTTTTGTCTTTGGTTTATGCGGTTTATAAATATTAGATTTGAGCGACAACACTTTGTTAGTAACAATTAACAATTAAAATTAACGTCAGCCAAAGGTAAGTATACAAGTATTGCATAAAGTTGGCAAATTTAGAATTGCTTCCCGCTGAAAAAAGTTGGTTAGGCACGTCTTTGAGTCTGCACGTTGACTTTTGACTATAGTTGTTAGACATTCAGTACGTAGCTTATTATTCTGGCCTCCAGATGTACTTGTAGCCCTGTTTTTTGTTAATGGTAGCAGTTCATCTACTTACTTAGCATGCCCTCCGAACCTAGAAGACTTTGTCATACCCAGGTTTAAACCCGGTACCTCACATCTGAAGTTGATTGCGTTAGATGCAAATTAATGACCGTCTCATATTGGCACATAATTTGTTACTATTTACTTTTACTTTTTTAATTGGAAAAGTCGTGTGTTGTGTCACATCAAATTTTTTTATGTAGGTAATATTTGACTGCAGTGTTTCTCTTAAATAATAAAGGAAAACTTAAAAATAATTTGTTTCAAACTGTTAAAATTTTAACAAAACAGAGAAAATTAGATACACTTTCATAAACCTAGAAATTGTTTTTATTAGTTTTATCTGTGTTTATATTGTAATATAAGTAGGTACTTTTTTATAACAATAATTTAATTTTTTTTTTACAATAAAATTGCACATTTTTCAAAACTATTTCATCATTATTCATTAAGCTTTTTACATTCTAAGTAGAATATTGCTTTCCTTTTCTGGGAATTACAAATCCGATTGGCGGGGTGAATTAGTCCCCATATTTCACAGTTTAGATGAATCAATATTAATTTCACCATAGCGTGTGGATGCCCACTGGAAAACCGAGCTAAGAAATTCTGTATAGTCTGCGATTTGAACTCAGAATTTCCGCTCTGTACTCAACCAACGGTTACATCACTCCATATAGCTGTGGCAAATCTATTCATTAATTTAAAATAAAAAACAATTTTGGCAGTAGAACCACCAAGTGCTGTCACAGCGGCGTTACCAAATGTATGTTCACGGCTTGTAAGTATAGGGGGCAGTGACTGAAATGATTTGAGTTACATAGACACGGGGCCATTGCGTACAGTATGAAAAACATACAAGCGAAAATACCCCTAGCGATGGTCCTGCATAAGCACTACTACGCTATAAAGTTCTTTCTAAAAAAAAATCTATTTAGTTAGCACTGTAAAACTACCAATTCTCAATGTCTTCGTATAAAAATAGTTTAAATATTTGTTTTGAAAAATTAGAAGCATTAATTAAATGTTAATTTGTATCAGCTTTATTGTAAGACCATAAATTCCAGCTAAGAACTGAACAAATAGCAATTAAGCTCTTTTTAATTTTAACAGAATTAGCATAAAATCCTTTAGGTGATTTTTTTAACACTATGTAAATTTAACAAAGAAATACCTTGTTTTTGTTAGGGATCTTCTTTGTAGTATAAAATTTAATTAATTTTCCAGCAATTAAAATTTTTGCTTTGATATTAATTAATATGATTGTTCATATAATACACCTAAAATAAAAATATTAAATTAAAATTAAATTATTTTAAAAAACATCTTTTATTTTACAAAATCTGTCGAATGCTTTTATGAACAAGAACCATGTGAATTACTGGGTGGTATGCTGCTCGACGTACAGATTAGTCGTATACGTAATTTAAAAATTATAAATTTGCAAAATTCTCTTCGTTTGTTTTCACCTGGATATGTTCCACTGCTGTGTCCACATTCGTTCCACATACACGGAGACAATAGTCTAACAAATGCAAAGGGATCTGAACTATTGTAGGGTCAAATATATTGTCGTATTATTTTTTTACTGACTCTGTAGTGTGATTATTAGTAACTTTATCAATTTGATAAACTGACCCTGTGTTTGAAATAAAAGTGAGGCAGAAAGTTAACGGTTAGCAACCGGATAAAACAGCGATTCTCAACCTGTGAGATGCGTCCCCCTAAATGAGGGGCGCAATCAATCAATAACTTTCCAAAAATCAATAAATTTACCTATGCTCCGTAATTTTTAAGGTTTGTAATTAAGGTCATAGTTTTAGCGTCAAAATACACTATTATTGTACCTAATAAAAAAGACTGATGAAAATTATAACTGAAAATTGAGTCGCAAATGCTGAAAGGTTAAAAAACATAAATTAAATTAGAAGATTAGAAAAATAAAAATTAATTGTGTCGAAGAAAGTAAAAATTGGATACTAACAAAGTCAATATTGGAAAATTGTTAATAGTTTTAAGTGATAGGTAGCCACATGTACACCGATTAAAGCTGTCAGCATTGTACCTTAGAAAATTCCTATTAAGATTTCAAAACTTTTTGAAAGTTTTATTTTAAAACTACAGGTAGGAATTTTCTACATCAGAATGTCATAATAAAGTTTTCGCATTCAGGTAATTTAAACGTCATAACTGCTTTCAAATATTCAGGGTAAAGTTGTAATTTATCTAAATTTACTTGTCCCTTTTGATAGCATCCTGTAAATTCAATCTCCTTTGATGCGGCTTTCTCTTCTACAAAGTTGAATAACTGACTATGCTTTACATATGACATTTAGTTCTCCGTTAGATCGTAATTATGTCGAATTATTTTGGGATGAAGAAATATTTTCGGTTATTGAAATTTTTATTTCTTTAATTTTGTGGTAGGGTGAGGTAGGGTAAATTCAGTTTTGGCGACTACAAATTTAATTTGTAAAAGTTAAAAAGGGTATAAAAATATAACTGCGTGAAAAAAAATTTGAGTATTTCTTTTAGTAGCACAAATTGAAGTAAATTTTTGGTTGCAAAAATATTTGTATTTTCGAACTGAATAAATAATATTTAAGTTTACGAAGTACAATTTTATTTTAAAGTTGCAACGCCACGCGATAAACGCTGTGTGAAAGATAGCAAATTTGGAATAAAGAAAATTCATGGCTAATTTTTTTGATTGGGCTAGTCTGTGCGAATTATTTCAATGAAATGATGAAAGCAAAATTTTTGGGTGCGCCTATGTATTTTGCTATTTTTTCTACTGCAATTTTTGATTTTCAAGATACTTAAAATGCTTATAACATTCCAGAAAATTTTGATACCCCAAATTAGCTTAACTTGGTTCAACAAGAATACTCAGAAAACGCTAGGTTAATGGCACGTCTTGACGCTACAAAAACTCACACGCCAATCTTCTCAATGTTCGTTACCATCATCAAAAGTTTAAAATTTTCCAAATTTCCCAGTTTTCGCTGATAAAGGTTTTCAACTTTAAATTTTATTTGCCCTTTTTATTTTTAAAAGCCGTATGACACGACGTTAAATTTTGCATAAAATTTAGCAGTAAATGGTAACTAAGCAATGAAAAACGTATGATGAATACTAATATGCTCTTTCTATTGGATAGTTACTATTTACTTGTACTAACGTCGTGTTATGCGGGGTTAAAGGATAACGCGTCACTTCTTATCATTTACAGGATTTCCTGCCATTCAAACAAATCCATTCACATTCAAGTGGTTATTGGTTTCCAAATTCAATCGAAAGACATAATTTTGATTAGAGATTTAACAGAAGTGCTAATCTAATTCTCCTGCATAGGAAATTGAATTGACTACAAACTACACAATGGTAAAATTTATTCTTTTCTTAAACAAATAAAAATCAAATTTTTACTTTTTACAATGAGACAAATTTAACATGTTCCTCCAGGATACCTTAAAAAACGGAATACGACAATATAGTGATTAGTAGTTTTTATTGTAATGATATCTCTGATTTATCTCACAGTTATGCAAAAATAGTAGTTTATATCACTAGGGCGATAAAGGGACTATTTTCATCCCTGAGGTCGACAGGTTATGAGACGAGCCGCGCAGCGGCGAGTGAATAACCGACCGAATGGTGAAAACCCTTATCGCCCGAGTGATATGAACAATTTTTCGTTATTTCGGGAAAAATATCCTACAAAATAATGATTTTAGGCCAAAAAGGATGATTTTCTTTTGAAATTTCCGAATGACGGACAATTTGGTCTGACGGATAGCATGTTGAAATGACGGACGGTCCGTCGTATTAACGGACGGATGGTCACGTTATGCAATTATTGCAAAAAAAATCTCGAATTTTGTCGGATATTATCTAAATCTATGATTTTATAAATAAATAAAAAGTAACACTTAATTTAATTGCTAATTTTTTAACTAAAGGTGTCGTAATTTCGTTATTTTGGGGATAATATCCCACAAAATTCACGATTTTTTTGCTCTGAGATAACTATCAATAGATGGCGTGAAGGTCGCAAGTCATTTGTCAAGTTATTAATAACATAAGCAAAAAACATGAGTTCACCCGAACGGATGAACTCGTTTGGGCAGGTACCCGAACAAAGACTGTTTTTATAAGTCCTAGGACCCAATAAAGTTAGGTTTTTATAGTCCTAGGGCATAATAAAAGTTAGGTTTATTTTGTTCTAGAACAAAATAAAGTTCGGGTCGGTCCCCCTTGAGGTGACCTTTCAAGAAAAGACTTCCTTTATAGTTCTCAAAACAGGTACGTTAAGAGGTCATTTATAACCCGGAATAACAAAAAAATTTTTTTTTAAATTTCAATAATGAAAATATTATATTTAATTGTAAGTTTATCAGCTAACAAAACTTAGCTCACTTAGCTGTATCTTGCCTGCATGGACGCAACGACCAAGATTCCAATGTTTAAGTCGAAAAATCAAAAATGATTGGTCTGAGGCGCTTATATTATTATTTAATTTTATGAATTTTTAAATAAGGTCTTGGTATATTTTAGTAGATGCCTGTGCTTACTTTTTGCTAAATATTTTAAAATTTTTATAAAATTAAGTATATCGCCCAAGAACTACTTTTTAAGAATCAAATTTAACTGCTAAAATTTTGTAAAAGTCTTCTTGTTGCTTTTTTTACTTAGCCCTCCCCCCCCCCCAGTCTCCGATCTATTTCTTTCTTCTATTTTTACACAAAGTACTTTACAATAAAGGACTGTAACCACCGCACACACTTGAAGTTTATCTGCGCCCCTAATATTGTCTGCAAATACTTTCTTTTTATTTAAGAAGTAAGAATAATTTTGACCAATAAAAGGAGCCCGCTGTTAAATCTCATGCCACAACTACGTTTTCAAACGCATCAGAGCTTACGTTGTTTGTTAAACTGTGCTCTTCCTTTTCAAACAAAAATAAATTTGTGGTCAGTGAGTAAGGTCGGTAGCGATTATCTCGTTAATCCATTCATGCACGTCTAAATGGCTAAAGGTGGTCGGAGTAAAATCACTGTTCTAACTTGATTATTTTTGAAGATAAAATTTACATACTTTTGAAAGACGTTTTTTCACCGAAAGTTAAAAAACACTTTCCAAATGGCACACACCGGATTGGTTTCTTGCGGTTAGCTCTTGAACGGTGCACCGGTTTTTTAAGACTCCTTATATTAACCCTGTATCCGGGGCATCACAAGTAAGGTGGTTTTTCCCGTCAGTTACTCATTTGACTGAAAAATGTTAGACAAATCAAAACCTGTTGCGTTAAATTGCGTTTTGTTAAATTTATGAAAACCCACCATTAGAAAACAAACGTTGCAAAAATCCAAAAACAAAATTCAACTGGAGTACTGAAGGACTGAATGTTATTTCATGCATTAAACATAAAAATGCAAGAAAATATTTCTCGCTTAAGCAACTGAATTAAATTAAAAGCAGCTTGTAAGCATCGAGGGATTTGCTTCCACATTCCCCACACATCCAGTCAGGCTTACATTGTTAGCATAACACTCCAAAAACAAATTTCTTCGCTAAACAATTTAACCCGTGGTAAAATAAATTGTAAATTTTGCTGATCTGAGCAGCATAATAATGAGTAAGATGCTGAGGATTAATTCCAAATAATCCCAAATGCAGAAAATTTACATTTGAAAACCTTTATTGCTATTTATTTTTCAATAATTTGCGGTTGAATTGAATAAAATTTATTTTTATAATAAACTCGATTCCATAAAGCTTTCAATATTTTCGAACAACGTAAATCTGCTGTTGAAAATTCCAATATAAACAAATTCAATAGCTAAAGCAATTTTCTATCTAATAAACTTTTGTTTTTATATGAAAACGATAAATTTTAATAAAAAATTTAATGAAATTTTTTTTTGTTGAAAATTCATTGCTAAGGAAACGTAGCTAATTATTTTTAGGAGAAAAAATGTAAAACAGCACGAAAATTAAAGTTTTCTTAATTAATATGTTAAAAAAAAGTTTTTAAATTTACCTGTTTATCCTTCCACATTAAAATAATCACAAAAAGGTTAAATGTAAAACCGAATACACCAATTAATAACAATATTATTGCAACCGCAACATAAGCTTCAGTTCTCATAGGCAAGAATAACTCCGAAGTTGTGTAATTCAATTCTTTTGTAAATGATTCGGTTACATTCATAGTTTTAATAAAAATTTAAACAATCCAGCTCGAAAGGTACATAATTATGCTTGTACTTTTCATTATAAAACAATGTTATAAAAACCGAAAGAAAGAAAAGTTAACTTTCACATTTTAATCGTCGAATTTTCAGGACGAGTCAGATTGCGCTCGCTGAAGGAAACGAGTAACTGTAACCGACCAAGTTTCGTTTGAAACTGAACCGTTCCACATGCGGAGTAGTAAATTTATACTCCCAAGATTTCAGGATGAAACAACAAAGCAACATCCGATAACTAACAAGCCTTTTATAATTAACAGTTTTCATTTAATTGCAGTTACCGGTGATTAAAATTATTAATGAATCTTCAGTTTCTAAACCTGATGATTTTTGAACAAAAAATTTTCGGGATTATAATATCTTTTTTTGCAAATTCAATAAAATTAATCGTAACACTTTTGCAGAGCATGAATTAATCTTTTTTTAATTAACACAAAAAAATTTGAGTTCTAGCTGACGAGTCTGTCTGTGTTTCTTTCTGTCCATGATGTTCTCTTGTACTTCTGGTTTCTTCATTATTAATTAATTAACGGGTGACACTTGACCGACGATATCATGAACATCATACTGAATGCTGCTAGTAGGTGTTGCTGGAACCGTCGAAAAAGTAGCTGTTGGTAGTATACGAAACAATACCGATCCCCAATGTAGCAAACTTGGTTTTACCAAAGGAATGTTATTATGTAAATCGTTTGTGCTGTTGAAAATAACAACACCCATGCACGTCGCTGACCAAGTAAAATCAAATAT
The DNA here is from genome assembly GCA_905340355.1 of Rhagonycha fulva. Lineage (NCBI taxonomy): Eukaryota > Metazoa > Arthropoda > Insecta > Coleoptera > Cantharidae > Rhagonycha > Rhagonycha fulva. Next base: position 12,564,131 of record HG996558.1, read on the forward strand.
AATAATCGTATACAACTTGTATACCAAAACTGCGTATCAGCTCGAGCATTAAAGAGAATATTTTTCTTTGTTAGCCAGATGTTTTACAGGAGCCAAAAAATAACACCAACCGACGACAGCTGGAGTATTTGTCTTAACGACTTGGCACGTAAAGTAGGGCAATCGTTGTCCAAATAAAATTTGAACAATTTGTTGCAATGGTTTTTAGGGAACTGAATTCACGCTTGTGTTTAAGGCAGCTATCAACATCTGTACAAAAATACATGCATCGAATGCAAAAAATGCAGAGTCGAATAAAGGAATTTTACGAAATGCAATTAAAGGAAGAAATTCACAAATTTGTTACAAAGGGTGGTTAAGAATTACAGTAGACCTATCACTCTATTGCCGGTTACGGTCAGAATTTTTCAGAAAATTATAAAGAATAAGCTTATAAAAGATTCTTCTAATTTCCATTCCAAAAAGCAATTCGGCTTCGTTAAAAACAATCAACTATTAGACATTCAAAGAATACTTCAAATTCATTAATGAATATGCAATGACAAATTTATAGATGTATAATCTTTTTCAACATTTGGGAAGCTTTTGATAACCTCTAGTATTTATATTTTCTAGTAGAAAAGGTCAGATTACTCTTCAGAGGTTAATCCTCAAAAGTTACCTCTCTCATTAGAAGGTTTATTTACTGTCATGTAAACAAGTCACATGAGAAATCATGTAGTGTGAACAGGAGAATCTAAGAAGAGATTGGGGATACCTCCGAAAGGATTTTTTCATTCTTGACTACTTTGTTCATAGGATTTTGGAGTGTGTATTGTATAATAATGAGAAAGCAGCGGTGGAAGTCTATTCTTATGACCGCTCTCCTGTAAGCTTAAATGAGTTATTCTTACTCCAGAATCTCTTTTTTTTTCTATTTGTAGACTCTAAATCTCTTCTTCTATTTACTGAATCTAATACCAGGTCTTTCCTTCAATTCTTTTTTTTCCCATGATGACTCTTCTTGGGATGATATTTCCGTAGTTTTCTCATAAAATTCTTTGCCCTGTATTTAGCCTACATCGTCCTTCTAAACTGTAGCAGTTTTCCCCTTTCTCAAACTTTCAGCCTCTTGCCAATTCTTGTGTGTTTTATGTCAGTATTGCTGAGAGAGAGGTAGGTACTGTTCACTAAAAAGTAACAATTTTACGATAGAAACTTCGATGAATCATGAAAAAGCATATTTTAAATAAGGGAATTAGCCCCGGAAAAGGCCTTAAACCAACAGTTTTTTCAAACATCGAATTTAAAAATATCAATTTTCTTAACAAATTTTAACCTAAGTGGCTCGTGATTGATCGATCACTGGCATTCTGTGATTGGTACGTGTGCTCCCATGCATAATAGTCTGGCCATGTCCTGGCTGTTAACAATTTTCTCACTTACTCTACGCTTTGCTTCAAGCGCCTCCAGCCATTTTTACTGCACAATGACTATTAAAAAACATGATTTTCGCTTGAAGGGCACTGCTGAAGCATATTAATGCGAGTGTCGTTCCTGCTATCCCCGCTTTGCTATTAGCCGTTAAACTACATAAATTACACGGACGGACGACACAATGCATGTGATTCGCCAATCGCGAGCGACTTACGTTAAAATTTGCTAGGAAAATTGAAGTTTTTAAAATCAATTTTTGAAAAAACTGGTGGTTTTCCGGGGTTAATTCTCTTATTTAAAATATGCACTTTCAGAATTCATCGAGGTTTAAATCATAAAATTGTTACTTACGAGTGGCCAGCACCTACCTCTCACCCGGTATTGTGTTCATTCATTTTGCAAAATTGAATTTCTTCAATTTAGATGAGTAGGTAATTATTTTTTTAATTTTCACTTGATAAAGTCTTAATGATTATTATCTACACTGATGCACATTGATGATGGACCATACCTCCTCTTATAAAGGAGAACTTAATTAATAATACATCTAAATCTAAAGAAATCAATAAGGCTTATATTTTCTGATTAATCGGGAATCCGCAGCTGAACATAATTGTTGCTTAGATACAGTAGAATGTGGACAAAGATATTATATAAATTCAATGCGGATGCATTTGAAACCGTATTTCTAACAATGGTGCTGAAAATATTTAGTATTTCTCCTGAAAAATAAAATTATTTTGTTACCTTCAGCTATAATTTAATTTGATGCATTTATGAAAATAAAAAAAAAATTAAAACCAATGAAATTTTTAATGAAAGGTGATGGACTAAAATTAATAAAATCTGGTGAATGAGAGCAGTTTTTTAAATTTTATTAAAAATTCTTTTCAGTTCAGAGTCCAGCATAATCCTTGTGATCAATAAAATGTAATTATGTACATATAGTAATTAAAAATCAAAAAATATGATTTTTCTTTTAACACTTTGTGGAATACAAAAATTATATTAGATATTTTGTAATATTCATGATACAACATCCACCATAATTTATTTTTTAGTTAAAATTACAATAAATTGAGAGATTCGCTTCTCACACAATCATCAGTTTCCAATATTATATGACGCTTCTATCAACTAATAAATAATGTAAAATTCGTTAACTACTTGCGATACAAGGTTGGAAAAGTATATTTGCTTATTTGCAATGAGAATGAGATAGTATTTATATTTCCGCTTGAGGTTTAACAATCTGGTTTTATTCTTTGAACAAGCACAAATTGCATATGTACATGCAATGTAGGTAATTAATTTACATTAGCATGTATTTTTAAATTTTCTCATTCAGAATTGTATTGATTTCTGAAATCCCAAGTTATGTAGGAATGTAACGGGTTAACTAAACAATTTGGTATAACTTTTGCGTTACATTGTAAATTCGATCTGTAGTTTTTTATTTATCGTCCTCGGTAAGTTTTCATGAGAGAATACCATATTCAGCTTATTATGTAACGAGATGACACCTCAGGAAATTTAAAGCTTATGTGTTGCATCAGTGGATTTCCAAACAGACCTCATAAAGAGGATCTCAAAATTCAGCTCTCAAAATAAACATTAACCGTTGTTAACCGATAGTTCAGATCAGAGTAAAAAACGTATGCGTAGAATGCACACTGTAAGATGTAGGAGTAATGAAAATATTTAGAGGAGGGCCTCAAGATTGAATTGTGCTCAGTGCTTCTTGAGTGCTAAATCCGCCTTTGTATTGCATAGCTTGGTTTACACTGTACGGTTGGTACGCGGACTAAAGGCGGACCAGGACTATATTGGGACCATATCCGAACTATATTTTTAGTCCGCCTGGTGTAAACATACAGGTACCAAGTTGGTCCGGCTTTAGTTCGGTCCTCTAAAATATGAGTACCAGACCAAATACGAACTAAATTGGTTCGACGGGTTCGACTGCATTCGACATCACTCGAGTGTTTTTAATACCGAATGCGCTCATTTTTAATTTTTATAGGTTATAAAATAAAATTTATCAAGTAAGTAGATTACAAACTATCCCCTCCCGTTTAGTCCGATCGGACCGAACCAAGCATTTTACGGTGTAAACGTAGCCATTATAACATTAGTAGAGACAGTCAGTCATAAAAACCAGTGCAGATCTGATGATATCAGTTTCACGTGTAGAATCGTGAATGAGATTGAAACATGTAATCCGATAAGGTGTTCTTTTGATTTTATAATTTTTCTTGCTAATTATTTCAATGAAAATTTGAGTACTAAAATTTGGAGGTTAGAATTTGAGCGTAAATTTAGCGAGTTTTACTGATATCAAGAGAGTAAATAAACCAAAGTGAAGTGTTGGTGGAAAGAACAGATGCGATTGATGCTGTAGAAGTGTGGATCTTCGATCGGATATTGTCAAAGACGTGATAATACGATTTATTCTAACGGGAATCAGGGAGGTTAGAAATCATAGTCCTACCACGTAAACAAAGTTGCGTACATAAAGTACTGTTTAATATAGTTCTACCGGTTAAATAAAGTTAAAACTGTACATGATGAGCACTAAAGCGGAAAATCAAAACCTCAAATTGAACGTGGATGATAGCTATGGCACATCAACGGATGATTATAATAAGAAAAGACCAGCCGACTTCGAGATCTTTGGAAGGAGTAAGAAGGTGATTAGATCACCACTAAGAAAACCCAAGCATGCGAGTGAAGGAGATGATAGAAAGGACAATGAAACACCCGGAAGAGATAGCATGAGAGAGGAAAACTCAAGAATTGAAAGTAAATTGGACTCTCTGGCAGAGATGATGGCTAACTTTATGACAAATATGAAGATGAATTTTGAAGGAATGAAGCAGGAGGTGAGCGAATTGAAGAGAGAAGTATCTAAAATTAAGAATGAGTCAGAAAATTTCGAGAAAATTGCGCAAACTATTAAATATGAGAATGAACAAAACACAAAGGAGGTGAGGGAACAAGTAAATAAACTGCAACTAAAAAACATGGAACTAGAGAGCAAACTTGAAAGAGTAGAAAGAGAAAGGATAAGAATTAACTTGATAATGACCGGCATAACCATTGATGAAGGAGACCCAAATAAGCTGAGACTGGCGGTCTTTCTCTCCATAAGTGATCTTACACTTATGGAGAGGCAAATAATGAAAAAAATAAGAGCAAAGCAAGAACTGAAAGAGAGAATGGTAAAAAAGTAAAAGTGGGACATTTGAAACTTATTATGCCAGACTGTGTTGTAACTTGGGACCATCACAGTAAAAAATTGATCGAAAAAAGAATGGATGCTCTGGACCTGACATCAAAAAACTAGATGTAAACAATCCGGAAGCTGAAAATATAACGACCAGGCGAGTAAATGGGAAATCGAATTATGGTTAAGAAGAAGGACAAACAAGATGTGATAAGATTGGGAACGTGGAACATTAGATCCCTACTGAAACCGGGAAAAAACGCAGAAGTGGCGAACGAACTGGTAAGATATGGAGTGGATATAGGTGCAATACAAGAGCACAGGTGGAAAGGACAGGGTGAAATTACAGAGAAAAACTACATCACATTCTTCTCAGGCGAGCAAAAGCAGGGTAGGAACGGCACAGGGTTTATAGTGGCCAAAAGATTGATAGATAATGTATTAACATTCAAAGCAATCAATGGAAGACTTTCATATCTTAGAGTAAGAGCAAAAACAAATATGACAATAGTGAATGTATATGCACCTACGGAAGAGAGCAGTGAGAGCGAAAAAGAAGATTTCTACCATGAGCTAGAAGAATTATGTGATGACATACCTAATCATGATATAATGATAATACTTGGTGATTTTAACGCAAAAATTGGCAAGGAAAATTTCGTGAGCTCCGTAGCAGGAAAATATACAATACATGAAAGAACGAACGAGAACGGAGTAAAACTATGTAACATGGCAGAAGCTCTGAACACTGTAATATGTAGTACTAAGTTCCCGCACAAGAAGATACATAAAATAACATGGATATGGCCCGGTGGAGGAAGTGAAGACGGAAACCAAATAGATCACATACTTGTATCAAGAAAATGGGAGAAGATCGTAAAGGATGTGAGGACCTACAAGGGGGCAAACGCAGATACAGACCACTATCTAGTGATAGCAAAAGTAAGAATAGAGAAGACAAAATATGTTAAAAAGGAAAACAACAATAGAAGAATGGCAACTGAAAAACTTAATAGCAAGGAATTAAGAAAAACGTACGAAGAACAAGTAGCGGAGAAGTTAAAATCGAAGAAAAAGGACAATAATGTGGATGAAGAATTAAATAACATCACATCGATCCTATACACAAGCGCAAAGGAAGTTGTGGGATATAGAAAACATAAAAACAACAAAATATGGTTTGATGAAGAGTGCATAGAATGTAGCAGAAAAAAAGTAAAGAAAAGGCTGGAATGGCTAAGAACCGGACAAAGAGAAGATTTTGAAAATTACAAAAGATTGTCAAAAGAAGCAAATAAGTTGTACAAGATTAAAAAGAACGCATGGTTAATGGACAAAATGCAGGAAATAGAAACAAGTAACAAGTATAATAACTCGAAAATGTTTTACCAATTAATAAAGAAACAAAACCCAAACAGCAAAATTACACCAAGAGGCATGAATGACGAAAAAGGAAAGATTGAAAGCAACAAGGTGAAAATAAAACAAATATGGATGAAACACTTCCAAAGATTGTTGAACAATAGCCAAGAAGATAAAGACACTCAAAATGACAAAATGGAGAGTGAAGAGCAAGAAATACTACCACCGTCGAATGAGGAAATAACGAAAGTGATCAGTAAAATGAAAAACGGTAAGGCACCAGGAAAAGATGATTTAAACGCTGAATTCGTAAAATACTGTGGAGAAGAAGGAATAGCAAGAGTATGTGACCTAGTGAAACAGGTATGGAAAGAAGAGAAGATGCCTAAAAGATGGAAAGAAGGAGTCATCATACCATTAAAAAAGAAAGGAGCTTCGGATGAATGCAAGAACTACAGAGGAATAACGTTACTAAACTCAACGTACAAAGTAATATCGGCAATAATACACAACAGATAAAAGAGTACACAAAAGAAATAGTGGGCGACTACCAGTTTGGTTTCATGGAAGGAAGATCGACAACCGGAGCAATACATGTAGTAAAACGAACAATAGAAAAAACACGCGAATATAACATAGATCTGCACATGTTGTTTGTGGACTTTCAACAAGCCTTTGACAAACTGATCAGGAGAGAATTGTATAGGGCATTGAAAGAAATGAAGTTACCTGCCAAACTGATAAGACTAATAAAGATGACCTTAGATGAATACACAGCGTGCGTCAGAACGAAAGAAGACGAAACAGACTGTTTCGAAGTAAACAGTGGCGTGAGGCAGGGAGACGCGTTGTCCGCGACGTTGTTTAATATAGTGCTGGAAAAAATAATAAAAAAAATAGACGAAAATGGCTCGATAACAACGAGAGAAGTGCAAATAATAGCTTACGCAGATGACATGTTAATTATGGCAAGATCGCGTAGTAAACTGATAGAAACATTTAAGAAAATGGTCAAGGCGGCGAATGAGATGGGATTGTTCGTTAATATCGATAAGACCAAATACATGAAATGTGACAAAAATAAATCATGGAGCAGACAAGATATAACGATCGATAACCACACATACGAAAAAGTGGAGAGCTTTGTTTACCTGGGGGTACAAATAAAAAGAGATAATAACCGAGAGGATGAAATCAAAAGAAGAGTACAGGCAGGTAACAGGGCATACTATGCTAACAAATCGATACTGAAGGATGGTAAACTGACAAAAAAACACGAAAATGAAAGTTTATAATACCATGATAAGACCAATAATCACGTACGCCGCGGAAACACTCTGTCTGTCACAACACGAAGCAGAATTGTTAAGAAGACTGGAGAGAAAGATCCTGAGAACTATTCTGGGCCCAAAGATGGAAGACGGTGAAAAGAGAGCGAAGCGAAATCAAGAAATTTTACAAGAGTGTGATGGCGAAGACATAGTGAAATTTGTCAAGGCTCAGAGAATAAGATGGCTGGGCCACATTATGCGAAGCGAAGGAGAGCCAGTTAGAAAGATAACACTATGGAGACCGATCGGAGACAGACTGCAAGGTAGACCTGAGGTGAGATGGTGGGATCAGGTGACCAGCGACCTGGAGACAATGGGTGTTAGTGACTGGAGGACGAGATTTGGTGACAGGATGGAGTGGAGAAGAATTGTGAATAAGGCGGCGTCACATACCGAACTATAAGAGAACAAGTTGAAGACACATGAAGCAAATATAATGTAGACAAGGGGTATAATCCTCCCCGTCAAAGGATTTGTAAATCCCAATAGGGATAGCTATATTCATAACGAATGTAAAGCTTTTAATAATAATAATAATAATTATTTCAATAAACTTTGAATCCTGACTGTCTCTACTAATGTTATAATGAGTTTGTAAAGAAGTATAATAGTATATTAAACAACGAGTTTTATAATCAAAGTTTTTATTGCACGAAATCTGTTTAGAAAACGAGCCGCGAAGCGGGGAGTTTTCTAAAAGATAAGTGCAATAAAAATGATTATAAAACGAGTTTTTTATACAATTTTTTCTATTTTGCATTTTTTTATGGTTAAAAATTAAAAAAATGTGTTTGTAATTATTATAGTCCATTTGAAATTTTGTTTTATTTTTAAGTTGATTGGTAACACATTTGACATTTGAAACAAATTTCAAAAATTTAAAACTTTGTGTCAAAAATTTACAGGTTAAGACATCGCACAAAAGTTTAAATAAAGGAAATTATACTTGCAGTTAAGAATTTTCTTTATTATTGTCTCTAATTTACAGTTAATAAAAATGTTTAACTCAAATTTGAAGATTTTTAATTTCATTTAAAATGACATGTTGTTTTAATTTTCAATGACGTTTCTGTCGCAAACCTCATAAAACAAAAAATTGCGTTTCATAATAGGGTCCATTTCGATACGCGATTGCGTATCGAAATGACTTTGTTTTAGACGCAAAATAGAAAAAATTTAATATCTACTTGTAGATGATTAATTAAACTAGACATATTCTCAACAATAATCTCTATTATCTAATAATACCAAATTAGGTTGGTATTACTTACCCAACGCATTTATTTAAAATTATTAGTCAGGGCAGAGTATTTCATTAACGTCATATACAGGTCCGGGCTCAGGTTTAGTAATCCTCGCTTATTCTAACATGTATTTACAATTTATATTTTTATTGCATAGTTTTTTTTTATGTTGGCTGATATGTTTCCATACTTGAAAATTCTGCTGTTTGGCTAAAATTTGACAGTGCATAAGTTTTGAACTTTTTGACAGTTTTGTTGTTTATTAACTTTCATTTTAGATCTTTATACTCTTTATACCATGAACTTAGAAAGATAGGACCCGCAACTCCCTATCCCTACCTGAAAGCTTAAAATTTGCGAGCTCTTGACCGTATGGGTTCATCACTTCTACCGCTAGGATCGCTGAATTCCTGTTCCAGAAATACGATTTAAATTCAAATTGAAAATTATTAATTAAACCAATATATGAAAATAAAACATTAAAGATTGAAAATATATTATATATTAAAAACAGTAATGCATTTTTCATACATGTACGTGCACTTTTATTCAAACTACAAAGGATTAAGTTCGGTAAAGAAATTTGACAGCTGTCAACAACATGTCCTGGAAGACAGCAACGGATTCACTTTTCAGAAACGAATTTAAATAGTTGACCAAACAATTTCTGCCCACATTTTGTGATAACTATTTATATTAAGAATTATTAATTTTTTTACACTTTAAAGACAAAAATATGAACATTTAATTATATTATTATCAATCAACAATGTAAACTTAATTCATAATATGCAATTTCAATCATAGACCACCTGCATTACTAACATCTTTATAAATAATAAAATTTTTTTTTTCAAAACCTTAGGGGTATGATCCTGTGTTTATATTTTGCACAGGGGAAGCTTACATGGTTATACACAACATATCATTTGGACACACAAAAATTCAGGGGACATCGGGGTTCCCCGGCGGCTTAAAGTAGAATTCTTCCATTATTACTCCAAAATTAGCCATAGAGACGGTCTTAGGGGCATGATCCTGTGTTTATATTTTGCACAGGGGAAGCTTACATGGTTATACACAACATATCTTTTGGACACACAAAAATTCAAGGGACATCGGGGTTCCCCGGCGGCTTAAAGTAGAATTTTTCCATTATTACTCCAAAATTAGCCCTGGAGACGATCTTAGGAGCATGATCCTGTGTTTATATTTAGCACAGGGGAAGCTTACATGTTTATACACAACATATCTTTTGGACACACAAAAATTCAAGGGACATCGGGGTTCCCCGGCGGCTTAAAGTAGAATTCTTCCATTATTACTCCAAAATTAGCCATAGAGACGGTCTTAGGGGCATGATCCTGTGTTTATATTTTGCACAGGGGAAGCTTACATGATTATACACAACATATCTTTTGGACACACAAAAATTCAAGGGACATCGGGGTTCCCCGGCGGCTTAAAGTAGAATTCTTCCATTATTACTCCAAAATTAGCCATAGAGACGGTCTTAGGGGCATGATCCTGTGTTTATATTTTGCACAGGGGAAGCTTACATGATTATACACAACATATCTTTTGGACACACAAAAATTCAAGGGACATCGGGGTTCCCCGGCGGCTTAAAGTAGAATTCTTCCATTATTACTCCAAAATTAGCCATAGAGACGGTCTTAGGGGCATGATCCTGTGTTTATATTTTGCACAGGGGAAGCTTACATGGTTATACACAACATATCTTTTGGACACACAAAAATTCAAGGGACATCGGGGTTCCCCGGCGGCTTAAAGTAGAATTCTTCCATTATTACTCCAAAATTAGCCATAGAGACGGTCTTAGGGGCATGATCCTGTGTTTATATTTTGCACAGGGGAAGCTTACATGGTTATACACAACATATCTTTTGGACACACAAAAATTCAAGGGACATCGGGGTTCCCCGGCGGCTTAAAGTAGAATTCTTCCATTATTACTCCAAAATTAGCCATAGAGACGGTCTTAGGGGCATGATCCTGTGTTCATATTTTGCACAGGGGAAGCTTACATGGTTATACACAACATATTTTTTGGACACACAAAAATTCAAGCGACATCGGGGTTCCCCGGCGGCTTAAAGTAGAATTTTTCCATTATTACTCCAAAATTAGCCCTGGAGACGATCTTAGGAGCATGATCCTGTGTTTATATTTAGCACAGGGGAAGCTTACATGTTTATACACAACATATCTTTTGGACACACAAAAATTCTAGGGACATCGGGGTTCCCCGGCGGCTTAAAGTAGAATTCTTCCATTATTACTCCAAAAATAGCCATAGAGACGGTCTTAGGGGCATGATCCTGTGTTCATATTTTGCACAGGAGAAGCTTACATGGTTATACACAACATATCTTTTGGACATACAAAAATTCAGGGGACATCGGGGTTCCCCGGCGGCTTAAAGTAGAATTCTTCCATTATTACTCCAAAATTAGTCATAGAGACGGTCTTAGGGGCATGATCCTGTGTTCATATTTTGCACAGGGGAAGCTGACATGGTTATACACAACATATCTTTTGGACATACAAAAATTCAGGGGACATCGGGGTTCCCCGGCGGCTTAAAGTAGAATTCTTCCATTATTACTCCAAAAATGTGCCATAGAGACGGTCTTAGGGGCATGATTTTGTGTTTATATTGTGCACAGGGAAAGCTTACATAGTTATACACATCATATCTTTTGGACACACAAAAATTCAAGGGACATCGGGGTTCCCCGGCGGCTTAAAGTAGAATTCTTCCATTATTACTCCAAAATTAGCCATAGAGACGGTCTTAGGGGCATGATCCTGTGTTTATATTTTGTACAGGGGAAGCTTACATGGTTATACACAACATATCTTTTGGACACACAAAAATTCAGGGGATGTCGGGGTTCCCCGGCGGGGTAAAGTAGCATTCTCTCAAAATTAGCGATAGAGACATGTGCGTGAAGTTAGCCCCCCTCTTTTTGAAAGCAGGCTCAGGTGTATATCGCCCCTCCCCCCTCGTAAATTAAATTTTAGGATAAAATTAGTGTCAATCCTTAGAGCTTTGTTTGACCCTGAATGAGCTTCAGTCAGTGAGATTTTGAGTTAATTTTTTTACAAAGTTAGGAATATTTGAAATTTTTGGGTAAACTGCGAACCTTAGAAAATCTTACTATTAAACGCGTGTTGCTCGGAATTCACTTGAAAATTTCAACTATCCATAACTTTTTAAAATATCAACTTAAAATCTTGCTCACTAAAGCTCATTCAGGCTCTAACGAAGCTCAATCGATTGACATCAATTACACACATAGATTCAAAATAAGAAGGAATATTGCAAAATATGTCTACAGCTACCCCCCCCCCCTTAGTAGTTGTACGTTTCTAATTGTACTTTGTCACAAAAAGTTAAAGATGTTTTTTGAATTAATTCAGTTCAGTTTAAGTTTTTGTTTAATTTTAGTAATATTTTCGCCGGGGAACCCCGATATCCCCTGAATTTTTGTGTGTCCAAAAGATATGTTGTGTATAACCATGTAAGCTTTCCCTGTGCAAAATATGAACACAGGATTATGTCTCTAAGGTCGTCTCTATGGTTAATTTTGGAGTAATAATGGAAGTATTCTACTTTAAGCCGCCGGGGAACCCCGATGTCCCCTGAATTTTTGTGTGTCCAAAAGATATGTTGTGTATAACTATGTAAGCTTCCCTTGAGCAAAATATAAACACAGGATCATGCCCCTAAGACCGTCTCTAGCGCTAATTTTGGAGTAATAATGGAAGAATTCTAGTTTAAGCCGCCGGGGAACCCCGATGTCCCCTGAATTTTTGTGAGTCCAAATGATATGTTGTGTATAACCATGTAAGCTTCCCCTGTGCAAAATATGAACACAGGATCATGCCTCTAAGGTCGTCTCTAGCGCTAATATTAGAGTAAGTTTGAGAGAATGCTATTTTAGCCCGCCGGGGAACCCCGATGTCCCCTGAATTTTTGTGTGTCCAAAAGATATGTTGTGTATAACTATGTAAGCTTCCCCTGTGCAAAATATGAACACAGGATCATGCCTCTAAGGGCGTCTCTAGCGTTAATATTAGAGTAATTTTGAGAGAGTGCTACCTTAGCCCGCCGGGGAACCTCGATATCCCTGAATTTTTGAGTGTCCAAAAGATATTATATTATGTATAGCCATGTAAGCTTCCCCTGTCCAAATTATGAACACAGGATTATGCCGCTAAGGCGTTAAAAATATTTTTTTAATTATCTATAAAGATGGATAGTACGTAGGTAGTCTATGATTAAAATTGCATATTATGAATTAATTCTACCTTGTTGATTCATAATAATATAATTAAATGCCTATAATTTTGTCTTTAAAGTGTAAAAAGTTAATAATTCTTAATATAAATAGTGTTCACAAAATATGTGCAGAAATTGTCTGGTCAACTATTTAAATTTGTTTCTGAAAAATGAATCCGTTGCTGTCTTCCAGGACATGTCAACAACGCGCATGCTTGGAATAGTGATAAAAATTAAAAGAAATTTTTTTAAAATAATCGAAATTATATAATTTCTTATTAAATAATACATATTTTATTATTTAAAAAAACTTTATATGTATGAAAAAGTAAGTTTTGTAATAAAAATAATTTGAAAATAAAATATTCAAATGAATATTTTGGAACTGGAATTCAGCGATCCTAGCGGTAGAAGTGATGAACCCATACGGTTAAGAGCTCGCCATTTTAATCTTAGTTGCTGGTCCTATCTTTCTAAGTCCGTGCTTTATACTAATATACTACTGAATCCTTACCTAAAACATCCGATGTTCTCCGATATTAAGGTTTACAATTTATTTTAAGCACACTTTTGCTACATACCAATGAATGCCTTTTTAGGTTAGGTTATTGTTTGAAAGTTGTTTAAGTTTACCTAATTTTTTTCTTAAAGCTATGTTCTCACTTAGAATAAAAATTCAATTTTAAATAGGAAATGGACTATTTGGTGTACAATAACAGTAGCTAACCAAAAACGTACAATAAAAAATAAAGTATTTAAATATATAAATTATTAACTCGTTGATATTAAATTATATTAAAACTTCAAAATATCGAGTTATTAATATATTAAAAATTAATTAAAAGATTTATTGAGCTTTCAAACGATTATTTCGTCCGTCATCAGAATAATATACAGATATTATATATTATTAATATCTGTATATTATTCTGATTATTAATATCGTTTATTCTGATAAATAATCATTTGAGAGCTCAATAAATCTTTTAATTAATTTTTAATTTATTAATAACTTGATATTTTGAAGTTTTACTATAATAAAAAATAAAGTAATGTGTAAAAAAAAATCGCAAATGCAACAGATACGCGCATTTTAGCGTTAATTTTTTTACAATTTTCTGACTTTATTTTTGAAAATAACGCGTTCAAATTTTTACAGTATATCTAAAACGTTATTTTTAATATTATGTCAAAGTCAAAATTTTTTTAAAAGTGCATTAAAAAAAATTTTTTTGGCGTTTTATTTATTCGCGATAAAAGCGCTTCGACATAATATTGTAAATAACATTTCAGACATACTGTAAAAATTTTAACTCGTTATTTTCAAAAATAAAGTCAGAAAATTGTAAATAAAAAAGTGGTTGCGAGAGAACAGCCTCTCTGTTTTTTGAGTATTCCCGTTTTACATTACCGCTGGTGGCGCCACTGTCAATAACAACATTACATTTAACAGCAGTTTGAATTATTTCTTCTTCTTCTTCTTCTGCGCTTCTAGGTGTAGGCATTGTTGCCTGTTCCGGTATCCATTTCTGCCTCGGTCTTCCCACTCTTTTTTTTCCTGGTAGCCTATATCTTTTTGCTGCTAGTGGCAGTTTATAATTTTGTTTATTATATTTATGTTGCTACTTATTATACGCTACAAATGAGTTTGAAATTATTCCATTTGGTGGCGTTTTGTCAATGTAAAACGCGAATTATCTAAGTATATCAGTTTCGTGGTAATAATATTCAATTATCATACCTAAACCCCGTATGACACGACGTTAAATTTTGCATAAAATTTAACAAGTAATGGTAACTAACCAATAAAAAACGTTAGATCGGTACTAATACTCTCTTTCTATTGGTTAATTACGTTAAAAATTGAACTTTGTGTCATACGGGCTTGAGACTCGAGAGTTAATTAAAGCAGAATTTGATTGCTTTCCTTTACGCTTGACAACAATTGTTTAACATATAATTAATATAATAATATTATGGCTGCATAATATTATAAGCATACAAAAAATGTTGGTTGTTATAGCCATCGTCGTCTGCTTTACGGTGCTTGATCTAATTTCTAACAAGCAGATATTGTACTAATTATATTAAACTAGTTGAAAAGCCCGTCCACGGACGGGTAGGTAACCGGTGAATCTCTATTTTAGCGGTATTAATGAAAAAAAAATCGTTTTTAAACACCAACAGTAACCTAAGCTCAACCGATAAATTTGTCTTTTAATATTCTTTATTAAAAAAAAATAAATCCTTAATACTGACAATTTTAATGTGCTGGTCGTTTATTATTGTGAAATACATTTATTGAAATTGTAAAAGTCGAATATTAAATTTCTGAATGGATAATCCTCGGATTAACCGAGACAAAATTTATATATAAGTATCCCAGTTGGAATTTACTTGGTGTGCAACTCGATTCCAGGAGAGGTGACTTTAAATTGAAACAAAATTAGATCATTTAATTAATATAGGGTAATAAAGACGGGCGTTCCGTCAAGATTGAAAACTTGATTGGTGTACAACTCGATCCCAGGGGATTTTTTTAGAACACACAGCGCACTCTGATTGGTTGTTGTTGTCGGTCGTACCAACTTAAAATTACTTTACCACTCCATATAGAAATACATATAGCCTTTTCTAAATGGAGCACTAAGGTGATTTTAAGTTGGTACGAGCAAAGACAACAACCAATCAGAGTAAAAATTTACACGCTGGATCAGCAGCAGCAGCGTGCTGGTCTTTTATATTTATGATACTAGCGGTGCCCGCGGCTTCGCCTACGTGGAAAAGCTTCCACCTTAAAGGTCCATTCTAAATATTGGCAATAGTAGTTTTCGTCACAAGGACGTAAAACGAGATTTTACACCCGAGGAGCGGGGTTTCGAAGTCGAGGCGAAGCGAAGCGGAGCCGAGACGCACGAACCGTTCCGAGGAGTGTAAAATCAGTTTACGTCCGAGTGGCATAAACTGCTTTTTGTTTTACCGGAACTACCTCATTTTTATTCGCAACATCGTGGTGAGAGGCTATGTATTGAAAATTTAAATCTGGCTCTTCTGATTGGTTTGGTAATTAATCAAGGTTGGTAATCTTACATTTTTAAAACCATATACATACCCCTATGTGAATGCAGCTTAAGTCATTTATATTTGTAACGTTGTGGTGAAAGGTTGTGTTAGTAAGATAGAAAGTAAAAGTATCGAAGAAGCCGCCAGAGAAGCAAAAGAAGAGTTGCTGCCTACGAAGTCGAAGACGATATATAAAAAGGAATACGATAAGTTCTTAAAATTTTTAAATGAACACAATGTGGAGTTACATAACCTCAATGAGGTTGGAAGAGTTCCACGGTTGCTGAGGGTTACGTTGTAGACTCCGTCTACAGCAAAGGCAAGATTTCAGATCAAATTTTGGGATCTGCATCCACATCTTTCCTCAAGAAGATTGTTAATGCGCCGCAGGCGCATTCTTCAAACAGCACAGGGGAGAACACAGACGAATTTAGAGGTCCGTTGTTTTCCAATTGCGTCGTAAAAATTAAACACTTTCACTCAAATAAATAATTTTTTGCGTAAATATATTATGTTTTATTTTATAACCCCCCCTTTTTAACGTCCTAGGACGTTAAAATTACGGCCCCCCTTTTTAACGGCCTAGGACGTAAAAAGGCATTTTAAGTACCTGAAATCAGGACTTAAACACCTACTTTAAAGGTCGATATAACGAAAAAGAATTTTTGAAATCGGATGAGTAGTTCGGAGATTACCTCCTACATCCAAACTTATAAACTTTACCTCTTTATAATAATTTGTAAGCTTGGATGGATGATCTCATGGTAACTAAATTTACTCCGGCAGTATGGTATAATTCTTTTTCTATAGGTGAGAAACTAATCATCTAGAGTGGGAGTTTTGCTTTTATTAAAATTATTTTTTACCTTTTATTGCACTTTTGTAATTTTAACTAAAAAAAATTTTTTTTAATTTTTTATTTTCTAATTTTTTAGTCATATATGAAAAACTAATCATCTAGAAGGGGGCTACAATATGCCCTGTATGCTCATTAGTTTATGTTAGGTCTACAATTTATTAGGTACATGTTTTTCATTATTTTATTTTTTACATTTAAAAAAACTATTTTCTCGTAGATCTCATCAAACTTGAAGCAATAATTCCACAAGCACTAATAGAAATGAAAAAAATAAATAATTTCCTTTTACTAATTGTTTGGTTTTTCACAACCAATGTGGAACCAATGTTGTATTTGAAACACTGTTGTAATGTTGAATTTTTTACTGCATCTAGTAAATTTATTTTTGCCACCACATTATCAACAATTTCTTCGAAAGAACTCAATATTTCGCAACTACGTGTAGTTTTAGCTTCACACTGATCAAATAACAGTTTACTGCAATGATCCAGACAAATCTTCATATCAATTTGTTTGGACTTGATGGTTTTGGGAACAAACGGTTCTACTTCGATTGCTTCACTGTGGTCGCTATCGGAAGATTCCTTAGTGGCGGATACGCATTCTTCACGATCAACATCGAGAGCACTTTGTTCAACTTCGGTAGCAGGCAATTCTTCTTTATTTGCTTCACTGATGCAACTATCAAAAGAGTCTTTGTCGTTTCCGACAGTGAATGATTCGTCATCTTTTTCACACGAAAACCATTCGTCGCTGCTATGATCGAGAGAGTTGTTCAAATGTTCTTCAATTTGAATAACCGATTCCATTTTATTTGCTTCACAGTTATTTTCGTCTGAAACTTGTTCGAATAAACTTGACATTTTGTTAATTTTTTGCAAAAACAACTTTGATATATGATACCTTCTCTGTAACCGTGGTTTGATTACTATGCTAATCATGAGGTATTAGCCAATGTATTACCAACGTTAATAATAATTTGTTGTTCAATGTTCAACTGAAACAACGCTGCCATACGTCTTCAGGAGGCTAGCGATAAAGGAAAAACATGATTTAAAACTTGACGTTTTAGAGTCAACTCGAACAAAAGACGGAAAAGAAAGAAATCGAAACCCAACATTTGGATGTTTGAAGAAAAAATCTTTTGAAAAAATTCTGCCAAATGCCCGAAATATCGACAACAAATCATATAATGCAAAGTTATTAAAGGATACTTGCATCTTTGGTGTTAAGCATCGCCATTGATTATATAACCAAATAAGCTTCCATAATTGGTCGGCTAATAATGTCTCAAGTATCAGTTTATTTGGCGTGTATTGTACCATATCTAAAAATCATATTATCCAACAGCTAAATTTGATGAGCAATAAAATAAAAAATACATAGTCAAAATGATTTTATCACTTTTCTAAACAATTAACGCATAGCAGAAAAAAATTGTGTACGACACGTAGGGCAAGTTTGTTTTCCTCTTTAGTTGCATTTAGTTCTACACCGATAAGATTATTAGCATCTTAATGTAAAACTCATTCAAACTAAATAGTTTATTGTAACTGAAATTACAAAAAGAAAAAGTAATTAGTTATTTTAGAGTAGCTAATCTAAATTTTAGATTAGCTGAAATGTCATTATACATGCGGTTATAATAATTATTACCAGATTTTACATTAATTATTATGTTCGTTCATATGTACAATAATAACTTTATGCATTATTTCAATAGTATGATGATACAAATTCTTATCAACTACCGGTAATAAATAGACCAAATAGCATAAAGCTATTTATATGATACCATTAATTAATTCTAATAATTTCAAAATCGACTTTAAATATTGAAATTTGATTTTAACATTTAACGGTCTAATACTAGAAGCTAGAAATGTAGGTGCTTTGATTTGAAAGCTGCATTAAAGTTTTACACATCTATAACTCAATTAACATTCATCATATTCATATTCAAATTTCTATAATGACGAAGTGCGGTTTGCTTCTTGTTACTAAAAAGGAACTTTAACAGTTCCAAGGAAAATTAGTTTTACTGCTACTTTACTTCTAAGAACGTACCTATTCAACCAATTATGAAAATGCAAAACTTAATTTAACGTTCTTTCAATTGGCGCTCTAAATATTCTCTAGGGAAGAAATGCTTCTTGTAAATCATTCTGTTGATTACTTACTTTTGGATGATCCTGTAGGTATACACAATTTTAAATTTATGATCATATTAGAAAATTATTTATATTAAATTTACTTTAAACAAAGGGAGGAAGAAAGCTGCCCTCTAGCGTTAAAAAAGTTCCTGTACACAGTCAAAATTGTTTTAGTTTCCTGAAAAAAAAACTTTATTTGATTAAAACAAATTTAAATATTTAACTAAAAATACTTTTATTTTGATCAATCTTTTATTTGAAGTAAAGGGTCAAGTTCTATAACTAGAACGAAAGGTCCTAGAGATATTACTACCTTATAAAGAGTTAGTCAAAATAACTCAGAGCCGTCTGGATACAGTGCCAATTAATCAAAGGTTTTCTTTCTCTAGCAAATCACCGTAGTCATCACTCATCACCTATGCTTTTGGCCAAAAAGACTGATGACTCTTTGTTTCGACGCAACGAACATAAATTGAACCAAGTTACCAAAAAATATCACCATATTTTGTACCTAATTTTTCGTCACTGTTGTCAGCGGAATAAATTGTTGGGGGTGCTTCTTAGGCATATTTCCCTTATTTTATTAATTATGCATAAGCTACAGAAAGGCGTTATAATGTAAGATGATATCTATTAGTAATAACAATTGAATTTTATATTAGGGATCACCTAGCCTCACATGTAAACTTACAATTTATAGAAACTGCAGCGCATTTATTTATTATAATGACCAAATTTAGTTTCAGATGTCATAAACTGATAAGACAAGATTTGTGGTTTTGTAATTTTACATTGTGCCAAAATCTTATTATATCGATCTCTTCTAAATTCAATTTGGTCAAATTGCTTGGCAGCATTTACTTTACGTGAAAACTTTTCGGTAAATTTTTAATTTTGTCAACTTGACCATAAATTTTAAAATCTAAACCTAAAAGATCTTAAAAAATTACCAACTTGCAACAAATTCTCAAACCCTTTAAGAAATCGCCAATATCCTTTGATTTTATTAACCCCTTAACGCTCGTTTTTCTTTGAACAAAAATGACCCAAAAAATTTAAATAATTTTGTAATAATGATTTTTGTAAATAGAAGTAGTTAATCGTATAACACAAAATTGTAGATACTCATTTTATGAAAATATAGTAACCCCTATCTACCTCGAAGTTGAGCGTTAGCGGGTTAAGGAAAGTTACAATTGTAATTTTATGTTTGCTACGATAAAAGTACTCGCAAATAAAGTAAATGTCGAAAACCCTTTTATTAAATATTCTTAGTAAAATCTCTCAGATGTAAGTAACGACGTCACATCTCACGCTGCCTCATGAAAGTATTCAACAGAAACAAATGTTGACAATACAAATAATAGAAATGTTACTATTATAAATATTTACATGAAAACAGATATTAAAACGTACTGACATTGTCAAGAGGATGAATAATGTATACATTCCGTTTTGAAAGACTAAACTTAGTTTAGTTTGATTATATATCTACTGATAAATTACATCAAAATAGAAATAAGATAAGTGAGGTTGTGGAGGGGGGGACAAAAGGTTTCCAGTTTAGATGTTTGGTTTTCTCTGGAGCCCTAGACATCGTGCCATCATTAAAAGTGACTTGTATTGTAGTAGAATATCTCCTCCACCTTCAGTAAAAAAATGAATCATTTTCCAAAAGATTTAGACCAAGAATTTATCATTTTTCCGAAACATCCGATTGGAAACCTATGCCCCCAACTCATCGGTTTGGAGCTGAAAAGAAATAAAAAACACAAATAAAACTGACGGATTGTGAGTAATTCTATTTCATAATATTTTATGAAAAATAACAGACAATATTTTCAAGCTTCTTTTTAGGATTTTTGAAAGAATTCAAAAATTTCTTTCCATTTTTTCTTGTTCTTGTTCTTCTAAATATTTTTTGTTTGGTATTGAGACAAGCAACACTGATTTCAAGCTTCTGCCTGATCTCTTCTTTTTTTTATATTTATCTAAGCAAGTAGAATCACGTCTTCTGATAGAGCATCATCGGGTACCAAATCAACTGAAAAAGATGGTCTCTCAAAAATCAAATCGCTGCCTTTTATTCCTGATGGAATATAACCACTTCTTTTTTGAAATCTTTAAAATCAATATTATGAATTGGTTATTTCTCTAATACAATCACTTTTTTCCTGTACCTCTAATATCACTGATAGAACTTTAGTTTTACGACCCGTCCGTCGGTGTATACTGTGTAACAAATTTTTGCACTTCTTACTTTTCACGATATTTCTCGATCCGACCCTGCATTTTTATTTTGCATGAATGCCCATTTTACTTGCATTTTGGTGCACTTAATATGCCTGGATGAACGCGTCGCGTTGAATTGAGTATCCAGAGAACCCCTGCAACAGCAGCTTGATTTTTGGTTTGGACAACGATTGTCTAAAATTGCAGTTATTTTTGGTAACGTCAAGTTTGCTACCTCATAATATTTTACTAACAAGAATCACTATTACTGCGTACTCAATCTTTACCTCTCTTAACGGTTCGACAGTTCAACATCTACGAGCAGTGTTCAGTTTGCTCGCGATTACGTCAGTCAAGTGTCACTGGTTAATTTAAAACAAAAATCCTTCATCTTCTGAAGCCACAACCTGATTACTGCCCGATTTGGTGTACCTGATGTGGCCCTGGTTCTGAACACAATATTAATCCCCGGTCCGGATTTAATCTGGCAAGCCTTATCGGGCAGCCATGGCTATACCTGATTGCTGCCCGATTTGGCCCAGCCCTAATGTGGAAGCTTGTCCCGGCCCCCACTAGGTCCGCCAGATTTAGATCGGATCGTGTTTTTGCGTTGCAGTCCACATCCGGACCAGACCGAGATGCCTGATGATCGGTACCAGATCTGCCTAAGGGCAAACCACATCAGGGCCTTATTCGAACCCTAACAAATTTCTAATCGGGACGTTGGAAAGCGTTTAGAAGAAAGCTACTGTCACCTTTTACATACTGTAAACTTACAAGAGCTCTTAAGTAAGTTATTTTTGGTCAATTATACTGACGTGCTGTTTTTGGATTTTATACTCATTTAGTGTAACCATTAGAGGTTACCATTGCGGTCATACTTGTTTATTATCGATTAGAGCCTTCCATTTTAAACGTAACATTAAATTTTCAACTGCACGGTGCGCATTGTTTTGCACCGTCATATTAAAATTGAAATTATTGCAACTGTGACTACATCTCTCGAGTATTTTTTGGTCAATTCAAGCAATTTACCATTACCTGCGTTTTATTGTAGTTTTTCCAAACTACTTTTTATTTCAAAATTTGCGGAATCGCTTCTGCAACAAATCGAGGGCTAGTCTACAACATCGTGGCTACACGAACTGAAAAGGCTCTTTCTGAATTGCGATAGACTCTGGTCTCTTTTTTGGTAGAGGGTAATTTATGTTTCAGCTTTACTTCGGGCACGTGGAAGACATGTAAACTCTGCCGCAGCGTTCCTTTATATCAAAAATGCGTTCAGCTCCGAGAGATGGTTTTCGTTCATACAAGAGTTCGTGAGAAGAGACATCTCTGAATACTTGGTAGATTTGCTAAAAAGTTACCTCAGTGCTAGATCCATTCTCATTAAAGAGGAGCTGATGAATGAAGAATGTGAGGTTGTGTGGAACACAACACCAGTGGTGTTCCACTATGTATGATGAAGTTCTCCAACTCTCGTTGTCCCAGCAAAAGCAGAAGAGAAACTCAAAAGACGAACGGTGAAGCAATCCAGATTATAATCACATATATTGAAGACCAAAGACTTCAAATGGTACCTGAAAAGACAACGGCAAACCTAACAATCGATAAACGCAAATCCAATATAAAACTCAGCGTTCTAAGCCAAGATATTGAAATAAATAAATCAATTAAGGTATTGGACACTTGGACAAAAGAATACAACCCACAGCTCCAACTAAGTTGATGTCGAACATAAGAACACGGGAGGCCTGAAATACACGAAGAAGAGAGTGCTGGCATCGGTGGTGCACTCCATCATGTTATATGGTACGTCGGTATGGCGCACGAAGCTATGAAAACTGCAGCATACCTCAAAAAGTATGAAAAAGTGCAGAGGACTCTCGCGCTGAGTTTTTTTTTTCAAAAACAATAAATTTAAATTAATAGCAAGATTATGTATAAAAATTCATTAACTCAATTATTAAAAAAGTTATCATTGATATTCAACTAAATATTCCGTTTTGCCCAACTCTTCTCTCCGTAAAACCTAATCTCACCTTTTTATGAAATTTTTGATCGCCTTAAACGTTTTATCGAGTTTTAAAAGCTAATCAGCAAACATTTGAACAAAACCAGCTTTAATCATAGAATCTGCTTTGGTAAAAAAAAATAAATCGATGTAACCGACCATAAAAAAAAGCAATTTCATAGAGGAAATTGTCGGCTGCAACAAAAAAGTAAATGTAAAGAACAGTGTATGATCGATATAATTACTTATCCTTTAATTTACAAAAGGTACCTACTGATGCAGTATTTGAAAGAAAACAAAAATGGGGATGAGAGAGAGAGAGTATATATAACATTAAAATTAAAAAATTCTGGATTATTTTTAATTTAGCTAAAAAGGTTTGATATTCATGAAAAATACAATATCCGCCTAAAGAATATTGAGTAAGTTCGAGATGTGTAAGGAACTATAATAGAAGTCTTGTTGGGAGTAGTTCAGCGCAATTTAGAAATGAATCGAAGAAAAGCAAACGAACAAGCATTCGAGATTCCAATTTTGTTACATCTACTGCACATTTTATTTAGCATTTTGTAATATATTCCTACTAAAATTCTTTTTAAATTGAAAAGCTTTTATATTAAAACTTATTAGGGTAAATTTCAAAGATAACAAAAACTGCAGTGGATGAAATTCTTCCAGCAGCGCTTGGGGCGCTACCCTCCTCCCCCCCCCAACTGCAATATCATATTCGATTCATCCCTTCATAAAAATAACAATGTTTAATATTTAAAAAACTTGCCAATTCGGAAGACTAATTGAATCAATAGTTTAACGTGTAATTCCAACCACGACACAAATAAGTTTAGAGCGACCGAGTTCTACCGGAAATAATCCAACTCCTTATACACTATTCCAAACTTCCTGTAATAAATTTTATTTAATAATAATAAAATTTCGAGTAAAATTATTATCAAGTGAACTGAAAAAAAAGCATTTGATTAACGTACAATTTGCATTAATTACTAGATAAAGCACTAGAGAGCAACTACGAACCGAATCACGATTTAATTAAATTTTTTCTTTAATTAAAACTTTTAATGAATATTGCTAAATCTGATATATATTTTCAAAAATATAGTTTAATTTTGAAAATACTTTTTAGTATTGGTTTACATTTAACTACATACTAACGACAAGGTTTAAAGTTATCTCGTTTTAATCAAAAAGTTGCAGACATCAAACGCTTTGAGAATAATTGATTATAATCTGAAATAGCTTTTTGCGCTTAGGCAAAAAATATCTTCCATATCTTTATAAACATGTATTTTTATTTCATCTCAAATTTTTTGTCTGCTTGAATCGTTGTTGAGCAAAGAGTATTTATCTAAATTTTTTTACTCATATACAAACGTATCTTATTTTATAAAGGAAAAAATAATAATGGTAAGTTCAAATAAATGCATAAAATAAGGAAGTGGATAAATGACATCTACTGTTGCACAAATGTTAAGCCTGTTGAAATTAAAACAGAAAATTCAAACTGAATAGTTCTTGCAAAAACATCTCATTTGTACGTAAACTTGCCTTAATTATTTTTTCAAACACAAAATAAATGCACATTTTTTTGGTTTTGCCGCGGGACGAGAAAATTTTATACCACAAGCTTTTGCTCAAAGTCAAAGTTAGATATTATGTTGCAAAATTTTTAACGCACGGATCTTATTAACCGGGATTTCTAAGACAGTTCACTCATTAAAAATATCTCTGAGGGCCTTCCACCTCCTAAACCAAAATCTTAGAAAACAGGAAACTCTGGGATAGTCCACTTATTAAAAATATCTCTAAAGACCTTCCACCGCCTCAACCGGAATCTTATGATTCCGTTTTTTCCTAAAAATGTTTTTAAATAAAATTTCTTGTGTTGTTCCTTACTTCCAGTTACAATTAAAATTTAAAGTCTAACATTTTAATGCTTAGATAAGTTTTCGTTAAATTTAAACTTTTAGAAAACTAAAAGTTTTCAGTTAAGACAGTTATAGCTGCCTTTAGACACGTTGGATTAGAATATTGTAGAAAACTCCATCCGTCTGTCTCCCCTTCTGTCTTTTTATATATCGTCCCCAACTATACAAACCTAGCGAAAGTGAAATAAACCCGGCTTTGCAAAAATTCACGTAAGTAATAATTTTGATAGAAAACACAGATATAATAAAATTAAAAATTGTAAATTTTTTATTGATGTATTACAGTAAATTCTCTGTGAAATCTACCTTTAATTTGCCAGCCTAACACGTACCTGCGATGAGCCGTGGGTAATCTTGCCTAGGGTACGTGGTTCTGTTTGCTTAGATGTGTGAGCGACGAAATTAGTAAAATTTTAATTTTATTTAATAAGCAAGAATTAAGTTTGTCAAAATCAAAATTGTGTGCTCCTTAACAAAGGGATTAGCGGGATAACAATGGTGTGGCGGCCCTCATGCAATTTCGTGTTGCGAGTGTAAACTTCTTGTTTGAAATATTAAAAAAATAATGTTTGTTTAGTAATAAACTTTGATTTTCAACTTGTGCCAAAACTAGGCCAAAAATGCGTTTTTTTGAAAATATTTAAACCAATATTTTTTTTGTTTATTTCAAGTCAGTTTCATGATCTGCATCAAGTAATTCAAAGTTATCTCACTCAAAACTAGAACGCAGAATTTTTTTCAGATTTTTTACGGGTTCTAGAAATCTAAAAACCCATGGAGAAACTATAAAAAACCTCCAAAGCCAAAACTTGAAGCTGATGGAAGAGATCAAGATGACAAGGGCTGAGGCAACACTAAGTAAAGAGGCTGCCAAAAACACCCTCAACAAAATAGAAAAAATCAAGGCCACCCTACAAATAACAGCCAAAACCATGATAGCAAAAACTCCCAAAGTGCCCAAACCTTCAATGGCACAGGTGGTGAAGACCACGAATCAAGCGGTAGATCCAAAGGCTCTTAAAATCGCCATCAACAACTCCCAAAGAGAATCAAACTTGAAGAAGCAAAAGAAGGCCCAGAGGGAGATCATAAGCCGACACATGGATGACGGTAGCAGGAAACCCGACGATAACTTCCAAACGGTAACCTACCGCAAGAAAGCTGCTACTGAGTCAACAAAAAAAGATAAAAAACAAAAATTGAGAAACAAGGTGGAGTCAAACAGAAGGGATGCCTTAATTATAACCCAGGTAACACACAATATTGCCAATAGTGCCCCAATATTGTGTGCTACCTGGGAAAGGCTTCCTCCGCAGATATTAAAAACAAAATGGGAAAAGTTAGGACTGCACTCAAGGGAGCGGAGGCCCCCCTCATCAGTGGCATCTGGCAAACGAGAAAGGGAGACTTAATTGTGAAGCTCGAAGAGAGCAACCAACTCCACAAATTCAAAAATTTCCTAAAAGACAAAGTTGAAGTTAAAGATGTAAAAGACCTCATAGGCTTGAAAAAGACATACACGATTGGAGACATCAAAAAACTAGCTACTATAGAGGAAGTAAAAGAGGATCTCCGTAGACTAGCTCCAGAATAAAACCTGTTACTCAGAGACCTACGACCATACACATCGCGAGAGTCGAGGCCAGGGGCGAAGCGATCAAGGCCATGGAGAACAAGAATATCTTAAGAATCGGAATAGTCAACTCTTGCCGAGTGCGTGAAGAGCGACAAATCAGTAGGCGCAACAGGTGCTGGCAGCCTGGCCACGCGACCGAAAACGGCAAGGCAGAAGACAGGTCAGAAATGTGCCTAAAATGTGGAAAATCAGGCCATTTTGCACACAACTGCACGGAGGCAAAGCCTTTTTGCCTTACATGCAAGCATGAAGGGCATAGGACCACCAGCTACTCGTGCCCTGCAGCAAGAAAGTTTCAGGAAGAAGCAAAACAAAGTCATCGACAAAAGTAAAAACAGACACAACACGAACTTCCTCCAGGTTAACTTAAACCATGCGAGAGCTGCCCAAGATCTGCTGCTCCGCACTATAGCAGCAAAATCAGTAGACATCGCACTACTTAGCGAGCCGCACCGCAAAGTGAGGGACGGCTGGTTCCAGACCACCGAAGAAAAAGCTGTTATCCTCACGAACGACCGGGTGGCTGTCCAGAAATGGAGAGCGGGGCAGTGCTTTGTGTGGATAGAAACACAAAACCTAATAGCCTACTCGTGCTATTTCCCGCCCAACAAGGAATGGAGGGAGTACGAAGAATAAATGTGGAAGCTTAGGGGTAGCATAAGGTAGCACTCCAAACCAATGATGATCGGAGGCGACTTCAATGCCAAGGCGGTTGAGTGGGAGTCACCCGCAACAAACTCAAGGGAAAGGTTCCTGTTGGAGACACTGGCGGAACTGGACCTCTCTATATGCAATGTTGGCGACACCCCTACCTTTGAGAGAAGCGACTGCAGTTCCATTCTTAATATAACTGCGGCATCCTCGGAATTGGCAAGAAGGGTCACAGAGTGGACGGTAATGGACGAAGAAACGGTCAGCGACCATCGCTGTATAACCTTTGAGATTGGTCTTGGCCCACAGCTAGACCGACTCCCTCCGACGGGATGGGTGTAGTGGCGCAAACTTAATAATGGGGGCACGTGCCCCCCCCCCCCCCAAATGTTAAAAAAACATTTTTTTGACAATAAAAGAAAATTTGTTTATAATAATAAAAATTCTCGAAAGAGGAACCACCGAAAATTTTACTTTTTACAAGTCCCCCCTCCCAAATGAAATCCTAGCTACGGTACTGAATTATTAGATAAAATATTTTCAAAAAAACATATTTTTTTCAGCCTAGTTTTGGCATAAGTTAAAAATCAAAGTTTATTAGTAAGCAAACCTCATTTTTTTAACATTTCGAACAAGAATTTTACACTCGCAACATAAAATTGTATGGGAGCCCCCACACCATTGTTATCCCGCTACCCCCTTTGTGAATACCTGAAAATTTTTAGTGTAATGTGTCGTTATAAAATCATAAGCGATTTTCTTCCTTTTTTTAATTCAAAATATTGTGCAATAAGACACGCCTTTGTATTTAGCAGGGTGTAATTGTGTTACCAAAAATTTATAATAAAAAATTCATAAACCCTGAAAATGTTTTATCTGCGACGCTACTGTGTTATTTATGAGAGTAATTGTCAAAACTCTTACCTAATGGACAAATGTTGTTTTGCTACTACAAGTTCAAACAAAGTCAAAACAAAGAATTTTAATCACTTACAACCGAAAGTTTTAGAAAATTTTAAAAACTTAAGCTGGTGAAATATTAAATGTCTAACAAGGAGAATCCGCGACCTGTAATCACCGATTTCGTCGGGATTCACGGTATACGTAGGGCCTGACTAGAAGTCAAAATAACATAAGTAGGACCTCCATACGGCCAAAAATTCTCTGGTGAAGGCTTGAACCACTCAGAAAAAAATGTGTACTTAAAAGTAGAACAATTTGTGCCTAGATTGTCTACAGGTACAAATTGTGTAAAAGTTTAGCACAATTTGTGCTATAAAATAGTACAATTGCGCTAGAGATGACTGAATTTGACTAAAATTAAATACAATTGTACCTAATTTTCACCCAATTTGTACTTGTAGACAATCTAGGCACAAATTGTTCTACTTTTAAGTACACCTTTTTTTTCTGTGCACACTGCGACAAAAACTTGATTTTTTAAAAACCGCTTGGCCATATGGAGTTTCCACTTTCATCACTTTTACTTCTAGTGAGGCCCTACGTATACCGTGAATCCCGACGAAATCGGTGATTACAAGTACGCTGGTTCCCCTTGTAAAACAAATTTAAGACGCCAAAATAATAAATCGATTTCCCTCGAATCCAACCAACTCTACTTGTGGACTGTCCAATTTACTCGTCGCAATTGCCCCCGATTTCACGAATCTCCAGATCAAAGGTAAGCAATCCATAAAACATGTAATTAAAGTTGTAGGTTGCTTCGTTGTAAAATAACAAAATGTCGGTTACTTGTCACAAATTTTCGATTTTTAGATCATCTCGGCATCAAACAGAAGAAATTCCAGCGGATTCACTACTTCAATCTTTGCAAAATTTGCAGATGTATCGCCAGAAACAAATAGAAGGTAAGCGACAGCAAGCTATAGTTGGACGACTGGCCACACACGAATTTGGCACGATAACCAAGACGTCGGAATTAAAAATATTCGTTCACGTTCAACCAAATCAGCACTCAAAAAACATAAATCAGGCTACTTTTTGCAATCGTTCGAGGGGAACTGAATATTTCTAAAAACGCGCAGTCGGCACGAGGAATTATCGTAAAATGCTATTCAAAGAGAAACTAAATAATAAATAATGTAAAAATTTGTTACACGGGCGCCCGACTGTAATTGGCTGATCCTGACAGTAGAAGTGCGTAGGAAAAGTTTCCAAACCGATCATACCATTCCAATACATAATAAATGACATGTTTTATTAACGTTACAGATTCCTAACGTCAGAGGAGTATCCAGCAACTTTTTCAAGGGGGGGGGGCGATTTCATAGATTGTTAAGAAAAGTACCAAAATGTATAGCCCCTTCTATACTTTTTTCCAGTAATTTTAGTTTTTACGTTATATTAGGTCTGTTTGGTACCACAGTCCTAGTGCTACACTAACTACACTACTACAAATTGATTGGTGTAAAAAGTGGGTTGGTAATTGTACCACTAATCAATTTGTAGTAGTGTAGTTAGTGTAGCACTAGGACTGTGGTACCAAACAGACCCATTATTTATAATGCATAATTTTTCCAAGGGGGCGATCGCCCCCACCCCTGGATTCGCCTTTGCCTAACGTCCGGCGCAATCTAATGCATTGATCAAATACAGTCACTAGATAGATACAGTACCGCAACGTCCGGCCATTTTGGGTCCAAAATAACGCTTTCTCTCTCGCACTCATTGTACCTCAACCGTATGGGCCAATGAGTGCGAGAGAACGCGTTATTATTTTTGACCCAAAATGGCCGGACGTTGCGGTACTGTATCTATCTAGTGACTGTATGATCAAACACAATCAAGCGCCACCTAACGGCTCTTGCCGTAAGCTACAACCCACCAGGGTATGCAGTTTGATTTACCCACTTTTCACAACAGATAAACCATTGCCGAAAAAATGTGAGGTGATGAATGGGACGAGTTAATTAATGCCTGCTGGAGATGCAAGATTTTTTGACTTGCACTTTTTATTTAACTTTAATTTATACTGCTACAGGATTAACCTCATTGAACGTCCCTCATCAATATTTCATCTTGCAACCTAATTTCACATGGATTCAATTTGGCTGGAAAAATTAACAAATCAAGAATAAATATTTTTATTTTTAAAAAACTAGATACAGCAGTAACATAAAACTGTAAAACAAAACTTCCTATTTAAAATTTAACGTCTTTCTCTTATAACTTTGCCACCTGGATAGGCCTTTTTATAAAATTATGTATTGCACACAGAAAGATTATTGCACCGAAAACAGCTTTTGTACACAACGCAATTTGTGGAAAACTTTTGACAATATAAAACTATAACGTCCACTTATAATTCTATCAAAATAAAAAATAATATTTACACCTGATTCACTTTTAATCCTAAGTAGTTGACTTTGGCTTTCTGTCATTCCATGAATGCAAAATTAAAAATAAAAATTATTTACAAAAATTAAGGAGTGATGTCGAAACTAATTTGTCTTATTTGTTAGAAAAACTTTTAGTATCAAAATAACTTTTAGTGTTAAAATAACAAAACACTTTTGAACTTTAAATACGCTAAAATGATTTGTAATCCACCTCTCTCCAAGGTGATTCAAAATAGGCAGTAAAATTTACTTTGTTAAATTTACAGTCTCAAAAATTGGAAACAAAAGTGACCAATCCAATCTCTATGTGTTTTAACTAAATGTTCCTAACATAAAAAAAATTGTCCCAGAAAAAAACTAAACTAAAACGTACACAAAAATTACCCAAAAAAAAATCAAAAAAGTTTTTGACTCGAGACTTGGACCACAAACCCTACCATATCACACCAAGTAGTCCTACTGCTCAAGCTACACATGACAATTAATTCGGACTTATATTACAAAAATTGAACTTAATTTTTAGAGCACTTTAACTATCGTCCACAATTTGACTATTGTCTATTTCGGCATAAGATGGAAACTTTGCTATTTCCACTTTATCTTTCACCTTAAAACTAGGAAACAGACCAACTTGATTGGTTCTCAAATTTCTACCCTTGCTAAATCCGTTCCAGTGATTACCAGCAATTCCTATTAGGTCACCAGGCACGAAACTAATTTCTCCTAACGTTTTAGAATCGTGTGGTAGCACTGCTACTCTGTTGTGCGCTGTTTGACCACCATAATAATAAATATCATCCAAAGATCTAAATCGTGTGGTCGCATCGGGGAAGTACGTTTGCATAATTTCATATGCGATTCTGCATACCTGAAAATATTTGCTCTTAATTTGTGTTATACTTTAATGGCTCCACGTTGGGCGCCATTACAGAGTAACATTTTATTAAAGACTGCCGCTGTTTCTATCAAATGTTTCCAGTTGAATCGAATCTGAAATTAGTAACTACCTTAGTTAAAATCAAACTTACCTGTGAGGAAAATGTGCACACCAAGAAGTCACTCATTGAGAGCATGTGAATGTCTAAAATAATTCCTTGCAGGGAAGTATCCGAATATCGCGTCGAAACAGCCGCAGTCTTGGATATTGTAGGGTCCCCTAAAATCTCATAATGAGGATACTTTTTCCGAGCATCGGCTATAACTTTAGGATCATCAGTCGCCAAATAAATGCGCCTTTTGTCGACTTTCTCTTTTAACTCTAACTGGTCATAGTAAGCATCAACCGCGCTCATGTACTCCTCCACGCCGTGGTAAGACGCTTCCGTTCCAACTTTATCAGTCCTCCTCACATGAACACTTTAAACAATAATTTTAATTACAGAAATTTAAAAATAATGGGCTTACCCAACAATAGGCCGCTTAAAACCCAAATTTGTGATGGCGTTCTGCATTAAAGCCGACGTTTTCTCTTGCGGTTTAAGAAGATACTTCAAAAATTGGCCTACCCACCAAACAATTGGGTTGCCGTGCAGTCTAATCAATCGAGGTGCTAAATCTTCAGGGATTGATAACGGCAAAAAGGGAGGTTTAGGTGAAACTGCATCAATAATGGGTAAAACTAAAACTTGAGTGTCTGCATGTCCAGGCCAATTGCTAATACTGTCACCATCTGGTTTTGTGCACGAATCACTGATGGGTTTAAAAATTTCCTCCCAACCATTTTTGTGGTACCTCCACCCTTTCGACTTTAATACTAACGTTCGTTGAGTCCCATAAGCTACCATGAAACAGTAAACTACGTGGTGCAACTGGCACCCATACCCGCATCCCTGTAAAAAAATATACAATTGTACTAGTGGAACGGATTTTGGTTACCCCTTAAGAGCAATATCCAGTGCTTAAGTCCAATTTTTGTGTTTTATGTCATTCATTTCTAGGACGTTACAAAAATTTAAATAATTGCTAGCATGCCGAAATCTTTTAACACTTCTTCGTGTAATGGCGCTAAAGGCAATTAATGTATTTATTGGAATACCACGTTATTCGAAAACTAGAATGTGGGATTCTGCCCCCCCCCACCAATTCTAGTTTTCAAATAACGTGGTATTCCAATAAATAAATCAATTGCCTTTAGCGCTTTTACATGAAGAAGTGTTAAAAGATTTCGGCATGCTAGAAATTATTTAAATTTTTGTAACGTCCTGGAAATAAATGGCATAAAACACAAAAATTGTACTTACGCACTGGATATTGCTCTTAAAGGTAAAAACAAAAATTACCCTAAGTGAACAACTATGGTTTTCCAACCATCTTGGAAAATGACGATTTAAAAACTTAGAAATAATCTCGATGAAATCAAAAGTAGTAAGCATAAAAAAACAAATTTTAAACTTGACGAGACACAAACTGTCACTCTCATTTGCGATATCGAGGTTAAATATTAAAATTTAAAAAGAGAAATGGAGAAAAATTATGATGGCAAACATTGGATGGGTGAAGGAACCCATGTAATTCCAATGCAACTTTTTGAAGTTAACAGAAAAAGATTATCAGAAAGACTGCTTCTGAAAGATGTACCAAGTGATTCGATCGTTTTCCTACAAGGGGGTAGTGAAATACCATTTAACGACACCGACGTCACTTTAACGACATTTAGGCAGGAGTCCTATTTTATGTGGACTTTTGGGGTTTTAGAACCCGATTGTTTTGGTGCTGTAAAAGTAGATAACGGGGAAGCTTTTTTATTTGTACCCCATCTACCAGAAAGCTATGCTATATGGATGGGCCCAATTCGTAGTCTTGAAGACTTTTCTAAAAAGTATATGATCAATAATGTGTATTATACTGATGACATTACTCGCGTTTTGAAAGATCTCAAGGTTAATACTTTACTTGTATTGGATGGAGTTAATAGCGATAGTAATTTAACACCACAAGAACCCAAGTTCAAAGGAATCGAAAATTTTACTTTGGAAAAAACGATATTGTACAATAACATGGCTGATTTACGGGTTATAAAAACAGATTTGGAAATTGAAGTGATGCGGTATGTAATCGAAACATCTTCCGCAGCGCATCGCAAAGTTATGAGAATGGCGAAACCTGGCAGGAGTGAGTATCAATGCGAATCGGAATTTATGCACCATAATTACTATATTGGTGGATGTAGAAACGTGTCTTATACTTGCATTTGTGGCTCTGGCACAAATAGTGCTATTCTTCATTATGGTCATGCGGGAGCGCCAAATGATCGTTTTATTAAGGCTGGGGAGTTATGCTTATTTGACATGGGAGCGAATTACTTTGGTTATGCAGCAGATATAACTTGCAGTTTTCCCGTTGATGGAAAATTTACTCCCGATCAGAAATTAATTTATGAGGCCGTGTTAGAAGCAAATCTAGCGGTAACAAACTATTCAAAACCTGGTGTCGAGTGGACTGATATGCATTTACTTGCAGTTTACGTTCTTTTAACCAAATTAAAAGAAGGAGGACTCTTACAAGGTGATGTAAATAAAATGGTGGAAGATGGATTGGGATACAATTTTCAACCTCACGGCTTAGGGCACTTACTCGGGTTGGACGTTCATGATGTGGGTGGATATTTGCCCGATTGTCCTGAGAGATTGCAGAAACCCACTGGATTAAATAAATTAAGGACGTCACGAGTTCTACAGGAAGGAATGGTTTTAACAATAGAACCAGGATGCTACTTTATCGATCTCCTTTTAGATCAAGCTTTGGAAAGCTCGGTATTATCAAAATATTTGGTACCAAAAGTAATTCAAAGATTTCGAGGATTTGGTGGAATCAGAATTGAGGATGACGTTTTGATTACTGCAACAGGAGTGGTAAATCTAACAAAAGTTCCTAGAACTGTACAAGAAATTGAAGATTGGATTTCTTTCAAAGATGATGATAAATATTAATAGGTACCTACATAATTAATACATATTTTGAAATTTTGTAAATATATCATATTGTTTTTTGTGAACACTTCCAAACTATTTAAAAAAGTTCTAAACAAAACGAGGGTAGTTCTTATATGGTAAATAGAAAAAATTATGTTTGTATTCACTAAGGCAGTGATATCCAAAGGGCCATTACATGCTAAATCAATACAATAATTTTAATTACCACCTCAGATTTTGATACAATTTAAAATATAAATAATATGGAGAAAGAACATGAAAAACAGTGATCAAAAAATTTCCAGACAAACTCCAAATGTCAGAAGTAAGCGTTTATATAACCAAAAATGGTGACTGGCGTATGTTTTGCAGAAGAAGGTGAATTAAAAGTACCTCAAGTAGCATTTTTGGCTACTAATTTTTAATATTGGGCTTGTTAACAGCTGCCTATTTCAGCGCTATTTTCAATATTGCTACAGTCTAGCTAATAGCAAGCTGAAACAACATACAAATTAAGAGATGAATGCGGAACGGAACGGGATATCCCGCGGGATATTTAGAATATTTAGTCCCGCGCGAGACATCTTATCAACTCAGTCCCGCACGGGACGGGATTTTTTCCCCTTCTATTTCATAATTTAACTTATTGAATCCCTTCACTACATTTACTCAGAGAAATATGCGTTAACAAAAAAATCAGAAAAGTTCATTTGGGCTGCGTTGTATAAAATAAGTCAAATGTGGGACGCGGGATCCCGTCCCGCGCGGGACTGAGTTAATATTCTAAATATCCCGCGAGACAAAAAAAAACATCCCGCGGTATCCCGTCCTGTCCCGCATTCATCTCTAATACAAATAGTATCTAATAATAATTATGGCTCACAATTTTTTCATTTTTAATTTTCAGGTTACTACGTGTCAACCTTGTTAGCAAAATATCTTGTTTATTTTTTATAATCTTATCAGTTTTATCCATTATTGGTTCTAAACAATTCGTATTATCAAGTTTTGGGTTGACGACTGAATATCTACTCGTTTATCTATAATATGCAAATGGAATATAAATCTTAAAAAAAATATTCAAGAATAGATGTTGACATTGAAATTAGTAACTAGTATATACAATCTAGTATTTTTATCGCTTAGTGACAGGGTAAAACCAGAAATATTTGAAAAAATATGAAAGAAATTAAAGGAACCCGGGGGGGGGGAGAATTAGAGCTATACTACTAACAAAAATAATGGAAAAATTAATATTGTCTTAAATTTAATTGGTAAATTTCTATGCGCGCACATAAATAGAAACAATTAATTTTATTTGTTTGAGACGGTCGGAGAGCAATGGTCAAGCGAGTTGACTACGAACGCTCAATACCCGGTTCGAATCCGGGTAAGTAACAACTTCTGGCCGTCTCGTTTGGTCCTCCAGGTTGGGGGTTCTACCGACGGGCTGGCTCCTCGTCGTAGGTAAAAAATGTAAAATGCTAAAAAAACCAAGCGCCAATTCGCAAGGTTGGTAGTTTGGTATCGGACAACGTCGCAAGACGTTTAAAACCGACTATATATATATATATTTTTATTTGTTTAATTAGCTTTTTCATTAAAAAAATCACCTGGACAAATTTAGAATTAGATAAAATTAAATAAATGTAATTAAGAATCAATAAATGAACAATGACTGATGAGACAGTCAAACTTAGCCCTAAAACGTATAAGAGTAAAAAAGACTAATAAATTTGTAAATTGGGAAAGTTTGGGTCTTCTTCATTATCCCCATCAATCTTATATTACACTATACACAATAACTGATCTAAGATTATCCCCAACACGAAAATATAAAAATTACAAAAGAGAACTCGCCGTAATTTCATAGATAATATTAAAATGAAGCGTTTAATGTGAGGATGAATCACCAATATCCATTAGTTTAGTCAAACATTGATTTTACAGTTTGGAATTTTCATGCAATTTTGACCTCTATTGACGCATTGTATTAGCGGTACGTGCGTGAAAAACTACACTAACGGTTGGAGGGTAGGAATCCGCCAAGGTCACAGCCGAAGCGTTTCCAAACGGGACCAAGGTTGATTATCGCCTTACGCGAATCAACACTCGATTTTGTTGCGTACTAAGGCTCTACGCTCGCTTTAGTGTATTACATACTCATAAATCATCCCTGCGATGTTCTAAGAAGTTGAAGAGGTAATGGAGGCGTCGCCTCCAAACAAACTCTGTTCATGAAGTGATGCTTTGCTATGTTAGGAATCCGCAGAGCACTTGTACCTAAACCATCCTACAGTTAACAACGAGCAAATTTAACTTTTTAGGGGTATTTTTGAATTAAATTTTACGAAAATAGTATTGACAACAACCCCGTTTTAAAGAGCACCTTTTTGAAGGTTGGGAGACCCCCCACGGATATCGGAAAAAAAACTTATATCCACCCCTTCAAATTAGTACATTTTTCAAGTTGGAAGGCCGTAAGGGATATTATTACCTCCTAGTAAGCGTTAGTTAAAATGGCCGGTTGCGTCAAGAGCGGAGCGGTGGCAGAATAGGGTCAATTTTGACAACGCAGCTGTATCCGACAATGATCCATTATCGATAAATTAATTTAAAACCTTCAATACTTTACGCGGAGAAGGCGTAGAGTCAATTTTGACAACGCTACTGTGTCCGTTTAGAATTCATCATCGAAAAATCAATTTAAAACCTTAAATTTAATTCAAATAGTATTAGCGAGTAGCAGTGTTACCACTGTCAGTACATTGTGTACTTTTTCAGTACTTTTTAGCCTCAAATAAAAGTTAGTGCTACCTCGAAAAGTTCATTACCTTTTTACTTTGGTGACGCTATTTAGTACATTTATAGTAGGTAGGTACTTTTTTCTATAAGAACACTGACAGACAGTTTAAATGAATTGCATAAATTGAAATTCTTTGCAAAAAATTTTGAATTTTCTTCGAAAATTTCAAATAGGTATACTCCGCTTGCGCACAATTTACTCCGATTTCAATACTGTTTCATTGGCAACCCTGAATAGAAGGCAAGCCATCGCCACTTCAAACAACAAAAGCAAAGTGAAATTTTTCAGAATGTTGCAACACTCGATTCCTATGTTACCAAAAATTTGTACTACAATATTTGTAGTTGGATAAGGATCAGTATAAATTTGTAATAATCTTCTAATTTAATTACTAATTACTATAATTTTTACAAATATTTGCTACAAATTGAGAATTTCCACAATTTATAGTAATTTGTACTACAACCAATTCAAATTTTATTCAGTATTATTATATCAAAAAATGTACTATACGAAATTAAACAAATTTTCTCAATAAGTACTACAAATTATAAATTACTAGCTGACCCGGCGAACTTCGTTTCGCCTCAGAATCGATAAATGATTTAACTTTTTAGCGAAATTTATTAAGAATACTTAAAATAAATTAAGTTCTATAAAGGTAAAAGACTTAAAGTGCGCTTCTTTTTTCGACGCCTGATAAATAAGGAGTCGGTGCAAGAGGCGAGAAAATAGCCCAGTCAATAACATTAAACAAAAAAAGAATTAGCAAAATCGGTCCAGCCATTCACGCGTGATGCGATGACCAAGGGAAATAGGGATTCATTTTTATATATAGAGATAATTATCCCGGCAAATTTTAAAAAGTTTTTTTCCGTGCGGAGAGAGGAGAGAGGGTTTAAAGATGAATATAACCTTAGATCATACATATGATCTAAGAATATAACAATCAGGGCTTTTCATACTAAACCAAAAAAACTGTATGAATGCGGAGTAACTAAAGCTTGTATGACACGATGCATAATTTTACATAACATTTACATGTAAATGATAACTAACCAATAGAAAGAGCGTATTAGTAGCCATCGGACGTTTTTCATTGGTTAGCTACTATTTACATGTAAATTTTATGCAAAATTATGCACCGTGTCATACGGGTTTAAAGCGTGGAAAAGGTGGCGTAGGACAAGGGTGCACAAATTGAAAATGGCACTTCAAAATGAGATGAAATTAAGTATTATGTAGTTTATACAGAGACGTGCTCATGAGGGGAATGGGGGGGGGGGGGCTTCCCCCACCCCCAATGTTGCAGAAAGTTGGCAAAAAGTTGACAAAAACACCCAAAAGTTGGTCAATTTGGCATTTTTTTATGTCTAAATTTACTAAAAGCTGCAAAACTTAGAAAAAGTTGGCAATTTTGAATTAATTCAGTTGGCAAATTTGCAAATTTGAAATTTCTACCCCCCGAAAAAAGTTGGCTGGGCACGTCCCTGAGTTTATGGTTATGAAAAAATCTTGTCCTGATCTGGAGGGTATTTTTAAAAGTAAACAATCGGAAAACCGGGTGGTCTGGGGGGTATGGAATACTCTCCAGCCATTAAGAACAGATGTTTTCTCTAGAATTAAATTTGAGGTTTTATCAATTTTTAAAGTAATTTTTCATATGTGTATGGAAGTAAGGAGTCGAGAAGACATGTCATTAAGACAATGTACTAAATGTGCTGAGGATAAACCATCAAACAAGAGTCGTGACTTTTCCAAGGTCACTGTAATGAAGCTTAACCAACTTCCGGGAGAATGTACACATTTGAAGATGAATCAATTATAACCAAACCACAACAACGACAGACATGTTTCGATCTTATTAGATCTCATCAGTGACGTATAGTCAACATCAAAAGGGTATTCCATACCCCCCAGACCTCCCGGTTTTACGCCCATTTCTTTACATTTTGAGATATCTAATTGGTTTGGTCACCCTAGAAAAAAAATTCTTATAAATGAGATAAAATTCAGTAATATGTAGTTGATATTGCTAAAAATATCTTTCCTTGGCATAAAGGGTACTTTTAAACGTAAACAATCGAAAAACCGGGGTGTTTGGGAGGTCAAATATAATAAAAAAAAATATGTTTTCTTTGGAATTAAATTTGTGTTATCATTTTGAAAACCCTGCTCGTTACTTCCTTGTGCTGGGGGATATTCCATACCCCCCAGACCCCCCGGTTTCACGCCCGTTTCTTTACATTTTGGGGGAGAGGGTCCAAACACTTTAGAAAATGAAATTGAAAAATGAGATAAAATTAAATATTGTGTAGTTTATTTTCCTTGCAAAATCTTTCTCTGATCTGGAGAATGGCAGGGAGGCAGCTGCCCCTTTGCCCCTTACCCCCGCCGATTCTTGGCCGCTTATATTTTTTGAAACATTTAATATTTCACATTAATAAAACTGTGGAATATGATAATTAAAAATAAATATGTTTCTTTTATTAATTTATGTACCTATTTACGCTTTGAGAAAATGTATATCGAATGGCTGCAGTAAAATTTTAACTTCAGTACCTTTTACTATCATTTAGTACCTTTTTAGTTTTCAAGAAGTACTTTTTATTTTTTTAACTGTGGCAACGCTGTCCATTAAACCACTTGCTCCCGTTCCTTCTACTAGAAGTGGGCGGGGTTTACTTTTGGCGGAAACCAATCAAAAGGCTCAAACCGCGAGAACCGCATCGACCATGAACGATTTTTTTCAAATTTGGAAAAATAAGCCCTATTTGCAGCGGTCCGCAAATTTTATGTTTTATTATTGCTTTTTGATATATTTTCTAGCGTCCTGAATACTGAAAATTTTTTAAATCCGGGTTGGGGTTAATGAACAACTCCCGTTATTTTGTAATATTACGAATCCAAGAGGAAGCTGTACTTAACCTACTTAACTTAAAAGTAGGAGTAACGTACTAAATAAACAATATCAAAAAATTTAATTACTACAAATAAGTTTAAAAAAATAAATATTGTCCATGCACTAATGGAGGAATCTCATCATCAACATTGCTAAACATCAGCCAGCTATTTTGCGACAATATGTACGCTGTCAGCGAGCTAAATTGCTGGCTGCTTGCTAAAGCATAGTGAAATAAAATCAGTAATTTTACTGTAATATTGAAGCAGTTTAGTTGGCTGCTATTTTAAACTAAAAATTGCTGCAATTCAGCTTCAAAATGCTACTTTATTTCCTGCTGAACCTTCAACATCATTTTCATATCCGACAAAGCCAGGTATATTATGAATATCCTTGTCAGACGTGCTGTACAAATATGTTGATCTTTCAACTCCTACTGGAAGGATTATAATTGGCGTTTTACATTAGTGAAACGCCACGGAGTGTCCTTAATGGTAACTAACTTAAGTAATATTTAGCGTGCACTTATCGTTAAATATGAACAAATTCGAGGTTATATAATTAACTAATACGAACTAAATTGATTTAATAACACGATTTCCAATGTAAACAACGTAAAATGCAATGTTTAACATAGGTTTAATTTAGCAGATGTACTACTTATGTCGTTCATGTTGTTGAATTACAACGCCATCTATACGTAATGTAAAACGCCAATAAGGAGCATACAAATCTGAGTAAAATAACACCACTTCCACCTTTCCAGGTGAAAATTAAAAAGCACGCCAGTAGCCATTTTTTTTTTAAATTTTACCTAACAATATTTTGGAAACCTTGAGATATTTAAATAAAAATTTATATTTTTATTAACTACAGAACACTAACTAGAGATTGATAAACTGGACCTTAAATAGGTCTGTTTGTTATGTTACTCCAAACTACTCCGAGTACATTGGTCTAAAAAATTGCAAAAATTGATTGGTGTAAAAAGTGAATAGGTAATTTTACACCAATCAATTTGTAGTTAGTGCAGTTCGAGTTGCACTAAAAATGTGATACCAAGCAATGCTATTGAAAACAAAAATTTTAATCTGATAAAATAGAATTAAACTTGAGGATTATCATATGGAACTTGCTGAGAGTATTCAAAAATTTGAAATGCCCATAACTTTGAAAAAATGAAATTAAAATGATGGAAACATTTGACACCAATTTCACCCAAAAATTCAAAATAAGAGAGAAAATAAAAATGCATGTCTACGGCTCCTTTCCCCAAAGATTTCGCGAATAACTCCGCGACAGTTGAAACTCAAAGGAAAACAATGGAAGCTCATTTAGGCTCTAATAGTACGAGAGCTACCGGCTGATTTCATCCCAGATTTCAGCAGTCCTGAAAATTGTATGGCTCATAGATAATGGCGCACATGCACCTGAAATTTTTTTTAATTAGTATCAGTGATCCTGATCACCGATGAAAATTTAGTGCCCTAACATGAGCAGGGTCTCATAATCTTCTTACTCAAAAAAAATTTTCTCTACCCATGTCTAGTCTATCCACTACACGAAATTACAACACAAAAATTAATAAAAATATTCTTTACCTTATTTAAATTACACACTATTTTTTTAGCTTTATCACAATCGGGCGGATTTTGTAAGGAATGGAAGCGATTTTGTACCAAATTTTCCAGATCATTTGCTTCTTTTTCTCTCCAAGTTGCATAACCATCAGCCACGGTCAGCTGTTCCATATCATGTAACAACCACCTAAAAAGCAGACATACTAAAAGATGAAATTTGTAACAGGAAACCTAACCTATTGTGCAACGCCCCCAATTCTAAAACACTTTTTATGGAATTGCTCGCATCAGGAGATATATCTTTCACCTGTCTCTTCAACTTATTCAACTCGCTACTTATATAATACCAAAATTCCTGTATATTATTGTTAATACGTCGCCTCAAAACTTCGTATTGAGTGCTCGGGTCCTCCTTTTGACTAACGTAACCGACTTCATCGTTAGACAAAACGTGCTCAACTTTAATAAGTCGATTTTGAAAATTTTCTAGTGCAACTTGTTGATCTGGTTTTAGTTTCCTGAAAACAGAAAAAAATTACTACAAATCGTTCAAACAAGCTTAACCACTCACGTTGAAGTAACGCCTTTTAGGATCTCCTGCAACTCGAGATTTTGCTTCTTGAGAGCATCTAAATCATTCAGTGCGGCATTCAAACGTTCCTCCGTTTTGCCATCAGTTCCGGGCACAGAATTTGTGTTGAAACTTTGGAAAACAGTAACAAACAATATCACCGCCCACAAACTCAAAAATATTGCAAAAATTCTACCCCATCCCATCGAATTAATTTGCCTCAGTAACGCATTCATCGTAAATTATTTGATAAGATAAAGTAAAAGTAAGGTTATGGTTCAAAAACTTTATGTCGCATTGTTGATCTTAAAACTACCCTAATAAATTAACTTTAACACATTGGAAGAAATTTGATAAAATAAATTATAACTTAATTCACTAACTACAATTATTAAAATACCGACGAAAATTTATCCAACATCTGACAACCACTATCGTCTAATTTTGACGTTTACGTCAAACCGTTGACATCGCAGAAATAAAAGACCACTTGACAGCAAAATTATTTATATACAGAGCAAAACTAAATAAACAACTACTATAAAATATTTTCATCGTCTTCTGACTTTTCCAACAACAAATCTTCCAATGAACTATCCAGTGAAGTAGTGGAAGTGTGATTTTCTAAACTACTTGAATTTTCAGGTACTTCGGGTAAATTTAGTAAATCTTGAGTTCGAAGTACTAACGATAAAGTAAATCTTCCAAACGAACCACCGTTGTCTGATGAATTCATAGAAAGTTCATTCTCTTCGTCATTACTATTATAGTTCATTTCGTCTATGGAATAGCCATGTCTTTGAAAGAAATCATTGTAGTGTGATAACCTCATAAAAAATTCATCATCTCCGTCATTATGGCTATTGTAGTATCTTTCTTCCATGGAATTGTCATCATATTGGGATGAAGTAACGCTAGGTAAAAAGTCTTCAGAATTTTCCGTATTTATTTGTTCGTACGCCCATAAGCGCATCAAAAATAAGATGTATTGAAGACGAACATCGGGGTTCTCCTCTTCTTGAAGTTCTTCTGCTTCATTGTAATGGAACGGTTTTACTTCTTTGGTTGGAATGAAACACATTGTAGATTTTCTGAAAATATTTTAAAAAGTTACTTGTAACCACGGACCTCTTAAGAGGTTCGAGTGTGTAACTGAGTTTTTCTTAAATTTTTTTTTGTGTTGGTAATATCTACCTACTTTATTTTAATTTTATTCAAATTTATGTAAAATCGTTACAATGTTGGCAAAACTTGAAGTAACGCTTCCTTTTTCCATAATCCAGAAATTAAGCTGGGCCACGGACTTCTTAAAATATCCCATATATCCCTCTAAAAGGCTAAATGACTTTAACTTAGGGTCAGTTGTATAAAAGGGGATCATCCTTGACCATGGATCAAGCTTCAATTTAAACCAATAGAAAACTTAAAATAAAATTTTAACTGTACTGATTGGTTTAAATTAGAGCTTGATCCATGGTCAAGGATGAACCTCTTTTATACAACTGACCCTTATAGTTTTCCATAGTTTAGGAGGTCAGTCCTTTAGATGTTAAGTCATTAAAGTAGGCAAAAAGGTAGCAGCTCTCTTGTGTAAGATCATGGACTGCTTTCCGGGTAGATGTTAGGTCATCAAGGCGAGCAAGAGATAGCAGTTGTCTTGTGTAAGATTGCCTTCCAGGTGATGGCAAAAGTCGCATGGAGTACGAAGTAATTTACCTTAGAATCTAGAAGGGCGATGGCCTTAACTTATGAGCTACTCACATTGCAGAAAGTTTGACTTGAATGGGAACTGGGATGACCTAAAGAGCTAAGGACTTTAAACCATGGCTTCCATGATGCGAGAGGTCAGCCCTGAAGGAAACTAACTTTTAAATGGTTGCTTAAAGAGAAATGGTCTTAGCACATAAGACATGGAACATGGAAACTTGGTCAGACAGATTTTCCTTTAATTTCAAAA
The DNA here is from genome assembly GCA_905340355.1 of Rhagonycha fulva. Taxonomy (NCBI): domain Eukaryota; kingdom Metazoa; phylum Arthropoda; class Insecta; order Coleoptera; family Cantharidae; genus Rhagonycha; species Rhagonycha fulva. The sequence goes on from HG996558.1 coordinate 12,608,656, forward strand.
AAAAAATTTTTTCTGAACATTTTGGGGGGGGGGAGCACGTGCCCCCAGGTGCCCCTCCCTGGCTACGGGCCTGGAGGGTGGGGTCTTGGGTAGTGGCGGGTGGTTTTTTTTAAGTAGTTTTTAAAATGTGTCTAACTATGGATCTCAGTCATCTAGCCAGTCTGTCGGAGATCCCTCCAACTAAGGCCATCCGGGCCTTGCAGTCTAAGATGGGTAGATATCTCTGCTTACTAGGGACCCTCTCGGTGAGGTATAAATTACGGTAGCTCTCTAGATGGAAGACGCAGCTAATTGTTGGTCTAAACTTAAATTAGCAGCATCTAAATCTAAAAGTTTCATCATCATCCACCCATTACGAAGCAAGGTCACGAATGTATTGGAGGAAAGAAAATATTTACGATATGTTTAAAACAATTCATTTAAAATTTAATCTGCGATTACAATAAATTACAACAACTAAAGCTGCAACAATTAAATTGCATTGTTATTATCTTTTTAATAATAGATAATAATTAATAACAAAGATACGATCTGCACTTAACTATTTTGCTCTACTAATGGGATTATGAAAATTAAAAATAAATGGGGTAAACTTTAATCTTAATTTCAAATGTACTCCTTAATTACCTCGGAAAATTAATTATAATTATAATTCTTAAATAATTTATAAATTCATATAAAAAGAAAACATTATTTACACATCCCCTCCGAAATCAAATCGAGCATTCTAGACAAGAAGCCATCAGTTACTTACACTACAACTGCGCTCTGCTGTGCTGACACAAATTTTTATACTCTAACCAGAATCAAACATCTTACACTTCTGAAATTGCTTTACAATAGGAACCAAAATTGAAATCAAAAGTTTACACAAAAGTAAAATTTTTCTTGTTTCTTTTCAAAATCAAAAGTAAACTATGCGTTTGGATTTTTGTATTCACGTTATCGAGTTTCTACTGTAGTTTTTTTTATTTTAGCAGACTATCGCATACGTTCCATGCATGAAACCGAAACGTGTCCTTTAACAACTTGATGTTATAAAGTGCCACTTCAGTAGTTTAGTACAATGATACTGCACTGAACAAGTAGCACCTGATTGCGTGAAATAATTCAACTCGCTTTGATCCGCCGGGGATTACCCAGAAATTCACACAATATTACACACATTGTTTTGGTATTTTGCTTTCGCGCTTTGTCACATCTTCTACTTAAGATGTCGTCTCTTATCGGAAGTTAGCGAGCAATTGAAATGCTACATCTTGGCAGATTACTCTCGGCTTTGACGTGCCCATGCGGGGGATGGGGAAAGGAATATTTTAGAAAGTTGGCAAAAACACTCAAAAGGTGGTCAATTTGGCAATTTTTTTGGTCTAAATTTACAAAAAGTTGCAAAACTTATAAAAAGTTGGCAATTTTGAATTAATCTAGATGGCAAATTTGGGATTGCTCCTCCCTGAAAAAAGTTGGTTGGGCACGTCCCTGACTTTCGGTGGTTTGCCATTGCCTTCCGAAAAGAGAGGGTCATAATGAAGTTGGATAAATTTTGTAGCCGGGTTAGGAATCAAACCTAGGGCTTCTAGCCTAGAGTCAAGTCCTTAGCCCGTTCACTTAGCTCACCACTCGTCACTTGTCGCATCTACTAAATTGAATTCGTGGATCAGCCATTCGCGAATTAACTTAATCTAAACAAGACTTGGTGGCAGCCAGGAATTATCTAATTAACTCGTCTTCAGATAAACTAAAATAAAAGTCCACGTAAATGTGCCCGGTAGACATTTTTACGACATTTTTAGAGTCAGTTAGGTTATGGTGTCAAAAACAATTGCCAATATAACGGTTACAACAAATGACTAAAATAGCTGAAAAATGTCCCAAAATTGTTATTAAAACGCAAGCGCGACAACTAATTTGTCATAAAAAATTGCACACATTGCTTACAGAAAATTATTTTTAGCTGCATAAAATTGTGGCAAAAATATGAGCTTTACATAAAAATTTACATGCAAATTGTATGCAAAATTTAACGTCATGTCATACGGGCTTCATAGAGAAAAACTTATGCAAACTTATGCAATTCGTGCTCAAAGTCTCGTGGTCATTAAATACTAAATATAGCTCATTCTTTTATCTCGTGATGTGATTCATTATTTTTTAGTTTTTGTTTTTCCTTCTCTCTTATCATTTATTGTACAGTTTCTTAATTTTTAAATTCTTATCATATAATATTATTATACTTTAACTTTTTTTTTAAATTTTCCTGTAACGCTATTATCCATACCTTGTAATAAATATACCTCAGAGTGTAATACCTTTCTTCCTCAAAAATTTTAAATTATTTCAAATTATACACTGATAGTTAGAAACAAATGTTCAATGACGTGCCCAACCAACTTTTTTCAGGGAGGGAACAATCCCAAATTTACCAATCGAATTAATTAAAAATTCCCAACTTTTTGTAAGTTTTGCAGTTTTTTGTAAATTTAGACATAAAAAATACCAACTTGACCAACTTTTGAGTGTTTTTGCCAACTTTTTGCCAAATTTCTAAAATATTGGTAGAAAAGCTCCCCCCCCCCAACCCCGCACTTGAGTACGTTTATGCAAATGTTTATGCAATTCTTAAATTACCTATTTAATAAAGCTATTTCCTTTTTTTATTATAGGTATATCTAAATTTTTATTGCCGTTAAATAATAAATAAATTAAATTAAATTTTTTAATTTAATTTCTTAAACCTGTATGACACGATGCATAATTTTACATTAAATTTACATGTAAATGGTAACTAACCAATGAAAAACGTCTGATGGCTACTAATACGCTCTTTCTATTGATTAGTTAGCATTTACATGTAAATTTTATGTAAAATTATGCATTGTGTCATATGGGGCTTTATAAGGAAGCGAGAAAGTTTCCCTCCCCCATAAAAAAATTTATAATAGAAGTTCACTTTTTTAATGCTAGAGGTGCCACCGTCAAACTGTTTTGATAATTTTCCAATGGGGGAGCTAATTCTTGCTAAATTCTCCAATAAGGTAGTAAGAAAGCTCGACGTTAACGCCTCTAATATTAAAAAAGTGAACTTCTATCATGAAATTTTTAACTCTAGAGGACGCTCACGCTAGTAGCTTTCTCATTCCCTAAATGCAATGGGGTGGTGGTTTGTCAACTTAACGAATAATTAACAGAATATAATATAACGGTTTTATGTTTTATTAAGGCTGTGTTCTCACTTAGAATGAAAATTCGATTTTAAATAGAAAATGGACTATTTGGTGTACAATAACAGTAGCTGACCAAAAACGTACAATAAAAAATAAAGTAATGTGTAAAAAAAATCGCGAATGCAAGAGATACGCGCATTTTAGCGTTAATTTTATTTACAATTTTCTGACTTTATTTTTGAAAATAACGCGTTCAAATTTTTACAGTATGTCTAAAACGTTATTTTTAATATTATGTCGGAGCCAAAATTTTTTTAAAATTGCGTTAAAAAAATTTTTTTTCGCGATTTATTTATTCGCGATAAAAACGCTCCGACATAATATTGTAAATAACATTTTAGACATACTGTAAAAATTTTAACTCGTTATTTTCAAAAATAAAGTCAAAAAATTGCAAATAAAAAAGTGGTTGCGAGAGAACAGCCTTAATAAGGTTAAACGATTTAAATCTGATAGACTGAAAGTGACTCAGGAGGATTTGAGTATTTGTAATTGTTGGGTGTGTTTATACGATGTATTGTTTTGTTTTTTTATGTAAATAAATTTTATAAGTTCATTATCAGTTGATCAATTAATTTAATCTATACAATTATCATTTTTAATAAAAGTTAAAACAAATAGTAGTTTATATCACAAGGGCGATAAAGGGGGTCTTTTCATCCGCCGGGCGAAAGTTTATGAGACGAGCCGCGCAGCGGCGAGTGAATAATCGACCGAAGGGTGAAAACCCTTATCGCCCGAGTGATATGAACAATTTTTCGTTATTTCAGGAAAAATATCCTACAAAATTCGCGATTTTATATAATAGCTCTAAAATAACAATCGATAGATGTCGTGAAGCTTGCAAGTCGTTGATCAATGTTTGTCTCTTTGGAGCGAAAAAGGATGATTTTCTTTTGAAATTTCCGAACGACGGACAATTTGGTCTGACGGACAGCATGTTGAAATAACGGACGGTCCGTCGTATTGACGGACGGATGGGTCACGTTATGCAATTGTTGCAATAAAATCTCGAATTTTGTCGGATTTTATCTAAATCTATGATTTTGTAAATAAATATAAAGTAACACTTAATTTAATTGCCAATTTTTTAACTAAAGGTGTCGTAATTTTGTTATTTTGTGGATAATATCCCACAAAATTCACGATTTGTTTGCTCTGATATAACTATCGGTAGATGGCGTGAAGATCGCAAGTTGTTTGTCAAGTTATTAACAACATAAGCGAAAAACAAGAGTTCACCCAACAAGGACTGTTTTTATAAGTCCTAGGACCTTATAAAGTTAAGTTTTATAGGTCCTAGGACATTATAAAAGTTAGTTTTATGGTCGGGTTGGTCCCCCCTTGAGGTGACCAAAAGGTCACCAACCCGACCATAAAACTAACTTTTATAATGTCCTAGGACCTATAAAACTTAACTTTATATGGTCCTAGGACTTATAAAAACAGTCCTTGTTGTTTTTCGCTTATGTTGTTAATAACTTGACAAACAACTTGCGATCTTCACGCCATCTACCGATAGTTATATCAGAGCAAACAAATCGTGAATTTTGTGGGATATTATCCCCAAAATAACGAAATTACGACACCTTTAGTTAAAAAATTGGCAATTAAATTAAGTGTTACTTTATATTTATTTACAAAATCATAGATTTAGATAAAATCCGACAAAATTCGAGATTTTATTGCAACAATTGCATAACGTGACCCATCCGTCCGTCAATACGACGGACCGTCCGTTATTTCAACATGCTGTCCGTCAGACCAAATTGTCCGTCGTTCGGAAATTTCAAAAGAAAATCAACTTTTTTCGGTTCAAAAAGACAAACATTGATCAACGACTTGCAAGCTTCACGCCATCTATCGATTGTTATTTTAGAGCTATTATATAAAATCGCGAATTTTGTAGGATATTTTTCCTGAAATAACGAAAAATTGTTCATATCACTCGGGCGATAAGGGTTTTCACCCTTCGGTCGATTATTCACTCGCTGCTGCGCGGCTCGTCTCATAATCTCTCGACCTCAGGGATGAAAACACCCCCTTTATCGCCCTTGTGATATAAACTACTATTATTGACTTCGATTACAAAGTTAAGTTAACAATCTCGTTTTCCAAAAGGTTTGGAAATGAACAACAGAAAAGTCATATGATGGACGGGCCAAAGCCACAGAACTATTTTGTCGGAACACATCGAGAAAAAGTCACTTTCCGAGCGACGTAACAGGTGTAGAAAACACATAATTCCCTAGCCACTTTAATAAGAGGGTCGCAATAAGGGGTATAAATAATGAAAGTGACGTGAAATGAAAAAGTATTTCCCCTGGTTTTCCCAAAAGCCCTGGAATGTTCGTAATTAAATTTTGAAATCGCGGATGAAAAAAGGGTGAAGTTATTTTTTTTATTTTTGAAAATTATTATACAAATTATCTATATACAGTAGAATCCGCTTATAATGACATCGAAGGGAAGTGACAAACAAGTCATACTAAGCGGACGTCATACAAAGCATAGCCTTAGAAAATAAACAACTTCCTATTTTTATTAGATATTTAGTTAAATAGAGAAAAAAACTACAAATTGTGTGTATCTATTAATAAAAAAGAAACATGAACTGACACAAAACAAGCATTTAAAAACATAATCACTGAGAATCAAAAAAAAATGGACCTAGCACCAAAGAACGTTGCAGGGAAAGGGATGTTGGTCACATGATTTCTTAAAAATAGGTCATAATAAGCGACATGTCACTATAAGCGAAGTGGCGAAGTCATTATATCCGAACTTTGTTATATAGAATTTTATATGAAAACCAAACTTCGCACTGCAATTACTTCATATTAAGCGGTTGGTCAATATAGGCGGAGTCATAATAAGCGGATTCCACTGTAGTATAAATAGTAATTATTATACCAATGCAAAGGTGAACGCTTATAAGTTCCAAAAATGACATAAACCCATTTTCTAAAAAAAAAAATAACTTAACCCTTTTTTTCAACCGATGCAGGGAAATGTAGCTTTGTTAATATCACATATATAAAAGACCAGCACGCTGCTGCTGCTGTTGCAGCTGCTGCTGCTGCTCCTCCAGCGTGTCATTTTTTTAGGACACATAAAGGACTCTGATTGGTTGTTGGCGTTGGTCGTAGCAACTTAACATTACCTTAGTACTCGAATCAGAAAAGGTTGTATATATTTCTATATGGAGTGGTAAAGCAACTTTAAGTTGGTATGACCGACGACAACGACCAATCAGAGTGCGCTGTGTGTCCAAAAAAAATGACGCGCTTGAAGAGTAGCAGCAGTAGCAGCGTGTCATTTTTTTAAAACACACAACGTGCTCTGATTGGTAGTTGTCGTTAATCATGCCAGCTTAAAATCACCTCCCCTGGGATCGAGTTGCACACCAATCAAGTTTTCAACCTTGATGAGACGCCCGTCTATATTACCTTATATTAATTAAATGATCTAATTTTTTTCCAATTTAAAATCACCTCCCCTGGAATCGAGTTGGACACCAAGTAAATTTCAACTGGGATACTTATATATAAATTTTATCTCGGTTAATGCGAGGATTATCCATCCAGAAAATTTAATATTAAACTTTTACATTTTCAATAAATGTATTTCACAATACTAAACGGCAAACACAAGCTACTCCTCTACCTCCTCCTCCTTCAGCGTGTAATTTTTGTAAAACACATAACGCACTCTGATTGGTTGTCGTCCGATAACCGAGTTTCACACCAATCAAATTTCCAATGTTGGTGAGACGCCCGTCCGCGATTGAATCAGCTATTTTTGAACTTAAGAACGTCTGAACGGGAATAATTAAAATTGTCAGTATTAGGGATTTATTTTTTTTAATGAAGAATGTTAAAAGACAAATCCATCGGTTGAGCTTAGGTTAGTGTTGGTGTTTAAAAACAATTTTTTTTTAAATTAATACCTCGAAAACAGAAATCCACCGGCTAGCTACCCGTCCGTGGACGGGTTTTCCAACTAATACTAAAATAACATTTGATTATTGTACCAACCGAAAAATGTACATGGTTGTCATCATTTTGAAAGAGAAAGAGCCAATAACGTTGCCGATAGTAGTAGTTTCCTTTTCACTAGAAGGTTCGTGTTGGTGGCACCTACTACTACTCCTCCCGATGGCCCTGGAATATTTGTATTGGTGGTACCTTGAATACCTTCGGCTATCTTAATTTTATTTCTCATTGAATCCTCTACGTAGCCTTCCGCTACTGTTGCCGACTTCTGCCCACCGTGCCTCTTCAGGTTTGTAAAACTCGCATCACTCTCAGCCTGTCAGCCAATAACGTTGCCGAACTTGTACAGGGTTGCCTTAAAGTTGATTATTTTGAAAGAGGCGTGGAAAAGTAAAAGAGACGTGAAATGAAAAAAAAACACGTCTCTTTGAGTGAATCAGGGTATCCGAGTATCGGTTTGAATAATTTTATCTCTAGTGTTACTTTTATAGACATTGAAAATGACGCTCATGAATGGATTAACGAGATTTCAACTGTTTTAATAGAGAAATGGCGATGCATGAGCACCGGATTGTGTTCAACGGAGTTGTTTCGCCACTGAAATGTCAACATAAATTTTATTATTAATTCAACAATAAAAATTATGACAAATAAAAGAATAAATAATATTTTGAATTAAATGGCGAACTATGTAACAGAGTTATTTAATTGGGACACTTCTTTTATTGAGGTCTGTTATTTACCACACTGGAATTGATATTGTCGACATGCAGTCTAGGAATATCCTAATTTACCCACTAAAAAAATTCGTAGTTTAGTCATAGACATCAAGATTACAACATATAGTGTTATGAGGGCTTTTAGGGGCTGAGAAATTTGATTTTTTTTTTCTTCTAAATTGAGATTTATTAACATAAGAGGTTGTATTATAAATAATAGTAAATATATTGCTCTAATCTTTTAAAACTGGATCTTAGTATACAGAAAAGTTTTTATTATTTTGATGCTTGTCTATACGAGTACCTACTATAATATACAATCGATAATAATTAATAGCTTTTTTATTTATCGCAGATACATAATATCACTATACTTATCTGCAATCCGAATGGATATATAAATCGAAGTTTCAGCAATATAATCTTTTTTTGTACAATTCAAGCGTAATGCCTACAATACCTACAATAATATTGTTTAATTTTTTAAAGTAAGTTAGCATTTTATTATTTATTATAATTAAAAATTAAAATAATTTGCATGCACTCAAAAATGTGCTTTATCATATAACTTTTTGCATTTCTTGTTGGTTATTTGAAATTTTGATTAAATATCTCTCGACTGTAATTTACTCAAGATCCTATAATTTTGAAACACCTTATACATAATTTAGCTATTATTTACCGCGGTTAAATTTTTTCAAATCAAGTAAAATAAAACTTTAGAATTATTTGTTTTTGTTCAGTTATGAAAAATATACTTGATTTTGAAACTTTTTTTTTTGAAAGTTATTCGCAACAATTTTTGAGTCCCCCCTCCCATGTAAAATTTTAACATGAAGTTAAACGTTTATTTTGGAAATATTGGAAGAAAACTGTAAACACATCGCCCTTTTCTTGAATCGAATTTTTAGATAAAGTTTCAAGCGTTAATCAAAAATTCAAAATATGAGTAATTACTTGCAAATAAAGAAAACCAAATTTTTGAAATTATCTATAATTTTGTTAAAGTGTTTGAGATTATTTTTATTATTTTTTTGTCAACTTAAACAATTTATTTAATTTTGTTATAATTAAGATTTTATTTTTAATTTGATGAACATATTGATTATTGACTTCAAAGCCTCAGCCTTTCTTTACATTGTGTGATATCAACGTTTATCGTTAGTAATAATAATTAGAATATACAAACAAAATAAAATAAAAAATTATTATCTGTAAGTGATAATGCTCGTACTTATTTTAACTTATTGAATTTGTAAACAAAACCAGTCCGTGACTGTTTATCGTCCCGCTCAAACAATTTTTTGGTACCCCCCCCCCTTCACATGAAATAAAATGTCTTTTTAAATATAATATACTATTTTTGTAAAAAAAGATACAGTCTAAAAATTACTAACCTCCCCCCACCCGCTCTTCCTTCATCTCAATGCTCCAAGTGGTTATCCGAATAAAATTACAGGGTTCCACTCGACTTAAAATATCAGAAAATTTATTAATAAAAATTTGGTAATGAAGTCAATTAACTTTTAAATTTTCGTTCAATTTATCCCGTTGTGACAGGGTAGGGATATAAATATTTGAAAGATAGGATAGAAATCAAAATTGGTGAGGGGGGGGCCATGAAAATCGTAAATTTTTTTTGGAAAAGTTGACAAGTATAACGTTATTTCATGCTTATTGGCAATAGTCTAATAAAAAGAATATTATTAAATAATTTGAATTTATCCTCTGTAGTTCCCTCACTTTTGACTTGGGGAAAATTATTTTATTTTGAATATTGATTGCTAAAAATAGTTTATCTCTGATAGCATTAAGCTTATCTAATCATACCATTGTATGTGAATCACTTGTGCAATGAAACTTATAAATTTTACAATAATATTTTTATCTTCTGTAGGTCAAGTGAAAGACTGGATTAAAATTTCTTTAATTAATGGAGATTGGTCAGCAAACAAAAAATCATCTCAACAACTTGAAGCTTCCAGTAAAGCAATGAACATTAAGCCGAAACACGTGACTGTAATTTTTTTTCTTGCCTTAAAATGGCTAGCCAATAGCGCCAGCACAACAAGTCAAGTATGCAATTTCTTCGACGATGGTGAAACTTCCAAACTTGAAATTCAATGTTTCAATTATAAAAACTTTTTACGCTTTAACGTCTCACTTGGTGAAAACATAAACACGATCAAGCTTATAAGAAATTCAATTAATTCACTGAATTCTTCATCTTTTCCTACTCGTTCCGAAGCAGTACAAAGACTTTTCTTGAACGCGAACCAAATAAGCACAATTTTTCCCGGTTCTTTCAAAAATTTTCCAAATCTTCAAGTTCTTGATTTGACGGGCAATAACATTTCAGAATTGCACACTGATACTTTCATCGGAAATAAACACTTACGTGAGATTTATTTAGACGGAAACAATTTTGAAATTTTAAATTTGGAAACTTTTAGAAGTTTGACCGAACTGGAAAAAGTTACCTTGGAAGAAAATCAATTGGACGGCTGTAAGCCAGAAACTGCACAAACGTTAGATTATTTTAAAGAGAAAGGCATCGTCACCGAACCACCAAATTATTTATGCAATAGCCAAGATTTCCAAATAGTTGAAGATAGTTTGGACGTAAACAACGTTCCAGAAGGCACGGTGACTAAGTTAGAGGCAAGAGATATATTAAAGGAAGAAACCACTTCGAGCGGAAGCGAAACCTCTGATTCTGTAAAAAAATTTATTTTTGACAACTTTCGTTTGAGCAAAAATAATTTTTACTTTTCTGCAGCATTTCTTATAACTGCTATATCTGCAGTAGGAGTTTTAAGTTTTATTTGCGTTATTCGTCGACATAGAAAGAGGGTCATCAAAAGAACCAGAACAGAATCGGGAGATTTTCTTATTGAAGAAGAAGGATATTTAACACCAATAAAGACCAATTCATGTCCGACGTATGTGGAGGTTTTTTCAGAACTTGAAAAAAGTTGTGCCAGATCAGAAAATTTTCAAAGTAATTTTGTGGACGGTGTAGGAAGCACCAGTAGATTACAGCCAAAAATTCATAACATAGTAAGTTTGGTGAAGTTTGGGTAGGGAACAGCCGCTGCGTGCGTCGCCATTTTAGATGGCTTCTTGGTGTAACTGGCCAATTACGCAGCGTCTGTTTTATGCCTACACTTTTGCAGTGACTATCTCTATGCTTGACCGTCTGGGAACGGAAGACTGGACATAATTGAGCGCAAACCCAATTGATCGCGATGGCTAAGCACAAACTGAGTTTGTGTTAAAATCCATAACTGTATTATCGGATGAATCTGTACTCAATTCTTGTTTTAACAAAACGCCACCATACGGAATAATTTCAAACTGCTGTTAAACGTAATGTTGTTATTTGCAGTGGCGCCACCAACGGTAATGTAAAACGCGAATTGGGTTTGCTCCACGTGGATCTATGTTTGCCGACCGCGCTCAGACGGAAGTACCAGTTGTCATAGACCGCTCAGTTATCAAAAAAAATTAATATCTTTCTTTTCATTACAGAATCACATTTATGAAGAAATTAAATTACCCCAAGAAAATCCGTATGGAAAAATTTGGAAACACTGAATGGGCAATTTGCACATTCAAGTGTTTCTATAATTGTGTATACGGCACTGAGGAAGACAAACAAGTCAGAAACGCGTGCCACAATTGCGTGTCTGCCGTTCACTTTAGATTGTGCCACGTAAAATTTTTTTTATAGTTTTTAATCTGGACATTGAAGTTAAAAGATTTATTTTATGCTATTTAGCATCCAGGAAAACTTCGATTAAAATTGAAATATAAAAAATTTTACATACTCGTGAACGCCTTTGTAATTTATTTGCTTTCAGATTGTGTTAAATATTATAGTCCATGAAAGAATGTCCTGCATACTGCAGGGGGAATCCCGTAAACAATAAGGGATTTAAATTCGATTTTCTCTTCATTTTCAATTCACTGACAATTCCTAATGTTTTAGTTTTCACATTTTGGTTATATTCAAAGGTTTTTTTTTTAACTTTGGCCATAACCGATTTGCAGCATATTATACGAGTAGATCATAATTAGAACCTCATCAGGTGAAAATTTAAAAAGCAACCAATTTGGAGAAAATTGATTTCTCAAAATTCAAAAAAAAAATGTTTGCATTAATTTTAGAATTGTAATTTACGTGCATTTGTTTTTTTTTTTTAATTGATTTTTTCCAAGTTTGAATATTTACTTTTAAAATTTTCACCTTATGAAGTCACCTAAAGAAGATAACCAAACCTTGTCCTCCTCTTGTTAATAAATTTTGATGACATTTCTTTAGTAGAAATTAATCCTATATGTTAAAATAATTATATTTTCTTACAAAGAAACGTTCCATATTTTAAGATTTTTAGGGTTTATCTTATTATTGCTATACCCAGATTACTTTTACGATGTTTTTAAACACCTAAAATTATGTTTATGAATGCTCGGTAATTCATTTCTACTATTTTCATCACAAAAATTCTATATACAGGTACCTATTTCTTCTAATTGTTAATAAAACTGACATAAAATGATTAAGGTACAAGTATACCTTCCCAGTAACATAAAGGTTAATATCTACAAGATTCATGCAATGAATTCTTTTCTGGACATATGGTATATTTAAATTTTTTTGGTTGTAATTTATATAATGTTTATAGTTACTTGTTATGCTACGGCACAAACCTATATTAGGTTCATACTTCATAGTTAGTTTCAATTCGTTGAATATTGACTAGTTCTAATGCTACTTCTTACGTACTTATTTATATTAAATTTTTTTTTTTAATAAATGTAGAAAATTTTTATCTCTAATAGCAAAGTTACTTTTTATTACCTCGGCTAGTTCTTCCAAGGATAGTCGGAAACTCGACCAAAAATTTGTAAAGAACACTTCTGATGTACAATCTGACGCTCAGTCGGATCATCATTTTAATGCCTCGCTCTGCCGTTATCGCACGACCTTACACCTTTCAATAAATTTTAATTTTTAGGTAGGTACTAATAGCAATTCTACGAATCATTCAAATCAATTTTTAATACAACCCAAATTTGCTTCTCTCTGATGGCTAAAAGTTTTCACCTAATCTCAAAAACACTCTCTCAAAAAAAAAGGAAAACAAAAGTCTACTTTTATAAGCTTGTCCAGGATTTTTTAGTGGATTTTCAGAACAATTCAAAGAAGTACTACAGACTTCTGGTAAAAGTTTTAAGATGAGAAAAAGTCAAAAATCTCCTTTTTCAAAAAAGGAAGACAGAGGTGAGAAAAACTCTGTTGGACGATCAAGCCGCGGCAGAAGTTGCCATAGCCAACTTTGCAAAAACACTCTATCTAACCCATCGACAAAACTGAAGTACCTTTTACTGAGGTCAAAAACAGAAGAAGAAGGAAACGCAATCGCTAAGATAACTCTCAGGCCAGCACCAAACGGTGGCGGAGTCAACTCCCAGCGACTCTCCAAGAAAAGACATGTAAATTGGATTCCCAATCTCAATATATAACCTGTAACTCTCCTAGTGCTAAGGGAAACTGCCAAATAATGAAAGTCTATTAGTCAGTGTGAGATACACCAAAATAAAACTGCACGTTACACTGGTATCGGTAGCAATCATACCTTAATTTTCAAATACTTTTAAGACATCTTTAAGCTGGATCAAGGCGGGTGACATTACCACTAGCTAAACAAAAATAATCCCCCTAAAAGTGGTAATTATGGGCATCCCAAAAGACGTCAACATTAAAAACATAAGAGAAGAGTTAGAATCCAAGATATTGAGACTGATGCTATTTCCCTCCAAATGGAAAATTGCAGAAGTCATAATGATACCAAAACCAAAGCAAAATCCGAGGAATCCCGGCTCCTACAGGTCGATCGCAGTATTCTACCGTCACTGGGTAAGGTGTGCAAAAGGGTGATTTGCACCAGACTGGTTAACCAAATGTTGGAAAAGCAGATTGTTCTCAACGTACAATTCGGATTTCGTCCGGGACATTCTACGGTACAGGCAATATTAAGGCTAGTGGAATCAATCCTTGAAAGCTGGGGAAAAAAGCAGTCAAAGCAGTTTTCTTGGACATCGACAAGGCTTTTGACATCAGAGTATAGAAGAACGGGTTACTGTTCAAAATGCTCAAGGCGGAGGTTCTACTGGTCCTAATAATATTGTTAGCTTCTTTTCTATCGGATCGTAGATTCAGGGTGAGAGTGGAAGGTATTTATTCTACCCTAAGGAGTATCTTTGCGGGGGTACTCCAAGAGTCCATTCTCTCCCTGGACCTATTATTCTTTTTTACGCACGATTTTTCGGCCACTCTGACGGATCCTCGCACTCAGATAAAACTGTTCTGCAACGACGCAAAGATCGCCGCCAGCGAGAAAAAACCCACTTTAAATAAACGGCACCGTGATACCGTAGTCCAAGACCTCCAAATACTTAGGGGTTATCCTAGACGAGAGATTAACTTAGGGTCCCCACATCAATTACGCGCGCGATAAGGCCAGTAGTGCTGGAGCTGCTCTAAGGGCTCTAACTTACAGACGCAGCAAAGGTTTGGAACTACGCGCACCCAAATAAAATAAAAAAGCTGGAAACGATACAAAATAAATCTCTCAAACAGGCGTTGGATGCGCATCTCATTCGTGTTACTAATGCCCGACTCAGGTCGGACTCAAAAACTAAGTCTGTCGTGAAATTTATCCGTCATCAGACGGTCAAATTCTACGAGGTTCACGAAAACCAAAGCCATCCTGAGTAAAGATCTTTCTTCCCCTCCTTCTGTAGAATAAGCACAAAGGACCAAGTAAAAATCAAACAGCCAACTCAACCCAGAAACCTCCCCGACTTGCGCTAGACTTTTTGGCCATCCTTTACTCGACCATTTAACGGTCAGAGGGAGTCCTAAAGCTTGGTAAAAGGAGGGGGGGAACCGGGCATCTGACGCAGGCGGATAACATCGCAAACCCCACCACGTAGAGAGAGCAGCAATGCTCTCCTTCGTGTTCGTGCGTAGTTTGCCACCCTACTCAGAGAGATGGTAGGATTCTGTCGCGGGTTCTGGGGTTTGGTTCGACCGTTTGACCACGAACAATCCACTTTCAACTGTGTAACCCAGCCTTCAGCTGGGGTACACCAGCCAACTTTCCTCGTAGAAGACATGGGACGTCTTAGCGCACGCGATAGTTCCAAAAAGCTTGTGTTTAACGAGCGGCGATCGACTGGGCGTACTGAATCTGGTAAACTTTAAAAAAGAGAAAAGGAAAATCTACAACTTGTGGGTTGCTCCCTTCTCAAATAAACAAAAGGCCTAACCCTTCAGATTAAAAGCAATTTGCGCCCCATTTGAGTTAGAGTTCCCCCTCCCCTCTCTTTGGAGAGTCTTTTTTCAAGACGTGCTTACACTCGAAAGTCGTCGAGGGCGACAGCCGAGTATGCACCTCTCCACGAATAAACAAGTTGAGATAAGGTAGTCGACCGGTCTGATGGCTGACCGTGTGTTTCCAAATCTGGGAAAATACGGCTCTACCAGAGTTGAGTACCGGATGAAAATTCTTAAACGCGCTCCAGGAGTCGGTAAGAAACCAAAACTACAACTTCTAGGATCTACAGAGAAGGAAAATTACAATAAATAAAAACATGATTATGAAAATGTCGGTAAAAGTTGAATCACCAAATCGGAAAACCAGAATGGGCCAATAATGCTACAGATATCAATCTTTCGGGCATGCGCAGAACTGCTGTTGTGCCGCTCTCAAATGTCTCAAGTGTCCAGAAGCCCATCTCACATCAAGTTGCCAAAGATCCAAAAAAATCAATCCGGAATACACCAATTACAGTGGTAAAAATTTCGCCAAATTCATTGGATGTAGTAAAAATGTAGAAACGGACTAATGGCAAGCAACAAAATCATATCTCTCTTTTCAAGCCAAAACCCAAAAAAGATAGAAGAAAAAAGTCAAGAAAGCCAAGGCAGTCAAAGCATTCAAAGAAAACCAATAAACCGACAAATTCGGAAAGCAAAAAGAGGAAAGCCAAAAGAGTAAGGCAATGGTCACGCCGAAGAAACTCGCATATTTTCTCTAGGTTGATAATAACACTAACAATAACTTACGCTCTTCAAGCGTTTTTAAACATGTTACTCTTAGGATAGTTTGTCAGACACATTGTACGTTGTATTTTATTGTGTCTTTTTTGGGAGAATCGTCCCATAGTGGGAGATCGCTCTCATGAAGAACAATTCAGATGAATAAGATATTATACAAGATTCCCGCACAGCGATATTTACCCACCTGTAACAAAACGTCAAAGGTGCCAGCTAATTTCAGGGAAATGGGGTAGGAGCTAAAATTGGAGGAATTATAACCCGTAGTAACAAAGATAAGCAAGCTTTCTTGCATCTGCTCTACAGATGCCATTCACGTCGGTCAATCAGAAAAAATTAAGATTGTACTTCTTTAGTATATCTACACATACTCATTATTTAATTACTGCGATGCATGTTCAGTGCGAGTATATCGTGTGTGATTATGCGTAATCAGATTTGATCTGTGCGTAATGTAACCATCACTTATTTATTAGGAAGTCAAGAGACAACCAAAAAATTTAATTGATGTGCAACTCGATTAATTTTTGATAAAAAGTAGTTGATAAAAAGACCGAACAACTGCATCTAACGCTCATAGAAGATCAACATTTGAAAATTTTTGAATTCTTTAAATTTGAGTTTCTCTCCTTCTCCCAAGCCGCCCATATGTGTAACGAGTTATTAGAAAAATGAGAGAAGCTGCACAAAAGATTTAAGAAGAGCAGCGATGAGGTAGATCACAATGGAAATACAAGAATTTCAAAATGAAATTAAAGGTAACCTAAAATGGTAAAGGGATAATCTGAGTTTATTATTAAGTTAAATGTCGTGAGCTTGTTTGTTAATTTTAAGAAATAGTAACCTCAAATCAGTAGCGCCATCTACAAATGGAAAATTTAATGCCATCTATTTACCGGGAAAAAGCATACGAAGGTAGGATAATAAGTGATAAGTAAAGCCACTGTCGAAAAATTTACATACTATTGTTTAGTGCAATCTCTCGAAGGTTGCCTGTTAAAATTTAGTAATTTGATTTCTATTTTTGAATCAAAAGACATGAAGACAAAAGACATGAAGAATCAGACGCCAAACAATCAAAACAGTGAACTCCACCTGACGAACTTGCTCCAAAGAAGAAATAAAAAGCTTCAGCTTCAAGAAAAAAGAAGACTTTTTGGTACTTTGTAAGGTTTGATTTTTGCGGACTATTTAGAAAACGAAAGGACAATCACAATTGATTTATCGGATCGATTCGACGTTGAAATGATGAAATATCGCCCCCAGTTAACAAAGAAAAAAGAAAGGAAAGAGGAAATTTGTCTGCAAACGTGACATCAAAACTTTTCTAATTCTTGTTATGATTTACGAATTACTACCACATTCACTATATTCCCCAGATTTCAAACATTAAACGAGAACGTCATCGCCGAAGCAGAGACCTATTTTACAGATTTCGACAAATTATACTTTTTTGGTGGTTTATATAAGTTGGAAAATTGCTAAACTAAGGGTATCGAGCTGAAAAGAGACTTATATTGATCAATAAAATAATGTAAAAAATGCGTTATTTTTCCTAATACTAGTACTTATCAGTCCACCCTCGGACATAAAATTGTATCGCATTTTTCAATTTTTTTAAACTAATCAATGCTTTATTTGATGATTCTCTCTGTAAATAAGTAAATTTGTAAGCAAAGGACCCCGCTACGGCCTTATGGGTTTTGGGTCCCAGTCAAATTTAACCATAATGTAGGATATTGTAGTTTATAACATGCTGATAAAAAGTGTCCATGGGCACAAAGTCAAAAAATGGACAGTTTCCGAGATATAAGGCATTACAAAGTTTGTCCAGTCATTCTACGAAAGACACAATGATAAAGTCAAAATCGATACTACCCGGCAACAAAAAATAGGGCTGTGTAGATGAAAGAATTTTAAAAAAGATAGAGTTTTTTGCATCACTCTAACTAGTGTATTACATAACCTAAAAAATTAAACAAAGTCGAAAATGCGGTTTCTTGCTATTTAAGAAAAAAAACAAAACCGGCAAATTTTGACCGCATTTTTCGTTTTTCTCAGAAAGTAAAAAATGAATCAGTATTTTAACTTTCTACAACTTTTTCATTTAACTTTTTTTTTGTTGGAAAATTCATTTTTTTTTTTTTATTTCAAGAAACCGCTCTTTCGACTTTGTTTAATTTTTTAGGTTATGTAATACACTAGCTAGAGCGATGCAAAAAACGCTATCTTCTTTAGAATTTTTTCTTCTACACGGCAGTATTTTTTTTTCTAGGTGGTATCGTTTTTGACTTTATCATTGTGTGTTTCATAGAATGACTAGATTAACTCTTTAATGCCGTATATCTCGAAAACTGTCCATTTTTTGGCTTTGTGCCCATTGACACTTTTTATCAGCATATTATGAACTACAATATCCTAAATTTTGGTTAAATTTGACTGGGACCCAAAACCCATAAGGCCGTAGCGGGGTCCTTTAGTAACCATCTATTGATTGGTTGAACCAACCAACATCGCTACCAACATTGGTTTGTTTATCAAAAATCAGTTTTTCAATTTCAAGTTTCTGCAGCATCCTGTATGTACAACAGTTTTTATTTACATAAGTTGACATAGATGGCGCCTTGACATTTTAAAACGAAAAGCATGTGGTGTCAATCAGTGAGAATGTTAGGTTATGTTTTTTAATTTTTTAAATTTGGTATGTATTTTTAAAAGTAACCACTTTTAAGAATTAAATTTCATTTTCTTATTAAGTATGACGATTAGACGAACTCACTAAAATGTCCGAAAAAAAGAAAAACGGTATCGACAACGCCTGGGCGTTGAAACTTCCCGAATTCAAGCAAGAGGACAACAAACATAGTTTACTAGAAGAGAGCAGTTTTGCCACTTTATTTCCACAGTATAGGGAACAGTACCTGAAAGAGGTATGGCCTTTGGTTAAAAAGACGTTAAACGAACACAACATCATTGGAGAATTGGATCTAATCGAAGGTAGTATGACTGTGAAGACTACACGTAAAACGTGGGATCCGTATATTATTCTGAAGGCACGCGATATGATAAAGTTGATGTCTCGGAGCGTACCCTACGAACAGGCAAAGCGCGTACTCGAAGATGAAATTTCAGCCGATGTTATAAAAATTAGTAACTTGACCCGAAATAAAGAAAAGTTTGTTAAGAGAAGACAACGTCTCATAGGACCAAATGGGGCGACGCTAAAATCGCTCGAAATTCTAACCAATTGTTACATATTAGTGCAGGGACAAACGGTGGCTGCGCTAGGACCGTACAAGGGGTTACAGCAAGTCCGTCGAGTTGTAGAGGATACAATGAAGAACGTCCATCCAATCTATAACATCAAAGCTTTAATGATAAAAAAAGAGTTGATGAGTGACCCCAAGCTCAAGGACCAAAATTGGGAGAGGTTTTTGCCCAAAATTGTGCATAGAAATCTGAGCAAACGGAAGCAACCTAAAAAGAAGAAGGAAAAGAAACAGTACACGCCGTTCCCACCTGCACAACCAGAAAGCAAGGTAAGATTAAAGTTTGGTTTGATCTTCGGATGATGAAATTCACTGTTTTTATTTTTACTTTCAGATTGATAAACAATTGGCTTCCGGTGAATATTTCTTAAACAAGGAAGTAAAGAGAACGAAACGTGACAAAGAAAGGGAGGAAAGGCATGCAGAAGCTAAAAAGAAACGCGAAGAAAGAAGACAGCAGGCTTATGTACCACCCGAAGAGAAACCAGCTACGGTTACTTCACAGCAAAATAAGATTGATGTAGAAGCTTTGAAATTGAAAGTAATGAATGCTACCAAGAAGAAGCCAAAACCAAAATTTTCGATGTAGATAAATGAAAAGGGTGATTTGTTGAATATTTATTTTTATTAAATAAAAGAGTTACTTTGATATTTTTCTTCAAAATTTACTGTTGTGCATGTGGGTCTACAAGCAATTTTTGCACCGTGCTAACAAAATTGTGTTTTTCAAGTAACCATATCATGCAAAATTGAAAACAAAAATTAATTTATATCCAATTATAAAAAAATTCATTCAATAGGCAGTAAGCAAAAATCAATTGCTCCGATTCCGCGCAAATGCTTTGAATTAAACTGTATCCCATTTCATGAACTTTATTTTCAAATATTGTCAATTATTGACCTTGTGGATATGTTTTATCAAAAGTCTTAAAAACAAAATTAACAGTTTCAAATATTTATAATTTTTTTTTTTCAAGAATTTTGAAAGTGATATAAAATTTAAACAACTTTTAAAAAAAAACTGAAAATTAAAACACTTTTATGATTTCTTTATTACAAATTTTTTTTTGGAAAGTGTCTGAAATTTTGAACCATAAGCAAAAAATCGGGGGAAATACTGAAAATAACAAAGCGCATGCGTTACACAGTGGGGTATTTGGCTTCAAAAGATGGCATTAAATCAAATACTGTTCTCATGGATTTCTAAGTTGGATATCTATTTTCAAATACTTTGCATAATTCTAGTACATTTTATTACTCAAAAAATGAATATATTTGAAAAAATTAAATTCATCAGCAAAAAACACAGGAAGAGTTTTTGGAAAGTAATAAAGTGTAAATACGCCCTTAGCCGAAAATGTCTTAATAATCTTCTACACTATTATTATCATAGGTAATAATAATAATGGCACATTGCCATTGATAAAAAATTTAAAAAAATCTATATATAGGGTGACTAAGAAATTTTTTATTTCTTAAAGTAAAACGTGAATTAAAAACAGTAACGCAAACATACGCAAGAAAATAAAAAAGTTTTGAAGTCTCAGTTATCAGTACTATCCACAAGAAAAACCCAAGTTACTTAATCATTCATAGTTCATATTCAAATCTTTGTTTTTCTGATAATCATTTACAAAAGTTAATCATATGATTGTACCACATTTATTTAATAATGAATTATTACAGGCATTATGTTCCCAGGGACGCACCGACGGGGGGAGGCTCCTCTCCCATATTTCAAAAAGTTGTTAAGAGGGGCATTTTTTTCAGGGCCCTTTTAATTTAATCAACAGATGGCGCCTACTTAAATATTTTTATAAAATAAGAGGAATTTGCTATATTTAAAATATAGCAAATTCGTTGAGATAATACTATTCTATAAACAATATTCTTGATCTTAAGCTATTTTGAGTTCGTATTGAGTATGTCAAAACACACTCACTTACAATAAAAGATAATTAAACTTTAATTATGAATTGTGCTTTTATAAATAAATATTACGAACTCAAAATAGCTTAAGATCAAGAATATTGTTTATAGAATAGTATTATCTCAACGAATTTGCTATATTTTAAATATAGCAAATTCCTCTTATTTTATAAAAATATTTAAGTAGGCGCCATCTGTTGATTAAATTAAAAGGGCCCTGAAAAAATGCCCTTCTTAAAAACATCCAAAAATTGGTCAATTTTGAATTGATTCAGTTGACAAATTTGGAATTGCTCCCCCCCTGAAAAAAGTTGGTTGAGCACGTCCCTGTTTGTTACATATCTGAATGTGTTGTTTCCATAAGAAAAAGTTACATTTTATAACGATTTGTACCAAAATTATTATTATATAATAATAACTTTATTTAGTAATAAACATACCACTATTTACAACACTGATTAAAAACTTAACCTACAGATTCCTCAATCACAACCATCATACAAAATTACAAGATCATACAAATTCTAAGGACACATACTCTTTAATTCTCTTTTTAAAGCACCTCACCTCTGTTTCCAATTTAAGCTCCAATGGTAAACCATTGAATAATCTTAAACCACTGTATAAAATCATACTTTGAGCCCTGTTGCTTCTAAAAAGATTCAGCCTAAAGTCATGCACATTACGCACCGAGTAACCATGAGAATCTCCTACATATGACACGCTATTACACAAATACTCAGGTAACAATTTATTTTTCAACTTGAACACAAAAATCAAAACATTTATAACTATTCTTTGGTATACACTGTGCCACTGCAATGTCGCGAGCATTACAAGTTTGGACACGTATCTATCAACTTTCAAAATAGTTCTCATTCCCCTATTCTGAAGTTTTTGCAATCTACTCAACATACTATTGTTACCTACAAACAGAATAGAAGAACAATACTCAAAATGAGGTCTAAGCATAGTATTGAAAATTTTTATGGCACTCAAAACTGACACATTCTTTCTAATTTTTGAAAAAAAATACAATTTTTTGGCTATCTTTTTACATACATAATCAAAATGAGCCTTAAAATTCAATTTATTGCCCACAACAATACCCAAGTATTTTTTTTTTTTTTTTTTATTAAAGTATAATACACTAGTTCAACAAAATTATTGTTATGCATAGTATTGTTACAAGAAAAAATTAATTTGAAAAATAGCCCGAGAGGTTATACCTCGATACAATAATTGTTTCAAAGATATTTATCCTGAGGAAGACGTCTTTTCAGTCTTTGGTGAATTCCTTTTACTCCTAGTGAGTAGTATTGGACACTCGGGCATGTGTGAGAATTTGCATGAAAGTTGATGGTGGTCTTCTTAATGAAATCGTGAATGGTTGGGCAGTTTAGTTCGTGGTGTAACGAAGAATTTCTCACAAACCATGGGGCGTTAACAGCTATTCTAAGAATCTTGTTTTGGAATACTTGCAATTTAGATAAATTGGAGTTGCTTGCATTACCCCAAATTGAACAGGCATACATCAGCGATGATCTAATTAATGATTTGTAGAGTAGAATGCAACATTCATGCCTTAAAGTTGATTTCCTATTAATTAGTGGATACAAAAGTTTAAGTTTCACATTGCTCTCAGCAAGCTTCTTTTTGATGTGAATGTTCCAATTAAGTTTTGAATCCAAATGCACTCCAAGGTATTTGACAAAGTCATCAACTGGGTTCCAAGGAATAAGATTACCATTTAGAAGCAATTCTGTGGGTTCCTCAATTTTTCTTAATGTAAATATTTTAGCCATGCATTTTGAGTTGTTGATTTTTATATTCCATTTATTAAGCCATTTGAGCAAGGTATTTAAGACTGCTTGTAGGTATTTTATGCAGGTTTCGATGTTTGTGTTGGCTGTCAAAATGGATGTGTCGTTGGCAAATGTGCCAATTTCATCTGCTAGCAAAGGAATATCGTAAGTGAATAGAATGTACAAAATTGGCCCCAAAATACTGCCCTGTGGAACACCAGCTTTGATAAATTTAATTTCAGATTTTGATGAGTGAATTTTGACCTGAAATGATCGATCAATAAGAAATGATATTAGAATTGCTTTAAGAAAGTCGGGTATTGGTAAACGAAGAATTTTGTATATAAGGCCTTCTAGCCATACACTATCAAACGCTTGAGCAATATCCATAAAGAGTACTGTTGTAAATTTTTTCTCTTCGAAACCACGTTCAATTGCCTCGGTGATTCGTAAAAGCTGATGTATAGTAGAAAAGTTTTTCCTGAATCCAAATTGGTGCGGAGGTATAATGTTCTTTTCATTCAAAACTTTTATCAATCGAATGTGAAGGACCTTTTCTAGTAATTTTGAAAAAGTGGTCAGCAGACTTATTGGCCTGTAACTTGATAGTGCCTTTTTGGGTTTTCCAGGCTTTTTAAACATGATAATAAGGCTATGCTTCCATTTAGTTGGAAAGTAGCCGAGTCTTAAACAGTTGTTAATTAAAGTAGACAAAATCGATGATGTTCTTCTACTAAGGTTTTTTAGAACAACATTAGGTATTAAATCATGACCCGGAGATTTATTTATCGATAGCGTCTTAATTATAGCCGATAGTTCATCAGGCGAGGTTGGTTCTAAGTCTTTTCCAGGTGTTGGAAGATGAGTTTCGATATAATTTAACACATGCAGGTGGTGACTAGGAGTGTTTAGTCTATGAGGTTGGAATGTCTTTTCTAGGTGGTCGGAAAAGAGCTTGCATTTTTCATCGTCTGTCAAATAGATTGAGTCACCTTCTTGCAGGGTTGGAAGTTCTTGAGGTTGACGTAAGATTCTTCTAGTGGCTTTCCATATTCCAGATTCGCCTGGCTCTAATTCACCAATGTATTTCTTGTAAGAATTGATTTTATATTGATCTAATTCTCTTTTGACCCGATGAGTTAGATTATTTAGTCGAGTTTTAATGACTGGATCTCTTGTTCTTATCCACAGACGTCGAGTGTAATTTTTTTGCTTGATTAGGTCAAAGATATATTTTGGTGGTTGTGTGTTATATTTTTTCTTTGGAAAATTATGTTTAACGGCAGATTTAACATTATTGCTAATGCATTCTGTAAATAATTCTACTGCTTCATCAATATTTGCTTCTGTTTTAATTATTTTTGAAAGTTTAAGATTGCTATCACACAAGTTTCTGAATTTTTCCCAATCAACGATTCCATTAATTAATCTGGTTTCGTCGCGATATTGAGAAGCAATTGTTTGAGACGTAATAATTACTGGCGCGTGATCGGAGTCTAACTCGATGAGAACCTCCTGGGTGAGAGCTTCATTGACATTCTTCATCACTATAATGTCCAAAATATCAGGTTGGTGATCCGATCGATAAGGATAGTAGGTGTAATCAGTTGGAGCCATTACTAGTAATGCCAGTCTCGATGAGATGTCATTGAGTTTAACTCCTGATGGATTAGAAGCTCTGCATCCCCAAATTTTCCCAAAATTGGCTAGCATGCGCTGGAGTTCCACTTCGGTTAAATCGGATAACTTCTTGGAGCTTGACATATTCTTCGATGACAGTTTGAGCCTTGGCAGGGAATCTAGGGAATCTGTTTTTCTATTTTTTCTCATCATTTATTCTGGTCTGGTGCGAAGCACCAGGGCTGTTGCCCCATATCTTCGCAGACTTGAAGAGTAAGGTTGCGGGCTTGCCCGCAACGTTACGTCGGATGATTTTTATTGAGGCGTACCTCTGAAAATTAGCGCGAAGCTAAGTCCTGGCTGTGTTAACCTGTGGGACCTACAGCTTTACGTGGAATCCGAACCACGGAGTCGGATAAATTTTGTGGCCGGGTTGGGGATCGAACCTAGCCCCGCCAAACTAGAGTCCTCTCCTTAGCCCGTTCACCTAATTCACCTCCTCTTATTTTTTCTTGTAGCTGAATGGATTTATGCGGACAGTTGCACATAACATAATTTACAATATATGTAGGTATCGCCCTCTACCGAACACAGAACGAAACACAGAGCATGAAATGAATTTTCTTCATAAATGGTTTTTTTTGTACATTTTTAGAAATAAAAAGTATATAAAAACACTCTTCTATTCAAATGCAACGTTGTGTGAAAATTTGAAGTAAATACATCAAGTACTTTTTGAGTTTTGACGACACAAACATACGGTCTCTGCATTTTTATATATATAGAAGAAGAAGATATAGATAGATAGATAGATTAAGCTAAAATTTCTGATAGGCGCTAAATGGTAGCTTTTTACCGTTGAACAACTTTCAATATTAAAAATTGGTAACACTAGTACTCCAAGTTATAGACGGGAAAACGTCTACTGCGCACTTTTACCTCCAAATTTACAACTATTTTATGAAAATTTACATGAAAATTTAGCACAAGATTTTCTGGTAAATTTGCTGTATGCAACGGTGCATAATATTTTTATGAAAATTTACATGTAAATTTTTTGTAAAATTATGCATCGTGTCATACGGGCTTAAGAGACGTGTAATGAAACAAAAGACGTGTTTTTTTCATTACACGTCTCTATGATTGTCAGGGCCGTATATAAGGGGCATAATATTTAATTTTTTTTGTAAAGAATCCTTTTTATTTCTGTAATTGTGGGTAATTGTTGTTTTCCGACAAAATTATTTTGACTATGTACTTTTCAAAAGCTTTTATTTAACTTGGGAAGACCGTCGTCCGTGTAGGTCGACCTCTTTGAGGCCATTTTTAAGCAACTTCCCGACGTCCTAGAGATCTGAAATTTGGTACACAGCTTTCACCTGCAGAGCATTTTCATATTTTAATTTTGTTTTTTTAAAATTCTGAAAAATAAGCGAAAAATCGGGAAAAACCGAAAACTATTAAGCGCATGCGTCGATGCGCAATGGACAATTTTATCATACAGGGTGGAAAGTAACTTAAAATTCTAAATCTCATTTTTAAGGACCGCATTCAGGGTAAAGTTTTTCGTCGTAATGATTTATACAGGGTGAAGTATCAAACATCTAAAACACATCAATAAAGAAATCTGATAGGATGAACCTATATTAGTTAAAATACATAAGCTGTATTTGAAAAAATATGACCAAAAAATTAGAAAATAAAAAATTAAAAATTGTAAAAAAAAACCTTTTATTTAAAATTATAAAAGTGCACTAAAAAGTAGAAAATAATTTTAATAAAAGCAAACAAAGCTTCGTGAAAACATCAATATAAAAGCGTGGGGTTATGAATTTTGTACACCAATAGTTAGCCTGCTTATCCACCTATAAACAGCCCCACGCTTTTATATTGATGTTTTCACGAAGCTTTGTTTGCTTTTATTAAAATTATTTTCTACTTTTTAGTGCACTTTTGTAATTTTAAATAAAAGGTTTTTTTTTTAATTTTTATTTTTTAAAAGCTTTTATTAATTAAAAGCTTTTATTTAACTTGGGAAGACCGTTGTCCGTCGTCCGTCGTCCGTCGTCCGTCGTCCGTGTGGGTCGACCGCTTTGTGGCCATTTTTAAGCAACTTCCCGACGTCCTAGAGACCTGAAATTTGGTATACAGCTTTCACCTGCAGAGCATTTTCATATTTTAATTTTGTTTTTCTAAAATTCTGAAAAATAAGCGAAAAATCGGGAAAAAACTGAAAACCATTAAGCGCATGCGTCGATGCTCATTGGACAATTTTATCATACAGGGTGGAAAGTAACTTAGAATTCTAAATTTTATTTTTAAGGGCCGCATTCAGGGTAAAGTTTTTCGTCGTAATGATTTATACAGGGTGAAGTATCAAACATTTAAAACACATAAATAAAGAAATCTGATAGGATGAACCTATATTAGTTAAAATACATAAGCTGTATTTGAAAAGATATGACTAAAAAATTAGAAAATAAAAAATTAAATAAAAAATTAAAAATTTTTAAAAAAAACCTTTTATTTAAAATTACAAAAGTGCACTAAAAAGTAGAAAATAATTTTAATAAAAGCAAACAAAGCTTCGTGAAAACATGAATATAAAAGCGTGGGGTTATGAATTTTGTACACCAATAGTTAGCCTGCTTATCCACCTATAAACAGCCCCACGCTTTTATATTGATGTTTTCACGAAGCTTTGTTTGCTTTTATTAAAATTATTTTCTACTTTTTAGTGCACTTTTGTAATTTTAAATAAAAGGTTTTTTTTAAAAATTTTTAATTTTTTATTTAATTTTTTAACTTGGGAAGACCGTTGTCCGTCGTCCGTGTGGGTCGACCGCTTTGAGGCCATTTTTAAGCAACTTCCCGACGTCCTAGAGATCTGAAATTTGGTATACAGCTTTCACCTGCAGAGCATTTTCATATTTTAATTTTGTTTTTCTAAAATTTTGAAAAATAAGCGAAAAATCAGAAAAAAACCGAAAACTATTAAGCGCATGCGTCGATGCGCAATGGACAATTTTATCATACAGGGTGGAAAGTAACTTAGAATTCTAAATCTCATTTTTAAGGACCGCATTCAGGGTAAAGTTTTTCGTCGTAATGATTTATACAGGGTGAAGTATCAAACATCTAAAACACATAAATAAAGAAATCTGATAGGATGAACCTATATTAGTTAAAATACATAAGCTGTATTTGAAAAGATATGACTAAAAAATTAGAAAATAAAAAATTAAATAAAAAATTAAAAATTTTTAAAAAAAACCTTTTATTTAAAATTACAAAAGTGCACTAAAAAGTAGAAAATAATTTTAATAAAAGCAAACAAAGCTTCGTGAAAACATCAATATAAAAGCGTGGGGTTATGAATTTTGTACACCAATAGTTAGCCTGCTTATCCACCTATAAACAGCCCCACGCTTTTATATTGATGTTTTCACGAAGCTTTGTTTGCTTTTATTAAAATTATTTTCTACTTTTTAGTGCACTTTTGTAATTTTAAATAAAAGGTTTTTTTTAAAAATTTTTAATTTTTTATTTATTTAATTTTTTAACTTGGGAAGACCGTCGTCCGTCGTCCGTCGTCCGTCGTCCGTCGTCCATCGTCCGTCGTCCGTCGTCCGTGTGGGTCGACCGCTTTGAGGCCATTTTTAAGCAACTTCCCGACGTCCTAGAGATCTGAAATTTGGTATACAGCTTTCACCTGCAGAGCATTTTCATATTTTAATTTTGTTTTTCTAAAATTTTGAAAAATAAGCGAAAAATCGGAAAAAAACCGAAAACTATTAAGCGCATGCGTCGATGCGCAATGGACAATTTTATCATACAGGGTGGAAAGTAACTTAGAATTCTAAATCTCATTTTTAAGGACCGCATTCAGGGTAAAGTTTTTCGTCGTAATGATTTATACAGGGTGAAGTATCAAACATCTAAAACACATAAATAAAGAAATCTGATAGGATGAACCTATATTAGTTAAAATACATAAGCTGTATTTGAAAAGATATGACTAAAAAATTAGAAAATAAAAAATTAAATAAAAAATTAAAAATTTTTAAAAAAAACCTTTTATTTAAAATTACAAAAGTGCACTAAAAAGTAGAAAATAATTTTAATAAAAGCAAACAAAGCTTCATGAAAACATCAATATAAAAGCGTGGGGTTATGAATTTTGTACACCAATAGTTAGCCTGCTTATCCACCTATAAGCAGCCCCACGCTTTTATATTGATGTTTTCACGAAGCTTTGTTTGCTTTTATTAAAATTATTTTCTACTTTTTAGTGCACTTTTGTAATTTTAAATAAAAGGTTTTTTTTAAAAATTTTTAATTTTTTATTTAATTTTTTTTATTATTATTATTATTTTTTTAACTTGGGGAGAGCGTTGTCCGTCGTCCGTGTGGGTCGACCGCTTTGATACCATTTTTAAGCAACTTCCCGACGTCTTGGAGATCTGAAATTTGGTACACAGCTTTCACTCTTAGAGCATTTTCATATTCTAATTTTGTTTTTTTAATATTCTGAAAAATAAGCAAAAATCGAGAAAAAACTGAAAATCATAAAGCGCATATGCGTCGCTGCGCATTGAACAATTTTATCATACAGGGTGAAAAGTAACATAGATTTCCAAATTTCAATTTTAAGGACCGCATTTAGAGTAAAATTTTTTGTCGTAATGATTTATATAAGGTAAACAAAGCTTCTTGAAAACATTAATATAAAAGCGTGGGGCTATGAATTTCGGACACCAACAGCCCCGCGCTTTTATATTGATGTTTTCAAGAAGCTTTGTTTGCTTTTATTAAAATTATTTTTTACTTTTTAGTGCACTTTTGTAATTTTAAATAAAAGGTTATTTTTAAATTTTTAATTTTTTGTTTAATATTTTTATTATTTTATTGCTCATCAAATTTAGCTGTTGGATAATATGATGATTTTTAGATATGGTACAATACACGCCAAATAAACTGATACTGAGTCATTATAAGCTGACCAATTATAAAGGCTTATTTGCTAGCCTCCTGAAGACGGATCGCGTTGCTTCAGTTGAACATTGAAAAACTGGCCTTTAATTTATGAAAGTAAAGTATTATTAACGTTGGTAATACATTGGCAATACCTCATGATTAGTATAATAATCAAGCCAAAGCAAAAAATTAACAAAATGTCAAGTTCATTCGAAAAAGTTTCAAAGGAAAATAACGGTGAAGCAAATAAAATGGAATCGGTTATTCAAATTGAAGAACATTTGAACAACTCTCTCGATCATAGCAGCGACGAATGGTTTTTGTTGTGTATCAAAACGCGTTCACTATTTATTACAATTTATTTACATTTCTATTTACAACTATAGCCAAGTAAGAATTGGCAAACGTTTTATATTTAACCTAGGAGGTTAACCCTCAGTTTACAACAGTTGGTATTTCCCGCCAACTTATTACATTTCAAATTCAAATATTTACACATGAATACATTACAATACCTCCCTCACAAGTTTAAACGTTGGAGCGGTCGAGTATCTCTTCTTGGTCGCTCGACTCTCCCAACCACTTCACTTTCTCCACTCTTCTCGATATCTCCTGCTGGGTCGTCGCGCATCTCTGTTCTTACGCCTTCCTCCGGTGTTTGATTCACCCCCTCTGCTTGGGCATCCTCCTCGAACGACTGGTCGACCTCGCCTCTACCAAACCTCCGATCTTGTAGTGCTCCATCTACCGGAATCGTCTGGTCCTCAGTTTCCTTCCTTTCTAGGTACCTGCTGATTTCTCCTCCACCTCTTAAACCTTTGATCATTTGATTTGTGTGCCTTTTCCACACCAACTCCTCGTTGAGTACCTTGCACAAATATGTTTGCTCGCCTAGGACCTCCTCCACCATACATTCTTTTCATTGCTTTTTATTTGGATTCCTATAATCTCTGCAGTAGACCACCTCTTGCTTTTGGAACTCCGTGATGTGTTTTTTCTTACCCTTTTCTTCCAATGGCTTTTCTTTCTTGCATTTTAGCAAATCCCATCTTGTTTTGGGTTTGAAATTAAACAACAGCTGTGAAAGTGTCATTCCTGTTGTAGAATGTTCTGCGTTACGGTAAGTAAACAAATAACGTTGCAGCAATGTTTCCAACGCCACTCCTTTATTTTTTGGATCACTTAGCGCCTTTCCTATTCCATTCTTCACCGATTTTACGCAATTCTCAGCGGCTCCATTTGTTGCAGGATGGAAAGGGGGTGATGTAACGTCCTTTATCCCGTTCATACTGCAAAACTCGCTAAAAAATTTGTGACGTAAATTATGGTCCGTTATCGGTTACGATGCTGTTTGGGATACCAAATCTTGCAAAACACTTCCTAAATTTCTTTACCGTCGACTCTCTGTCTGTGCTATTCATTGTGAACACTTCCGGCCACTTAGAATAAGCGTCTGTAATCACCAGCATCATTTTCTGAGCAAATGGGCCTAAAAAATCTGCATGTATCTTCTCGTATGCTTTCCCCGCCTTACTCCATGGTTTTAGTGGTGCCTTCTGCGGTTCGGGCCTATTACATGCACAAACTTTACAACTATGTACATATTCTTCTATATCCTTATTCAGATTAGACCACCAAAAATACGATCAAGCTGTCGATTTCATTTTAGCCATTCCCATATGAGACCCGTGAAGCTCCTCTAACTATTTGTGTTGAAATTTTGCTGGAATGATTATCCGATACTCCCACATTATCACTCCATCTTCTATATATAGCTCGTCTTTCCTTGATATGAACGGTGTTAACAGCTTACTGTTGGATGTGTTTGGAAATCCATATCTGATGAAATTCATGACCTGCCCTGTAACTGAATTCTTTCTCGTCTGCACTCTTAGTGCCTTTAAATCGACCGCCATGGAGTCCTCTACAAAATTTAGCTGGCAACACTCTTCTTGTTCCATTTCCTTCACTTGCAAAGGCAATCTTGACAAGGCATCCGCATGTACATTTTCCGTACCCTTCAAATACTTAATTGTATAATCAAAGTTTGCTAAAAACAGATACTACTTTTGTATTCTACCTGCGGCCATTTGAGGTAGTGTTTTATGCTCACCAAACAGTGCTAACAGGGGCTTATGATCGGTCACCAACTCGAATTTTCTTCCTGCCAAATACTGGTAAAACTTGTTTACTCCCCAATAAATCGCTAAAGCCTCCTTATGTATCATCGAATAATTGGATTCTGCCTTCGTCAATATCCGCGAACAATAAGCTATTGGCCTTTCACGTCCATTATTTAACACATGCATGAGCACTGCAGCAATACCCTTTGGAGAGGCGTCGCAAACTAACCTCACCTGCTTTTCCGGATCATAATGTATTAGAACTTCCAAAGACGCTAAGTTTTCTTTCGCCAATTTCGTTGATTCTTCGGTCTCACTTGTCCACCGGAATATTGTATTTTTCTTTACCAAGTCGTACAATGGCTTTAACACTTCCGATAACGTTGGAACAAATTTAGCGTAGTAGTTGCACATTCCAACAAATGCCCTAGCTTCCGTGATATTCTTTGGTCTTGGTGCATCTGTGATTGCTTTTACCTTGGCTTCGTCTCAAACGATATCGTATGCCCCAAATAGCTTATTCGATCATGAAAGAAAACACACTTCTTAAAATTCATCCTGAATCCCGCTTTTTGTAATCTTTCTAAAACCTTTTGTAGGTTCTCCAAATGTTCTTCATCCGAACGACCCGTTATCACAATATCATCTAAAAAGTTTACCACTCCTTTCAACCCTAACAAGACTTTTTCGACAATACCTTGAAAGATTGAGCAAGCGGGTTTGGTGCCATACGGTAACCTTTTAACCATGAAAATGCCTTTATGCGTGCTCCATGCAAGAAGCCTGCTAGTTTTTTCATCTACTGATAATGGGTTGTACGCATTTAAAAAGTCCAATTTTGAATACTTTTCACCTCCTTGTAGTGCTGCAAAAAAATCTTCTATTCGGGGTAATGGGTGGTTTGTAATCTTGTAATTTGCGCACAGACGCAAGTCATTACCATTGGCTTTTAAAATCGGCACCAACGTTGTCCCCCAGTCTGCCGATTCTACCTTAACAATAATACCTTCGGCTTCTAATTTTTCTAACTCTGCTTCCACCTTACTCTTGAATGCATACGGGATAGGTCTGGATTTGTGGAATATTGGTCTTGTTTCTTCCATCAATTCCAATCGAATAGGGTTTCCATTGTAGGTGCCCAATTCCGGCTTAAACAAATTTTCAAAATTTTTTAATAACGTTTGTAGCCTATTATTAACATATACGGAATTACTAGCATGCATTTGTTTTATGTCCAACCTTTCTTTAAACAAATCCGGACCTATCATCTTAAATTTTAATTTTGTAAACAAATCCCGTTCTAATAATAGTCTGTTGCCTCCTTGAACGATCATTAATTCGGCTTCCACTTTGTTTCCATTTACCATCACGTCCACCTCGATTGTGCCCAATGTAGCTATTACTCCGTTATTGTAAGTCTTAAGACTTAAGTCTTTAAGATCAGTGTGAAGCTAAAACTACATGTAGTTGCGAAATATTGAGTTCTTTTGAAGAAATTGTTGAAAATGTGGTGGCAAAAATGAAGTTACTAGATGCACTAAAAACTTCAACATTGCAACAGTGTTTCAAATACAACATTGGTTCCACATTGGTTGTGAAAAACCAAACAATTAGTAAAAAGAAATTATTTAGTTTTTTAATCTCTATTAGTGCTTGTGGAATTATTGCTACAAGTTTGATGAGATCTATGAGGAAATAATTTTTTTAAATGTAAAAAATAAATTAATAAAAAAACATGTAATAAATTGTTGACCTAACATAAACTAATGAGCATATCGTACCCCCCCCTCTTCTAGATGATTAGTTTTTAATATCGTGGGTATTCTGCGAAAAAGCACTAATAAGTCAATAATCATAGTTTTGAGATAATTGCATTTGAAAGTTTGTATTGGAATAAGTATTATATTTATTAAGATACCAGAAAATTTCTGGTTTCAAACAATACATTGCTTTATCAACATCAATATTCCCTATTTGTTATTTAAAAATATTGGCCCATTGGTTAATTTTAAAAAAAAAGTGATGGAAAGTGTATGATTTGGTGCATTTTTCTTAACTAATAAAGGTACAATTAAGATTAAGCAACAGTTTTTGCCTATTTATCACATTTATTTCTTAATTATTGTGCCCAGAAACGGTAAATAAAAATTATAATAAAAAAAATAAAAATTTATGAAAATTTACAAATATCATATTTTTTTCAACCCCCTACTAAGTGGGACCTGCATGAAATGAGCCCCCCTTTTTTGAAATTGTAGCTTTGTTTGGTACCGCAGTCCTAGTGCTATACTAACCACACTACTACAAATTGATTGGTGTACAATTACTAACTCACTTTTTACACCAATCAATTTGTAGCACTAGAACTGGGGTACCAAACAAAGCTTGTGATTTTTTTTTATTTGTGCTCAATTGTTCTCAATTTGTTCTTAATGTGTTTAAAAAAAATTTTTGATTTTGCAAAAAAAATAACAGAGAAAATCGAAAAAAACACTTTTTGACGCCAGCCCTTCTTTTTTTGAAATTTTAACTTTTTTTGGTTATTCTCAATAATTGTGCTCAAGTGGTTCTTAACGTGATTAATAGAATTTTTTAATTTTGAACAAAAATAACCGCGTAAAGCGTGAATTAAGAGCGGGAAATAAATTAACAATTTTATCATAACAGGATGGAAAGTAAAATAGATTTCCAAATCTGATTTTTAAGAACCGCATTCAGGGTGAAGTTTTTCGTCGTAATGATTTATATAAACAGAGCTGACAACAATTCTCCGCATCTGCACAGAGTGGCTGGTTTTGATGTTGTGGAGAGAATTGTGTACTTGGAATCACTCATCACAAACAGTGGGGACAGCGAACCTGAGATAAGACGAAGACTGACCTTGGCTAGAACAGCTACAGCTAAACTGGTGAATATCTGGAGGGATTACTCAATCACCAAAGCCACGAAACTGAGACTGGTGAACGCTCTTGTTTTCCCGGTGGCTACATACGCCGCGGAGACCTGGACATTGAAAAGGGCAGATCAAAAGAGAATTGAGGCTTTTGAAATGTGGGTCTACCGAAGGGTCCTCAGAATATCTTGGACAGAGCACCGTACTAATGACTCCGTTTTAGAGCAACTTAGCGTAAAACGACACCTACTTCGGGATGTTAACCGAATGTACCTTCGGTACCTAGGTCATATATCCAGGAGGGATGGAACAATGGAGAAACTGATAGTCCAAGGAAAAGTCGAAGGCAAAAGACCTAGAGGAAGATCGCCAAAAAGATGGGTCGACCAGACAAAGGAATTAATAAACTGCGGACTACGAGAGGCAACTCGCTTGGCTTCGGACCGAGATGCGTGGAGAGAAACCTTAAATGGCATCAGCACATGACTGAATCATACGTCACCAAACCCTCATTAGGGTAAAAGGACCGAGGAGGAGGAAAGTATCAAACATCTAAAACACATAAATGGAGAGTTCTGATAGGACTATATTAGCTTAAATACAGAAGCTGACTAAAAAATAAAAAAACCTTTTATTTAAAATTACAAAAGTGCACTAAATAGTAAAAACTAATTTTAATAATAGCAAACAAAGCTTCTTCAAATCATCAATCTAAAAGCGTGGGGCTGTTTATTTATAGGTGGGTAAGCAGGCGCAAGTCGCTGGCTTTCCCCCCAAATTGAATTTTGGGATGAAATTAGTGTCAATCGTTAGAGCCTAAATGAGCTTCTATTTTTTTTGTTTGATTCTCAACCGGCACGAAGATATTCGCAAAAACGTTTGGGGGAGGGGGAGCTTTAGACACATTAATTCCCTCAAGTCGAATTGTAGGGTGAAAATGGTGTCAAACGTTAGATCTTCGTTAGAGCCCAAATGAGCTTTCATTTTTTTTGTTTGAGCCTCGACCGTCACAGAAATATTTGCAAAATAATTAAGGGGGCTGTAGACATGTTTTTCTATTTTCGTTCATATTTTGAATTTTGGGCTGAAATATAGTTCAGAATAAACCAGTCCTGGACCTAAAGGAGGCCTGCGGAGGTGTCTGTCCTGGGCAGTGTTGTCAAATTTTAGAAACCTGTGGGGCCAACTTTTTAACTGAAAAAACGCTCAAAACCACAAACAATTTTTCACGTGGTCTTGAAATTTAAATTCAATGTCATAAATTCTAAATAAAAGCTTTTCCATGGCATCCACAAAAACTTTTGTGTAACACCCCCCCCCCCATGACCTACGTCTAGCTACGGCTCTGAATTCGGAAAAACATATCCTTGGTTCAAAATTTTTCCACAATAGATTGTTGGTATGAAAATGCGCTATTATTGCATTCAACCAGATCCGTAACTAGAAATTGCTCATAGCAGTGGGGGTTCATTTGTGTGTTCACAATAATAATAATAATGATAATATTTATTTTTCAATAATCATAATTTTTTGGAATTCTTTATGCTATGGAAGGGAGGTGAATGGGTGCAAAGCAATGTTTACACAATTAATGACGTCATCACTTGGCCAATTGTGAAAAATATCTTTTGATATATTTCTACCAAAAACTTGTCTCCACTGACTATTTAATAATTGTCTAGATTGAGTTTCTATAAGGAACGAGAAACCTAACATTAGTGTCTTCTAGAGTTAAAAAATGTTAAGATAGAAGTTCACTGTTTTAACGCTAGAGACGCTAACGTCAAGCTTTCTCGCTTTTTTATTGGAAAATTAGCTAGGATTAGCTCCCTTATTGGAGAATTGAACGAGAAAGCTCGACGGTAGCGCCTCTAGAATTGGAACAGTAAACTTCTATTATGAACTTTTTTCGTGAGGCAGGAGAGCTTTCTCGCTCCCTATGTTACTCGATTTTCCTCAAGGTGTAAAAACTTCATTTTTCAGAAATCGCCCAAATTGCGGTTTTCTAAAAATTTAATCTCAAATTGTGTAAAAAAGTCGCCTAATTTGTGATAAATCGCCCAATCTGACAATCTGCCCAATCTACTGGTCCCGGGCGGCAGCTCAAAGGGCGACAAATTCATATCTTTGAACTCTTAAATTTAATTTAACAAAAAGATTTTTTGTAAAGGGGAGTGGGGTAAAATGAAACTTATTTTGATATTTAAACTTAAATGCTGGTGGAAAGAAGCGCCAATGTCAAGACGTTCTTATCCCCGGTTCGGAAACGACTGATAGAAATGTTCAAAAATTAAGAGATGGTTAAAAAAGGTTTTTTGTGCAGCTCGCGGGAATTTTGATTATTGGGATTTAGAAAACGGCCCGCGACTGGAATGAATTTTTTAGGACTTGCATAATTCGTTCATTACATGCGGATTTCTATTTTAAGAGCCAAACTACACGAGCGTTGTTTCCGTCGCGTATTTATCGCGAAGCTCAAGTTTCAATTCGAGATTATTAAAAACAGATATTTCGAAGTTTATTATTAATTAGTACAATTTACAAAAAAAAAGGAAAAACTCCTATCAATATCATTAATGATAAAAAAACTGAAAATCACGGTTTTGCCGAAAACTTATAAAATAATAGGATTTACGAGCACAAAATTTGGAAACTTTTGTGGTCAATTTTGGCCTTTGATATTGAATAATAAATACTTCAATTGAAATTTTAACTAACTATTTCAGTCAATTGGAAAAGCCTAAAAATTAATTAAAAACACAATACAAAAGCACAGCTCCCCGATACTTGGATCCTCCTTCAGTTAATTAATTACTTAAACACCAGGATCGAAATGGATCATAAAAATCGTGACCTAAAAAACGTGACCCAATAGTGTGAGAACGAAAATTGCAATTTAAGGATCGACTGGCGTGCAGAAAAGGAAGGATAACAGGTGAACGGGAACATTGCTCTAATTTTTGAATTCATTCGAAGAAGCGCACGCCAATGAATTTTATAACACTTGCGTTATCTTTTATTATTTGACTTATCTCCCTTAATCGTAACAATTTAACAAATGAAGTTTAACTCCAATGAATCATTGATTACCAAATCAAACTTCGAAAAAAAAAAGAAAAAAAAGAATTTAATTGTTTGATATACTTCATGGAAACGGAGGGGAAGGAAATATTTTTGCGGTTTTCTGTTACTTTGAAATCTTTAGATGCGCATCCGGATGTGCGATTTTTCAATAGTTATTAATGAGTGCTTTTCTTTGCATATATTTTGGCTTTGTAGGTGTGTGCGAATACACAAAAAAATTAGCAAAAAATTTAAGAGTTGGTTTGTTTTTAGTTTGCAAGTTTGAAGATCGTTGAGATTCGTGGTTGCTGTGACGTCGCTTTTTAAATTCGTGACTTTATGCCGCAAGTTATCGACCAATCGCGTGCGACCTGACATCATTTCGATCCAATCGTGGAGAGCAAATATGACATCAAGGTTTAAAAATAACTCATATATAAAGACGCACATGGGAGTGGGCATGACTTGAGTCTAGCGTGCCGGACGGGCAACATTTATAACGAGTTTGGAGTATTTATGCGATGGTTATTATTTATATTTGCGATTATTTAGATGTCAGTAAGTGTTGTTTTAATGAATATGTGAACAAGTGTGTTGAAAATATTGGGCGATACTCATTTTGTGACACACATAAAATAAATACAATATCCAAAATCGGTGATTTAAATCCAATTTGCGACAGGTGGCAAGAATCAAGGTAATTGCTTATTTTTTATTATATGATTACCTACTTTCATTTCACCCCATTTCCACCTCGCAACTGTGCTGTTCCCAACAAACATTTTGAATTCAAAATGTTACCGCGGCGCGAAGACAAACTCACTCACCCACCCCTAAAACAATCTTCCAAAAATGTGCGCGTTTTCAAGCGAAGGTAATTTTTCAGAATAATTTTGGTATTCGGTTAAATAAATTCAGGCATTAAATAACTTAAACGATCGCGTGCGTGTTCTATCATTTGAAGCCAAAACGAATTTAAATTAAGTTTCGGTCGTTAAAACAATTTTAAAATTTATTTACATCGTAAATTTCGTGCTAAAAATTTGGAAGCATTGTTTTTATTATGATAACAGTGGCGTAACGCTCAAGCGGCACGCAGGGGTTGCTGCACCGCCGAATCACCAATTTGCTATAATTCAAACTTAACCCAATTATTCAAACTCGTTTGAATTGTGTTTACTATATGAAATATTTTAAATAAATTTTATCAATTTTTCGAGTGCTTGCTCCCTAAAACCTTCACTTGATAAGGAGCACGCGATATTATCATTAAATATACCGATTACCTGATAGGTCGCTCGCTGCTTATGTAAATTTTTCACTCAAATTATGAACAATAATAAAATTTGATTCGATGGAATTTGGCGGGAAATGAACAGGCTGTAAATTAGCTCTTGCATCCACGTTACGCCACTGATGCACAACCATGCTGATGTAGTACGGTTTTTTTTTTCAAAAATCCTCAGGGGAATCTAAAAATAATTTCGATTTTCTCAAGTTTCTTTAAGTATCATTTGATAATTTCTCTTGGTAGCCGCCATATAAATTTATATTAGGAAGTGAAAATTTAAATTCAAATTGAGTTTTGTTTTCTATTTATTTACTGCCATATTTATAATTAACTTAACTAACTGTAATTTGTTTTAATTACCGTCCATGTTGATTCAAAATATGTGACCGCTTCAAAATAAATTTCATCGTTTAAGTGATGGTAAAAATTAATACAACAAATTCACTTTTTGGTTTCATCTTAGACGCGTAACTGTGCGATGCCGATGTCGTAAAAAACATATCCTCGGTCTGGATTCGAACTCAAGGGTTCCATATGACTTGGTTTCGCTTGGTAGGGTCATAGTTTACAATTTACGTCTCCAGTTGATTCCAAATTATTTGTACCACGGTTTAGTCAATGAAGTGACGTTTGCATTGAGATTCTTCTCTTATCAATTCAGAAACTGAGAAGAGTCAATCAAATTGACCTATTTTCTTCCCATAGAAAAGGATATGAGAAAATACTTCAATTTGATTGAGGTCGAACGGAATGCGGCATTAGCAGGCAACGCACCAAAACTACGCAAGAGCGTAGTTAAAACTTACTTAAAGAATTTTGTGAAAAAATGAAGAATATGTAGGCCTGGATGATTCTCCATACCCCCCACACTTCCACCCATTTATTTTTATTTTACGCACGGCTTTGGATCCTATTGATCTAACTAACCTCTTGTGTTATGGGATCTACAGGTCTCTTACTGAATGGCAGCTTTTTTTAAATGATAATAAAGAAATGGGCGTTAAACCGGGGGGTCTGGGGGGTATGGAGTACCCTCCAGGCTTGGGGAAACTAACCTACATATTTTTAATTTATCTTAAGTGTCTTTTGAGCTAAAAGTTAGCTAGTGATGATGCCCTACATTACCTTCCTTTCCCCTTCTAGCAATCGAGAGTATAGCTACATTTTTAGAATCAGAGTCTCTTGGGCGGCTTATTTAGACAAGAAAAGGGTCAAAAATTATTTACTAATAAAAACTAACAAATCATCATCAAACTGCCATCTCAAAGTGTCCACCCCACATCTGATGAGATTTCTGATAGATTACCATTATACAATCGTGACGTTAAGGGGTAACACCACTGTAGCGGCTGAAAAAAGGAAAATTTTTTTATGATCATTTTGATGCAAAATGGCGACGATAGAACCAATATTTGAAATCGTATTTTTTTAAAACTCCTGCATGAGAGGACGGATTTATCGCAAAGTTTAGACATGGAAGAAAAAACCAAAAATTTTTATAATCAATGCTGGGTTTTTCAAAATCAAAATCTGTAGGAATGGTTCACTTTTGAAGAAGTAAATCGATTTTTGGCCAAAAAAGTAAAGTGTTTTTAAAAAAAGAGTTGAACTTTAATTTTGAAGCTATTGTAAAAATTTCAAGTTGATCCAAGTGTGGTGTTAGCCCTTAACAAACGTGTTACATTTAAGAATTAGTTATAGTTCTCCTGGTCCCATCGATGGCCAAAGACTTCTAGCGATTAAAAGAAATGTATGAAGGAATTTACGACACTAAGGTTTGATTAATTTGTATCTTCTTAGATATACCTCGACTTGAGCATGGAGTAATCGATAACGACTGGTTCGTGTATACGAGAAGCAAGGAAGAACGGCAGAAAACAATACGAACAACACTTCTTATCTACGGAAATGCTTGTTTTGGGATGTCCTGGTGGCTTCTCCTGGTGGATTTCCACTGTTTGGGTATTGCGGGCACCTTTTGCAGTTTTGCAGTGTGTTGGCCCTCATATATTTGAGGTGGTTTCCTGCTCATTTTAGACACTTTGGTTTTTGCGCTGGGTCTGTTGTTCGTCTAATACCGAAATTGTCATTTTATTTTTTTTTAATTGTTTAAAAAAAACCTACGTCTTACTTCTCTTTACATCTAAACAGATGATAGTAACAAAAATCGGCTATCGGCCATTGTGAATCCACACTTCTTGCATATTTTTGTAGTAGGATCCCCACTGTTTTTGGTTGTTGCAACATTTGCATGCTTAGTCCAGAATAATGAGTAATGATAATTCGGTACTTATTCCAACGTCACTCTAAAACTAAACTTCATGATTTTTTTTAATTTAAATTTTTACAATGGTAAAAATTTAGAGCAAGAATTGCCATCATGAAAGTTAAGATAATCTGCGGCTAAGCCGCATACTTTCTAATCACTCAAATGGTTTAATTTGCGCAATAAATGTTATATTTATCCTCCAGCGGCAAGGAAGTACTAAAAGGCACTTTGGTAATTTACAAACGAACATAATTAATTTGTGGTTTGAACCACATTTTTTTCATCATCAGTTTTTCTCGTTTCAATGAGTTTTATGTTATTTTCACCACATCCTAAACGATTAACTTTTTTTCCTTAATTCAATAAATTTAAAACCAATACTTTTTGCGTCTTTTTTTGTAATTAAAACAATATCTATTGATTTATGATTTTCATGCTCATTTGATTGGCCAGCGTTTGCCGTAAACAAATTAAGTTTTGTGTACATATATTTTTTATTAATTGGATGTTTATTCCTAAATACTGAGTCATTAAAATTTGCTTCATAAAACAAGCATTGAAATGGCAAATCAGATTTGGATGAAACTTTTCTTCTTCCGTTTATTCAGCACTCCAATTTTCGTTTGTAATAAAAAAA
This sequence comes from Rhagonycha fulva, assembly GCA_905340355.1. Classification (NCBI taxonomy): domain Eukaryota; kingdom Metazoa; phylum Arthropoda; class Insecta; order Coleoptera; family Cantharidae; genus Rhagonycha; species Rhagonycha fulva. The sequence goes on from HG996558.1 coordinate 12,650,598, forward strand.
CTGATATGGTCGTGGAATTTGGTCGTTTCACGTTTTGGTCACACCAATTCCATTCAGAATATTATTCTTCCGTTTGATAAAATGAGATTCGAAGTGGCTCGAGCCATTTCACCTTGGAACTTACCGATTACATCTAAGCAAGCGTGATCGATAATAAAAATTAATTGTGCCATTAAGATCGGAGATATTAACGTTTAAAATATTTTTAACAAAGATTGGAATCTCCGAACGCCAATCTTACGAATAATTGTCAATTTTTCCAGTTTTGATAAGTTTGAATTTAGAACTGTAAGTACAAGAAGTGATCAGTTACGCCTCTATTGATTAATGCTTGTGTATAAATTGATGGACTTGAAATTGATTGAATAATGGTTAAACGTAAGTGAAGTTAATCGGATTAATTTGATCTTTTATGATATTGAAATCGAGTCCTCCACGGTTATTTTCCATTGGTGTCAATAAATGGGTGGTAAATTATGACCAGATGGGGAACCAATCGATTATAATTTTTCAAAATCACTGTTTTCCGCATGAATTTTGAAAAGTTGTTTTTATTATTCCAAACACACCCAGTTTAAATCATCAATAATTAAATATTTGCAAATTATTAGGTATTCAGCTTTAGGAATATTTAATTTTAATGGCTACTCATTACTCAAAATATTATTCGAATTGATCTGAATTTTAAATCAATTACTCATCCACCTTCGATAATTATCTGATCTCCATAATGCATTATTAAGCACACTATGGCTTTCAAATTCGTGGTTCAGATATTCCACTTTTATCTTTAAAAGTTTTCTTTCCTTTTTTCGCCCAGTTTCAGATAAATTACTAATAATAAGTAAGTAGTTATATAAATATGAGGGTAATTATAGTTTTCCAATTAGTATTAACGTTTCGCTTGATAGGTAAATTAAAATTCTTGGATTATGCGATGAGAACCTTGAATATTGAATGCTGTTATAAAGTTAATATTAAATTTAATTGCAATTTTGTAATTATTTTTACTACTTGAGCATGAATTAATTTAACTATCGCGTTAAGAAATGAAGAATAAATAATAAGTTGTATTTTAATTCTTCCGGTAAATATCCAACGATACCAAAATCTTGCAAGAGTAAAAACATTGGATTTTTGGGAAAAGTAAATAGTGCGGTTAAATCGCAACTTTGGACAGGTATGAAAAAGGAGTAGTAAATGTATGAGTAATTACGGATACATATGAATGAATTAATAGATATTAATTGTTGGAAATCTACACGAGAGAAAGGGAAACGAAGAATTATTTTTTCTTTTTTATTAATGGTTGCAGCAAATCTTTTATTTTGAATTTTGCTTGCATGAGACATATCTGATAAATTAAAAAGAACTGGTAGCAATACCAGGTATAGGTAGTTTGACGTAATGCACAAGGAAGTGCAATTTTAGGTTTCTTCTCTTCTCATTTATCAAACTTTCATTGGCTACTTCTGTAGATAAGCTTTTCTCAATTCCTTCTAAACCCCGCAAACTCATTTCAGTTTGAATTCAGAAAGCTATTTCATTTTTGAACTCCATGTGCGTATTTTCAACTTCTCGAGTTCATTGGTTTTCAGAACTCCTAGACTCCAAATTCTGGATCTGTACTTTTGGCTTCTGCTTGGGCTGTGATGTGTACTAATTAGTGTTTGAAAAAATGGTTACTTCGCCAAGACTCGAATCGGGTACCTTATCATTAGCAGTCAATGCATTAACTTAAGATTCTATCATGGTAAATGAGTTGGTATTTTTATATTAACCGACACGCCTCAGTATTCGGCCTCGTCTTAGTCAACAACATAAATTCGATTTAACCTCAAAACTTGCAAGGTTTTTATCAAAGAAGCAATAATCAGGAACAAATGAAGATGCATATTTTATAAGAATTTCCATAGTGTTCCTTAATTACGCAAATAAAGTACAACCATAAATTAAATTCTGATTGAATCTAATTAAAAAAACTAGTCTTCCCTTGGTTTATAACAACATCTCGTTCATCTTCCCTCCTTTCTTTTAATCACTTTTCAACAACAAAAAAGTTCATTGGTGTGCCTCTAGTAGGAAAGGGGCAATTTTATTTTTGTATGCTTCTTGACACAAGCACCGTTACCAATTTAATATTAAATGGTTTTTTTTTGGCAGATTACTCTCGGTGGTTTGCCATTACCTTCCGAGAGGAGACGATCAAAATAAAAGTTTTACTTTGCACCCCCAGTCTAACTGAATATTTAGAATTAACAGTCGACACTAACTTAACAGCTATGGTTCCAACCGTCTCATAGGGGGGGGGGGGAGGGTTTGTATCCTCTTACTGTAGGATGAATTAAGCTCTTTCAGCTATGCCAGTGACGGCAAAAAATATTATGCAGTTTAAAATTTTTTAGTAGGTACCTACTAAATTTAAAATTATTAAAACTCAGGAAACTTTGGTTTCATAAAATAATACGACAATATTATCGTAAGTACATCGACTAGGCCTAGTACATAGACTGCTGATCAGCCAGGGCATGTGAGGCTTAAGGTTCCACGAATTGAGAAGCTCTAACTAAGTAAAAAGCTTAGATCCTTTCTCGTGGCAGTGATTCATTTACATGACAGTTCTCGCACGTTTTCCCTCCACTCTTCATGTGCACAAAAAGGCCACACCTCTGCCATGATTTAGTGTCGGAAGTCTACCAGTGGTTATTTTTCAGATTAAAAGTTAAATTTTTAGTTACTGGTGTTCATAAAAAGCCTAATCAAAAATCAAGCATTTTGTTTGGCCTAAAGAAAATTTTACAAAATTATATTATTATTATTTAATATCAAAAAATTATTCATATACAATGTTGGGAAGGGGGGATGAAATATAAATGCGAGCAAGAAATTTCAACAATAACGAATATATTTCGGTCTTGCTACCTCTCATCAGCAGCATGTGGAAGGAAATTCTTGAAAGTTACGAAATTTCCAGTCAATTGTTTTTCAACAAATGTTGGCTGAGTAGTTGATATATTATTGGCATACCTACGCATGGCTCAACGATATCTACTCCAGCAATTAACTCAGTGGAGGAGCAATTATAGCTCCAATCTCCAATGGTCGCAATGCGATGGGATCCTAAGCTTTTGGCCAAGGTAAAAAGGAATCAAAAGTATAAGTTTATTTTAATATTAGAAACTTTTACAGTTTATTGTTTAGTAGGTGCTCTACCTTAGAATTACTGCAGTAATTTATTTATTATGTAGTAAATACACGGACCTCCTAAAATAAATGGACTGCTATTCGAGGTCAAAAAAGTGTGTCCACCTAGGAGGCCGCCATTTACGGTTCAACTGTTTTATTTCCAATAGTAATTTAGGATTTTGGAGGGTAATTTAAAATTAAACTGCGTATAACAAAAAAAATTAAGTTATCTTAAAGCTTAAAAGTGAAATACACTAATTTTAGTATCAACATAAACCAGTAAATATTTGAAGTTTCCTAGAACTGCACCACAAATGGCGTCTTTTTGATTGAGAACAATAGGTAATAGAAGTCCATTTATTTTAAGAGGTCCGTGATCCAACATAAAGCATACATTGGGGGTGCCTTCATATCCGAAATTTAGGAAAAGAGAGCATCTAAAACATAAGTTCAAATTAACTTTAATGAGTGATGGGCTTCAGTCTAGACTGGGCAGTATTTCAACTACATGAATTTAAAATACGTATTTAAAGGTACATAATTCAATGTATAAAAATGTAATTTGTGTTTTCACTGAGTTTCTAAATGTAGTTTTGTAATTGTATTTTAAATACAAAAAAACATTTTGTTGCCATTTAATTCTCTCTTTTCAGTCCTTTTACTATACAGATAGGGTGTGGTGAGCCTTTAACTAAGGCTTTTTATGGATGATTACTCTCGGTGGTTTGCCATTGCTTTCCGAAAAGAGGGGGCCATAATGAAGTTGGATAAATTTTTGTAGCCGCACAGAAAAAAAAGGTGTACTTAAAAGTAGAACAATTTGTGCCTAGATTGTCTACAGGTACAAATTGGGTGAAAATTAGGTACAATTATACTTAATTTTAGTCAAATTCAGTCATCTCTAGCGCAATTGTACTATTTTATAGCACAAATTGTGCTAAATTTTTACACAATTTGTCCCTGTAGACAATATAGGCACAAATTGTTCTACTTTTAAGTACACATTTTTTTCTGTGCGGGTTGGGGATCGAACCTAGGGTTTCTAGCCTAGAGTCCGGTCTTTAGCCCGTTCACTTAGCTCACCTCTCTTAATAATGCCATTTAATTATATTTTTTTAAATAAAAAAAAAATTATTTAAAATTTTTCCGCCAAAGCACGTGTTTTAAAATGCCTCTAGCGCAGTTCTGTTTTTTTTCTATTTAAGGTGGTAAAACGATTTAGATTTACAATTTAATTATAAATAACGACTTTCATTGGTTGGAAAGATTTCATGTTTCATAAGGCGCGTCTATTGAAATAATTCAAGTTATTATGGTTGTGTGCTTTTTTGATATAAAATCGATAATTAACATAATTAAAATGTTAACCCCTTATTATCAAAACCAATTAAAATTTATTATATTCTTACTTTTATATTTTTTTTTATTATATTTCATTTCCGGAAAATTCTCCTCTTTCTATTTATAATCAATTTTGAGCTGTTAATAAAGTTTTGAAACAGTTCGTAAAAGCGCTCCTTTAAGCAGGAACAACAATTAAATGGATGTCTCCAGTGGGAGAAAATTTTGCCCCCCTCACCTCTGAAACTGATTCCAGTTTAAAAGCGCCGTAGGTGATTTTCTTGTAGAAGTTATAAAATCACATTCAGTACGGTTAATTTACTTGAACCCACACTTCCGTCGATATCGTGCAAAAATATTGAAATAAAACATAAAAGCATTACAACACAAAAATCTATAGTGGGTTTAGAAGTTACAGTTCAGAAATTAATAATTTAAAATTCAAGTGCTATTTCTTCACAGGTTGCGCCGCAGGCGATTTTTGTAAGATGTTATTTCAGAAAAACCATTTTCAAAAAATATTTTCGGTTAAAACAGAATGGTTCCACTTGCTTTTGATAATAAAAATGATAATAAATCCATGCGGAATTATCGGTATTTTCCATGTCCATCTGTGTGTATTAAAACTTATAATTTCCGCACCCTGTTAAAATTCCGGAAGCCGGAATAAGCTTCACGTGATATGAACTAATTCGGTTGTTAGATTTTAGTTATTGCATAAATTAAGAACAGTTTTACCTGTTACTTTTTTTTATTACAGTTTTGGTGTCGAAATTACATTATTTTTCATATTTTCAGGAGGTGAGATTAATTTCCTAATTATTAAATTTTGAAAATACGTTAAAACCTTGATATAACGTACCGTGGTATATACACCAAATTTATTTTTATTACATATTTAAATGCTTTTCGACTAGACTAAAATTTAGTACGCTATATCCGAAAGTACATTATAAAGAGGTATTTTACCTATAAAAGCAAACTGTGCTGCCGTTGTTGTGAGGTGGAAGTCGAGATTACGTGTTCCGAATCGGAACAGCCGTGGTTCGAATCTCAATCCCGGAAATTTTTGAGAAAAAGATAGCATAACTTTCAACGTCTTTTTTTCTTGGAAGTTGCAAGAAATTTCTTGTTCATACCTACACATATCGATATTCTAGGTGTCACGGCTTCGATATACAATGTATTAGCATACATAGTAGTACTAATCACGTTCTGGTATTACTCAAACAAAAATAATTATTATTATTGCAAAAAAAAAGTTATTGTGTCTATTTATAGCGGTTATATGATTTTAAGACAAGTCGAGCCCTGTAAAATATGTACATAACATTGTTATAGATTACAAACCTAACTACTACACCTATAATCACCCACATACATAATAATGCATTTGTATGGCATATAATTTTACACTGTTACTTATAAACGATGTATAACTTTTATAATAACCATATACCAACCTTAACTAGAAAGTATTACCTATAAACGGTGTATAACCAAACTGTGTATACGTTTGTTATAACTATTCTTAGGCTTACTTATAAACGATGTATACATTAAAAATGTTACCTATAAACGCTGTATAACCAAAGTGTGTATACACTTGTCATAACTATTCATGGTAATTCTTATACACAGCTTGAGGGTAGTATAACGTTTATATAATATCGTCGGCTTACTTGTAAAACCTTGTAAGTCCGATTTTAAAAAAAAATTATGTTCAATGAAAAACCTTTAAGTTCTCTAATATGGAAATTATGAAATCCCCGTAAAATATTTTGATGATAAACATGAAATTATATTCTTGCAGTATCTCATAAAAATTTCATAAATTAGAATTCTAAAATAAGAGTAGTAGCAGATTTATTATGTCTCTTGAAAAGTTTTGTCAATCGGACTTAGAAGGATTTTTATAAGCAGTTATAAGTTATAATTTTGTGTTACAAGACAACCTATAAATTTAAGTTTTTTTGACAAGAGCATTTTAAAAATGGATTTTTATAATGATTTGAGATTGGATGCTATGGATATAAACGACTTAAATAATGGTGAAAATGTACGAAGACGAAAAATGTATAAAAGAAGAAGAGATCCCTTTGAATTAAGTGATGAAGATATTTTTAATCACACGTTTTAACGGTTTCAAGAAATTTAACTTAATGAAAATGTAGATATCCTACAAATACGTTACCGACACAGCGTTTTAATGACGTCAGTTATGACGTAAGCTATGACGTATTATGACGTTTATCATTGTTTATTGTATAAACTGCAAATAGCTGGTGTATAGTAAAACACTTCTAATGCAGTGTTTATAGGTAACAGAAATATACACCTCTTATACACACCTTATACATTGTTTAACTATACACTGTATAACATCTGTATAAGTGAATTTTTATAAGTAAGACTGTTAGTGTTTATGCTTAAGAGCGCGCAATTATAACAAACAACCTTAGGCTACGATTTTTCTATGAGTTCATAAAATATGAAGATAAAAACAAATTATAGAAATTCATAATTCCACCTTCTCTTTTCAAGGTCGGTCGGAACATCTTCAGCAAATTAAATAATAAATTGTTAGATGAAATATTGGAGAATGTAGCTAAATTATGGAACTCGTGAAGGTATCGTGGTTTATATAGAAGGACATCGATTGTCATTGTTGTGTCGGTATTGTTTGTAATTTTTTAACTACTTTGAACTCAATTAATTGTAATTGTTAGACACTTGTCTTCTTTAGTGCACAAATAAACTTAAAGTGACAAAATTAGGCTTCAAATTTTGCAAATGCCTCCTTGCATTCCATCTACACTTCCAAGTTTCATTTTTTTTTCGTTTTAATGTAAATATTTATGATGGTATAAATCATCCTTGACACAAGTATGTTAATTTAGTAATTATTTTTCTTCACATCAAAAACCGTTTTTTCGAAGGCGAGTTTTATCTCCTTTTGTGTTTTGTATGGTAAACTGAATAATAATTTTTTTTTAAACTTTGCGCTTAATTTTCTGAATTTAAATCTGCTCCATTTTGCAATGGTTTTTGTTAAATCTGGCATTTGGCTACCGAAGTGAAGACATAAGCGGGTGTAGGCAGCTGCGGGGTTTGAATTTTTCAAACAGCTTTTCCTAATTTCTTTGGCCAAAACTCACGTTAAACTACGAGTCATTCTTAATTTTTTATTTTATTGCAAAAATAGATGGGACTTGACCAAAATTGGATCGGGAAAACGAAATATTTTCATTAGTTTTAGTGACTATAATCTCCTTAATATGTAAATTACCCGTAACATCGAAGTGTTCCAAAATTGTTTTATTAGCGCCTTGAGGGTTAAGAAATAGTAATTCGATTATCGACGATCGAAGGTAACGAAAATCATCAATCATGCTAATTTTAATTATATTTATTATATTTTGTCAAAATTGTTTAATAAGTACTGTGTAATATATAAACAATTTGACATTTTGGAACTTGTGGTAAAATAATTAGTAACCAATAGCCTGCGGTGAGGTATATCTGGCGAAATAATATTTCACGAAAACCTTTTTGAATTTTAATGAAGATGTTGATGGTGAGAACTTTTCAAAGGTACGCAATTTTTTACGTTTCTTGCAATTCCTGAGATTTTGAAACCACCATAAATTTGTCACTTGTAAAAGTATCACTCTGACTCAATTCGGTTCTAATTGCAAGTGACCACAAAGAAGGTAAATTTCATCTCGGGCACCACTCATATTTTAACAACTTATGAATCAACTAATAATTTTTTTGTTGTTTCAGGTAAGGAATCAATTATTTTACTAGACCAAAGTTCGGTAAGTCTCTGACACTTCGGTAAAAGAAATCGAATTACAGTGATGCAAAAGCTCGCTATTGATTGTAAACCGTAAGCTGTTTGAATTGAGTGACATAATCAATTCTTGATTACAGACCACACGAGCGCCTTATTTAAATTTATGTACATGAGCCGCAATCCTGCATGCTATATTTACGATGTCGGCGAGCTTTCAAATAAAATTGGCGTGATCTCCACGCAATTACTCGCATGTATTTTAATTGCAACGATTTGTTCATAATTACATGTGCATACTTGTAAATGCAACTTTTAATTTTGTCACGTGAGTTATGAAACGACAATTTTAATCTCTTGGTTGGAAAACTATCACGCGCTTTTGTAAAAGGAGAGACCACCACTTCCACTCTATTCCTACGTTCAGTTCCACTTATCTTTCGAAGGAAAATTCAGTCCACGTTAAACTGAACATAATAGATTAGAAAATTCACTAACTTCCTCCCAATGTTAACGGAAGACCAATTTACTAAATGGTTAAAATTTTCGTTTCTTGATCCTATGAGCACTTTGCAAAGGAAAATAATCATCTCACGAGAATTTACTACTTAAAATTATATTACCTCGGCTTCACCTCGCGTAAATATTCGAAAACTACAATTTTAAATCCTAAAAGGTTTAGTTACCATGGCAACATAGCGCAATCGTTGCACTGTATAATGAAAAGTTACAGCTAACCTAACCTATATCTGTTAAAATGCGGAGTCAAGGGCAGTGGGTCGATAGTAAAATTGAAATCAACACAAAAAATTAAAGAATGACAATTTTATTGGGAGAATTACTCTTCTACAGTTTCACACAGCTTCAATGGAAAGCAAAACTCGCCAAAGATTCCATCGGCGTAACTAAAAGATTTGGGGCCTTGGTTTGAAATTTAAAAGTGGGTCCGTCCCTTATGAATCAGATTTACTTCTACCCTTTAAATAAAAAAAAGTTCTTGTGGCTAATGTCAGGATCGCAGATAACTTCAACCATTAGAGGCGGCTACAGTTCGTTTTCGTAGAGTGCCTTGTGAAATATGTGAAGAAATGGATGGCAGCCGGGTGGTCTGGGAGGTATGGAATACCCCCCAGCAACAGGAAACCAATAAGAAAACTTATTATCCCAAACCTCCCTGTTCTTGGAAAATCTTTTTTGGGAAAATTTTTTTAATATTTTTTTCCTTTTTCTGAGTGGTCTAACTATAAGTCTATTTACCTCTCCTCTTTAGCTATAGCTCTGCGACAATTTATGCCCATATTTTCGCACTACGTCACATATATTTTTAGCATGTCGAGGGTGAGGCAGAATAAAGACTGATTTTGAAAAGGCTTAAAAAATGCCATCAATTTTTTCAAATTTTTTTTACCACCTTACATTACATAAAAAAGCGTTCAAGTTTTAAAAATAACTACAGTAGGATGACGTCCGTTCAGACATCGACATTCTTCCAGCCAAGGCTTGAACTTGATCGTTACATTCCACAGCATTGCCTGTGGGATTCGAGACAACTGCACCAGCAACTTCTCCATTCCACAAAGTTACTGTGTGGTACGCCATGTCTTCATCGCGAATCTTTTTTGAAAAAAGATGGGGCAACCTCTTACACGACAAGAATAAGCCACGAATGCTGTTAATGTTTTATTTTCAAATCATGTGATCTCTCGAAATGTGGATATCGTATGTCATCCTCGTTCACCGGACCTAACAACGTGCGACTTTTCCAGAGAAGAAAAAGTCTAAAAAAAAGAGTAAAATGTATCAGGATAAACCCGCCACAAACAGGTGAAGCACTGAAAGAACGGATACGACAGGAGGTGGTTCATATCCCACTGACAATGCTGCGGAAATTAATGAATAACTTCAAGCCAGGCTCACCAGAACGGACCTCATCTTACTGGAGTTATTTCTAAAACTTGAATATTTTTTATGTAATGTAAAAATTGGTAATAAAAATTTGATGGCATTTTTTACAGCTATTTCAGAATCGCTCTCTACTCTGCCCCACCCTGTATATTTTTACAGTTTTTTTGTTTTGTTCCGTTACTGTTCTTATTAGTAAAGTATGGTGAACCATTACTTTGTTTTTCTTGACTGTTAACCTCACCAGGGGTGCCTACGTACCTTTAATTTATGGTGGTTTGATCGTGAAAATTTTCCTTCCAATTTTCAGTTTCCCCTTTGATAAAAGTCACAGAACATCGCTAAGGTAAATCAATTATCTCCCAACTAAGGTTTCGATCTGTACTTGTCATTATTTCGGTGCTAATTTCAGTTGCTAATAAATAGCATGTCGAAGTCCCAAATTAAGAGGAAGAAGTAAGTCAACTTTTTAAAAATATTCACAAATGAAAATCGAACGCGCAGCCTAAGCTCTGGTACTGGACGGGGGTGTAATCCCTTAGCTGGTCTGTTTACCATTCCATCGTAGATCAGCGGGGCAAGTGGCTCGAATTAGAGCATTTTGTGGTTTACTTTCTTCGGCAAAGTAAAACATTATTATTAAACGTGTAGGTCTTGATTGGGACGTTAACAGTTGCAAATTGTAAAACTAGATTGATACTCGGTCACTTTTGAAAAATTAATGTATCTTATCATAATAAAATTTCCAATCACAGTGGGCAAAAAGGGGTCATGAGCCCATTTCACGATGAAGACGTGAGTTTCTTTTCAATCTACGTTATATTTTAATCAGTGCAGTGATTAGAAATAAAAAATATTTCAAATGCCACGTTTTCCTTTGTTATATCAAAATGATAATAATCAACTATAAATTAAATATAGCATTAAAAATTGTCGTGGGAAAATGGCGCAATTTTGATACACTTAAAATGCGAATGACGTAGGAATTGAAAACGGTCGCCTTCCTTCGGAACTCTTTTTTTGGGTACATATTTAAAAGTGCGTTTAATGGGCCCCTTTGTACGTTGGTAAATTTTTATTTTTAAAGCACTCGATCTTACCTGAATTTTTAACATTTTTAATTTACTATTTAAATCAACAAATTTTGGCTTTTCACGTTTTCACTAATGTCCCATCGCATTCAACATAAAATAGTTCATTTTCTTCTCACTTAAATTTTACCTTTAAACGTTCCAAAACCTAACCTTTTTGACCTCCTTACGCCAAGTTTTCCAACTTTTAATTTGCTAGAAAACTCCTACTGCGTGTCATTATCAGTGAACGCATCCCTTGTTTTACTGTACAGAGCAGGAATAACCGAAATGGGCGATATTTAACATACGAAGACTATTACAACGCAGTAGGCTTTAAAACACACATTATTATTCTTCCAAAGCCAGCTAGGACGACGAGTTTGACTTGCCTACTCGAAGTAATCAATTCTTATTTAACTGATTATCGTTGACATGGCCAACTATTTTTAGACAATTTAAACAAATAAATTCGTATCGAATCAAAAATAGCTTTTGCGTAACAATCCGTTCTTTCCTGATATAAGGTACAAATTTGCCCTTCAACGCACCCATTCTATAATTTCCATGCGCGCTTTTAAATTAGCTGTGAATTTTAAATTGAATTTTTGTGTTACGTATTGTTTTAATGAAAAGGTGACTAATTAAGTAAATCGTGTTCGCGAAACGGATTATTAGGCAGACCGATTGACGCGATGAAACCACAATATGTAAATTATGGTGAATACTACAATAATGATAGTATTTTACATTTTCAACAAATTAAAACATTTATATTTATTTGCATGATGTAATTTATTACACTCACTCTGTGCGATACCTGGTATTTATTTTATTTTTAAACATACAAATTATTTAAATTATTCAATTTGATGGTACTAATTAAAAAAGCTTTTATTAACGATGTGCGTGATAATTAAGGTAATGAAATTTGAAGCCCGCATGGTTTGGCGCTTTATTGGTACACTGTCAGTGGTTAATTAAGATCGAGCGTTTTACAACTTCGTAACGGACCAATTTTAAGACAGTGGGTTAGGTACGCCACTGAACTCAAGTGTGTTGATTTTTTTATTACTATCTTATTTTAATCAAGTTAGTTATCGTACACGCCTTTTTAACAATGTGGTAATTAACTTTTATTACGGTTCTCAGAATTTAACATTGCTTAAGCAAACTCGACCAGCACAATATTTTATCGCTTCTAGACAAAATGAAAATTTTTTCAACAACAGCAAATTTGGCGAGATAATAAAATTCTTTCATCGAACGTCTGATCCGTCATCAAAGCGTTCGTTTAAAAGTTCCATGTTATACAGGTCAAGGATTCTTCTGATTGCAAAATCGTAGATTCGATAATCGATAATTTCTTAATTGGTCTCTCATCCTTCCTCACTTTTCAATCTCGTCATGGACACCTGCGGTGATTGACACCTTGAAGAAGAGTTTCCTGTGGTGCACTGATTCTGACCTAATGGAACCGAACAATCCTGCCGTGTTACGCCTCGACTTTTTTTCAGTTGCATCCTGATTTTCATGAATCGAGCTTTATGTAATTTTTTACATAATGTTTTTCCTTAGTTATGCTTGGATGAATACAAATGCTCAAGTTGAGTTATGGCTAATCAAATTTGTAATGAATCATTCATCCGATATGGATTTGCAGATGGCTGAGCACTGTTAAATCGATCCATTTTTCTTCTCATTAAGTTTTAACTTGGTACTAATTGAGGAACATTAATGCTGATAATGCTATTCAAGGCATTTTGTTCCATGTTTTGTTGCAAAATTATTACAATCGAACCATTAACACAGCTTGATGGACATGAAGGTTGTTGAAAAAGTTCCTGTTTTAACACTTCACCACAAGACACCACTAACGAGCACAAAGAAAACTTTCATTGCGTAACTTGTACATACATGTAGTAATTGGGTTGGTATTAGTTTAATTTTCAAAATAAACACCGAATAATTATATTTTTGCAAAGAGAACAATGGGCAAGATAGATGACTACAGGAAAAGGCTTGAGATTTCAAGGTTCAAAATTAAATAATAACTCGAGGAAATAGTCCATGTGTTATATGACCCATAAAAAGTTAAATATAGCAACTTTTTATTAGATTTTAAATGAGAATTTTTTTATTTTATTGTAATTTTTTACGGAGGAGGCGGGGATTACTCTAATTTAATAAAATGATAATCATTACTGCAATTGCAGCGAATAATGATGAGAGTTCTATTATTATAACATTTTTCGGTTTTATTACGAACTATCATTCCTTTTATATCTTTTGTACTCGAAGATAATAAAAGAGAGGAAACGTTTTGAAGTTGTATACAATTTTCCTGTGCTCGGTACGTTTATCCCTTTCAATGGGTTACTTTTGAAAAAAATTTGATACTAATTACATGCTTGAAAAAGTTTTTTCGATCTAGATTCGAACCTTGGAACACTAACGACGGCGATTAGTTTACATGGAACTTCGTAATCTAATAAATAGGGTGGATCAAGTCCTTCAGTTTTCTCATTGCCAAAGCACATTCATTGGTGGGCAGATAAAAAGATCATTTTTTTTGGAATCCGGGCCTCTCCTCACGAATTTTGTCATCGAACATTCTCCAGTTATGATATTACCGTTTAACTAAAATAATTTGTTTTGCACCCCGAAAAACACTGGCCATAACCATCCTAAATTTTGAATTGTTTCAATCGTACAATACCGTTACTATGGCGTGACGGAGGTAGCACAGTCCATTGGCGCACAGATTTGAGGCGCTAAGTAAGCTATGAGGATTAGCTACCCTATAGAATAGAAAAACCACTTTAAAATTAGATAAAATTATGTATAGGTAGTTATGTGCCTGGAAAGTTTTTCCTTGACTTGGAAAGCACTTTTAAAAGAAAACGATCGGAAAACCACTGGGGGGTATGGAATACCTCCCAGCCATACTAAGTACTAAGCAGAAAAGATATTTTCTTAAGAATTAAATTTGCGCCTTCATCAATTTTGAAAAGTCATCTCATGACTTCTTAATGCCCCCCAGACTCTCCGTTCTATGGCCGTTGCTTCACATTTTAGGGGTCTAGTGGGCTCGGTCACTATTAAAAATAGAAAAAAACACTTAAAACTTGGTTAAAATTAAGTATTATGTCGTTTTCGTTACTAAAAATTTTTTCCCTGATTTGATGGGTATTTTCTAAAATAAAAAATTGGAAAGCCGGAAGGTCTGGGGTTGGAGGGTAAGGAATAAGTAGTCGTGATGTTTTCTTACAGCTGATCATCTTATAAGTTTTTTTTTCAAAAATCATTCATCATTTTCTATCGAAATTTATGTGTCTAGTGTAGATTTTATTGTGGATTCGAGATTGGACGTAGTTGCGTTGTCAAAATCGACCCTGGACGATCCGCTCCGTCACTTCCGCTTCGCACTCTTCGAGCCGTTTTAACTAACGCTGGTGTTGTACTAATTAAGGACAGGGACGTACCCAAGAAGGAGGATGAGCGGAGTTTCTCCCCCTCCCAATATTTTAGAAATTTGCCTAAAAAAGTTGGCATTTTTTAATGTCGCAATTTACAGAAAGTTACTAAACTTACAAAAAGTTGGTAATTTTTAGTTGGCAGTTGGAAAAATTTGCAAATTTGGAATTTAGTCAAATGCAATTAGCCATTATAAATGAAAAATGACGGAACCCAGCTATAGTGAATGGATTAGAATCATATTTTTTTTATAGATTTTTAATACCATAAACTAAAAAGTTTACCTATTAAAAATTACCGCTATTTTGAAAATCGGTAAATTTAGAAAAAAACAAAATTTTAATAAATAATTAAAATTTTATAAAAACGATGATCATGTAAATATTTCGAACTTAATGGACTTTTGACAGGTTATTTGGGGGTATTTTAGGATGTCTTAGTTTTTGACCTTGACGACCCGGTGTTAACTTAGGGGGGGGGGGGGGCAGAAACCTCAAAATTTTTAGATTTATTTTACATTTTTTTTTAGTTTATATCTGGTAAACTAAGCATATTTTAGGTACCATAATTTATTACAAAGTTGTAGAGCACTAAACTTGCTAAAATTTGGTTGCTAAAGCAAATTTTTAAACCCAATATTAACCGAGATCATGGACTTAGAAAGATAGGACCCGCAACTCCCTACCTGAAAGCTTAAAATTTGCGAGCTCTTAACCGTATGGGTTCATCACTTCTACCGCTAGGATCGCTGAATTCCTGTTCCAGAAATACGATTTAAATTCAAATTGAAAATTATTAATTAAACCAATATATTAAAATAAAACATTAAATATTGAAAATATATTATATATTAAAAACAGTAATGCATTTTTCATACATGTACGTGCACTTTTATTCAAACTACAAAGGATTAAGTTCGGTAAAGAAATTTGACAGCTGTCAACAACGCGCATGCTTGGAATAGTGATAAAAATTAAAAGAAATTCTTTCAAAATAATCGAAATTATATAATTTCTTATTAAATAATACGTATTTTATTATTTAAAAAAACTTTATATGTATGAAAAAGTAAGTTTTGTAATAAAAATAATTTGAAAATAAAATATTCAAATGAATATTTTGGAACAGGAATTCAGCGATCCTAGCGGTAGAAGTGATGAACCCATACGGTTAAGAGCTCGCCATTTTAATCTTAGTTGCTGGTCCTATCTTTCTAAGTCCATGACCGAGATACAACCGATCAAAGTTAAAAAAAGTTTCTCAAAATGTAAAAAAGTGGCCTAAAACCGAACGTTTTTCCTTTATAACTATTTATTACCATCATTTCCATATTAATTATGTCAATCACTCATTACATTAATATCAACATTTTGAAACATTTATGAATACCCTCCTCCTACCCCTCTCCTTCTAATTCCCTAAAACGTAAAGATGCTTCATTTTAATGAAAGAAATGCCAATTAATATGAGGCATCTTCATATTCGTGGGAGGGGAAAGGGTGGGAGGAGAGTGGTCATTCACGACGCTCCAAGATGTTCATATTGATGATTGATTAACATAATGGAAATGAGAGTAATAAATAGATAAATAGCTACCAGGGGCAAATCCTTAGTGTTTTGTCTATTTTTTACATTTTGAGAAACTTTGTCTAATTTTGGCTGTATTTCGGTTAATATTGGCTTTAAAAATTCTGTTTATCAACCAAATTTTATGAAATTTATTGCTCTCTAGCTTTTTGCAATGAACTAAATATATGCTCAGTTTACGAGATATCAGCAAAGCAAAAAAAAAGTCTTAAAATTTTGAAGTTTTTACCCCCTGCCTTAAGTTAGCACAGGGACCTCGAAGTCAAAAACTTATGATAGACATCCTAGAGTACTCCCAAATAACCTGTCAAAATTTCATTGACTTCTGAACATTTTCCAGTTAAAAAGGGGATATCAACCTTTAAAAAAAATAAAAAACACAATTTTTGTTATCTTATTTTGATTATTATGAAATAACTTCTACATTAAATACACATGTAATTGTTCATGAGCGCACATTTTTTTATAAAAAACTAACTTTCACACAAAAAAGAAATTTCACTACTTTGGGGCTGCATTTTATTTTCATTTGATCGCAAATCGCGATAGTTCCGTGAATCGTTCTCGTTTTATGTTTGTTATTCTTCTTCTCCTTCGTATTGCTTCTTGACAGAAGCGTCGTGACCAATTTAATATGTTATTATTAAATGACTTTCTTGGCAGATTACTTTCGGTGGTTTGCCATTGCCTTCCGAGGGGAGAGGGTCATAATGAAGTCCGATAAATTTTGTAGCCGGGTTGGGGATCGAACCTAGGGCTACTAGCTTACAGTCCGGTCTTTAGCCCCTTAATGATGTGATATTTGTTATATGTATATAGAATCTTTTTTAAGCGGTCTGCAGGGAGGACAAAATATTGTACGTGACACCGTGACCATCTATGGCGGTAGTGTCGGACTTTCATCGACTAAAACCTCTCCCTATCGGCTCTTCGTTGCGAGAAAGTGTTTTTTCTGATTACATACTTCTTTGTGTGTTTTCTTGCGATGGTTCTTCTCGTGTGTTTTGGAGCAGATTCGCTCTGCTGCCTCTTTTTTTGCTATAATCGTTTGTATCATTTTGTCAATGTTCCATGTGTTGTGGCTTTGTAGCATTTTGTCGACTACTGTGTCTGGATCAAGTTGCACATTTGTTCCAAGCTCAGTCTCTATATCTTTATCTCTATCTTACACATCAGGAGAAGATGTTGTGTTCCGCAGTGTCCCCTCCCTCACAGTAGTCGTACTTTGGGGTCGCCCGTTTGCCACACCGATGGAGGTATGCATTAAAACAACCATCACCAGTGAGCACTTTGGTCAGGTGGAAGTTTACCTCACCGTGCTCTCTAAAGACCCATTTACGGATGTCGGGTATGACCTTCTTTGTCCATCTGCGTTGTCACTGTTCCAGACTGTTCTCTGGGTCGCACTTGTTCGGCGTGGGTAATGGCTGTTTCTTCGGTCTGCACATTTACTGGCGTCATGGTAGCAAGGATTAGCGCTACTTCCTGTTCCTCTATGCGCTTACCACCGTTAGAGCTGAGCGTCTTCAGAAATCGGTATGTATGAATAGAATCTACCACTCTGCAAGTTTTCTGTATTTCTGTATAAATTTTCTAACCTTTATTAATGGAGAACACATCTGAACATCATCCGTAGTCACCTTTACGTTGATGACAAAAGCCTGAAATGTTGTCAGTACTATCATTAAACATCTAATAAACTGGGTAGAATTTAAGTGTCTAAGAGCAGATATTTCACATGGTTTGGAGCCTACGTTAAACTGTAGGCCCCCTAAGGATTTAAAAAACCTAAACTGGGACTTATTATTGATAACGTTTTTTGATTTGACTTTACTGCGATGTCCTTTACTCAAAAATAAGCCCCTACTGTTCACTGAACTATGGGCTTACTGTGCATTTGCTATTCGTCCTGGGCTTAACTTTAACTACAGAGGTCAGTTTTAGCTAGAATGGCAGACATCAAACAAATTTTGTTGCAAACATCATGTCCGGCATGACACAATGACGGTTTTGTTCATAAACCTCGAGAAGGGCGAAGAAGGGTTGATGGCACCAACGGCATTAAAGAATTTAACTGACATTTATAACGCAGTTTTTAATTGCACTTAATGTAATCGGTTCTAAATCAGGTTAAATTACAATTTTTAAATGCTAAATTTAAACGTTATTAAATGCCTTCTTTCATAATCTTGATCCTGGAAGGAATAAACTTTGAAAGCTGTCCAAATGTTTTAAATGCCAAGTTACGCGGAATAACTGATAGGAAACCTTTACAGTACCGGAACCGGAAAACTTTTGTTACTGTGAAATTGCTTTCGTGCTAAGAAGGACCAAATTAGCGATCCTCACGACAATTTCAGTTATCAGTCCAATAAAAAGCCGAAACTAATAACTTAATTACATATTTTGGATAATTATGGGTTATTGAAGGTGTATAGTAGGTTGATTACAGTAATTGAACTTAAGTGTGCTTGACCCTCCCATTACACGCATTACTCCACACGAAAATAATGTTTTTGGTTGTTTTAGTGCCCGAGCAGTCCTAAATTTTAACATGGTAATTTACCACAAGACCACGCTTTTTGATACGTAATTGAATAATTTATTTAAACAGTTCCATAAATCAAAGTTGTTCCATTCATTTTGCCCCACTTTTAATATTAAAAGTTTTAGCTGTTAGTATTTGGAACCTTTGCCCTAAAAATTAACTTAATGCAATTTTAACTGAAACATTTTATATTCAAGGACGAATATTATAATCGCACCATTTGTAAAATTATTTTGTTACGCTTGGGCTATCCTAAAGAGATAAAATTAAGGAATGTCCCAATTGCTGTAGTATACATATTTATTTTTTGCATTAATTACTTTTCGTTTTCAATGGTTTGTTAGTTTCCTAATTTATTGGTTTCGTTTTTACGTACTGTTTTAATTGGCAGCTTTTTCCAAAATTGAAGGTAAATGTTTAATCGTTTAGGTAATTAACCAAATTGGCATCCATAAATCTTACGTGAAGTGGAAATGGGACAGGCTGGCCATAGACAGACAGCCAGCCAGACCGACTGTAATTTGATTAGAATTTTATTAGAAGGTTTACGTGAAGTAAAATGAGGATTCCGTTAATTTGGAACCGGTGGTGATCTTTTGTCTACGACTGATCGTGAATACGCGAGTCTCAAGGTCTTCAAGTTTTTTTGAGTGGAACCTTCCAAAATTAATTTTTTCGCATTGTATTTAAATGGATTAATTTTCGAGTTGCTACACCAAATTTGACTGTTTTGGGCAAACCTTTCCAATTTCTCAGTTTATGTAGAATGTTATTTATTAGAAGGTGCCAAATTTACTTGCATGTCTAGGAAATAAAAATCCCACAGTTAATTTTAGACAACAACATAATCGTCCGTCTAGAAACCAAGTCGCTATTTACTGCAATTTTTTGCTATGACCTAAATTTTTTAATACTGCTGCAAATTTTTGCAAATGAAACTGAAAGAAAAGGCAGTCTGTTTGGTATACACGATTGTAACCAATACACGATGTGCACAGTTTTTGTAATTACAATTTTTTTCCCAAGGTTATCGACAAGTGGTTCCAAGCTTTCAATGCTGGTTTATTTTAATTTCATTGTTTGTTTACACTATTTAACTGGCAGTTGCCAAATAGATATTTAAAATATGCTGGTATACCAATTAAACAATAAATTTTTCAGTCAGGAAGATGTGGTTTCTTATCACTAGGTTCTTTTTTTTGTTTAAAAAAGTTAATTTGTGATTTTTTAATTCGTCCTTCAAATGGATTCCATTTGTAATGTAAAACATGTCCCACTTACCTTGAAGTGAACATCATTTGGTTAATTATTATAAAAAACGTGCAATATCGTAAATTAGATGGATCTAATGTAAGTTTCTATTTTCTAATTGGAATTTTTAGGTCATCGAATTGCAGTTTTATTGGGCTGGTCAATTTTATGGTTATGAAGTGTTTGTATTAATTTGAAGTGGAATGGGTGTGCGACCCATTGAAATTTTGATTATAAAAAAGCACTTGAAAAGAGAAAATTAAATAATTTGTTACTTCATTTCCTCAAGGTGAAGCTTCTCGAGGGACCCTCGTATGAATCGGTTCGTACGGCTTTTCCTATCGAATTATTTGGCATGAAGTCGATTTGGAAGCTCGCCAATAATTATGCAGTTGGTTGTACAAAATGTCCGAATTTATTATGTTTTATGAGCATGCATCGAATTTTAATAAAACCAAAAATTGCAGTATGACATGCTATACCTCTAAAAATAACCCAAATTTAAATTGATTATTAACAACGTTTACAATATTCCATTTACGAGTGAACTATTTTTGGACGCTTTCATTCATTGGTTAATCTAGCGTTGACCGTTATGAGCTTTGATTATTTTTTGTCGTAAATCAAATTATGTATCTTAATGAAGTATCTTGAATTTTATAGTGCGCAATGAACCACATAATTTGTATATTTTTTATATACCATATACACACTTAGTTAATTACGTTCGTAACCTAATTATTACATAAACAAAGTAACGCCGTATTATTTTTCAATGTTAATTAAGAAAAATCAATAATTATAATTTTTTTACTTTAAAAATGTTTATGCATTCTAAGTGATAATTATACACTTAGCAACATAGTCACGTTATACAATGTAGATAATCATTCCTTTAGCTTCCCAATATTTATTGCTTTTTTTATTTTGCATAATTTCGCCCTTCGAGCCGGATTCAAGTCATGGAGATTACTTGTATCGAAATTCAATGTTGAAACTTGCCAGAACCAAAATATAATTTGGAAGACCACATCCTCCATATAGTACGATTTTGGAGGAAATTTTTTCTCAGAAACTCTTCCTTGGTTCAGACCCAGAGACCTCTTCAATTGTACAACCACCCCAAGAGCATTCTTAGAAATTCACATGAGGATATTCGTCAGTAATTTGCACAATTCTGCAATAGGAATGCTAAATGGACTTTTTATTACCAGGACGTGAAAGTTCAAATGTGCAAACTTAGGATTTTATTTTGTTTACTTCCTAAGTGGGAGTGCGCTATAAAAATTTTAAAACTCAAGTAAAGTAAACTGTTAAGAAGATGTGAAGATGCCGGTCTTCTCGAAGCTTAAGCTCACGTTTAAACTTTCAAAAATTTACAGTATTACATCCAAAATTATGGAATTACTGAAATTTTTGCAGAAATTGGACCGATTTTTCACTTACCAAATGTCTACCTGTTCATTTCTGTTTCTGCTTAGGGTTGCTGTGTCCGCCATATTTTTAACACGCAACAAGCGCAGTCAGGAAAGGAAGCTATTTTAAACGATTCAAATTCGGAAATTACATATTACACTATTTATGAAAATCTTGGAAAGCTGCAACCACTTGGTTTATGAATAATAAAAATTATTAGACGTGGGTGATGTCTACAAGCAATGGCACTTTGTCTTACGCACATAAGGCACTTTTTTTTTATTAATTGACGTAGTTAAGGGGGGCTACGAGAGCTTGGGAAAAAATTAACATTTTCCAAGAGGTCCTAAAGGACTCTAGGGGATCTTAACATAAAAAAATAAGAAACGATGAGAAAGAAGAAAATGTAAATCTAGACCCGAAATTCAAAAGCTTCAACCTAATTTGGGAAAAATATCGCACATTAGAGCTACGCAATCTAAAAGAAAAAATTATTGTAAATTCTTGTTCTGTTCCTATAAAGTTGTGCCTATTAAAAGAAAACATAGAAATTACATGGTACAAATTTTATGTCTCATAAAGTCAATTGAACCTTATCTGTTATTGGTCCAAAAAAGTTCAAGATCGTCGATTGCTGCCATTACCATATACTCAGCATTTTCCAGTTATTTGTAGATGGCACAACGGATTTTTCTCCAAACATCAACTTCTTACCAAATTTGAAGTAAATTATTGAAATTTATGGTCGGTGTGGGTTTCAAAATCCGATTGAGTTTCCCTAATATGAAATCTTGTAGGCTGTTATACTTTTACATTATCTCTATGTTTTGGAAGAAAAATATTTGAAATTTGTTATTTAAATAAAGTCAACAGGCGTCCAATTTATATTAAAATTTTAAAATACATTTGGTATCTGAGTTGTGATACCAAATGGTGCTGATAACTAAGAATATCTGTACAATTTGTTTTGGGGTCATTTAATTAACCTTTTTCTCGATACATATTACACAATCGAATGTTTACAATTTATTTTTCATTACATAAATTTTTATTATAAAGGCATTTGTGTTAGGGCACGTACTTAATGATGACACCAATTAGTTAAAATGTTTACGCTTGATTAGACAAGGCAAGCATTGCAGTTGGTTATTTTTTTGACAATGTTCTTATCTCTTTCAAACTCGTTATCGCATGTTTGTGCTCATAAATTATTACAGATAGAAACAACTAATTAAACTAACAAGAAACATACCGCTCATTCGCTGCCGAAATACATAGAAACAAAATTTTACCCAAATATTTTCGGGAGCAGCGCAGCTCAGCTTTGCCCGTGTCAAGGTGGCAAGAATTATTATTGTATGTTAATAAAACCGATTAATCCGACCATGGGTCGTTACCAGCTTCGACCTTGATCGACAATTTTTTTTGGTCCCAGAGAGAACTTCCATCAAGACAAGAATATAGGTAACCAACCCAAAGGAGACTTCTTGTAAATGTTTGCATTAAAATTCATCAAATTTAAATTTCAAAGTATTTTTTTGCAATTTGTAAATGTGGTCCCGTCTGGCAAAAAAAGTGTAAATTTTAGTTTTACATGACACATGATAATCTTGAATGAAGCTCAGAACATACAAGATTCTATTCAAGAAACTTACGAACACTTAAACCTGTCTGCTATATAAATTGATTTTTTATACAAATGACAATCCAAATTAGCATACAATTCATATCTCATAATTGGTTAGGATGTGTCGGTTTTAGGAGATTGTTAAACGTAGTGGAATTGTTTTACACCAGAGTTTCCAAAACTGTCAACTTGGATAAACGTTTGTTAAAGTTGAAGGACTACCCAACAGCCGAAGTTCCGACCCTCCTTCCCCCTTTGTCTTAAATATCAATACATTTTTAAATATTTGAATTTAAACAACTTTTTTGTTTCAGGTGAGAACAACCAGAAATCCGGCATTTTTGGGGACAGTATTATGGGAAAGTTCAAGTGAGTTCTTCCTGTGTTTTCTGACAAATCCGTACGATTAATAATCATCCATCTTTTTTGAAGATCAAAAGCTATTCTTGCTAATTTTGTTTACTGCAACCTTCCACCAAAAATTCATTTCGATGTAGCAATTTTTCTATTCAAATTTGAAGGACTTTCAAAAATTTTGAATATTAAACGAGTTTGATACAATCTATAATAAAGTTTTTCTCACAAAATCGATAAATTGTGTAGCTTAATGAGTTGGTCAATTAAGTCAATATGATATTGATGACAGATATTATTAATGAGTGAATTTAAAAAGCTACTACGTGTAATTATAATAAATTTGAATAGAGTCAAAATTTTGAAAAAATCGTAAGAAGTTTGTACAGTGACCTTGTAATTATCTAAATTTGTTACACTTTTTTCAAGCTGGATGTATTTCGCCAAGGTCACTTATATACTATCAAAATAGATATTTATGTATCATTATACAACTTTAACTTCCGCCACCTTTAAAATAACCATATTAATAAGTAAATGTATGCAGGCACATCTATTATTTAATTTGAATTTTAAATAACGCGGTTTGGATATTTTTGCAATATTAATATTCATATCGGTGTTTGTTTGTTATTCTTACTTAATTTTCTTTGTTTTTTGTAAAGTGGCTCCCGAGTTTCATTTTATCGTCTCAGTTTTGGTAGTTTTCTAACATCCCCCCGGTACCTTAGCACCATCTATTGGTCAAACCTTCAAAGTTTGAAATGCGCGATTGGCGCGTTTTAGTCTACCGGGCCCGATTACTTTCGGAGGTATGTGGTTTTTCTCACAAAGATAAAAATATGAGTCTCCTTATAAAAATTTTGTTTACTAACTGAAACAAACCCATAATACTCGGATCTTCCGAGAAAACTGTTATCAATATTTATTTGATAATAATTTAGGTTGACAACTTCTGCTGTAGTAATTGCGGTTGTGATTTTACTCATTTTATTCACGTATAAACGATTTACTCGGAAATTTTTATTTGAGTCAAAAATAAGCCAAAAAAACATCCGCACGCAGTAAATACAATAATCCCCTTTTTAATCAAATGTGGAAAAAGTCTAACCATTAGTGTAACTGCGTTAATTGCGTCACTTCTTATATCCCACTGTGGTAAACATGTGCAGGAAAGATCAAGGAGCATCGCCAAAATACAATATTGAGAGAAATAATAAGAAGAATTAAATAATACCATGATACACGCCACTGGTTGTGAAGCGCCCTCCATCATCTAACCTACCTGAGCTATATTAATTTATCATATATAATTAGGTCAGCTTTTTTTAAACTCTTTGGACGCGTAGATCGGCTTTAGTTGATTTACGTGCCCAAAGGGTTAAATAATTGTGGGGCGTAGCAAGGTAGAGGAACTTGGTCTACCCGATAAAACGGAAAAAATCTTTTTAAGAATTTAAGATTTATGGTCACTGTCTACAAAAGAGTTTCGTACTAGCGTGGGGGGTACCCCGTACCTCCCAGACCTCCTGGTTTCAAACGCATTTTTTCACATTTGGCACTAGAGCTCTACCACCTCAGCACTCAAGGATAGCTAAAAATCAATGGATTCCATGTAAATAAACTTTTAATTTACTAATTTTCATTCGATCTCAATTTTAGTTGGGTATCATTTGACCGCGGATAGCCGGTTAACTGGGTCGGGCCAGTTCGGCCCTGTATAATATAAAATATAAATAATGAATGTGAAACCAACGAGCCGAAGGGGGGGGGTACAGACTACCGAGTATCTTTTAGACTAGGAGGAAACTTCTTGAATGAAGCCTCCTCGATCCCCCGGTTTCACTTCCTGGAGAAGTGGGGGGGGGGGGGACACGCGCCCGTCTTTGACTACTAGTTTAATTTCTCTACGTATTTGTTGATACGAGTCTGACCATCAAATCAAGAAAAGCTGACCAAAAGTTTTTAAGGGTAATTCTTTTGCACAAGAATTGGTATTTGAGGTTTTCGAGATCACTGACGATGAATCCAAAATTAAAATAAATTACTATAAACAAAATGACGGACACAATATGGTTGACTGAAAAATATTTGAATTTGAATAAAAATTGGGGCCTAGTTCGATAACCTGGACTCGAAGATATTATATGTATTAAAGAAAACTCAACGGAATTTGATAGGTAATATTAAAATGAAACGTTTTAGATAACAAAGAAATGTCATAATCGATTAGTTTAGCTAATAATCGATTTTAAAGTTTGCAATTTCTGTGCCAAATTCGCTGTTATGGAGCATTCTGTTAACTGTACGTTTGGATTTCCTTGCGCTGTAGACTGGGGGTGGCGAACATCACGAGAGCAGCAGTAGCGCTTGCACCTTGGTAGCGTTAACCAGCGTTTGGGGGTATTTTTGGCTTTAGAGATCCACCCCTTCCTAGTAGCACACTTTGCCGTGTAGGACCGGTTTATGGGATATCTTTAGTTAGTACAGATTTCGTCAAAACGACCCGGAGCGGAAGTGATCGGAGTGTAGGGCGTGGAGGGTCGTTTTTAACAGCGCAATCACGGAAAATCTCGGATCTACTCTAAAATCTAGTCACTCGCCCCCACATAACTAAGAAGTTTTTTTGAACATTTTGGGGGGGGGGCACGTACTTTCAGGTGCCCTTTCTTGGCTACAGGCCTGGCGTAACAACTTTGCTTGGCGTCGGTGTGCCAAAGCCAGAACACCTGTATTCAAAAATCTTTATAATAAAAAAAGTCATACAACAGGCAGTGTTGTCAGATTTTAAAAACCTATGACGCCAACTCACAACAACGAAACGCAACCAATTCCTCACGTGGCACCAAAATTTAAATTCTTAAAGTTAAAAATTGGGAAAACATATCCTTACCTGGTTTATAATTTTTAAAACTAGGTTCGTAACTAGACATTGGGTTTGGGGGGGGGGGTATGGATAAACAAAATCTTGATAATAGCTTTGTTTGGTATCACAGTAGTGCAACCCGAACTACACTAACTACAAATTGATGGGTGTAAAACCACCAACCCACATTTTACACCAATCATTTTTTACACTACTTTACTCGGAGTAGTTCGCAGTAACATACCAAACAGACCTAATATTACTTTTAATAACAATAATTCTTTAGAATTATTTTAGCTTGGGGGGGGAGTTGAAAACTGCAAACAAATGTTTCCACAATTAATGACGTCATCACTTGGCCACTCTATAACCTTTTGCCAATTGTACAAACTATTTTTGATATATTTCCACCAAAAACTTGCTGTCACTGAATATTATTTAATAATTGCCTAGATTGAGTTTCTAAGTCACTCAATTTTTCTTAAGGTATACAAAATTCAAAGGCAATTCAGAATTTACTAAAATTAGATCTCAATGTCGATTATTTATCGCAATAAACCGCAACTTCATTTCTCAGAAATCGTCCAAATTTCTGTTTGCGGTTTTTGAAAAAATTTAAGCACAAATTACCTACAAAAGTCGTCCAATTTGGGATAAATAGCCCAATATTTAGAGCCGGTACCGGTGTTCTCTCTACACCCTGCACATGGCTAATTACGCCACTGGCGGCAAAGTCGAAAGGTGTAACAAAACAAAGATTATCCGAAATATCAAAATATCCGGATTTTCGAAGCATTTTGTTTGATTTTGGTTTATATAGAATTTTTTACGTGGGTTTACGCATTCATCGACTGATGAATCTCTACATACACTACAATTATATTAATGACGAAGTAATTACGCTTTGCGCACATGAAAATTTCTATGGATTTTATAAAAAATTGGAAGCCATTTCACCCACATACGAAAATAATGGTGAGTCCGAATTACATCTACGATATGTTAGATTTTGAAAGCACTAACAATCCGAATTATAGCATACACGATGAAAAAATTTTCCGAAGATCCGGATTATCGAAATTCTACTTTGATTTTTTACCACACTTTTTGAGTGCTTTTTTCAATTTTTAGGGTGGACCACGTCCCCTAGTCCCATTCTAGCTGCCCCAATTGGCTTATTTAATATTGCCCTAACCATATTTCCAGTGCGGCCTTCAGACGAGTGTCTCGCGGCAGAATTGATCTTGGCTGCGAGATGGTAGCGACATCTATACTGCGGTGACGTACTTAGCCTTGACGTTTAGAAGTGAGGTTAGAGTTTCGAATTTACCATCGATCTTATATTACACTAGATGCAGGACTCCTATATAAAAAGCATTGGTTGTTGTGAAGCCACCCATAACATGTTTATATTTACATTTTATTTGTTTACTGTTTACGCTACCGGTGGTGCCTCTATTTTTAAAGATTTTTTCAAAAACTATTGATTTTGAAATAAAAGAAATTTGTTAATCTACCTACTTCAAGAATGAGCAACCTTTTTTTTACAACGGGCCAGGTATAAATTTAAAAATATGTATAACCATTTAGGTTAGAAAATTTAAATTTGACGTTGAGGGACCAGGTAAACATAAGCAATCTTAAAAGCACCAATGAGATCCAGGGACTCGGTAAACAAACAAAAAGCACGCCACGCTAAAATAGACCTTATGGTGGGCTTCAATATTTCTACCTGTATCCACCATCTAGTTAAATAATAGATCGTTGATGTAAACTCGAAACTCTAACCTCACTTCTAAACGTCAAGGCTAAGTACGTCACCGCAGTATAGATGTCGCTACCATCTCGCAGCCAAGATCAATTCTGCCGCGAGACACTCGTGCCTTCAGGCCGCACAGCTTAGGCAGTGTAATCCGTTCCAGGAAGGGACTGAGGAAATTTCATCTGCATTTTGTTAAAAAATTGGAATTTACTAGTAGGTACTATTTTTCAATGCAACTGACCAACAAAATGGCCGTCTTTTGCAGTGTTTTCATCAGCCAAATTTTTGAGATTTCAACCAAGTTTCCGAGCATTGCTTCCAGGTTGTTCATTTACGTTGTCATGGTAACGTCATTTATTCGTACAAAAATTAATGTTATCGATCGAACTGAACGAAATTAACTCTTTCGTTGGTTTTTAATTGGTGCACAATAACTGTATTGCTGGGGAGACGGTGGTAAAACTTTAATTCGTTTACTGTTCTGCGTGTCCACTGTTAAAATTAAAATCTAAAAAAAATAAATTAAATTGTAATTTTGCAACACCACAATTAACTGAAACAATTTACCTTGACCGTAGTTGTGTAAATGTTAGCTCGTTCTACTAATGTATACCTATGGTATAATTATTATTGTATGGTTGTGGGTGTGTATTATATTATTTAAGATTTTCCTTCCACACCTGTGCGAATATATTTTTATCTCGCTTTCACACTTCGGTATAACATAAACAGATAATAAAATTTACCTTGCAATAAATATACAGTTTACAACATTTTTCAAAATATTAATCGATTGTTAATTTTTATAGTTACGGCATTCAAGTTAATATGCAATAGAGTTGTTTTAGCACGTCTATTGATTCTATTGTACAACTTTTAAATTTTCACAACATAGTAAATCATTTCTAATAAGTGACTTGCTCCGAGCAACATCTCACCTTTGAGGTGACATTGTGCGGTTTGAAAAAAAAGGAAGTTCTGTTTAAGTAGATAATCAAGAAACAACAATTTAAATAATTTGTGTAAATTTTGTACACACAAAATCAATCAATGTCGAATTCTATTAGCAAATGCAATATATTAGCCTACGTTAAAATCTTAAAATTGCAAATAGTTTTAACGAATTAGCGCTACGGCGTTCCATTAAATTAAGATTTATTTCGATTATCGCACGGTGAAGTCAAATTATAAATAATGTTTATGTTACTAAATCCGAAAATATTTCATTGATATTTAAATTTCAAGCCTAATTTACCAAATAACTCAAGTCGGTTGGTTGGGATTGCGCCATTTTTTATTTTAATTTGTTGTTTACTTTTTGTTACAATATATTTAAACAGATATGACATTGAAATTAAGTGGCATTCATAAATATCTTTTTTTTTGTTATCGTGTTTATCGTTGTCGAAATCGAAGATAAACATGAAATCGAAAAAAACATCAAACAGTACGGAATTTGGATTATTCTCTATTACTTTCACTCTATAAAACTGTAACGAAAAACTTGAGCTGCTAGCTGTTTCTAATTGCAGTTTATGTCCTCCTTAACCGACAATTTGTGAAATCACAGTTCATTTCTTGTGGTTTATTTTTGGGTGTGTTTTGGTTAAGAGTCGCATTGTCTGAAATTGGATTAGGGTTGAAACTAGGTTAATCATATGTGAAACCACGAAAACCGTGGTGGAAAGTTTTAGTGGAATTCGCCGGTCTCTGAGAAATTCTTCAGTAGTCTACTATTAACACCTATTTCGAAGCAAGGTTAACACACCTACGGGGAGTAGGCAGATTTCACATCCATATTTTCTCAGTTACCAGCAAATACACTAATTCATTTTGATTATAACGTAGGACGCACGAAAATAATTGAAAATCAATTATCTCTAAAAGGGCAAATTCGAGTAACGAATCCGGCTCGAAGGACCCTAAAGATCAAAAATTTTGTTGCCAAGTTGAAACCAGTTCTTTTGCACACGTTTTGGATGACTTCTATTTTGGGATGCAAGTTTTTTTTTGTTATTTATGAAGGCAAAATATAATAAAAATATTATATTGGTAGTTGGTTTTTATGTTTATTTTTAGTGTTTTTGTTTGCATGCTCCAAATCTAAACGTACACATTAAAAAGTTTACGATGGTTTTGTAGTATTTTAAAAGATAATACAAAGTGTGACCTAAATTTCGAATTCTATCGCAGTCCCTATTATATTCCAAGACGCCACTTTTCATCAAACAGTGCAACCTCGGTATAGTAATCCGATTTAAAACGTAACACTGTATTCGGATTAAAAATGGTAGAACAAATCGGTAGCTCCTTTAAATTCTAATTAAATAATAAAACTTAGTTAAAATGGCTAAATTACTTTTTGAGAAAAACCAAAATTTAAAATTAAGTTCGGATTATCAAGGTTGCACTGTATTATTTAGATTAGACCATCAAAAGCACTAGAAATACTTTAACGCGTCGACAAGCAGGATTCGATTTTTACTGTTTTACGCAACATACAAATACAATTAGCCCATAAATTTTAATTGTACCTTCATTGTAATAATTTTTTATTACCAATTACATTAAATTTGAAATTCCTTTGTTACTAATGTAATTTATTGAAAAGGACGAATTGTGCTACTATAATTACTCTGACATTTTGAAACAAACAGAAAAATGCGATTACAATTTTTTCGAAAATTTAGCTCGATCACTGTGTATTATTGGTTTAGATTGAAAGTTTTATTGGCTTAAGTTAAATTAATGGAAGTAAGGCAAATTTTTAAGACACATTAATTGTTATTATTTCACTCCATAGATGTCTTCTAAGGGTCAATTAAGCGATTTGCATATCACCTATTAAGATTAATTGACGGATCAATTCGAGAGAGATTGTCAACATTGCATAATTTTGCATATTTCTGCGGTTAATTTTAATAATTTGACAATTAGATTTTGTGGTATCGCTCAATCTAATTTTGGCAAAAAGATTTTCAATAATTAGACCGATTTATGTCTTCAATTGTGCAAGGTTAAATGATTAACAGTGATCTATACTGGAACAAATTGTAAAAATTAATGGGATTTTAATTGCCAATCGTAGAATTTAAAATTTAATTGCACAGATTTATGGTGTACTTAATAAGGCTTCACTTACTTTTATGAAATACTAATGAAAACTTGCTGAAAATTTTGGAAACCCAAGAGGCACGGAAAATGAAACTTATCCGCATTTGAATTCGGATCTGGAAAAAATATTCCATATACCATAAAATAGAGTTATGAGAGGGTTCCACGATTTTATCATTTTCCCCATAAATTACAGTAAAAATTTTTTCTCAGAAATAGTGCCATTTCTTTTTTTTGGAGGACCAATTAAATTCGCTGATCGCCCGTTGTTATTGCCATGATTTTACTACTATTTTTGCACGGTTACCATGGCAACAAATTTTCTAATTTAGTAAAAAAAATCCAGTTTTTGGATAAATCTAATTTAAATTATTAAAAATAAAATTGTGTGAAGTCAACGGCAGTCTTTATAAATTTGATGGGAGCCAGGTGAAGTTAATATAACAAAGAAAAAGAAAAAATGTCAATCAAATTAACAGTTAGCAGATCGAAATGCCGTATTTTAATTTCAAAAGTTTACAAAAGTGAAAAATGCAATCAAAAATACTTTCTTATTTTACCTCAAAATATTTTTAATATAATTTTTAAAGGTCAGTTAAATTAACTATTAAATAAAAGAACATAGATATAATTGCATGTACCTTATATGTAATTCATGAATAATTAGAATATAATTAAAAATTTGATATGAACAGAATTACTAATTTTTCGTTGTATATAAGTAATATTATGTAATTATGCTGATAGCCACTGCAACTAAAATAACTACCAAAAAATTTAAATTAAACAAAATTGGAACTAAAACTTTAATAAAAAGTTACTGTGCTGCAGGAGCGGGCTAGCCCGCCGGCACTCCTAAAAATCCTGATTGTGGTTAGTTGTATTTATTGGATAAATTTTGAAATATGTCCGAAGTTAGAAATTTGTGGTAAATTGGCACCAGAATTAGAGGGGAGGGAAACGGGGCAGGAACCTCTGCATCTTTCTGACGGTTGTAAGATGCAGTAGGAACCGTAGCACGGAAATGAGTTTAAAGGAAAAGAATAAAAGTTCATATTAAGTGGATAGTAAAAAGAAGAAAATTGGGGCCATTTTTAGAAAATTTTCCCGCACCCCTAAAAGCCTCCCGTGCTGCTAGAAAGCGCTTGCTTCACTCGTACACAGTGAAAATTTTGTCATAAATTTTACTCGCGCCGTGGAGGCAAACTGGGGCAGCTGCCATGGGTGGCAATTAAAGGAGGGGGGCCAAATTCATATATTGGAACCCTTGAACCTAAATTTATTTGATTTTTAAACTCAAATGCTGGAGGAAAGTGGCGCCAATGTTGAAGAAGGGGGACCAATTTCAAGTTCTTGCTCTGGTTCAGAAAAATAGTAGATCCGGAGCTATAAATCAGAGTGCGGTTCAAAATGAACTTCTTTTGCAAATGTAGTAAACCATTGATTTATAATTTGTCAAGAAAGTCTTTAAAAATTAGGTCGGGACGCTTTTGTTAGGTCATATGGGATTGTTACGTAAATCGCACGCAATCGTACGATTGTTACGTATTAATTTAAAAAAAGCTGTTTTTAACACTAACCTAAGTTAGACCAGTTGATCTTTTTTTTAACAGTTTATTGTATTAAAAATCGGAAAATTTAAGCCAAAAAACCAAAAACTGTGAAATTTGCTTCATGTTAACTGTTCGTTGGTGTAGGCACGACCAAAGCTGCCGCGGTCGGTCTGCTACCCTTCGCGATAACCTAAATCACCTAGAGTGTACAGACTGACAATAGAATGCACCTATAAGGTCGATTCATGCCTAGAATTATAAACTTTAAAATCGATTTTTAGCTAAAAAAATCGATATATGCTTTTCCTCCATATCTAAAACGCTTGATTTTAATGTTATCGGTCAAATTCCGTTAAGTTTTTTTAAATAAATATGTTATCTTTGAGTCACGGTTATGTAACACATAAAACATGAGCTAAAGTGACCGTAGGTCCCGTTTTTAGGTAGCCCCATAATAGTAATAGCCTTGGGGTTCCAAAATGTTTTGGTTTCTAGGTCGGGAACGTAAAATGTCTCATTTTAATTCAAAGTCTTCACCGTGCAAAAAAATTTAAAAGGGTCCCAGATATAGAAAAAAGGAGAAAACTACTGAAATTTTTTGAATAGCATATAAAAAGGGGGCCCATATCCCGTTTTGAGTCCAAAATCAAATGGTCACTGGTAGACATAAACAAGAAGAAGTCAAAAATAAATATTCCAATCAAAATTATCGATAAACTGCAATATTAGCTCCCTGATGCTAAGTTCGAGCAATGCTAAAGGATAAATTCACTTAAAATCAAGAATTATTGGTAACCTAAGCTTCTATAAAACAAAATGAAATCAAGAAAATCCCAATCAAGATAATATACCTAATGAAATTGAAATAACTGTAACATTTAAAATGTAAAATAAAATGAAAAAAGCCCTTGGATAAATATTGTTATCATGGATAATTTTTCAACTGAAGCATTCGGACACAAGGAGTGATTTCTCTTGTATCCACATGAAAAAATAAATCACAAAATAAGCTAAAAAAATTATATTTTAACAGTTACTGGAAGCACGACAGTAAAAAACGTCTAGGTCTGTTCGTAACGCTTGGTCCGGTACGTTTGTTTATAAACAATCTAAAAATAATTCCAGTGCGGCCTTCAGGCCGCACAGCCTGGCAAATGTACTATGTAATATTATCTACCTAATCAGCAGCTTTAAATAAATTAAAAGTAATATAGAAAAAACCCTACAGTACTACAATTTCCAAGGGGGATTGAAGTATTTATACAAAAATTTTAAGTGGAAACTTGGGTTAATCAGCAATCCTTGAAGTATTTTAGCACCTGAGAGAGCAACATAAGTATTTAAATTTAATTGTTTTATAACTACTAAAGCGATTTCATCCAATTAACAAACCAGCAAATTTTACGGTTCGTAAGAATCCTTATGTAAAGGTTCGAAGAGATTAATTTAAAAAAGCGACCTGTGCATCTGAACAAAAAAAATTTTGATTTATTGTTATTTATAATCGCTATACCGTTGTTATGACAACCGATTTTGCTGTTTTCCGAAAGCAAAACATAACCAAACTATTTTTTTATGAGTTAACTGTTATGGATCCTTAACGTAATCTTAGTTTATTCCTACAAAATTTTTGTTTAGCCGGAACTTGAAATGTTACGGCGCACAGTGCGGCAAAAGAGCTTCAAAGCTGGCATTGTTCGACATCGCAAAATTAAGCAAAAAGTAAATTTCACACCACAAAATGAAAACTTCGGTTTTGGAGGCCGATTTCAGATATTGCATCCTTCACAAACCCATAAAATTTGGAAGGAAACCAAATGTTGCTCTCTTTAAATTTTATTTCAGCACATCTGACAGTTTTACATATCCTGCGACTTTGTTTTATCATCTTCTAATTTTTATTTTGATAGTTTAACGCGAAGAACAAACATTAAATACATGTGGTTAAGCACTTCCAACTTTCTATATAAAATTTTATATTAATCATAAAGCGATACTTAAAGAAGTGCATAACAAAAATGCTAAACTTTCACAGTGCGAGTTACTTAAAATTCGATTGCAGTGCCAGATTAAAAATGTAAATCGTGGGTGCGCCTTAAATTTCTTGAAATGTTTTTGAGTTTTTTATGGTTCTGGATTTACAGGTTTGAGCTTTTTTTGCAATATTAAAATTATTGTAAAGTAGGAAATTTTGGAGCTTCCATGGGAGGTCCGTGGCCAGCCGGTCAATTTTGTTCGATTGGACCAGGATGGAATTTTCATTTGATTGTGGTTTGTTTACGAAATATGTTTAATATTTTGAAGGCAACAATAATAACAATAAATCTCAAATGCAGTAACAAACGATATTTTAATTATGTTAATGAAATTCTGCAAAACCGGTATCGATAAAATTGCAACCTACCCACCTTTGGTTACTTACCTGGAGCTGGAAGATGCCTTTAGTGGGCCCCTTCCAGTCCGTATAACTCAACAACATTTTTTATCACGATTTTATTAAAAAACCTTGACCGCCTAAACCAAGTAATTAGCGATTTATTTCAATAATAGCGACCGAGCAAGGGAATAAATCAGCAATTTCCCATCATCAAACCTATTCAATAAATTACTTCAAGGATTTTAGGCACCTTTCTTTTTTTACGAATAACGAATACGTGATGAATATTTTTAATTACACCAAACCATTTGGAAGAAGAACGACAATTTTCAAGTTAGTAGTAAAATTAATTTCAATATGCACCCACCCGCATATTCCACGTTACGCTTTATTAATATTTTTATGCGTTCAAATATGTTTCTCTATGTGTGTTAAGTGTTCTATAAAATGGAAGAGTTCCTTGTTCTATTTGTGTTCACTCAAGTTTCCCTAGAAAATTCGCATTGGTGAGAAACTTTTCACATTTATTTTACTGCATTTGAATCCCACGTAAATTTAACCTGCAGTGGGAAAAATTGCTACAACTGAAAGGTTTGAATTTTTTTTAAACGGATTTGATCGTAGTGAAAGTTGGGATGTCAACAATTATAAAAATTGACATTGACTATTGTATTTGCACTTGAAAATTGACCTATTCTCTTATGTAAACCAAACGAAATTTACATAAATTAAAATACTTGAACATTTTATTGTGGGAAAAATTGCAAATTTTTTGTTTTTGAGTAATAAATTAACATCCTAATATAATTTCCTTGTTTAGCTTATAGAAGCAGAAGGATTTATAGGATAACTCCTTCAAATAATTTCGAAAATCCAAGTAAAATTAGACAAATTTGGTTGTATAACTGCAACAAGCACTCATAAGCAAATAACAGTCGCAAATAATTCATTGCAATTCAACAACTTAAAAAATATTCCTCGATTCAGATTCGAACCCTGGAGTTGTTGTAATTGAAACTTTTACATTGTTATGTTCTGGAAAAAGCAGGAGTGGGGTTGGGAGAAAGGATTTCGAAAGGTGTATTGAAATAATTAAGGGTTGAACTGTGAAAAAAACTAAAAGAATAACAGAGAAAATTGAAATTTGGATGATAAACTTGAAAGTACGCGTAATTAAAATTAATAAAAAAAAGAGAAGCGTGGTAATGAATCAACAAATTCTGAACATTAAAATCACGAAATTAATTATAATTAAAATTTTAACTCGCAAAAATTTCTACGATTGATAACGAAAAACCACAAATGGTAGAACAATTTTCTCACATTCATAGGGAAAAATAAAGCAGTAAAATTACATTATTGTAATATTTTTTTAATTATTTCAATTATTTTGGTAATTTGGAAATGACTATTTGATTTTATTAAAGTAAGAATTGCCCAATTCAATCCGGAGTGAACTCAAAACTTTTTTCTGACCACTGTCCTCCTCAGAAGACAATCGCAAACCACTGAAGTCTTAAATGCATCCACACACCTTCTTAAACAGAAAAGAATTGAACTTTCCGTGGTTTAGAGCCCACGTTAACTTGTAGGTCTTCTGTGTGTACGATAAAATATTACTCTTCAAACTTTTAAAATTAACTATCAATTTGACTAGAATAAGGAAAATATCATTAAAACTGATATTCTGCTGCACATAACTGATTTTCTTCTTTTGCTTGTGTAACGTCTGGCACTTCCATTTACCATTAGTAGCTTCGGTGGTGTTTCGAAGGCATTTACTGT
Organism: Rhagonycha fulva; assembly: GCA_905340355.1. NCBI lineage: Eukaryota > Metazoa > Arthropoda > Insecta > Coleoptera > Cantharidae > Rhagonycha > Rhagonycha fulva. Next base: position 12,687,610 of record HG996558.1, read on the forward strand.
TTTTCTGAGCATATTCTTATATCTCAGCATAAAATCGACGGTTTTACACATGCCATAAGAAAGTTGAACTCTCCCTCAGATTTGGCCACTAACGTAGCTAGATGGGGGGGGGGGCTTGGTCTGATCGAATAAATGGTAAAACTACTTTAAAAGTGTGATATGAAGGTAGGATACTTACCTCAAAAAAATCAAAGAATTTTTCCCTAACTGGAGGGTACTCCGTACCCCCCAGACCCCCCGGTTTCACATTAATTCTTGCTTGCTTGATTTTCTATTTAGCTCCAAGTGTAAAGAAATGGGTGTGAAACCAGGGAATCTAGAGAGATACGGGAGTACCTTCTAGGACCCAAAGGAAGTTGGTCACAACGCCACTTGATCCTTTTAAAATAAAAAAAAGGTAGCTAACTTAACTCACAGTCGGAGAATGTAGGTCGCGCACTGCGCGTTTCGTGGGTCCTAAACTAAAATATCTAGTGTATTTACTATTTTTCTGCGAAAGATGGAAATTGGGCGCCAGTTGATAATAAGAAACCTTATCATCAACAAAACAAAATAGAGTTTTAGTTCATACAGGATGTTACAAAGTTTTTTGAAGAAAATAACCTACATGTCCCAATTTTATCGGATTTCTTAAATGTTGTTTTCCATTTTCTTCGCAACCCCCCCCCCCCCCAAAGCGTTTTTATAAAAAGTGCCGATTTATAAATCTGCTATAGTTAGGTTAGGTTAAATTTTATGACAGTTAATTTAGGCATCCATTGATGAAGGCGCTATTTCAGCCGTCCTCCTTTGGAGCCAAAAATAGTTGGGTCACCTTAGTAATAATGGCAAAAATTTTATACCTCTTTTTGTCACATTTCATGATTTTGATGTGAGGGTGGCTAGCTTGCATGTTCAGCTTCAAGAGCATGGGAACTCGTGAATATTTTAATCTTGAAAGTTACTAAATAATTGCAGTTTTTACGTGTTTTTTTTCAACCAATAGCAATTAAAATACATAAACAAAATTGTTCCTTTTCGTCATCATCATTTCCTTCATGGGTTAGGTCGCTGACTGTGTCTTTTAATATCATAATAAAAAGTATCTTCATATGTCAGTGACGCTCTGTAACCCAATTTTGTGAGAAGTTCTAGTGCGAATTTCCATCAGTTCCATTTATAAAACTTTGCTGGTACCTCATATTCTTCATCGAACATCAAGTCAGCAGTACTAACTTTTGATTTCAAACTTGAGTATACCGAGTGGTGCAAAATAAAATTGACAATCCTTTTCTTACAAGTAAGAAACTTTTTGATCTTGATCACAATGATCAGGAAAGCACACATTTAAAATTTCACTTCGTGTGGTTCTAAATTTGGCAACCGCAGTTAAGGGTCCCAATAGTGGGTTGATAGTCACTGGTACAAGTAATAAAGTTGATTCTTTCGCCTACATTTATAATTTAAAGACGAAATTTATGGCTTCTTTACTTTTTTGGGTAGGGCTAAATTGAGAAGAATTGATAGATTAAGTTGTTACGTTTATTGTTTGCTTTAAATCGTCTTAACTTTGCCTTGGTAAATAATTACCATTGTTATCCAAAATGGCTTCTTCATTTTTGGAGTTTTGCAATTTTCGTCGATACGAAGACAATTAAAATTAGGCTAATAAAATGTCTGGACACAAATTAATTTAGAGTGAATAGCATTCTGAAATACCATTTGGTTAACTTAATGACCGCATCCGGTTAAGCAAACCGTACAATTTTACCACAATAGACTGTAAAATGAATTTAAAATTATAGTTTTACAAAAATTTGCATTGTAAATTTTTTATTGATAAGCCTTGCGCTTTTGGCACGTTATTAAAGGAATCATCCTTGCGTGGTTTTCTATTGTTAGTTTTTTTTATAATTAACGATTTTGCAAAAAAAAGGTTCGGAGTTACCGTTCCACATGTATCGCAGTAAAATTTGTCATTCCACGACTCCACGTCAACTTTGAAAATGCACGAACTCCTTCCATCTTCGTGTCATTTCAACCCTGAAACAAATAACGAAGACATTTATTAAATTGGACAAATCCATTAAACCAGCATGTGTTTTCTTAACCTTCAAAGATTCTTGAATATCAAATTACCGTTCCCAAACAAAAAGTACTAACTTTAATAATTAAGAACTATTAAAATTACGACCATCATTTTGCAAGTGTAAAAATTAATGTGGTTGCTAAAGGTTAAAGTCGCGAGAACTGGCACAAGAAATTGTGTCAACTGTTTTTGTTGAACAGGGTTATAAGTTCTGGTTTTTTGGAAGTCTTGGGGGTTCGAATCCTGAATCCCGATAATGTAGTTAGCGATTTGAATTTAAAACACATTTAAGGTGCAAATTTTTGTGATTTTCGTTTGCATAATTCCGAAGGTAACACTGATAACAACGTAACACTTTTCCATTGTACTACCTGTTTTTTCTTTTTTAATTGAAGCAAAAGTCACGTCGTATAAAATTGCATGCAGAAATATTTTTATCATTTATCTTTATCCAGTAAGCCAGCCATACGAGCATACGACACAAGACAGAGCTTTATTATGCGACACTCCCATTTTGCAGACGAAGTTAGATTACAAAATATAATTTATTTGAAGCATACACATATTAATTATTCTAACAAGCTTTTCGTGAATGTGTTCCAAAATTATATAGTAGTTTGGCATTTTAACGTGAAAGTTACATAAAGAACTAAAATGACATTGTAAATTTGAAGATTAATTGTTGCTACTTTTTGGATTTATAACACATCCAAGTTATAAATAAAATTTTAGTTACAAAACAATGTGCATACATCCGCGTTCACGTTGCCTTTGTGATTTATAAAAATAAAATGCACACCGTGACTTTGTTGTGTCAAGTTTACCCAAATGAAAGGATGCTAATAAATTTCGAGGAGATTCGAGTAAATCCACCTTTTCGTTTATTTTGATAATCTCTACTTGGACACAATAATGCATCATTTTGATTAATTCGCACCACGTTTTCCGTTGGAGGATTTTCTCAAGTGTATAAAAATAAAATTTGTTTTAAAATAAAATATTAAATTGGCACGTTTTATGAGTAGATTTGATTAATAATAAGCGATAACGATTATTAGGTCCCACTGAGCACGAACATGAATTAATTGTGTCGATTGGAGGTTTCAAAATTACAAGTGATTTTTTTGATTTTCTGTGCTGTTTTTGAAGCCAGCCAACCCTCGGCCCAATAATTAGGCTACAACAACCAAGGAATCAATCCTCAAGATGGCTATCTGGAAAATGTCGTTATTGCATCAAATATTAAAATATTTTTCGATCAGAAAAATGAAACGCTCAGGTTCAGGAGGTTGTCACTAGACCACAGCCTAACCTTTTCAAAGAGGTACGAGTCGCCACTGCTGTGCATTACATGAGTTTTAATTTCTAAATATTTTTTATTTACAAATTTATTTCCTAATATTGTTTAGATTTTTTATTACATTTTATGCGAGTAGGTTCACTTGGATATTTATGTTTGAAAACAAAGTCATAGGTAGGATAAACAAAAACTGATATAAAAAGATAACGATTCGATCAATTTTGCTTTTTCAGTTAATTATGTTTGATCAATCTTTATTTGTACAAATTTTTAACCCTTGGGTGTTTTATCAATTTGGATGACTCCAGAGTAGTGCAAAAAAAAGGCTTTTGTGTTTTGAGACGGTATCAAGAGGAGGGATAAAAGGGGGAACTACATTTTTGTGTCATAAAAAGAAATTACCATTTCAAGCTGAAGAATTTGCTCGATCTGGATTCGAACCCTATCGTACTAACTGTGAATACGCGCGTAACCAACTGCACTGTCGTTGCTATTGAATTTATTTTTCTTGAACTTATCTTTGTTGCTAATTCTATAAGACTGCTAAATCTAACTTTTTATTTTTTTACCACAATTTTGAACTGGGGGGGGGGGGGCGAGAACACTAAAAATTAGAAAAGTTACACCGTGAAAAATTATTTTAGCAACAAATTACTAACTTCACATTATAACATTTATAATTTTTTAGGAAATAAAATTTTATTTTTTATTACGAGTTGATTACGATTTTTTTCAAATTACTTATTCAAAAATAATGTAATTTAAAGATGGCAACTACGAGATCTTATTTTAGAACTTCAAATTTCTATTTTCACCATAATAATAATTGATTTGAAGATTTGATCAGTTTATTTCAAGTTCATAACTTTAAAGATCTAATTTTTTGAACTTCAAATTTCTATTTTTGAGATAATAATTATTGACTTGATTTCAGTCAAAATAAAGTTTATCAGTCAGATAAAGTTAATAACATCAAGATCCGATTTTCAGAAGTAAAAATTTTTATTTGCAAGATAATAATAATAGATTTGGTAATATAAAGCTCACAACCAAAAGATCAGAACTTTGAATTTATATTTTCAAGATCATAATTATTGATTTTATAATTTAAACTTTATAACTGCAACATGTGATTTTCAGAACTCCAAATTTCTATTTTTCGAGATAATAAAATTATTAACTTGGTAATTTAAAGTGAATAACCAAAAGATTCGATTTTGAGAAGTTGAAATTTTTATTTGCAAGATAATAATATAGATTTGGTAATTTAAAATTTATAACCAAAAGATCACAACTTTAAATTTATATTTTTAAGGTCATAATTATTGATTTCATAATTTAAACTTTATAACTGCAAGATCTGATTTTCAAAACTTTAAATTTCTATTTTTGAAATAATAATTATTGATTTGATAATTTATAAATTAAAACCACAAAATCCGATTTTCAGAAGTTCAAATTTTTATTTGAAGGATAATAATAATTATTAATAATTTCAAGTTTATAACGAAAAAATCAGAACTTTGAATTTATATTTTCAACATCATAATTATTGATTTCGTAATTTAAAGTTTACAACTGCAAGATTAAATGTTTAGAACTTGTAATTTATATTTTCAAGACAATAGTAGTTGATAACTTGGTAATTTAAAGTTCATAACCACAAGATCTGATTTTCAGAACTTTCAATTTCTGTTTTTGAGAAAATAAGGTCCAGTTGTATAAAAGAGAATCATCCTTGACCATGGATCAAGCTCCAATTTAAACCAATCAGTACAGTTAAAATTTTATTTTAAGTTTTCTATTGGTTCAAATTGAAGCTTGATCCATGATCAAGGATGAACCTCTTTTATACAACTGACCCTAACTATTGACTTGATAATTTCAAGTTGTAATAACCACAGGATCCGATTTTCATAAGTTTAAATTTTGATTTGCAGGATATAGTAATAATAATAGATTTGGTAATTTGAAGCTCATAACCAAAAGATCAAAACTTTGAAATCATATTTTCAACATCATAATTATTGATTTCGTAATTTAAAGTGTATAACTGCAAGATCTGATTTTTAAGACTTACAATTCCAGTTTTCAAGATAATAATTCTGGTAATTTCAAATTTTCCAAAAATTGTAATTTGTACGTATCAGCAGCATTTCTAAAAAGTGTGACCATTACTACATTTTTTTAATTCAAATTTTTTGTGATTTTTCTTACAAAAAAACAACAGAAACAGATGCCAATAAATTGTTACATAATTCGAAAGCGGTGCGATGTAAACACTTAATTTATTAAGATTTTCTGGCGATAATTAATAATAATTATAAATACTTCGCCATAATACATTTTTTCGGTATTTTTAGCGAACAAAAAGTATGGAAAACATTCAAGATTAAAAGAAATCATGTCCTTAATATATTATCTTATACTATTGATAAACTGCCAAGTTAATGATCATTAGGGATGCTTTCACACGGAATTTCACGAATCTGACTTGTAAGAAAAAATCTTCACATTAACATTAAAATTTACTCAACTATCGTTAATTCTATTTAATAAGTTAAATCATTCTTTAAACTCCGATTTAAAAAATAATTAATGATCATTAACCTACTTTTTCATTCGCGACCAATTTAATTTATTCAATAATAGTTGAATAAATAACAAATTGAATGGTAGGTAATTTGAGTATTTTTCGTTTTGTGTATCCGTATTTATAAAATTTATAAGGATCTTTAATGATCATTAACTTGGCATTGTGCTGATGGTACCTAATACCAAAGACGCTTAGCGATTACTCTTTTCCGAAAAACTTGAGTAGTTCCCAGATTATATTTGAAACGGAGTTTAATTGTTACGCGTTTGTCAACGTTCTTGAGTGACTTGTCAACGTTTCCACTAGTCCCAAATGCTTTTTTGGCTTTCAATCCCCCTCCCGCTAAAACATCATATAAAATAATAAAATCGGGTTAGAAATTTATATCTAACTTAAAAAAATAACATAAAGTTAGCGCTCTTTACTGTTACGCGTTTCATAATCGAAGTTTTTATTGCACGAAATTTGTTTCGAAAACCGCGAACCGCGAAGCGGGGAGTTTTCTAAATGATAAGTGCAATAAAATAAATATTGGGATAAAATTTATTTGATGGTTTGTTCATGAGCAAATTTGACTTGTGTACTCAATTCTTTTGTAAGCATTACCAATAAGTCGCATAGAATAACAAAAAGTGCCTTGAAATTTTTATCGAATTTCAGAATAAACGTAAAGTTGGCTCTTGGATGTTTTTGACCCCAAAAATTAAGTGTTGGAATATACATATTTTTGACGGATTCTAACGTATTTCAATGAAAAATGCGACTAACGTAGTCGATTTTTACGTAAGTATGTTATTTAACATTTTACGGACAATTTAAGTCAAAAATTTTTGATTTTTATTTTTAAACATTTCTATGCATTATATGCCCCCCCCCCAAATACGTTATAGACTAATAAAAGGGCATCGAGTTTGAGATCGGATTTCAAAAATTAAATGTTAGGAAATATTCGCTTTTTCGACGGCTGCTCATGTATTTTCAATATTGCAATGCGATTTCCTGGTCAATTTGTAAAGTTAAATTTACTTGGCGTTGAAAACGAATTGATTATTTGCCTAAAAATTAAATATTAAATGGGTGGTTGATGGCTTACCGTGCAAATCAGGGTCAGGTCAGGACTTTATTGCCACTATATTCATCTTGTAATTTTCTAGTGGTTTTTGGGCACCACGTCCTTAAATGGAAGACGAGGCAACTTTGTAATAAAAATATGTGGAGAACAATTTTAACGGTTCTGCTTCCGTAAAAATGTACACTTTATGGAAGCAAAAGCTCTGTTAGGTCAATTTTAGAAATAATAATTTTCTCACTAAAATCTTAACTTCTTCATCATCTCCGAACTTATTCCGAGTTCTAAGTCTGTTTTTGCGACTTACAATGTTTGACCACATTAATGCAAATTAGTGGTTAATTAAGTAAAATTATTTATATCTTTACGATCTACCATAGAGGTCCCCGATTTAGAATCAATCTGACGAATTCGTCGAACATTGTAAAGCCACCTTATAATTTGTCTTTCACCGAAAATTGCGAAAGAAAATCGAAGCCGATTTATCAATTTTGTTGATAATGTTTTTGGTAGGAACAAGTACACGTCTTAGGAATTAGATCAAGACCACCCGCAAAAAGCATGCAAAGCGTGGGTGTGTAAACATTCCCGGATATTAATTTCTAAAATTGATTTGTTATCACCCGTAAAAATTACAAGCTGCAATTTGTTGGCTCGCTTCAAACAAATCAACTCTAGAAACTAATTATAAGGAGGAACAAATCGGTAGAAATTGGAATGGTTTTTGTTTCCTCAAAATTTTTCATTTATGTGAAATCGTCCGGAGGTGTTTGTGAAAATCGAACCTAAACAGGAAATAGTCTACCAATATTTTACAAAAACAAGTTTTGTCGAGTTAAATATTATGTTTTAACTTTACTTACAATAAATTTCCTGTTTTATAGTTTTTACCTTGGGCTTTATAGACAAAGTTGTCGTGTAAATTCAGAATTCTTATGATATTCTGGTACCAATACCGGTTCTAAATGACATAATGGTACACTTATGAACCGTTTAAAACGATAAAAGTACGTTGGTGCTTTGGAGAGCGGGGGGGGGGGGACATACAGTTACATTTTTCCCCAATACTAATAATTGTTTTTCGTTTGTTTCAGATTGCTCTCACCTTGGTCTTTGGATTTTAGAAATCACAACATAGGAGACACATATAGATGAGTGTGTGTTAATTTTTTATACGAACGCACTTTTTTTTACTAATAAACGATATCGTTAGTGTGCGAGCGGGAGACTCGCAAAAAATTGTGATTTAGTTGTATTAAATAAACGTGATATTATGTATAACTTAAACGTAAATTTGGCTCAATCAGCAGCCAATGCAGTAAATAGTTTATTATCTGTGGATAACGCCTGCACCACCCCTAGAACGCCAGAAATATTAAATTCGTTAATAGCCATGACAAATCCATTAGATAATTATACATTTGGTGACGAACCACCGAAAACCACCAGATCTGGACCACCAACAACTATGTCCAACGACTCCAACAGCTCAAGCTGTAGTCAATTAGAATCGCCTACCACTACACCTCCTAGCATTCAACATACTTGTTCTCAATTAATAAAAGCTGGACTCAAGCTTTCGATCGAACAAAAACGGAAATATAACAGCGAATCTGAAGACCTATTGGATTTAGATCATTGTAAACGGATCAAGAAATCTGAATCCGAATCGGATGAGAAAAAATACGATGGGGTATGTATTGCTTTAGTTCTTCCATATACATTATTTTCATCTTCACCCAATTATTGAATTTTAATTTTTCTTCTCTTCTTATCTGTCTCTGCTTTTTCTAAATTTGTATAAATACACGTCGCTCTCTTGTTCTCCTGCATCCTAAATCAGGTTACCAGTTGTTAATGGTTTACCTTTGCCTTCCGAAGAAAGACGGCCCAAAAAAAGCTAATTTTTTTTTAACAGCCCAGCTTCAGCCGAATGTTGTGTTTCAGTCTTATGTAAACTCTCCATTCTTCTTCCGATCTGTTTAAATTAAAAACAAATTTTGCAGCTTATTATTTCAATTAATCAATTTGGAAGAGAAAATATTTGATGTAATCTTGAAAAACCATTTACCCATTCATTTGTATAGTAAACTTTTAAGTGGTTTTATTTTTATATTTAAAATTTGGCAGTAGAACGAAAAACATATCAAATTTCCAAACTGGTACGGTTTTCTGACACTTTGCCAAAATTACTCAACCAAAATTGAAGCAAATTTTTGCATTGTTGCGAGGAACGAGCGTTTGTTTAGTTTTAATGTTGATAAATTGATGTTAAGTTGGTGAAGGCAGAAATAATCGATCGTCCATAGTTGGAAGAAATAAAATGGAAGGCAAGTTGCGCTAATAAAGTTAAACAATGCGTAGGCTGTGGTTCGTTACATATTTTAAACAAGTGCTTATTTATTATAAGTAAATGAAATATTCAGTGGGTACTAAATTATTTTTTAGTGAAGTTACAAGGTCGTATATTTTAGACATAATTAGGTATTCAAAGCAAAATTTGGGTATCTTCTACCTGTTTTCGTTTTGTAACTCTTCAAAACTTGTTGGATCTGCTTTGAATATTCCATTGTGTGCAGATATGTAGACGGGCAAACACGATTATTTCGACAGCGTTTCAAGCAGACTTAACGTCTCTCAATTTGTTTGCGTAAATCTAACACGAGCCGACCCACTGAAAATTCAAAACATGTTCAATTTGACATTTTTGTGAAATGCGAAGACACCTGTGATATTTGATGAATATTGAGTATGGAGGTCAAGGACAAAGCTACATTTTTCCGAGAAGCGGTTTTCTCTCTGGGTCTGGGACGTTCACACTTCAGTTGGCACGGTTATGTCACCACCACCCTTGAACACTACCGGGCCCATGCCCTGTTTTCTACTAGTTTTTGTCTCTTGAACCTGTTGTAAAACAGGGGTGGAATCTTATTTTTGATTATGACTGATCATTACGATTGATCATTTTCAAACATTAACGTTGTTTGTCTTCATCATGTTTTTTAAAACTTAATTCTTTTTGTGTAGCAGTATGGTTTGATGTGCACGCTAGTGGACTGTGGAGCGATAGACTCCGCGTTCGATTCTCAGGATGCGCTGCTGTGTTCCCGAGGGGAGTACGATGACCTAAACGAAGTGAGTGTCTTCTTCCATTACCGATCCTTCCTTAATTTTTCTGTGTAATTGACTTTTATTTTAGTTACTATATTAGGAATTATCAAGTGCAATATTCATGATGTCGTTCGATCTTCCAAATAAGACTATTAACGTAATCTGTGCTCTTTATCTTTTCCTTTCAATATTCAGATCTATTTTTTAATTATTTTAACCAAGAGGAATATTTTTCGTCATTTAAACAATTTTAAATTTTGGAAATGTAAATCGGAACGAAATGGGTGGGCGGCATTTTTGAGTTTGGTATATTAACTAACAATATAATCCATTTGATATGTATCACTAAATTCTCATTTCATTTCTCATCTACATAATATACAATCCTTATTTTCCTGATCTACTGTTAATTTCTTCTTGTAAACGCTTTAAAAAGGTAAGAGTAATAGGTGGTCCAATAGAAAACATAAATTTTCTCAGTGTGCTTTCTGGTAATAGGCATAACAGTCAGTTTATTCGCCTATAATGGACTCACTTGAAATGAAAAGTCGCCTGAAATGGATGAATTCCGACGTATTCATATTTTAAATGTATCGGGGTTAATAGGAACTTCTACTTGTAATGCATTAATTTTTTGATCCCTTGAAGTCTATTATAAGCGGGATACACTAACTTTTTTTAAGTTTTTAGTAAGCCATACATATTATTATACGTACATACTCATATTTCTTGATCTTACATAACAGAATCATTTTTAGGTACCTAATATTTTTTTTTTTAGAACAATATTTAATAATTTAAAATATTTTGTTTTAAAAAGAAACATTGTGACTCCAAAAAGTACAGAAAAAAATTAAAAAATGATTATTTGTGTATCAAGGCACTAAAGTTCAACTTTTTTCACGATATGATAAATTTGTCTGCTTAATTCCTAATTTTTTTTATGTTTATTTATAATATTGTTAATTGTTATGCTATTAAAATTCTAGTGGGTGGCAACATAGTTTTTAATCTCCATTTTACCTTGTAAATTTTACCTTAAATGTATATGTTTTTGGAATTCCATATTCATATTTAGTAAATCGAAATTTAAATAATATATTGTTATTAAAGCAGTAAATATTCATAAGTAGCATTCTCAGTGCCGTGCTGAGCTTTTTATACGGAGTATAAGGAATAGGGGGCTGGAGTCCCCCTATTTTTGGGTCTCACCCTTCTGTATAGCTCTACAATGCTGCTCGGTAGTCGACTTCGTACAACTCTCAAAATAGGCAGTGATGAGGCAGGAAATATTGACTAATCTGAAATGCAATTGATGCTTTCCGAATTAAAGGTTGAAATAGTGTAGTTCCTCCTTGCACATGCTAGTGGTTTTGCGGTTAACCTATAAATTACCCTTGCCAAGTTTATTTAATTGCCTCGGTCTCAAAGCCAACATTCAATTATTATATAAATTTAATTATTTATAATAGTTTCAGTAGGGCCTTCATACCGCACAGCCTGGGCAATGTAATCATAATAAGAATTGTCTAGATTTGTCGGTGACGGTCAGTTTATTACTTTTAGGTCGTGGCGCTTTGCACGTAACTTAGATCTTAATTTGTTCATTTATTACAAATTTAAAAATACTTCTAGTGCGGCCGTAAGGCCGCACAACCTAAGAAATCAAGTTATAATATAAATTTCTCGTCCATGAGTTGCACAACACCCGAGTGCAATGATATTGCATCCACCAAGCTTACCTTTTTGGACATTCTATTGCTTCAAGCCGATCGTGACGTCACATCATGATCAAGTGATGAGAAACGACAAATCATATGAACTTTGTAGGTGTTCAGTGTCACGTGAACCCCTCCTCTAACTTGTTGGTTTTTTTATTTTATGGACGTTTGTAACACGTAATTTTTAAACGTACTTCTCATGTCATAATAACGTCTTCGGTCTGTGAGTTTTTGCTTTAATTATTAAATGATTATAGCTCTCTTTTGCCAACTTTAGTAAGTGACAGAAAAAACTCACCAGAATGTGACGTGATTATAACGTTACTGCGTTGCTGGGAATCTTAGTGCTACGGTGCACATTAAATTTTTTTTTATATCACGAAGTTATATAATACAAATTTGAACATTTAAATTATAGAATTTTAAACCAAAAATTGAGTTTCTTGAAAAGCAACAACATAATTGACAAAGAGCGTTGAGGTATTTATTTTGTGCATAATCACAGGGGCGTAGCTAGGGGACAGTTACCATAGGAAATGGAAAAATATCATAACGATATTTTCCTCAAAAAGTTTTCTCCATGAAACGGGAGAGCTGTAACAAAGCAATTAGACGACTTTTATAAATTAAATTGGCGTCATTATCATTTTTTACAACTTGCTTCATTGCTACGTTGTTATGACAAGGGGGGGAGTAATCCATCCCCTCGATTCATAGAAAGTTTAAATGGTTTTTCCATTTTCCGGGGTGAGATGATCTCTCCGATTCTTCTGTTTTACTCTCCTCCTAGGAGACCTCAGTCTGTCAGCATTTGGAGGTTGGTAGCTTTGCTGGCAAAATCAGCGCTTGTGTGGTACTGTACATAAATTTTGTTTGATGTATACATATTTACTACTGACCACCAGGTACTAGGTAAAACATGTCACAAATTTTCTGCTCACTGTGACAGATGGTTTTTCTGCGACTCCTTGTGGGCAGAGTTAATACTAAATATGTTACAAAAACAAATCTCTCATCGGTTTATTCATTTATAAGATAACTAACCTAAAATAAATTCAAAAACCAATCAGATGTGAATTATTGCAACGTAGAATTAACCCTGGCCACCAGGGGAATCGGGAAAGCTATCTGTCAAATCAAATACTTTATCTAAAAAAAGTATCAAATTTGTGGCATATTTTATGTTGGTACGTAGTGATCTTCTAGCGGAACTGCTGATACCTGCTCTTGCGCCCCTCCTCCGCAAATTTTTAATATGTCGCCTCAAATCATAAAGTTGCAATGAAAAAATTGAAAATTATTTATGTAATTGTAGATCATGTTCAATGCGCTCTTGACATTTTGCGCCTCTAGGGGCCGCTCACCTGGTTTACCGCTTAACAACCCTCCCCCCCCCTCCGAATTTAAGGTAATGTTTGTTTACTGAATGTTTAAGGTACTCACTGAAAACGACTGCTATTATTGCTTAGTTTTCTAGGGTCGGCTTGTTTTTTTTCTTCGCACTTTTTATGTCATATAACATAGCTCGGCCTTCGGCCTCACACGGATCTTTGGTTGTTTTCTAATCCTCCAATTTTCTTGCAATTGAAACAATTCCGACTTTTTATGAATGGATCACTTCTTGCTCAGTAATCAGTAATCACTTCTTGCTGTCTATTAGTTTTTGACTGGTTTTTTGACCCAGAGCATAAAAAAATGTACTGCTCTAAATTATTTTTAATATTTACTATATAAAAATAATGCTTTCAACAAATTATTGTTTGTTTTAAATCTAAATCTAAAATTAAATTTTGTAGAACATGAAAAGTTCTCATAACTTGGGGAAAAGGGCGAGTCCGGAGGCCGAGTTATGTTACGTGATAAAGTTATAGTGCGAAGGCCGTAGGCCGAGCTATGTTTTGTTTTGATGGAGAGCGGCCTTAACATTACACCACAGCGTACCAAAAAATGGTCATCTTTTACTTTGCTTTCATTGGCGGATCAAAATAGTAGTTAGCTATCGAAAACAGAAATTGGGAGCTGGAGCAGGGGTTAAACTCGGTGCAGGCACACGTCGCTTTCGATGCAATGCACTTTTTATCTGGCAGCAAACAGAACCTTGTTATTAAACAAAATTTTCCTTCAAAATATAGAAGATTTAAAAATTTAAGCAAAGCCTTTTTTAATCAGATAAAATTAATGGAATTAAAATTGGGGGTTATTGTACGGAACTTGCTCGGAGTATTGTAAATTTGAATACTCATAGCTACAGAAAATGAAATTAAAATGATGGAAATGAACTCGATCGAAAATAAGATCAAAAATTGAAAAACATGTCTTCAGTACCCCCCCCCCCCCTCCCCAAAGAATTTTACGATAGCTCCGCGATGATTGAGGCTCAAACGAATAGTATCCGATCGTAATTAATAATAATTAGAGATGAGAGTTTTAGGTTTTTAGCTTTATATTTTAGCTCTCATTTTTATTTTATTTGTACCAAAATTCGTTTCATGAAAATCTACGTCATATATAAGCCCTATTTCTTTTTACCTTTTTGTCTTTTTTTTCATTTTTCAATTTTTACGACTTATCTTAGCATTTTGGAATCTTTTTTTTAATTTTTAGTTCAGATTTGTTGTAATTAAATTGTAATTATTTATTAATTTAAATAATATTGAAAAAATGCAGTTACCACATTTTTCACTTGTTAGAAAATCATACACTGTTCTTCACTTTTTATTAAAAAATTCACTATTTTCACTTTATGTTGAAAGCAATAAACAAAAAAAGGTCATTCAAAAGAATTGTAGGAAAAAAAGACCCAGAGATACAAAATGTTTCATCATGAACGGAACATAGGGGGGATTCCCCCCCATATTTTAGATATCAGGAAAAAAGTTGGTAAAAGCACTCAGAAGTTGGTTAATTTGGTTTTTTTTTATGTCTAAATTTACAAAAAATTGCAAAATTTACAATAAGTTGGCAATTTTGAATTAATTCAGTTGGCAAATTTGGGATTGTTCCCCCGTGAAAAAAGCTGGTTAAACACGTCCCTGTGTTTCATGTTTTGGGTCGCAAATTTGGCTAGGGGGTTAAAAAAAAGGTCATTAAAAAAAATTTAAGGCTTTTTTTTATTACTGGTATTTTAATTTAAGTATTTTAATACTGGTGGTAGTTTTTTTTGAATTAATACGACCTGAAAATCTTTCGTCTAATAATAATTTACGAGACGAATACCGCGTCATTACCTCGAAAAACTACCTAAATATTTTACTTATTGCTTTTGACTTGAGGAACTTTAAATGCATAACCGCTTAGGTTTTGATGAAAACAAAATACTAACTAGATAAATATAATTTTTTGAAAATAAAAATCAATTTAGATTATTTTATTTAAAGTGACGCAAATCGAATCACATCGACGCAGATAGGATCTTTTGATAAATCGATACCCTGATGTACTTCTTCTATCCTCTATGTTATCATAATTCTTAACTAAAAATGATATATTGGGAGTTGCTTTATTAAAATTGTATGTTTTGTTGCAGTTGACAGCGGAAGACGAAGAGAGACGCAGAAGACGCCGAGAACGAAACAAAATAGCAGCAACAAAGTGCCGTTTAAAGAAACGAGAAAAAACAATCAACCTGATCCAAGAATCTCAAACCTTAGATGACCAAAACATCGACCTAAAAACCCAAGTTCAAGAACTTCAAACCCAGCGACGTCAATTATTGGAAATGTTATCAACACACAGACCAAATTGCAAAAACAACGTGCCACGATCAACGAGAGACGTTTCATTAAATCGTCTACCCCCATTGTTTATATCAAATTCGATAATCGAATCGAATCATTCCTATAGTCGTCCATCGTCCGTAGATCCAAATTATAAAGCACAAATTGTGGATATGTATAACCGTCCAGCAAGTGTCGGCGTTTG
This sequence comes from Rhagonycha fulva, assembly GCA_905340355.1. Taxonomy (NCBI): domain Eukaryota; kingdom Metazoa; phylum Arthropoda; class Insecta; order Coleoptera; family Cantharidae; genus Rhagonycha; species Rhagonycha fulva. The sequence continues at coordinate 12,703,396 of HG996558.1, forward strand.
CAGTGATATGACGTACAACCGCTCCATCATACAATACAACAAACCACCAAATATAATCGTAGAACCTGTATCGGATAGTTACCAACAAATTACCAACCTCGACGATGGCGAGTGCATATCGTATCATTATAATAATCAACAGTGTCACAATTATAATGGAACAAATCAAAATTACAATAACAACGGAATGGATAACGGTTGTATGGCGTAATTTATGTACATAAATACCTCGATTGTTTAGAAAGAATTATTTTGTTACCAGATCTGACAATTTTATTACCAGTGTTAAAAATTTCTTAATTGTTAATAATTAATAGTGCACAATATTTTTAGCATTCCATATAGGAATAGTATTTTCATATTATTACGTTGTTTATATTAACTTTTGATATTACTGCCAAATTTTTACCTATTTTATTACTTGTGAGATAATTATCTATCAATCTGTTTGTTCTTTTTTACATTTTATTGTATTTTTGTATTTACTTACATATTTTATTAATGCGTAGTTTAAAACTACTTACGTACCTTTCATTATTTATATGGTTGGTAAAACATGGCCATCGAATTTTTGTAAGTTTTTTGCTTTAACGGTCTTGAAACAGTGAACATTCCTACGCATGGGGAACGAGGGAATCCCCTGGTTCTATACGGCCAGAAACAATTCAATACAGTAATAGAGTTGGCAAATTTCTTTATGTTGATGTGGTTTCCTGGTTATTTGACTTGAAAAACAATTATAAACATGGTCTTTTAATAAAATAAACGTTTGAGATGATAAAATCATAAAGCATACAAAATCTCGCAAAAAAATTGATAATGGCGCACAACTCGATAATATATAACTGTTTGGGCAGCTGATAGCTCAGAACATGTTTATTACCACTGGTTTTTTTTGAAACATAATAACAAAGTTTCCTACAAAAACAATGAAAATTGTCCATTCTATTAATTTGATTGGTTTTTGCAAGCTTTTGTTTTATAATGCAAAAGAAGAAATCTCTATGATCCCATTCACATAGAGATTATTTGTATTGCATTGTAAGAATGCGCCATCACCAATCAAATTTAAATTGTAGACTTACATTTGATCTCTGATTTCAATGCAAATGATGTCTTTGTGAACCACACTTTAAGGTACGGTAAAGAAAGAACTAGCAGTTTTTTGAAAATTTACTCCGCAGTTTTATTATATCTGAACCGAATTTTAGCTCTCCCCCTCAACTTTTTTTGTAGAAAAATTATTAAAATACTTGAAAATTGGGAAAATGAGTTCTGAAAAACATTTTCTGTTGCTCCTCAAATTTTGTCCAGTCACAAATCACTAAAAAATCTTCCGAAAAAAACTAAATTTTAATTAATTTACAATACAATTTGAGTATTCATTTTGGTCTGTTTGAAAGAAAACTTACAAAAATTCAACGTCCATGTTAAAAAAATCATTTTTAATTTTAAGTGTTTTGTCATTACACTTTTTTAATCGATGATTCTTGAATTTTGTGATTATAGTATTTCGCTGTATTACTTTTTTAAAAATAATTTGTTGTAAAAATTTCAAGAATGTACCGGTTTGTTAATCAAGGGTTTTATTTTTTTCTTAGGCAATTTATTTTTGCATAAATTGGCTTTAAGGATGATTTGCTTTTCTCAAAAACAATGGAAATAAATGTGCTCCTACTGTAATTTTTTCAAATGGTGTTCACAACAATGTCTCATTGTTTGAAGGTACAAACAATAATTGGCTATTGTTATGATCTCCATCCTCAAAGAAAAAGACAAGAAAAACCTTAATATTATTGTGATACCCAATTGGGCAGAAGTTTCAAAAATGCTGCACTATTTTTTTGAATACTTTGTTGTGTAAAATATTAATGCATGTGCCATTTTGTTATTAAATAGTTTTCTATTTTTCTATGTATAAAGAAAAACAAAGTTTAATATTGGAAGTGTTGTTAATAAAAAAACTATGGTGTAGATTGAAGGTGCCGATAAAAACTTGTTGAAATCTCGATTTCTTTATTTTTTTAATTTATTATCATCTACTACTACGTACCGCACTTAAATCATGTTTTGTATATATTATGCTTTAATTAAGTAATTGCTTTCTTTATTATTTCTATTTGCAACATCTAACACCGCCTTGTTATCATTTTATAAATCGATAAGTTTATACACTCGTTACCTACATTTTTAAATTTAAAAACGGGTTAAATATACCTGAACAAGAGTTATATTGTGCCTTAAACATTGTTTATAATTGGAAACGTTTATTTTAATAAAAATTTAAGATCAAACAGATTTTTTTGTTTCTTTTATCTCGTCCAATCGCTTAAGAGCGCCATTTACTTCCCTATAAGTACTTATGACTGGGATCAAACTCTGAATTTTCAGCAGCATATCTCGCACATATTTTACTGCCTGGTTAGTAAAATCTCTAGTTCCCGCCCATATTTTTTAAATAGCTAAATTAAATTTGCACTATCATAATTTAACCTGTGAATGTCACAGGGTGGCGTCGTCAAGAGTCAAATTCTCGAAATAGAACCTTGGGAAATTGTTCACAAATATTTCTTAACTCCAGTCTTGGCGCTCACGTTGAAATTCAGTTGTTGTACGATTCCAATAGATGGCTGTGTTTTCAATAGTCGATGCAGGCTAGGGGATTACCTGTACTATACAATGATTTGCATTAATTAATCTGCACCCAGGGGGGGAGTTTACCCTTCCTTCCCAATATTTAATAAATTTGGCAAAAACACTCAAAAGTTGGTCAATTTGGCATTTTTTTATGTCTAAATTTACAAAAAGTTGGCAATTTTAAATTAATTCGGTAGGCAAATTTGGGATTGCTCCCCCCTGAAAAAAGTTGGTTGAGCACGTCCCTGTCTGCACCTTGTACACCTATATAAAAAACAATAAGAACTACATTTTGCTTCTGTTGACTAATAAGAATGTGTGTCGCTATTATTATATCAGGGTTTTAAAATTTCAGCTTCATAAATCGCGGGCCGATGACATCACATATTCCGCAAGCTCACCTGATTGGATGTGAAACGGGACTAAAAGTCCAGAAAAATTTGAGTGTTCAAAATTCGTGCTGTTTTGTAATAGAACTTTAGAAATAAAGACGCGCATGAATGGATGAACGAGATTCTTAGAGAATTAAGTTTTTGGGTGTAACTAATTCCTACCATGAGGGGTTTTAAATTTTAGAATTTGTTGTTGGTATCTTTTTGACATACTAAAAGTGTAGAAAAATCTAAGTGTTTCAAAATTCGTGTTTTGGCATGGAACTTTTAAAATAAAGACGCGCATGAATGGATTAACAAAATTCTTAGAGAATTAGGTTTTTGGGTGTAACTATAGATTTCAATCACTAAATAGATAAATTATTAACTCGTTGATATTAAATTATATTAAAACTTCAAAATAACGAGTTATTATATATCTTATTCTGATGACGGACGATATCATCGTCAATTAATTTTTAATTTTAATAATAACTCGATAATTTGGAGGTTTAATATAATTTAATCACTAAAAATTAAAAAATAAAAAACTTTTTAAGAAGGGCACTTTTTTCAGAGCCCTTTTAATTTAATCAACAGATGGCGCCTACTTAAATATTTTTATAAAATAAGAGGAATTTGCTATATTTAAAATATAGCAAATTCGTTGAGATAATACTATTCTATAAACAATATTCTTGATCTTAAGCGATTTTGAGTTCGTAATATTTATTTATAAAGACACAATTCATAATTAAAGTTTAATTATCTTTTTTTGTAAGTGAGTGTGTTTTGACATACTCAATACGAACTCAAAATAGCTTAAGATCAAGAATATTATTTATAGAATAGTATTATCTCAACGAATTTGCTATATTTTAATATATAGCAAATTCCTCTTATTTTATAAAAATATTTAAGTAGGCGCCATCTGTTGATTAAATTAAAAGGGCCCTGAAAAAAATGCCCCTCTTAACAAAAAATTAAACGAACCTCAAAAAGGAAACTAAAAAGCATAAAATAAATATATTACATTTTGAGTCTTAATAAGTAATGTAAGTAACTACTTTTGAGTCAGTGCAAAGAAAAATAATCAAAGATTATTAAATTACTTTAAAAAAATTATCTAATATGAGTTACTAAATAGTAACATTACTTTTATATATCAAGTTATTTATAATGAAAATATATAATCTATGACAATATTGTTTCGCTGTTATTTCAGCTCATCGGATAGATATAATATGAGCTGAAATAACAGCGAAACAATATTGTCATAGATTATATATTTTCATTATAAATAACTTGATATATAAAAGTAATGTTACTATTTAGTAACTCATATTATATAATTTAACAAGTTAATATTCATATTACTTTAAAAAAATTATCAAAACAAAAGTCACCCACTCTGCACCGACTTAAATTTAGTTACTTACATTACTTATTAAGATTCAAAATGTAATATTATTTTTATTTTATGCTTTTTAGTTTCCTTTTTGTTTTTTTTTTTTTTTATATTTTTTATATCTTAAACCCTTTAGCCAAACTTGCAAATCAAAACATGAAAAATTTTGTATCTGTCGGTCTTTTTGGCCCACAATTTTTTTAAATGACTTTTTTCTTTTTTTTTAACCCTCTAACCAAATTTGCGACCTAAAACATGAAACATTTTGAATCTCTCGGTCTTTTTTCTCACCATTTTTTTGAATGACCTTTTTTTTAACCTCCTAGCTAAATTTTTTACCCAAAACATTAAATATTTTGGGTATTTTTTTCTCCACAATTTTTTTGATATCTGTGGCAACTCTGCATTTTTTCAATATTAGGTATTCAAATTAATAACATTTAATTGCAACAAATTTAATTTTAAAGAAAAACTATAAAAAAATTTTAATTTAAGAGCGATTTTTTTCTATTTGAACTGAAAATTAAAACAAGTTTCCAAAATGGTAAGGTAGGTCGTAAAAATTAAAAAAGGGAGAAAAGGTAAAAATAAATAGGGCTTATATGACGTAGTTTTTCATCAACCGAATTTTGGTACTAAAGTAATAAAATAAAAATAGGAGCTAAAATAAAAAAAAGGTAAAAACCTGAAAATCTCATCTCTACTTATAAGAATAAAAAAGCTATATTATATCAGGATTCTAAAACTTTGGCTTAATTAGATAGCGTGCTGATAACATCACATATTCCGCAAGCTCACATGATTGGATGTGAAACGGGACTAAAGCCTGTATGACACGATGCATAATTTTACATAAAATTTACATGTAAATGGTAACTAACCAATGAAAAACGTCTGATGGCTACTAATACGCTCTTTCTATTGGTTAGTTAGTATTTACATATAAATTTTATGTAAAATTATGCATCGTGTCAAACGAGCTTAAAGGTCTAGAAAAATCTAACTGTTCAAAATTCGTGTTTTTTTGGACTAGAACTTTTAAAATAAAGACGCACATGGATGGATTAACGAGATTCTGCCAGTTATAAGGTCATATCCAGGTGATTTCTTAAAATTTAAGTTCTTATTTATCATGGACCGTATTTCCTTTTCTTGAATAATTTAATAGGCATTTCTAGTTGGTCAGCTGAGTTTAGAAATTCGTTTATACTGTCATCTTCGCTGGGACATTCAGTTTTATGTGGCTTAAAGACTTCAGAGAGGTGTTCTGCGAATAATTGTGCCTTTTCTGCGTTAGAGTTCTTGCCCACTTACCTTTTTTTTTCCTAATTGGTGGATTACTCTGTTGAGCTTTGTTTAAGTTTTTTGTTGTTTTCCAAAGTGAATAGTCTGTAGATTGTGTGGCAGACAGATTTTGCAGGTAATTTTGTATGTCAGCATTACTTTTGTTTTCCAGCATATGTTTAAGTTCCTTTATTGCTTGGTTGAGCTTAGTTTTGTCCTGCGGTGCTCTGGTTTCCTGCCACACCTTTCTGAGTTTACGTTTCATCGTAATTGTTTGTTGAATTTGTGTTGGGCAGTTATATGTTGAATTGGTTGCTTTGATGGTCTCTGGAATTTATCAATCTAAATACAAACTTATAACTTACTAAATCATCTATAATTGAATTCTATCACCTGTTATAATATTGAAATCATCTCGAAGCAAAATTCTTCATAATCACACCAATCCTATCTTACAAAGGGGCCAGCCAACATTGGCTCTCACCAATTTGCACCATTTTTAATATATCGTTTGATCATAATTAGTTATGCATCATGTAAAAATTAAAAATCTCTTAACTCAGCCAATTTAAAGAAAATCGATTTTAAGAAAAAATTCGTATGGTTGCTGTATAAATTTCATGTCAAGGTTGTCAATGTAATTCTTATGAGAAAACCATTGGTTGCATAACCGTAATGCATATGTTCCGTTTTAAATATTACTCGCGATGTATGCAATGTAAAATTAATGGGAATTTTCGTTCTTCAAAATCGATTTTCTTCAAATTGGCTGAGGGATTTTTAATTTTTACCTGATGTATAACTAATTATGACCAAACGATAATATAAAAATGGTGCAAATTGGTGAGAGCCAATGTTGGCTGTCCCCTCGTTAGATAAGTCGATCTAAAAACTTCAAATTATCCGAAAGTATTCAATGTAATTTTACAAATCTTTAATTTTCTTCCCATGAACCTTTAACAATTTTTAATTCTTCGTACCTTTGTAATTTCTTTCATTTTACCTAAATTTTTCATTAGGTTACACTTTAAACAAATTCTCCGCTGCTAATAAGTAATATTCAATTTTCAAAATTACTTTAAAAATTTTAACATTATCCAATTTCATAATACATTCACATAAAACAAATAAATCATTTGCTCTCTATTTTGGTAGTTTCTGCGGTTTTATCCAATCCATCCTTTGCTTGTTGAGATTAAATCAATCTTTCAGTGTCCATTTTTACCTCTTTACGCTCCTTTTGGTATTCTTCCCATTTATCGTACCGCGTTTTCGCTTCCTGTCGTAGGAATCTCATAATATCCACCAACAAGAATTCTTTAGATGCAGCCACTTTTGATTTTGTGATAGCAATTCAACTAAATAAAATTATTTAAATATATAAATTATTAACTCGTTGATATTAAATTATATTAAAAATTCAAAATATCGAGTTATTAATAAATTAAAAAAAGATTTATTGAGCTTTCAAACGATTATTTCGTCCGTCATCTGATAATCTTTTAATTTATTAATAACTCGATATTATGAAGTTTTAATATAATTAAATAAAATTATGCCTAACTTTAATATTCTCAGGGTGACAGCGAGTTCTTGGATAAATTACCATTATTTTATCTAAGGGGCCTCATATTTACATGCGACAGATGAATCAAATTATTCCTAACCATTAACTTTCCAAAAAGATAAAAGTTTTCAAAATGTCAAATAGCCGGATTATGCATTATTCTAGCACCGGCGAGCCCAATCGCTCAAGAAACCTATCCCAGGGCTGTTATCGTGCGACCTTGCACTTTCTATAAAATTTTCCTTCTAAATCAAATTATTCATTGGATTAAATAGTCAATAGATGAAGTCGTATCTTAATGTGAACAGCGGGTACCTTTCTTCTTCCGGATACCATTACCGCCTCCGATTTGAGCGGTTTCAAGACCAGCTCTTGAACCAGGGGAAAAGGAGATATTCTGAATATTCGTTTCGCCATTTCATTCAAATGTAACAGTCGTTGTGAATTTAGTTGTAGAGGCATATCAGATGTAGGTAAATATAAGGTAGAGCACTGGACCTAAGATACTTGATTTTATTTCCCGACGACAAAATTGACGTGAACAGCAAGATCAAATTCAAGAGTTCAATAAAAGATGGTTCACACCCCACTCTTTATACCACTCCAACAAAAGTTGGGGACACCCTCCCTTCTTTTATGAAATCCAAACCATGCTTCACATTTTGGTGAACTCCAATTAGTGGGGTGTTTTTCTACTTTTATGGGTTAAAATAATAAAAACTCCTCCCAATTATTTTTGGCCCTAAAATGGACCAGTTTACCATTGTGAACAAACGTGCAATTCACATTTAGGATGATTGCAAGTGATTTCGTAAAGAAAATTTGCATATTGTATGTAGCCTATATAAATACACTAGGGGTGAGTGGAGCTAAACTAATGCAACAATAAATAGAGATGGTATCTCCTCAAAAATATTCAACTATTGTAAATTTCATGTAGTTTATCAAGCAGGTATAAAACTTTTCAATTAATAATTAAATTATTTCAATTTTTTGAACGACATGAAAAAGCTCGATATAATTACAGCAAACCCAAATATACACCACATCTTTTGTTAAAATTATTACTTTTGTAAATGAAGAATCTGAAGCTAGTTTTAGCAATGTGCAACAAAAAAAATACTATTAAATTTTACACTTTTGAAGAACCTCAACGATAATTGAAAAATCTATTAATTTTTGATCATTTATATTATGAAAAATACACTAATACAATTTGATCAGATAAATAAACCATTTTGCAAAAATTAATGTAGAAAATTAAACTACACAACACAAACCAATACATTAAATATAAACATTCTTATGATCCAACAATGATGTTATTTATGGGTATGTGAATAAGCTTAACGAAGAATCCTATGAAGCCCATAATGCAAAATCCAATGGCTGTAGCAATTGCAATTTTTTGGAATTCTAAAAACAAGTACAGCGTTACAATTATGACAAAAAAGTAGGTAAAACTACAAAATTATTCAAAGCAATAGGGTCGACATTTTGGAGGTTAAGGTTAAACCAAGTACAAATTACAAAAGGATAGGGTAAAAAGAAAGTTTGAGTTACAGAACACAAGCATATGGAAGAAGAGTAGTAATTCACAATCAATGTATTTACTGTAAACCTTCTCTTTTAAATGTTTACAGTTACTTATTTACCAACAGAACATATTGAGTCGATGGAACCACCGAAGTTCCACAAATTAGTCACAATAAAAGAGAAGGTTGATTTACATTTAGGCACTACATAAACTATGATTAAAACCTTACACACCTCGTCTGTCTGGTTTTGTGCACCTTTTCACCAGCCTAATTGAATCCTTGCTGAATTGACGAGCAGGTTCGACAAATTTTACAATTTGATCCATTTCGTTCTAAAAATATGGAAAATTAAAAGTCAAATGTGTTAAAAGTTTAATCGGAAATCAGATTAAACCATATTAAAATACTTACGTTTAATATGCGTGCTGGTTTTGCTATAAATAAATTTTAAGTGGCACAGCAACTTCCACACTTCGAAAGTTACGTTTGTATACGTCAAATTTTACAGCCACGATTGCAAAGGTGGCCGTGACGTGTCAAACGCGTTGACTACTAACTGAAGCGCATGCGTTGAAACGTAAAGAGCAGGGCTGTACTTGATATATGATTTAATTCGCGCAGTAGTGTATTCGATTTTTTTTATTTAGTTTTAAAAAAATCAAAGTTAAATTTTTGTTAAATTTTAAAATATAGGTATAATTATTATTGGTTTATAAAAATAAAAAATGACACTTTTTGTGACGAATATGTAATTTAACTGAAAAAATCTGAAAAAATACATTGAGATAATAGGGAGGAAGAAATTTTGTCATTTCAAAAAAATTTTGACAATTTTGATAAGCCAATTAATTAAATATGAAATCAAATAATAAACTGTAAGTACCATAGAAAAAATTTTATTTGAGAATATCATCTAATATGTTTGCTAAATAACTGTCGATGTGATCCATTAAAAATATTAATGATAGATTCGTTCTGTAATTCTAACAAACGGGTGTTTTTCCGCATTAGTAAGCCACCTTACTCCTGTGTGAAGAAACAAAGACTAATTAATGCTCTTCATGTTGTCACACAAAATTTTTGAACAGCTTAAATTTCAGAATGCAAGACTTAATAAAATTGATAATTTGCACAGCCTCGTCCAGAACCGTTTTAAGCCAGAAAGACATCTTTTTGACAGATAACGTCTGTCTTGAAAATATACTGTTATCTGTACTGTACTGTGTTTGAATGTGTGCTTTTAAAATATCGGCGTACTTTTACAAGAATCATAGAGATGTTTACAGAGAGAATTTCTATCTAAAAGATCTATAGGTTTGGACTGTGATGTGCAGTAGGTTTGTGCGTCGGAGCCCTACCTCTTTCACCTGGTTATCACTGTAATACATTGGTTTAGTCTACGGTGAGCCACAGTAGTTGATCAGGTAGTTTAGAAAGAACTTCAAACACAACACGCAGTCGAGGGATCCCTAATGGGTCTCAACTGCCCCGTCATTAATAATGACATTTTGAGAAAAAACTAAGAATCCCGGACTACATGACGAGGTGGTGTTGTCTTTTCAGCCTACACAGTAAGTAAAGTGCAAGTTTCCACGTATTTCCTGATCCGAGAAATCGGTGGATTAACCCAGGATCAACTTTATTTACTTTTAAATTTATTGTGATTTATACTGTTTGTCTCAATCCATTTGTCATTTATTAAAATAGCACCTGGCAACATTGTTTTTTGTGTATTAAAGTAATAATAACAAAATAAAAGGAATAGACGTTGATCCTGGGTCAACTCTTGATCCAGGATCAACTGATCTCCGAGTTAACCCTCCTTTATACAATTGGCCCTAAGGGCCAGTTAATGGAAGTTAATGGAAGCCATAGGAACTCTTGGGGCAACGGCCTGAACCCATATAATCTAAGACCGTATCGTGATCTTTTCATATCTACCTAGTGACTAGTGTAAGACACTGATTCATTTGCAATGAAAGTGGGCAATGAAGGTAGCTAAGTTCTGTGTGGCGCGGAATACTGTAACCCCACTTAAATCTGAGATTGATTTGAATAGAAAGGACAACTAGAAGAGTGAGAATCTTAACTCATTAATCTAGTATTGTCTTGCAAGATCTGCTGGTGACCATTGTAAGACACTGATTAATTTGCAATAGCGGTGCGTAAACAGCAGGGAACGATGAGCCTTGTGATGCAAACAAGAACTGAATTGCTCGGTTGATTACACCATTTATGATAATTTCCTGTATCCTAAGATGACGAAGTTTGCGAGGAGTACAAGAAGATGTACTTCAAGACTTTCCTTAACCCATGATCCGATCTTGGCTGAGAAAGCTAGTTCTAAACTCTGAAGGTATTACTCATAATGGACACCTCAAGAGTGTCTGGTATTAACTCATAACGATGTGGAATTGGCTTGAAAAGGAGTTCTACCAAATGTGCTCTCAAGAGGCACGTGTTTGAATTGGTCGACACTCGGAGTGCTTTCTCATTCCCCCCTCCTAGTTATGGTACATGAAAGACCACACTCCAGTGGACTCTGGTAAACTTGATATTAGAGGGATATTACGTTACACCTTACTACGGAGGTTAGAGCTTCAGGGTAATTGTAGCGTTTGCTTGCTTGCCCTGACCATTAAGTGGTCGAACTCGTAGTGGCGGCAGTTCTTGGAAAAGTAGCCTTTTGCATTTTGTGCTACAAACAGTCGGTTCTCAGCGCTCTTAGAGTTATTGACCACTTAGTACGGACCTCAAAACCTTCCACCTAAGACCATACAGATCTTGCTTCTGTATGGGTAAGTACCTAGCTTTGCTGGGGGCTTTTCTACAAAGCTTAACTCATACGGCTCTACTCCATTAGAAGTGCATGCAGGATCAATTGTTGTAGTATTTAGCATGTAAATCTAACATTAAAGACCTCAGTGAAGCGTTTCCAGTCTGTTAATAGACCTATTAAGTCTTTCATATATCTATTACGTTTCTAGAGTACCCTCCTGTACCTTCTTTTAAATTTTATTAAAATTTTAGTCCTCTCTCCTAAACGTTATGTGTTATAATTATAAGAACCGCAATTAGAGCATAGAGAAGGTGGCACTGCCACGGCGCTAAGGGCTTATCTACCTTACAAGAGTAGAAAAGTAAGCAAAAAGATGATTTCTCAAGAATTACATTTGCGACTTTATCAGTTTGGAAAACTCATCTTGTTACTACTTCATGCTGGGGGGTATTCCATACCCCCCAGACCCCCCGGTTCCAATAATATATTAGGGGATCTGTCCGGTTTAACTATCTAACGGGTTAGATAAAATAAAGATCCCTTAAATAAAGATCCTTTATGTAAAGGCAGGGTACCTGAAAGGATCCGTTTAAAAACGCATTCTCTAACTCATCCTTTGGGTAATTTCTTGTCCCTTAGTAGTTGTCGTTACGTAAAGGCAGGGCTGATGTTTTTAATCGTAATAGTACAATGCGAGCATAAGAGTAATGTGTTCTCATTGGTTGATTTTAATTTTCAAAACAACATAACCTATAATTTTTTAGTTGACGTCTTAAAATTGCGCTTTTGTTTTGTGTTTTTGAATTCATAATTGTAAAACCAAATTTAAATTTAAAATTGTAAAAAATGTATAAAACCAATCATTATTGATTAGTTTTATTTTTTTAAGTAAAGTAAAAATAATTTTTTATACAAAGTGAAGAAAAGTGTAAAATTTTCAAAAAAGTGAAAATTTTTTGCATTTTCTCAATATTATTTAAATTAATAACAATTTAATTACAACCAATTTAATTTAAAAAAAAACAAAAAAAATTTTAATTTAGGAACGTCGCCGTCGCGTCGTAAAGACAAGATTTTTGGTATTTATAAAATAAAAATAGGAGCTAAAATTAAAAAAAGGTAAAAACCCGGTATTTCAAAAACCGGTAAAGGCCCGATCATCTATACAATAGATAGATCATAGCCGTATACCTGAAGCAGTTTGTTTTAAAGCTCAAAAATTTTTGGTGGGGTGCGCGGGGTTTGTTTTCCTTTTGGTTAGCCCCTGTAACGGCTGCAACTAAATATACACATTGACATATTTTTATTGCAAACAAAGACTCAACTCATTCTCAAAACAAAGCAAAATATCGCAAAAATTACGAAATTAATTAATACTTAAATAAATTATACTATTTAGAAATTGGTAAATGTGAAATTAATTAATAATTACACAATAAATGTAAAATTCGGTTACGTTTATTTTCAAATTTGTATTAATTTATTATTATGGTTTATTATTAAGATTGATGATATTAATAGTGCAATAGGTCATTAATAAAGTTCCATGGTTATAAAACTGGTTAAATTAATATCCAAATGTTTTTCAAATATTAGATTACATTACGGGTCAAAGGCAACTTCAGAAAAGTTACAAAAGAAGCTTACATACAAAAACTAATTAAATATTAATAAAATTTATAATTTGTTATAATGTTTTTACTGTTTTGTTACACTCGTTAAAATGTCACTTTGCCCTTGAAGGTATGCAACCTGTGATGCACTATAAAAGGAAAACAAACTTTGTTGTTCTTTTTTGTGCTTCATAACAAATGGGTCTATGTCCTATCTATTGTATACATGATCGAAGGTAAAAACCTAATTCATCAAGAATATTATTCAATTGAATATTCATTTTGAAGATAAATTCACTTTTGAAGTTCACATTTACTAACAGTGGCGGATTAAGCACTTGAGAGGCCCCAAGCGCAATTAAATTTTGAGGCCCCCTCCAAATATTATCATTCTAGTATGCAGTGGCGGATTGGTGAAAGGTAAGAAACGTAGACGCCCCAATAAAAATTTTACGATTGAAACCTCGATGAATTCTGAAAGAGCATATTTTAAATAAGAGAATTAGGTGAGGAAAATGGCCTTAAGTCCAACAGTTTTTTCAAAAATCGAATTTAAAAACTTCGATTTTTGCAGTAAATTTTAAAGCAAAGTCGCTCGGGATTGGTTAATTCTGTCGGTACGTGCACCCAGATATAGTCTTAGCTTTGCGCAGAGTGGGAGCGACACTTGCATTGCGATGCAGTAACAGTGCACTTCGAACGAAAATCATGATTTTCAACCCTAAATGTGCTGGTAAAATGGCTTAAAGCCCTCGAGCGCAGCGAGAGGTGCTTTAAGTCGATTTTTCCTTGCACAACCACCTTTCCGAATAGTACATGTGCTAGAAAAATGGCTTAAAGCCCTCGAGCGCAGCGAGAGGTGCTTTAAGTCGATTTTTCTTCGCACAGCTATTCTGCGTTACAAATCCACTGTCGCGAGTTTCACCTCTCAAAGATTCACCTTTTCCTTGACCTACGGGCCTCGGGATATTTTTAAATTAGTTGTCATTTTGATGAAAATGGCTCGAAGCGCCCGAAGGGTGCTGAGAGTCAATTTTCATCAAAATCACCATGGCAAGAGCCGGATCTACCGGCAAAAGTAACTACCGTTCGTTAAATTTAAGTAACCCTTTTCTGAAGTAATTTTTAAATAATTTTAAATTTTTAAATTAAATAAAAAAGGAGAACGCATTCCTACCAGACCGCAAGAGTTACTGTCTTATTGTAGAAGTGCGACACTCTTATATATATCAGTGCACGGACCTCCCACGAACGAACTTGTTTAACCAATCACGAGCGTTTAAACTTCGAAAATCAAGCTTTTTTAAATTCGATTTTTGAAAAAACTGTTGGTTTTAGGGCCATTTTCCTCACCTAATTCTCTTATTTAAAGTGTGCTTTATCACAATAAATCGAGGTTTTAATCGTAAAATTTTTATTGGAGCGTCTACGTTTCCTGCCGTTCCCCATAATTACATTAAAAAATAACCTCGCGCCAATTTTTACCTACAAAACGCCCAAAACCGCAAACTATTTCTCACGTAGTTAGGTTAGGTGGTTAGAGAAGAGAAGGATGGGCTCACTGGGATACCAAAAAATTTTCCGGAAGAGAAATTAAAGCCCGGTTTGTGGGACATAGACGTCAACAATATGATTTTCAGTAGAAAAGAAATTGTTCAGCCGTGCTGACGCCATTGGTTGCCCCCCATGTCTAACAAAATATGCATGTCAGAACGGGATTAGAGATTCACTCCGCACCATTTCTTCGCAAAATTAATATATATTTTTTACAGTTTTTATGGAGGAGAAGGGGGCAAGTAAAGGCATTTTCGTTATTTTGAGAGTAAATAGGCACTTTTCGTACCTGCTTTTGGGTCATAAAGAAGCTTTTTTCGTCACTCTTTGTTTGGGTACCTTTGGGTTTGTTCGAGCGCTAATAATCGTTTTCTATTGGTGATTTATATTAGTCTATACCAGTGATCGCCAAACTTTTGAGGCAGTGAGCCAGCAAGCGAGTGAGCTACCAAGGAATGAGCTACCAAGAAATACCGCAACATGAAATTAACATAATTCTGTTTGTTGCCTACAAACATACAATTCTAGTATTATTCAAATAATAATTAAGATAGGAAGTTTTACAACAAAGTTTCTAAATTTACATTTTAATAAGACGAGTGGAACTGTTTTTGTCATCAAGTATTTTCTGAGTGTGGCCGCGAGCTACCAAAAATTACTCCGCGAGCTACCGGTGGCTCGCGATCGACGGTTTGGCGATCACTGGTCTATACCTTAAGACCGGTCTGTTGCAAAAATTTTGTCGAATATTATTCCAAAAATAACGAAAAGCTTTTCATATTACTCGGACTTCAGGGTTTTTCACCCCTCGGTTATTCTTGTTCCCCTCGCATTGCGGTTCGGCTCATAAACCACGCCTCGTGGTGAAAAACGACTCTTTACGTCCTCGTGATATAAACTACTATTTGATTGGTTGATATGCTTTGTTTGTGTTCGTTTTCTAATGCTGTCATTTTCAACACGCACGCTTTTAACCTCACTTTTGATAACTTGTCATTCACAGCAGACTACTTTTTCATCAAAATATTGATGAAAATTTTGATCGTGTGACTTAGGGTGGATTTCATAAAATTTTTAACAAGCCATTAAATATAAAGGAGGATTTCTATTGGCTTGTTAGAGTTAACGGACGTTTTCTATTGGTTAACTACGACTTTTTAGTTAAGTCGATATTAACGCTTTTATTATGAAATCCACCCTCAAAATATTGTTGGAAATTTTGACCGTGGGACACGGGCATAAGATGATAAATGTGAATAAATCAAAACAGGGTTTGTTTAAATACAACTGTTAAACGAAACTAAAAATATTACTATCGACACCTGCTAGATGTGAACAAAATTCCTACAAAAACCACTAATAAACTTTATAATTTTTATTGAATTAAAATACAGGGTGGCCCTTTGAAAACGAAACAGACGGGATTGTGGCCAGCAGAATTTTTTTTTTAAGAAATGCAAAAACACGTAACTTTTGCGAATAATGTCACTCCCGTATTGTTTCATCTCTTCGCGCTGTCATGACAACCCCTGAAATGTTAATAGGGATGATATGGCAAGTAACACCTCATTTGAAAGGTCTTCCCTGAATTCAGTTCTATAATTTTTTTAAAGTTTTATCAATTATTCAACAAAAAAATCGAAGTTGCAAAATGCGAAATGAATTCGATATTTTAAAACATTTAAGAATAAAAAAAAGAAAAACGCTTGGACAAGTTGATTTTAATTTTAAGGGGGCTTGGAATTTTGAATAAAAAGATGGGTTTATTTTTTATCAGAAAAGTGAAATGCGTTTTTGCAATTTTAGCTTCGATGATTACAGAAATTTATGAAATAATGGAAGAATTATTTCAATTTCTTATTGCATTCAAGACTGTAAGGGTACCCTTCACTTCTTTGTTGAACTGTCAATGCTTATGAATAACATTATACAGTAAAAGTAGCCATATTAAAATTAAAATTAACTTGTCCAACCGTTTTTCTCTTTTTTATTCTTAAATGTCTTGAAATATCGGACTTATTTCGCATTTTGCAACTTTAATTTTTTTGTTGAATAATTGATAAAACTTTAAAAAAATTATAGCACTAAATTCAAGGAAGAAAGACCTTTCAAATGAGGTGTTATTTGCCATATCATCCCTATTAACATTTTCGGGGTTCTCAAGAGAGCGCGAAGAGATGAAACACTACGGGAATGACATTAGT
The DNA here is from genome assembly GCA_905340355.1 of Rhagonycha fulva. Classification (NCBI taxonomy): domain Eukaryota; kingdom Metazoa; phylum Arthropoda; class Insecta; order Coleoptera; family Cantharidae; genus Rhagonycha; species Rhagonycha fulva. The sequence continues at coordinate 12,720,351 of HG996558.1, forward strand.
CGCAAAAGTTGTCTCCCTCGATGATAAAATTGACGTGTTTTTGCATTTCTTAAAAAAAATTTTCTGCTGGCCACAATCCCGTCTATTTCGTTTTCAAAGGGTCATCCTGTATATAAAATATATTGAGGTCAGAATTTATATCTTGTAATAAATGTAATAAATTAAGCTTCCAAGTGTTAAAAACATCACGAGGTAAAAACTTAACAATTTATTGTGTTTTTAACTTATATATAAATTATATTATGCATTTTATTTTAAATAAATTGAAAGTTAATGTTAATGTAATAAATTAATGCTTGTAAAATTTACAATAGCATATTGTAATATGTCATAGTTTATGTACCTTAAAAGCATTAATTAATTATTATATTAACATTAACTTTCAATTTATTTAAAATAATTTATACTTTTTGAAATTATTTTAATATTATTATTTATATTTAATTTATTATTTTATATTTTTTGAGACCTTATTTAAGACGGTCATTACCTCGCAGCTAACGCAATCAATTGCGAATGCAAGGTACCAGGTTTAAATCTGAGGTAGGGTCAAACTTATGACTAGTCTCCGTTCTTCGGAAGACACGTTAAGCCGGCGGTCTTCCTGGGTTGTTAATGAATTAACTTAAAAACCAGAGTACAGGCACATCTGAAAGCCAGCCCAGCAAGCTACCTAATAAATGTAAAATATTTATATATTTATAAAACTATAACACTACAAAGGAAACTTGGCAGAAGGAATGTTGGAAATAACAGGAGAAGAAGAAGATTATTTTTTTAAATACATATTATACAGGGTGGACTATCTGTTGACTTCTTTTTGAAATTATTATTAAAACTTCTTCTTTCTCTGAATTTAAGCCTACGGCTTGTTATTTCCAGCATCTGCGTCGTTTCCTTGGCAATGCTGGATCTGTGAGCATTTAAATTGTTAAACGTCCAATAAGTAGTTTTCTAGACTGGTCTCCAGACGCGCCTGTAACCTTGGTGTTTATGTTAATGACGGCGATTCATTAACTCAAGAGAACCACCGGCTTAACGTGCCTTTCGAAGCACGGAGACCAGTCATAAGAAAGTTACCCTTCTCCGGATTTAAACCCGGTACCTCGCATTCGCAATTGATCACGTTACCTACAAGGCAAATGACCGTTTCTATTAAAACTACAACCGTTCAATAGTTTTTAATGATTGGTACTTTCTTCCGATTATTTAATTATTATTTAAGAAAAACAATTTCATTTGATCAACTGGCAATCAGTCTTTTGATTAATCTGGTATTATTACTAAATAGTTAATTCCAGTCGTAGGTGTTCGGCCTGTGATTGTGACAAATTAAATGGATGCCTCTATAGATTTTATATTACAAGTAAAGATCCATGAGTACGTCCATTTCGTAAGATATGAACTATTTTTTAGATTTATGAATCTTTTTATGAAACATCTAACCAGGTAAACTTTATAAAATATGTGACGTCACTGAACCGAATAATAATTTAAAAAAAAATGGGTGAACTGTAACCCGGAAGTCTTGTTTTATAAACGATCTTCTCTGTTTACGGTTATAAGAACACCTGGAGTTTAATTTTTTATGGAAATACAGAAATACCATTTGAACAACAAATGAAGTGCAATTTATTTATATACGAGGTGATTTCAGAAAATATGACTATCCTTTGTGTAAAATAATAAACCACTTTGTTTACTAATAAGTAAGCTATTATTATTTGTTACAATGAACACTGCATAATACATATATTTATTTTTATAAGGTCATTCGAACGAACTGAGGAATCGTTCCTTGTGTTAATCAGAGTTGCTAAATTTAGTACCTTTTTGTTCGAGTACAAACGTACTTTTACAAAAGAATTTTGACTTGCAATAATCCAGTGCAATTTATTTAACGTATCACAATAATTCCCACCTATCAACGTAACTTTTTGCAAAGGTTGTGGCTGATAACCAACTTTGTTTTATTTACTTTTTAAAGACCAATCCAATAAATAATAATTTTACTTTTTCTCGCCTCAAAGTAGGTAAACCGCAGCCTCACCTGACGGGACGCCGCCGCCACTGCTTCTTATGGTGTTAGCTTTAAAACGTCCTATAAGTTACATTTTTATTTGCAGGATTTAATAAGTGAAGCATTTCCTGTAAAAATAATAAATGTACCAAGGGCTTCATTTAATTTAATAAAGCAACTTGCCGTTTTATTTACCTCCTCCTCTTAGTGCTATCATTGTCTTTTGGATTGTGTCAATATTTATTGTTTATCTCTCTTCACTGTTGATTACATAAATGAATAACAATTCACGTTTCAGTCAGCATTTACTGTAGTATCCTGCGACAGTTTCGAGCGAACGTTTCCAAATTTCAATTGCAAGAATTAGTCAAAAAATGGACAAAGTTGGTTTTTTGGTCGTTCTTTTGGTAGTAGTTTACGGCGTTACGGCGACTTCCTACAGGCGGTGTGGTAAGCACATTTTTATATTTTATAAAAATTTTTTCGTAAATTTGTGGGCTGATTACTGTAATTATCCGCAATTTGTATTTTTGAAGTAACGTAAATTTTTAAATGGAATAATTGAAGGATTGTTGTTATTATTCAAGTAGCGTGTAATTTTTTTTTATTTGAGGTTTTATTGCGTTCTAATCAAAATTAATGTTATATCACAAAGACAACGAACCTTCCATTTGTAAAAATACTTTTTTTTTTTGATTAGCTTAGCAAAAATTCTTAGGGTGATGTCAAAATGGTGACCAACTTTTCGAAATTTATTGTTTCTTATTTAAGCAACTGTTGAAATTTAATTTTATTGGTTAGTATAATCCGTCCATTGTCCAAAACTCATAAAATCCAAAATTTGAAAAATGCCAGCCCGGTTGGTTTTTTGTTTTAATTTAAAATTTGAGTAGTAAACAAAATGATTTTCGAAGAAACCTACTTAATAATCTTTTAATCAGAATTCTATTTCTAATTTGAAGTTCATTATCACAATTGGGCTTAATGACTCGTAGATTAATTTATCTCGTAAATTAAATGAAGCAATGAAAGTAACCTATCAACTATGCACTTTGCCACTTTCGACATCTTAAGTAAATAATTATTGAAACAAACACAATTTTAAATTTGTTCCATCCATTCAACAGTAAAACTGCAAAGTATCATTAAAATAAGTGACTATGTTAAATAATAAAATTATTACTTATTACCAGCTTTTTAAATTTTAATTTCTGGGAATTGTTGTTTATTGTTCACTTACGTGCGTTATGAAGGATTTTGCCTTAAATTGTACTTTTAAACGTTTTTGTAGTTTTTTAACAACTTTTAGCTTCTAGGCAGTAATAATAATAAATAAAAAATACTGAATATTATCCGTTTTATTGCTTTAAATAATGCAAATTTAAAACACATGGCTTTACATGGTATATACAATGGTATAGATGTAGTGGTGGAAGAGCGACATTTTTCCCAACAAAAGAGGGAACTATCAGAATTAAAATATTTTCGTTATAAGCTAAATTTGATTGTTAGAGCAAAATCAGAATAGTGGTCAGCCCAAAAAACTCATGGTTATGGTATTGCTTTATCACCTCTGGTTGGCTTCCCAAACCTCTGTGAATTCATAGCTTAGAGAAAGCAATCGTGAAATTGGAGCCGTGGTTCCTTCCGGACACATCTGAAAACTTTAGAATGATTTTTTTAGAGATCATATTAAATGATCTAAAAATGGAGCACGAACGTGAAAGTTCTCATGAAGGATTGATGCTTGATTAATGGAATCACCTGACTCTTTTGCCACACCAGGCATTCGAGTTTGACGGTATTTCTCGTCTTAACCCAATATCGGATTCACAGGATTCTCTTCGACCGCTTTGTTCTATCCAATCATTCTGCACCGTTTTGTGTTAGCCAAGTTAACTCAAATAAGCCAAAAATCTTCCTATTTAGGTCACGTAAAATATTACTTGAAGCTGTCAGGTAGACATTTGGTGCGTGAGAAATTGTATTATTATAATTCGCTTCGAATTTGAAAAGAATAAATTGAAGGGACAAATCAGCATTGTAGTATTTAGTATGCATACATCGGAAGGCTAGGGAACGAAAAACAACGGTTCTATTCTGTTATCTAAAAGTCTAATATTGATCAGAAATATAAAACTCTTCGAAGAAGAAGAAAAATTAAGACAAAAGAGATTAAGTTCTATTTGTGGTTATTTCAGATTAATAATAATATGATAAATGTATTATAATATTGAATATTATTTACTTAACCTCTCTTGATTTTGCCTTGATAATGAAATCATCATTACTACGTGTGTCTGAGACATTCAAGATTTCATTTTTAATTTAAGCGATTTCAGCGTGTGAAATTCTATTCAAATGATAAGTATTATTATTTATTACATTATTTGTTTGGCCGTGAAAAATAATGATAAAATAAAATACAAAAAATAATTGCACGCTAAATTTTAAAAATCTACGTCACTCCCCACCAAATATTTAGTTTCCAATTTCTTGGGTGATCGAATAGTAGAATATACGTGGCAACGCTTCCACAGTTTTTTAGAAAATAAAATTTCGAAGAAAAATTTCAAGGCCCGAAAGTAATATTAAATATTTTTTTTAGACAATGTTACCCCTTACGGATCTGTCGAAAGAGTGGACGTCACGGGATGCGACGGAGATGCACCAAAATGTGAACTCCACCGCAACACAAACGTCACTTTCAAATTAACGTTCACAACGCGTAAGTAAATTAAATGTGGGTGTCCCAATTTTCTAAAAAAACTTTTGGATCCATAGCACAAGAAGTTTCAAAAGTCCATGCGGTTGTCCATGGTGTCATTATGGGCGCTCCCGTTCCATTTTCCCTTCCAAATAGTGACGGTTGTACCGATTCTGGCATCGAATGTCCACTAAACTCAGGTAACACATATTCTTACGAAACCAGCCTTCCAGTTCATAGAAAGTATCCAAAGGTAAAAAAAATTTTTTTTTGGATAGTGGACCTAGAAAATAATATAATATTAATTTTAGGTAACCGTTGATGTAAAGTGGGAATTACAAGATGACAGCAACAACGACATAGTTTGTGTTATAATTCCGGCTAAACTTGTATAATATATTATTTCGTATACCTACTATAAGATAAAATTTTTCATATATTAATTTAATTGTAATAAAATAAATTAAAAATAACTTTTTTAAAATTACGTACTATTACTTATTTTAGTTAATTAGAATTTTGTTCTAATCTGATCTATATGAAATTTAGTTATATTTGATTAATAAATTTAAATCAAACAAATAATTTTTACAATTCATACTGTTCATGAAAATTCACCATTGGTAAAATTTTTGGAGTGCCCAAAATTTTTTGTAATAAAGTAAATAAAAGTATATTTTTATTGTTGGATGTTTTTCCTTTTTCAATGCGAAAAACAGTTCGATATTCCTGTTATAATTAAATACAATAAGATAATATTTAACATTTAATTGCTTTTGTCATGCCAGGTCAGGTTAATTAATGGGTTGCGTGATAAGTAGATAACTCGGATTAAGATACAAAAGCCTAAATTGCAATGGGTATTGGATCTGTAGATCGTTTTAACTAGAGAATTTTTTTTTTTAGAAATTTTCGACCTACATTTTTAAAACACGAATTTTCTTTTTTTATTTTTTTAAATAATTAATTAAACAATACAAAATTGCTTTAAGGATTTTTATCCAACCTTAATTTTTGTATATAGCTCAAATACAGAAAAAGCAGATCAAAGGAATGACTAACCTCAATTATCAAAAGGTTAACTGCAATAATAATAACAAATTTATTATCGAAAATAAAATTTAAATAAAACAATGTAATAAAAATGAAACAAAAACAATGTGAAATTGTGAAAAAGAAGTAAATTGTTGAAAAATTAAAAAGTTTATTTCATCTTCTTTTTTTAAACAAATTACGAATGGGCAGATATAGTAATTAAATATTACTCATTGTATAATATCACTGCAAAGCTCATTAATAAATCTCTGCACAGAAAAATGAACACAATTGCAATTAATGAGTCAGAATAAAGAGACGAAATCTTCCAAAACCCGCAGGACAACAACGATACAATGAATCACGCATTCGCACCCGTGATGTAGTGGAAGGACTTTTTAAGGTGTAGAAGCGAAGATTTCCCATGTTATGGGATAATATGCCAACTTAAGATTGTCATTTAAAATTAGACAATGCGCTAACAGTAATTATTGCTACAGCTGTATTGCAAAATATTTCCCAAGAAATGAATGAAGATGAGCCTCCTTGCCCAGATAACATAGGTACCTGGATCCACATGAATTTCATGAATTATTTAATGCTAGGCAGTTTCCTCATATACCATTAGTAAATGTTAGTGTTATAGCTGCAGGTGTTTTGCAATAATTTTATAGATCAATATTTTGCTGCTTTGTAAAATTAGTTTAAAATTTTGTATGTTTGTAATAATTTTATAAATAAAATTAAAAAAATAAAATAAGTTGTTTTATTAGAGATATATTTACAAAGGTAATTAGTTTACAAATTAAAAAAATAAATAAAAATATAGAAAATAATCTTAAATAAATAAAATTATGCTTTTGCCAACTCATGCTGTTTTGTTTGCAAATCAAATTTTCCAACGGTTATGTTTTCATTTAATTTGTTTAAAAATTCTTAAAAATAACCAAAGGTACTAGATAAAAGTAGTGTTGAAAAACTTGTGTTAAAGTTAAACTTACAAGGAAACACAACAGTGAGTATGTCGCCAATCAAAATCCCAATTTTTTTGGTGATTCTAGGAGCTAAAATAATTATCACTTTCATGATTTTTAGTCCAATGGGCTTTAGTTACTGAGTTATGAATTTTTGAAAATCTACGCTTTACCATAAGATTACATGGTTTGGATTGTTTTAACATGGTTTGGATTGCTTTAACAATCTAATTTAACATTTTAAATTCCATTTAAATCTATTAATTCTATTTAAAAAAAATAAAAATCTATTTAAAATAAATCTAATTTAAAATTTTAAATAAAATCTAAATTAACAATGTAATCTTATGGTAAAACGTAGATTTTCGAAAATTCATAACTCAGTAACTAAAGCCCATTGGACTAAAAATCGAGAAAGTGATAATTATTTTAGCTCTTAGAATCACTGAAAAAATTGGTATTTTGATTGGCGACATACTCACTGTTGTGTCCCCTTGTTAGTTAAGCGTCCACTATATTGGGGGTTATGAATAAAAGTGAGCATGAACTATATACTCAAAATTTTGAATTAAAAACCTCAAATTATACCAATAAAATTTATAAGTAGATGATGAGCATGAGTAGGTACGCTTATTATAAGAGTATCTACTTATATGCTTAATTATTTTTGAATTTTATTCATACAATTTCAAGAAAAATTTCAAAATTATGAGTATATACTTCATGCTCACTTTTATTCATAACCCCCATTAAGTTGGTGCAATGTAACTCAAATTTAAGTTCCACTTATAATTAAGAGGGGCATTTTTTTCAGGGCCTTTTTAATTTAATCAACAGATGGCGCCTACTTACATATTTTTATAAAATAAGAGGAATTTGCAAAATTTAAAATATAGCAAATTCGTTGAGATAATACTATTCTATAAACAATATTCTTGATCTTAAGCTATTTTGAGTTCGTAATATTTATTTATAAAAACACAATTCATAATTAAAGTTTAATTATCTTTTTTTGTAAGTGAGTGTGTTTTGACATACTCAATACGAACTCAAAATAGCTTAATATCAAGAATATTGTTTATAGAATAGTATTATCTCAACGAATTTGCTATATTTTAAATATAGCAAATTCCTCTTATTTTATAAAAATATTTAAGTAGGCGCCATCTGTTGATTAAATTAAAAGGGCCCTGAAAAAAATGCCTCTCTTAAGGGCGGCTTAGCTAAGGATCAGATTTACTCCGAGATGCTGCAAACGAGTATAATAATGGTCTAAGATTATTTCACTAGATGGTGCGAATTCCTAATCAAATAGCATTCTTGGTTGTTGTGAAGCCAGTTTTACTTTGTTAAGTTTCTGTTTGTTTACAAAATCCTTGGATCTGATTGGTGGAGAGAGACCAGGTAAACACAAACAAACTTGAAAGTACCAATCAGTTCTAGGGACTTTGTAAACAAATAGTAGGTAAAGAATTAAAACCTGGCTTTAATATTCGTACCTACCTGAAATAAGATCGATGGTCGATAATGTAGACAGAGATCAAACATTTTTTTAAAATCTTTTTTGTGTCATTTTTGCTTTTTTCATGCTTCTTTTGCTTGTTTTTAATGCCTTCTTGCCTGCCTTTTCAAAGGTTTTATTTTGCTTTACTATCCTAACCTTAGTGATGACTGATGATAAAAACGGGTGATCTCAGGAAGCTGGATAAAAAAAGTAGTCGTTTTTCAGAGCGCATATTTACCAACAAAATGGTCATCATTCTTTCAAACTTTCGCCCTCAAGAACGTCCGATAAATAAAAATAATTTTTGACCAAAAGCGTGCAAGCTTCTCAATTGCATTTGTTAAATAAAAACAATTTTTTTAGAGTGAACAGCATAAATCTCGTTAATCTTGTTATTTTTATGATAAATTGAAATATTAACTGACAAAGTAACTTTTTTATAAGAATTGGTCAAGACATCTTCTTCGTTACCTAGCCTCACCATTTCCTTGACGATGGTAATTTTTTTCTCGACTTCTGTGTAGAAATAATCATAAAATCGCAGAAACAAAACTTTGAAATCAAAAAATATTTAAGGAGAAGAAGAAGAAACTATCAAATAGGTACTATTAAAATGAAATTCTGTGTTAAAACCAAAATTTGCGGAGAAACTAAACAAAAACTCAAAAGTAATATTTAAAAAAGCCACCAGCCGTGGAGTTATGTGACTGCTGGTTGAGTACAGAGCGGAAATTCTAGATTCAAATCGCGAACTAGACAGAATTTCATAGCTTGGCCTTTCAGTGGGCATCTACACGCTGTGGTAAAATCGATCTAGAGTATCAAAGAAGAGAAAACAAGGAGCGATTCATCTAGGTAAATAAATTGTAAAGACTTCCACGGAAGTAGGCATATTCCAAATGGAATGGAAACCTAATAATAATAAATATTTAAAAAATAAAGAAAGTGAATAAATTGCAATAACTTCAAAACAAATATTTTTTTTGATAACGCGCTTTGGAGCGTCTAAAATTTTGAAGGGATACAGTAGTCACATTTCAAAATTTAATTTTCAACTTGCGATTTATAAGTAAATCTTGGTACTTGGTAGTTGCAAGCTAACCGGGTTTAAAAGATATTATATTTATTTATAAAAAAACTTAACGGAATTTGAAAGATAACTTTAAAATGAAGCAATGAAGCTATGGGTGAGATTTTACAATTTACATTTTTACATAAATTTAGACCTTATTGGCACATTCTGTCGACAGTGCATGTAGTTTAGATCAACAACTAAAGCGGGGCGTGGCTAAGAGTGCGGTTGTGGTAGGTGATCGTGCACGTAGCCGGTAATTTAAACTCCTGGTAATTTCACTTTCGGCAATTTAGTCACTAGGTAATTTGATGGTCCCGGCTAATTTTGTCCCAGGTAAATTAGGACTTGGGCGAGTGATCGGTTAATAGGCTCGTTGGAACAAAACTGTAGTATCAGATACGTTAACACCTTATAGGGAGCGAGAAAGCTGACGTTAGCACATTTTAGCGTTCAAAAAGTTTCAATAGGCAGTTCACTTTTTGAATGTTAAGCGCTAACGTCGAACTTTCTTGCTCCCAAAAATGTCAAAAATGGTAAAAAATAAACTAAAAAGCTCGACGGTAGCTCTTCTAGCGTTAAGAAAGTTAACTACCTACAGAAACTTTTCTAACGCTAGAGGGCAGCTTGCTCTCTATTGGTAATGTGGACACCTAACAGTACAGTTAAAACAATCAAGCGCAGATAGCAATACTGAGATTAAAGTGTATATTATTATAAATCGTGAATTTTATTGATGATTGACATATTTATTTTTTGGGTTAATAACCTTGTTTTTTTTTAATAAAAGAGCCGTTGAAAGAGATCTACCGCTCAAGCCTAAGTTATTGTTAGAAAACATTATTACTTTACCATACCGAATAGGAAAGTTATGTAATCAAAAAAACTTTTTTTTAGATTTTCACGAATTTACAATCAAAATTACAATGTCTGTGTGTCTGTATGTCACTTAATTTTGTGTGCGCTCTAGCGCCCAAACTAATAGGAATTTCTCAACAAAATTTTATATTTATTTTATATTTATATATAGATTTTGGATAAAATCGGTCCACGGAAACGTGAGATTGGGAGTAAATTAGTGACGCGCATTAACAAAATGTTATTTTTTGTCTTCCGAGAAGAGAAGGTCATAATGAAGTCGGATAAATGTAACCGGGTTGGGGATCAAACCTAGGACCAAACCTCTTAGTAAAATGAAACCGAAAAGAAAAATTACCGGGGACGAAATTACTGGAAGTCAAATTGCCAGGGACCAATTTATCAGGAAGATTTAATTACCCGGTGGTGACTGCACTTTATTCATACATTCTCTCTCTTAGATTTCTTCGTTCTACGAAAGGATATAGTGACATTTTTTCAAATGTTCTTTAGGAAAATTAAACCTTGGTGGTTTGCCGTTGCCTTCCGAGTGGAGACGGTCAGAAAAATACTCTTACTTCACCCGGAGTCAAACCAAGTTTTCTGTATTAGCAGTCTGTGCGATTAATCGCTATGCCAACGACTGTCTCATTCATACATATAAAGGTAAATTCATACATTAATACATTAGAGGTACATATATTTTTAATAAGTTGAACTGTTCAGCGATTCACATTGTCTAAGAACCCAGTTCGGGAAGTGCGTGGAAATTTGGAGAATACCGATATTTTTAATAACTTTTAAACTTATACCTACTAACAGGCATTACAATACTTGCATATAAATTTTCAGTTTTTTTTGCTTAATTTAGACCCAATTTTGAATGATCGATTATAAATTCATTTATTTCGTAAATTTTTAAATATTTAAACTTGGTTAGCGTGCTATCCCCGTAAATCTGTGTTTTGCGTTGTAAAACGAATACATTTTGAAACAACAAAGCCACAAGGACATTTCTTTTATGAGCTCAAGGTGAGAGAGGAGAAGGACAATCGCCTGATGGTAGAAGGCTTTACAAGTTGAAGGTTTCACAAAACATGTCAAAGTGTGATCAAGACTTGACTTGACTTAAATTTGTTAGAAAATTGTGATTGAATATTTTTTATTACATTTTATAATTAAAACCATTAAAATTAAAAATCTTTTTATTTAAATAGTTTCTGTAAGATTTAATTTTAAAGAAATGAAAGGGGGTGGTCTTTGATTTGTGATCTTGGACGTTCTTGGAGGTGGCTGTATTTTGTTAGTAAATGTGCGCACCAAAAAAGAACTACTGTTTTGCTTGTAGTCGCATTGCTCAACATAGTCCGACCTGCGGCCTTTCACACTTACTCTATCGCACAAAATAGCTCGGCCTTCAGTCTCGCACTTGACAAAATGCATTTAAAAATATTGTAGAAAAATCGATCGTAGATGAAAACAAGTAAAGGTCATTGAAGCAGTAAAATTTTTTGTGATTAAGCTCCAGTTATTGGCAAAGAGCGTTAGTTAGCCAAGTGTTCTTTTTGACTGAATGTTCATAACATATCGGAATTGCTTGGATTGCAGGAAAATTGAGGATTACACAGAAAAAAAGGTATACTTAAAAGTAGAACAATTTGTGCCTAAATTGTCTACAAGTACAAATTGGGTGAAAATTAGGTACAATTGTACTTGATTTTAGTCAATTTTAGTCATCTCTAGCGCAATTGTACTATTTTATAGCACAAATTGTGCTAAATTTTTACTTGTAGACAATCTAGGCACAAATTGTTCTACTTTTAAGTACACATTTTTTTCTGTGTACAATTACAAAAAATAAAGGTAAAGAGGTGAGAAAGCTGCAGGCCGAGCTATATCATTTGAAGAGAAGACGACCAGCTGAGAAGGGAATAAAAAATTAGGGACGTCCTTTATAGACGACCTTTTAAATTCCAGAGTTGGTTTAAAAATTAATTTTGATCATTTACCATCTTTTTTAGTTTTTGCGAAACTGTGATTATTTTACACAGAAAAAAAGGAAAAACAACCAACAATTACGATTTTGAGGAGCCAATAATTGCTCTCTGATCTGCCTACTTCTGCACGCCTGGGGTTTATTGCTGACCAGGATATGTGGTCAAGTAGATCCATGGTTAGTAAAAAAAACTTAGCCCACCACCAACAGCCGAATGCCCCCCCCCTTCCCCGTCTCATTGAGCTTATAAAACGAATTGACTTTGTGGTTTGTCTTATTTCAAAAAGGCAAAATACAGATTAAAAATTATATTTTTTAAATATTATTTATTATTGCCCCCTCGATATTTTCGAGAAAAAAAATTAAAATTAAATTTTCAACAGGATTGATTTAAAATACCTTGATCGATAGGCAACCCGCAGATTCTGAAAGTATCTCATGTAGTTAGCAATTTATTTTTATAGTTGTGGAAAACTTAAAGAAAACTTAGGGCAGTTTTTCCAATCTTTTCATTTCCATAATCAAAAATCTAGCACAAAATATAAATGCAACTTTTATTTTTTGCAAATTTTTGAAAAAATTATAAAATTTAACAGAAATTTTTTTTTTTTTTGAAAATGAAGAGACGAAATGATCGTTTGTTGCAATATTAATTTGATCTTTTTAACAATTTTATTATTACAGTAGGTGAAAGGTTTCCATCTTTTTATTGCACACGAGAGAAAATTGGCACTTAAACTGCCGGTTAATTATTAACCAAAGAAATTGTAATCTGACAAAGAAACTCGAGTTTTGAAAGGCGCTTGAAGTTTTAAAATTTAATAACCTTCAAGTCGAGATCATTACGCAAACCTTGTGTTTTATTATGTATCGCTGCAGTAGGTACTACATAAAAATATAATTAAAATTAATTAACGGTGTCCCCAGGAGGAATTTGAAACTTCTTAGGTTAGGAGTTTGCAAACTTTTGTTTCGACAAAATTTTGATCTTGTTCTTCCCGAATGTTATTCTCAAGACTCGTTTCAGCTGGAAGCTGTCGACAAAGTTTATTTTCAAGCTTGGTAGGTCGATATAAATAGAGACTGCGCTTCTGAACATTTTCGGCTATTGGGCAGGTTAGTACCTAACCAGATGCTGTTGGTTAGATGGGTTAGATGTAAGCATGCTGTTGTTACTTCAGGTTGTTCCTTCCTCATTTTGACGTAACAATGCGTATACACGACACTTGTTAATTGTCAAAATTTAAAACAAACGAAAAACGAGGTAAGCATTTTTTGTTTTTTCTTTGCAATTAAAAAAAATTGGCACCAATTAAAACTTTGCTTTTATTCGAAAAATTTTAAATTCGGTGTTTATTCTAATTTGCAATTCTTGAGAGTCGAAATACAATTTTCTTTCTTTCTTGTTAATTTAACACAATCGAGATTTGCAACAACTAAATGTAGATTGTCATCGTTATCATACTAATGAGAGTTTTGCTTAATTTTCATTCAAAACAAGTAAATGTTTTCAAAACATTTTATTGGCTTTGTTTATATTTCATTTTGGAGCTTTTAATGTTAAAATTATTCAAAATATTTACTTTTTTTTTCGTTTCCGTTATATTTTAAGTTTATAACCTGCGTCAAATTAAAATCCGCATTAAATTTTTTTTGACGACGTAATTTTCATGTCATTCCAAAAATTGCTGCTCTCTTTGATCGATCTACCGTTTCGACCAACATAGATCAAATCTCAAGAGCCATTGTTTGTTTTTGCTAATGTGACTACTCGTTTACAAATAACGTAGAAGTTAGAAGCTCATTCGTCTTATTTCGCTCTTTATTGTCAAAATTTAATTTCCAAAAGAAATTACCACTCATAATTAAATGCTGAAGATAAATTGTTAAACGTATAAGTCATTAGTTATATTGTTGCCTGCTTCGTATACTATTTACACTCTTGACAGGTGATTATGGCCATCACTTATCTCTTATTCTTACTTTTTCCTGTATCTAACGACGCTTTTCTGCCGTGACATGCTGATTCAAAATTTTAATTTGCTCGCTACATTAAACGCTCCGGATTTTGCTTCCTGATTTATCAACTGCTGAACTCCAGCAAATTTTAACTTTTCATAGACCCTCGTATTTTCGCGATCAATTATTGAAGTCTTTAGCTTGATTGGCTTTAAAGTTGGGATTATTTTTCACGATACTTTCTGGCATTTGCATTACTTATTGCTTCGTCATTTTGGATTAAAAACAGTAGGGGAGTTGTTCTTTGGAATGACTCACCAAACAGTTGCCTTAATTAAGTGGCAACTTCGTTCTTTTTATGATGGTTATAATTAATTGTTCGTTACTGAAGTAACTTCTGAATTTTCAAATTTGTCCAGACTTCAACACTTCATAATTTGATTAAGGATCGAGAATTTCTTATTCTCAAAGACTTGTTAAATTAATCTTGAGCGTAGTACAAGTCAGGCGTTTAGGAGCTTCTCAAATATCGAGGAGGCCAAAAGTGAAATAATGTAATTAAATATAATTTTATTTATTACATTTTCAAACAAGGAAAACCATAAGGACATGTCGTTTATGAGCTCGAAGAGAGGGAGGAATTGTCAGTCGGTGGAAAGCTACAATTTGCGGCTATAATCCACCGACGATGATGAGCCATTTTCTCGTAAAGTTTCTTTGGAAGTTATTGCAATTTATTCGTTTTTTAAATATTATTTTTGTCTTTTTTTTTCTAGTTTCTATGTAGTTTTAACTTTTACGCAACTTTTAGTTTTAACAGTTTTCTTCAGTCAGCTGTGACTTTTTCTTCTAAAAAATTACTTGGTCAAGTTATGCGATTAATGGATTAACGAGATTCCCGCTGTATAATAGACCCCTTGCTTCTACGTGCCCGGCTCAAGTTAAGCTATTGTTATCTTTTACTGCCGGTACGTCACATTTATGTATCTACATAAAATCACTTAGGAATTTTTATTAGAAGGTAAACATGAAAATAATAGACATTAATTAAGTACATCAAAGTTTCTAGTTGAGTCGGAGTTACGTTCCTACAAAGGACGCAAATCGAATCACATACTTTTATACAATTTTATAGTAATTTATTGCGAAAAAAACTCCGTTTTATTTGACTTTAAAATTTTATCACTACATTTTATCTTAGAAATAAAAATAATCGGTTATAAAGTCATTGTCGTGGAACTCGAGTGTTACGTTATACTAACCTAATCAACCATGTAGAGGCCATGTTTCATAATTAATCATTAGAAGTGCTAATGTGACGATGATGCGAAAAATTATGCGCAATATCCATGAAAGTTAATAAAAGAGAAAACAACTAACAAAAAACATTTTGGAAAATTTCACCACTTTTGTTTTATTTTAAAGAGAAAACGTGAAAATGTAAATGGATATGTTCAGCTTTGTGTGAATGTTGATGACATATCGGATTTTTTTAAGATAAGTTAAAAAGTGATGTGATTCTTTAATTTGTATAACTGTCACTCGCTTCTACTAGATAACAAAAAAAAGTAGAAAAAAAATTAAAAAGGTAAAACAATGTTATTTACTTTTAGTACAAGTAACTCTCGTATTTGAAAAATACAAAGAACTACAAAAAAATTTATAGGTATCTATAACTTCGTCTTTTTGTCGAGGTGGAAATAAATGTTTTTGACTGAATTCGCAATGCTTAAGCTTCAGTTGCTATGAGATATGTTTCATTTTTAGTAATTCTCAATAATACAGGAATCGATCAAGATATGATCGAAGACACAGTGCCGGATTAAGCCAGCGCGGGGCCCGTAGCAAATGTCGTCGTGGGGCAGTCCTATTTTTTTTAGGATTTTTTAACCAAAAACGAGCTTTTTCACTATCATTTCCCTAAAAAAAAGATTTATTTGGGATTTCTAGAGAGGCGGGGCCTGTAGCATTTGTACACCCCAGCCGAAAGAGTTCAAATTCTCATCTATTATTGGTCCTGAAAAAAGACAATTACAATAGGTACTTTTAATACTTTTTACATGACCCCTCCGGATTTCCACAATTAGTCTAGGTCATAATTCCGCTTTTCTTCTGATCTACTGTTCTTAAAAACACAAAAACAATATATCTCAATTTTGGTACACATGAGTGCAAAGTTTGAATATTATTATGTAGGCAGGGTAAAACCGGGATATTCTCCATTAACAATCCGGGGGGTCTGGGGGTATTCTTAAATTTTCATCAATTAGTCTTAAAAAAAGTCAATCATGATAGTTTAAATTTGGTACAAATGAGTCTTCCATCAATAATATATGGATGAAATGTAATACATAAAATTTAATGATTATAAACCCCCCAGATTTTCACAATTATTCTAGGTTATAATTAATTCCTTTCCTCCTTCTCATTTACTGTTTTTTTAAGTAAAAAATCAAACAATTGTTTTTGTAAGTAGGTACAAAGTTTTGGTACCAATGAGTACAAAATTTGTATATTTTTCTGTAAGCAGGGTAAAACCGGAGTGTTCTCTACCAACAATCCGAGGGGTCTGGGGGGTATTTCATACCCCCTGCTGCAAGATTTCAAAATTTCATCAATTAGTCTCAAAAAAAGACAATCATGATAGTTTTAATTTGGTACAAATGAGTTTTCCATAATATATGGATGAAATGGTAATACATAAATTTAATGATTATAAACCCCCCAGATTTTCACAATTATCCTAGATTATAATTAATTCCGTTTCCCTTCTCATCTACTGTTTAACAAAAACCAAACATACTTAAGTTTTAGTACAAATGAGTGCAAAATTTGTTATATTATTTTGTAGGCACGGTGAAACCCACGTATTCTCCATTAACAATCCAGAAGGTATGGGGGGTATGGAATACTCGCAGTGTCAGATTAAATGAGCGCGCGGCCCGTATCAAATGTTTTCGTGGGGCTCTCTTGTTTTCTTTTAATGAGCTTCTTTTTGTTTCCTAACCAAAAAGGCGATATTAACATTTTTTTTACTATCTGTTCTGTTATAAAAAAGCTTATCTACCGGGCTTTTAGGGTGAAGACACCCTAAAACCGTAAAAAATAATTTTTCTTACAAAGTGGACTTATAAATTATTACTAGAAGGTTAGCTGTAATTATGTAGTGCGAGTATGGAACTCGATTGGTACGCTACCAATCAAAAGCGCGTAAAGTTTTTTTAGGTTAGTAATAAATTTACGCTCAATCAGCAGTTCTAAATATATTACAGATGGAAAGTTAGAATTTTTTAGGACATTCTAATAGATACATAAATTTTACGTGTTTTTGTAACCTTAGACCCGTAGCTTTGCTTGAAGGATATTCCATACCCCCCAAACCCTCCGGTTATGAAGATTTTTAATTATACCCACATTTTAGTTATACCTGACGTTAACCGACGATTGTAAAAGCAGATCTGCTATATTGTGATATTAAAACAGGAGGGTAGACCTCGCAGATTATTAACCAAACCTAATTGGGTCAAGCCACAGCAGTGGAGTGATGTGATCGCTAGTTGAGTATAGAGCGGAAATTCTGGGTTTAAATCGCGAATTGCACAGAATTTCTTGGCTCGGCCTTCCGGTGAACATCCACATTCTGTGGTGATCCTTGATATTTGTGTTGACGTCGAGGGACACACACAAAGTTTGAAAGATAGGTTAGGTAAGCAGGGAAAAGCCATGGGCCTTCTAGCTGTAATATATATAATTGGGTCATGGACAGATTCTTATTATAAAATTATGATGTTAATTAAAAATAAAATTAATTATTAAGTGCTCCGCATTAATTTATGTAAAGGTGTCACAATTGATTTGATCAGTTTTGTTAAATTGCAGTTGTTAAATTCTACATAATTTATAGATAAGATCATCAGATATACCTTACATAAATCGACGCAAACTGAATTAAATAGACGCAGATCGGATTTCTGATAGTTTTTTGAGAATGTTCATGATTTTAATGCAGAGCAAGAAAACAAAACAAAAGGAAATATTCAAGAAGCATTTTCAGTGCGCATGTTTACCAACAAAATGACCGTTGTTTTTTGTTTTAATTGACGGGTCAAAATAATTGATCAAGGAAAATACTGCAAACAACGGCCATTTCATTGGTAATCAAACGCATTGAAAAATGCTCTAGACTCTAGAGTTTCCCTTCTTGTTCTATCTAGCTTTCTTTTTTGAAATTGTGGTAAAGAATGCCGTACTTTTCAGTTATCCAATAAAAAAGAAAGTACATATAGGCCACACCTTTTATCGACTTGCTATTGCAATAATTGTATTGAAATAGTACGAATGTTGAGAATGTGATTATCCAATACTTGAAGTCCTTTCATCTTGCTACTTATTTGTACCTTTCAAAACAAAATATTTTCACAAACTGTCAAACTGGAATGTCAAAACTGACATTAATAACAAAATATGCCGACTTTGCATATAATATTTAACATTGATTACGTATTTTCATGACATAGATTGCAGGATATTATTACATCAAGTATAATAAGTTATTTGAGTTTACGAATTTCTAGCAATTATAATATACATAAAATGGGTAGACATAAAGAATAGTATTTTAGTGCATACTGCATATAAATATGGAATCGTGACAAATGAAATTCAAATTGTGGCAAAGGAATTATTTTGATTGGAGAAACTTATGACTACACCGGATTACCCTTTTAATAGCGTTTAAGAAACTTCTTAAAATTAGCATTTATTTTATCAGGTTAATTTTTCGTTACTTTCGAACCCCAACTACCCTTTCTTTTCACTTACAGGGTAACATAATCAGTGTGAAGCTGGGAAGTGAAGCTGGTGGTAGCAACATACTAAAATTAACAAAATTTATGAATTAGTTGGACCGTGTAATACCAGCATTAGTCAAATTTTGTTTTTATTGGACCAAAATTTGATTTCATTTTTTTAATTTTCTTTTATTTCTGAAGTTTCTGTTGACATTCAAATAAGATCAAAACAATCAGACTTAACTAAATTTATTTTTTTAACTGAATTTATTGAATTGTCGATTGCTGGTCGCTTAGCAGCTTTTACTTCAAAGGGCTTCTTTCACCGTCCTGTTTACCTATTTTTTAAACTATTTTAACTTTATATCTTTAAGATATATCAATTTTGCTTCTACTGTTGAAATCTTTGTTCACATTTTCGGTTCTTATAAGTTTTTAGGTTTTTTAAAAGCAGGAGTTTTTAAAAACGAAGGGATCTTAGATTCCCTAGTCAATTTCACTTATAAATTCGCAATATAAATTTTTAAACATAGCGGTTCTCAAACATTGGTGGATCTCACTTTTGAAATCGAGCTGTTCAATTTTCGGATAAAAGTTTTAAGGTATTTTTTTATTTGCTAGAAAAATCAACTTTTAAAATTCCATTAGTTTTTTTTAAATTAAATATGTTACTGTTCTTTTGAAAGCGACTTTCTCAAAAACTTTCTGATTACAGTAAACAAAAATTCCCCCGGCGTCCCCGTCGCGATTATTTTAGAAACCATTTTTTCAATATCATCAATTTCAAACAATTGACAATAAATAATGGAGATACTCTAATTATTCCTAATCCTAATTTTGTACCATCTAATTTTGAGCTTATTTTACAAAATCAGGGAATCTAAAACTCTAAAAGTGTTGGTACTTTAACTCGAGAGATTCAAAAAAAACATCCAAAATATTACTGCGAGCATTTCGCATAAAAAAATACTTAAAAAGTTAATTAAAAATTTTCGCAAATCTCATTAAAACTAATTAAATGTAAACAGAAGTTTTTTGTAGGGTTTCATTTCTTCGGTTTCAAAAAATTAATTGAAAAAGTTTTTAAATACGTTTAATTGCAGCTGCGCATTTTATTTGATAACTGTGACCTTTGAACTAATATGTTTATAATATTATTTTAACGTAATTAGTCGTAAAAATTGTGCTATATTTTAAAACGTCCAATTTTTTTTCAGAAAAATGCAAACGTGTGTGGTAACGTTTTTGTTCGTTATTAATTTCTGCCTAGAAATTTTTGCCACGAATGTCTACCATGGGTGGTCTCCTATAAATGAGTTAGATGGGTTCGACAGCCATCCAGTTAATAACAACTCACCTGCGTCGAAGTTGCACGGTAAGTTATAATTTGGAACGAAATTGTAGTTTTGGAATTTATTGATTGTGTAGAGCACACAATTAACGTTTTTTCGCGTCTTTTTCTGGGATACGTTACAAAGCATAAATTTCCAGCCATTAAAAAATAAATAAATCAACGGCGTGATAAATTGTTATTCGATAAATATCACAAATATTTAAAATGTCAAATTTTGTAATCTTTTTGTAAGGGCGGATTGCTTCAACCTCATTTAATGCCAATTTGACATTTTACTGCTGCAATTTCATCGATTTTATTTTGTCTTGTTTGAAATAACACGAACTTTAAAGTTTTGTTAGTTATAAAAGCTGCATCGTACGCGCAAATTTTGTTATCGAGATATTCAAATAAAACTTTTATGAGCCATCAAAGTGAGAAAATTAGGAAAGCGTCCAAAGTGGAGGTGATGGAAAATTAATTCGGTAGCTTGTAAAATTTTAAACTCGGCAACGTTGATATTGTAACCTAGATTATTTTCTCTCTTTGCATCACAGCACTTGAGTTCACCTATTATTATTTTGCTACGAAAAAAAGTCAACATTTGATAACCAATTACTTTTCCGTACAGGGGCGGATTACCCTATTAAATTCCAACACCAAAACATTTGGATCTGAGGAGGTAAATTATATGATGAAACGTTGGTCATACCAAAACCGCGGTCACTCGTTAAGGTCAATCTTATATTTAATTTCGAATCGGAGGTCTCTCACATAACGGTGAAGTTTACATTAAATTTTATGTTTAATCAATTAATCATTGATTATAATTTTAAGAAAATTACCTTTAAAAAAAACTGAAATTTAGCAGACATGTAAATTTGAGTGTGCAAATGGTCTTCTCTTTGGGAATTTGACTTTCTTAATTTTTCACCTTTACAAAATCTACAAAATACATTATTTTCAAACTAACACACAGTTCATCTTGTTGTAACACAAAATGCTCAATTTTTGTGCCACTGCTTCGATAGTTCACCCGATATTCATGAGGATATCTAGGGTATCCCTCCAGGACGATGACTGAGCTCTCTTTCCATGGTGTGACTAAATACTAATACTAAACCGCCTAAGTAAAACTGAAGAGAACTAGGCCAAAAAGATATTATAGTTATTAAAAATAAATTCAATAGGGTCTTATTATAATATACCTAATCGATTGTAGAGTTTTGATTTTTCACAGTATTTTACGTCTGATTAGTTGCACTTCTTGCATTTTGTTGACAGTGTCTGAGCTCCAGGCTACTACGTGTAACAAGGCTTGGAAAAGACTTCTGATTGACTGTGCTTGCCGCATGCTGTTGTCGGTACGTGTGCTCATTGGAAATATTACTGTTTAGGTTATTTGTTGACCCTGGGGTATATTTTTATAAGTTAAACTGTCTCAGATATCTGGGTGATGGTGGATTAGTACAATAAATACTGAACGTAAAACTAGGGGATGGGCGGAGTTACACTTATAGCAATAGCGAATACCATGCCTTCACGTACTTCTTCAGTTTTTCTATAATTTATGTTCAATTTTGAATGATCCATAAAATTGTTGTTTTATACTTGCCATTATTCACACCCCCACGCAGCCTAATTCTGATAGTAAATTTTTAAATTCGTAGGCCTAGTTATATTTTATTTGCCAATAAAATGAAAAGTTTTAGGTTGACTTATTTGAATCCAAAATCAGGTAAACGACACAGATAACATTTAGCATAAAGTAAGTAACGCCAAGATAAAAAGTGAAATTAAGCGAGTTATAGATGAAAAGCAGCCTGTATTAAGAGGTAAAAACACTGCATAAAATTTACGATTGGTGGCGCTACAGTACAATTCCAACTTGAAAATAATATGTTTTGTTATTTTTAATTTTAGTTTGATAAATATTTTCAGTAAAAGTAAAATTAAGTGAGTCATGTTATAACCGAAAAGTTCAGCTGGGGTTTATATTTCCTAATTAGAGGAAAAGTCTACGTGGAATATTAGGGAACTTCAGGCTATTGAGACAAGAATGGGGGAGGTACCTGCGGCCCTTCCCGGCTACTCTACTGCAGGCCCACCAGCATCAGCCCGCCGAAGACGCTCATTTATTTACCAAAGTAAGGTTTTTACAAAGGTCATAGCACATATAGAAAATAATTACAAAATACTCGTATGATTATACGGATCTTGATGTTCTTGGGTACGGTCCTGTCTTACATATATAAGTTCTCGCATCATGCGAAGACGTTGAAATCGTCAACGTCGTCATCTTCGTGGAAGTCCAGTGCTGGGGGTTATTCAGTAGTGTGTTTTAGTTTTGGCGTGATAATGTCCTTAGGTCTACGGGTGTGTGGGAAGTCTTGCACGTTGTAATTACCAAGATTACTGATCGGGGGTTGGAGGAATGAATGCAGCCGTCGTACAACTTGATAACCTGGTTCTTGAAGCTTTAGCTTAAAGTCTTGATCCCGGTTGCCGCGCGAATTTGACGGTTGGATACGCAAAAAGGAGCGGTAAGAGTCTGGCGGAGGCACAACGCTTGGGTGGTTTCCAGGTTTCGCATCTGGGCGTTAGAGATGAAGCCCCATGCGGGGGCCGCATATGTGAGCACTGGTCTTATAACGGAGTTAAATATTTGGATCTTGGCTTTGGCCGGGAGTTTGCTTTTTGGTGAAGGGTAGAAACGCCGCTTTTAATGCTCTCGCTTGGGTGTTGATGATCTTGGTTTTTGGGGGATTTATTCAGACACTGAAATATATTATGTTTGCCAAATTTTAGCATTTACAAGTTTTTGGCAAGCTATAGGGAGCGAGAAAGCCACAGCAGTGGAGTGATGTGATCGCTGGTTGAATATAGAGTGGAAATTCTGGGTTCACATTGCGGATTGTACAGAATTTCTTGGCTCGGCCTTCTGGTGGACATCCACACTCTGTGGTGATCCCTGATATGTGTGTCGACGTCATTACCGTAAATACGGCTGCGTCACACACGCAAAGTTTACAAAACAGGTTAAGTAAGCAGGGAAAAGCCAAGAGCCTTCTAGGTCTGTAGAGCTATCATATAAATATAGGGAGCGAGAAAGCTGACGTTAGCGTTCTCTACAGTTAAAAGATTTCAAAAAAGAAGTTTACTTTTTTAACCCCTAGAGGCGCTAACGTCAAACTTTCTCGCTTCCTTATTGGAGAATTATCGAGAAATCTTGACGGTAGCGTCTTTAGCGTTAAAAAAGTGAACTTTTGCCATGAATTTTTTTTTATGGGGGAAGGGAACTTTCTCGCTCTTTGTTTTTAAATTTTAAGTTTTAAAACCTCAGTTTTCCTATGTAAAGGGAATGGAAATGATAATTTTTATTGCTCAAAAATAACAAATTATTAGAATTTTTTAGAAATTTGCAATTATTACGTATTTTACAATTTATTTTAAAACGATATGACTAAAAGTAGCCGCAGATTGCTCGGCTTTTTATCTCATGCTGGAGGAGAAAGTTGTCAATGGAATCTTAATGAATAATGTGGCAAGTCAAATGCAAGCATCTGTTTTGTAGATCGTAAACTTTTAAGGTTATTGAATTAAACTGCTCATGTAGGAGGAGATTTCTAGCAAATTATTATATTTGAAAAAAGTATAACAATATTAAATGTTTTAGTATTTTATTCAAATACCAACAAAAAAATGTTGTATAAAATACGTAGAAAAAGTAAGATATTCTGCTTTGTTTCGTGTAAAAATCTTCCGCATCGTCCTGAAAAAACGCATTTTTTTTTTAACAATTTGCGTAAACAGTTATTAATAACCAAATAATAGTAACATTATTAAATTAAGTTCACTGAAAACATGAAATGTACAAAAATCGTGGAATATTAGTTGCATGGAATAGTAGATCTTGGACTAATAAGTCGGGAAAGCTTTTTTTTAATTTTTTATTTAGAATAAATCAGGACACACAATTTCCCGTAAAGCGGAATATCTTTTTTAGTTTTATAATCAATGTTTTAATGCACAAAACGTGCAATGGAGTTTTAGTTTGTTATTAATTACGGTACTAATGAAATTGCACTTAATATTTTCACTCACAATCGGTTCATTTTCCAGACTATCAGTTTTTCAATAATGGAAATAGCATGCGATCTGATATTTAATTTAAAAAACAAACAAGATTACTTTGTAAAATAAATTTTATACTTTGTGAAAACTTATTTGACCGTAAAATAAAATAAAACCGCTTGCGGTCCTTTTCAAATTCTTTCGGAATTAAGTACTCAGAGGATGTTAGCATTGACGACTGTTAAGCAATTTACTACTAGCCCGTTCCTGTCAATATGTAGTGGAAAAAAAAATTTTTTTCTGTAGCTGGAGTAGTCTAGAATGAAGAAATTGCAAATATTTTCCCTCTTTGCTTGCTTTGTTTTTATCTTTACTTCTGAAAGATATGTTGAGATTAATTTTATCAATTTTTTGTGTACTTATTGATTTTAGTATTTATTAAATTCTTTGATGTTTAGTATCGTAGCGTATAATTTACTTCCCCCCTTCCACAAAAACTTAAATACAAATTAAATATTGTATCAGATACGCAAACCTTATGGAAGTTTTTGAAAGGAAACTGGTGCATTTTGAAGGATTATCAAGAAGTATTTAGTATGTATCACCATCTGGTGATGCGATTTTGTATTACATCAGGTTTTCCGAGACTCTCATAAGGTTAGCGTATCTGTTTTTTTTGAAAATTGTTTAATTTAAAATTATCAAGTGAAATAAACCACATAATCAACTGTAATTGGATTCATAAAATTTTGACAAGAATATATCCTCTTTTTTTATTGGTTAGAAATTTTATAAGGTATAAAAACTTTCCAGATCTATAAATTTGGAAGATTTCCGAACTTGTAAAGTTTACAAATAAAAACGTCAGAGATGACGATAAAAATTTAAAAACCACAACCAGGAATTCCAACAACGAGATTCATGTTTTCATTTTATTAGATCTCATCCGTTCAGTGGTGTTAAAATGGAACAGGGTTAAAATGACATACCCGGATAAAACGACATAGTGGTCGTTTTGACTCTCCTACTCCCGGCATTTTGATATAAAATATTAAAATGAATATATTTCAAAAACGGTTTGAGATATTGACAAACTAATTTGAAAAATTCCCCCCTGCTCATAAGCTTTGTCAATTATTATTTAACACAGATATAAAATTTGAAAACTGTAAGGCCCCAATCATTTTCTAATTTTGGGAAACTTTTTAATGTAAAACACAAAACCTAAACTTGCTTAACGAAGTGCAATGATTGAGAGACGAGCGGAAGCGAGTCACCTGAAAACCACACGAGTTTTCAAATTATGCTTTGATTTTATAATAAATTTTTTCAGAAAATCGATCTTGGTACTTTGTATTTTTAACCTTTTCCGACAAAGATTGTGTTTTATCTTTTGAAATAGTCAATGGCTGCCGCTCTCAGGGTGATATTTAAAATGAAAAAAGTTTGTGATGTATAACTATTTTATTTACTTTTAAGTTACTTCGGGTTCAGTCTGGTATTCACAATCGAGAAAATGCATCTGGTTCGTAGTAAATCACATGAATTACATGCTATTTCCTTTATAGCCACATAATAGTCTACAACTTTAGTGATTTAGAGTGTACTAGTTGCATTTTCTCCAACGTGAGTATAGAACAACCCCATTTGTTATTTTTTAACTTTTTGCAAGGCTCCACATAAAGCCGAAAAAACTGATTTATTGATTTAATTCTTTCAGACGAAGTTGATATATTGAAGTTAATAAATGTAACATCTAAAGATCCTGGAGTTTCTTTAGTTGAAGGTCCGATAAATAACTACCCGGCTTACAAATTCCGTTTACCCTATGGCAATGTTCCGTTAAGTAATTCGACGGCGGTGACTACTGCAATGTCCAGCGCTACTGGTTTTACTGTCGTATTTTTGTATAGACAACAAAGGAATAATTTAGGAACCCTCCTATCTGTTAACTCTCCTGGGAGATTAACTCCGTGGTTTCAACTCAGCTCGAACGCAAAAATTGGTTTTTTGAGCTTGAAATACCGAATTAACGTTTCTCAAAGACTACATCAAGTTGATTGGAGCTTACCTACTCATCACAAAAAGTCTCCATTGGCTGGTAAGTATTTTGTACATTTCTCATTTAATCCAATTAACTGGAATTATTTGAACCGAAATTTTTCGTTCTTAAAATGTTAATAACACTAAATAGCAGTAACAATCAGGAAATTGAATGCTCATATTACAATAGCCCGGAAATTGCATAAATGATTTGCGAACTGAAGCTTTCCTTCCGGTTCATTCTCGCTGCTTTAAAATTTTTCAACTTTATATTTTGTCGATTTTAATGTTTTATATCACTTCAAGTAAATACACAAACTTACAGACCGTGGAATTAAATTCTCCTAACAATTATTTAACGTGGTTGGTTTTTCATTCTTTTTCATTTTGTTAAGAGGAAATCTTTTTGCAGGGTTAATTAAAGTAACTCTGCACTACTACGAGAAGGATTCAAAATAAAAGAATTATAAAGCACGATTCTATTAACTAAGTGAGAAAAAATTCTATTTTTTGTAAAAATTTAGTCTGCTGAAGATAATTAATTAATGAACAAGGCGACATGGCGTGACGGTTGATAAAATGATAAATAAAATTAACTCATCAAAATCCAACGTTAACAATTTGTTTACATTAAGGAAATTGTGAAAAAATATTACCAACATCATAAATAAACGCAGGATTAATAGATGATGTTGTTGGTAACAAAATATGCGTTTTAGCGTTATTGTGTTTTTTTAATAATTTAATTAATTTTTGGATATAGTATTTACTGATGATGAGAAAGATTGGAAGAAGATTTTAATGGAAGTGAAGTTGTAGGTTTAACATTGTTTGTGAGAAATATCAAGTATCCTCTTAAGCTCAAAAATTGCACATAGATACCGAGAAAGATAATAGCATAACCCAGTTATAGCTTAGAATAAATCAGTTGAGACAAGTTGATGGAGTTGTGCCCCTTTGTTTGTATTTAAATAATTGTTGATATAAGCTGATGACGTTATTAAATTAAATGAACTCAGCGTTAACTGAATATAATAATTGAACTGAACGTTCACTTTACGAGTTTCATATTAGCGTTAGGAATTTCCCGCATCCATCACGTACAGATTGATTCGATTGTCGATTGCTGCAGCGGAAAGAGTAGTTTTTAGTTTTACAATCGGTCCATCGAATCGTATCAAAGAAAAATCATAACTAGATTACCCCGGTTGTGCGGCCTGAAGGCCGCACTGGAATTATTCCATTGAACCACTGGATGTGGTTATTCTTTTTTTTAACTTTTTAGTTGAGAGTCGTAGATCTACGTAGAGGTTTACTTTCAAAACTAGTTTGCCCCGGTTGTGCGGCCCGAAGACCGCACTGGAATTGGATATTACGGTTTCGAAGGAAGTAAAGTTGTGTTTTAATTATAAGTGCGTGAGTGATATAATTGTTTATTTTATTTTAATTGAAAGTCTGGAGACTGCACGCTAGACAGGTACACAAATTATTAAATTTATTAATAAATACCAAATGAAATTTGATAGAAAACAGAAAAATAAAATAAGGGTTTAAGGTGACGATGAATGTCAAATATCGATTAGTTTAGTCAATAATCGATTTTAAAGGTTTACATTTTTCACGAAAATTTAGTCCTTATTGGTTATTGACATCATTTTGTCGCCTGGACGTGTAATTTAGACTACTCTTAGCTTTTACGCATGGAAAGTGGATATGGTCGTTGCTAAGGTGTTTATTCAATGTCCTAGTGCAGACCTAAATCAACGCTCTTAGGAGATCGCTCATGGATGTTCCGCAACGCTTTCACCGTGCAAACCGTCTTCTTCTGGGTGCTTGTGACGCCGCCTTTACGTTTCTTTGAACTTTGACCTTTTATTTTCTGGGATCTAGCTACATCTGTTCTCTTGTTCCTACCGCTATTTTTCAATAAATTTCATGCTTGATGGCTAGTCTTTATGTGGTGAAAGGCTCTAAGAAGCTTGCCCTGTAATGCGATTGATGTAATGTTATAGAAAGTGGAGAGGTTGCATTAGCCTAACTTCAGTGGTTCAAGGGACAACATCGAATAAAAATGCTATTTTTAATTGATTTAGGGCCACAAGATTTTTAGGAGTTTATCTTATTAAATAAGGATCATAAATTAACACTAACCTAACCTTAAGACTTCAAAATTCCTGTAAAAATGTGCTTCTTTTTAATTAAATAAATAACATAAATCAACTTTAATCTAACCTCGAGATCGGGATCTCTGTAAAAATTTGCTGTTTTTTTAACTAAGTAAATAACATAAACCAACTCTAACCTAAACTCGTGATCGGGATCATTAAAAAAAAGTGGTAAGTCAATTAAAAATAATATTTTTATTTGATGTTGTCACTACAACTAGTCGACATAGACTAATGTACCTCTCCACTTTTCATAGCGTACCATATTACTTTGCTTACGGAGTTTGTTGGGGGCGCAGTTTCCATTACCTTCTTCATATCATGTGAAACTTTGCAGATGAGTTAGTAAGTGTGTAAGCCTACATAACAGTTTTAGCTCTTAACGAGGTGGAGCACCATCGGTCTTTGTAGGAATTTATTACAAATTGCACATGCTGATCACCTCAAAAATCGCCGCGTCGGAACACATCCGACAAAAAAAGTAAAAAAGACACACTGCTTAAAGAAAGCTAGGTGCACTGTGAAAAAATTGCTTCCACAATACATACATACCTGGTGCATCTTCTTGAGAAGAACTGATATTGATCCCCGGCGAGGTGAGGTAAACACCTCACTACTGACTGCCTCCACTTTCTAATCTATAACATAACTTAACGCCATCGAGTAAAGAGTAATGGTATAGATTCAGTAATTTAGTTACCATCGACTATAGATGCAAGGTTGTCTGCGTCTTCAGACAACACACAATCTAAGTTTGAAGATTGACGAGAAAGGTAAGACGTAGGTCAGCTAGGTAAAAGGTTGCTAATAAATTTTGAAACCTCGATTCTGGATTGAATGAGGAAGGCAAACCACGGTTTACATGCACTCAGGCCACAAAGCGGGCCCATTATGCTACCTCCGATGTTAGCAGCCTACCTACCTCCTTTCCCTCAAACCACCCCAAACTCAGGAAGAACTCGAGTATTTCAAAGGGCGGTGTGCCACTAATACTGGCCATGCTAGGCCAGAAGCTTTTCAACATGGATCCTCTTTTCGACGCTAACACTGGGCAGTTGCAAAGCACGTGCTCTACTGTTTCATCTTCTTCTTCACATTTGCGACATATTGGGCTGTCAACCAGTTCCATTGTGTGCAGGTGTTTGTGTAGCTTACAGTGTCCTGTAAGACATCTCACGATAACTCGTAAGCTGTCCCGAGACAACTTTAGATAATATTTTGCATGTTTATCAAACGGTGTGTTAATTGCCGCCTTAGCCTGATGGCATCCAGCTACATTTTCCCATCTTTCCGCATGCAGTCTGCGGGTTTTCCCATTTATGATAGTATCAAGGGTTTTAAAAACCAGCGTGAGAAAAAGCTCCAGACCGCATGCTCTTTAACCCAACGAAGAGCTAGGACATTATGAATAGATATCACGTTCAGTGCTTCTATGTATTGTAGTACAAGACCAGTAATTATTTTGCATCGGTTTAGTGCCGCAAAGACTGTCCCACTGTTCGTAATTATTTAAATTGTTTTGCCTCGGACTTTCCTGGACTAACTCTGCGCAGTGAAGCACTCCAATGAGTTCCGTCTAGAAAACAGAGGAATACCTCCCCAACGATAGATTTATTGCTAGCTGCAGTTCCGAGGAGAATATCCCGCACCCGAGCCAGTCTTGTTTTTGCAACCGTCCGTGTACAGGCATATTTCAGCTCCGTCAGATCCTTTTGTGTCTAACAGAATTGTAAAATTCCTTCCAAACACATATTTTGGTTTTGGGGGGATCCTGTCAGCATTAAGACCCAAAATAAGCAGCCTTTTAGAGCAGTTTTCCAGAATCCGTGTATGCTTACTAGTTTCCCACCTATAAGTCTAGAAACCCCAAGCCCGCATTCTTAGGGCAGCTCTCAGAGTCTGTTCTTTCACCAAGAGATCTAGTGGAGGAAGGCAGATGAGAGCCTCCACTGCCACAGTAGGTGTTGTTCGCATAACTCCCGTCACCGCCAAGCAGACTGATCTTTGCATCCGATCAAGAGAGGACACCGTTGTAATCAATCTGGTTCTGGGCTACCAGACGAGTGCACCATAGCAGAGCATAGGCCTTAGTGTGACAGTATACAGCCAGAGGGCAATCTTTGGGGAAAAACCTCATGATCTACCTAATGCTTTGCGACACTGCCAATAGGCCATACCTGCCTTTGTCACCTTAGTGCCTATATGTTAATTTTGAAACCAATTTTATACGTGGAATAGATGGGGTCAGCTCAGCAAAATGCCTTCTGTGGGTCCCTTAAGTAGTACGGTTAATTCGTATTTTTTGTATTGGTTAGCGACGAAAGGAAGAATATGATTGGTGCGTCTTATCAGTACATTTCATGATGCTGAGTTTCTATGTAATCAGTGGCCCATACTTCGTCAAACATGATTTTTATTTAAGGTTTTAAATTGATTTATTGATGATGGATCCTAATTGGATTTAGTTGCGTTATCAAAATCAACTCTCCGTGCGTTTTGCTCCCGCCGATCGCTACGCAGCGCTCCGAGTTGTTTTAACGCTGTAATAAATTTATTAATAATTTTATCGGGGCCGAAAAATTGCAGTGCAACTTCTTGATGAGAACTGATATACATTGCCATCGGCGCTGAGGCATTGAGTAAATATCTCGGCAATGACCCTATCTATTTTCTATCCACGAAGCTAAAAGTAGTTTAAATTACACGCACCTACAACAGAATGGTGCTAATAAGAACCAATTTTGGGTGCAAAATGTAAACTTTAAAATTGATTTGTGACGAAAATAATCGATATTTGACATTCTTTCTCACCTTAAACGCTTTATTTTAATGTTATCTATCAAATTGAGAGTCGTGGAAAAATTTAGACCTTTCATATCATAAGCAGATTGTCTAGGCTGTGCGGCTTCAAGGCCGCATTGGAATTGACTATTGTCGATTTGAACCTAGGTGAATTTGTAATCATTACTTCGTGGTTTTATATGGTTGTTTTTTAATGAAGTCAAAGTTAGCAGCTAAAAATGACATTTTAGCTACAATGGAGCTAACAGAATTACGTTGCTGAGTGACTGACACATTTTTCTAACTATGATTAGCCTACTTAAACTAACTCTGAAGTAAGATAGGCAAATTTTTCTTTAGGATGATTTGCAAAAGTTTTATTTCTCTTCTAGAAATTGCTAGAGATGATAATAATACAAAGAAGTTAGCGTTGCCAGCTATAAACGACATTTTAAGCTCTAGAGAGCTAGCGAGGTAAGATTCAATTTTAATAATACGTGTAAGCTAATTAGGAGTCCGAAGGAGTAAATATCAGTTATATTGCAATTTGTACAGAAGGAGGAGGAATTTGGAAGGTGGCACATGTTTGGATTAGCTCCCAAAATTCTATGGCCAATAGAAATTTCTGTAATCGTCCAAGTCAACATAATTATTCTCGAAATTGACTTAAAATTAAACATTACAACTTGTACCTATCAACAAAGTCTTATCGGCGAGGGTTAAAAACGATGTTTTAACTGAAATGGAGCTAAGAAAACTCTGCACTGCGGCTAACATTTTCTTAAAGTTGACGCTATTAATAAACGCTGTATGTCTCTTCTAGAAATGGGAGAGATGATAATATCACGATGAAGTCAAAATAAGCAGCTAAAATGGGGACTTTAACTACAATTCAGCTAAAAAAATATAATATTTGAGTTAGTTTTTTAAATATTATCGAGTTAAAAATTAACTCAATTGGAAACATTTCTGATGAAGGTAGCGTATGCATCCGAAGCTAAAAAGTATTTCTCAATTTAGGTGTTGAAATTGATGGAGATTAACGTCAGAATTAGCAGCTAAAGAGTAGAGCTAGCTAAATATAATCTTTGAGCTTACTTTACAGTGTATAACTGATTAATTTTTTTCAGTAATTTAGCTTCAATCAAAAGAATTTCATTATTGTCAAGGAACTTAGCTTTGGAAGCTAAAACTGACATTTTATATACAACTCAGCTACGATTAGCATATTTGAGCTAATAAGTTTAAAATTTGCGAAGCGAATGAGAAATTTGCTGACATTTCGATTCACTTCTAATTTAAAGAAAATTTTTGCCAGTTAGCTGCGTAACGGACTGATTCAAATTCATCAGATTACAGGTTAAAATTTCGTGTGCGTGGTTACTTATTTAATATCCTAAGTTGAAGTTATTGTTAATGATGTAGGCAATCGCACACTTTGATTCTAGTTAATTTTTTACCTCGATTGGAATCGAATTGAACGAACCATACAATAAATTTCTCATTAAATCATCAAATAAAATGTAACTACAGGCTTTCTACGCATTTGCTATTAAAAACCAATCAGAAAAGTCGTTAAATATAATTGCTAAACAGAATATTTTAATGGAAATTAACTAAAAGGGAATTTTAAGTAATTTTTTGGAATATTTAGAGGCTTGTAAAATTTTAAACTAAAAAAAAAATTTGAGAAAATATTAGTGTTGAGATGAAAATGCGGGATTCATTGTTATTCCAAATCTTCAGTTACGTATAATCAAATATTGGGGATATTGTTCGCAAAATTTTTTTCAAAATGAAAATGCGCTGCACGATGCATGGCAGGATGGCCTGTCACAAATGGTATATTAAATGTCATAGAAGTGTCTTTTTGAATAAAACTTTTCTGTATGCTTCTCAACTTACAACTAAAATTCTAATGCGTACTCTAGAGCTTAGTAAAATTTTTGAATATTTTAATTTCACTGAAAAAAAGTGAGAAGAATTCCAGATGAAAGAAAGGGAATCTAAATATAGAATCCAAAATGAAGTGGATAAGAACAAAACAAAGCATTCGTAATTGAAGAACTGCGTAAATTATGAAATGAAACAAAAAATACTGAAATTTTTCCTGACTTGAGATTTCCTTTTAAAGTTTAAATAATAAATTGTAATCTTTTTGTAAGGTTTTGAAAATCACTTTTTGTTAAATATTTCCGATTTTACCTCACCGTAATTACTTCCGATGAAATAAATAAAAAGAAAAACTTATTCCATACTTTCATCTAAATTGACTTCGAGCACTTCGAGCGAATTAACGTAAAAAATTTCCATTTGTTTCAAACTCACGTTTTCATTAGAAAATATTCAAGAACTAAATAAAAGTTTATTTAATAAAAAGTTATGAAATGTAATACCGAGGATTTTTCTTCCATTCTATTTGAGTTAATCAATTTACGAAACTCATTTCTCATTTGTTAGATAATTTTTTCGTTTCGTTATTTATTTTATATGAAAAACCTACCCAAATATCATTATTAGTTTCGTCGACTGGCGGTGCATTATTAATCAAACAAATCCTTTTATAGAAAAACTCACGCGAGTTTCTTAAAATGATCACACAAAATAGAAAAATGATTTCGATTGTTGCTGCCTTGACCCAAAAATTGACTCATATTAACTCCGATTTCGATTATTTATTCGACGACAGAAATTTATTCTGCGACTGTTTCAGCTTGGAGGTGGCTTTCGGTGAGCTTAGATTTTACCACCGGGATCGTAAGGTTGGATTTGGATTGTCTGCCAAGTAAATTTGAATCGCTGAGTGAAAATAACGGCGAATCTTCCATTAGAATACCCCACGATTCTCTTGTTTATTTTCGGCAAGAACCCGGACGAAAGAAAAAATTTTTGGTAAGTGTTGCAAAATTTATTTGGTCATGAGGTAATATAAATTTTTCACGAGAGTAATTTTCTTTACATTTTTCCTTTTATGTTCCGGTATTAAATCACAGTTTCGCGTATAATATTGCCTCCGGAGATATTTCGACCGTTATAATTTTAAATTTATGAAATGGGTTTTTAAAAGGTCGTAATTTTCAAAATATTAAAATTGTTTTATCTGGTTCTTTGGAACTTTTAATAAATAAAGATTTAGGTGTTCATAAAGCAAGCAGAAGCTTCTGCAGCGATGCTTTATGAATTTTGAACTGAATAACTTTAAAACGTAATTTTTAAAATTAACCTACGTAACCTACCATTAACGAGATTCCCGTAATGCGCATGTTAGCTGCATAAATTTTAATGTATTTGATCGATTCCGATTTAAATATTTTACGTGTTTCGATTTTAGCGACAGAATCGAAGTCACGTTTGGGATTCACGACTTGCTTTTAAAATTTAGTAAACTTTTTCAGGGTTCAATGCAAGTTGCTAAAGTTCTTCCCTACACAACGCAAAACAGGCTATGGAATTGCGTTCATATTTCGGAAAATTCTGCACCCGAACATCGAAAACCACTTGTTAGATAAATTGTTAAATTTTATAAAAAAAACTTGATTATTTAAACTATAAATTAAATTGTTAATCTCGATTTGTTAAATATTTTATATGAAAATTTTAGCTTTAGTCCGGTAAGGTAAGATTTACTTTTCCACAATAAAACAAATTTTTTAAAAATTAAAAAATGTTCATTACAAAATTTTTTTTTTAAATTATGGTAGGTAACTATTTATATGTATAAATAAATACTACAGCAGTAAGAAAATCACTAAACACATTTTAAGTGATAAAATTGTAATAAATAAGAAGCACTGATTTTAATAAAAATTCTCATTAAATTGTCTTTTTTTAACTAACTATTAAGTCCTTGGTTTCACTGAAAAATGTTCGGTAAAATACGTCGGTTTTGCATACTTTATATGGCATATTTGGAGCACTAAAAGGAATGTTTGGTTAGTGTCGCACTCTGAATAAGTTATTGCACTTTGTTCCTCCTGATAGTTGCAGTTTAAATGTGAAGATTTGGTACCTTTCGTTTTTTCTTCGAAGCACTTGTAGGTGTTACGACTGTAATAACCTGTGGAATTATTGAGTTAAATAATTAAAATTTTATTATTAGGAAAAAACATACTGCAACACTCTGTATATTTAAGGTAGGTACTTTAGTAATAATAATTAATTATAATAAAAGTAAATAGAGGGACTAAGATGGTTTTAATTCAACCTATGACAATTTAATTAAGTCTCCCGATTTATCCAGGTTTTGATGTGCTAACCCTTCAATCAAAGAAACCTTTAATTTGAGTAAATTTGCATATTAAAATCGGAAAAGTGATGCAGAACCAACTTAGCCCCTCTACTAGAATAATTAATTAATTGTTAGAAGTAAATCATGCAGTCAGTTTTACTATTTTAAGCATCTAAGAATTGCATTTTAAACAATAATTGTAAAGCCGGATTTTCCGTGGTTTGGATTCCACGTAAAATTTTAGGTCCCCTCCAGCAGTGCGGTGTTAAGCGTATGCTGACAGGAAGCGAAAAACCGCATTTCTATATCTAGTCGCGCCACATACACTGATGGGAAATCGGATGTAGTTGCACTCTAGCAACACAAATTAGAGGGGTTACCCATCAGTGGTCCCATGTTGAGGAAAGACTCCCATCAAATAATAGAATTTTTTAACGAAAGACCACGTTGGCATATTGGCAAGAAAATAATTAAAAATTTTCTTTTCGTGTAGATGTAGGTATTATTTATATTTTTAAACCATTTTCTTATAAGTCATAACAAGAAATGTTTAAACTCAGTGCGGCCTTCAGGCCGCACAAAATGGGCGATTTAGTTACCTATAATGTAATATTTATTTAGAAAATACCAAAAGATGACAAAAATGCAAATCATCTAAATTCTATCAAACAGTAGAGAGACTTTTATGGCACTTCGGGGCCTGTACAGAGTCAATCCAAGGGCAATTGCAGCGATTTTGACTGAGCACACCTTTACACGATGAGATAAGCAGATGACTCTATTTGTCGTCGATGTAAAGCAGCTGAAAGATTGTCCGGTGTTGAATTCAATGAGAAGATCTTCTTGGGGGATTTCTGACCCGACATAGCCAAAATCAATGTCACTTTTTCTGCCAAGATCATGGAGCTTATCTTACAGTTACCAATGTTTGCCTGGGACACTAAATGAAACTGGAAAAACAAAATCAAACCGCCAAAATTACAAGAAGGTGCAGACTGGGATGGGCAGCATTTGGAGAATTGGGACATGCCAAAAAGTGTTTGATTTGTGCATCCTACCAGTGATGACTTACGGAGTGGAGACCATGACGTTAACGGTTAAAAGTGTTAAGGCACTGCAAAAAACGTTTGGAGAGGTGTTTGATAGACAAACAAAAATAACGGACGTACTCAGAAGAGCTGCGGAGTTAAAATGGAGCTGTGCGAAACATTTTGCATGAGAAGGTTGTAAGAAATGGACTGTGTAGTGGCGGCAAAGAAAATCAAAAAGAAGCATTGTGACAGATGACATTAAACAAACGGAGGGTGAACTCTAGTAGCTGGTAAAAATACTACACATGAGAGAACGAATGAAAATGGAGAAATGATGTGTAATCTAGCAGTTATGAGTATAGAAATTGATGAAGAGCTGAAGGAAGCTAATATAGTAAGATATGTGAAGTCCCTGAGATTGGGGTGGTTGGGCCACGTGATGAGAGCGAAGGAAGGAAGAGCCATTGCGGATGTGATGAGGTGGATACCAGATGTTGATAGACCGAAGGGGAGATGAAGCCATTGACGACCTAAAGGTGATGGGAGTACAGGACTGGCAAACTAAAATACTTGATAGAAAGCTGTGGAAAAGAATCGTGGAGGATACAAAAACCAATAGAAGAATTTGAGTAAGAAGTGTAGCAGCGACAAGTGGGAAGTAATGCGAGGAATCGAAATTGAGTTAATAGTGAAGTGAGAACCAATCCACCTCAGAGAAATGGATTTGAAAACGTCAAACGATGTGGGGATATTCCATAAGCAATGGAGAGCTAGAAGAAGAAGGGTGAACTCGAACAGTGAACAAGTGGCATGAGACAGAGAAAAATGGAAAAGTATGGAAGAGGTTCATGTCTAGCAGTGGGCGCAAAAAGGCTGAGAAAAAGAAGATCCTTTTTTTAAAAAGATCCAGCTGCGATAGTTTGAGGAGTGGCAGGATCGCGGTGGAGCTGAAAACCGAAAAACTATTCGAGTCCGCCTGAAGTGAAGTTGTGAACATTTATAATTCATTTTACTACAAATTAAAATTCATTCCGTTTTTGGTGTAATTCATTTATGCATATCATCGTAAGGTCGTTCTCTTTTTTTTTCGTATTGAAAAGCGGCATTTTGGGGGCCTAGTCATAAAACATCGTAAAAAATCTTTTTTCAGGCTTTAATTATTATTAAATTTTAATAAGATTAAATTTCTACTTTATTTTTTATTCGCCTTGCCTTAGTAGTTGTCTACACTTTATGTTGCGTAAAGAAAAGTGACACTTGTTCCACAAAAATGTAAAGTAAAGTAGTCACTTTAATACTCCCAAAAATTAAAAATTATTATTCTAAAGTCTAATCCTCAAAAATTACACAATAAAGCTTTTGGAAGCCCTAAGACTAAAAGTCAAAAGCGTCTCTTTGAAGTGGTCTTATTGATGGGGGTTGGTTGGCGCAAATTTAAAAGAATTGATTAGCGTGGTAGTTTTTGTATGAAAGCAATCAACGCCAATTTGCTTTGCAAAAACAAAAAGTCTGAGTTGTGGTAAAAAATAATAAATTAATTATCTAGCTAAATTCTTCGTCTTTTTAATATAACCTTTTTGAATAAAAACATAAAATTTGGATTACCATCATCATGGCAATATTGGAGCGTAGTTTATAATTTTTCGTGAATAATTCAGTACAAATGTAATTATTAATGGGGAAATTTTGGTGTCAAACTAATTTAGGAAGGAAATATCGATACGATCAAAATCAGTAACCATATCGAAGGTCCCATTCCCATACAAACTATAATAAAATAGCCAAGCAAGTCATGAACTTGAATTATTTGAGCGTATAATTAACAATATCGTATTGGTAATTTTAGGAGTGAGTAATGCTGAGGCATAATCAGCGACGAGATCTAAAACCCACTTCTATGCAAATTAGTCAAGACAATAAAACAATCCGTAGGTAAAAGAATTTTAATCAAAGGAAGCGGATGCATCCACCAGGGAAAATCTTAATTACATAAGTTCAGACAAAATCACCCAAAGACACATAAAAAGAGTGATTTTTGTCTCTGGTTTATGTTTCTTTTTAATTTTTGTTGTTATTGTTCTTCCTTGCCAATTTCGTCTCTTTTATGGCTTTTGGTTATAACTCACAGAAGTTATAAGGGTAAAATAGGGTGATTTATCAAACATTCTCTCACATACTAGTAGTAAATGGAAGGATTAGTCAAACCCTCCATATCAATCTCGTAATGAGTGCCATCATACTAAATCTTGGATAACAAATGAATGTGCACTTCAGTGTTAATTGCAAAGAGAAAAATAATGTGAGGGTAGAAAATGAGACAATTTATAACCAAAAGAAAGAAAAATTGTTAATTGTTCATCACGAACTTTTAAAAAGATGTCAAAATAGTTTACGGTTCAATCATTCAATTCAGAAGCAATGTTGTTCACTATAATTTTTTGCGATTGTTTTAATTATTATGTACAGATATATAGAGGACCAACCATACATTAACAGTTGTAACAAGTATAACTTTGTAATTGCATGCAACATCTCCAAAATTTAAGGGTATTTTTGTAACAATCAATCAAATTAAAAGTTTTATATAAATTATCTACAGAGGTTCCACTATCAATTGGGATTACATATTATTTAATTACTAGATTGCTCAGGCTGTGCGGCCTAAAGGCCGCAATAAATTTATTTTTAAGTTATTTTACTGCTTATTAAAATTTTACTTGTCCGTGACATTGTTAGGATGTTTTGGGCAGATGAGGCTGAGAAAAGCTTTAAAAACACCGATAAAATTGAATCTTTGTTGCTGCGAGATGAAGAGCGATAGAAGATTCAAAAGATGATAGGAGAATCTTGTCAACAAACTGAAGAAGAATTGAAAATACAAGAATTTGAGAAACTATTGGAAAAATTAAGAAAATTGAGCAGGTGATATTACGGAAACAACATGTAAACCTGGGAAATGCAAGGCAATTGCCTGTCAGCAAAGACTCGCCCAGGTCCATCTTTAATTTGTTGTAAGTAAAATAGCGCATGAATTTACCTGAGGCAACCCTGGAAAAACTTGCAGTTACCTGCGGCAACCACTGAGGGTGAGTGGTTTAGTGGGTAGATCCCATACTACCACATACTACAACCATGCCCAAGAGGGGGAAACTTCACAGACGTAAATAAGCAACAAGATGACTATTTAAGAATGCAAGTTATGTAGTCAGCAATTTTAAAAATTGTGATGTTGCTTTCGTGCACTGGGGGGTATTCCATACCCCCCAGATCTCTCGGTTTTTCGACGCTTCTTCACACACACCAGTAATGAAAAAGAAATAAAATAAGCCAAGTTTTTAAATTGATGACAACAAAAATTTTATTCCTGAACAATCGTCTTGTTGTTTACTTACGTCTGAGGTATTCTCATCCCAGGCCAGGAGAAAATCTTTTAAGTAAAATAACTTCTTTTTTTTCAGGTGCTTCTGTCCAATTTTGGATGTAGGCAATCCTCCCGACTAAGTCAATAGGACTTTGCTAGGGAAATGCTAATAGGGTGGTTTTCCTTTCCGTTCCTCATAGCTCACAGATCGATTTTGGACTTTTTAGTCTAAAACTTTTAGGTAGACTCTAGGTCTATCTGTGTTTGATTAACGTCCAACTGCTGGTCAAGTAAATAGCAATTGCAACATATTATTATTGTCAAACCAAAAAAGTAGGATCACGGTCGTCAAGGAAACGATGAGTTGGATAAAAAATGAAAACATTTTTAGACCATTTCCAGAATTTTCTAGACCAATGCAAATAAATTACATTTGGTCTGAAAAACCCCTTAACCCCTTAAAAAATACATTAAATATTCGGTTGGTCAAAATCTAGTTATCGACCTAATCAATTTAATGAATGGAACGCTCTTTTCCGCCAGAGTCAAAGAACAGAAAAATACTTTTTACAGGTAGGTCCACAACAGTGTTTTTTTATATATTCTGTACATTCTCAATAGTTTAAAAGTACTACAAGAAACTAAGAAAATTGCAAAACTACTCAATCTAATTCTACGTAAGTTTTGTTAGTACTACTCGGAAAAAAGAAAAAGCGTAGGTACCTTAGAAGAAAATATAGGCTTCGGTTCATATTTTCACTACTGTTTTACCTTAGAGTGTCCACCATAAGTTTGCACGGTAGAGTTTGGTGGAGGCGTGTACGTCGCCAAATCCATCAAACCAAACAGTTCAGGTCTTTCGGGCTTACTTTTTTCCGGCACTGCCGTAGTCAGAAGATTATTTACTAAAAAGAAAAATTTGAGATCGAAAAGTTTAAAACGTCAGAACTTACTCAAATGCGGCCATTCGCTGTAGACGCGCTGCAATCCATCCTTTGAATTTTTAATAACTTCTTTGGTTTTGTTTCTATTATTAGGATCGATTAAGACGGAAAATTTGGGTGAAAGTAAAGGTAAGTTTCTGTATTGAGCAAGCCGTAATAGTTTGTAGTTTAGTTCCTCGGGACTAAATTTTAAAGGTTCCGGTGTCACCACGTAAACTTTTTCTTTGCTTTTCGGCGAAATGGAAACTTGAGACATTTCTTCCCAGACTGACTTTAACAGTGATTTAAGGTTTGGAGTCGCTTTTGCAATTGAACTTGGAGTCGTGGAAGAGGTTGGTACTTCGGTTGTAGTTGTGGTTGTAACTAAAACTCTTGGAGGATCATCAAGAATCAAGTTGGTATCAACGTCTTGCTCGTTAACGTTAGATGCTGCAGATTCTCGATCAAACTCCGCATTTTTCACTGTGGTCACATCTTGATTGTACGGCAGAGTGGTTAAATATTCAAACGGAATGATTTTGGACGGAACCAGCTTACTACTCGTACTATCTTTGTGAACCTTTAGAGAATTTTTGGAATACTCCGTTTCGGTCCACCCATCTATATTTTTTTGTAGTTTAACATCAAACGGTAAACTTTTATCGTTCCACTGTTCCCCTTTCGCGATGAAATCTTTGATGTTTATTACCGTTGTGTATGGTTTATTGGTGACTACTCGTTGGGTGACTTGGTTCGATTCTTGTACATTGTGGTCGTTATAACTAGACCACACAGATTCTTGTTTCGGAAGTTCTGCATATTCGAAAGTGTTTTTACCCTTTTGACCGGCAAAGTTCTGCTTTTTGCTTTCTCTATTGCTGTCGTAACTCTGTTGAGATGTATACGGTACGATTATCTGGACCGGTTTTGGTTTTTTAGTGGTTGTTTGCAACTCGGCAAAGGTTGAGGAAAACCACTCGTAGTTGCTTACAGGTGGTGGTACCATGGACGACGTTAAGGTTTGGTACGGTGTCCAATTATCATAATCGAGTGGAGGGTTAGTAAATCCAGTTTTATTTTCGTGAATTTTTTTTAACTCTTCATTGATGACGTTTTGGACGTTTTCTTCGTTGAAACCGTAGTAGTTTCCGGTGTCTTTGTCGTTGTTGCGTTTTTCGTAGCTAGCGTTTTGGACCGAGGCTGCTGCGTGGGTATCGTCTTCTACGATTATGGGATTTTCGTAAAGGAAGGGGGAATTGGTGGATCCTACTGGTGAGTTATAATTGATTTGGTTGCTTGGATTGCCTTCGATGTCGCCTACGCCGGTTAGTTCTATGAGAGGTGACTGGATAACGTTAATTGGGTGTTCTACTGACGATAAGACACCTCCAACTTGAACGCTGGGTATGATTTGCACGTCGTGGTTAACTTCTGCGTTGTGGCTGCTGTGGTCTGGATAACTATCTTTTATGTTTGATTGTAATTCAGGAGAACGGAAAGGTTGGTAAGTGTGTAAGGGGAGGACTGGAATTTGACTTAACTGTGGGAATGGAATTGGAGCAAGGTTCAGATTTTGTAAACCTCCGTTATAAGGATTGCTTGGATAGTTGAATCCGTTGCTACCGTGATTTGTTTGTTGTATAGTTGGATACTGTTGAGGAAATAAGTGAGAGTTTGATGGATGCAAGTCGAGATTATTTGATTGAATTGGTTTTATCGGAACTCCATAACTGGTAACAGGTGGAACAAATTTTGGAAAGTCACGCAAGAACGGTTTGGGTTGTTTAAATGGTTGATGTTGTTTTGGATGAGGTGGTAACGGTCGAAAGTTATAATTGGAATTTTCTGATCCTGGAGGAGGCGGCATAAAGTTTTTAGTTAACGTGCGATAATTGATATTTGGAGTTTCAATGTTAAATTTGTTGTTACTAGAATATCCAATTTGGTCCTTTGGAAGGCCATAAGCTTGGTTTAGGTTTTGTGGTTGGGGTGGTCCGTATTGTACCACTGGGGGTGGCGAAGGCTTCACAAAACTAATTAACGTATTTTGACCGTGCGTTCCAGCTATTGGAATCCATGGCTCCTGATTACATGGATTACAAGGTTTTTTGA
Source organism: Rhagonycha fulva (assembly GCA_905340355.1). Taxonomy (NCBI): domain Eukaryota; kingdom Metazoa; phylum Arthropoda; class Insecta; order Coleoptera; family Cantharidae; genus Rhagonycha; species Rhagonycha fulva. Next base: position 12,763,317 of record HG996558.1, read on the forward strand.
TATGATTCGGTGGTGGATGGTGTTGTGGAGCGTATTGTTGTTGTGATGTTTCCAAATCTCCTGCAGGTGGATTATAGTACCCCCCAAATGGATTTAACCAACTTGCTAATTTTGTGAAGAATCCCTCTGATGATGGTGGTTTTAAGAAAGTGTCGATTTTGGGTTCAGCTTCAACGTTACTTTCTTCTTGGGATAGAACGTTTGACGTCCAAATTAGGAGCAACAAAAATACCTGAAAACAAATTAAGCTATAAATCTGTTGTGTTAGGAAAAGTATGAATATATAGATTTACACTTCCTGCTGAGATAATAAAAGAAAGTGTGCATTCTAAATCAAGTTCCCATACATTAAAATCGAGAGATTATTGGACTCTTACGTTAATGATGCAACCTTGACCTCAACTTTGAATGTAGGTAATATTTACTATATGTAAATTTAAAAAATAAAAAAAAAACTTCCTAAATACGTTTCACCTTCAGAAATTAAGCACAATAAATCGTGACAACTTTTAATTTATCCACTTAATGAATATTAACCAACAGTTTCACTTTTATCAACGATTTAACCGAAGACGTACATACATTTCCAAAAAAAAAATTTTAATTGTTATCGGTAGCGAAAAACTGGATATGTTTATTTTTGACCTCGATAAATAACCTACTCTGGAGATTATTGTACACCATTTTCTATTATGAATATTTCTTTCATGCAGCAGCGACCTTTCTTAATTTAAGATAAAATCTTAATTAGATTAATTTAATTAAAAATATTTCTCGCGAATCTCAGGATGAAAGAGTTAAAAGATAATAGAAGAATCTGGATTTGTATGCAAAGAAATGAGCAGTGGGGGAGCACAAAATTGTTGAAAAGAGTTTTTATTTTGGAAGGACTTGCAAATCCGGATCATGAAAAATTCGGGCAGAACAAGCTGTTAGAAAATCAAAATTGCAAGCGGAATTTAACATAATTTAATGATTTGCTCTTAAGGTCTGGAGGGAAATATATTGGATTAGAATACATAATCAATGTAGTGGATTAAGGGATCGGGTTAACTTGATGTGACGTATGGTTGTTACAACTTGATAGACATTTATGAGTATAGTCATTAAACTCTGAAATAACCCAATTCAAAGAAATTAATTAATTTTTAAAAGTGTGTAAATTGTGCTAAATAAATGTTCTAATTAAATGTGGATCGCATTTAACAAACTCAATTGTTTTGTTAAACATTGATTAAGAGTCTAAAAGTGCGCATTATTCACGTTTAGGGAAAAATGTTTGCTTTGTATGCGTAGACCACAAGTAGAAAGTTGTGCATGACCGCACTTAAAGCAAAACCAATAACGAGAAATAACGACATTCTTGAAAAATAATTTTTAATCCACTTTTAAAATTCCTGTCTAAAAAGGAAACTTCAGTGTTTTTGAAGTTCGTCCGGTTACGCCTGTCGAGCAAATACCTGTTTGCACTTTCAATCTTTTATCACCAATTTTATTTGTTATCTGGTCTTTTAACAGCAGTGAAATTCATTTAATATTATTTTTTTGTAATTTACAAGCGATTTCTAAGAACTGTAATTTCTACTTTCTCATCATTAATTGCCACTAATAACCATCAATTAAGTATTAATTATGATATAATACGAAGACATAATTGAATTAGCTCCTCAATTTGCTCCAACTTTTCAGGATAATATAAAAACGAGTTTGTTAAATGTAACTTTTTATTAATAATTGTCAAAAGAAACCGCTCTTTAACTTTTTTAATTAATCCCGCCATCGTTTCCTTCATCAATTAATCGACTTTTTAGTGCTTACGGCTAATGAATGGTTTTACTGACAAAAATTTCGAATAAACAAGTGCTTGTGTCGGCTGTTCCTTGTGAGCGTTTTGGGGTTACTGATACGAGCGAGAAAACCTCTGACTAACGATGCTACAAAATTGAAAGATAGCTATTACAAGAAGATGAGTACTGAGCCTGCAAAAGCTCAACACATAGCGAGTACATTGAGAAGAACATTCTCCAAGAGAAAATCCAAAAAACAACCCCCCTCCCCCCCAACCGCTTTACATCAAACGTAAGAGCAGCGATCTCCTACAGCAAGATTGTCCAAGATCGTAACAAAAAAGCAGCAAAAGTGCTGAATCGAGGGATATAGCTATAATTGGATTCACAGCCATAAGGAATCTCTAGTCCATCTCTATTTAAGAGGTCCGTGGTTTTAAAGCGTTTCTCCAAGTCCATGGAAAAATTTAAGCGGATTGACCGACTGCTTTACAAAAAAAATCGAATTTGAAATCTCTGAATTTAACATGGGGAGTAGGTATAGCACGCGGTTACTTAACACAATTCCCATAAAATAATATAGTTAAACCCATGTCAAGCGAATAAAAAATATTTTCAACTATAGATTAGCGTTTTACAAAAGGCCCAGAAAAAATTTAAAGATAATGACCGTCTAGTTTGGCTGTAAATAATGATTGAATTTTAACTTTTTTAGAGCTACGAGCGACTTGGCAACGTTGGGATACCAACAAAAAACAATAACCACAAATTAAGTGACGTTACGCTTTGAAAAATATTCAATCAAAAGGGCATCGAAGGATTGCATTTATGTAAAAAAACACAACTAATTTTTGTTGTTGCCAGATCAAATTTTTTGTGAATCAAATCAATTACCGTGAAAACTATAATAAATAAATTCTTTCTTTCAAATTATTTATACTTGCTTTTGTCATTCATTTGTTTTTAATATTATATTTGTATTGATACCTCTTTCATGATTTTTAAAGTAGTGTTAATATTTTTCAGTCACTATGAACTTAAAAACTAGCCGAGTACCGCTCGAACCACCTTAAATTATAAGCAAATCTTTGTATTTTAATTTACAAGTTAAGATTAACGTTAGGTGTACTTAAGTCACCTGATAATTTTGCTACGCCGTGTAGATTATTTCAAAATTGAATTGCGCCTGGGGCCTCTAAAGTGCCAAAGCCGCCACTGCAACTAAATGTCACTTTTAGCTAATCATTAGCAATTTCATTATTGCTTTTGGAAACAGCTAATGTAATTCAAAACACTGTCAATAGAAAGCGCTATTTATAATAAGCTACAACAATAAAGCGATTTATTAAACATTCAAATGTCAGCGCTATCTGTTTACAGTCTTTTAAAGTAGATTAGGCGTTTCGAAAACAAAAAATAGAATTGCCAATTTTTTATACTGTATAATGAAAGATTTTACCTTTCGAAATGATTGAAGTGATAGTCAATTCTACTATTTATAATGACTTTTTATATATATATTTCGGATTGCTTAATACATTGCAAGGTAAGTAACACATACATGCTAAACACCTCACAATGCACCACGCTACAGCTAGAAACCGTTTTATCCGTTCCCAAACTACCAACCTTGCGAATTGGCATCTGCTTACTAAGCTTTTTACTTTTTTTTACCTACGACGAGGAGCCGGCCCGACGGTAAAACCCCCAACCTGGAGGACCAGCGAAGCGGCCGGTATACAGTTGTTGTAATTTCACCCGGATTCAAACCGGATATTAAGCGTTCGCAGTCAACTCGTTTGACTATTGCTCTCCGACCGTCTCTATAAAGTCTTGTTTGTAAAACTAAATAAACTTGGACGGAAAGGAGCCCGCTGTGGGTCTTGCACCAGGACACTAATAAATAATTTATTTAGTATTTTTAGCGAAATTTCACATGCATGTTGGATATACTAGATGAGGAACTACATATATACCTAAACAAAAGAAAGAATTGAGGTGATAATTCTGACAGATTATTGTCGATAGAGTGAATTAATTTGCAACTGCTGTACATGTTTTTGGCTTGAAGGTTTATTTGAATTCAAATTTTAACAATCGAGTTAGGTTTTTGTCTCACAGCCTGTAACAAAAAGTTATAACTTATAACTTTTCCGTTGCAATTCCGCACGCCGCTGGGTTCTTTACATTAGTCTCTTGCGCGACGCTTATGTGCAATTTTGACAAGGAATTATGTCAAATAATAATTCTGCCATTGAAATTCGGTGTAAAAAATTCCGATTTTTGTCTGCGTAATTTTGCATTTTTTTTTGATGCAGATATATTCGTGAGACGCCTTTTCGTTCTATGAGTGCTCATATAATGAATTTTTTTTCTGATTTCCATTTTGACCTTTTAGAATTCGAGCAGTTGTTACGATTAATACGGCGGCGGCTTTTCTTTTTTACTTTTTATCCTACAATTTATATCCTGCAGCTATTAATATTGATGATTTCTTTCTCCAAGAGAGTAATTATTTGGCTGCAACCTAGAGTTATTGGTTTTTTTGAGAGTATATCAGAACGGCCATTTTATGCTTATCTGCGCTTCCCTTATTGGCCAACTGTATCACATCTGCCCCATTTTAATCACCACTATATCAGTAGACGAGATTTTGCAGAGATTTTGTTTTGTCCTGGAGTCAACACCTGTTTCTGGAACGATTGTTATCAACGACTTCAAGCAAGAAGATTATACAGTTGCAATAGGTGATTTTGTACAGATTACGTTTGTGAGCACCTTAAGATCTTTTGGTAAGTTTAATTTAACTTGTTGTAGACGATCAAATTATTTTTTTTTGCCTCCGAATTGCCTCCGAATTAGTCGTTGAGCTAGTTATTTTACCATCAGGGCCTCTGCATATCAAATTTTACCAGTTTTACTGGGTGTGCGAAGATTTCTTTCTCAAGGAGAAATTTTCTTACAAGTCTAATTGTTATTATTTGAGTTTATATTATTTTTATTGCCTGAAGATGACCTAGACGTTATATAGATTTGACTTGTTTAATAATTGTTCTATGCTTCTGTGTGTGTTTTGTACCTGATTTTGGATTTCAAACAAGCCAATTTCATTTTTTATTGTTTAAGCAACTTCTTTCTTTTTTTTGTTAAATTAAGTCGACTGAGTAAAATGTCTACGAAATCCCTGCTTTCAAAGCTGGACATAAACGTTAGCCGCTCTTTTACAGCCTTAAAATTAAAACTCATGAAAGTTTTCTCCTCAAAGGTTTACGATGTTAGATTATAAGTTTGTTATTCACGTTAATGCCCAAAAGTTACTTTGTAATGCAATAAATCAACTGATAAAAACTGTGCTTAATTATTGCACTTAGCACATCAGTTATAGTGTGCGTTCAGCAAGCTCAGCTGCTTAGTGTCATTAGTCAACTATGATGATGAGTATGATGATATTCAGAAGTTTGAATTTTGCTAAACGATGTGCTTACAGTCAGCAACCATTACCTAGCAACCTTGAAATAATCATAAGTTGAACAAACGCAGCGTAAAATCAACAACAGTTGTAAGTAAGCGCATGCTCAGATCTCCGTTCAGCGAAACCTGATTAGTCAATTTCTTAACCGCTGAGCTTCGCTAAACGCACCCATTGGTTCAAATGACCAAATCAACTGATTTATGAATAGTAATAATGAGCATTAAACTAATTACTCGTTTATATAGCATCAGAACTGTTAAAAAGCTAAATAATCCAATGTGTGTTTATAACGCTACAGTTTACCCGTTTTCTGCAAAAAACTGTAACGTTTTCCACCCTAGCAGAGTTCGACTAATTCAGGTTAGAAAAGAATGCGAAAAGAAAAACAATAAAAATGTACTTTTTTGTACATTTGTGTACCACTGCTCCGCTGAATGCAACCAAACTGAGCTAAGCTCAGGGACGTGCCTACGAGGGGGGTGAGCTTTCCTCTCCAATATTAGAAAAAGTATGCAAAAATTTGACAAAAACACTCAAAAGTTGGTCAATTTGGCATTTTTTGATGTCTAAATTTACAAAAAGTTAGTAATTTTGAATTAATTCAGTTGGTAGTTGGCTGAAAAAAGTTGGTTGGGCACGTCTCTGGCTAAGCCGTAGTGCCGCTTGAAAAAATTATTATTTTTTTATTGATCTTCTACTAAATTTTAAATCTCTGATATAATGTAATTATGTGCTAGAAAACTTCTCCTCCTTCTCTTCTATGTCATTTATGGACTAGTCTAATTAATTTCTAGATAAAAAATATGATAAACGTATCTGATTTGTTACAATTTAAACTATTAAAAGTGATTTTTTATTTAAATCTTGATGTAATTATTTAAACAACTGCATTTTCCCATAATATACTTAATTATATTTTAAACAATAATTACGATATTCTAATGCAGAAAGATCATTTAAAGCACCGGTAGCTTTTTTAGTTTGTAACAGGAACATCGGTAATTAGTCTTTAGGAATCTCTGGGAAAATCCATTGTATTTAAATTAATTTTATCACGATAAAATTGACAAAATTTACCGCGTATATTTAAAAAATGATTATCACCATAAAAATGTTGAAATATCTATTTGTGATGATTACAGTTTATTAAAAAATAGCGCATTCATTGTGTTTGTTTTTAGACCGAGGGGTTTGGGGGTATGGAATACCCCCCAAGTATAAACGGAGTTACTGACTTACGAGGTCGCATTTTACCCGAATACTTACAAAGTACTTGGGGGGGGGGGAGAAGCCCCCTTTATATCTCTTTCCTCTGATTTTGAATATTAACTAATGAGGATTGGAATTGAATAATTATAGATTTTGGCAAGCGTATAGCTTAAGCATTTGACTAACAGTAGACTGAATAAAGTTTAATTTTGAGCTTTGCTTGATGATCTTGAGTTATAAAAAGATATTTTTTTAAACTTTCCTTTTTTGGTCCTTTTGAAGAGAGTTAATCTCGGTCTACGGTGTAGTATTATAACACCACGCCAGTTACCATAGCATTCCACCTTATTTATTTTTGGCTTATATATGGAGTGCAGCAAAAACGCTTTGTGTCCGTCTGTCTGTTCACATAATTTAAAGCAAATCGGAGAGCTTTAAAGTGCTTAATAGTAAGGTGACCAACCATACCTTTTCAGGAAGAATTGCACTTTTTTTATAACCCGCTCTTTTTTTTAAATCGTGTATTCTTTCGTATTTAAAAAAAAAATTATTAATAGTCAAGTTGATCTCTTTATCAAGATAATTAATTGATTGATCGGTATCAGCGATCCGATAATTTATTGATCACATTAAAACGTATAAAAGCTTAAGACCTGCGGTCATCCGAGTTCCACCTTATTTAATAAAGGTACCGGTGTCCTGTCGTGATATTTTTGTTAAACTCAACGTGCGAGTTATTGATAGAATTAAATTTCACAACCAATTGAAATTATCTTCAGTATTTAGGTACACTTAGTACTTAATTATTAACATCATTAGAATGGATTGCAATTTATAATAATCAATGTAACGTCGTACATTATTGCAATAATTTAGAGATCTGACTAGAAACTCACAGGACTAAAATGGACGACTTATTTTGATATTCGAGACGGAATACGTACAAGATTACGAAATTTGTGTAATTTCTTGATTTTAAGTGAATTTATATTTTATCCTTTTAACGTAATCTAGATTGAGGTCTTATCTGATTCTAAAAAGAAGTTCCCACAAGATTTAGGAAAGATGTTCCTTCAAGTATCGAAAGACATTCTATTTTTAATCAGGATGTAAAGTGAAGAATTTTATGATTGCTCTCCATTTCTAGAGATTATACTGATGATGAAACAAATAACCTTCGAAGTTAAAAATAATTTTGTAGGATGCATCAAAACTGGAAATATAGAGAAATTTTGGGGAAAGTGATAGAAATATTTCCGGAATGTAAAATAAGTTTTGAAATATGTAAATTTGAATCAACAGCTCTCAAATGAAGTCAAACAGTCAAATCGGATTTTTGAATTGCTTAATAAAAAAAAAGTGAATTAAAAGTGAAACACACTGTATAACAGTTTTTTTGACAATTTGTCGTATAAAAGTATCTTGTAGTTTGTGCAGTAAACTTTCAGTAGTAATAAAACGAGAAAATCTTATACAAAGCTTATCAAGGAAAGATCGTAGTATCCAACTTCCATCAAAATTTTATTTGCATTTAAATTTTTATGCAAAAAGCGATACTTTGCATATTTTATGGATAAAATTGTTTATCTGCAGACAAACATTGAATTATTGCGTAACGGACGAGGACAGTGTTGTATAATTTTAGTTCAAGAATTAGAAATTTATGTTAAAATATTATTTATTATTTTTAAATAACCGCCAGCGCAGTCGTGCGTCAAAGCTTTAAACGCACATTTCAGTGGACTTGAACAAACGATAACAACAAGACCACGATTCTTACAGAGAAACGTGCCAAGATAATTTTTTAGTTTCTTCTAAAAAATCGATTACATTTTATAGAAGATATCGAAATAATTATTGAATTTACCGGAGCGATTCCGCCAACGCCAGTTAAGCTACCCTAAATTTTTTAAGATTTTATTTCAGTAACTGGTTATTGGTCCTAATAAATGCAAATATAAATCAAAATAAATAATTTAATCTCGACGTGAACTGTTTTAAGATTAAGTAAATAGAAATTATTTACATTAAAATTTAAATAATGTAAACATAATAAATAATTATTCTTTTTAATGGAATTATATGCTCCACAAACCATATCAAATTTGATCAACCGTCCTGACGAAAAATTTGTTTTGGAAGATCCATTTTAGGAACATCCTATATTCTAACCCTTTTTAGACGTGCCGACAATATAACACTTCTGTGTTGTACTTTTAAAATTTTTTCATTCCCTTGTAATAATAATTTTTCTTTGTTTGACGAATCTAGTGCGGCTTTGTAATAAACGCAAGAATAGAGAGCACGCAAATGAAGACCGCGAATTATCTCGGTGGAAAAATTTATTTCATGTGTCGTGGCTACCCCGACGAGTACAGGTAGGTATTTTAGTTGCAAGTAAAAAAATCTAATTAAAAAATAATGACGATCTATAAAGAAGCGGTTTCTCATTTTTCAGGTGATATAAAAATTCTTACCTTCAATTTGTGCATTTTTGCTTATTTTCTTCTTCAATTTAATATGGCACTATGTAATAAAAATTCTATCTGGCATTGTTCGTGTACTATAAAAGCACAATTAGATTCTATCACTATTTTTCTCACCAAGTTTTCTCTTTGTTTCGACGTTTCTCTGTAACAAATATTAATTTTAAAATTACAAAAACGACACATGCAAATCATTAATTATTTTTTAAAATCACACTAACTAAATTTTGATAAAATTGATGATAGTTTTGTTCTAAATTTCAGTAAAAAGCAGAATAAATTATTAGAGAGTTTAAAAGGTAATTAGTAAATTAATCGATTTTTATAATAATACAAAAACATGGATAATTGGTTAAAAACGAGATCCTGTTTACTGGTTTTTGTAAATAATCTAAAATTAATTATTGTAGAGGATAAATTTTTTTGTTAAAATTAAACGTTAATTTCGAATGCCTGGAGTAATTAAAGAAGAAGATTATCGTGTTTGTAAAATTCACACACGCTTTCACTCGTTCCCAGACTTGAAATCCGTAAACGCTTTTTTTCAAATTTGGTGCTAATTTTTGCATAGAAATCTAATTTCATCCACACGAAACGCTTTGATACAAATCTAATTATTATTTATCCAAAAAGTGTTCACTCTTTTGAATGTCAAAAGAAAGCAGTCCAATTAGAAAAATGTCATCATTAATAATATTAAATTCGTCAATCAATCGTAAACCTGATCTATGACCCAGTGCTACTTTTCAGAAAAAAATTTTTTTGGAGCAAAATCAAGTGTAGGTGAAAGTGTGGACACACGAAATTTAAATACAAAATTTGGTTACCTTAGTAAGAAAAATCAGAATCCTAAAAATGTTCACTAATTTTGGCACAAAATTCACTGCGATCAACGTTTTCACTCACGCATCCACAAATCAATGAAGGTGTATACGCGATTCATCTCGGAAGTAGATCTTTCACAAGAAGTGAAATGCAGGTTTGGGTGACCGTGTTTTACTGACGCTCTTCACTACCAAATAGCTTTGAAAATGTTCAATGCAAACGTTATATACTACTGACCCATTTAAATAACTTTTACCTTACCATTCTACCTGGTATTTATTGGTTTGGGGCAATAATCCACCCTTGTTATCAAAATTGACTCTCTCGGCAGGTGGCACCAAAGAAGAATGCAAAGAATTCTTCAGATGGAGAGATAAGGGTTGTCCAGACACTTCCCATTGAATCGAAACTGGAAATTATCTCAAATACGGCTGCTAAGGGTCGTTAACACTAATAACTCTGAAAATACGAAGTTAACGAAGACGTCTAGACGACTTCACTTAAAGTTCTTAAACATTCTGTTAGAAACTAAAATTTACCTATAAGGAAGACACTTTTTAATTTCTTTTGTAATTGGAGATTTCAGATGGAAGGGTTTTGTGTGAACTTCCTGCGTATTTTTAAGAACAATGCGAGTTTTAATAACGGTTACGCAACAGTGTAAAATGACTAAACCGAAAGTGGTTTTGCTCGTTTTGCATAAAAATTCCATTCGCCGTGCATGAAATTTACATGTGCTTTCCGTGATTTTAAAAATCGAAATTTTTGACATAAAAATAAGGAGGTATTCGAACTGCCCGAAATCAAATTCAGTGGTTTGGTGTGTACTTGATTGGGTTTGAATAGCACTGTAGGAATTAATCGGTTCCTGACTTTTTCAAACTTGAAAAAAAAAACCCTAAACTTTTAGGTCCTAAAAAGTTGTATTGCATTGTAACAATCGATGAAATAGATAGAAAAAGAAACGTCAGTTTCAATGGATTTTAATTAAACTTATTCTCAGACGAAGTGGTTTGCGTATTAACATCCTTTAGAACCCTACAAAATCAGACAATTTTTTGTGAAGCACCATCATAGCTACGCCACTGGTTTTGTTGTTTTTTTTTTCCAAATTTTTGCTTAAAAATTTGAATCAATTTTTAAAATATGATTAACGATTGTTGGGTTTCAATAAGCTTAGACATTTTAGTTAATTTGGACACGATTGATTTTTGGGTGGAATGCTGCAAATACTGCAATTGTAAATTAACTCACCCCATCTACTAACATTTGTCAGAATTCTCGTTTTAGTTCTTTTACGGTACTTTTGAAAACCTACATGGTTTTTCGTCTTGATTTAGCATGAGGTGTAGCTAAATATAAAAGAATTGCACTTAAATTAACTGATATTAAATCTTCTGCAAAGCTTTGACTTCCTCGCATTAATGGAATAAATAATTAATTCAAACGGTAAACAAATACCAGATTGCAATTCTTCTGTATTCTGGCAATTCGTCGTAGATGTTGTTCCAGGTAATGGAGATGTAATATTAACTGGACTTAGCGTATTTTTAATGCAAATGTAAAATGAAAATGGTCGAATCCAAATGAACAATAATAGCACTACCCAGAACAATAGTCGATTTAATTAAATACAGTGGAAACAAAATTATCTTTCATCCATCACGTATATGCATGGGCGTCCATAAGATCATTTTTAGGGTGGGAGGGGGGGTTTAAAACTGCGGTGAACAGCTTTCGGCATGATTTGTTTGAAAATTTGAAATTACGTTAGGTATTCAGTCCCTACACAACTGCCCACCTTTCTATTTTATTACCTATCTGTTTTGTTTATTTGAGTAGTAAGTGAAAATAACAAGTAAATTACCGCAACCGATACTCTCAGTTGGAATCCTGTTTGATTCTATTTTTCTTCTTTGCATACCAGTAATACTCTAGGTTCAACTAGATAATTGTCATACCGACGTAAAATCTTGAACAACAGATAGCAGGAAAGTCAATTTATTACATTTGAATAAGTAATTATGTTAACCACTTAAGTGAATTAATTAAAAGTGAAGGGTTTAATTGGTAATTACAGAAAAGTGCTAACAGCTCTTGTTTTATTATGCAGATATAAAATATCAGTTGGTCACAAATTAAAATTTGTTGTAGAATTTCAACTGATGCAAGTAAATCTTAGGTATATCTTTTTAAAATTTTAAAATTAAAAAATAAGCTCTAAGGGGATGATACGATTCAAAATTATCAACGCCATAAAAAAGAAATAATAATAAATAACAAAAATTGCCCAATAAAAAAAATCACAACGAGTGAGTCTCGTTGATTCCTTGGAAGTTAATGGCTGTTCGAGTAAAGAGTTTCGCGTCCTTTTTACTCGAACAGTCGTTTAATTAACTCGGTAGTTAATTGGTTTTTCGGAAAGCCCCACTTGGGTAAAGGCTGTTACCCGTCTCTACTCTTCCCGGGGTGCTTCGTGTGTCGGGACGCGGGACTGCCGGCCCCGGAGGGGAGGACAGGCTCGCGGCCCGCCACGGCAGAGCTCCTCGGTTTGCGTTGCAAGTTGTTTGAGCTTTGCTTTTGTCGATACTGAGTTATCAATTCAGTATGGTGACTTAGGAAAACCCGGACAGCCTGCGCAATGAAGGGTAGGTGATTGTTGATTAGCGAAGAGTCTGGCTAATCGGCGTCTCTCGGTGCTGGAAGGTAACTAAATTATTAGTGGCAGTTATTTGAATTTAACCTGGGTCTAGTATGTGAAGAGGTGTCTTTGCTAACAGATAATCCTTGACCTCGTATTTACCTGAGTCGTATTTTCTGAGTCCGCACTTTGGTCGTACAGTTTTTCCGTTGCTTTTTTCACCATTTCCTGGAGCGTTGGTAATTTTGCATCTTTGTTATCGCCGCTCTGCGCAAAGATAAGACTAGTTCAAAGCACACGGACCGACAATAGAATGCATTGATTCACCAATCCCGAGCGACTGAACTTGAAAATTGCTATAAAAATCGAGCTTTTTTAAAATCGATTTTTGAAAAAACTGGTGGTTTTAAGGCCATCTTCCTCACCTAATTCTCTTATTTAAAATATGCTCTTTCAGAATTAATCGAGGTTTCAATCGTAAAATTTGCATTTTAGCGTCAATTCTATAAACCTTGCACTTTTTTGCTGTATTAGATTTCTTAGACTATGTGCTAAAACTATTAATTTTAATTGGTAATAAACAACCACCAAACAGAACAACGAGATAGCTTTACTGGCAGTGAAAGAAAAAAATATATAAAAAATTATTATTTTAGATGATTTGGTTGTTTACTAGATTGATATTATCTGAAGTGGTGTATTTTATTTTTTAGTTTGGTAGCTGTCTTAGTTGCTGTGTCAACTATTTTAGTCTGCCAATAAAAGCAAAGCAAACGAGCAACGTCGTGAAATTTTTGTTTACTTTTTTTTAGCTAAATTTTATTGGCTAATTGGACTGATGATTAGTTAATATATCAGAAACAGCCTAAAAAATTGCAGTCTTAACTTGGAACTGTTTGCAGTTATACATTGTGAGTTGACAACACAGATTTTATTTGCATTGTTGACTTACTGATATCCTCTGGCACTTAGTTATTCTTTCACAGTTGGTTTCATCTAACAGGGTGAAGAATTCAAGATATCGCAGTTTTTGACGTTGTGGAAATAAAGGCTACTTGCTTTAAAAATCAATGTCCTAAGCAGCACGTACATATAACATCGTTTGAACTCAACTAATTACTATTTTTTAATAAAACTAACTCTTTCACTACCCTCACGTTTTATTTTTCTGTAGCTAACTGTCGAACAATCGCCTGAGTTACTATAGAAAGAGAACGAACAGCACGACTCATCTTTGGTTGGATCCGCTCGATCACGTCGACTGTCTGGTTTACCAAGGATGGAAGATGGAATGGTGAGTTGAGATTAACCTATAGTTAGGATTCAAGGAATCCCTTGATTTTGAAATCAAGAGGGCGTCACCGCTGATACGAGATGGCTTTAACTTATCGCATCACTTAGATGTACGAGAACTGCGGTTTTGAATCACATTTTACTACATCATTAAAAAGTATTGCAAGTGTTGGTGGTAAAAATAACTATATCGGACAATGGATTACATCACACATAAAAAAATGCTAAGTTAACTTCCTCCGTTAGACTATCAAGTATTAAAAATAAAAAAAATTTTTTGAGCAGTTGGCTCTCGGGCTATAAACAGTGTTTGAGGGCTAAAACAGCATAAAATAATTTAAAATAATTAAAAAAGTACTATATAAATTTTGGGCGTCTCTCGTCAGCAGGCAATGGCAAACCACCAGAGTGCAATCTGCCATGAAAAGCTTTTGTTAAAAGGCTCACCAAACGCTCTAGCGTAAAAGGACCGGGAAAAAGGTTAAATGTACGCACTGCCGGGTAATAATATTAGTTATTCCAGTAGGTATAACAATGTAGGAAATACAAGCAAAAATTTAAATTTCTATAAATTTTTATGATTCTTATTAATATTAATGCATTTCACTATTTTCTAAATCAAACGTATTATTAAAATGTAAACAAAGATTGAATAATTAATTGCCTTTTAATCATATATAATAAAAAGATGAAATGGGAAAATTTATACGGTGAGTTAACGTATGCACATTTTAATATGAAAGCATTAAAATCGATTCGCTGATGTAACAAGGAAGAAAAATTAATTCTAAAAATTTCTTTATTCTAGAAATCGACAAATTAGAAAAATAAATATGCAACTATAGAAGACACCGCGCGATTGCAAACGACGCTTTTATTATTTTAATTTTCATTATTGCCAAGTTTTTGTATTCAATAAGGTAGGTAGGTTCGAATTTTATGCTAAATTTGACGTAGAAAGCGCTGTAAGGTCGTTATTAAGAATTTTAATTGAAAATTAAATTTGCACGAGTGTAAGTTACAAAATGATGAAATTTCAAAGGTAATAAATAACAAAGACCGTCGAAAAAGTGGCGATTGCACGACGGAGATATTTTTTTAACCATCAATCCCATGGGTTAAATAATCATTTTTAAAATTGAATCCTGACACCTGAAGTTTCCATGCTACAATTTTTCTCTTAGGCTAATTATATGGCTCACGCTATTCTATGATCATACAATTAAAATAATCAAAATTCGGCACGTAAACAACACGTAGAGTTATTTATAATTTTATGGCAATTTAAAACTAATGCACCATGTTAATGTCAATGATAGAATTAATTAATCGCACGAGTATTGGTCCATAAAAAAATCGTAAAATATCGATTAATCACACCGTATCAAAATTGTATCAATCATTGACATAATAAAGTCCAATTCATGGGTTATAATTTTTTTTAAATAAACATAATTATGGAGCGTCGCTCAGACAATGGAAGAAAGTGAATTGCAAAATTTGGAAATGTAGTCGTACTTAGGAAAGAATTTAACTAACGATGTAATTTTCTAATAAGGCCATTAGAAGTAATTAACAAGTTACATTTCCCTACCAGAAAATTTTTAAACTGTGCGCTTATTTGGAAATGGAAAATGCGCTCTTGGATTAAAAGTGTTTTAATGCGAACCAGAAAGCGTTATTTTCACTTTTAATGAGAAGGATCAATTTATTGGTTGATTTTCTATTACCTTTATAAATTTCGCTTTTTTCAATTTTGTTCGAAAGTAGAAAACGGTCATTATCAATTTAATGTTCCTTTTCGAAGAAAAGTCTCGTAGATAATCCAGCAAAAGACTGACAGTCTATTTAAAATTTAAATATTTCTGTTTATTAGATTAAAAGTTGTAAAAATAATAATCCTTGGCAGTGAATATGAATAATTTAAAAAACAATACTAGAAATTATTAACTATGAACTTGGCCTTAATCCCACACATAATCTACGATCTCTCTCTTCAAGAGTGGTTAATTATAAAATGTAATTGTTATACGAGTCGACATTTTGAACCAATGATCTTGATACATATATTTCATCTGATTAACATGTTCGTGACTAGTGAAATTCATTCAAACATTTTATAACAATAAATGCACTTGAACTGAATTAAAATTAAAAAAAGAGTCTCGCTAACTTTCGATTACAAAACTTTTTAAATCGCTCCCGTAGAAACTTAAGTTTTAAGTTTACCCTCTTGTTCTGCTAATAATTTTAACATGAAAGAGAGTGTATTTAGACATTAGTGATGGTAGGTAATTGAGATAAAGTACTCAGAAGTTATTTTTGCTTAATGGGGTGCACCAATCTTGCTCTCTTAGGAAAATCACAAAATGACGGTTTTAAAATTTACCGTATACCTAAAATAAAAAGCGTTATTTTAAAATGTCAGCAATATCAGCAGAAAATAATTTCATTTTTATTACAGTCTACGTTTTTACTATCAAAATTTATGGTAGAGATGAAATAACGCTTGGTATAGCATTAAAGTTTTTTTAATTTTATATTATCGTCGATTTTAATGCAGATTAACAAAAAATTTTAGTAAGTTGACAACATTTCTTATATTTGGCACTAATGGTCACATTATCGTCCATTATTATTTCCGGTACCATTGCTGAATGTTGCGAAGTCAGACTGACATTTCCTACCTGATCGTATGGAATGTTGTGCCTTAACTTACTATGAATCTTCAGTTTTGTTTTGCCCTATGCTGAATAATCCAAAATTCCCTGAACTTTGTTATAAAAACAAGATATAATTTTAATGGATTCTCGAAATGTCCTATCACAAAAATGTAATAAAGCTAATAGTAGATGCGATTGATTTCTCACTCAAGGACTCTCTCCTATAAATGTGGACCACCTGGAAATGATCGAATTACACCAAAACCTTGCAACTACTGATGTCATTGTGCTAACCAAAGGATAACAGCAGACTTAACTGACTAAGAATTAGAACCTTTGCTATAAATGACCGATAGATCCCAACCTCAACTCAAAACTCATTTTCCTTACGGAGGGAGAGCCTGGAATACCTATGGGTTTGGAAACCATCACTAACAAGAAAAAAATCTAGCCAAAAGACTAACAGTAAACATAACTGACTGAGAATCAAGACCTTCAATATAAGGGTAGACCACTTAGAGGCAATTGAAAGTAGAGCTCAACCTCAATTCAAGAGCCATTCTCTTTACGAAGAGGGAGCCTGTAATACCTACAAACTTGGAAACCCATTGTAACAAGGAAAAAATCTTAAGAAAGACACCATCCAGCCAAAACTGGGTGGTAGTACGGAGCACTTTTCAGTATTCGATTCATAGTAATTCGCTTTCTAAATTTTTTCTCTTTTTTATTGCCATTTCTTCTTCCAGCTATGGTGAATTAAAAAATGTTTTTTCTGGTACTTTATGGACCAGCAAGCAATTTTTATTTTTCGACATAAGATTTTTTTTTCCGATGCCGGCGATTTTGCCACCCGGGCCAAGACTCTTGTAAGATGTGGTTTTAAAGTTAGGTGCTGGTTCACATCTATTCCTATAGGATCTAAGCGTTATTTTTGGGTTGAATGGTTTTCCTGCTCACGTTGAAAAAAACTGGTGTTATCTTTCTTCCTCCAATGGTTGAAACGGCCTCTATTTTTTCAAGATGAGGGTTTGAAATAATTTATAATTATTCCATCAGTTTTTCTTTCGTTTTAGATTTTGCCACTATGTCATAAAAAATAAAATGATTTCTCTTAATTAGGACTGATATTTATATTTTTCTGCTTCCCTCTCGTCTCTCTAGAGCTTCTCATGTATTATCATATAGTGATCCTTAAAGTTTCAAAAATATTTTGAAAATAAAATAGAATTTCTATCTCTTCTACAGCTATTCCATCAGTAGTTCCTTCATAATTCAACTCAATCTTGTAGAGTTGAACTCGTTTTCAACGTGAAGTGTTACTTATTCTGCTATGTACTTGCCTTTCTAGTTTTTTATGTTTCCAGCTAAATTACTTTTCGGACGGTCTCCGGTCTTCTCAGTTTTATTCTTTAATCTTTCCTGAAGCAATCCCAAAACTTTTTCCAGCGTGATTTAACAGACAGATGGGTTTATCAGCTTTTGGGTCGTCTAGAGTCTTGTATGTATTTTTTGAACGTGCTTAGAAGAAAGACGTCCTGAGGCTGTTGGAACATGACAATTAAGTACGTTGATTGTTAAAATACCTTGTTTCTTGTCACAAGAGTCTTGTCCCAAAAGAGCAGAATTTGCAAATGATAAACAATTGCTTAATGTTCATAATTAAATGAGAGCTGCTACAATACAGATCAGGCCCTAAATTTGTTGTTGCCAAGTTGATTGGCATGTGTTTGGTGGCGGTTTTCAGTTTTGCCTCATCGAATGGTGGAATTTACAATGTAGCCTCTCCTTTGTGTTGGTCTTCTAACTTTGGGAGTGTAGGAAAAAGAATTGTCACGATGTTTTAAATTTAACTTCTGTTAAACTCAGGAGCTACGGTTTCCTCAGTTTCTTGGCCATTGTTTTGTATGCGATATTGCAGGTATCTAAATCTTCAACCAATTCACGTCAATTCATCTATTTGCTAGCTTTGATCTTTGTTGCCAAAAACTTTCTGTTTATTGTAAAATTTGACCTGTCCTTGTCCAGGTCTTGAGAGAGTCTCGTTAGTATCCATCTGGTTTTTAAGCAAGTTTTCTTATGTACGTTGGCCTACTCTCCCTCCTTTTCCGCCAAAAGCCTCGTTTTCTGCATTAAGAAATTGCAGATCCTCTTAATTGAAGAGAGAATTCTCTTGTTACATTGATCACCTCTGTCTTCTATCTTTTTCCAAAGCCTTTGGAGATTTAACTTTCTCCTAAATAACCTCCTGACGCCGTTTTTAGTATTATTAACGTCGCGGTGGTTTGGCAATCCCAAGTAATATTAATTTAGTGGTAGTCGTTGGATGTTTCTTTGTCAAGTACCTTCCAGTTTATTCCTTGATCTATCAGTGTTGGAAACGCCAAAGTAATGTCCAAGACGGATCCCTCCTCTCAAATGTAGGAATGTCGCCCACGTTGAATGAATTTAGTTGGAATCTTGGATTCTGTGTAGTTCCCTGATTAAAACAACATCTCACTTTCCTGTTTGCTGTGTTAGTGAATTACCATCATTAACATAGAAATTCAGGTTACAGGCACATCAAAAAGGCAAGCTTAACAAGCTATCTATTGGATGTACATAAAACAACTATATTATGCTCATAGAACCGATAGTGCCAAGGGACCTTGACACAGTTTGACAAACAGGAGAAATTCTTGTCCCAAGTGGAAGAAGAAGAAGAATGGAAGAAGAAGATAAACCTTTCTGTGTTACTGAGCCCTGGATAGTTCTCGCATGGTTGAAGTTTAGCTGAAAAAGATTAGATTAGATCAAAATCAAAAAATCAAAATAGAAAATCTTACCACGTCACTGTGATAAGAATTATGAAGCTATTCATTCACTGTAGTGTCGAAATCATCTCGTCTTCCTTACCATAAGCTTGCACCTTCCTGTGCAAGAAGCAAATTTATAAAATAAACCGTTCAATCTTCACGTCGATGATATAGAAAGTCAAAGGGTAATTTGATCTGCAGCTCAAAGCACATATATATGGAATTGTCTGATAACCATCTTCTCATGGCAATCTTCTTCTTCTTCCTTTCAACCTTTGTCTACTCACTGTTGGATGTAGGCTTCCTATCAAAGACGTCAAATACGTTGGAAAATGGCGAGTAAAAGAATTTTCTAAAAACTTAAAAATAAAAAAGAAGTGCAAAAGAAAAGATAGTGAAAAAAACTGAAGGAAGATAAAACTGAAAAAATGGTGTAAAAAAACAGTGAAAAATTGGATTAGAAGTTACTGAAGAAAAATACAGAAAAAACTGCAACAACTTCTGTGGTAATAATCCTTATTTTTCAAAGATATTTTTCTTATATTAGGGGTTTCTAGAGTTAGTGTTGTGCACCCAGAACATCAAAGTAAACTTAAAAATAAGAAAATTGAAATTTTAAAAGTACGGCTTAGAACGAAAATATGCATTAAAATTCTTGATGCGTCACAGCCACAGTTTTGAAAACGTTGGACAGTAATTTCAATTTTATGAATAAATATTTTATTGGCCGATCGAATTGGATACAATTGATGATCATCAATTTAATTGCTCCATTTATGAATACTTAAGGAAGTACGTTGCAATAATTGGCTACAGACTTGGATAGGAATATTCTATTTAGTTAGCTTATTTTTAGAAATGAATCTTATTTTAAAAAGTTGTTAATTTCAAGAGTTTATTTATTGGTTATAATATTATACCGGGTGTCCATTCTTTTGAGTAAATTTGGGGAAAAAGGAGACGTTCAAAACCAATACAGTTTGAATTCTATGGTTAACCCCTTCCCCACCATCTACCCCTACTTTGGTTAACCCAGAAACATATAAGGAAATCCGTGAAAAGTTTCAAAATAGATTGTTTGGAAAATATTTCAAAAATGATATGAGAGAGAGAGAGAGAGAGGCACAAAGTAGAAACGGTTTGATCCAACATCACATTGATCCAAATCCAATCCAAAAATCAAATATTCAAAGATTCTTTTCTGCAGTATTCCACCCTTTCTATGTATCTCAAAGGTATTGGAAGGGAATCTTCATCAAACTAACGGTTTTCACATTTACCTATATCGGAGGAATTGATTTACCTTATAAGTAAAATATTATTTTACCATTTCCCATAAATCTACATGAGCGCTTCGTTTACTTACCATTTTTCTCAAGTACTTAACTACCATTTGAATCGTAAATCAATAAATTTAACAAGCATCAAAGATGCAAAAAAACTTTCAAACCAAATATGTGCAATAAAAAATGTGTAGACACTTTTGAAGTCCTTGCTAGCATCTTAAACAAGGATCGAATAGTTTCACTTATAATAACCAATCTTATTAACATTGTACACAACAGTCGAAAGTTGGTCAAACAGTGAAAATGTATTTGTTTTAAATTTGCACGTATTGAATTTGATCATAGGTAATGAGGTTTTAATAAAAATCATAAAAATTTGAAATAAAAATTCGATAATTAAAATAATAAACATAATATGGTTGAAATAGAAAGTATGTCACTTATGAGGATTCAGTCTGTCTTTGTTGTCCAGACAAACTGAAAACAAAAGTTCGTCAGTTTTAATTGTTTTAAATAAAACTTAATTGTTGCTTTGAAAGAGACTAATTTATTCAAAATTCTTGGCCTTAAACACTAAAAAAGAAACCGCCATACGTAGAGCAATTCATGCAGGTAAATGAACAATTAGCACATTTTTCCATTTAATTTTAAGAAAACCGAATATAATTTCACAAAAATATTATTATTCTCTTCAGTAATTAAGTTCTCGATAACAAAAGGAAAAATATTAAACAGTGAAAGCAAAAATTTTTTCGTTAAATTAGGTTTAATCCAGAAAAATCAGGAAAGCCGAACTGCACTAAGCGGAATATTTTTTGGGACTTCATAAGCTCAGAATTTCCTAATTTGGATCTTCCGTCGATAAATTTATGTTTAATTTTTTTGTTACTTTACTACTTAATTACGATTCAAATAATCCAGTTTTAAAAGTAGAACCATAATTTAAATTTTAGTTTGTTGATTATTCTAATTTCTATTTTTTTTACATTCCACCACTTTTAAGTTTAATTTTAAATAAAAAATTTGAACGTATAGATTATTATATCAAAAGTGCGAAACGTGGTTACGGATAGAGAAACAGACAGAGTTTTACAAGACATTCTTGTATTTTTTAAAATCCAAATGTTACATTTTTTTGTATAAATTATATTATTGAAACAGAAACTAACAAAATTATGAAGGTTAATTTCGGGTTGTCATAATTCAGTTGATTCTCCTAGTTTTATTTTTTAGAAAGGCAAAGAAAATATTATTATTTAAAATATTTACAAGTTTACATGAAATTCTTCGTCAGTTAAAAAATGAGTTTTACAAAATTTAAAATATTTTAAAGCGCTAATTCTTTTCGAAATTTTGTCCACCTCTGACAGATATCGCTAGTGCTACTTTTACTTTCTTATAAGAGTTCGACTACATTAACCTTAGTTATTTGGCAATTAAGTGAATTCAAAATTAAGTTGCAGTCGGAGGTCGTCGGATACTGTCAAAATTCAGTCAAAGTCAGAAAATTCGACAATTTTATTTATATACTTTTTTGTTTTCTTCTTTTTTCTATGTTTATGATCTTTTTTGGTCCTGATAACTGGGTAATTCCCGGTAACCCGGTGAACGATTTGGCGTTTAAACAAAAACATAAAACTGGTTGACAAATTCGTATTCCATCTCTCAAGGTTTGCAGTAAAACATTTAAACATGACTTCCACCTTATGCTCGCAGTACGTTTTATTTGTTTTTTCTCGTAGAGATTTTGTCCGGCGTTTGTAAATTCCTCTTATTCCTCATATAAATTAAGGTAATACAATCCGACTTTTAAGGTTCAGGGATTTAATATTTTAATTTCTATGGCGCAGATCTAATCTGCACTCGAGTAGCTTAGGTTAATATTATTATTTGATCAGTTGTATATAATTTATTAGTTGACCGTTAAAAGAGAAATCCACTGATTAAACTTAGGTTAGTGTTAGAAAACGATTTTTTTATTAGTGAACTATTAAAAGAACGATTCACTGGTCGAGCTTAAGTTAGAGTTAGAAAACAATATTTTTTTTAATAATGGGCGGTTAAAAAAGGGATCCACCGAATCTTCAACTTAAACTACAGTTTTAACCCTGTGTTTAGCCATGTTGATTGGTTGCACTGAAATTTATGATTTTAAAATTGATGTTTTTAAATTTTAATTTTAAAATTGAAAAGTTTATTTCATACTGTTTACAATTTTATTTCTTATTCTACTTATGTATTTAGTCCCAGATTAGGGAATTAATCTATAATTTTTTACTAAAAAAAATGTAACCATAAAAGGAATTTGCATACGTCTGTTTCGTCACTTCCTGAGGCTATAGAAAAGCGATAGTATAAAAATTCCTCTTAAAAGTCCCTTTTTTTCCCGGTTTAAGGATTAATCTTCTAATCTGGAGGTAAATACATAAGTAGATAAGAAATAAATTTATGGGCATGGTCCGGTGCAAAGAGCCTAGATATGCAAAGGTGTTAATTTATTAATTTTGCATTGCACAAAAAGCAATCTATTAATTTGTTTGGTGGGGTACAAATCTAACCAATATTCTAATGTTTTCTTAAAAACGAAAAGTACTGTTTTCTAACACTAACCGAAGCTCAATCGGTGGATCTTTTTTTTAACGGTCCATTAATGAAAAGCAATCGTTTCTTAACACTAACCAAAGTTCAACCGGTGGATGTCCAATAATAAACAACAAATCATTTCCTAACACTAACCTAAGCTCGACCGGTGGATCTCTCTTTTTTGAACTCAATCTTAAGTTTTTTGTAGCCTCTTCCTTCAAAAAAATAAAATAAGTCTTTTTAACAGAACTTTTCAGAACAAGCTTGAGGCTTAGGAAACCAATTGTAGTATGTGCAGCTGTTGACCTAACCTAACCTAATCTAACAATAATCAAAGCGGGCAGATAGGCGCGTGGATGGGGAGCGGGCAGAGAAACATTTGAGTTTTCAATAAGTTCTTATCCCAGGTAGCACATAATATTAGGGCAATATTGCCCCAATATAGCGCCAATATAGAATGTTGGCGCAATATTTAAATATTGTTTTCCAATATTGAGGCAATATAATATGATATCAATATTGATTAAATCTTGGTGCAATATATTGCACCAATATTAATGACCAATATTGTCTGTCAATATTCAGCCAATATTGAGACAATATATGATATCAATATTGCACCAATATTGCGCCAACATAGTGTGCTACCTGGATATGTGTTTGTATACAGACACATTTTGGACAAAATGTATTGGAAAAATACAAACACTATTTCTATTAGCTATCCAATCAAATATAAATGGATATATTTACTACAGCAAGTGTGCTATGGTGTACAATTAATGTGATTCCAAGATGCGTTCTACTCTTCACTGGCGGTTTCAGGGGGGGGAGCGGTAATTGGGTAATTACTCCCCCCCCCCCTAATAATTATTATTTAACTCTTTATTTTTCATTTTTCTACTAGCAATTCATAGATGCATCACTGACTGTCAAAAAGATCATTATGCTGCAGTCTTCTGTGTAATGTCAATGTCATAATTGCACATCGCCTCTTTTCCTTGTCATCTATCCTAGATTGCCAACTGCATCCATTGAAGATCACAAATGAGATCATGGAGTATGACAAGCCCAACATAAACACTGCATCAATTACAAATTTGGATTCAGTTGCCAGTCGCTCATTCTAATATTTACGCCATTCACCACCTCAATGCCTCATTTGATATTCCAGACCTTGGATCGCTTTTGAAAGATTTGCGGGTTCTTAACACATTATTGAGCTTTAGAAGACTTTTAATAACTAAGAAAATGTTACCTGGGCGCCAATTTTCTAAATAAAAGTTAAAAATTGTCAAAAGTTATTTATTAAACAAGATTATTCAATATAATAATTTGCTATTGAACTCCTCCTCATACATCCTTTTTTTTTGTTACTCTCTTTCTCTCTCAGATTCCTTCGTCCTACGAAAGAACATAGTGACATTTTTTGTCGTTTCTATTTGCGTTTGGCTAGGATTAGAACCGCGGTTTCCAGCTCTTTAGTCTATCCGTGTTTGATTTACGCCGGACTTCAAATGTTCTTTAAGCAAATTACACCTTAGTGGTTTGCCGTTCCTTCCGAGTGGAGACGGTCAGAATAATATCTTACTTCGCCCGTCAAACCGGGTTTTCTATTTTAGCAGTCTGTGCGCTTAATCGCTATGCTAACGGCCGGCTACATTTATTACTAGAGATGAGATTTTTAAGTTTTTACTTTTTTTTTTATTTTAGTTCTTATTCTTGTTTTTTTAGTACCAAAATTCGTTTCATGAAAAACTATGTTATATAAGCCCTATTTATTTTTTAGCTTTTTTGTCTCTTTTTAATTTTTATTTTAGCATTTTGAAAACTTTTTTTTTAATTTTCACTTCAAATAGAAAAAAATCTCACTCTTACGACGCTCCTAAATTAATATTTTTTTATTGTTTTTTTAAAATTAAATTTATTCTAATTAAATTATTATGAATTTAAACAACAATTTTGAGAAAATGCAGAGTTGCCACAGATACACTTTTTTGAAAATCATACACTTTTCTTCACTTTTTATAAAAAAATTCACTATTTTCACTTTATGTTAAAATTCACTAAATTTGAGTCGCAACATTCAAAAATTGTGGGAAAAAAAAAACCGAGAGATAAAAATGTTTCATGTTTTAAGTCGCAAATTTGGCCAGAGAATTTAAAAAAGTTATTCAAAAAAAATTGTGAGAAAAAAAGACCGAGAGGTACAAAATGTTTCATGTTTTGAGTCGCAAATTTGACTAGGGAGTTAAAAAAAAGATCATTTAAAAAAAATTAAGGTCATTAATATTTTAATACCGTTGGTTTCGTAACCTAAAATTATAATACCAACCTAAAATAGCTTTTTTAGTAGGTACCTTTTTAGAACCTTTTTTTTGTATTTATATCTTTTTTTTGAATTTACACAACTTAAAAATCTCACCTCTATTTATTACTAACTTAAAACAAGTGTGCGTAACCTAAAACAAATTCGTTATAAAACTAAAGTTACCTTATAATAAAAAACAAAATTATCGTATCAAAAGTTATAAATTATTAAAATTTCAGAATTCGTAGAAAGGTCCAACAAAATGTCCATTACTCATCTGCCAACTTGAGCAGGAAAGTTTCAATTAAACAAAATAACTAAATTAAAACTTTTGGCCGCTTTTAATTAACACAGGACTATAAAACAAAAAGTGATAGTTTATGAAATTAGGTAAAATTTGTTAACTGACGCCAAGCTGAAAATTGACATTTAAAATGTTACAAATGTCATAATTTTCTTAGTACTTTTTGTGCCTACGTTGATGTTGAGAACAAACTTGAGTTTTTTATACCTTTAAGTTTCTACATTTTCTAAACGCTATATTATTTCCGCTTTGTTAAAGTTTATATTTAGAGGTAATTTTACGAAATAATTTAGTAGCCTTATTATACAAACTAAATTAATTACATCATTAGCCATTAATTGACCATGTTAAGAACTATAAAAATTATTAATTAAAAATTACTGTAATAGAATAATTATTGCGTATAATATTTTATTATAATCGTAGTTACAGTAATAATCTAATAATAAATAACATATCGTTCAAGAATTTTAATTAATTTCATGATAACAAAATTAATTACTACTTAATGAAATGAAGAAGTTAACATTTGTAAGTAGTATTGAAATTTTGCGCAATTATTGAAAATTGTACAAATTAATCTCTGCATTGACGTTATTTTCCAAATGACGTTTTAATTAAAGTTTCGTTGACTTGTGGTCCTCATTAGCACACCCAATGAATAAGCTTTCCAAAAGCTTCCTCGTTATTTCTATTTGCTTGTAATTTGGATTTCTCATTAAATTAAGAAAATTAAAAGTAAATAGAGCATTCCATCCAACTTGGTGATATTTTTAACGAGAACCTTTCAAGTAGGCAAAATCATTTGTGACGAATTCAAAATCAACTTATGGATCCATAATGGTCATACATTTCTTCACAACAAAATTTTTGCACAATTTTTATTAATAAATGTAGCAACAAAATCTTCATTTACCGTAGAAATCGTTAAAATAATTAAAATTTTGCTTTGTTCTGATTAATTAGTATGGATTTCTGATTGAATTGTTTCTTCAAATTTCATGCTTAGCAAAAAGCACGACGAATTCAATTATTAATAAACCGCAATTTGATCTTGGTCACGCACCTAATGAAACAGAGGTAATAAAACGCAATGCTAAATTGAATTTAGGCGAGAATTTAAATGACGCAATTAAATCGAAATCCAAATCAAATATTTCCACCTACGATGGATGTAATTTTAACGAACCGTTTTTGAGTGTTGGAAACTTGATCCACTTTTCGAACGCTGATGTTGATCAAGAACAAGCAGAAAGTAATAATGATTATTTTGGGCCTGATGAACCAGTAACATTTCAGGAGTGGGTCATTTTAAATCTTTTTGGGAATTTTTCCAATAATATGTCTTCTGCCTTCCAGATTTATGTTCAAAAATGGAGAAAAGGTTCCAGTTCCTAAACGTTTTCAAGAGATGCAAAAGCAAAACAATTTAAATGAACAAAATTGTTATTTTCAACTTCCAGATGAAAATGAAGATGATGAAGAGAATGAAGAAACGGATTTTGCAGCACCGGCAAACCAACACTTAGTAACTTGGGTTAACAGAAAGTTTTTCCGAAAATATCTATATCTCAACAAGGCACAGTTCCAAATCATGAAAAGGTGCCAAAATCCACCGTAGTTTAAAAACATTTATTTGTAAGTTTAGTTTTATTTAAAATGTATACATAAAATAGTAATAAATAAAAAAATAAATAAACAATTATGGTGCGTCCTCATCGGCACTTTTTTTAAATTCGGAAGCTCCTTTTGCCGTTTGACTACACCAACCAGCTTTACTATCAAAAGCCATACCTTCGGGACAGTTCACTTTAATTTTCTCAAATTGCGACTTAGTACCTTTCTTTCGATGACAAATATAAAAACTAGTACAAGACGCTGGATCTGGGAAAACTCCTTCGCAAGTACACTTGAAGCAAGGAGGTTTGGCTTTCGTGGTTGTTGTTGTCGGACAGGTTGAAGTTGTGGAACATTCTGAAGTTGTATCAGGGTACGTGGCTTCTTCGGTTACGACTACGATATATGATACCTTACCCTCATTTTTATCTTCGCATGCATCAGCACCACATCGCTTCGAACTTTTTACGATGCAATCGCGAAGTTCGGGACTAAACATATACCCTGCTGGGCAATTTCTTCGGGTGGCTACCAAACTGCCATCGGGGCTCGAGTCACAACTCCAGTAGGAATTATAACTACTTAAGTCTTGAAATTTACCACGTACTCGACACGCGTATGTGTTTAGCCCAGATAATCGACGATACTTCTGATGATTGTAACGAGCTGGTATTACTTCGTTGAAGTCTGCGGGCAAATTTTGATCGCCTCGTTCAAAACGATATCCTTCACAGCACAATATGACAATCGCAAGCAACGTCTAAAATTACATTAGGTGCAACAACAGACTTAATTCGTTAAATATACTTACTAATAATACGAACGTATTGGAGTTAGTACAGAAAATTTTCATTATTTAAAATCGTACAAGCAAAGAAAACCCCTTTTGCATTTTATGTCAAATGTATGATGACAAATTGAAGTTTCTTGTCAAATTGGACAGTTGGATAAGTAAACTATGATTTTTAAAAATTCATTTATTTAGCTTAATCTACGAAATACAAGGACAAATACATTCAGACGAACACTTTTGCATCTCCGAGTTGATGCACGAATCGGCTGGACAACGATATGGAGTCTTTAGGAGCGTTCCGTTGCGTAACTGGGAACAAAGAAAATATTTTCGGCACGAATTGTCCGAATAATCAGGAAACCGTCCTTTGATTGAGCAGTCAAAAGGTAATATGACTCTTGTAGGTGAATTTTCGCAGTTGTAGGCGTTCGTTGTTGTAATTAAAGGGGCCGTTGTAAATCCTTCGGTGGTGGTTGGAACTGTTGAAACAGTCGTCGGAGTGTTCCTGCATGGGCAGAAGAACTTTGATACGCACTTACCAAGTAGGGGATTGAAAGAGGCTTTTTGGCAAGTGTAGGGCGTTTTGATAAAAGTTCCATTGCGTAGCTTGGTGCATAAGTAGTATTTCGTGCAAGTTGTATCAAAGAGGTTAGGAAAGCGACCTTGAACTTTGCATTCGAAATCTGAAGTTGGTATTGTACATCCAGGTGTGGTCGAAAAAACTGTGGTCGATTCGGGTTGAGTCGAACATGGACAAGTATACTCTACGGAACACTTTTGCAATTTTGGATCAAACATTGAACTTCCTTGACATTTGTAGGGAGTTTTCATAAACGTTCCGTTACGCAACAAAGTGCAGAGGAAGTAATTTTTACAGCTTCCGTTGGAAAAATCTGGAAACCGTCCTGCATTTTCGCACTCAAACGTCGCGTTAGGAATTGGGCATTCGCTTGGAGGTTTTGTGGATACAGTGGTCAAAGAAGCGCATGGGCAAGAATACTCGGAAGAGCACTTTTGCAATTTTGGATCAAACGTCGAACTTCCTAGGCAGTTGTAAGGCGTCTTTGAAATCGTTCCGTTTTCCAACAAAACGCAGAAAAAGTATTTTTTACAGCTCCAATCGGACGAATCCGCAAACCGCCCCTCTCTTTTGCACTCAAAAGTTTTGTTAGAAACTTGACAGGCTTCCGAAGGAGCTTCAGTCGTCGCCAAAGTTGTAATTTTTGTGGTTGTTAAACTGCAAGGACAAGTGTACAATGAAGAACACTTCCCCATTTTTGGATCAAACGTGGAGCGCAAGCACTCATAAGGGGTCTTCATCATGGTTCCGTTATGCAACAAACTACATAAAAAATATTTTTTACAATTTTTATCCGAATAGTCAGGAAAACGCCCGCGAACGTGACACTCAAACGCCTGATTCGAAATTATGCATTCGTCCACAAGATTTACACTGTCGGGAATCAATTCATAAAACTCTTCAGAATCAGATGCGCAAAAGTGTGCTATCACCGTTATCTACAAAACAATTTTTTATTTTTTTAAAATGAAAGCGTAAAAACTTACCCAAACCCAAACGTAACATATTCTTATCATATTTAAGCTTTCCGAACTAATACTACACTCGACAACGACACTTTTGTGCAATTCTTATCTCGACGGAATCAAAATTTGCTGTTTTGTAAAGAAATATTTGCACTAACTTATTTTATATTATATTTGTTCAAAACACATTTCAATTGTCTTACTTTTTATTTTAAAATTTCCTTGAATTAATTGTGTATGTTTATTCGCTTTAAGGTCAAGTTTAAT
The DNA here is from genome assembly GCA_905340355.1 of Rhagonycha fulva. Taxonomy (NCBI): domain Eukaryota; kingdom Metazoa; phylum Arthropoda; class Insecta; order Coleoptera; family Cantharidae; genus Rhagonycha; species Rhagonycha fulva. The sequence continues at coordinate 12,793,191 of HG996558.1, forward strand.
GCGGAAAATGGAATTGGGTTTCAAGAAAACTACGTCCTAATTAAAAACGTTTATTTCAGAATTTATTACAAATTTTATTTTTAAAATTCAAAAATTAGTTTCTAGCAAATGAAGCCGAAAATAAACCATACATTTTTTTAATATATCCCGGTATTGGAACGTCCTCGACTGTTTTTTCCACCTGAATTTTTTTTAAATTATTAGTCGTCCACTGTTTCCAATAGGTCGAATTGTGGGGATTTTTCAATTTTGTGAAATCTTGATCACCCAAATCGACGACTCTGAACCTAGGCTCGTTATCTTCAAATTGGTTACTTCCGCGTGATAAAAACGAATCAACTCGATAACCGACATGTTTACCATTTTCGTTCGTTTCATCAGATTTATCCAACGATAACGCCGGTGCTTTGGTCACATCTAATATTTTGTGCAAAAACACGGATGTTGTCCTTTTGTCAGGATTTTCAAAACTTCTCGAAGAGGGCAAGAGGAAGTTTGAAAAATTACTAGTTGAGTACTTAGGTCCGCTTGCATTTGATAATCTGTAAACGGGGTTCTTATTTTTGTATAAAATTGCATTACCTTCAGATTCATTTTCCAATTTTCTAAAAGGATAGGGGAAAGTATTTATAGAGTCATAGATTTCCTTAGGACCGTTAAAATTGTCTGGTCTAGTTTGGTTCGGAAACATCAAGTATGGGTTGTTGATATCTTGCTGATTAGAATTTAAAAAATCATTGTTAAAATTCATAGAACTCAATTTGTTGTACGCTAACTCAGCAGAATTCATTGGTGGTGGATTTGGTGGCCAAATTGGTGGCCGATTTGGTGGCCGATGTGGTGGCCGATGTGGTGGTCGATTTAGTAGCCAATTTGGTGGCCGATTTGGTGGCATAATTGGTACTGAATTTGGTGGCCAAATGTACCAAGTAGGTTTTAAAGTTGTACCAACCCCATCCTTGCATACATGAACTTTACCATTTTCAACACTATCTGGATCTCCGTTTGTTCCATTATTGTTAAAAAATCGTTGAATTAAATTTTCAATAAATTTTTCCCAATTATAAGCCAATTCCGTTTTTAACATCCCTATCGCTTGTTTTGTAAAGTTTGAATTAAACTCTACCTTTTTCTCCACTCCAATCATTGGAGTTGTGTACCTATAACGTTTTCCTTCTTGACTACCTTCCACGACGTAATCCGTTAGAAAATTAATCCTAAAAACAATTTTATCTGAAGTGTCATTTAAAGAAATATTCAACTTTTCAAAGCTTTCTTTATTTAACTCAATAGGAAACAAAACATTGTTTTTTTCTGTCGTAGGCGTATATTTTAAAGTGGAAAAATTCCACTTCTGCGAAGTTATGGTGGATTTCGATTGATAATCAGTAGAAGTTGCGGTTGCTTCTGTCGTAGGCTTATGTTTCAAAGTGGAAGGCGTGGGATTCCACTTCTGCGGAACCCCACTTTGGGTAGATTTTGGTTGATCATCAGTAGAAGTTACTTCTGTCGTAGGCTTATATTTTAAAGTAGAAGACGTGGAATTCCACTTCTGCGGAGTTTCGGTAGATTTCGGTTGATCATCAGTAGAAGTTAATTCTGTCGTTGGCTTATTTTTCAAAGCGAAAGACGTGGAATTCCACTTCTGTGGAGTTTCGGTGGATTTCGGTTGATCATCAGTAGAAGTTACATCTAAATTTTTGGGGATCTTTGTTGATACATAATTTCCTTTTAAAGTTGTTTGAGGAATTTCTTGTACACTTGAAGTTGACTCCGATTTTTCAGTACTACTCAAAGTTATATTTTCCGGCGATTTTGGAGTATTCACATTTTTTGGCTTTTGGCTGGATGGATTCAAAATTGGAACTTCAGTAACTGTTGTGGTATCCGACCTCAAAGTAGTTAGAAGTGAATTAAGTACAGTAGATTGCATCTTCTCGGAATTGTCAGAAATTGTTACTAATGGACCAGAAGTTTCATTTATTTTAGAAGATTTAGTTGACCCTTTAGTCGTGGTGCGAGTAGTTCTAAATTCTTCAACAAGTGTAGTTTTTTCAGTTGATATTTTATCATTTTCATAACCATCCTTCGCAAAGCTAAGATCTCCAAAAGTTGTGGTGAAGGCTTTCACCACCGTAACTGGAGAAGATAAATATTCATCACTGGACGAACTGGTTGCTTCTGTACTTGTTGCAGATTTTTCACTACTGCTGGAGTTATTTTTAACTTGTGATTGGCTTGAAGGTTCAACCATTTTGTCAGTTATAGGTTCCCATGTCGTTTCACTACTTCTGCCAAAATTTAAAGGTTTGCTAGATTTCGTCTCTCCATCGGTGCTAAAACTTTCTGAACCCAATCGTAAATCAATGGAAGTCAATTCATTATTTGGAAAAAAATTTGTGTGTGGTTGCACGGTAGAATCATTGTTAGGATTTCCATTCCCTATTTTACCATTAAACAATATTGTATTACTAGAACGTAAACCATGGGGCAACTTTTTTGATTTTGTTATACTATTTAATTGAATTATTTTACCGGTTTTGTTTGTACGTTGAAAATCACTTAAAGTTTCGGGTTGCAAAGTAACATTGCTCACCGTGCTCGCGTCTTCCTCTTTATCATCATTGCACACATTTGCCAATAAATGCTGTTTCTTTGGACTCACTCGTAATTCAATTTTCCTTTTGTTGGAATTTAGCCATTCGATGTACTCTTTCGTGTAAATTGGACCGGAACCACACAAAAGCTTTTTGTGTTGCCGAATGGTTTCATTGTCGGTCCTTTGTGTTGTAGTAAAATTTACAACTTCGCTCTTTTGGGTGTCTTGATCAAAAATTTTGTACGATAAAGTTTCTGAATCGTGTTCATCATTTTTAGCTAAATATTTCTTTGGAATATTGGAAGGTGATTCAAAAGATATGGCGTATTCACGTTTTGCACTGTTGGAACCATTTTTAAATTCAGTAATAGTTGTAATTTCGACCCAACACAAAGCAGAATAAAATCCGTTATCATAAACTTCAGTTATTTTTTTAAAGTCCGGAGTTTCTACTACTTCGCGGAATAGATCACCAGGTTTTTGTACAAAATCATGAGATTCTTTCTCGATATCTGTTGGATCCTTTTCTTTTAATTCAAAAGGATTCGACACTTTTCCACATTTTTTATTTTGGCACGATTTCTTCTGAAAAGAAGGATAGGACGTATAAGTTTATTGTAAAATAAGAGTAACTTAATAATTTAAAATTTGGAACACTCTTCAAAATTTAACAAATCCATTTTTTGGTACTTACGATTAATTCCCCATCGCCAGAAGTACAACGGACGATAGTCTAAAATAAGATTCGCAAAAATTAACTGCTGAATTTTTAATTAAAAAAAAAAAATGAGAAAATTTTCTAAATAAAGGTAACTTACGGAGCACCACACGATGGTACAAACAACCCTTATAAGTACTTCCATCAGAGTGCCAGAAAGAACTGCAAGTGTGCAAATTTACGATCAGGTGGTGATCGATTGATTGTTGACCGATTTTTCACTTTAACCTGATAAGGTGCAGCAATAATTAACATCATATAAATAATTAGTTGCTACGGTCATAAATTATCCAGTTAACGATGATAAGCATGGAATTGTGGGCAAATTGCATAAAGCTTTGATAACAAAATATTTTTGTTCAATTGATTTCCGGCGCTAATAATTTCCGTTCAAATTTACTAGTACTAAAACTATATATCTTCCAGTAAAACTCGGGCGCCACGAGTCGACAATAAATAATAACAATAACAATAAATAAATTGCAAATTATACTTTTTATTCATTAAATATACACATTTGTTATTATGATACATTAAGATTCACTTGAATTTGATTCAGATTCTTTCCCTTCTTTACCATACGAATACTCTTCCAATGGACAGTGTGCCATGAACGCTCGTACGCACCTACCACGTTCCCTATCGAAAAGTTTCCCGCATTTACAAGTCTTTAATTTAAGTTTGAATTTATTATTATCCTTTTTACAGACGTAATAATCTTCACAGTTGTACTCGCTAGGAAAACAACCTTCTTCTACACATTCGAAGGGAGGTAGAGTAGAATTTCCAGGCGGTGCGGTAGAGTTACCGTAACATAAGGCCAGAATCGATCGTGAACATTTCTTCTCGATATAATCAAATTTGTAATTGGGTGGACAACGATATTGCTTCAATTCGTATTTTAAAAACAAACTTCTCCAAATGCATTTGTAATACCTAGAGCAGTCTAGGGGATGTGGATAAACTCCAGCACTGGGGCAAAATAGTGGCATGTCACCAGGACACTGAACAGGATTCCTCGTACATTTTGAACGTTCCGCATCAAATTGGGTACCATTTGGACAACTAATTGGAACATCCAATAAAAACGTGTGAGCGTTTAAACAAAGATGATACAAGCTGCAGTTTACAGGATCTGGATGAATGCCAACAGAAGGACAAACGAAGGAAATTGGAGGTGTGACAGTTGTACCGTTGGAGCTTGGAATTGTTGTTTGAATAGCTTCTGTAGTGGTGCTGGTGACTTTGGTTGTAACAGGGGTAGTTGTTTCGATGTTAGTAGTTTTCTCAGTTGTTGTTGGTAGTTCTGTCGTACTACTGACACCTTCAGATGTGTTGTCATCGTCTTGAGTAGTTTTGGATGTTTCAGTTACAGTTTCATTATCTTTTAAAGTAGTTCTAGTTATTTCGGTCGATGGAAATCCATTTGTAGTTTTCGTTGCTCCTGTTGTTTTAGGTTCATTTGTTGCAGTACTCGTCGAAACTTCGATGGTACTATCACTAATAGTAGAAGATTCTGTCGTTATTAAACCTGCAGTAGATTTTTCTGTAGAAATACTTGAGGTGTCGGAAGCTGTTGATGTTTCCGTTTCAGTACTTGGGAAAATTTCACTTGTACTTACAGTGACGGTAGATGATTCGGTGGATGTAATCTTAATAGTAGTACTAGCTGCCGTTGTTTTTTGGGGTTCACTTGTATCAACACTTGTCCATTTTTCAGTCGTACTATCAGTAACTTTAGATGATTCCGTCAATACTAAATCTGCAGTAGTTTTAATTGCTGCTTCAGAGGTACTTGAAATTTCAATAGTTGTTGTCTCAGGAATTTCCGTTGTACTTGCAGGGAAAGCAGATGATTCGGTCGATGCATTACTTATAGTAGTTTTAGGTGTTGCTATTGATGTTGCTGATTGACTAGTCTCAGTACTTATAGAAGAATCTGTTGTACTTTCGGAAACTACTGGTGATTCCGTACCGATAGTAGTTTTAAGAGTTGTTGTTGTTGACGTTGCGGGTTGATTGGTTTCAGTACTAGTCAGCCTTTCAGTAGTACTATCTGTGACTGTAGATTCAACAGCTGTTGTGGTTTTAGTTTGGCTAGTCTCAGTACTTAGCGATGAATCTGTGGTACTTTTGGGAACTACTGGTGATTCTGTCGATGCGATACCTATAGTAGTTTTAACCGTTGTTGTTGATGTTGCGGGTTGATTGGTTTCAGTACTAATCGGGCTTTCAGTAGTACTATCTGGGACTGTAGATTTAGCAAGTAATGTTGATTCAGTTAGACTAGTTTCAGTACTTAGAGAAGAATCTGTAGTACTTTTGGAAATTATTGGTGTTTTGGTTGATGCAATATCTGATGTGGTTTCAGGTGTGTCTCTAGATGTAGTGGGTTGATTGGTTTCAGTACTAGTCAGCCTTTCAGTAGTACTATCTGTGACTGAAGATTCAACAGCTGTTGTGGTTTCAGTTTGACTAATCTCGGTACTTAAGGAAGAATCTGTGGTACTTTCGGAAACCACTGGTGATTCTGTCGATGCGATACCCATAGTAGTTTTAAGTGTTGTTGTTGATGATGCGGGTTGATTGGTTTCAGTACTGGTCAACTTTTCAGTAGTACTATCTGTGACTGTAGATTTAACATTTGTTGTGGTTTCAGTTTGACTGGTCTCAGTACTTAGAGAAGAATCTGTGGTACTTTCGGAAACCACTGGTGATTCAGTCAATGCGGTACCTATAGTAGTCTTAGGTGTTGTTGATGTTGCGGGTTGATTAGTTTCAGTACTGGTCAACTTTTCAGTAGTACTATCTGTGACTGTAGATTTAACATTTGTTGTGGTTTCAGTTTGACTAGTCTCAGTACTTAGAGAAGAATCTGTGGTACTTTCGGAAACCACTGGTGATTCAGTCGATGTGGTACCTATAGTAGTTTTAGGTGTTGTTGATGTTTCGGGTTGATTAGTTTCAGTACTGGTCAACTTTTCAGTAGTACTATCTGTGACTGTAGATTTAACATTTGTTGTGGTTTCAGTTTGACTGGTCTTAGTACTTAGAGAAGAATCTGTGGTACTTTCGGAAATCACTGGTGGTTCAGTCAATGCGGTACCTATAGTAGTTTTAGGTGTTGTTGATGTTGCGGGTTGATTTGTTTCAGTACTGGTCAACTTTTCAGTAGTACTATCTGTGACTGTAGATTTAACAGTTGTTGTAGTGGGTTGATTGGTCTCAGTACTAGCTAGCCTTTCAGTAGTACTATCTGTGACTGTAGATTTAACATTTGTTGTGGTTTCAGTTTGACTGGTCTCAGTACTTAAAGAAGAATCTGAGGTACTTTCGGAAACTACTGGTGATTCAGTCAGTGCGGTACCTATAGTAGTTTTAGGTGTTGTTGATGTTGCGGGTTGATTTGTTTCAGTACTGGTCAACTTTTCAGTAGTACTATCTGTGACTGTAGATTTAACAGTTGTTGTAGTGGGTTGATTGGTCTCAGTACTAGTTAGCCTTTCAGTAGTACTATCTGTGACTGTAGATTTAACATTTGTTGTGGTTTCAGTTTGACTGGTCTCAGTACTTAAAGAAGAATCTGAGGTACTTTCGGAAACCACTGGTGATTCAGTCAATGCGGTACTTATAGTAGTTTTAGGTGTTGTTGATGTTGCGGGTTGATTTGTTTCAGTACTGGTCAACTTTTCAGTAGTACTATCTGTGACTGTAGATTTAACATTTGTTGTGCTTTCAGTTTGACTGGTCTCAGTACTTAGAGAAGAATCTGTGGTACTTTCGGAAACCACTGGTGATTCAGTCGATGCGGTACTTATAGTAGTTTTGGGTGTTGTTGATGTTGCGGGTTGATTTGTTTCAGTACTGGTCAACTTTTCAGTAGTACTATCTGTGACTGTAGATTTAACAGTTGTTGTAGTGGGTTGATTAGTCTCAGTACTAGTTAGCCTTTCAGTAGTACTATCTGTGACTGTAGATTTAACATTTGTTGTGCTTTCAGTTTGACTGGTCTCAGTACTTAGAGAAGAATCTGTGGTACTTTCGGAAACCACTGGTGATTCAGTCGATGCGGTATTTATAGTAGTTTTGGGTGTTGTTGATGTTGCGGGTTGATTTGTTTCAGTACTGGTCAACTTTTCAGTAGTACTATCTGTGACTGTAGATTTAACAGTTGTTGTAGTGGGTTGATTAGTCTCAGTACTAGTTAGCCTTTCAGTAGTACTATCTGTGACTGTAGATTTAACATTTGTTGTGCTTTCAGTTTGACTGGTCTCAGTACTTAGAGAAGAATCTGTGGTACTTTCGGAAACCACTGGTGATTCAGTCGATGCGATACTTATAGTAGTTTTAGGTGTTGTTGATGTTGCGGGTTGATTTGTTTCAGTACTGGTCAACTTTTCAGTAGTACTATCTGTGACTGTAGATTTAACAGTTGTTGTAGTGGGTTGATTGGTCTCAGTACTAGTTAGCCTTTCAGTAGTACTATCTGTGACTGTAGATTTAACATTTGTTGTGGTTTTAGTTTGACTAGTCTCAGTACTTAGAGAAGAATCTGTGGTACTTTCGGAAACCACTGGTGATTCAGTCGATGCGATACTTATAGTAGTTTTAGGTGTTGTTGATGTTGCGGGTTGATTTGTTTCAGTACTGGTCAACTTTTCAGTAGTACTATCTGTGACTGTAGATTTAACAGTTGTTGTAGTGGGTTGATTGGTCTCAGTACTAGTCAGCTTTTCAGTAGTACTATCTGTGACTGTAGATTCAATAGCTATTGTTGTTTCAGTTTGGCTAGTTTTGGTACTTAGAAAAGAATCGGTGGTACTTTCAGGAACTATTGGTTTTTTTGTCGATGCAGCATCTGAAGTAGTTTCAGGTGTTGTTATTGATATTGGTGGTTGATTGGTCTCCGTACTAGTCAGCCTTTCACTAGTACTATCTGTGACTGTAGATTCAACATCTGTTGTGATTTCAGTTTGACTAGTCTTAGTACTTAAGGAAGAATCTGTGGTACTTTCAGGAACTATTGGTGTTTCGGTCGATGTAGTACCTGCGGTAGTTTCAGGTGTTTTTGTAGATGTAGTAGGTTGATTGGTCTCGGTACTAGTCAGTCTTTCGGTAGTACTATCAGTAATTGTAGATTCAACAGCTGTTGTTGATTCAGTTTGGCTAGTTTCCGTACTTAGGGAAAAATCTGTGGTACTTTCGGGAATCACTGGTGATTCGGTCGATGCAGTATCTGTGGTAGTTTCAGGTGTTGTTTTTGTTGATGTTGCGGATTGACTTGTCTCAGTACTAGTCAACTTTTTAGTAGTACTGTCAGTGTTTGTAGATTCTAGAGCTGTTGTGGTCTTAGTTTGGCTAGTCTCACTACTCAGGGAGGAATCTGTAGTACTTTCAGGAACCACTGATGATTCGGTCGATGGAGTATCTGTGGTAGTTTTAGGTGTTGTTCTTGTTGATGTTGCAGGTCGACTAGTCTCAATACTGGTTAGCTTTTCAGTAGTACTAGCAGTGGCCGTAGTTTCAACAGTTGTTGTTGTTTCAGTTTGGCTAGTCTCAGTACTTTGAGAAGGATCTCTGGTAGTTTTTGAAACTATTGGTGTTTCAGTAGATGCAATATTGGTGGTAGTTTGTGGTATTGTTGGTGTTGGTGGTTGATCAGTACTAGACAATTTTATGGTGGAACTATCTGTAACTGTAGACGATTCTGTCGATACTTGATTTGGAGTAGTCTTAGTTACTGTTACAGTAGTACTCGATATTTCATTTACTGTGGTAGTTTCAGGTTGACTCGTTTTGGTACTTTTTAAAGTTTCTGTTGTACCTTCAGTAACCGTAGACGGTTCTGCCGACGAACTATCAATGGTGGTCTTATGAACTGCTGTGGTTGTTTCGGGTTTATTTGTCTCAGTATTGGTCAACTTTTCAGTAGAGCTGTCAGTGACTGTTGATGATTCCGTCGATACTTGATCTTTAGTTGTTTTAGTCACTGCTACAGTAGTAGTGGGGATTTTATTTGCTGTTGTAGTTTCAATACTTGGTGAATTTTCAGTTACACTTTCAGTGAAGTTAGATGATGTATCAGTGGATGAAGTACCAAGGGTACTCTTTGGGGTGATTGTTGATGTTTGAGGGTGATGTGTTTCAGTACTAATTGAATGTACGGTACTACTATCTGTGATCGTGGACGATTCCGTAGATGCAGCACCTGAAGTTGTTCTATTAGCCGCTACAGAGGAACTTGATGTTTCAATAACTTTTGTTGTTTCAGTTGTACCTTCAGGAACCGTAGAAGATTCCGTCGATGAAGTACCAATAGTGGTCTTAAGTGTTGTTGATGTTACTGGTTGACTTATTGCAGTACTTGTGCCATCAGTTATAGTAGATGATTCCGTCAATACTGAAGCTTCAGTTATTTTAGTTGTTGCAACAGAGGTACTAGATGTTTCAGGTTGATTTGTTTCACTACTTGATGAAGGATCCGTTGATTCTTTAGTTACCGTATATGTTTCTGTTGTACTTTCGTTGACGGTGGACGACCCAGTTGATAAATTACCATTAGTCGTCTTAATTACCGTTGTTGTAGTACTTGGTTGACTTGTTGTAGTACTGTTCAAAATTTTGGTTGTTTCATCAGTAACGGTTTCCACAGAAGTACTGGACGTTTTGTTTGCTGTTACAGTTTCAGTACTTTGGGAAGTTTCTGTTGTGATTTCGGTACCAGTAGACGATTGCATGGTTGAAATATTAATTGTCGAATTACTTGTTGCTGTAGGTGTACTGGAAGTAACGATTGGTGTTGTGGTTTCAGGTGTAGTTCTTTCGGTTGTTAATTTACTAGATAATGTAATACTCTCTGTGGTGGATTCTGTTACTTCATGTGATGATGTAACATCCTTAGTTGTACTAGTACCAATCGACAATTCTGTTGTGGTTGAACTTAAATTTGTTGTTGTTCCATCAGTTGTTGTTTTGGGTTGACTTGTCTCAATGCTTGATATAATTTCAGTTGTACTTTCAGTAACCGTAGGTGATACTTCACCAACAGTAGTCTTTGTTGTTTCTACTGGATTGCTGGAAGTTACACTTGCAGTTGTCATTTCAGGTGTATTTTTTTCAGTTGTTGATTTGCTGGAAGATGCAATACTTTCTGTAGTTAATTCGGTTACTTCATCTGATGAAGTAATATCTGTCGTTGTTTGGTCAATTTTAGTAGTGTCGGTAGAATATGTTAATAATTTAGTTGTAGATGACTCAGTTGATGTAGAACTGGTTTCCAAGGTACTTTCAGATGTAGAAATTGGAGTACTACTTGAAGTTTTTGGCGAAGTTAACTCTTCTGTTGTTGTTTCGATTTGTGTAACTTCTTCTGTTGTTTGTGTTTCAGTTGTAGATGGATTATTTGATTCTGTAGCTTGAGAAGTCTTTATTGGATTTATAGTACTTGTTATAGTACTCGAAATATTATTATGCGGAGTTGTGTCTTCACGTGTTGTTTTTTCTTCGGTAGTAGAAAGTAGTGTAGTGGTTGTTTGTTTTTCTCCGCTGGTTGTTTTATTTTCTTCAGATACTGTGGATGAAACATCAGTTACTGTAGAACTTTGGGTAATATTAGGAGACTGTGTAGTACTTGTTGAAGTCTTAATCGGAATTTGCGTGCTCTCTGTTAATATCGTGGTAGTACTTGAAATATTACCAAGTTCCGTTGTTGACAATTTTTCTGTTGTTGTGGTTGTAAAAGTACCATTTTCAGTAACTTCCTGAGTTGTAGCTATATCTGTGGTTAACTCTGTTTTCCCATTTGTTGAATTATTTTCAACCGGGGTTGATTCGGTAAATTCATTTGTTGCTTTTGTATCTGAAACAGTTGGAGAAGATTCGCTTGTTTTTTCTGTGCCTTCGGTACTTTCTGTTGTTACTAAATGTGTACTAGGCTGGGTTGTTGAATTAATTTCAGTTGTTGATGAATTATTTTCTTCTGACGTTGTTTCAGTAGGATCTACTAACTTTTCTGTTGTTAATGAAGAGGGGGTACTGCTTTGTGTGTCTGTTTGAGACGATTCGGTTGTTGGTGTAGTAGTACCATTGGAAATTCCTATTGAAGTAGACCCCGTTTCTATTGTTGTTTGTAAAGTCTCGAGCGTTGTGTCTGTATTTTTTGTTGCTACTTGAGTGGTACTAGAAAAATTACTATGCAGTATTGTCGTTTCTTCTGAATTAGTACTGGAAAAAGTGCCAGTTTCAGTTACTTTTTCTGTTGTCCATATTGGTGTAGTTGTTGTTTGTATTTCTCCATTTGTAGTAATATTTCCGTAAGTGGTTGTCTTCGGGAACTCTGTTGTAGAATCTGTTTCCAAATTAGTTTGGGATGTTTTAATTGGACTTTCTGTTGATGTTGAAATATTTGATATAGTACTAGCTTCCGAAATACTACTTGTTGTATTAAGATTTGGTGGTTGTCTAGTTGTCAACAAGATGGTACTACTTTGAAGAAATTCACTTGTACTACTTTCAATAGAACTTGTAGAGTTTGATGATTGCTCCGTTGAAATTTTATTTAATGTTGTTTCCGAATATCGTGTTGTTGACTCTGTTAAAGTTGATTCTTGTGTTTCAGAAGTTGGCTGTGTTGTCGAAGTTAATGTTGTTTCTGGTATTTTAGTAGTAGGATCTGTGTCATCGGTTGTTATTGTACTGATGATTGAAGTACCAACGGTTGAAATTAATCCCTCTGAATGGGTTGTATCTATTATTATTGTAGGTGGCTTGATAGTTATTGTTGATTGTACTTCAGATGTTGAGGGTAGATTTATAGTAGTTAAATTAGTTAGCAATGTTGTTCCTAAACTTGTCAAATCACTAACTGTGTCAGTAGTTGTAATTGAACTGTCGGAAGTTACGTTAACATTTACATCGCCTTCCGTTGTTGTTGAATAAGTAGCGGTACTTGATGTTATTTTAGATTGAGAAACCGTAATTTCAGTGGTATGATTAGTTAACAATGTTGTTGCAGTTTCACTTATATTGACAGTTGTAGTACCTATATTGACAGTGGTACCGTTAACATCAATACTACTTTCTGTTGTTTTAGTTGTTGTTGGGAACGAAGTAGTACTTGATGGTACTTCCGATGGCGTTGCCGTATTCTCAGTAGTTTGATTATTCAATGATGTTGTAGTTTCACTAACTCTGCTCGTTGTAGTAATTATATTGGCAGTGGTACCGTTAACATCGATACTACTTTTTGTTGTATCAGTTGTTGTTGGAAACAAAGTGGTACTTGATGGTACTTCCGATGGGGTTGCCGTATTCTCAGTGGTTTGATTATTCAATGATGTTGTAGTTTCACTTACTCTGCTAGTTGTAGTAATTATATTGGCAGTGGTACCGTTAACATCAATACTACTTTCTGTAGTATCAGTTGTTGTTGGAAACAAAGTGGTACTTGATGGTACTTCCGATGGGGTTGCCGTATTATCAGTAGTTTGATTATTTAATGATGTTGTAGTTTCACTAACTCTGCTAGTTGTAGTAATTATATTGGCAGTGGTACCGTTAACATCGATACTACTTTCTGTTGTATCCGTTGTTGTTGGAAACAAAGTGGTACTTGATGGTACTTCCGATGGAGTTGCCGTATTCTCAGTGGTTTGATTGTTCAATGATGTTGTAGTTTCACTAACTCTGCTAGTTGTAGTAATTATATTAGCAGTGGTACCGTTAACATCGATACTACTTTTTGTTGTATCAGTTGTTGTTGGAAACAAATTGGTACTTGATGGTACTTCGGATGGAGTTGCCGTATTCTCAGTGGTTTGATTGTTCAATGATGTTGTAGTTTCACTAACTCTGCTAGTTGTAGTAATTATATTAGCAGTAGTACCGTTAACATCGATACTACTTTTTGTTGTATCCGTTGTTGTTGGAAACAAAGTGGTACTTGATGGTACTTCCGATGGAGTTGCCGTATTCTCGGTGGTTTGATTATTCAATGATGTTGTAGTTTCACTAACTCTGCTCGTTGTAGTAATTATATTGGTAGTGGTACCGTTAACATCGATACTACTTTTTGTTGTATCCGTTGTTGTTGGAAACAAAGTGGTACTTGATGGTACTTCCGATGGAGTTGCCGTATTCTCGGTGGTTTGATTATTCAATGATGTTGTAGTTTCACTAACTCTGCTAGTTGTAGTAACTATATTGACAGTAGTACCGTTAATATCAATACTACTTTCTGTTAATTGTGTTGTAGTTGGGAACAAAGTGGTACTTGATGGTACATCCGATGAGCTTTCCGTACTATTAGTAGTTTGATAAGTTGACGGTTCTGTTGTAGTTTCACTAACTCTGCTAGTTGTAGTAACTAGATTGGCAGTGGTGCCGTTACCCTCAACACTACTTTCCGTTAATTCAGTTGTTGTTGGTAAATTGGTAGTACTTGATGGTAAATCCGACGTAATCGCCGTATTTTCAGTAGTTTTAGTAGTTAACGGTGTTGTTGTAGTTTCACTAAGTACGCTAGTTGTAGTAACTAGATTAGCAGTAGTGCCGTTACCCTCAATACTACTTTTCGTTAATTCAGTTGTTGGTAAATCAGTAGTACTCAATGGTCCATCCGACGGAGTCGCCAAATTTTCAGTAGTTTGATTAGGTAACGGTGTTGTTGTAGTTTCATTAACTCTACTAGTTGTGGTACCTGAGTTTTCGGTAGTACCGTTAACGCCAACACTAACTTCCGTTGTTTTTATTGTTACAGGAACGGTTGTGGTTCTTATGGGTAGCTGAGTAGTTGGAACCGTATTTTCAATAGTTTGATTATTTATTGAAGTTATAGTAGTTTCATTAACTGTGTCAGTTGTTGGAACTGGATTTTGAGTGGTTCCATTAATTTTGGCTTCAGTTGTTCCCGTAGATAGTACCACAGATGTAGAACCAACATTTTGAGTAGTTTCATTGTACCCTGATGTTGATTTAGGTGTTGTTACTTCAATAACCTCACTAGTTGTGGTAGCAATGGGATTTTCACTAGTACCGTTAACTGTTGTTGGGAAAGTGGTAGTACTTAGTGGTAACGGTGACGTCTCACTAACTTTACTAGTTGTAACTTCCGTTGTTTTTATTGTTGTTATTTCACTAACCTTGCTAGTCGTAGTACCACTTGCCGTGGTACCGTTAATAGTAGTTTCTCTTGTTGGGAAAATGGTTGATGGAATTTTGGAAGTTGACGTCACATTTACTGTTGTTTGATTATTTACTGAAGACGTTGTTTCACTAACTTTACTGGTTGTGGTATTAACAGTTGGACTAACAGTTGTTGGCTTCATGGACGTTGTGAAAATTGTCGTGGCTTGACTTGTTATTACCCATTCCTCTACACATTCTAAATCCATACTGTCGTCACAAAATAATCCAGGAGGACATTCTTGGGGATCGGCAATAATAATATTTTTGTCTCCATCTTGAACACATTGAAAAAATTGTGTTTTGTCGTAACATACAAATCCTTTATTATCTTGACATACAAAATCTTGCGCTTTTGATCTAATCACAACCTAAAAAATTACCCAGTAGTTGAAAATCTCCAATGCTGTTAAAAATATTAACAGTGAGTATAATAAAATATTGACTTACCCCACAAATAATTAAAAATAATAAATAATAAAATTTCATGTTCTTGTTTAAAACTTATTGCTTCCACATTGTCTTAATTCTAAAGATATAAAGAATGAATAACATGAGCTAAAAAATTTTATATGTTTATTATTTAATTCTATTTACTTAATTTTATAATTTACAATAAGTACTTAATTGTAATATTAGTTTGCATTGTTTAATTTTTATGTTATCGAGATTATTAACGGTTTATTTGATTGTTTTGCAAATTCTTAGAAAAAACAATTCGGTAGACTTATGTTTGACGCAAAGATAACCGTGTTTTGGGAATCCCAGAAATAGAAATAACGGAAAAAATTTTGGACAAAACTTTTTTAGATTTCTTTGAACTTTGAGTTACTTTTTTCTGATTTTTGGTACACAACAATAATATACAGGATGGATGTAAAGTGTGATGCCAATGGCGTACGCAAAATTTTCACCATTTCCGTTAGGTAAATTTTTTTTATTTTAAATTTAATTTGACTTGCGCTGATTTTGTATTAATCTCACAAGGTTAAACTTTCATTTGTGAATAAAGTTAAATGGAGACTTTGGTGTCAGGAACTATTAAATGTTAACGTTTTTGTGATTAAAATTCATTTAGCAATGTCTCAGCAACCATCTTGAAAAAAATGTTTTTTATTTATAATGGAATGGAACGTTTTATTGGTTTTAGTTTTCATATTTACATCATTTTTGAGCATGTTAAAAGGTTACAATTTAATTTTCTAAGATTTGCTTTACAACGTCAAGAGTGATAACATTGTTAATTATTTTCTGATAAGTTTTAAATTTTTTTCCTTATTTTAGCAAAACAATCCAGTGAGATATTTTCATCTCAGATAGAACATAGAAGAAGTAAACGTGGGGTGAGTTTTAATTTTTTTTTATTTGTAAATTTTAAATCGCTTAAATCAGCGCTTCTCAAAGTGTGAGAAGCGACCCCTTAAAACAATACAAAAACAAAGAAACTCAAAATCTCGTTAATTCATTTTGCGCGTCAATATTGTGATTTTTTTTCGAATATCTCGACCTATATTGACTTTTACTTTTCTTCTTTATTGTTTGAAAGGAATTAATAAAATTAATTGTAACACGTTTAATACGGAGCATTTTGAAAACAAAAGCAAAAACTAACATAATGTAATTTTGTTGTTTTTATAGGCTTCATGGGCTTTATGTGGAAAAGATCAAACTTTTGTTTGCAGAAATTTTACACACTACATTCCATGCACTAACCTTGATAATGGTAAAACGAAGATTTCTTCATTTCATAATACCAACCAAAAAGAATACGATTGTGGACCTGCGAGATGTTGTCGTCCAGGTGCTTCATCGCCATGTTCCTACGAGTGTACATATCGTACATCCGATTTTGTAAATCTTCGCTTTCAGTGGAACGCTTTAAACCAAAATGTTTATAAAAAATTAATGGAACCATTGAATTCTGAAGAAGTTGATCACCAGAACAAAATTGTATCGATTAAAAATTTTATCGTCAGACAAAAAGACGTGAAAATGAAATGGAAACCATCGTATCGAATGTTTTGTAATGTACAACTTTGCAGTTTACAAGGTACTTGTAATAAAACTACAACAACTAAACAACCAACAACAACGACAACGACGACGACGACGACGACGACAACAAGGACAACGATGACAACAAGAAAACCAACAACAACCACGACAACGACTAGAAAACCAACAACTACGACAACAACAAAGAGACGGACGACGACGACAAGAAGAAGAACGACGACGGCGACAAGAAGAAGAACGACGACGACGACAAGAAGAAGAACAACGACAAAAAGAACAACAACAAAAAGAAGAACAAGGAGAAGAACTACTCAAACAAGCAGCGACCAGTGGGATTGCTCAAAGATATCGGCTGGTAAAATGAGACCAGTTAAATCTTCTTGTAAAGACTACCTCAAGTGTGAATTAATTAACAAATCTTATCAATGGAAAGTTTACTCGTGCACGGGACAAAACTTTTTTGATATGAAATTTCAAGCCTGTCGAAATAAGAAACAAGTACAATGTACGGAAAGTTACAGGAAATGGAGTCGATTCTTACAATCTGCAAAATACTATTAATATAAAAAAAAATAAGTAGTATGGTACATATTAATTTTGCGAATAATAAAAATTATATCTTTTAATATTAAACTTTTATTTTCAAACACCCTGTATGAAGAACACATCAATAAACGTCAAACAAATGTCAAACTTTAGTATTTTAGTAGGTTATGTATAGTTCGGATTCATTGTTGTTACTAAAATATCAAAAAGATGTAGCAAAAATTAGGAAAAGTGCCCTTGCACATAATTTTACGGAATCTGAAGTAGACGAATTATTTACACGTAGTTTTGAAATATTAAAAAAGGAAACAAAACCAAAGAAATCCTTCACAACAAAAACCCCTGTAAAATTTCTATGTGCCGTTTTTAAAGTTACAGTTCGTTTGTTATTTTTAGTTTTAATTTTGTATATTTTATTAAACTTTCACCAACCAACATCCAGTATCGTACTTCGAAATGTTCAAGGTTTGATCTATCCGGGTCTGAAAATTCTGAGGTTTTTGGCGATACCGATTCTGGAACGTTATCCATCTTTGACGTGTAAGTAGTTTATCTTTTTTTTTATATATTTTGAACAGATTGTAGCAATTTAAAGCATAAAATTACTGGTTGTTGAACAACCGGAAGTGTTTAAAAATATTGAACTTGCTTCCCCTTAAAGATGGGGTTAGGTGGTTTTATATGATGTATTTTTTTTAAATGTATCGCAGTATTTATAACAAGATGGCTATTATTTACATAATAAAATGATTCAAGTTGGCTTAAAATTTAAATTTTAACCTTAAAAAATTGAATAAACAAATAATTGACATCTATATAAATCAGTGATTCTCAAACTGTGGGCTGCGACCCATCGGAGGATCGTGAAGCTTCTACTAGGAGCTGAAAAATACTTATGCAGTTGATTTGAAAAAATATATCCTACTTTTTGTTAAGTTTTTAGATTTTAATGAAAATGTTCGTATTATCTATCTGAATCAGGGAACCAAACTTTTAAAAGCCACAATAGAGATCTATTTAACCCTTTATGCGCGTCGATTGACTAAAACGCTGGACTTCAGGCGACTCTAGTCGATTTAAGCGTCTAAAAGGTTAAGCAAATAAAACAACATTTGAAACGTTTTCAAAATCTGTAAATATAAACTAGAACTTATAAAATAAGAAGTGATTGGTTGAAACCAATCAGAGGCACGTAAACTTTTTTTATGTTGATAATGAATAAACGACGAATTTTCCTAATGAAAATTTCATTTGAAATCCTAATTGCCAGTTGCATTACTTTACTGTAGCGTAGAAGTTTTAGATAGAAATTTTAACACTATAAAGCAGTGTTTCCCAACTTTTTTTGTGCCGTGTCTTACCTAAACCTTACTAAAATTCGTATACAGTATAATTTTTAATATTGAAAAATTGATACTCCATGTACTGATGCTGCTCGAGTAGCGATTGAGATTTACCATGCGGTTAAAATTTGAACGAGTTCATTACCCCCCCCCCCTATGGGATTTTATTTAACCTCCTTTAATTATTTCTGTTTAACCTCCGAGTTCTAAATTACCTTACAAGAACGGGATCCGCAGTATATCTAATCGATTTTGAAAATTTTTGAATATGCGGTACAGCATCAAAAAATTAGGAAACTCACAATTTTGTTTTAGGACCTAAATTTTGATATATGGTTTTGCTGAAGTTAGAGCGAAACGAAAATAATTTTTATTTTCGGGGGTAAATCACCCCCAAAACATTAAAACTCGTAAAAAATTCCGTAATGGCATCGAATGTTTTCCATGACAAAAGACATTTAAATGTTTTTATTTTTGGGGGATAGCGATTATCTCGTTAATCTATTCATGCGCGTCTTTGCTTTTAGAATTGCAATAACTTTTAAAGTAATTTTTTTACAAGAAAAAGTTAAGACATCTTTTTTGTTCGTCGCACCGATTCCTTTATGATGGCGACTTTCTTCTTGATTTTTGAGTAAAAATGATCACAGCATTGCTAAAAACAAAATTTTGAACTTGAAATTGAAAAAACCCAAAATAAATTATTAAAAAAATTTGTTAAAATGAAATTTTACGTTAAACAAAGTTATATAGAAACTAAGAAAACACAAGAAAAATCGATAATATTTTGAAAACGAATAAATTGCAATAACTTCCAAAGAAATTTTTTTGTGAGAAAAAGGCAAGATATTTTTTCTCTTCATCTTATTGTTGTTCCCTTGACAACGTTGAACTTATTTTTGATATCCATGCAAAAATAGGTACAAAATTGTAATAACGAAATTTGTTGTATTATAATCGAAAAAAAGTGAGAATTTAAAAAAAATAATTAATATTATTATGAAATATTTTTATTAGGGTAGTTGTATAAGCTTTAATGTGGGTGTAAAACGGGAAGATCCGGATACAAAATTTCGTTTAGGAGGGGAGGATTTTTGTGTGATTTTACCTATCTTTCAGAAAATTCGTTCTAAACTTTTTGTTTTTTTTGGATAAAAATAATTAATCAAAAAAATTAAATTAAAAATTTAAAAAACCCCCGACAGAGAAAATCTTTAAAAAGTAAAAAATAAAATCCAAGCGTCGTCGCGTCGGGGACCTAGGTAGTTGACGTGTATTTAAATTTCATACTGTATCATTTTTAGTTGTATTCTGTTTTTATTTTATTTACTTAGCGGTCCCCTGACGCGACGACGCTTGGATTTTATTTTTTACTTTTTAAAGATTTTCTCTGTCGGGGGTTTTTTAAATTTTTAATTTAATTTTATTTGATGCTTTTTAAACTTTATTAATAGTACGGCCCTGCAATCAACTTTATATATTACTAGTACGGCCCTGCCATCAACTTTTTATATTACTAGTACGGCCCTGATTTCATCAACTCGACTACAAAACAGCAAATGATCTTTGAACGGCTAAACCGATTTTTTTGAATCATAGCTAAGAACACTCTCGATCAAGTCACCTTTCAAACAAAAAAAACTAAATCAAAATCGGTTCATTCGTTTGGGAGCTACGACGCCACAGACAGACACACCCATACACACCCATACACACGTTAAACACATAACACCCCTCTTTTTGGGTCGGGGGTTAAAAACATAATTTGATCAAAATAAAGTGCTTCGGCCGTGAGTTGGGGGGGGGGGAGCAATTGCACCGGGCCTCATCTTCCTCTTTGTATCCGCGTCTGAAAATCGAGAAGTCTGGGGATGCGAATTACTTTCCAGGCAGAGCCAATGTGCTTT
Source organism: Rhagonycha fulva (assembly GCA_905340355.1). NCBI lineage: Eukaryota > Metazoa > Arthropoda > Insecta > Coleoptera > Cantharidae > Rhagonycha > Rhagonycha fulva. The sequence goes on from HG996558.1 coordinate 12,813,501, forward strand.
TCGAATTAAAAAATGGCTAGCAATTATATTAGGTGCTATTTGTTAGCAATTTGCTTGTTATTTCAGTTTGCAATTTTTGGCACTATTTGCTCACAATTTTCATGTTATTTCAGCTTGCAATTTTTAGGCGCTATTTGCTAGCAATTTGCTTGTAATTTCAGCTTGTTTTTTACTAGAAATTTTTAGGCGCTATTTTCTCGCAATTTGCATGTAATTTCAGTTTGTAATTTGCTAGCAATTTTTAGGCGCTATTTACTCGCAATTTGCATGTAATTTCAGCTTGCAATTTGCTAGCAATTTTTAGGCGCTATTTGCTCGCAATTTGCATGTTATTTCAGCTTGCAATTTGCTAGCAATTTTTAGGTAATATTTGTTTGTAATTTCAGCTTGTTATTTGCTAGAAATTTTTAGGCGCTATTTTCTCGCAATTTGCATGTAATTTCAGCTTGCAATTTTTAGGCGCAATTTTCTCACAATTTACATGTAATTTCAGCTTGCAATTTTCAGGCGCTCTTTGCTAGCAATTTGCTTGTAATTTCAGCTTGCTATTTGCTAGCAATTTTTATTCGCTATTTGCATGTAATTTCAGCTTGCAATTTTTAGGCGCTATTTGCTAGCAATTTGCTTGTTATTTCAGCTTGCTATTTGCTAGCAATTTTTAGGCGCTTATTTTCTCGCAATTTGCATGTAATTTCAGCTTGCAATTTGCTAGCAATTTTTAGGGGCTATTTGCTTGTAATTCCAGCTAGTTATTTGTTAGAAATTTTTATTCGCTATTTGCTCGCAATTTGCATGTAATTTCAGCTTGCAAGTTGCTAGCAATTTTTAGACGCTATTTGCTTGTAATTAATTCCAGCTTGTTATTTGTTAGAAATTTTTAGGCGTAATTTTCTAGCAATTTGCATGTAATTTCAGCTTGCAATTTGCTAGCAATTTTCAGGCGCTCTTTGCTAGCAATTTGCTTGTAATTTCAGCTTGCTATTTGCTAGCAATTTTTAGGCGCTATTTGCTCGCAATTTGCATTGAATTTCAGCTTGCAATTTGCTAGCAATTTTTGCTTGCTCTACGCCACCTTGCAAATTTCTAATATGTAGCCCCAAACGACGTTGTAACGAAAAAATTAAAAATGAATTTTTGGCCATAATACAAATGTAGATCATATTCTGAAGCGCCCCCTAACAAAAAAAAATTTGAAGAAAATAATTCACATTCATACATGACAGTAAATATTTTAACAGATTTCAATAATAATTATGAACATATTCAGTCGTCAGTATCACTTGGTAAAAAAATCTTATTTTTTCTTACATCGACGGACGATTGCCCCCCCCCCCTCTTTTAGAGATCATAAACGAAATGTCTTTTTGGCTTACCTTGTTTCAAAATGTTCGTTTTACACTGCAAAACACAGATTTAATGTAATCGCAATTTAAAAATTGTGAATTTTTTGTGAGAAGCCAACTTCGAAAAATTGAAAAGTTTTGCCTACAAATATCTCAAAAATATTTTTTAAATTCGTAAAAGTGATAAAACATACTTATTTAGGTTATCATTTTTTATTACCGAGTTATTGTTTTTCGCTTATAAAACCATCAAAAATTGAAGCGACCTGTACAATATTTTATTAATTTTACATTGCTATTGCTCAAATAATAATTAATTATAATATTCTATAAAGTACACAACATAAATGTAAATTTTGATTTACTTTGAAATTTTTCATGATATATAATTATGTAGATATCATTTACACGTCCATCAGTGTAAATTTGCATACGAAATTCAATAAGAGCAAGAAAAGCAAATGCAGTGAAAACTAATCCTGCTAAAAGTAGGTTGAACTTTCTCTGTTAAAAGAAAAATGTGACAAGGTGTCGATCACTAAATTAAATGTAGAACCCAAGTAAGAAAAAGACATTTTCACGGAATGTGATAATTTGGTGCACATTCTGTTGGGTATTAATTAAGTCATAACATGCGTGAGGTAAGCGATGCTTAGTAGCGCAGAATATCGGGGAGCGCTTCACTAATTTTTTCTTTGCAACTTATTAGTGATTTAAAACGACATATTTGAAATTTTCTGTGGGGGCAAGATCAGGTGTCATCGTCCCTACGCGCGATAATTCCGAACGATTTGTCGTAAGCGACGACCAGCCTTGAGTACCGAGAGTAAAGCAACTCGGTAAAAAAAGGCAGTAGCTAAAAATAATTTATAAAATTTAATCGATGTTTACCTTAAACAAAATTACACCTCATAACGAATATTTCTATAGCAAAAAAAAATTCCATTTTTACTGTAAATTAGGGAATGAGAATAATATAAAATATTTTAAAATTTTGCAAAATTAATATCAGTACTGGTCCATAACTTGATAACAGAATCATTTTACGAAGCCTATCCAGATTCAAACAATCAGCAGAGTTTATAAAATTAGAAATAAGTTTGAGGATTCACAAAAACTAAAACTGTATTTAAATTTTTAGATTTGTACGACGAAACATGTCTACTAGAGAACCCTTACTTTTACGTGTACGACATGGAATGTTGGCCATGCGAAAACGTTCACACAGTTGTAAACTTAACCGGATTTAACAATTTAAGTCTGTATGATTCAGGAATACCCTACATAGTTCGGGTAAGTCCCAACCATCTAAAATGTGCCCCGCTAATTTTTCATTTTCCAGACAAAACAAGAAGCAGTTTCTTTCGACGATCTGAAAAAGTTATACAAATCTAACGAGGAAGTATTCAATCAAGATGCCAATTATGTTAAGTCCACAAACGCAACCCTAAAGACTGTTGAAAATTTGTTCAATAATTACGTGCCAAATATGTCTTCCATAAGTGCCCACACTGCCTGGCGCATAAACCGGATGAATCCAGCACGTTTGATACGTTCTCTGTTTCCAAAACCACACATAGTACCTGATAGGGCTGGGCAAGGTATGGAACGCTACATCATGGTTGATGAACCAAAAGCCGGCGTTTACACGTTACCAAACTTCGAGTGCAGCTATATTTTTGTCATACAAGGATCGGGGGAGAGAACCATAATTTTGAAACCTTCCAGAGAATGTGGAAGCAGTTGCAAAACGGTGTCGGTTTCACTTAAGCCATCATATATTTGTAAGTTGTTGTTTTTCTGATGACTAATGTTAACACACTTTTTTTTCAGTATCCTACAATTGGTGGTACTGGAGACCCATAAGCCTTCCAGTGACAAATTCGACGCAAGTCTCCATAAGTTACCTAAGTTGTTACTACTAAAAGTTGCCATAAAGTTATTTAAAATTTACTAAATTTTTATATTTTGTTGTTTGAAACCAAAGATTTGGAAAAAAATAAAGTACAAAATGTTGACTGGGAGTTTTTATTCTAAATGAAGTCTTAAAACAGGGCTAGTTTTTCGTTGTGTTAGTTAATCAGCTATGTATCTGGGAATCCAATTTCTTAAGATCGAGATGATGTTATCACAGTCAATGGAGGTGACTTCAGGAGTCCCACTTGGGTCCTTACAATATTAAATAAAAAAATTCTGAAAGAAATGTTCCGGGTTAAAAAAAGTTATGCAAAATTGCAAACGGATTTGTGACCCTTTTCTGTTACATAAACAATTATTCGCTGTGTTCCAGTCATCATAGCAGGGTGCAAACTTAATAGAAGATGTATAATAATTATTAAAATGTTCTCCAAGGTTTGCACAACTTTCGGAATTTTTTTAAAAAAGTTATTGAAAATTTTCATTTATTTGTTAATTTAACAATGTTCCGGGAAGCGGAAAAGGGTGCAAAATTGGATTTATTTTTTTAACTCCTCTAATGTTGTCCCAAAATTTAAAAACTTTCTGATTTTTTGTGTAACTTTTCACTTTTGAAGTCGCCAGTGACTGGCCTATGAGGTTACTTTGCGATACCGTGAAAGCGATTCTGCTGCCCACATTCACCCCATTTTTTGGATTTGTACAGTTCGCCACATTTACCCCCTTTTTCGTAACTCTGCCCACTACCATCCCTACATAATTTTGTTGCAGGTGGGTAAATGTCGTTTTGAACAAACAAAATATAATAATAACATTAACTACTTATTGAGTGGCAGAATATTTCAGCCTTTCATATTGTGTCTAAAATTTCTAGCCCCGAGGTAGAAAGTTAAAACTTCTTTTAGAGCTTTGCCCCAACTTTTCACATAAAACACAATGATTGTACTGTACAAAACGATTCAAATTTATTACCGTTACAAAAAAAACCATCAAAACATGTTACAATTTTCTGGTCCCGTGGTGAAACCAATCAAAAGTACTTTAAAAAAAAATAAAAACTTTTTACATTACCTAACACTTGACTTAAATCATATACAATTTCACTAAAAAAATTAATTTACAAAAGTTCAATCAAACTTCTCCTTCAATCGTTGCTTCCAAAATACCGGAGCGAGAGATAGGATGGCAAAAACGGTGAGCAGCAGGATTGAAGTCCAAGTGATGCCGGAATCGGTGGCAGATTGTAGCGTTTGTCCAGCTTGTATAGCTATAAAGGACATGGGTGCAACGCCTATAAATGTCCCTAATACGAAAGGTTTGAGCGGTACACCTACCACAGGCGCAGTTAGATTAATAAACCAATTTGGCAGAAAAGGTGTGACTCGTAAAAACACCATGTAATTAAATAGATTATCACGTTGATTATTTATTGTCGTAGCCCATTTTTTTACGCGCTCTGGAAAGTACAATGTGACTAAACGTTTGCCAACTAATTGAGACACCAGAAAACACAACGTCGCACCAATCGCGGAGCACGTACACACTAAAAATAAGGCCACAAAAAACGAAAATAAGTAGCCTGATAAAATTGATAGGAATAACGATCCTGGTATAGCGAAGGTTTGTAAGCTGTAAGTTCTGTTAAGGAAATATTTTTATATTAATATTATCACGAAATTTCTATTTCTAATAAGTAATAATAATTTAAAAATATGAAGTATTCGGTTTACGAAATCACTATCAAATTAAAATTTAAACCCAGAAGGTAGGTAGGTGTCTTATTCTATTTGAGAGTTTATTGGATTTACTTAGCTTATCATTCGAAAATTTAGGTAAAATAGACCAAAATTCGTGTAAAAAAGTACCGAGACTGTACTGTATTATTATACTCATAAATTTTGATCATATGTGGCTCTTGAGTTACTAACAGACGGAGAATTATAAAGACATATCGATCTGGGATCTTATCAGTATGAATATTTCAACATTTAAAAATGAAAACTAATCTTGCACTACAAATCGATGCATATTTAAATAGTAAAAATCTTAAAGTTTGTGCAAAAAAAAAAAACATTTCTCTTCGATATTTTTGAGATCTTTCACTATTTTGGAGTTGATAGAGAAAAACTTGCTTTCTACCGCCATTTTGAAAGATGGCGATAATTCAAAAGAGATCATAGCCGTAGAAGATGATCTTAAGGGCTTACGTACAGTCATGAGTTCGAAAAAACTCTTTTTTTTTTCATATGAAAGCACAACATCTCGGAAATGTTATGTGAAAGTTTCAAGTCGATTGGAGTGAAACTCGCAAAGATACAAACTATGAGAGTAACAATTATTATAAAACTTTTATCAACACCAAAAACTTCAGACGCGTTTAACTCAAAACTACATTTTTGAAGTCCGTGCGTAAGATAACTCAAAAACTACTTAACCAATCATAATGAAATTTCACACACGTCTTAAATATAAATGATACTCGAGACTGAACGATTACTTTTTTTCATTTCTACTTTTTTTTTTACAAGTAATTATAGGTCAATTTTTTGGGTAAAAATCGTCACTTTTGATTCAACTCCATCCCAAAAATGGAAAATTAATTTTCATATTTTCTAAAATGGATTCGTTCAGTCTGGAGATAAACTAATATATTAATCGAATCTTTTTACTTTTTTCATTTTGGATAATCCTGGGACGAGTTATCTTACGCACCACAAATAATCTCTTTTTTTAAGCGTCTTGGAAAATCTACTACCAATGCTTTAATTATCCAAGTTTTGTGGCAGTAAAATTCTAAAATGTTAGTTAAATGTTGCTCTTCCATGTAGAAAAATTTTCAAATAAATACATCTATTCATAACTTAGAAAAAAAATCCCAAAAAACTGCTTTTTTTCGACCTCATGACTGTATATAAACCCTTAATTAAAAGAGGATAATGAAATAAAGACTTAATAAATTAGGCCAGTGCAATTAGTACAAATTAGAGAAGAATGCGGGATGAAAAAAATCCCGTCGCGCGGGACGGGATGTCAATTCAATCCCGCGCGGGACGGGATTTGGATTCAGTCCCGCGCGGGACGGGGTGTCGATTCAGTCCCGCGCAAAACGGGATGCTAATTCAGTCCTGCGTTTGATTTATAAATTTTTATATTTTTTGTCCCGCAGTATATTTAGAATATTTAGTCCAGCGCGGGACATTTTATAAACTCAGTCCCGCGCGAGACGGGATTTCAATGCAGTCCCGCGCAGGACAAATTTTTTTCCCCTTCTATTTCATAATTTAACTTATTGAATCCTTTCCCTACATTTACTCTAAGCAATATATGCGTTACCAAAAAAATCAAAAAAGTTTATTATGACTGCGTTGTATAAAATAAATCAAATGCGGGACCCCGTCCCGCGCGGGACTGAGTTGAGAAAATGTCCCGCGCGGGACTAAATATTCAAAACATCCCGCGGGACAAAAATAATATCCCGCCCCGTCCCGCATTCATCTTTAATTTATTTCATACAATACACATTTAGAGATGAACGCGGAACAGGGCAGGATATCCCGCGGGATATTTAGAATATTTAGTTCCGCGCGGCACATCTTTCAACTCAGTCCCGCGCGGGACGGGATCTCTCAGTCACGCATTTGTTTTATTTTATACAATGTAGCCCGAATGAACATTTCCGATTTTTTTGTTAACGCATATTGCTCTGTGTAAATGTAGGGAAGGCTACCTACATGTAGGTAGAATACTGCATTGGCATCCCATCCCGCGCCGGAGTGAGTTGATAAGATGTCCCGCGCGGGACTAAATATTCTAAATATCTAATACACGTTGCAATTTTTTGCAACAATAGAAGCAATGGAAAGCACGTGTTGGTATCCATCAGACGTTTTCTATTGGTTAGCTACCATTTACCAAGTGCGACCCTGTACAAGTTATTTTGAATCCGCCCCAGGCGGCAAAAGTTCTAGCTACGCCACTGATAAAGTGTAGTTATAAATATTTGGTAAGTACTAAGTACCTACTTTAATTTTTTGTTGAGTAATTTTCACAATAATTTAAAAAAAATTAAAAATTTATTTATTTTGTATCACAACATTCGGTAAATATAAATAAAGACGCTGTCAGACGCATGCGCAGTTTTCAATTTCAAATTTAAGTAATAATTTGTAATCTGCGCATGCGTCTGACGGTGCTTGAAGATCTGCGAGACCCGCGGAACGTGCGGAATCCGCGGGACGGGACTTACACGACGAGGTGGCACTGCGGGACGGGACAGGAAAAAGTAGTCCCGCATTCATCTCTAGTACAAATCATGGGGGGTCGCGGTCGTAATTATTCTAATAGTTTCAATTTTTTTGTATTAGCCATTATAAATGAAAAATGACGGAACCCAGTTACAGTGAATTGATTTGAATGATTTTTTCTTTTTTGGATTTGTACCATAAACTAAAAAGTTTATTCATTTAAAATTACCGCTGCTTTGAAAATCGTAAATTTAAAAAAAAATCAAAATTTTAATAAAAAATTATATAAATTTTTATAAAAACGATGATCATGTAAATATTCCAAAGTTAATGGAATTTTGACAGGTTGTTTGGGGCTACTCTAGGATGTCTAACCTAAACTTTTGATCTCAAGGACCCTGTTCTAATTTAAGGTGAAGACAAAAACCTCAAAATGTTTGTACTTTTTTCAGTTTTTCGTTTGTATCTCGTAAACTAAGCATATTTTGGGTACCACAGTTTATTACAAAGTTGTAGAGCACTAAATTTTCTACAATTTGGTTGATAAAGCGAATTTTTAGACTTAATATTAACCGAGATACAGCCTATCAAAGTTAGAAAAAGTTTCTCAAAATGTAAAAAATGGCCAAAAAACGAAGGTTTTGCCCCTATAACTATTTATTACCATCATTTCCGTGTTAATTATGTTAATCACTCATCTATATCTTGAAACATCTATAACCATCCTGACCCCATTCCTCCCTCTCTCATTCCTCCAAACGTGAAGATGCCTCATTTTAATGTAAGAAATGCCAATTAATATAAGCATGTTGATGTTTGGAGGAGAGGTAGGGATGGGGGGAAGGTGGTCATAGATGTTCCAAGATGTTTATATTGATCAGTGGCGGATTTCCAAACAGGCGCAAGAGGCACGCGCCTCGGGCCTCAGAAATCCAGGGGGCCTAAAAATAATTTTTTTTTTGTATTTAAAATAATTAATAATTATTACAGTGTATGTATTTCATAAATGTTGTTTTTTGATTTAATCTAATTTTTTTTTATTAAAGAGCCCTATTTTGAAATAAACCGTATATAAGTGGTTCAAAAAAATTAGACATAGGGAAATAACATTAAAAATTAGCCAATGTAAAATGAAAACCTTGTAGTGAAAATATTTAGAGGGGCCCTTCAAGTGCTAAATCTGCCACTGACATTGATGAGGTGAGATTTTTAGGTCGTATAAATACAAAAAAAGGTCCTAAGAAAAGCTATTTTAGGTTTTTTAAATTAATATTTTCTATTTTCCCACAATTTTTTTGAATGACCTTTTTTTAACTCTTTAGCCAATTTTTTGAAATTTAACATAAAGTAAAACTAGTGAATTTTTTATAAAAAGCGAAGAAAAGTAGAAACTCAGCCATTTTTTCAATATTATTTAAATTTATAACAATTTCATTACAATTTTAATTAAACAATAACAAAATTTTAATTTAGGAGCTTCGTAAGGGCGAGATTTTTTTCTATTTTAACTGAAAATAAAAAAGTTTCAACAATGCTAAAATAAGTCGTAAAAATTAAAAAAAGGAAAAAAGGCAGAAAAGGTAAAATTAAATAGGGCTTATATGACGTAGTTTTTCATGAAACAAATTTTGGTACTAATAAAATAACAATAGGAGCTAAAATAAAAAAAAAAGGTAATGACCTAAAAATCTCATCTCTAGTGATTAAGAGGGGCATTTTTTTCAGGGCTCTTTTAATTTAATCAACAGATGGCGCCCACTTAAATCTATATATTGTCATGTTATTTTTTTTTGTTATATTTTTAAATAATAGTTTTAAAATTGAAAAGGAAAATTCTTTAAAATTTTATTTGCGCAATTTTGCTTCTGTTTTTTTTTTGACTTCTGTTGTGAAGAAGTCACAATAACGCTTTGTTTTTTTTTATAAGGCGCTTGTGTCTTTTTTACGGTTTGAATAGCCAACTTGTCCAAGTGAGGAAATTGTTTTAGTGGATATTAATTTGTAAAGAGTAGGAGTGAAATATTGTTTTAAGTTGGTATGGAAATGGAAAGTTGGAAATTTTTAATTTTAAGAAGTTGGGCAGGGGAACCGGAAAAAGGCCTCTTCTGAAAGGGACGTCAAGTTAGACGGACGTCCATCTTGCGGTTTTTGAGAAATTTTACGAAGTTTTAATTTTGGATCCAGTTAGATGAAGAGAATTTTTGTTTTTTTACAAAATAGTGCTTAAAGAGTGAGGAGCCTGTTAAATTGGAAGAAATAATTTGAAGCGGAGAAAATAGCGTCCACCATTTTTGGAAAATTATTAATTTTGGACAATAAATTTAAATGTCAACAAACCGCATGGATGCATTATTATTTTGATGATTAAGAATTGGACTATTTTGTATAAGCCCAACAGATGGTCAAGATTTGGAAAGAAGTAAAAGAAGATAAAAAGGTACCCAACGTTTTTTTTTTTGATTATAAAAATTTATTTCCGCAGCGTGTTTTTAACCAGTAGTTTTATTTTTGAAAATTTAAATGTACCTGGTTACAGGCACGTTAAGTGGATTGTTGGCTTTGAATTGCTATTCATAGGTTCAAACCAAGTAATCAAAGTGTTATATGAGTTTTTTTTTTTTTTAATTATATGCGCATAGATTTTCCTTTTCTCTTTTGTAAAATAAAGTAAACAATGAAGGCATTCATCGTTTTGTTTTCTTTAAAAAAACAATTTTTCTTTTAGTTTAGAAAGCTAGCCGGTGCATCAGGGTTGTGCTCTACAATTTGCGGATTGAGTTTTCTTTGTTTTTTTTAATATTTTACTTTTGCAATTGTAGAGGACATCTTTTATGTCGCATCAACGTGGGGCCCTAATTAGACTTACTTTTGACCCTGTAGATTAATTTTGTTGAAATAATTTTAATTACAATTGAGAGAAATTTAGAATTATGAGTTCAAAAGAGGAAATTAAAACGGAGGAGGAAATGAATAGGGAGTTAAAACTAAAACCGCAAAGTACTGGAATTAACCTAGAGATTAGTCAAAATCCTGATATGAAAGAAAGTTCAGAAAGTAGTATAGATTTTACAGAAAGATTGGAACAGATGTTCCAATCGATTCAACTAAGCATGAGCCAAAATCTTGATCAATTCAGACAAGAATTTGGTATAAAAAAATTAGGGGTATCTTTGTTGGAGGATGGTGAGTTTAGAAAGGGGATTAATAGCTTACAAAAACCGGATATAAATAAACATTTAAACGGTGTAAATAATAAAATAGATAAAAGTGCGGATAAAATAACTCATCTAGAAGTTAGATTAGGTATTGAGGAAGAAAACGCTTTAAATTTAAATGACAATTTAAAGAAAATTAAATGCGAAATAGATAAGCAATCTAGTGAAATAAAATACCTAGAAAGAAAAGTTGATAAAATAAATGTACAAGGCCAATGTGATAAAACAAGTAATCAAGGTGTTACTTACAATTTCGATCAATCTCTTTTTGGAAGTTATGTACAAGATCTAAACTTAAGTTTTAATTCACAAAAGCTTAAAAAATTTAAAGGGGATGAAATTAAAATTTTGGGTACAAGTATAAAAAGGGTCAAAATTTATACACGCAAACAAATTAGGAGGATGCAAGGGAGAAAGATAAAAATTAAAAGGAAATTAAAATTTATAAAATTTTCTAAAATAAATCAAATTATATGGACTAAAATTAAATTTAAAGTTAACAGTTTAAAAATGTATTCAAAAGAGGAGGTTTTGGCCGATTTGGAAATTTCCCAGGTAAAGGATAAGCTGGATGAACAGCAACAAAATTTATTTTCAAGTCAAGTGAAAGACAAAGAAGATCAACTAGATAATTTAGGATACTTTATTAAAACAAATTTTGAATATTTTGATATAAACAACTCTGACAAAAATTCAAAATTTATTCGATTGATAATTTTTTGTAAATTAGTTTCTTGCACGAGGAAAGTTGCAGGAAAGGAATGGCTGTGTGTCATATTAAAATGGGCATATCGAAGGGTGCGATGGAAACAATTTTGTAAATAAAACCCAAATTGATAAAGATCAGGAAAATTTAAAATTAAAGATTACTGCAATTAACACGGAAATTGATGATAAAATTTAAGATATTAGTAAAAATTTGTAAATTAGATTTTGTAAATATTAATAATATGATAAGAGGTCGGTTCCATTTAAATGACCTGTATGTTTTTGATCCCATACAAGAACAAATTATTTTCTAATAAGATTAACTTACGTTTCATAAAGTATAGAGACTTTCAATGTGTATAAAATTTTGAGTAATTGTAAATAAATTGAACATGATTAGTTGATGATTAGAAAGTTAAGGAAATTTAAAATTATTTTGGTTTTAGTTGTTTTATTAATTTTAAGTTAAAGGTTACGAAATCATGATGCCTATACAACATGACTTGTTGAAAACTTCAATATGGGAGGTTACATCCCCTATTTCAGTTTGAGGGGAGATGTCATGTTATTTTTTTTTGTTATATTTTTAAATAATAGTTTTAAAATTGAAAAGGAAAATTCTTTAAAATTTTATTTGCGCAATTTTGCTTCTGTTTTTTTTTTGACTTCTGTTGTGAAGAAGTCACAATAACGCTTTGTTTTTTTTTATAAGGCGCTTGTGTCTTTTTTACGGTTTGAATAGCCAACTTGTCCAAGTGAGGAAATTGTTTTAGTGGATATTAATTTGTAAAGAGTAGGAGTGAAATATTGTTTTAAGTTGGTATGGAAATGGAAAGTTGGAAATTTTTAATTTTAAGAAGTTGGGCAGGGGAACCGGAAAAAGGCCTCTTCTGAAAGGGACGTCAAGTTAGACGGACGTCCATCTTGCGGTTTTTGAGAAATTTTACGAAGTTTTAATTTTGGATCCAGTTAGATGAAGAGAATTTTTGTTTTTTTACAAAATAGTGCTTAAAGAGTGAGGAGCCTGTTAAATTGGAAGAAATAATTTGAAGCGGAGAAAATAGCGTCCACCATTTTTGGAAAATTATTAATTTTGGACAATAAATTTAAATGTCAACAAACCGCATGGATGCATTATTATTTTGATGATTAAGAATTGGACTATTTTGTATAAGCCCAACAGATGGTCAAGATTTGGAAAGAAGTAAAAGAAGATAAAAAGGTACCCAACGTTTTTTTTTTTGATTATAAAAATTTATTTCCGCAGCGTGTTTTTAACCAGTAGTTTTATTTTTGAAAATTTAAATGTACCTGGTTACAGGCACGTTAAGTGGATTGTTGGCTTTGAATTGCTATTCATAGGTTCAAACCAAGTAATCAAAGTGTTATATGAGTTTTTTTTTTTTTTAATTATATGCGCATAGATTTTCCTTTTCTCTTTTGTAAAATAAAGTAAACAATGAAGGCATTCATCGTTTTGTTTTCTTTAAAAAAACAATTTTTCTTTTAGTTTAGAAAGCTAGCCGGTGCATCAGGGTTGTGCTCTACAATTTGCGGATTGAGTTTTCTTTGTTTTTTTTAATATTTTACTTTTGCAATTGTAGAGGACAATATATAAAAGAACAACGTGTTAGTTACACCATTTATAACTCGAGAACGGCTGAACCGATTTTTATGATCTTTCATTTGTTGGATTTCTCGACATCTCGATTAGCAGAATAACTATTAAAACATCGCAAAAATTCACTAAAAAACGATTTATGAAGAAAATTCACTTTTTGACCTAAAAGTTAGTTCGGTACTTAGTCGCGTAGAGAGCGCCACCTAATATTGTCGCAAGTAATGTAATGTACATCTGTACAGATAAATTCATTTACCAATGAAAAACATCGAATCCTGTATTTGGATTGTAGCATCGAGTTATCGATAAAAGGGATGATCCCTGGAAGGTGATTCGATTCACGATCAAATTAGTGACGCACTAATTGTATACTGTGTCTGATAGTGGGCGACCTTAAATATATTAGTTAGCAAACTGTCCAGATAAATTTATTCACGCTACCTAAAAGGAATCGCTTAAATTTAAAATTAACTAAAAATTAAAAAAACCAAAGTGATCTCTCATTTCTAATCTCTAATACCCCCCCCCCCCGATTTCTGATCCCCCAGATCGTGAAATCTATATATATAAAAGAACAACGTGTTAGTTACACCATTTATAACTCGAGAACGGCTGAACCGATTTTTATGATCTTTGATTTGTTGGATTTCTCGACATCTCGAATAGCAGAATAACTATTAAAACATCGCAAAAATTATTGATTCTGTGGCGGTACGAAGTTTGCCGGGTCAGCTAGTATTTTTATAAAATAAGAGGAATTTGCTATATTTAAAATATAGCAAATTCGTTGAGATAATACTATTCTATAATCAATATTCTTGATCTTAAGCTATTTTGAGTTCGTAACATTTACTAATAAAAACACAATTCATAATTAAAGTTTAATTATCTTTTTTTGTAAGTGAGTGTGTTTTGACATACTCAATACGAACTCAAAAAAGCTTAAGACCAAGAATATTGTTTATAGAGTAGTTTTATCTCAACGAATTTGCTATATTTTAAATATAACAAATTTCTCTTATTTTATAAAAATATTTAAGTAGGCGCCATCTGTTGATTAAATTAAAAAGGCCCTGAAAAAAATGCCCCTCTTAACATAATTAACATGGAAATGATGGTAATAAATAGTTATAGGGGCAAAACCTTCGATTCTTGTCTATTTTTTTTTACATTTTGAGAAACTTTGTCTAACTTTGATTGGCTGTATCTCGGTTAATATTAAGTCTAAATATTCGCTTTACCAACCAAATTGTACAAAACTTAGTGTTCTACAACTTTGTAATGAACTATGGTACCTAAAATATGCTTAGTTTACGAGATATAAGCAAAAAACTGAAAAAAAATTCAAAAATTTTGAGGTTTTAGACTCAAAGTTAGGGTCCTCAAAGTCAAAAATTTAGGATAGACATCCTAGAGTACCCCCAAACAACCCGTCAAAATTCCATTAACTTCGGAATACTTTCCAATTAAAAAAGGTATTACAACCCTTAAAAAAAAACATTAGCGGAAGATTTTAAAACATAAACTTTTTAGTATAAAAAATTCAAAAAATTTGGAAACATCCAAATCCATTCACTATAGCTAGATTCCGAGGTATTAACCTAATTGCACTGGACTATTTTATGTTTTATTCGCGATTTACATTACCATTGGTGGCGCCATCATCGCTAACAAAATACGTCCAATTTTTAGTTTGACATTATTCCGTTTTTCAAAATTTCAATGCATTTCAATATTTATAAAGATTAGTTACAATTCTTTTAGACTTCAGAGAGTGTAGCAGTTAAAATAATTCAAATATATTGCCCCCCCCCCACCTATTTGTTTATTGTCCTGTCAACATTAGGCAAAAATCAATTTGCTCCATCTATTGGAAATATTTTAAGTTATTTAATTATTTTATTTTTTTTTTGTTTTTTTGGCAATTCAATTAACTATATTATTTTTAATTCAAGTTCACGTTTCAAAGTCCAACTTTAAAAGTGATAGAACAAAATACGACAATTTTACAATGATGTTATGATATTACTATAATTAAAAACTATTAACCATGAACCAAACCATGAAGATATTATCAATAAAACATAATTACAAAGTTTTTTTCATGAGATCCGTATATATAACACTTAAGTTAAATTTTGTTCTATTACTTTTAAATATTTAATCTTGATGAAGCATACAAGAAAGTTTTGCAAAACGTTAACTTGAATTAAAATAATAGTTAATTGAATTGTCCAAAAAAACCCAAAAACAATCAGATAATATTTTAAATTATATCAGACATTTCCAAAACCACCATAAGGTTTGTGTATCAAATTTTTGTTTACACACAGTTAAAAATCAGTGTAAATTCACATGGAAAATTTGATGTAATAGTCAACTAAATTTATAACTTCAGAGAGATTTAGATTTACCACGTCAGTTGACATTATAAAACTCTATAAAAATACAATGTAAATAACTATAAAATTATACAATAGATACCTACAACGTTAAGAGGTACGATATAACCACCTTCATGCCAATTGTTACACTTCATGAAAATAAAATCTTACAGTTACCACACAAAAGGATACAAAATATACACTGTGAATACTCCAATTAATACTTGATAATAATTATCTTCTTTGTAACGATTTAATACTAATCCCAATTGTTGCGCATCCTCTGTACACATGGGTACCTTAATGTGAGTCTTTTCTTCACTACACAAAAATTAAACAATTAAAAAGACAATACAAAAATTTTTATGCCTACTCAGTCAATTCGGGAAAACTCGCATAAACCAACCCTAACGCGAATAACGAAAACGTAAACAAAACTCCCAACCACAATAACGACTTTGTTGTGGATATTGACTCCGTCGAATCGTCACCTAAAAATATAAATTCACATTATGACGTTCCTGCAACCGAGAACATACAATAAGACGGAACATACAATGGATTACCACAGGATCATTTTCCGGGATAAGCATTGGAATTAAGCGGTTAACTGGGAAGTTTCTATAAGTACGCCTTCCTCTTATAAAAGGAGTATAGGAAAAAGAAGGAACGTAATTGGAAATGTCAGAGCTGGATGATATTTCATTACACTGAATTAAATAATTATAACCTTCAATATTTTGACGGCCTGTCATTTTGTTTTTCCTATTGCAACTTAAAAACGCCGTATAAATAATTGGTACCTTTTATACGTTCAAAATGGAATGTAAATAAAACTTAAGTAATTAATGTAAAAAAATTCATTTTGAATTTTTACATCGAATGATCACACCACTTGTAATTTGTTCATGCGCAGTTACGCTTCGTGACGCCACAAACTTCGAAGTGTTGTACACGGTAAATCGTAGTAAAATGACACTGTAATTTTAATGAGTTTTTTAAATTAATTTGAAATTATCTAGTGAACTATGACAGTTGTCGTAGGGAAACTAAACAATCGACTGGTTACCGATCAGTGTTAGTTGGCGGTGATAGATGGCATAGCAAAATGCAAAATTGAAATTTGGTAACAGAAGCTAAAGTTCCATGACGCGACAAAATAATGAAAGTAGATGTATATTTTTAATGAATGGACCGTTTCAGAGATCCTGATTAATTACTTGCGCGGATTAAAAAAATTGCAACATAACCAAGCAGTGGTTTATGGGGTACAACTTTCTAGTGCACGTTTTTATTAGCGAAACATTTCAGTTCCCTCTTTGTTGAGATGGCCTGAGCTTACCTTATGAGATGACTACAGCCAGTTCAATGTTGTTAAATGCCAGTTTAAATATTTTTTATATTTACTATCATCCTCCGCCTAGGAAATTTTTTAATTCGAGGTCAGAGTTACCGTCTTATCCCTCATAAAGTTAAGGGGTTTTCCCTGCAAACTAACGATATATCCAACGGCGCCAAATTCAAATTTTAATTTATTCAATATAATTTTTCATTCCATTTTAAAATACTATTTAAATAACATTATTAACTCTCCAGTTTTCTCCTTCATGATTAATTAAAATTATTAATTAAATAAATTAATTTTGGCGAATAGTAATTACAAAATAATTTTTAAACGCAGAATTCATCATTCTAAAATAGTTTTGCAGAGAAATAATTATGAATGACCATCGCAAATAAACCATTGAAATCTGAAACTTGCAGTTTCAAGGCTTGCATGAATGTAATTGCAAAATGCACCTGTGCTAGTTCCAGGTGTTGCAAATACAGATACAGAGCACTTGAACTCCATTAATCAATTAAAATAAGTGGACATGTCTATTTATAACAAAATTTAACGTTGCAAGTGTTGTACGTAATCTGTATCGCGTCATTGCAGCAAACTGTTGCCAAAATTTTTGCACTAAACTTTCTAGTTCTACATTTGCGTTTATTAATGGAAGAATTTTCTTGCAGGTCATTTCGCTGTTATTGTTAGCTTCAGAAAAGTTAAAGTTTGAATGAACGACTACACAGGCGGTCTGCGACTCCAACACCTTGAAAACCGTTTTATTTGTATTCAAAACAATTAAATCTTTCAATAGTGTTTTCTCCTAAAAAAAAATGTTGCAGAAACATGGTCAGGCGTGTGCTGGCCTATATTGGGATAATGGAAGTTGTCCGATAAATTCTCACTATCCAACGCCTAAAAATTTTTGAAGTTGAATAATTTTGTGTATTTTTTTTTAACATTTGGTTTTTGTGGTTGGGGAATAATGTGACCAACTATTGTTGGTACAAAAGGAACTTTTTCTGGTAAACAATTATTTACGGTTCCAAAATTTTCTGATGATTTGTTACAGTTAATGGATAGAATGAAGGTTTCACTACCGAAATACAATTCTTTGAAATTTAGTAACAAGTAGAGAAGACTTTTTGGAATAATAACGCGTTCAATGGCCATTAATCTGATGACTGCAGTCGCGCTTGGTCTACCATTCAGAAAAATATTCACCAAACAGGATATTGAAAGAAACATTGTGTGATGCAGATAAATTATTGAGGGATATGCATCGTAAACTTTCAAAAGAGAACCAAAATATTTAAGCAATAAAGGAAGAAAATTTAAAAAAAATTACGAGGAATATAATTCAAAGAATTTTATACGAAATATCCAACAGAAACGAAACAAAACACTTCGACGAATGTTATCAAATCACAAACTCCGTTTCAGTTATATTACGAAAGTCAAATCCAAGCAGCTCCAACTTTTTTAGATTTCATAAGTATATCTCAAAAGGAATATAAAGAAAAGTGAAATAAATAATATGGATAAAGATGAAAAAAGATGAAAAAAAGAGTAAAAAGTCCACGCTGAAAAATTCAAATTTAAATTCTTTGGGGTAAACCCAAGAAACCGCGACATTCAGAATATGGTTTGATTACGCAAGTCAAACTGAAAAAAGACTATATCAAAAAAATGAACAACAAGAAAAGGATAAAATCAGTTGCAATGCGAAGGAATAGCTGTCCAAAAGATGAGAGATCGGTACGTACTTAGGTATCTAAAACTTCCGATTTAAAACAAAGATATAAGTGGATTTACAATGTTTATTTAAGATCGCTACCTGAAGAACAACGTCAAGAAGAATTGTTTTTCAAAAAAAAAAAAGTTTGCCAAACGGAAGCACAAGTACAACAGAACAACAAAAGAACAAGTACAACAAAAGAAGTACAACAAACTCGTACGAAACCACTTCAATAAACAAAGCTACATAACTGGACCTCCTCTTACCCACTCTGGAGAATTGATAAACAATGATTCGATTGCAACATCAACAGAACTAACTTAAGGTTGGCGACATCAACAGAATTTTGGACCCCGATACACACACAACTGGAACCACCCAGAATAAACAAGAACCTCTGCCGATCAAGCCCAGGAACGTGAACCCACCCATGGATTACCTGACTGCTGGTGCTGCCAGGAAGCAAACACTACAACATTTTGGAACTCACTGCTATTCTGGCATCATTCTTTGAAAAAGTTTTTCTTTCGGACGAAGTCTTAAAAATCAAAAAACAATTTAGTCATGATCACCTCTTCCAAAAAATCAGTATATAACCTCCTGAACAACAAACTCCTGACAGATAATGAGCTGGCTGTCCGCGCTCCTACTGAAAATTAGCCTTCAATGTTACTCGATAAAATAAACAAGACCATAACAAAAGAAGAGATAACGAACGCCTTTACTACCAAATTTTTGATGGAAACTGCTGAAAGATCTGAACCGAATTGGTGCAAGAGTGTCAATCTGGTGGGATCCACAAAGAAACTGGCCAACAAATGAGTACTCAAAGTCCATCCTTATGTTAGAAAGGCTGCAACAAAGATAGGAAAAATTGGAATCACCAAGAGAACATGCAGTATCACGGACTATATAAACATAGTTTGCTGGAAATAACTTCTCTTTTAACTTTTTGAAGCGCGTCATCCATATTTTATATCACATTTAAATCTCTGAAATCCTCACTCTGTCAATATCAACATCTTTTTATTTAATCTCAAACGCAGTCAGGCAAAGATCGGCAATAAAAAAATGTATCTTTGTGGAGACTTCAACTGTAGGTGTTAGCTCTGGTTTGACACTAAGGCATCAGATGAGCGTTTCTTTGAAGCTGAAGGTGTTTATTTCTCAGTTCAATTTGCACATATTCAATCAACCATGTGAGAAGTTTTCATTTGAAAATTCAAGAAAAGGTCGAATAACATCAACTTCATTCTTGGATCCATTGACATTATCAGTGAGACTCATCATTGGAAAATGAGTGGCAAAGTGATCCTCTCTGATCAAAAAATCATCGCATTTTTAATAGGAAAAACCAAAAAAGCCACAGTGAAGATCGTTAAAATTAAAAACAGCGATACAATTCCTAATGAGACAGTGGAAAAAGTGCTTTTCCCTTGGCTTGGGTTAACCTTTAAGACTCTTTAGAAATGAAATCTAAATTGAAGATCTTATTGAAAACATAAATTTTACTATTCATGAGTTAATCAACCCGACTGTTGGAACGATAACCAACATCGAGCAAGCGAACAAGAAGATATTTCAAAGAAAAACTTATCATATATAAACGCAGAAATGAAGACCTAAACCTAAAGCAAGGTCTCTAAAATAACATTAAAATCTGCAAAAAATAAATTTATAATAAAATTGCTGAAAAATTCCAGGAAAAAAAGCTGGACCAAATTTGTAAAAAATGACCTTTGTGGAAATCCGTAGGGAATAATCTACAAGCTGACTGCCGGAAAATTTAAGAAACAGTGCATTCTTACATCTTTTATTGATGATTCAGGTGCCGAAAATTATTATTAAGAAAGGCTCTACCAGTATCCTCAAAATAACATAGTGTCGTGTTCTGACGAACAACTCTTTAAGTCCCGTAGCTGTATTAGTCGGAGTTTTGCACTAATAAGACTCTCCCAAGTAGTGAGTTCCAAAATTATTCTCAAACAATCCACAATTAAATGAAACACAATTATCAGGGATAAATTATAATTTAATCTGACGAAAGTAGTGTTCAATATTAAATTTATAATCATGAGACGAAACCTTTTTGTTAAACTTTTCGACACATTCGAAATCTCAAAAATCATGGAAAATTATTCTACAAATTTACACATTTACACTGCAAAATCATTATCTCCAATTTGTAAAATAATTAACGTTTTAATGTAATCTAAACAAAACATCTGTAATAAAATTGAGTACAAATATAAAAAATTGTTTAATTTCCAAATATTGGCGACGCATATAGTGGTAAAAATAGTTGGTAGCCGTGTTATACCCGGTGGTGATATGATAGTTACTACTGAACGCTTAAAAAACTACACGGCAATGTTAAACACATTAATTTAAATTTCGCAGTCAAATAACACGAATTAATTATTATTATTGTTCCACTAGTGTGTTTAATTAATTAAGCGTGAAAATCCGTTTATAAGTGCGACTTGAAATGCAAATTTAACAACGCCAAGTGTAGTTAACCTCAAAAATTTTCAAAGCATCGTGACAAATAACGAAGATAATAGTTGAAATAAATGTGAATAATCAATTCAAATGGTATTTACCAAGATGATGGCTTGAATAATTGAAGATTGACTCTCAAATTTCTTGCATCTACGAATTGACAGAACGTAATACTTCGTGTCATGACTGGTAAGTAAATTTTCCAAATCTTCAACATTTCATAATAAACTCCATATTACTCTTCTTTCAGGGCACTCACAATCAAATAAATCTTCAGTTGCTCATACTCATTACGAACTAATTACAAAATCGCAAACGTTTCCAGACACTTGAAATTTCAACGCCAGGTCGTTGAGTTTACGACTTAACGCTTACACTTCTATCCAGCCACTCACTTTTAATCTCGTTTCCTGTCAATCCTCTCTTTTGGAAAATCGTGTCCCACTCTGGTTGGTTGATTTTCCAGCCAAATTTGAATTTCTCCATGCCAAACTCGACATCTCAAAGTCACCAAATTTAAATTTATTACGCACAACACTTTTAATTTAAAAAAACGCATCAATTATCGTATGCTACCTTCGCACCAATTCACTTTAAAAGTAAGTAAACAATTTTATGAACAAACAAAAAATAAATTAACTAAATTGTAACGTTTTTCCATTTTTGAAATGTTTAACTTTTAGGTATCTGGACAAAATTCCAACCCTAAAATTACGTCTCTGCATGTACTCATTGGCACATAATTGAAACAACAGGTTACTACTAATTCGTCTTATTAAACTAAAAGAAAACTTCATAAAATGAAAATTTTAACCAAATGAAAATTTAATTGTGGATAATTTTAATGTTTGTAATTAATACAATCCATGTCAATAGGTACATTCCGAATTTCTTCTTTCGATCAAATGAAATGAAATTTTAAATATAGAGACTGGGTCTTTTTCAGGCATCAAAAAAAACCGAAATAAGTAACGGCAGGGGTCACTTTCAGCTTATGTAGCCCTAGGCTCCAAAAAAGCTTAATTTGGTCATGTTTTGGATTTTTTTAAACATCCATACAATTAAATATTGGTATACCATACCTCCCTCCTAATTACAAACATGAACTTTAAATTACCAAGTTAATTATTATCTTGGAAAGAGGAATTTGATGTTTTGAAAATTAGATCTTGAAGTTATGAACTTTCCACCACCTATACAAAGAGCAAAGATTTGAGACGCCGACCGGATCGACACTGAAGTCCCAACTTGTTATTAAAAATGGGGACAGTACTTTGATAGTTGACGTCACGTTCCGTTTTAATCAGGATCGCACTTTGGTTAACGGACTTAATAAAAGAATTCAAAAGTACAACGGTTTTTGTGATACAGTAAAATAACAACCTAGAAGACGGAGGAAAGATACCCTGAGCATTGTTCTAAATACCATCCGCTCTTCCATTTATATACATCGGAAGAATTCACATGGGCTATGGTTATTATTAAGCAATGGGTGTACATACATTAATATTAGACCTCTTCTCAAATTTAGAAAATTTATTAATTTGGATCCATTAGGATCATTGAAAAATATATCAAACAGCTCTGAAGGAATTTGTACTGTTGATTATTAATATAATTGTTTGTTGAAGATGATTGTTCATAATTTATTAAATATTGAATAATATTGCGTCTGCTTCAGAAGGCACGTTAAGCCGCTAGTCTTCATAGGTTAAGTAAGTTGCCATCGTTAACATAAAAACCAGGGTACAGGTATGTATGTACATCGGAAAGGCAATCCTAGCAAGCTACCTATTGGCCAAGGAAACATGACACTTGACAAACAGGAGAAATTCTAGTTAAAAAGTAGTAGAAAAACAGAAAAATAAATAGGCGTTCACAATGAAGTGACGGGTTTTGTCTTGCTTCGGTAGAAAGCTGGCAAACGCTATTTTTTTATGATATATTTTTTATGATTTAAAAATTGTTTATTTTGATTGGCTCTTGCCAACATTTTACCAAAACAAGGCTGTTATCAAATTAATTATTATATTATGTATCTTCAATATAGAAATTTAAAGTTTTGAAAATTACATCTTTAAGTTATTAACTTTAAAAAATTTTGTTTTACAAATTGTCAGTAATCTTAACAGCTTTTTTATAAAAAATAACTACTATTTAAAACAAAAAAAAAACAAAATTTAGAGCCTGAGCAAGAGAGATTTTATCTTTAAATCCTGCTGACAAAAATATCAGAGTAACAAACGTGCAAGTGGAATACACACTGTAAGGTATATGGACAGTGAAAATATTTATAGAGGGTCTTGAAAAACAAAAAGAAAGCGATAAATTGGTTAAATTAATTTTGAAACCAACGCTGGAATTTGAGAGGTCGTTTATAAAAAACGTCCCCAATCTTTTTCCAAATTTTTAACTATTGTCTCCTCCGTTAGTAACAATTGGTCTTTTTCTTCCTGAGTAACTTAATTTGGCCTGTGACCTTCTTCTTATGCCATATACATAGCTCGGCCTACGGCCTTCGCAAATCTCTACTTTGAACTTTCGTAATTTTCTTTCAATCAAAGCATGATTTTTTATTTTATATCTATAATCAAAATTTTTTAAAATGTTAAATTATTAACTCGCTGATATTAAATAATATTAAAACTTTATAATATCGAGTTATTATTGTAAATGTATTCTGAAGTGC
This sequence comes from Rhagonycha fulva, assembly GCA_905340355.1. Lineage (NCBI taxonomy): Eukaryota > Metazoa > Arthropoda > Insecta > Coleoptera > Cantharidae > Rhagonycha > Rhagonycha fulva. The sequence goes on from HG996558.1 coordinate 12,837,192, forward strand.
GAGACCAAAAGCCTAGCTATGTTGCTCGATATTGGAAACTCAAAGATCACGGGTTAAGCTATGTATGTTTAACACGTATTCTTAACATTCCCCAAAAGGAAAGCGCGGTCTACGTTAAACCAAAATTGGCAAATCCAGAAACCCACCGACTTTGTTTATTTTTAACGCAAGACCAATGATCATCTGACCAGCTTGCGCAATAGTGGTATCCAAAAGGTCATGAGTTGATATTAAAAATCAAGCAAACAAAAATCGATAACAAAATCACATAAAAGTTATTCATAAGTGATGCTGGAGTTATTCGCGTCGTCGTACAGTTTCAAGTAGCTTTAAAAATAATGGTAATCAAAGAGCAATCTATAGCGTAATCACTTACACTCCAGGCTACATGTCACTAAAAAGTTAGACACAGAACTCTTCAAAATTTTTATACATAAAATTATTACACCTAGTTTTAGAAAGCTTTCAGGATTTCTGTAGTGTTTACAAATAATTTGAGATGGTACATTTTTATAAAGCACAACAAAAACTTTTCAAGATGTGACAAAAACATGAATCTTGTTCTGTTTTTCAAAAAGCAACATGTTAAAATATTATTTAGTTTATGTGGGAACTAATCAGAATAGTACATTATGCACCAACAGTGACATTTTTTTCACTCGAGGGTAAAAGATTATTTTCTTTGTTCCGGCCGTAAAATGAGTGGTTTTCGGCCTGTGCAAAGACGGCTTCCATACAGTCACAAATAAAAATGAGGTGGTCCCGTTACAACGAAAAGCAGTTTACGCCACTCGGACGTAAAGAGATTTTACACCACTCGGTGCGGTTCATGCGCCTCGGCTTCGCTACGCTCGCCTCGTCTTCAAAACTCCGCCCTCGAGTGTAAAATCTCGTTTTACGTCCTTGTGACGAAAACTACTATTACTCGAGGCGTCGGCTGAGTGTAACAATTACCCGGAAGACAAAAAATACTTTACTCCCGTCGTACGTATTCGCTGTGTGCATTCTTCCTGCTGCCCTCTGGTGGCTTAAATAGACGAAAATAATTGAGACTCTTGACATATAAAGAGCTCGCAAATTTTAAGCTTTTAGGTAGGGAGTTGCGGGTCATATCTTTCTAAGTCCATGGTAATCACATAAACCAAGTCCCAATTCAGTTCTATTACCGGCCACTCCAAACGCTTCGATCGATTTTCGTATCCCCTCTACACCTACGCACACAGCAAATACTGTTTTTTTGCAATTCCGGAAGAGAAATTAAGATCATCAATAAAACATTTACAACAATTTGTGTTTTATTATAAAAAGTAGTTTAATTTCTGTGCAACAATCAAAAAAATCAATGTTAATATTACTAGTATAGTACCAAAAAGCACTAAAAAGTAGCAGTTAGCACCCTCAATTCTACCAAAAGTTTACTTATTTGTGAGCCTTTGAGTGAACAAGACGTCATAAACGACAAAGAAGACTTTGATAAAGTTTTTGCCCAAAAAATCGAAAAAGATTTACGAGAAGCAATATAATAATTTTATGGAGTGCAAGATTTTTTCACTGAAGAAGTGCTCTTTTTTTACGAAAAAGACCAAAACCCCGAAGGCGTCGATCATGTGGTCGCATTACTACATGATAAAGACAGTTACCAAGTTAGAAAATAACGTCGACATCGGCGATTTTCATAAGTTGACTACATTTATGAACAGGAAAAATGAGAGTTATGTCACGGTTATATAGCCAAAAAGTCGCGCGTTCTAACCTCGGACCACGTGACAAATTTTCTGGAACATTCTTTTATTATTTTTTTTTAATTAAAAAGTAGAAAAAATTTTGTACGAGATGCGTGAACAAACTTTGTAAAATCGCAATAATGAATTTTACAAAAATTTGTTATATGTTAAAAGTGGAGCAGAAATGCGAGGCCGAAGGCCGAGCAATGTTTTATGATGACGGAAGGCGGTTTCGGAAAAGTTGCTAAAAAGTTAGTCGTTTTCATAGGCGTGAATAGGACTACTTTTAGGGGGGAGGGCGAGAAATCAAAAAAAAATTTATTATAAAAGAATTTTAATCATTTAAAACCGCAAGTTTTAGAAAATTTTAAAAACTTGGGCTGGTGAAATATTAAATGTCTAAAAAAATTTAAGTAGCCAAGAGTCAGGAGGGGGCAGCCGACTCTTTTGCCTCCCCCCCCCCCAATAAACGCCCATGGTCGTTTTCTTGCTTCGGACCTTCTTCGCAAGAACTTCCAAAGGTCACAAATCAAACTTGACAAAAACTATTTATTAATTTAAAGTTTTCTAAAAATTTTAAAATTGAAATAGTTAAGAATCTCTTAATTTTTTAATTATGAAATTTTTTACAAAATATAATAAAAAATATTAAAGTAGGTAAAAATTTTTTTACAAACCTCAAAAATAGAATTTTTATGAGTGCGTCAGATTTGGCTATAACTTTCCTGGTTAGATTTAGTTAGATTTTGTAACAAGTCCATGGACGACCCCTAATTACACATTTTTTATGTATGATCATTAGAGGTAAGATTTTTAGGTTGTATAAATACAAAAAAAAGGTCCCAAAAAAGTACCTACTAAACGTGAAACATTTTGTATCTTTTGATCTTTTTTTCTCACAATTTTTTTGAATAATCTTTTTTTTAACTTTCTAACCAAATTTGTGACTCAAAACATGAAACATTTTGTATCTTTCAGTCTTTTTTCCCATAATTTTTTTGAATGGCTTTTTTAAACCTCCTAGCCAAAAATTTGCGATGTTCTGTAGCAACTCTGCATTTTCTCAATATTATTTAAATTATATAATAATTTAATTACAACAAAACTTAAAAAAAAAAACAATAAAAAAATTTTAATTTAGGAGCATTCTAAGGGCAAAATTTTTTCTATTTAAACTAAAAATTAAAAAAAAGTTTCCAAAATGCTAAAATAGGTCGTAAAAATTAAAAAAGAAGAAAAAAAGGTAAAAACCTAAAAATTTCATCTCTAATGATCAAGATCATAGATGATACGCATAACATAAATATAATTTCTTTTTTTGATAAAGAATCCAAATTTTAGAATTTACAAAAAAAATCTCGTTAATCCATTCATGGTAGTCTCTAATTTTAGAATTGCTGACTTGAAAATAGTTAAAATATTTTCTTTTAGTTTGTTTTGCCGTTTCCTTGATAATGTAATCTTCTTTTTGATATAATACAGAAATAATTTCATTATCGTAAAAACAAAGCAGAAAACATTAAATTGGTAAAATTAGTTTTCAAACCAATTCTGCAATTAATTATATGTTTGCTTTATTTTGATTGAGTCAACATCCTTTCATAATTTTATTTGTTTAATTTAAAAAAAAACTTATTTGTTAAGTAGACAGCGAAATATTGTTAACCCATTCATGCGCGTCCTCAATGTTATAAAAATTGAATAACTTGCAAAGTAATTCTTTTACGAGAAATAGTCAAGACACATTTTTTGTTAGTTTCCCCTTTCCCTTGACGACGATGACCTTTTCTCAATTTCTGTTCAGAAATTAATTAATCACAGCATCGCAAAAACAAAACTTTCTCTTTTTGAGCTTATAAATGAAATAATGTACTTGTGTCTTTCTTTCTTTGAAAATGTTCTTTTTACAAGGCAAAACGCAGATTTACTACATAGTAACCGCAAGTTGAAAATTATATTTTTTACATTAATTTCATCGGTGACCTCTCAATATTTTAGACGCTCCTATGCGTCTTGTAGCCAGGAGCGTATTTTGTATTCGATTCGTTCGTAATAATTTTGTCAATTTTCTCAACTTTTTGTTTTTCAATTTTTTAAAGATGCGGATAGACGAATGTGTTTTACAAATAAAATTTTTCGGATTTTAAGGATTTCGTGAAAATCAAATGTATGGTAGGTACATGGTGGGTTTAAAAAGGCAAACTACCCTCATTGTATATATTTGAACGCGTGTATAACAAAATTGTCCCCTCCAGCTATACATAAGCTGTAAAAACAAATATACATTCAACTTGAAGCAGGAGCTTTCAGTTTCAAACCGATATCACGACCAGGACGTAGACCTTTACGCATACAAAAATATTGGTGACAATAATAATTATACAGTACGTGAATATTTAGTCGTAAAAAGAAAATATTTAGAATTTGTTTCTTTAAATATCGGAAAGTGAAGTCTACGTTTCTCAACTCCTTCAATTTTGCGGATAACAAAAATTCGGTGCTGTTTTGGAAAAGTGCGCGAAAAATATTTTTGCAAAAAATTAACGCGAAAAAGGTGAAATAAAACAAGAATTTAAGTTACGCGCAAGTCTTGTAAAAGCGAGCTAATTTTGAAATAAAACCCGCGACAGAATCGCTGTTCGACAGAAGCGCGCGTGTTGTTCCCAAAGTAGGAAGTATAATTTGTGATTCTTTTGTACCATGTGGTATATACGTAAATTTGGTCAAATATACACGAGTGCTTATTTTGGATAAATATTTCTGCATGGAGATTTTTAATTATAAAAAGGTAGAAAAATTTCTTTCTTGATTTTTTTTTTTTTAATTAATTCAAAAACTGAAATTTTGAGTTTTTGACTTTTTGGTGCAATGAACTGGTTAAATTCAAATTTTTCGAGTCAACGGATTACATATTTGTGTATTTATTTTATGATGTAATTAAAACATGCATTAAAGTTTATTTGTTTAGTGTGCGTTACTCAAAACTGAATACAGGGTGTTTTGATGTCGAGAGCGGACGGCGAACGAAAATTTAAGTTTCCAAAATTTCCGGCGTTACAAAAATTACAAAACAACCCTTCGGGAAGTGTATCTGAGATGGAATTACTTCCGTAATTTATCCCATCAAAGCAAGCGATGTCTTAATACTTATAGACCACGCAATATATAGAATTAAGAAATTAATTACAATTATGCAATTTAAGGCAAATCAAGAACCCACCCATGAGGGTTAAAACGTACTTGACACGATCTATTTTATTTATAAGAGAGGCCATCTGGTCCACTTTTTCTAATTTATTCACTTATGCTTATGACAATGTTAAAGATTTAAACGAATAATAAGGACCAATTATTTAATTCAAAATTTACTACATAAAATTTAAACGTAAACACATTAATCGTAAATGCAAATATTAATTTAAATATAAAGAAATCGCCAGTATGTGATTTACATTCTAAAATTTCAAATTGTGCGTTACACGTAGATCCTTTTTTTTCTATTTGGGTTTAAAAATGTAAAAAGAACAAACTTTAAATTTGTTCATCGAATTTTAGAAAGTTTCGGTTCTACTTTGAGACATAACTTGTGTGTTCCACATTTCCAATTAATTACACACAATGCAATTATGAATTCGGTATTTGAAATGTTCAAAGAATTTTGATTATCTGCGTTTTTAGCTCCGCTCCATTGGATTCCTTCAAAACACCGTGAGACGATGCCATCCAAATATTTGTTACTTTTTTCCCCCTTCTTTTTGAATCACAAATTAATTTATGTAAATTAAAGTTGGTTTTATTTACCTAATTATTAAATTACAAAAAGAAATGAAATTCAAACAACCAGGCAATTTTCAGTTCAAACATAAGAAAAAATTATTTACTCCTCCATTGTAGACAAAAGCAAACTTCTCTGGAACGTCAATGAACAACTAAGCTTGAGAAACAAAATTTGAATGGAATTTCGAAAATAATTTGCCTAATTAAGTTACTTATCCGTGGGAATTATCAATTCAATAGAACAGCACAAGTTTCGGGTTAAAGTTTGGGTCAAGTCAAAAACAACATTTTTTCAAATCCAAAAATGCTCGATCCACCTTTAAATTTCATTTTAATTTTAGAAAAACACTCGGTTGCTATTTGTTGTAACTTCTTCCAGCTGTTGACCTGTACTTAATTATTAAAGGAAATTATAATGAAAGTTAAATAAAATTAGAAAGGAGTTGAAAAATTACCGATTTGTACAGAAACAAAAATTTAGACACCTCATGAGAGAGGTCTGCAAGTTTTTTATTTGTTCCCAGCGGTGCTTTCAAACAAACCCCAAAACAAGTGGTTTAATCGCACTCATGAAAAACAACTTTAAAAAAATTTCACATCCGCCCCAAAGTGAATTTTGCTTGTTATTATTTTTTAGATAACGTTTTGTTAAATCAAATTTTAAATGAATTCCGCCTGTGTAGCCGTACGATTATATGGTCATAATCTCATAATATAAACTTTAAACGAAATGTTTGGCACATCAAATGAATCTGAACAGCAAATGTTTGTTTCTACTTTACGCTACAGTCTGAACAAAGGTTTAGATTATCTACATCTTCTAATAAATGTTCATCAGTGGCGGCTTATGACTATATTTACGTTGGGAGTAATGCACGACCAGCCAGAAGGGTGAGAAAGCGTTACAAAGAGACAGAAAGACAGAGTTTTCTACTACATTCTTGTGGTTATAATAAAAGTCTTATCTTTCTTATTAAACAGCACCGAAAACAAAGAAACAATCAGAATTTTTCCACGGGGCGGCAGGGTGGATAAAATAAATATATGTAGGTACTATTTGCAATATTTGATGCACCAAAGCAAATTTGTATACCGGCTCACATAGGTTGCTAAGACTGTAAATATACGAAATAGAATATGCTAACAACGCGAGGCCGCAGGCCGAGCAATGTATTGTGACCGTTCGCCTTCAGCCTCGCAAATATGTTTTAAAAACAATACAAAGCTAAAAGTCATTTTAGGAGGGAGGGGGATCAGAATATCTTAAAAGAAAGAAAAGCAGTTAAGTAACAATAAACTTAAGTGTAATCCTCACCATAATCATAGAACACTTCTTCTTAGATGTAGTTTGTGCCGTTGGCTAAGAGTTAATTATTTTATGGCCGCATTTATAATTAAGAAATCCGTTAAAACAAAGGTGGCGTTTTACCGCGTATATTTTTGCGGCTCAAATAAACTTTTTTACCTGTCGACGCATGTTCCTCGGAGCAAACGTGGGCGAGGAATTCAACAAGTTCAATTATTATGAAATAGGGTTAAAAAAAAATTTTAAATGTCAAATTATTAACTCGTTGATATTAAATAATATTTAAACTTTAAAATATCGAGTTATTATAAAAATTAAAAGTTAAGAGGGGCATTTTTTTCAGGGCCCTTTTGATTTAATCAACAGATGGCGCCTACTTAAATATTTTTATAAAATAAGAGGAATTTGCTATATTTAAAATATAGCAAATTCGTTGAGATAATACTATTCTATAATCAATATTCTTGATCTTAAGCTATTTTGAGTTCGTAATATTTATTTATAAAAACACAATTCATAATTAAAGTTTAATTATCTTTTTTTGTAAGTAAGTGTGTTTTGACATACTCAATACGAACTCAAAATAGCTTAAGATCAAGAATATTGTTTATAGAATAGTATTATCTCAACGAATTTGCTATATTTTCAATATAGCAAATTCCTCTTATTTTATAAAAATATTTAAGTAGGCGCCATCTGTTGATTAAAATAAAAGGGCCTTGAAAAAAATGCCCTTCTTAATTAAATAATTTATTCTTCAGATGATTATATCATCCGTCGTCAATTCTGATGACGTCAATTGTGATGACGGATGATATAATCATCTGAAAGCTTAATAAATTATTTAATTAACTTTTAATTTTTATAATAACTCGATATTTTAATGTATAAATATTATTTATGAATCAAGGTTAAAATATAGGTCTTCGTAATGTTGCGAATGTCAAACGGGCCAAATCAGCAAGGCCTAAGATTATACGGGCCGAAGAAAATGGAAAACAAAAAATTTTTAATATTTTTATAGCAACGTAGGTTTCCTTCAAAAATACGAAATAAAAAAAACAGTAAACATTTTCTTTCTGACACTTGGGAGTTCTTCTCTGCTACCATTTTACCCAATTTGGGATACTAATTATAATTATGAAAGCTTTTGTTACACACTGTTATTTTGACTGGGCTGCAAATATATCTATCGCAGGCTTCATTATAAGGCGTCATGTGTAAAAGGTGAAGAAAAGTACATGTAGTTTGGTGTATGATATATTTTGGATCAAAGCCTCTATCAAATTTGGATTGTGCCGCGCATAGGTGCAATTTGACGGGGAGGGGGGAGCTACGCCTTCCAAAATCAATATTAGCCTTTCCCAAAAATTCTTAAAGTTATTAGATTTTAATGGCTAATATTAAAACATTAATAGTTTTTTTGAAAAAATATTTTTAGCTCCCCCCCCCCAAACTTGTGACCCTAGTTGCGTTTACAGTGCCACGGTTCGATACTACATCGTTAATCGTATTTATAAATTAGGTCTAAGACAGAAACCCGAAACGAGAACTCGACGGAATTTGATAGAAATCATTAAAATAATCGAAGCGTTTCAGATACGGAGGAATGTCGTATATTGATTAGTTTAGCTAATAATCGATTTCAAAGTTTCCAATTTCTGGTCTAAAATAGATCTTATGGTGCATTGTGTTGACGGTATGTGTACTCAACGTGTGTCTTAGCTCGCAAAGTAGGAACCGACGCGCAGCTGCTTTAGTCGTAGCTACACCAACGTACAGTTAACTTCAAGCAAATTTCATTGCTTAGGGGTTTCACATCGAGGGTGATACACTCCCTGACTAAAAACACATTTTTCCGAGTTAAACCGGTCTAGGGGGATATCTGTAATTAGTACAGCGTTAGTCAAAGCGGCTTGGAAGATACGGAGCGGAACGCTCGAAGAGTCGGTTTTGACAACTACGTTAATCTTGGATCTACACTAAAATCTACGTTGGACGACACATCAATTTCGATTGAAAATGATGCAATAAATGAGTTTTGCAAAAAAACTTATGCGATGGGCGGGGCTACTTTTCTAGCGGCACCCAATCAACTGTCATTAAATGCTATTTCATTTAAAATTTTGTTTTTTTTTAAATTGTAAGCCCTCTAAGGTTGAAGACCTACTCACTATAGAGTTTATTGAACTATGTTTTTAACTCCCTTAACATTTAATAATAGAAAATATGTTGGATACCGGGGGGTCTGGGGGGTATGGAATACCCCCCAGCTATAAGAAAGCTACAAAATGGACTTTCAGAATTAAAATTTGATTTTTGAGGAGCTGTATACCGTTTACTTATAGCTGGGGGGTATTTCATACCCCCCAGACCTCGCGGTTCCTAGAAATATTGGTCTTATATATTATTACTTGGGGCCAATAAATAGGTACATCTAAACGCTTTTATGTTTTGTACACATTATACTTTTATATTTACTGTAATACAAACTGTTCTTTGGTTGCCAAAACAGAGATCCAGAATGCAACCGAATCCGTCAATCAAATCGAATTGTTATTACTAAACATATATTTTCGTATTGATTTACCATCATAAGTGTTCTCTGATCTCAATTTTCTATTATTTTGCAACGTTGTTGTCATCTTTCCAATATTTAGATAAGCCTTGAAAAATCCATAATATTAACTTTAAAGTAAAAAACAAATTTCTTTTTCACTCATTGTTGTATGAACGGTTTTACAAATTTTACTTTTTTGCACTAGGGCGTAAAAGTAAGTTTTCTCACCTTGAAACCCAGGCTAAATAGAGCTACTTTCTACTCGATTGAACAAAAAGTTTTTTTTTTCGTTTTTCGAGAACTTGTCAAAAATTTACGTTCTGTAACAAAACCAATGTTCACATCAAACCATTACTAGGGGCGACTTATAGTCATAATAAAGTTATTTTATAGTCGGTGGTAATAGACTTTTATACAATTAAAAAAAATTTTCCAAATGATACGACATATCAGTTCAAATCCCACTGTAAGTAAGTTAAAACTTTTGTGAGGATTAATGTCTTTTTCGGGTTGTTGGTAAGGGACAGTTAACTGTCAACCTGTCCTAAAAGTGATATAGTTCAGACCCTCCTAAATGAGACGAATGAATGCCAAACTCACAAAAACGTGAGAATTCTTAAGGAGTCAAAAAAGGATTTAGTCATTGCTATAAATTTGCGGCGCTTCCGAAAATAATAAATTTATCCATCTAATCCGTGCGATTTGCAAGCTCATAAATGTAATTAAATTGTTACATTCTTAACAAATCCGAGAACAATTTGCCATAAAGAAACCGCACCGTGAGCTTAGCTTTTCGAATATTTAGAGTCCTTTGTACGTCGTACCAGAAGCTGAATTTAGTTGATATAAGGCTAATCCGGCGAGCTTAAAACACGTCCAAATAACTAATGAACCGCACATTTAATTACCACGCCGTTAAGCCTTTCGTTTCTATTGTTTATACTTGCAAACAAAAATTATAGGTTACAGTAACCAAAAGATTTCTTTTGCAAAAAAATTGAGACAGAAATAAATTTTGCAGATGCACCATGGTGCAGCATTCGGTTGCGGTTCAAAAATAAATTGAATCGCTCAATTAAAACAATGCAGATGGAAAATTGAAATGTGGGTCAATTATTTTTATAACTTTTTGCGGGATTTAGTATAACAACGTACGCAAAATTAAAAAAATTCGGGTAGTTAATTTTTTGTCGTGTACTAACACAGCTACATAAAAGTAGTACAGCACAGCTCGACCAAGCTTACTGTGAGATGGATGTGACTAAAGACACATCAGAATTTTATAACTTCTGATTGGTCGTTCAAAATAGTTAATAAATTTCCGCAACAACGAGTGTAATCGGAAAGATGAAATAAAAGATAAAGCAATTAATTAGGTCGGAACAAAAAAGGTAAAGAAACTTTTGCATTCGAGATTAGTTTTTATAATTAAAAAGTGTAATTAAAATAATTCATCTATTCTCGTTATGAGGACACAAGAATGCACTTATGTTCCTGACAAGATAAATTAATCAAATTTCATTAATTTTTCATTCTTGCCATAGTGAAATTTTTCAAAATGCACTCGTGTTTTAATATAAAGAATTAATTAGGTACCATTAATTACTTTTATCTTTGAGTTTGGGTTCAATTGGGAGCGTAACTGAAGCGAAACCAAAAGTTTTCGTGTGGGAAAATTACAAATTTTCTCACGTAGTCGTGTAAGTGGAATTGATTATTATTTAACAATAATTTTTTTAATGCTTTTTTCGTCTCATTGTAACACTTCCAAAGAATTTTAACTTTCGTGCACTGGGGCTGAAAATACAAGCCGACTTGGAAATCTAAAAATTTATCAACAAGCAGTAATTAGTAGCACTAAATGTCAGCATTTATTGTGTCTAAAATAAGCAAACGACACTTTCCTTAAAAATATTTCAGGCTTTCAGGCGTAGAGTCAAAGTTGCACTCGTAATGGTTCACTCGAATATTACGCCCCCCTGGCATATGGCAACCTTATTTTGGTAACGGTTGTCTGGTTTAAGTTAAGGATGCATGCAAAAGAATCATTAAAACCAATAGAAAGGTCATTTACTGTCTTTTGTTGAGATTCGTTAGGGTTAAAGCTATTTTGACACTTCATTTTTTTTAAATATTATTTTTTAAAGATAGCAAATTTTTATTATCTAAATAATGGTGACCCCGACGGAACCCTACATAGCAACATCGGTTGCAATAATGCAAATTTTGAACAGGTGAAAGAGATAAAAGCGGTATCGGGATCAAAGGAAGAGACGCCGAAGGATCTATTTTTTGAGTCGTCCAACATATTTTGAATGACATCTGATCGGTTTACTATGTTTACACACGTGACGAAATAGTTAAAGCTTAAAACAATATTTTGGATTCTAATGAGGATAATCCTGCACTACGGTTTTCGAAATTTCTATATAATTTGAATGAAAAATTTTTTCTCAAGTTTTATTTTTTACTTGAGGTTCAGAATTTCGGTTCATTCGTCCGCAGATGATTTTTGACTGGTTCAATAGTAAAGTTATTCATTACCATCTCTACGCGAGCGGAAGAATAATTTTCTTATCAAAATGTAAAAATAGTTTTTTTTTCTGATATGTTGGGGATATCTACTAGAAATAAAAAATAAATTGCAATAACAGAAAGTCAAATTAACTTTAACTTTTTAATTTTGTTAGTCTTCATTATTTAATTTAAAACGAAAAATCTGGGGAGCGTTTTCAGTAGAAACGCACTGCGAAAACCGTAACAAATACGAACAAATTACACATAGTAGATAAGTTTCTTTGATTACTACAAATTTTACAGCACAAAGAGTTAAAAGGCCTAATTCCATGTAGATAAACATTTGATTTAAGTTATACACTTTTATACAAATTTACGTCTAACATTTCTCAGGATTAATTTAATATTTGGGATTTGAATAAATAAAATCCTACAAAATTGTTCAAATGTAAATTTTTTTTATTTCTTACGGTTTTTATAGTATTTCTAATTTTAGGTCGCGCTGCCTAATATTTTTTGTTTTTTGTAAACATATTTTTAATATGTCATAGGAATAAAAGCTGAATCGGAGTAGTAGCTAAGGCCCTGTGATGCGAAAATGAATATAACGATGTTTATGAAATAATTAATAAACAAGTGAGTTCAGATTTTGCTTATGATGGATGAAATAAACCCAAAGAACAAACATCAGGGTTCAGGGTCTCAATTTGCGTCGTTTCGACTTACATTGCCGTTCAAATTCTTGTAATTATGATTCAATTTGCGTCTGTTTATAATAAATTTAGGAAGCCATAGAAAGTACAATTAAAATTAACAAATATCGATAAAGTCAATTGTGACACGTTAATATGGAGAGGCATTTGTTGATTAACTTTATTAACAAAGCAAAGGGGGCATAGGCCACCCTAGAAAACTGAAAATACATTAAAAATTGTTACAAATTAAGTATATTATGTAGAAGGAAAAATATTAAATTTGTGCTTTCTTGCTACTTTCTTGCAACTGGGGACTACATGACAATAAATGACGCTGACACATGTGAAAATCCAAAAATCGATTTTCAGGACTTTAATCGACCGTAAAAGTTTAGTTTTAATAGTTACCGGAAAATAAACTGCGTCAAACGAATTTTCTCATCAAAATACATAAGAATCCGTCGAGAAAGCTGCAGTTGATCGATATTTATTTTTTGGAAGGAATTAAAAAGATTCAAAGAAACTCATTTTCAAATTTGTTCTTTGAAATCAGAGAAAAATTATCGGTTTTTGACGTAAATTGAGTTAATCCGATTATCCTTAAGAAGTAATACTATATAAGTAAAAATGAACTACACCCTATTATCAACTTTAGATTAGAATTTTAAACAATGGCAACTTTACCAGGTTTAGAAAAAAAACGTAGATTCGAAGAATTTTGCTTCCCTGTTAAAATTAAAAGAATTAAATTGCACCCCACTGAAAACAAGAACCTTGCGGAAGTTTTTAACTTTAAAGGAAGCAAAAACATTTTTTTTATTGAATTAAAAAATTTACCAAAAATTCAGTTTCGTGAACGTGAAGAGTTACGGAAATCAAGAGAACAGACATTTCATGTAATGCCAAATTTACGTGAAGAATGGAAAAGAATAGGCAAAATTAATAGACGAAATTTTGTTAACAGTTTTAGGGGCATTGAAGATAATCCGTCATCTGACTTTGAGGAAGATTTGGACCAACGTAGTCGTTATTATTTTTGGGAAGACCAAAATGGAGATATAAGATATTTTGAAGTGGTTTTTGACGACGAATGTTATACCGATTTTGGGTACCGATGGTATTGGTCACCGGAGTCCGAGGAAGAACCCGACTATTACAATTGATGTATATTTTTTAATATTACTTAAAAAAGTGCAGTCTTGTAAATGTGAGCTACGAATGACAGTAGATAAATTATGCGGATTTTAAGCCAAAAGTGCCATAAGATTAACATCGGAACCAAAATAAACTACTTTTACTTCCGGTTTTCTTAACCTTTAGATAGAAAATTGTATAAATAAAAAAAATAAAAAATCATAATAAACTGAGTTTACATAATAATTGCATTTTATTATTTTTACAACAAAATTACTTCGGTTTGCAACACCATAATTTTCTAGTAAGTACAAGCAATACTTGTTAATACTGAATGTAGTAGTCCCCAGATCCCCCAGTTTCACACCCAAATCTTCCATATAAACTTCACGACGATTACCGCATGCATTTAATATATTATTATATAAAAAGAAAGATCTACCGGCTAGCTAGCTACCCGTCCGTGGACGGGCTTTCTCCCTAATTTTTTTTATAATTTTAAAAATAAAATTGGTAGTTTGATGTTTTCAGTTTGCATTAATAAAAAGCCTTGCTTTAAATATTTACATCGAGCGCACGTGTCGTCATTAAAATGCAATAACCATGCGGTTCTTACGTAAAAAAAATCAAAACATTACAGTCGATTATTTCCTAAATTTTAAACATAATATTTATGATCAATCTGCTTCTTCAAGTTGCATTTAAAGTCTTAAAATTAAGAACCAAAGAAAACATTTCTATGAAATGCTGATGAAATAAAAGCACAAATGAACATAAAATTACATATCTCTGTGATTGTACTTTTTTTTATTATTACATTTATCCATTTGTCTGTTAGTAATGCAGAAATCACAAACGAAGTAAGGTAACCAAAGCTGTTATTTTAACTAAAGTCAATTTTGTCTGCTTGGAACTGTTTCTATTATTTTGACAGGTTGACTATTAATAGGTTTTGACTATTTTTTTTTCAATAAGTCTAAGGCTTCGTACAGAGTAAACGCTGGTTTCTCATACCTGTTTACCTGCTCAACTCTTTCTAATTAAGTGACCGAGGACAAACGAAGCTAGTAACAGAAATGCAGTACTTTTCTCTATAAAAGACTTTATTATTATTTATTTCTGAATTTAATAAGAAAGCAAATATTAAACTTTAGAAATTTACAATTAAAATCTTTATAGAACATGCAACGGTGTAACTAGGAGATTTGGGGGTCCTTAATTAAAGAAAAGAGTCTGTGGTCAACATCCGGAACTCAGTTAGTCTCAAGTATACTAGGAGCGGTTGTAAGGTACTGTAAGAAACCGGGGGGTCTGGGGGGTATGGAATACCCCCCAGCTACAAAAAAGCAATTAAGAGGTAGAATAAGTTAATAGTCGCAAAATAATCATTCAGATTTTATTGTGTACCGAGTGCAATCTAAAAAATTTTAGTATAAATATTATGGTGCCAGTCCGCTCCCGATTTTAATATTTCTGCATTATGACTCGAAAGCAGGAGGCAAATAAAACACAAAATATCAAATACCAAGAAAAATTATTGCAACATTGCAATTTTTATTAAATTTAAAAGAGCTGCTCTATATTCTTGACGGTTTTTCAGTAATGGGTCATTGAAAGTTTGCGGATTTTTGATCTTCAATGACGCATAACTTAAAAACTTCTGCGTTTATCGAAAAAAAGTTAGAATAAAGGGCGCGTATTTTTTTATTTCCTACAGTTTTGGTGCAAGAACTTTTTATGCATTTGTCAACGTGGAAGAGTTATATTATGCAAAAATGCGAAATATTAGCGTCTGCTGCAATCTCAGAGCAACTTCAAGCTCATAAGTATTAATTATTATGTAATAAAACCGTATTTTGCAGAAGTACGTCAGAAACAAACAAAAACCATGTAATTCTCCCTTTATTTCCCTTTTTATTTAGCTGGAAGGTTTCACAAACGCATTTGCTTTCATCATAATTTTTTTATTTTGTTTTCCTTACATTAACTCCGGATTAAATGTAAAAGTATACTTAACACTCGATTTAACCAAACAAAAAATTAGAACAGGCAAAGAACAGCGAATAATGTTAAAAAATTACCGTAGTTGTATTTTTTATTTCTTGTACCTAACCCCTTTAACGATTTTCGGTTTTTTTGAAGAAGACGTTGATTTGTTCGACCACGTCAATTTGTTACGCCTGCCGAACACAGACAATCAACCTACTCGATTCCTTTTTCAACAGATATTCTGAAGGTTTACAAATTTTCACATAATAAAAATCCTGCAGTAATGCATTTGCACTATTTTGTGCAAAGTTTCGCACTCTTTTTCGGGGTTAATTTGACCTTCTTCATTTTTACACTGATTTTTGTTTGTTATTATCTCGAAAGTTATTGTTTTCAAGTTAATAAATAAAATTTACAAGTTGTAAATTTTTATTGTCGTAAAAGATGAAATTTTTATGTGTGTGCATTAAGCTAGGAATCCAAATGTTGATTGTGTTTATTTTAAAAGTTACGCTCAACAGACTTCTCTGCCTTTGGCTTTATAAACAAATTAATTTCGTTAGTAGGAAAATTTTATTTTCTATTTCATCTTAGTCTTTCAATAAAAAAATACGCAAAATTGATTTAACCCTTATGGTAATACCCGGGTATCTGAGTTCTAAACAGCGTCGGTAAAGTTGGGTATTAACATAAGGGTTAAATTAAATGTAAAGGGCGAATTGTGGAATTCGATAAAATTATTATTCAATTTATGGAAGGATTTATTAATTCTTCGGACGTATCCATCTCAAAAATTAATTTTTTGCCTCTCTTACAGTAATGCAGTGTCTTCAACAAGTTAAAAATGGGTGAATAGTAATAAATATTTTTATACGATTCCAAAAGAGTTATTTATGTAAATTATAAAATTATTTTGGTAAATAGTTGTTGGATTTGATTCAGTTAGCCCTGCCCTTAAATTCAAATTTAGCGAATAGAATACTTCAATTTTGTCCGGTTGTGTAGGTCTGTAAAGGTTGTTAATATATAAACGGAATAAAAGCTATCAATTGGTTCACCCTGCATATTTTTCTATTTCTGTTATTCTCATTAAGTTTTCTGATTATGGAAAACTTTAATTATAATCAGAATGTGACCTTAATGTTTACTGTATCTAAAGATAGCCCGATGTGTATTAATTATTATTCCATTCTGTTTTAATCAATGCCAAATACAAATTATTAATAATTTATTACTTGTGTTCACTGTATTTAATTAAATTGTTGAACTAAACTATTTGAATTAAATTTAAAAAAAAAAAAACAATAGAATTTGGTTTCTCAATTAATTCTTCATATTTCTGCGCTAAGACCGTAAAGTTCGTAGGTGGTAAACAAAGCAAAGTTTTGTTTCTTCACTGATGCGAACAATTTTTCTGGATCGTTCATCTTCATTCATTACTGTGTCTTCTCATGCAATAGTTTTTCAAAAGCTGTGTAGGAAACAATTCAAAGTAAATTGTCTAGAAAATAGTTTGAAAATTAATTTCCTTGGCACTATTTGAATTTCTCATGTTAATTGCTTTCACCACATAAATTTTAAGTTCGAATTTGGCCTTAACTTATTCCAACTTTTTTCAACATAGATTAATTATGACGGGATTTTTGTGCGAAATATTAAAATTTGATGAATCATATTCCATTGTTTGCTCTATTATGATGGAAAAAATTGTTAAAAAGTTAGATCAGTTCATCGCATAAAAACTGGTCAGGTCGATAAACCTAAAACTAAAGTTAAAAATTCCTTGCTAATGTCGTATAACAATACACTTCTTTGTACGTGGGAGTTGGTGTGAAAAACTTCATATTACTTTATTTTTTCAAAAATTTAAATCTGTTCTATTTCTTTTTCCAAAATGTTTGCATCAGTTATTGGTTATTTCTGATCAACAAGCGAAGGTAGTACCGTACGTTCCAAGAAGACAATTGAACGAATAAATTACGGTAAATCACATTCTTGATCAAATATACAACATAAAATGTGGATTTACAAAATACCGAAATTTTAGCTTGAAAATAAATTTCCTTTGCTCTTCTTTTCTTTTAAATCGTTGTTAATTTTTATGTTACGAGCTTACAGTTTCTGTACTAAATAAAGTTGCAGAAAACCGGTCGGAAAATATCTGGAAAACTCGGTAGCATATAAATGGTGTCTAATAAAGTTAGTGAAGTGAATGCACCATTTTCTAAAAGAAAATACGGTAAATTAGAATTTAAAATGTAATAAATCAAGTTAATTAATTTTGTAATCCTTAAAGTAAATTTGAGAAAATTGGAAAATTTATGGAAAAGATCCAAATAAAAGATGAAAATGTATAAGACTGCATAGCATTTTTATGTTTTATAATATGAGAAGATTGTAATTGTTTTTATTATGATGAATTTTTCGTAGAAAAGTGGTGGAAAATTCAATTTTCTTTTAAACTAAATTTTCCATGTTTTATTACAAATTTTGATTTTACTGCTGATTTACTAGAAAACATTTATATAATTTTTTTGCGGTTCATGGTTTGCGATTTATTACGTTTGAAGCTTGGTAAACATTTTCGTATTTTAGTACTTACCTAAATCAGCAGTAGAATTACTATTTGTGACAAAGAGAATAATATGTTATGATTTTTTACCAACATTTTAAATTTTGATTAAAAAAATGGAATAATACACTTTTTTTATTATTCTGAACAATCGTCTTTCTGAAAACCGGAAATTATTCTTGCTATTGTACGGATTACATGTTAAACTGTAGGCCGAACACTAGCCAAATTTTTTTATTTTTAAGAAATTGTAGTAGATGCTGAAATACTACAAATTACAAAAGAATTAGATAGCGACAATATTTTGACAATTAAATTTATTACAAAGAAGTCCCCAACAGCATATTTTTTTATAGTTTAAAAATAGAAGATATCAAAAATAGAGAAAAACAACTAAAAATTAAAAATCTACAAATTTGATTATAACCCACGTCTTAGTTTTTGAAAATATTTACATGCAGTCGGGGACTTTTTTCAAAAAAAATTAGGTCTTTTTCAATTTCTGCAATCTGGATTTCTTTGTACTGTCCAATGGCTACTGAATGATTATGGATATAAAATCCTCGTTCAATTTTGTTTTCTTATTTAATTTCAAAATTTATTTATTCAATTTTGTTATCATTCAATTGAAATTTAAATATTTAAATTATTTATTATTTTATTAATTCATTTTGTAAATTATTCAAAATTATGTAATTCATTTCGCTTTTCTTCCTTTATTAATTTTGATTATGTTAAATTTTAATTTTATATTGTTTACGACTTCAAATTCTAATCCTCTTTGTTAATATTCTTTTATTCCTTAATAAAAACTTAAATAAAACTACCAATTTTTTCATTATCTAACTTTTCTTGATTATAAATAACGTCAGTAATATTTAAAATGCAGAAATGAATAATTCGAAAAACATTACCTTCTCTCAAAAATACACCGAATATATTAAAAACACAAATGGTCAAGATTGGGTATCCCAAAATCTTTAGCGCACAAAAACTGATTATTACAGAGATTAAATTACCCAGACTGTGCGGCCTAAAGGCCGCACTGGAACTTTAAATTGCTAATAAATAATTAAAACAATTCTGATTGAGCGTTACGAGCAGATTAAATTCAATTTAATAATTTGCTAGAAAGCTCCCCTGTGTTATTTACAGAAAAAGTTCGAAAGAATAGCTTATTTATTTATTAACTAAAAAAGTTTACTAACCTAAAGCAAGTCACCGCAAGAAATAAACAATCGCATCTGATTTGTTACAATTTACTGAATGAGGCCGAACAATTATGACCTTCACGTATCGTCACCACATTAATGATAATATCTAGCAGTTTTATATTAATTAAATGATTTGTACTAACACGTATAATTGACAGTTTATTGCGTATATTGAGCGATCTGCGCTGGGAATACCCCCCAGACCCCTCGGTCTTAATACTCGATATATTGATATTTCTACTTGAAGCGGTTATAAATTTGATACACTATGTAAGTCTTTGAGACCCGTGGGTTTAGGGAATATGGAACGTCCTTTAAGCATACAAGGAGTTACTGAATTTGACTTTCCTAAAGGACACGTATCAATTGATTTAGTACCCCACTCGCGATTTGAAAAATATAAATTTGTTCTGGGTATCTGTTCGTAACGCATCTCTGCTTGGTTGGGATTACAAGCATTACCAATAATAAAAATGTCATAAATAAGGTCAAAAAACCAAACCAATTGTGTACTACAATAGGTAGCTATGATTATATTACTTACTATTATCCCATGTAGCACACAATGTTTGTGCAATATTGGGCCAATATTGAGATGTAAACATTTTTTAATATTGGTTCAATAAATATTCATATCTCGATATTGGTGCAATATTAATGGCAATATTAGAAAACAATATTGAACTCATGTTGGTTAAATATTGGCAGACAATATTGGTCATCAATATTGGTGCAATATTGCACTAAGATTCAGCTAATAATGGTGCATTGATTTCCTATATTGCCCCAATATTGAAAAACAATATTTGACCAATGTTGGCTGAATATTGGCAGATAATATTGGTCATCAATATTGGCGCAATATTGCACCAAGATTCAGTCAATATTGGTGCAATATTGATATTAAATATTGCCCTAATATTGGAAAACAATATTGGACTCATGTTGGCTGAATATTGGCAGACAATATTGGTCATCAATATTGGCGCAATATTGCACCAAGATTCACCCAATATTGGTGCAATATTGATATCATATATTGCCCAATATTGGACCAATATTGGCTGAATCTTGCAATATTGCGCTAATTTATTTCAGCTATTAAGCTGACTGTAAAATTGATTGTAAAAGTGAACTGTCAATCATTCGTCATCATAAAATTTAACTACTTTTTAAATATAACAACCGTTATTTAAGAAAATGAAAAATAATTCAAGTGAATGAATAGTCGAGCGGTTAGTTAACTTCTCATGTAAAGATTCACCAGGCTCCACTTGGATTTCTCAATTACTAAATTCTTATCTGGCCCAGTTATACTGAGAATTCTAATTAACGCAATGAAATGTTTAAAAGCAAATGAGCTTTTAAGAAAAGTAGCTAAGTTACCTTTTAACTAAGCCAGCTCTTTGAAGGAACTAAATCTATTCGTAGATACAAAACAAACTTTTTGAACTTTCCGGGTATAATATAATCCAATTTAATGCTTTATATTCAAAACCATTTTGCTAAATCTTTATGTTTGCAAACCACATCAGTTAACGATATAAATTTCGCATCCTTTATAATACCAGAGGGATTTCAGACGTAAAATCAGGCCGCCATAAGTTATCACTCAAGTAGAAATCCGGAAGATAATGTAACTCATCATCGTCATCCGTCATTATAAACATTATTTAGGGCAAAAACTATTACTTGGATTGCTGTTTCGAAAGTAAAAAGCAATTTTTAGCAAAATAAAGCTTAATTACGTGAAAACCCGCAAAAACCTTAAAAAAATAACGGCTAATTGTCAGCCTTGTGCTGTCTGCTTCGGTAATTCCTTTTTAATTTCCTGAGAAACGTTTAAGAATTACAACACGAATTTACTTCAAATTGCAAGACTAACCAATTTTCACATTACGACGCAAAAACTCAAATTTAGTTATATTTTTACGATAACTTGAAATTTAAGTGGCACTGCAATGAAACTAAGAACAAACATCAGGATAGTTTGGCAAAGAAAATTTCCAATTTGCAATAAAATTTTTGTACAAACGTGGTTTTCAAATTTTTAATACTTTTTTCTGTCGTTTATTTTCAGGTGATGGTGTCAGAATTTTTAAAGTGGTTGCTGATTTTTACGACTTTATCAATCGTAAATACATCAGTGTGTCCACAAGGCAAGCAGTTCCTTCATCCAGAGCTTCAAACTTGTGTCAATTGTACGATATGTGATAGTGATAAAGGTCACGTAGTGCTTCGTCCTTGTGAAGTTCACCGCGACACGATCTGTGGTCCCATAAGTGAACTCACCCTCGATTGGAAGTCTTTACAGTCGGAAAATCGCCACCGGCACGGTCATCACAGGCATCATCATGAAGCTAAAAATAAAAAGTTGCAGCACATTAATACGGAAAATGAGGGTAAAAAGGAATTCGAAAGCGCAAATACAGCAGATCATACTTTGGAGGTGATTGGATTAGGGGCAGATGTTACAAGTACCGAGCTTCCCTTCACAACTGCGGAAACGCTTGTATGGGATTGGCAAGCAATTGCCCTTACTTTAGCAGTATTTTCGTGTATTTTATTTTTTCTCGTCATCGCTCTCTACTCCTTACATCAGGCTAAACAATGGAGAAGGCTTAAAGAAAACTTCGAAGCCGGTAAGTTTATCTTGTTATTAATTTGTTCTTGTCGCCTCAAGATTTTTAACTTATGTAGGTCACTTGCAATACTGCAGATCTTATTTGGTGGGTTGCATCTTTAGGTATTATACTAACTTACTGCTGCAGCTTTTTTTACCGTGACTTGTCATGTTTAGTAGTTTAAAGGCGATCATAAATCAAAACTAATTACAATTGAAAAACGTCCAGCATGGAAGCTTTAAGACTATATACACCCAAAGAAATTTATTACCATCCATTATTAAATTCACAGCTACTAACCTACTCATAAATTTAGGACCAGATTTATGAATCGGAAAATATATGATACGAAGTTCCTATTTTAAATTTTTGTCAACTTAATTGAAATTTTCTATCGCATTGTTTTAATTGTTGGGAAATTTTACGTGTAATGCACGGGGTTGAAATAAATCTAATCGTTGATGATAATATTTTAGTAATAAATTGTATGTTGCTATAGAAAACACAAATTTTAAAAAGGACAAAAAGGAAACTTTTTTTTCCAAACTTGTTTTTTGGGTTAGCAATACCTAGTAAATGAACGCACCAATCCTGTTAAAAACTTACCCCATAAAAATGCATAAATTCGCTTCACCACTGCATTTTTAGGGATCATTTTCCAAGTTTCTTTGAATTGTTGTAATGCAAGGCATAGCTATAACAAAATATAAAATTAATTTTACATTTACTGTGGTCAATTGCCAGTTGCTTGAGATATTCATAAATTTCCAAATGTCTGCTTTTTAGGAACGGCGGTGCGGCGCATACAACCGTAATTACTGCATGTAAACTGAGAGCCTGCCTCAATTTTTTTTAACGATTTGGTCTGCATATACGCTATCCGTCTTTGGGCGATTGGAACCGTTCAGCAAAAATTGCAGACCATGGATTTAGAAACTGGAAATCTGGGCAAAATACTTTTGCTTTTGGTCTATGATTTGTAACATCAATCAGTTGCTAAAATCTAGCATCTGTAATTTTAGAGCTCGAATATAAATCATCAGCCAAATGCCAAAACTACAAATGTGTTTTTCATATTTTTCACTTTATTTGGATTTTGGGCTTGGAATTACTATAAAAATTTAATAATTAGAAAGTTTATTGAACTTTGTTTCGCTTTTTTTATAGCACTTCAAAGTCTAACCTTCTTGTAAAAATAGTTTTGAATTTAAATTATTAGAGCCAGCAATTATGAATTAGTAGGCACCTCCCAATTCCTAATCCTACAAAAACTGAATGAGACTTTTTCGTGCGCGATAATTTGCACCGAAATTTTAATAAAATTTTAACTTAAGGATTAAAATAAGTAATACCATCCAAAAAGAGCCAAATATGCGGTTGAAAGCACCGACCTCTTAAAATAAATGGACTGCTATTACCTATTGTTCTCAATCCAAAAAAGTGAGGCCTATATGGGCGCCGCCATTTGTGGTGCAGTTCTAGGAAGTTTTAAATATTTACTGGTTTAAGATAACCTCATTCTTTCTTATAAGCAGTTTAAATTATCTTTTAAAATTCTAAATTACTAATTTGCAGCGCCGCGGTGGCGAAAATTTAACTAGTCCGGGAGACATTGGAGGATTTTCAAATAGAATATAAACATTTTATAAAATGATTTACAGTACTACCCAGTAAATTTTAATATTTTGTTATTATAAAGTTAAATATTAAAAATAGAAGTTATGTCTCCAACTAAAGTTCTAAATTCGCCGCTAGACGGCGTTTATCTTAGCTGGATATTCCAATTGGATATAATTCATTTGCACTACAAATGGCGGCTTCCTAGGTGGACACACTTTTTTACCTCTATTAAGCAGTCTATTTATTTTAAAAAAGTTCGTAGTTGAAAGCCAAACGGTAAATTACACTAGAAAAATAAAATTTAAGAATGTTAAAAACCGAAAGCCAAAGAAAAAATACCTTCTTAGAATGAACGTAGAGGCGCTATTATAGAAGCTTAGCTGACCTTTGGAAATGTTTAATCCACTCTAGAAAATGGAACTAAAAATTTACTCAAGCTTTCCCCGTAAATCAGAGGGTTTTGGAGGTATTCCGTAAGTAAGCAAAAAAACTTTTTCTGCCCCCCCCCCGGACTTTTAAGTTTTACACAAATCTTTTAACAATAAATTAAATCTGGCTGCATCTTCGCACAAATTTCCATATATTTCAAGAAAATCTTTTGGTTACTTTTTGCTGTAGATTTTAGCTCTGTTCTTTCAGCAGTTTAAAACTGTTTGTAACTGTCAGACGCATGCGCAATTTTAAATCTGAGCTATAATCTTTAATCTGCGCATGCGTCTGACGGTTTCAAACTCTTCAAACTGCTTGAAAAAATGATTTTTTTTATTTTATGGCAGCTCTACAGGCTTAGAAGACCCTTGACTTTTCTCTGCTTACCTAACCTGTCTTGTAAACTTTGCGCGTGTGACGCAGCCGTATTTACGGTAATGACGTCGACACAAATATCAGGGATCACCACAGAGTGTGAATGTCCACCGGAAGGCCGAGCCAAGAAATTCTGCGCAACCAGCGATTACATCACTCCACTGCTGTGGCTCAAAAATATAGGCCTTTTAAAAGTTTTCTATTCGCTGCGTGCATTCCTCCTGCTGCGAGAATAATAGACGAAAATAATTGGGACTCTTGACATATAAAAAAATTAAAAAAATGAAACTCCCTTTATTCTTTTTTTTTCAGTAATTTTAATTTTTACGTATTATCTCTTTCTCTCAGATTCCTTCGTTCTACAAAAGGACATAGTGACATTTTTTTAAATGTTCTTTAGTCAAATTACACCTTGGTGGTTTGCCGTTGCCTTCCGAGTGGAGACGGTCAGAATAATATTCTTACTGCGCCCGGAGTCAAACCGGATTTTCTATATTAGCAGTCTGTACGGTTAATCGCTATGCTAATGACCTCATTATATATAATGATTAATGAGGGCAATTGCTTCCCCAATGCGGATCTGCCTTTAAAAGCCAATATTATTATAATTTTTGTTTTGTGTACAATTTACCAATTGTCAGTTGTACAAGTTATTGTCAACTGCGGTAGCCTCGCTTTTTTAGTAAACTTTTCTGTAAGTATTTACGTCGAGCACACTTACCATCAACAGAATGAAGCAACCGGGACGTATCAAACGGTAAAAATCAAAACCTGATAGTCAATTTTTGTCTAAATCATTCGATATTTGACGTTTAAAAGTAGAAAAGTTTGAGTGGGTGAACGAACAAAGTAATCTAATTAAACGTGTCCATATATAACATAGAGGAGAAGATTTCTAGCAATATTGGATAATAGTAAAGAATACTTGGTGGGGTAATATGATTGATTATTTAAAATCAGGTATATGACACACATAGAGCATAGTAACAAAAAGTAAGATTTAGAATGTCCTAAGGTGACATTCTGAGGCAAGGTGAATAAAAAATTGATGCAAAATCATGAAATCATCAGATGAAAATGATGATTGAAACAAACAAATTTCCTAAAGGCGCGGTTACAAAATATTCCATAGTCTAACCGTTTCTATGTCATTGGTTGCTACGACTACCCAGGGATGTTATGGTGAGACGAGTTCAAACTTCACCATTCGGAGCTTAAAATCCGGAGGGGGGGGGAATAATTTTTAATATCAAGATAGGATGCGCGGTGATACCGGAACCTATCAAGCCAATCAAGAAGCAAATTGAACTATTATCCAAAAAATTGGATCGCTTCTAACATCCGAAAACATAATGCTATTCTAATGTCTTTAGTTATATCAACGTCGATCAGAACCTAATGTTTTTTTTTGCTTATGAGCTTGATATTATATTTAACTTGCCGGTCTCATAAAATTACGTGGTGGCGAGAGAAAAAAGTTAAACTGCCGCAAAGTCTGCAGTGTAACCACACGGCTGTCTTGATCCGTATAATAAATTCTAACTTTCAAAAACTAAATTATATCTACACATTCATGAAAAACTACTGAATGAGGGTTATTTTAAAAACATTAATGATTTATAATTCGCCAAATTACGTATTCCGCAAAAAATAAAATAAAAATAGAAAATTAAATTTAGAATGGAAATAGCCACAAAAATTCAAGTGCGGATTAGAATAAATGGAACGTAACCCAATTGAACACATTTTATTAAGATTAACAAAATTCTAAATTTTACAATTTTTACGAAAAACATAATTTTATGTAGGCAACAAAAACTGAACAAAGGGGATAAATTAAAGTTGGACCCCCTGGTAGGGTGTCGTAGGTCCTAGGGGACATCCCGGGGTTGTTAAAAAAAACAAGCTATTGTTTGTCTTCCTAATTTTCCTCACGTTCCGTTTGACCTATACATTCCCCTCGACAACCATCACCGAACGATTTATAAATTCCATTTTAATTATTCAAATCACACAAAATTAAACGTTACAAATTGGCTCTTGTGTGTTCTATTTAAGCATATTTTAGAAGCCAATTTGTAAAATTTAATTAAAGTACGCCTCTACACACGAGTTCAATTTGTTAGGGGAAAATAAGTGCAACTATTATATTGGGAGTTATATTTCTACCTTTTTGCACATTCGAGTTACCATTCAATTTGCATATAACAAGATCCCACAATATTAACGCAATTCAAATAGAAGACCTGAAAGTTCCATCAATTTTATCAATTATTTTGAAAGGCAGGTTCAAAAAATTGCCGTTTGTGTTTTTATTATCAAATAAAGTCGTTTTATTTTTTGTTAAATCTAGCAAAGCTAAAAAGTAATGCTTTATTTGGTTTGTTTGTTAGCGCCGTTGTAAATTAAATTGTTTTTCCGGCCCACCCTTTCTCAGTTTTGTACGTTCTTCTACGCTCTCTTCGTGGGATACAAATTGACGCACCCCTAGCACCGGAAAGATAAAATCGAGTAAATTTACGTTAAAGCGTTTAAATTTTTTACATCTCGTGCCTAATCAGATATTAATCTACATACATAATTAACCTCCGCCAGTTGCGGTTAAATAACATTTAATAATTCTTGTTGTGGTTTTACGGCGAAGATAAAAGACCACCTACAAGATGTAGTACTATACAAAGTGTAAATTATGATAAAACCGCATGGAAGCTCGTCGTCGGAATTAATTAGTTAAACCAACATGAAAAAGGAAGAGGATTTCTCATATTAAAGTACAATAAAAGATAGATCGCTGGTAATAAGCGTTTATCATAATTAGACATTCCTGATGGCTGCTTTCATTAAACCACAACTAAATTATGCTTTGATCTTATCCTCCTTGTTCTTCCATTATTCACCATCCAGATGGATGCATGCTCCATTTTGTTCATTTCAATAAAATTGTGCTACTGATTTCTATTTAATTCACCCTCGTATAAAATTAACTATACATCGTTTCAATTGCCCGAAAGGTTCGAAAATTTTCGTTATGAATTTAAATTTATTTAGTATTGGGGAAAACCATCCACGCGAGCACATTTTAATTAAAAGAAAATTTAAATATTTATTTGCATAAACGGATGAAAAAGCTTAAGTTGATTTTAAAGCGAAGCTTAAATGCGGGTAATTTAAATATATAAATTAAAAATATGGGATATTTTTTATGATTTCGCGTAAAATGAAGTGACTTTTTGACGGGTTTTCAATTTTCACTCAACCCGCATTACCGAAAAGGGTATTTGTTTATATTTACTGTTACATGGTGGCTTCAAAGAAAGTATTTACCAAAAGTTATGTTATTCAAATTTATTTTGAGCTGCTGTGTCGTGACATCAAGATTTTCGGATCCTTTGATGTTAAAGGTTTCTTCTTTAATTTGTAACGTCGCAGCTGTACTGATTTTAAGACAGGAAGATATGAAAGAAATCTGGTTGGGAAATTTTTGTATACAAATTAACGAGATAAAATTTTCTCTTTAATAAATTAATATTTGGAAACTCAATAAAACGGCTGCGTTGTCGTCGGGCCAGGCTTAAAGTATTAACGTTATGATGATATCCATATAATGAATGTGATTTGCAGTCAGCTTTAGATTCCATAATTGCCTGGTTTTCGATATTTTTCAGCATTTGATCGTTTAACAAATTAAAAAGGTTTTTGTCGGTACTTTAATTCAAAACATTGCAAACTGTGAACGATTACGTTCCATGTGAATTTAACAAACAAAAATTAATTATTGGATCTAGGCCGTCTTTACGTCGTTGGTTGCTTCGACTACTAAAGAAATTCTTTGGTGTTGAGGATCTGAATGTTCCAGTTTTTTAGAATAAACACAACGGCTTTTAGAAAAGGTTTCCAAAACAAAACAAATTTGCTGCGAATGGTGTCCGAAGAATCTCTTCGTCTGTTATTGTCAAAAATTTTGCATGTGTTCTCTTTCCTTGGAGAAAAAATAAACCTGATGTTAAAGCTACACAATTTGATGAATATCAACAAACAGAAAATAATGTTTAATGCTTACTCCAAAACCTGAAATAGTCAACGCTGAGACCTAGCATGCCCTGATTCCTTCAGCTGAAGCTGAAGACATTTTTTATGCCTTGTTCTAATGAACCTGTAGCGTATCAGAGCATATCCTTCATCGGACTGCTTATGATTTGGAACTAATGCGTTGAAAAAATTCTAAAAATTATTTAGATAATGCAAGTTGGATTAAACTATTGCATTCTGTCACATTTGCTATCTTAATAATGGCCAAGAATTGCCCTACTGGATTCCGTATTTTTGCTCATGTTAAAGTTTACTCTTCAGTTGGAATAAATTATTTCGACTGAATACAATGCAATATTTACGTTCAGGTCGATATCTATGCAAAATCTGTTTTGTCTTCATGCCAAATATGTAATCAGTTTGATCCATCATGCCCGGATTGACCAGTTGCCATGTTTGGCAAAACATTCTACACATGATTGATCAGTTTTGGCATGAAGTAGGCATGAGCGTAGGACGTTAACGTAAATATTACTTTTGAAAGCTGGACTTGCTTTATTGTGCTTAGCAATTCTGGTAAACCAAACCCAGAATATTATAGCACTAAAATTTGCACCGTTCCTTTAATGACAGCACTCATGTTCTCCATCTATTACGCAATTCTTGTTTGTTATCACTGTTATCATATTCTAGATTTGGTCTTCTAAGATTCACAATACCAGAAAATGGAATGGATAAAGAATACTTTAAAAATTATAATGATTGAGTCACAAAAAACTCTTTCAACTCTTTCGTTTGTGTTATGAGTAGAGCCCGGATTTATAGGCACTAAAAGACGTGTAAAACGTCTTTTGCGTTAATAAATGTTTTCTATTGATAATAAACCTTTACAATTGGTGAGTTATGGCAGGGTTAAGGAGGTTTTCTCCTAATTTGGATCTGTTAGTGCCTATAAATCCGGGTCCTAGTTATGAGCTACCAAGATTTCATGATCACATTTATAATTATGAGTGATATTATGTTTGTTATACGAAGTGACGTAGATAGCCACGATGATGCTAAGAGTCTACAATCCGTTACTGTAGGCCACTACGTGTAAAATATTAAAAAATTGATATAAAATTAGGAGGTCTTGGAGTGGATTGGCTAAAGAGTGAAGAAATGTGTGTAAAATCGAGTAAACTAAATTTGATTCTTGGATATCGTTTACTTATGGCCTACTCACTATAGAGTTTATTGAACCGTGTCTTTAGCTCTCTTAACATTAAATAATATAAAATATGTTGAATACCGGGGGGTCTGGGGGGTATGGAATACCCCCCAGTTATAAGAAAGCAACAAAATAAACTTTTAGAATTAAAATTTAATTCTTGAGGAGTCGCATACTGCTTACTTATAGCTGGGGGGTATTCCATACCTCCAGGCCTCCCGGTTTCTAGAATTATTGGTTTTATTTATATTGTTACTTGGGGCTAATAAATAATCATTTGGTTAATATAGTGATATAGCTTAGACTCTCCTAAATGAGACAAATGAATGCCAAAGTCAAAAATATGTTGGATACCGGAGGGTCTGGGGGGTATGGAATACCCCCCAGTTATAAGAAAGCAACAAAATAAACTTTTAGAATTAAAATTTGATTTTTGAGGAGTTGCATACTACTTACTTATAGCTGGGGGGTATTCCATACCCCCCAGGCCCCCCAGTTTCCTCCTTGAAACATTAATCTTATATATTGTTACATGGGGCCAATAAATAATACTAGTTTACAAAATCAAACTTTTTTTTTGTTGCCCGAAGTTTTTCTACTGTTTTTTACTAATTTAGGGTTTCTGATTTCAAATTTTTTTTCACATTTTATCTAACACCTCTAGTTTTCGAGATACAGCTACCCTCTAGAAATTCACTTCTTAATTGACAAATTTTTATGAACGGTGTAGTAATTAATCAGAATCAACTAATCTTTCGTGATACCGTCGCGTCGTCAAGAAGAACTTGTGGGTATTCTATACCCCCCAGACCCTTCGGTGCTTACCTACAATATTTTTTTACTGCGAATTTACCTATAGGCATATGTATTCCTGATTGTTAGTAACGGCTTCTGGCCCCTTATTTTAACTAACCCAGGAAAATATTGCCGACGTTTACAATACGACCAATGCTTGGCTTACCACTGATAAACCGACTGTTGGTACCCAACGAAGGGGCCAAGCTTAAGCCAAAGCTGTTTACAGTTGCTTTGGCGGTGCTCAGCAAGGATCGGCGTATAGTGAATAGCCAATTTTGAACCAGTATCCGCTTAATACCGGCAACCAGTCGTTGGCGGCCGATGTTTGAACCGACGTCGGGTCAAGGAAGTTTTCCGTTGATTTGTCGGTGCTCAGCCTAAGTATCGGCGTACAATGGATGGCCAATGCTGGGCCAGTATCGTTTACCGTTACTTTGCTTGTAATCAGCACTGGACCAAATAGGCCAGTCATTATAGCAAAAAAGGTATGAAAAATAGCGGAAGTTTTAAAATTTTGAGACAATATTGGAGAAGGTAAAAAAATAATAAATTTGATTTTGCACCTTTTTTCGCCCCCCGGAACATTGCTAAATTAACAAAAAACATAAATGTGCAGTAACTTTTTGAAAAAAATTCCGAGAGTTGTGCAAACCTTAGAGAACATTCTAATAATTATTACACATCTTCAATAAAAATTGCACCTTGCTACGATCACCGGAACATGGCAAATAGTGGTTTATTAATTTTATTTTGGTATATCTTGTCGAAAAAAGTGCGAGTCATACAAATAATTGCTTATGCAACCCAATAGGCAGCTAAATTAATAATTACAACTATTTGCATGTTCCGGTCATTGCAGAAGGGTGCAAACTTTATAAAAGATGTGTAATAGTTATTAAAATGTTCTCCAAAATTTGCATAAATATCGGATTTTTTTTCTATAGTGTTATTGAAAATTTACGTTTATTTTTTAATTATGTAAAAATATTCCGGGGGGCAAAAAAGAGTACAAAATTCGGATTTATTATTTTTTTACCGTCTACAATGTTGTCCCAAAATTTAAAAACTTCCGGAATTTTTGTCGAACTTTTTACTTTTTAAGCCTACAATGACTAGCCTAAAAACTGAGAGCCAACGTTGCACCAACGCTGGCCGCCAACCGTAAGACCCATATGTTATCATTTCAGCATTTGACCAACGATCCTAGTAGTGACCACCGTTGGGTCAATGCTGGGTTAATATTGGGCCAATTGTAAATATTTTCTTGGGAATAATTAGTTTAAACCAAGAAAATCAGTGCGGGGGAGGGGGTATGAAATACTAGCCGTAACATTTGAGAAGAAACATCTACATTTACTTAACTTTATCACAATTTTTAAACGTATTTTCAGTTTTTTATAAGGTGGGAAAATACTAATCGCTTCTGTTGTCGACAGCATCGAAGGAGATTAATGCTATTTTATTGCGGTTTGTGAGCTTTCTAAAAACACTATTGTATTTCTCTATCTAGCTTAAGACGATTTGATGTTTTTGGTTATCTTTGAACTGAGATCCAAGCCGTTCCATAAAAAAAACAAAGCAGTTATTCTAAAATATTTAAGAAACTGCGATAACTTGGCAATGCAAGTAGATAACTCAAACGTTAATGAGAATCTAAAATGTGGTCCAAATCTCGTTCACATAAATGAAAAAAAGTATAATTTGTTGATTTAGAAACTACGACCACTTCATAAATTTCAATGTTTTTAACATAATTTCAAGGTACAGTCTGAGCGTCGCAAATGCTCTTCGGATTTTCAACTATTAAGTCCCATCACAACATGGCGTCTAACAGATGTTAACATTTACTATTGTAATAATCTTTAAAACAAATTGGAGTGTGGAAAAACTCGGCATGCCTTGAAATAACTTCCAAGTAGAGTTTGCTCTGTAGAGCTTTGTCAGCCATATTTGGAAGTGTATTGCTTTTGATCATCCTAGATTACTCTAATCCTTGATGTTATTTTAACAATTTTTTGTCTTTTTGTATTTACACCCTTTGAGTATTACATATACCTACCCCTCATTTCTCATCTCATCGACAAAAAAGTTATCCCGGTGTAGCTCTCTAAATAGACTAAATCAGGAGAGTAGCTATCGCTGTATCAGATGTAAAAATAATACATAGGGACCATTCTTTGGAATGATGTAAAATAGTGGCACAAACGGCTTCCGGTTATTCGGCCTTTGGCCTCTCTCAGATTCGATATTCCTCTTCCAGTACAGTCTGGCATTTCGTCTCTCAGTATGGCCTTGATCCATCTCATTCTAGGTCATGACCTATTTAACCTTACATCATATAATACACGATTATGGAATGCGTTTCGATGAATTTTCAAGACTACTATGTCACAAAATTCCCTACTTCTTGTCTGCCAGTCCTTCTATTGTCTCGGTAGTAAGCGTTTCTTGGCAATAGTGCCAAGAAACTTGAGACACTTCCAGTTTAGTGAAATTTTTCCAATCAGAAAATTTCCATTACATTTTCTACACTCCGTTTTTGGATCGACCACCCTTAGACTCCTAAAACCGTTTTTCCAAATTTTGACCCCAAAACTCTTTTAATAATATTATACTTTGTCTATCACTGTGTTTATTTATCATTCAGATTATTAATAGAGTGGGCGAGCGTCTATCATAATATATTTTTACCTGTTGGAAGTTATTTTTAGGATGATCGTCCTTACCAACACATCTGGCTTAGCTATTTATACGACACGGCTACATTCGTAAAGTTTTATTTTTTACAATAAACTTCTCGAATATACGGTAGCAAATTTATGAATTCCATAACTATTTAGCTATTTATATCGCAAAATTGCTCGAGTTCAAGTACTCCGGTTCGAGCAATTTGGTGAGATGGCTTTCTCTTATTTCTTGATTGACATTCACAAATGTCAACGTTTAAAACCGAGTTCATTAGCAATTATTTACAGTGTGACCACAGCTAATTTAACTCGGCGTTTTTTAACTACCAAATCTGGTCCTCACAGAAAAAAATTAATATTTTATTGTTCAACAAATTTTAAGGTCGTACAATTTGAGCGGTGGTCGTAAATGTTTTCTTTTGAATGGACCGAGGTGCGGTTGGAAGTCAAAATTAACCACAAATAATAAG
Source organism: Rhagonycha fulva (assembly GCA_905340355.1). Classification (NCBI taxonomy): domain Eukaryota; kingdom Metazoa; phylum Arthropoda; class Insecta; order Coleoptera; family Cantharidae; genus Rhagonycha; species Rhagonycha fulva. The sequence goes on from HG996558.1 coordinate 12,870,922, forward strand.
AAACGAGTCGTAAAAGTGGTAAGGAATATGAGAAGTTAAAAAAAATGGGCAGCATTGTCGGAACAGATAAAAGGAGGATAACAGTTCATTTCCATTACTTGATCAAACTGAAGAGGTGACTTTCGAGTCAATTGGATTTATTGCACGCAGTCTCGACGGTATTTACGTAGATTACTATCTCGGTTTTATTGTCCTTTAGCATCGATAGATTTCCAGATGTTGAGCCTAATCCAGCTTTCAGCAAACTCCAAATTGACGATGTGCTTGTCAAGTATTTCTAATCTAAAGCTTAATCATTATGGAGTGAGCGGTTTTAATTGAAGTTTAGTTTTGTCGGGTACAGGGGCGGACTGGTATTTTACGTATGCTTTTTTTTAATAATTGAAAAAACAAAACATACATTTAAATGTTTTGAAATTTAATTCCATAATTATGCATGTAAATGCTGTTGGAAAAAGTTCATTTTCTGGCTAGGTAGGAAAGTGAAAATAAAATTCCGCACTTTATAAAAACTCATTTAAAAATGAACTTTTTTCATGCCATTTTTACCACTTTTAATTACCTTAAGCTTACCTACAATGACATTTTACAGCGTAACTTCTAATTGCGACATAATTGACAAACCCTCGCTCATCCGTGCCATAATCCACCATTTCTAACGATTTATTAGTATCATTAAATTTTTTGTCAAGTTTTATGTGTAATATAAAACTACATAACCGGATAAGTAGTTTAACGTGTAATCATCATCACGGCATGAATTATTTAGAAAGTACTAGGAATTGAAACCGTAAAAAGGGGGGCGCACATGCCGAAGATGTGGAGGAGATGTCGTTGCATTGATAGCACTTCTTTGCAGAGCAGACTTGCAATAATTGGCAGTGGCGTAACTTCTTTTTTTATACAGGCGCCTCTGGCTGTTGTTAAAGTTGTTACGCCAGTGCTATTTGCCATCAACGTTTTAAAATTTATTAACAAATTCTAAAAAAATGCTTCCAAATTTGCAACGCTACCTAATAAAGCACGTCTACTTTTTTAGGGGCGAAAAAGTTAAATTAATTTATTCGTAATAACTCAAACAAGATTCAACACTTGAGTTGTTAAATATCTGCAATTAGCGAAATCTTTGATTTTGTTTGAAGTTTTCACATGCCACAACAAATCGTTATGATTAATTAGAAGCACGAGCAATCACAACTAAATGTGTTAACGGAAATGAATTTTTTCTACCATAAACAACACGCTTTGGAAGAAATTTTGTGAAAAAATCGTACATGCGTTCAACACATGCTAATTTTTGTTTAAAGATGATAAAAAGTATGTAAATATCTGCATCTACTTCATCCATCACTTACTTAACCAACACGAAATTTAAATTTACCTCATTGCTATGTATAGGAGTTTTGTTTCAGAAAAAAGGAAATCATTTTATTCATGCCATACTTTTGCATATAATATGTCTTGGTTTTTAAAATTTGAATAAAATTGAATTTGATGCAGCGGAAGATTAAAGTTTTCAACTTTCCAAAAGTTGGACGCAATAATAAAAAACTTGATTAATTCAATTTGGATTTTTAAATTAACTTCATCAAAGATTTCGTGCGATTTGCATGTTCTGTAGTGGAATACAGAAAATATTGGATTTAAGTCCCGGAATCCTTAGCAACGCTTTTCTATCCTTTCGAACTGTTTTAAAATTAAAAAAAAACAACAACGGTGAATTGTGTTGTCCGTTTATTTTGCACTTGATGGACGATGCATCCATCCGTTAATTAAGAAGGTTTTTGTTCCTAATGAATTATGAGTGCCTTAATTAATGCATCCTTTTGTTATAAATGTTTGTAAATAAGAATTACAAAGTCTAATGAGAAAAACGTTGAGTCGCTGTTTGTTAGCAACGCACAATTTGATTAAGCGGTGTAACCAGAGACTATCAGAGTAGTGGCTTCTTCCGATTAGATTTACTTATTAGTCTTTGCACGAATACTATCTATGGCCTCGCCGCTCTACGGAAGTGACGTAAAATTATCTTGGCCGTTTTACGTTTTCAATGTACTTACCTAAGATTATTATTTATTTTTAATTTTTTTTTAATTTCCAAACCAAACAGTGTAGCGCTTCTTCATTAATATTCTATTTGACTATAGTAACTTCAATGCGAGAAATTTGCATAAACTTACAGATTTCAAATTATTTTTAAAAAATCGTTTTAAAAGCAATAAAATTGAAGAGAAAGCTAAAATTCTATACGGAATTCTGATACAGAACCAAATATTTCTCGATGATTTACAGCTTTTAAAATGCCATTTTATGTATGAAAAGCTACGAAGGCAGTAAATGCGACAGAAAATAAGAAACGTCCATTTTAAAAGTTATTGTATGAAACGAAATGCTATGGCAACCAAAACTATTTTTTTCTCAAATATTAAGTGTGTTCTTGACTCCATTAATCAACGCACAATAAATTATATTTTGGAATCCAGAGTCGTATACCGGAGTTATTTTGAAAACAAAATCCAAATTTGGGAAAAAACATTTGACTAACCTAGCACTCAACATAATTTTCTATTTTTACTAGTCGAGTGCAATTCAACGTTTTCTTTGTTATTTGGGACCCTTCCGTTTTCAACAGGGGCGTATTATCCATAAGCTATTTTAGGCACGTGCTTTCTTTTTAAGCTTGAAATGAATCTCAAAATTTTCAAATTGGAATTAAAGTAACTTTTAATTTGAGATAAAAAATTTAATGACTCTTTGCATAAAAACAATGTTAATTTTTATGAAGTCTACGAACTGCACACAAAGAAATAATCAAGAATATGTGTGTTAAAATCAAGTATTTGCGTGTTTCAGTTTGAGCCTAGTACGTTGCATGCTTAAAATTAAGTATTGGCTGCTTAATTAATAGTTAAAGATAGATTTAACGCATCAGTGTGTTAATTTTTAAGAATTGTCATACTTAAATTTTACCAACTAACGTGCTTGAATTTGACATACAACTGAGTTGTCTTTTAAGCTTTTATATACTTAAATACAAGTAATTAACGTGGTTGAATTTGACACACAACTGGGTTGATTTTAAATACTTAAATACTAGCAATTAACGTGGTTGCATTTTGGAGGGAGATACAAATTTCACAGCTTTCAAATTTTAAAAATGTTGTTGATAAAATAGCCAAAAACATTATATTTGCAAACCTATGCGTTTTAATTCAAGAAGTTATACATAAATACTTGAGTTTTAAACTTAGCAAAAATAATTCCCATTTTCCCAATTCCCATTTCCTGTAAAAAACATACTTATTGGTTCTTAAAATAAAAAAAAACTATTAAGTTTTGATTAATAAAAATTTATTTATAATCAAAGTTATACATAAAATAATCAATATAAACTTAAACTTTATAAACCTATAAGGCTATAATAAAATTAAAACTAAAAATAAAAAATTAACTTAAACCTTATAAAGTGGTTGAATATGTGCTTTATCTGTAAATTTTTTGAGAATAAGTTTTTTCGTGATTTTTCTAGATCACATTGTCAAAAAACGCACCTGAGATTTTTGAGAATCCTTAACAGTCAACTTTTTCTTCTTATTTACAGTTGGTTTTAAAATGGCATGGAGATTGATTAGTGTTATGTAGTCCTTTGTAGTATCTGAAAATATTGAAATAATAAAATATATTTTACTTTTTTAGAAGGTGTTGTATGCCTTACCTTCCGTTATTGTATCATCTTGAATCCAATAGTTGCAAGGACGTTCATCTTTAATTTTATTAAAAAAGATACTTAAGGATTCTTTTTAAATGTTTGTCATTTTTTTAACATATATGCTGATGTCCCGTTTTGAACATCAACGAAAAGTTTTGGTTTACCTGAAAAAAATTATTTAAATATACTAATACTTTACATGAGATTATGTCGTTTCCTACCTGAAAATTTTTGAATAATTTGATATTATTCAAATCTCCACATTATGAGAAGATTTCTAACTTTTTCAAAATTATTGTCTTCAGTAGGGGCATTATCAGAGTCAATAATCGTCAAGATAGAGTTGATCAATTGTTCACTTGGTTTGTAAATCACACAAACACTTTACAATATTATTAATTTATAATTAACGACAAATAACAAAAATTTCTAAATCAGACTGTACATCACAGCTTGAGGTTTACTAATAGATTAAACTTTACTGGGTGTTTTAGACAAAGGTAGCCTTGTTCGTTTATCGCATAAAATAACTATGTGCAAGCTTAAATAGTAGCTTTTAAGAATTTTCTTACTCAAATTTAAGTATTTGCAAGCTTAAATAGTATCTTGTAAGAATTTGCTTACTCGTATTTAATATCTGCAAGGTTAAATAGTATCTTTTAAGAATTTCCTAACTCAAATTTAAGTATTTAGATGCTTAAATTGCATTTCAAGTATTTACATACTTAAATTTGAACATTATCTTTACTTATTTATTATTTCAACTATTACGTTCTTAACTTTTAACTAAGAAATAGTTAAAATCAAGCATTTTTAAACTACTATTTCTTAACCCCCATATAGTTAACCATTTACTATGCAAAATATCTTTGTGTGTGGAACGCTTTTTTCATATTTTTCTCAAACCTGAATTCTTATAATTTTCATTTCATGTATTCAAGTTCATATAGCATAGCATAGCATCACTTCGTGAACAGAGTTTTGTGGAGGCGCAGCCTCCATCACCTCTTTCAACATCTAAGAACATCGCAAGGATGGTTTGGTGTGTATGTATAATACTATAAGCTTGGAGCCTTATCGCACCTCAAAGTGGAGTGTTGACCCGCGCGAGGCGATAATCAACCTTTGATGAATGAATAATTACGAGTAAATCGCGAGTTAGACGGCAGATACAACAGTAGACGCATTGGGATTGAACAGTTGAAAAAGGTTTTCTACCATACGTGCCCGCGTCCAGATCACTTAAGCATTTATCTAGGTCGGTGCCGAGACATTGAGTAAACGCCTCGGCTGTGACCCTTTCAAGTTCATTTCAAACCACGCTTCTTCGGGGAACGATATAAATTGATCGGGTCAGAATTCAGGCTACTATTTAATAATTAGATTATGAAGCCTGTGCGGCCTAAAGGCCGCACTGAAACTATCAGGTTAACTTGATAGTGAAAGAACCCATCTCGATTTGTTTCCAAATCTATTTGATCCATCAGAAAGGCAGAAATAAACAGAAACTTTAGATTGCACAAGTTCAGCTTCGTTAGTGATGGAATCAAAGCTTTTTGATTTTTGAGTGATGACTTTTGTGACCAAGACAGTACCAGAATGAAAGATAAAGGCAAAGAAGTTGTAGACTTGGTTGATGCTAAATTTACTTCCTCATAAAATCCTTCACTGCACTTTTCTCTTTATTGGCAACCCCTAGATGCCTAGAGAGTAATCAGACCATCGTTTCTAACTTGAAGTTACTGGAATTGTTAACAACCAAAGTACCCATCATAGCTTCTAGATCGCCAAATCCGCAATGCCGGATAGAGGTGTTCTGTAAAATGCCATTCAAACAAATTATTTTACTTTACTCCGGGAATATAACCAGATTCCGATTAACAATGAGCTCAGGATCAGACACTACTCTGCGTCCAGCTCTGCGACGGGCAGAGAAAAGTCCTTGTAAATCAGCAAACAGTACCTCCCTTTTTCGTAAAGACGCAACGTTTGTTTTTCAAGTTAATAATCTAAAATTATTAATTATTATTAGATAGAAGGACATTTAGTACCCGCAATGCGAACTTCTGCCCAACGTCGAATTTGCCGCTGAAAGCCTGGGATTACCATTCTGTAAGTTTTACACGGATGCTGGACTGTCTTATCCATTGTACACCAAACTTCGGCAGTGAAGAAGTCACAACGCCACTTGACCCTTTTAAAACAAAAAAAAAGATAGCTAACCTCGGGTATTTAACCCACAGTTTGGAGAGTTAATGGGTCGCGCAATGCGCATTTTGTGCAAAGCAAGACGTTCGATGTATGTCCATTTAAAGTACGTACATTCTTGGACCATAAATGGACATACTGAAAACTTACAGTTACAAACGTTCTTGGAACGTCAAGAATTGGACGTTCTTTATATGTACAGAGTCATCCCTTCTCAGGACGTACGTCCATGGACTTAAAACTTTTGTGAACGTCTGTGGACGTTCACGGTTCTTTAAATGGACTTTTACGAACATTCAATGTTAACCGTTAAGGCCTAAACAGAATGAACGCGAAACCAACGCGACGTAACGTAACGTAATTAAATCACCAAATTGTAGTTGGTAGTGGTCGTTTCGCGTTAAGTTTGTCAACGTTCGACGTTGGGATCGTGTTGCGAGCGTTCATTATGTTCGAACGTATTGCAACTACATACATTTAACTTTACGTTATGTTACGTCGCGTTGGTTTTGCGTTCATTCTGTTTAGGCCATTAAACGTCCAGTTACAGACGTTTTAATGACGTCCGGTTACGGACGTTTTGAGAACGCACAATGTTGTGTCAAACGGGCTTTCTGTGGGCGTTCACGGTACTTTAAATATAGACTTTCAAGATGTTCAATGGACGTCGGACGTACGTTCATGGGCAACATATGAACGTCCACAGTACTACTATGTACTATATGGGATAAGCCGCCCAGTATAAATCGATTTTGTGGATTACCCTAACAAGGCTTTGATAATTCTATTTCCAAAAATTACCGTTAGCTTTGGATTGCCGTGTTGCAATTTGATCTCTAATCCTCGATCGTTACCAGATGGTCTATCAGATGGCAGTCGTTTTGGAGGTAAAGCTATGGCGTGTATGGATTTGCTTATCAAGATTGATACAAGAAATAGAAATCTACGTTTATAGATACCTTCAAGAAGCTTTCCGGACAAGGTTATCAAGGATAAGGTGAGACAAAACCATCTTCAGGCGATCGCCCTCGTAGTACCAATTATTGAAAGACCACATTGATCACATTCCATACTATCCAAAAATATGGTACTTGCATTCTCAGAATTGTTAAGCCAACTAATGCATTAGGTGCACTTGCCTGGTCTTTAAGCCTTAGATTGGCTTGCTGACAAGTTCTTACCTTCTAATGTGAGTTTTAGGGCAGAGGACAAAATAACGTAATAGAGCTGGTGACAAGTTTTCCCACCCCCCCAACAAACACTACCAATTAATAGCCGACCAAACCGTCCAATAAAGGATGAGCAGTTCTTAAATCGAGCTTCCAACCTCAATACCCGACGCAGATAGCCAATAAGGATAGAAAATAGAAGCGGAAGTTTAACCTCTTTCCAACCATCTAATCATCAAATATTTGGTGTGAAGATGTTGTCTGAAGATCGGGTACCTTTCAGGAGCATCTGGACTGTCTTCATTTCCAAATCGCACACTTCATACTGATATTACCCAAAGACACTTCTCCGCTAACTTCTAGATTATAGCTCTACTTGTTCCTCCTATGGTTAGAGTGATATCATCGGTATACTCCACTGACTCATAGAAGCCTAGCCTTCTGAGAAGATTTTAAAGCATCGGGCTTGCAAAGAACATTGGGTGCAATCTTTGCTGCCCAAAGTCTAGGCCAGCTGAGGTCTATGAAATTTGTCGAAATTAACTAACCATAGGACGGTACGTGACATTTGGGCGCCGGACTTTTGGGCGCCGGAATTTTGGGCGCCGGATTTTTAGGCGCTAGACTTTTGGGCGCCGCCGTTTAGGCGCCGAGACTTTTAAGTGCCAAAAATGTCTACTGTGCACATTTACGCGCACATTTGCCTCCAAATTTAAAACATGTTCTAAATATTTTACATGAAAATTTAGCACAAAATTTGCTGGTAAATTTGCTGTATGCAACAGTGCATTATATTTTTATCATTATTGGTAACTAACCAATGAAAACCTTCCGATGGCTACTAATACGCTCTTTCTATTGATTAGTTATCATTTACATGTACATTTTATGTACAATTATGCATCGTGTCATACAGGCTTTATAGATAAATAAATCTTAAAAAATATTTCCCCTCCCCATGTAAAAGTCTGTAAAATTTTCCATACTCCTCCCCCCCTGCACTATGGTTTCAGAGTCCCGATTTCTTGGCCAAAACTAATTTAATTATTTTAATTAAAATAAAATTTATAAAAAAGGTTTAGAAAGTATTTTTAAAGTAATAAAAATTATTATTAATTTAGTTTTTTATTGATATTACATTTCGTTTTCTAACTTTACTGTATCTAATTGATCAGTAGGCATTATTTCTCCCAGATCAATTTCTTCATATTCATGTACTTCTAAACGTGGATCTTCTGGTGGTTTTAATTCTGCCAGCATATTAAAATTTTATTAATTATTGACATCAGTAAACACAGTAAACAGTAATATTGTACCCAACCCTTAATTTATTAGTTCTAGAGGAAAGTTTAACTTAAACCAATAGAAAAAGCGTATTAGTAGCCATCGGACGTTTTTCATTGGGTAGTTATCATTTACATGTAAATTTAATGTAAAATTATGCATCGTGTCATACAAGCTTAAAAAGTAAAAAATAATTTTAATAAGAGCAAACAAAGCTTCTTGAAAAAATCAATACAAAAATAAAAACAAATAAAAATTAATTTTTGCTCCCCCCCCATCTCCTTAAACAAATACATTTCGAAACAAAATACATTCAATATTTTAAATATTAACCCCCAATATATTGCCCAAAGTACAAAATGTATTTTGTATCTTTGATTTTGCCCACCCCTGGAAGGGGGGGGGTGTATGGGAAATCTTACGGAGTCTTACGTGGGGAAAGGGAATATTTTTTAAGATTTATTTATCTATAAAGCCTGTATGACACGATGCATAATTGTACATAAAATGTACATGTAAATGATAACTAATCAATAAAAAGAGCGTATTAGTAGCCATCGGAAGGTTTTCATTGGTTAGTTTAAAAATATTATACACTGTTGCATAAAGCAAATTTACCAGCAAATTTTGTGCTAAATTTTTATGTAAAATATTTAGAACATGTTTTAAATTTGAAGGCAAATGTGCGCGTAAATGTGCGCAGTAGACATTTTTGGCACTTAAAAGTCTCGGCGCCCAAACGGCGGCGCCCAAAAGTCCAGCTCCCAAATGCTGACGCCCAAATGTCCTGGCGCCCAAAATTCTTGGCGCCCAAAATTCCGGCGCCTAAACGGCGGCGCCCAAATGGCGGCCTCGCCATAGGAAGCCATCAAATGTACTCCTGTGTTGACTCCTTGGCACGATGCACAACTGCATTCATAAGAACAATCGAAAATCACTCTAACATCAGCAAATTAAATTTTGTAAAATTAAAGCTTTAATGGAAGATATTGCCATCCATCCCACCACAGAAAAGAATTGCCGAGAAACCTCTAAAGGTAATATTTATAGAGGCCTTTCGGATGAAATCATAGAAGATGCATTAAATTCACTAAATATTGCACTGGGGTGACTGACAACCCACATCCTTTACGTCGTCTTCTAGATAAGAATCACCGTACTTACCCAAAAACCGAAAATGTCCAATGCTACCGCTGTCAGTATTTTGAAATTTCCAACGCTGATGCAGGATAAATCCAAGTTACCTGAGTGCGCAAACGATCACTTTACACTTGAAAAATTACCTTTTTGGAATATTTTTCACAAATGGAATGAACAGGTTCTTTTTTTTTATTTTGCTAGCTTCAAATATCAAATTTTTTCAGCGTTGCTGGATCTCCAGCATTTCTCTCGTGAGATGATTGGGGTTAAAATTTTATATATTTTCGGAAACAATAAACCTTATATTTTCATAGTAACCGTAAACCAAAATAATATTTACAATCTTTCAATGCGTTTAGTCGAACAATAAAATCCCGACAGGAGTTTAAAATAATTTTTGATTTTTAGAAGTATTATTTTATGGCTTCGCTAATGGAAATGCCATTTCATTTGTTTGAACGAGTTTTCTTCTGAAACTAAAATTAATCACAGAAAAATATTAAATTTCATTTGCTATGTTCTTATATTAAACTTTGTTTACTTTTATTGTTGTGCATAAATAAAATATCCACTGTCAACATATGTCTTGCCATATAAAGATACAACACAATGAAAAATATTTCCTCCATTGTAATGTGTAAGATAATGTCAGCTATTCAGTCAAGTGCAAACGCTACGTCTGTGGATAAGAAAATGCTTCTGCTTGTTTCTTAAAAAATTAAAAAGAAAATTTTGTATTTTAGTGTTTACAATTTTTATAAGGTAAAAGATTTACACAATAAAATTTTGATGACTGACCGTCACTTCTACGTAAATAATTTACTTTTCGAGCATTTCAACCTCAATTATCTAATGGTCTTAAATAATGAATGCTTTTTATTTCGAGAAAAATTTACTTGGTTACGTGCTTTTCCTAATTTGTTTTTCTCCGTTTTCTAAACAACCTTTTTATCGATCTGGGATCTGAGTAAATTAAGAAACGTTAAATATTTACACAAATTTAATGAGGAATTAAATTTCTTTGGGCGCCTTAATCATTTTCTGATTTCTTTGGCATATACAGGGTGAAGCGAATCGAATTCACGTTCCTGGTGCGTGCTCCGTCTGTCTAATTTTAAGTAACGTAATGGTTTTAAAATTGCCCACTAAAACGGTAATTACTAATGAATTTTACACAGCTTTGTCATTAGCAGTATATTTTGGATGCTGTTAACGAAAAATTAATCGTTTTTTTACGTTTCCGTTTTGGAACGCGACAACGCAAACATTTGAATTAAATTTGAAATGCACAGATTGATATTACAATAAATTAAGTAGGTATGTACATAAATAATTAATTACTCGCTGCGAAAGTAAAAACGTTGTTGCAAAGTTGCAACATCTTCACATCACAACAAAGGCAGCGCGCTTTTCTTTATGTTACATAAGTTGAATTTATGGATTCAGCTCAGGTTTTTGTTTGCAATAAAAAATAAAGAATTGGGAGTTTATGTAAATATTACTGGGAAATATCAAGGTTAAGTGCGTTATCTTAAATTAAATTAATTTTATGTCTTCTATATACGCTAATTTATGATTACACTTAATGAGCAAATTATTTTGTTATATGAAACGAAATTAGTGTCTGGCTCCGAATAATTTAATTTGTTTCTATATGATTGAGTAGGTCATGAACTTTAGTTAGGTACCTGGAACGAAAATTACATTGTTGCAGCAGCTTCCATCTTTTCTCTAATCCACCGTCACCAATCAGAAGGTTTTTACTCTAATTTCTCTAACACCTCACTTTTTGGAGAAGCGTACAGAATCTTAGTAGTTTAATTAACTGCAAAAGCTAGCGTATCTGGGTATAAACAGGGGCTATGCGTACAACCCCAACTGCGGCTATGGAGGCACTCTTAGATTTGCCACATCTTCATCTACGGGTGAAAATTACCCAAATAAAAAGATTCAAACCAGGAAACAAGCCAGGTCACCTAAAATACTGGATTTTTTACATTTTTGGATCATTCCAAGAATTTTTGATTTTGAAACCACCACTTAAGGTTGCTGTTATTTGGGACCCCAAAAGGCTAAAACTCAAATAATACCAGCGGATACCAAAAACCTCCAATTATGCAACTATAGCCTTAGGAACCAAATATTACGTGCCCATGAATGCCTGAAAATAAATTTAATGAGCAAACAAGTCAAATTGTTCTTCATTGGATGCCGTCAGGTCATGAGGGAATTATGGGTAACGAAATAGTTGACTAACTAGCTAGATCAGGATCAAAAATGCCCAAAACTAGAAATCTAAAAGTGACACCAGGACAAAAACAGGCGAAAAAATTTATAAGGTTCTCAACTGCTGAGGTTTAAAAGCTTCTTCTTTAATTAAAAAACGAAATTAGACTCACTGCGGGGTTGCTCACTGGACATTACTCAATGAAATATCACCTCAAAAAAATGAGACTGAAAGGCGATGACAGGTGCAGACTCAGTGAATCGGAGATTGAATCGGCCGAGCACATTTTCTGCAGTTGTGATGCTTTAGCTCGATTTAGGTTAAAATATTTAGGACAGACACAACTGACACCTAATGAGGTGAAAAGAAAATTTCTCAGGAGTATTCTATGTTTTGATAGCAAAATTAAATTCCTGAAAACCTAATTAGAAGAGTTAAGGACAAAAGATCAAAAGTGGTCGCAGTTCTGAAAAGCTCTAGCAGCCAATTGACCCCTAAGTACAATACAAAAATGCAATACAAATACTTTTAGGCAGATCACAAAAAATTTTAATTATTTTTATTGTGTTTAAGTTAACTCGACAATATTTTTAAAATTTGTATTTATATTCTGAAAAAAATGCAATTTTGAAAGGATGTTAAATCTACCAAAAAGAGAAATTATTATAATTTTTACGCATTCAACGTAAAAAAATGTGTAATTATGGGTCCTCTATGTCCTGGGGGAGGGAGGGGGGGGTACAAAACCTGACTAACAAAAGTCTGACTAGAAGAGTAGTCAAATCTATAATAATCCATAAAGATTTTACTTTTGAGGTTTGTAATAAAATTTTGGTTGAACATATTTTCAAGCAAAAGTGGCCATTTTGTTTGTAAAAGTAAGCACTAAAAAATGTTAAAAAAAGTAGAGTCACTTTGTGATGACTGGGAGGAGCCAAATTCTGCTCAGTAGATGAAGAAAGTGAACGTGCCATTGCCGTAAAAATAAAATTAGGTTATGCACGATTAAGCAGTTCATATTGATCGCGTTCGAATATTACATTACTCTGATTACTCGGAGTAATTTCACCTGCCATCTAACGGATTTTTGTTAAAAGTAGATCGATACATAACCTTAAATTTGCTTATACTGAAAGTTTAAAAATGAAAAAACAATTTAATTTAATTTGCGAGCAATCGGAGTAATGAATATTCGAACGCGGACAATATCAATTTAACCTGACACCCCTTCGTTGCAAATATGGACGCGGCAGGACAAATTTTTGTTTCTGCACACTAGCTCCGCCCAGTCATTACAACTCTTACTCTCTTTTTATCACTCTTTTTATCTAGTTTATTGAGGGCACCTTCTACCATCCTAAAACATAAGTAGTTACGCCTCCGGCCTTCATATTTTTTATATTGTCTAACATAGCTCGGCCTTCGGCCTCGCACTTTACAAGAGACACAATAAACATGAAGATATCGAAGAAAGCTTAATTGTAGATATGAAACAAAAAATAATTTGGGCAATACAAATTTTTGTATTTTAGCTAAAGAGTTCTTACTGACTGCTATATTCGTACAAAAATGAAGATTAATATTATGAAAATTAGGATAGAAAAGTGCGAAGACTGCAAGCCGATCTATGTTACTCGGAAAGGAGAAAGATCAACTGTGACAAATGGGTGAGAGGATGATAAAAATTTTGGAAAAACGGACCCTTTATATTTTAGGGTGGGCTTAAAAATTAATTTTTCCAGTTTAAAATTTGAATGCCACTGCCTCGACGGTCCACCTGATACTCATGGGTGACTAGCTATGCTACAGTGGATCGTTCGCAAATGTTTCACGAGTTACTTTGCAACTCAGACGGATCAGTTAGATGTCATTTGTCAAAATAAAGATAATGAGAAAATGTGCATATTTATTGAACATCAAAAATGGTTGATGAAAACTTTTAAAATATAATAACAAAGACATAACAGTAGCAAGTAAATTGATCCACAAAGTTTTTGTTTTCTTTACCCTCCCCCTCGCCATTTTTGTTTGGTCATTCTTAGTCTATGGTTGTTCTTTCTGCCTGAAAAAGGAATATATAGGAAATGAAGTAAATTTGATTCCGTTTGATTTTGTGCCCGTTAAGGACAAGATGTACCTACTCAGAATAAGTGGTATTATTCAATGGTCTTAAAGTTCATTCTAAGTTAGATGACTGGGCGGAGCAAATTAGTTGCGCAGTAGAAGCAGAGGGAAAACGTGCTTTTATGATTTATATTGACTTTTGACAGATACTAAATAGTGGTTTAATTTAACCTAACCTGACACTCGGATACATTTTAGTTTCTAAACATTAGCTTCGCCTGGTCATCTAACTTTGGATGAACTATAACCAGAGGCAGATGGGCTATCAAAAATCTACCAGGAAATTAGCGACCGGCAACCCAAAAATGTAATTGTCGCGGCCCAAAACAGCGCCGCAGAAAAAATTTTTATTTTATTAACGGCCCACTGCTCCATTGACCGACGGCCCACCGGGAAATTTCCCTGTAGCCTAGTGGCCCCATCCGCTCCTGACTATAACCGTTTATTACCGTAGTCCTTTCTGATGTTGTATAAATTAAAATATTTTTTATACACTTTAAAGCTTGAAGCATACTTAGGCGACGCAACACCACACCACAGACAGAAGCCCACAACACACGACACACCAGGCGACGCCACAGCTTGGTAGGGTCCGCACATTTTTGTATGTGTTGTGGGCTTCTGTCTGTGGTGTGGTGTGGTGTCGCGTCGCCTAAGTGTACTTCAAGCTTAACATCTTTATTGTAAAATTAAAACTATCATATGTTTAGTTCATCAATGAAGCGAAGTGACTTTAGCTTCGAATTATACTAAGGTATTATGTTAAAGAAAGATGTAACACCCTGTATGCTTTTGGGAGCTGCAATCTATTAAATTAAATTATTAATACTATCTTACACCTGAAAGTGTGCAACCATAAAATCATTTTTAAGGATTTTTGAAAACAGAGGTTGAAATAAAGGAGAACGAGATTGAACAAACGGGAGTGGTGTTGATAAGTTTAGAAGTCACTTCTTCTTTTAGATTTTTCTGGATTAATTTGATCCAATTGATTAATCAGATTTCTTATGGTAATTTGGTTGGAAAGTCCTCTCGAGTTTACGTAAGTGATTTTTAACATCTTTTGGCTGCAAATTAAGAATCTTTTTGTTGGTAATAAGTTTTTCATTCGTGATTTCTTATTATCAAATGGCGCCCAATTTCCACCTTTCGCAGATAGCGTCACTGAAGACACTACGAGCTTGTCGTGGTAATACATTAGAAATTTTTTAGAACCCACGAAATGCGCATCGCGTGACTCATTACCTCTTTGACTGTGGGTTAAATACCAGAAGTTAGCTACCTTTTTATGTCATAAAAGGATCAAGTAGCGTTGTGACCAGCTTATCTGACAAAGTTTGGTGCAAGGATTGCTAACCTCAAGTGCCAGAAAATTAGTGGTAAACCGGGGGGTCTGGGGGTATGGAATACCCTCCAGTCACAAGTAAGCAATAAAATGATTTCCAAAAATCAAATTTGCCTTATTTTTAATGTTGAAGAGACACTTAGCTGCTTTTTAACTGTAGAGAGGGGGTATTCTTATTTTAAGGAACGATATTCTAGCCTCAAATACCAAAAAATGAGCGAGAAACCGGGGGGCCTGGGGGGCATGTAATACCCTCCAGCCACAAGCGAGGAACAAATTGATTTCAAAAAATCAAATTTGCCTTGTTTTTAATTTTAAAAAGACACCTTGTTATTTTTATCTGCGGGGGGGAGGATTTCATATTCTCGGACCTCTCGGTGGAAGTAATGCTAGTTACTTACAGCTGGAAAGTAACCAAACAAAAAATTGAAACGTTTTCCTTCTCGACTGATTCGGCAAGTATAAATTTTAAAAATATACTGGCATATGTATGCTAATGTTAAAAATGGAAAACATTGAGATTTTCATCATGTCCAGGTTGTTGATATAAAGTAAATCTTTTGCAGTGACTTGCTGATTGCTAGATCAGCAGTTCTCAATTATTTCTTTAAATTTTTTTAGCGCAGTCCTTGGCAAAGTAATCGTAAATTTACAAATCGATCTATTTTAATAATCAAGGATTGAAACAAATAATTTCATGTTTATTGTACATAATGCGTAATTGGATGAAAGCCAAAGATAATTACATATCAAATATGGTACATTTCAGTATTGTACTATTGATTAATAATAATAATTAATTAAGAGCGAGTGTATATTCCATAAATAAAATTTTGACATTAAACTTTATAAAGTAATGCAAAGTTCGGACAAACTTTCAGGTGTACAAAACACAAGTAAGCAATCTGGCATGAAAGTATTATTTTTTCAGCAACTCATAATTCATATTTTCATTATTTTTAGACTTGAGCGACGTATAAATATTTAAGGTAGGATGTTTGTAATTTAAGAAACACAGAAACGCTTTTAGGTGTGCTACTCAAATATTACACAAAATATGTTAAAATTTTTAGTTTCTATTACGAAACGACACTTTTTGGTATTATTTTAATGAATTTTTTATTTGAAACTTTCTTATTTGAAGGATAACAAAGAATAAGCAGACATGAATAAAATTGTAATATCAAGGGATGAAAAGATCAGCGGGTCTCGGATTTTTACTCACTCCAATTTTTTTATGAGGTTGCTTTTCGAATATATTTTAATTGAATGCAATTATTAATCATTTGATCGTCTGCATGCAAGGCAACAAACATATCTAGAATTCCAATAGCCATTTCGGGAAAGATTTCGCATCGATATGAGAATGTTGAAATAACACGTCGTCCATATTTTGGTTATGCAGACGAAACAATTGCACACTTTCAGAATGTTGAAGTTGTTTTTGCAAATTATTAAAACGTCAAAAGGATAATAAATTGGAGTGAGTGAGGAAGAATTTCGTTATACCTTAAAAGTTTTTTAATTTATCAATTACGTCTTCGCGTGCTTTGCGCTAGCAAATTAAAAAAAAATCAGGGCATATGTAACAGAAGGGATGATAAATTACTTTTTCATATAATTTTGATGGTGATAGTGTCGCAAGCAAACGAGGACAATAAAGTACGAAAATAACAGCACTTTGATTTGGAAACTTTATAAAAGCTTCTCAAATATTTTCTCCTACGAAGTTCATTTATTTATAGTTAATTGTTTCAAGTGTTTCGATATTAAAATTTTTAAAATGATTTATCGTTCCTAATAAAGTAAGTCTTGCATGCCTAAAGTGCAACAAATCTTAGTTCCAATTAAAATCAAAACGATGGAAGTTTTTTGCTTTTCATCCTTGAAGTCCTCGCACTGATTCAGTCTGATTTCTTCTTACCTGGAAGCTGATGAATCTAAAAAATATTTCGTTTTTATCAGCTTCCTGGCTTTGCAATTCATCATGAAAAAATACACTCGCGAGGGCTATAAACTTTCCAAAGGTGACAGCATATAAAAATAAAATTGTTTTCTCAACACTTATCGATCATGACACGCTCGGTTCATTAAATTGTGAAAAAGGGTTTTTAATTTTTGTGACGATCAAAAGGTGGTTCATTAAAAGTTGGCACGATACTTAAACTTAAAAACTTGACGCTAATTGCCATTTTTTCTTACAGATGTTGAAGAATTATCTGCTAGGCTCAGTCTAATGGCAACAAATACGAACGAAAAAGGTGAACTTTTGGAGCCCAGTTTGTCCAGTCCAATCCACGATGGAAACTACCTCAAAAATCGCTGCGTATATTTAGAACAGCTGCTGAATGGTAAATTTTTCTTTTACTTTCTTTGCAAGTGATTTTTTTGTAAATTGCTTCGTTACTCATTGTTCAATTTTGAATAGACTGGGGTAGCAATAAAAGATTTTTGATAAAGTTAATATTGCAAAGTAGGGAAGTGTTCGAGATTATGATAGGCACTTACTTCGTGTTGCTTTTGTCTTTCTTCCCTCTTACCCGACAAAATTTGATGAGTTTGAACTTTTAATGCTTCCGTAATAACATTGTTGCTTTTTTAGCTGCGTTGCTGAGGGCTTATTTGTTTACGAGTAAAAGTGACTCCTAAATTTTATGAAAATTATTAAAACGATACGAAATTTAGAAGTTTCAAAATTTAAACTTGTTTTCCGGAAAAAAATTAATTGCTTTTATTTTATAAGCTTAAAATACACCTTTTTGCTCATATCTCATTCCTTGTTGCTTTAATGCAAATTTAATTTTAATAATTAATGTGGAGGATAAAATTCCCTACAAGAACGGTTTAATGTATTTTTCTCTACGATTGTCGAGTTACGAATTAGCCTACAAGAAGTCAAAACATCGTTTTGTAATTTCATTAAATTTATTAAAATGCTAATACATAGTACTAACTTTTTTCCATGCAATTGGAAAATTATTTCTTCTGTCGGAATTTTCTGAACATAATTTTTACAGGAAGTAAAAATGTTTTCTTAACTTCGAGAGCAAATCGCAGCGTAATGGAAAATCTGGGATTTACATCGCATAGTTTCTTTAATAAATTAATTAAGTTGATAGATTTTGGTAAAATTATGATTAGGAAATATTGCCAAAAAGTTAAAATTATTTTTCAACTCCAGAAAATGAATTATCTACTCTAAAGCAAGCGCAATACAATTTTAAACACTTTTACGACCTCTTTATTTTCTAACAAATAAATTTAAACTTTTCAAGGGTTTCCCTTTAAAAAACGTTTTTTTTGACTTTTGACCTCTTTCTTCCTTTGAAAAAATCAAAGTCCCCCTCTCCCCCCGCTTATTAATTTAATAAAATTGTTAGGTTATTGCCAAAATTTGGGTTCAAATGACTCCATTAGTAATGATTAGAGTTTTACCACCTAAACTTTTTTGACCGTAGTTTTGGATTAAATTTGACAAAAAAAAGATTCACCCCCTATTTTCACCCCCTAAGATTCACGACCCAAAAGGTCGATTTTGACAACGCCACTTTCTCTTATTTTTCTATTTATTTGAGATATGCGAGTCTAACTTTACCTTACAGCTAATGAAATGTTTTGGTATGCTACTAACCGCTCCTTCGTGTAGAATTTTACAAAATTTTAAATAATAAGCCCTAGTTGCAATGGTTCATAAATATTTTGTTTTATTATTGCTTTTTGAACCATTTTGTATCATTTCTTCTTTCAGAAATATCTAAAATCGCAGTCAGGGTTGCTGACTTACTCTTATTTTTCAGTAATTTGTTAAATCTGTATCAAATTGTGAAGGTGGGAAGGGGGTAACACATTTTAATTTTTACGTAAGGACATAAAGGGGTGTACCAAAATCTCAAAAGTTTGCAGGAGTGAGTAAGTCAAAAATTTTAAAAATCGTCATTACATAACTAATGGACGTTCCCTTACGTAGTATACTATAAAGAGCGAGAAAGATGAGGTTAGAATCATCTCAAGATGAAAAATTTTAAGATAAAAGTTTACTTTTTTAACACTAGAGGCGCTAACGTTGAGCTTTCTCGCTCCCTTATTGGAGCATTAGCGAAAAAATTTGACGGTAGCGCCTCTAGCCTTAAAAAGTGAACCTCTAATATAAATTTTTTTCATGGAGAGGGGGAGCTTTTCGCTCGCTATTACATGAGTTCTATCATAATCTTTTAAGTTTCCAAGAAGAAAAATGTACAGATGTAGTACATAGGGAGTTGGACCACAGACATAATTACTGGCAATGTCTTGGACTGTGATTTAGATTTCACGTTAACCTGTAAGACATTTTTATGCATATTTTGAATCTGTATTTTTCACACCTTATTTAAATTGGAGAAATTGAAATTTTAACCAAATTTAAGGTCAATATAACATTCTAGTAGGTGTAAACCATAGTTGTTCGGCCTCGGTTAAAGATATTTCGATTTTAAATGCGGACCATGTAGGTTGTCCTTCCTTGCCTTTTCATAAAGTGCTGACGACACATCAAGCTTAAATTAAGCAGTGCATCGAGCTTGAGTTCATTGTGGCGTTTCGTTGTTGGATAAGATTTTCTTAAAATAGAGCATTGTTCCTTAGTTATTTGTCTATATGTCTCTCTTTCTATATACTTCTGATTTTTTATTCATTTTTCACCAACATACTCAAATAAATAGCCATTAAATCGCTCAGCCTGAGCAATCCCCATTATTAACAATTAAATTTCTCAAGCTGTACGGCCTTCAGGCCGCACTTCTTGCTTTTTTTTACATTAATAGTAAATTATTAAACTCCGAGCGAAGTAAAAATCTTATTCTGACCGTCTCCACTCGGAAGACAACGCCAAACCACCGAGGAGTAAAATGCTTAGAAAGCAGTTAAAAAAATGTCATTATAATATTATGTTCTTTCGTAGGACTAAGGAATCTGAGAGAAATAATAAACTAAATCCAAGGTGGGTTACAGAGGGACAAATAAAGAAACTTAATTTTCGTACTTAATTTTTATTACTATTCAATAAATAATTTGCTAGGGAAGGTCTTCATCCTTTTACTCCGTGTCACCCGGCCCGCTCTAGCGTTTACGTAGCCCCAGACAAAAAAACAAATTGACGCCCCATATACCCCGCCGCTCATATTTTTTTAGCTATTAGGTAAAAACAGTAAATACGAAATGTAAATTGCATGTTAAATTTTGCTAAAAAAAATCGACAAGTATAAATTTCGATTAATTGGGTATTCAACTTATCAATATTTTGTTACATTCACATTTAAAATGCCGCTCTTTGGATTTACCTCCCCAGACAAATGTATGGGTTGTCCGCTCTTTAGAGCAGGCTGTGGTGCCATTTATTAAAGCGAGTCTGGTTGGTTGACGCAAGCATCTGATTTGTCACAGTCTCACCTAGTAAGGCCATAGGCCGAACAACTATGACTTTCACGTATGTTACGTGATATATACGATAAATCCGAACAACCACGGTAAAGATAATATCTGGTGGGGGGAAAGGTTTATATTTGGGACGCTAAAATACAAATTTTACAGAAACAGAGAGAAGGCCTTAAATCTACCAATCGATTTTAAAAACCTTGATTTTCACAGCAAATTTCAAGTTAAGTTGCTCGTGATTGGTGAATCAATGCATTCTATTGTCGGTACGTGTGCGCTCATACAAAAAAGTCCGGCTGATGAAAATATTCTAACTTAGTCATACGCAATGTTAACGTACGGATATTACTTTTTTGATGAAAACTACACTAATTATAAAAATACCCCTAGGCCCGTGGATTAAGGAAAAAGGTGGATCTTTGAGGGGTGAAACTCGTTAGCGTGGATTCTAAAAGAACGGTGGTTCTGCAAGGAAAAATTGACTTAAAGCACTTCTCGCTGCGCTCGAGCGCTTTAAGCCATTTTTCCGGCACATTTACTTTTGAAAACCATGAATTTCGCTCAAAGTGCACTGTTGAAGCATCCCAATGCAAATGTCGGTCCGGTTATCGCTTCTCTGCGCAAAGCTTAGATTAGTTCAATCCACACGGACTGACGACATAATGCCTGAATTCACCAATCACGAGCGACTTGGCTTAAAATTTACTGTGAAAATCAAAGTTTTTAAAATCGATTTTTAAAAAAACTGGTCGATTTAAGGCCTTCTGTCTCTGTTAATTCTCTTATTTAATATAATATGCTTATTCAGAATTCATCGAGGTTTCAATGGTAAAATTTGCATTTTAGCGTCCTAAATACAAACCTACAACCCTGGTGGGTGTAAAATTTGCTACGTTTATTTAAAAATAGTATAAATTTTAACCTCCTGACGCTGGAGGTATTTCATACCCCCTCTCAGACCCATAGGCGCAATTGGGGGGCTAGTGGGACTACGACTTCTAAACTTTTGATGTAGTTAAGCTATTGCCCATCAGTTCTCAAGTTAAATGTTGATATTCCTCTTTGGAAAAGTTACGATGTAATAAATTCAACGACATAACATACACCTTGTTGGTCTTTGAGACCGGAGGGTTTGGGGGGTACGGAATACCCCCCAAGCACATACGGAGTTGTAGGGTTTTGTGCTAATCAGTAATTCATTTCCATTCCTGTTAATTTTAAAACTTACAGATTTTACATAAATTTTACCTTTCTGATCGTCCATTTTCATCTAACAACAATAGCTTTTGTTTTTCTTAATTTTCTTTTTCTTATGTATCAGGCATACATAACCAAAAAAAATTTTAAAAAATTTAATGATCGAAGCAGAACCATGAAAAAAAATACATTTTTAAAAACTACTGAACTACAGATTTTAAATGGATAAAATTGCTTTTTTTTTAAATTGCGTTTTTATGTTGGGAATTAACAAATGCATAAAATGTAAAAAAGTATCAAAAATGAAATCTGTAAGGCGAATGATGTAGTTTCGTAATACCTACCTTCCCCTTATTTGTAGTCAATTAATGACTTTTCAATTCGATTTTCTCAAAATTGGCTGAATTGCTTGTCTTACAATTTGCACTTGTTGAAGTCGTAATCATAGCCTACATGTACAGTAATAATGGATTAAATCGGTGGGGTCACTTTTAGTCTTTTCTCATTATTATTTATTCATTTCCTCATTAATTTACTATAAAAAAACTGAAATTATAAAAAGAAAATTCTGTATATGCACAGTTTTTACGTTACTAGCATTTCAAATTAACAATATCATGAACCTAATTTAATTTCATATCAATTTTAGTTTACACTTAATTTATTTACAGTGGTAAAGAGATAAATAATTACTGCCTGTTTTCATTACGAGTTTTCCCAAATCTTACTACATAAATTTTAAGGAAAATCCTGCGGTGCGCGCTTTGTTTTATGTAAATAACTCAGAAACGACTAGATTTTCATTAAAACGCACATAAATGAAATAGTAGAGCAGAAAATTCTTTACAACTTTATTTGATGTATTTTCAATGAAAATTCAACCATTTATGAGTTATTCGCTTAAATCGAAGCACGCAATAGGCATTTCCCGAGTGCGCTCGAATGACTGCTTCTATGTTAAAACTGCACATCAGAAACTTTTATATTGAAAATTTTATTACCTCTGATTTTCCGAAAACGCGTTATTTAATTTTCTAATTTTCTTAAATAATTGCCAAATCGTACGGTTCCCTATAAAATTAATGAAATAAAAAGTTAATTCCGTTGTTTACTTTGTATGTCAGCAGTGTAATTATGATCGAAATAATAATACAGCGGAAAAGTTACTTCCTCGTTGGAAAACATAAAGCACGTGGTAATTAACAAACAAATTATGATTAAAAATCTTTTACATTTTATTACCTAATAATTACGTCTAGAATGTGTAATTTAGAAATTCTAAATTGAAATTAGAAGGTGGGTGCTAGTTGGTCTTTTTCTAACAGGAAATAAGTTAGCCCCATTACGCAAAAGCCTTAAGTTATTTTTGTGTGACTGATGGTGAACGTTTCCTGTTACAGTGCGGAAGGACACAAAAATTGGCTCCGACACCGGTAACGTTTACATAGAGGAATCTAATCCAAATGGTAAGACGTAGCTGGAAGACAACACCAATATTCATCAAATGTGACATCAGTAACTGCTACATTTTTGTAATGTAACAGAATAACGTGTAAGAATTTGAAGATATCTTTTCAACGACTTGTTCACAACTTTAAATGTGTCAATCAATATAGAAAATGTATGTGTAGAAATTCGATGTAATATATTTTGTATTTTTAGAGTCAAATACGTCACTCGTTTTCTAATGGCGGATTTTCGAAAGTTGCTATTTGATGAAGTCATTCTGATCGAAACGTAATCAAATCATCTGATTTTTTTGGGCAAAAATAAAACGATGAGACGTATTTGAAATGTTTAGAAATAATTACGCGGTACCTTCAATAGCTTGTAGTATTTTTTCGTAAATGTTTAATTATTTTAAGCTTTCGCGGCTGATTATTTTGATTTTTATTTTTGTTTAAAAATTTTGGCCCACAAAAAGAATAATTTTGGTTATACATTGTAAAAGTTTTCAGTTTTCAGCCAAGTACAAAAAATTTAATTTAATGATAAATATTTTAGTTTCAGCCTCAGTTTGAGCTCAGTTTAGTCTAGTAACTCAAAAATGGTGAGAGTTATTAAAATTGTTAAAGAAGCCAAAAGTATTCAGAGCAAAAACATAAGTAATTTTTGTGCTAATTTTTTCAAGTTATTATTTAATAGAAAAATTGGATTTCAAATTTTCTCCAATGACGTGACCACATCTACGTCATCTCAAAATTGGAAAAGACAACCAGTCTGATTGCTGTTCGACATATCGAGGTTTTTTAGGCATTAGCCACTTCTTCATTGATTGGAGGCCTAGGTTATCCCACCATGCTGATGGTTAAAAGTTTTTTGCTTCTCAGAACGATCACCCACCTAAATGTAAAACGTCAGTGATATTAGTCGCCGCAGACGGATTGAAATTTGATTAATAAGGAGGCTCCGGGGGGCCTGGGGGGTATGGAATACCCCCCAGCCAAAGAAGAAAGTAACAGTGTGCACAAATAGTTGGTATATAAGTAAGTGTTTAAGGATTTAGGCTGCCGATCGTAAGGTCATAGGTTAGATTCCAAATTATTTGTGTCGTGGTTCGGATTCCACGCTTCAAATTCCAAGATTCAAAACTTAATAATCTGAAACAGATAAAAAAAAACAGTTCCAATTTTCAGAAGCAACCATAAAATTATTCTTTTTGTTGAATGGGCTAAAACAATCCAAAAGATTGTTCCAATTTATGAATATTGTTACTAATTTATTGTCTATTTATTTTAATACAAAGTTATATATTGAATTATGTTGATTCAAAGAAAATTATTTTTGTAACTGAAAAGTATTGCCAAACGTCTGGTTAAGCAGACTTATGATAATTTAGGATAAACATGAATGAACTCCAAGATTTGAAATTATTAATAAAATTTCACGTGGGTCGAAATCTAATTAAGTTAACACATTTTGCCAAAAATACTTTAATATTTTGGCGTTTATGTCACACCCACTATAATGTTTGTTTACATCAACAATTTGTTATAAAATTTAGTGACTTATAATTTTTTGTCAAAGTTGGTCCTAAATATTTCAGCAAGTTTTGGGATTTCTAAAACGTACCAGGTGTGGTTCAGAATGATCCCTGTATCCGTTCCGTAAGAAATTGCTTCCTTCCTGTCTCATCTGAACACTGTGTAGGTAGATAAATATTTTTTTAGGGTTGGTTTCTCGTGTTAATTACGAGGGTAGTTGGGGTGTGAAATACTGCATTGAGAAATTTGATTCAAAAATCATGGGAATTTGTAACGGTTTTTTTGTTTAACCGACACGATTTTTTTCTTTTTTAATTTTTTTTGTACAAAATTGCTGCAGGAAAAATAAAATACCACGAAACTGAAAAAATATTTTATTCATCACGTAAACTAAAAGTTCGAGAAACGCTTAGAATAATTTAAACTGCGAACTTCAAGTTTGCCCATTACAAAAAATGCTTTGCCAATTTGTAATGTAAGTACCTAAAATAATGTTAATTATATAGCGACGCTATGTATATGTTGGGTTTATATTAAACCTTTAGCTTCCAAATGAAACCTCATAATTTTCAAATTTTAGCTTGTAAAGCAAATTTTTGTATAATTTCCTATGGTGCGTACAAAATTATCAACTTAGCGTAAGTTTCTGTAATTTTATGTAGATATTTACTTCTTATATTATGTATACTACTCAAAAACCTATTCATGTTAATTAATATTATTAATTGTGTATATAAAATTTATTTAAATTAACTTTATGGTAGTTACAATAATTAATATTACAACATAAACAGCAAAAAATGTAAAATTGTCTGTATAATTCTATGTCCGTGTAGAATAAAAAAATTTGAAAATTTAATTTTTTTCTCATGTATTTCAGCTCACCGCGATGGGTGCGATAAATCGGCCACAAGTAAATCTATCATTTTTGTTTCATCTCCCAAACAGTTGCAACTTTTTCGCTTTAACAATTGAAGCATTTAGTTCAACCATGCGGCTTCCGACGTCAGTTTGTACAGCCCACCGTTTTGCGAGCTATATTATTTTATAAAAGTAGAAGTGCCTATTTTAAGTCACCAATAGATAAACTAAAAGATGGTGGTGGTCAAGAAGTTTAAAATTTAAAATCAGATGCAAAACATCAGTACCTACAACCATTCAAAAAGTTATATTTTGAAATGCTTTGTATTTCTATTGATAAGTAATGACCGCGTTCGAATATTACATTACTCCGAGTAATTTAGCCATCTAACGGATTTTTGTTGAAAACAACTTATGAAGAGGGTTATAAATTACAATAATTGCTTATATTGACAGTGTTAAATTAAATTGTTTTATCATTTTTAAACTGTCAATATAAGCAAATTTAAGGTTATGTATCGATAGTTTCAACAAAAATCCGTTAGATAAGTCAGCACTTTAATTGTTCAGATTCTATCCGGTATATCCGTATTTCTTTGTTCAAAATGTGGGCAGCGCTTAGCTAAAAATACAAAAACTGAATACATATTAATCAAGATTAAATCACATGCGACGTTTCTACGTTCCTGTATCATTGGGTGTAATTGATCAGATGATCATTCTCAAGTATACTGGGCTGCAGTTACAAGAAAGATGAGTTTTACACACTTGAGTTTGACTCGTAGATAAAAAAGTAAGTAAATCAGGGTTTCTTAACCGGGGGTCCATGGACCCCTAAGGGGTCCGTGTAGTGATCGCCGGGGGTCTATGGCGAGCCTGCCTAAAGGCTCTTAAATTTTTTTTTTTTTAATTAAAAGGAAATTTTTGCAGCCCATCCAAAACGGCTCTTCAAGTTGACGTTATAATCCGGCGTAAGCAGCAGCAATCGTCACACTAACTATGTGACTATATTATGTAAAGTTCGCAAACAATAAAACCTAGTAAAAGTAAAATCTTGTTTTTTTTATCTCTTCAAAAGAGGTCCGTGGGCCTTTTGAAATTTTAAAAGGGGTCCATGACTACAAAATGGTTAAGAACCTCTGAAGTAAATGATAATGATAATAATTGATCGCATGCACGTGATGTCACATATTCCACCAAGCCTACCCGATTAAACGTTGTTTTCATTCAAATCAATCGCAAGTCGCACCATAATCACATGATGAAAAGTATCCAATCATATGAACTTGATGGGTATTTATTTATTTTACATTTATTTACATGAATGAATGAAAGTGTCACTCCTGTCCTGTCACAAGTGTCACAAAGTGTCAAGAATCACTCCTCGTTGTCCTGATCACTACAATCTTTTGTGTGTTTTTGCTTTTTCAGTTATTCTTCTCCATTCGTTCCTGTTTGGGCACTTAAATCTCCAATTCTGAATGCCCATTTCCATCATGTCTTCCCTCACTTGATTCCACCATCTCACTCTGAGTGAGATTCTTCCCCTTCTTCTTTCATTTGGTGGATTCCATTCCATTACCCTTCTCATCTCTTCTCATCACATGCCACATCCATTTCATTCTCTGAGCTTTTATACTTATTATCACTTTATTTACATACTACAGGTGAAAAAAAAAATATCGTTTCCTAACACTAACCTAAGCTCAACCGGTGGATTTCTCTTTTAACGGACTTAATCACGTTCAAAAATAATGAGGAGGATAAAATAATAAAAAATACGTAACTCAATTTATGGTAAACAAAATCTTTAGCACTACATCGCGCGTTAGTACTTACTAGTACACAACATTTTTTGTGTACACTGATTGAGAACCTTAAATCAGTTTTTCTTCTTCTTTTCCATCTACAATTTTTATCTCCTAATGCTCAGATCTCCGTACTGATACACCTATTATAGATATTCTTACTTTTTTTAACGTCTGCCCCTGATCCTTGTTGATTATCAATGAACAATAGCTGATCCAGGGGGGGGGGGTAATAAGAGCAATTGCCCCCTCCTTAGAAAAACGAATGATCATATTATTACAATAAAAAATTAAATTGGGGTAGGTAAAAATTAAAATTACTGAAAAAAAGTTTAGAGAGGATTATTATTTTTTGTATTTTTTTTTTTCATTCTATAGAATTGCCCCCCCCCTTGAAAAGTTGTTGGATCCGCCCCTGTCACGAAAAAGACAAGTTTAAATAGAAACGAGGCTGGGACAACTCGACGTCAGCCTAACTTGCCGCCAGCTCAACTCACCGCAGCCAACTCGCCATCAGCCCAACTCGCCGCTGACCAACTTGCCGCCGGCCCAACTTGCCGCGGTCAACTGAAAAGAATTTGAATTTTATGATTAAATTTTTGAACGCTTAAATGTGGTGAAGTCCCCCGGATGTTTTCTACTTTTTGACGATTAAATCGATTACCAAATTTGTTAACAAATCAGTACAAGTGTCATGCAGCCTTAAAATGCAATTTATTTATAAAATGTCTTTGTTTATAAGTGATTTTCCGACCAGCTACTCAAATATTAATTCTTTGAACGCTCGATACAAAACATAAAATCGGATCTGAAACATGCAAATTATTTCATCGATGGCTTTTATACGCCATGAAATAAAATGATTTCATCGTTATAAAGTAGAAAATATTTGTCCTGTCTTAGACCCTAAATAGAAACTGTCGTCGCCTTAAAACACAAATTGCAAATCTGTACTTGTTAGGGATAAATCTATGGGCAAAACAAAAACAGTATCAATTTCAGTAGTTCCTGTCCTGTCCGTAAAAAAAGATTTAGCAGTTATAACGCGTCCTATTACAAAAACTTCATTTAGTGTTTAAATTCAAAAAGAGCCATATAATTACACTTTCAATCTTTAAATAAATTCTGCGTAGAAGTGAATGCCCCACCCCCCTTCAAAATTTTGTCAGGAGGGAGGCTGGAGACATGCTAGCCCTCTCCCCATGTCAAACTTTGAATTCAAAATAGTTTAAATCGTTTGTGCTTCCTTTGTGGCTGTTTGTGAAAATACAATTTTTGTTTGTACTCAAATAGTTTTTAAGAAATTTCAAAATTTAGTTGAGGGGGGGGGGCTGAAAACATCCTTTTTTGAACCGTGAAAAAACCGTAAAGTTTGGTTTACGCCTAGAATTGCATTAAATAGTAAAGTAATGGTATGTAAAAATCAAACTTTCCGGTTCTGAACGATTTCATAACGATAACGAACGATAACGAAAAGTTACAGAATAAGGGAGGGGGTAAGTCTGTGATACTAAACCGTCGCGGAGTGCTTCCAAAAAAACTTTGGGGGGGAGAGGTGAATGTAGACAGGCTGCTAACACAATTCCAACCATTTTCGGCAAAGTTATGAGTATTTAAATTTTAGAGTACTACTCCGAGCAAGTTCTGCACAATAAAACCTAAATCTCAAAAACTGTTTAGGTACAAACGAAAGTAAAACTTGCACAAAGAACCATAAACGATCTAGACTATTCTAAATTCAAAAACCGCAAAATTACAAAAAGTATGCTTCCCCCCATTTTTTAAATTTCTAATTTTTTCAAAACTATTTGGGTACCTACTACCAAAAATAAAACTTGTACAAATAACCACAAACGGAACACAAACGATCAAGACTATTCTAAATATAAAAATCAAAATTACAAAAAGCATTTATCCAGCCCCCCCCTTACCTAATTTTTAAAATTTCCAATTTTTCCAATTTTTTTTTATGAGTTTTCTCGTGCTAAGAGAATCTCGTTAATTCACTCATGCGCGTCAGTATCTTTGATGTTTTTCTTGAAAACCTCAAATACTATTCGGGTACAAACAAAAGTAATGTTATCATTATCACAAACAGGCACAAAGGAAGCACAAACAATTTAGACTATTTTAGATTCAAAATTCGAAAAGGGGGGTCTAGGGACATGATCCTACCTTTTTGCTTTTGGTGTGGTTTACAATTTCTTTTTTATTTTTACTCCTTGTTGGTTTGGCGAAGTTTATATCGCCCCGTTTATATTACCCCGTGCACGTCATCACATCGAGGGTGAGTTAAAAACCGTCACCAATCTTAGATAAAAGGAAAATTAGAATAAAAAATAGAACAATAGAAATGTTGTGAAAAATACAATAAAAGAGTTTAAAGCTAAAAAAAAACCAATAGTTGCCATTACAGACATTCATAAGTAGAGATGAGACTTTTAGGTTTTTACCTTTTTTTTTATTTTAGCTCCTAATTTTATTTTATTAGTACCAAAACTCGTTTCGTGAAAAACTACGTCATATAAGCCCTATTTATTTTTACCTTTTTGGCTTTTTTTTAATTTTTACGACCTATTTTAGAATTTTGGAAACTTTTTTTTAATTATCAGTATTAATTTTTGCTTTTGTTTTAAATTTTAACAAATTATTTTAGCATTTTGAAAATTTTTTTTTAATTTTCAGTTAAAATAGAAAAAAATCTTGCCCTTATGACGCTTCTAAATTAAAATTATTTTAGTGTTATTTTTTTGTTGTAATTAAATTGTTATTAATTTAAATAATATTGAGAAAATGCAGAGTTGCTACAAAATGTTTTACGTTTAGTACTTTTTTAAGACCTTTTTTGTATTTATAGAACCTAAAATCGCTTTTTTTAGAACCTTTTTAGGCACCTTTTTTGAATTTATACGACCTAAAGATCTTACCTCTATTCATAAGACACAACAGAAACTTCAAATATTTGAATTTTTAACTATTTGAATTAAGTTTCCTACTTAATACTTCTAGACCACCCTGTTGTTCTCTCGCTACTACTTACTACAACTTTCTGACTTTAATTTTTAAAATTTATTACTAATAAATTTTTTTTTCTATAATGCTTAGAATTTTATTCTACACATATCTACAAATTTTCGCTTTGATACAAAATGGACTTACGCTTATGCTTACGGTCACTGTAAATGTTACTTACCAAACCATAAAGTCCTCTCTAACTCAAAATCGCTGATACGTTACTGGCAAAACCCAAGAAACTTAAATTTCTAAACAGTTTTTTTGCCTTCGTTCAAAGATCAGAACAAAAATAAAGCTAACCTTGATCAAATCATCCAACACTGATACTTACAGGTGGAAGTTGATTGTTCCGTGCACCTGTTAGTCGAATAACACAAAACTGCCCTTGTCGGTTAGGCAACACACATCGCAGAAATACTCATCCTAGTCCCGTATAAAGTTGGGTGCGTGGAAATTAAAAATGTTTTAATTTTCCAAGACAATGTGATGAATTCCAATTTTAAAATTAAAAGCGCACTTTTTTGATCAGTTTTCCTGTAATTTTCTTAAAGTTTGTTGTAAGGGAAACAGGGAATAGTGATGAAGAAAATAGTTGCGCAAACCTCTAGCGTAACAACACAATCCCACTTCCTTCGACAGGTCAGTCTGGAATGGCCGAAAAGCGGTCACAAGAAATGCACAGGTGTTTTTAAATGTAGTTTGTAGTAGTGTTAAATTTATTTTAGTTATTTGTAAGTATTTTAATTGTAATAAATTATGGTTTAATGTAGGGGATTTTAAGGTTAGGTTGGGTTTACTAAATTATTGTTATCCAGTGCATAAAGTGCAGTGTACTCATTCGGGACGAAGTAAATCCGTAAACCTGCTCCTCATTTCCCGATTGTAACGTTACATTAGGTGTCGACGTCAACGTTTTCGTATTGTTTAAAGTAGAAAATATTTCGACTTTTCTTGTAGTGTTGGTGTCATTTACCTGTTTACTAATCAAAACTGTGATGTAATACTTTTCTCAATAAGTAAATCGCATTTCGAAAGTGTACGGTAATTTTGCACACAAAAATAGGTCACTAACGAAATTTTTGCGCACTTGTTGCTGCTTACATTTGGTTTGTTGTTCAACTCGCGTATCGCCACTTTTTTTTTGACGTGCGCTCATCCTTGACCTAAAATTACGATTAACTAACACGAAATGCTGAATATTCCTTAATATGTTCGTTTTTGAAGGTTTCATGGAAAAGGGGTTAATTAGAATTAGTTGATAATGGCCGACACCGCGGTGGACAACGAGGCTGATTCCGGGAGTTCCGTGGTCCAGGACAGGCTCCAAGTGGCGGAAGACGAAGGAGAACAAAACGACGCTGAACGGGTGACGGCGTCTAACACAAATTACGATTCCGGCGATGGCAACCATCGCTGTGATCGGTGTGATTTTGAAGCAGTCAGTCAAAATGCCCTCACCGCCCACGTAAATCAGGCTCACTCCAACAACAACAAGCGCGGAAAAAATGACATCAAAGAGGTTAAAATGGAAGTGGAAAACAACAATCCACCGCCGGATCGTTTGCACCGAAAAATGTTTGAATGCGATGTCTGCAACATGAAATTTTCAAATGGGGCCAATATGCGAAGACACAAGATGAGACACACGGGGGTTAAGCCGTACGAGTGTCGCGTTTGTCAGAAGAGATTCTTCAGGAAGGATCATCTGGCTGAACACTTTACTACACACACCAAAACTTTACCTTATCACTGTCCGATTTGCAATCGTGGCTTTCAAAGACAAATAGCTATGAGAGCTCATTTTCAAAACGAACACGTTGGACAACATGATCTCGTCAAATCTTGCCCTCTGTGTAGTTATCGAGCCGGTTCCATGAAGAGTCTCAGAGTTCACTTCTTTAACAGGTAATTTTTTCACTCTCTAACTTTTATTTATTATTTTCTGCAAACAGAAGTTAAATTTTAAGGAAATTTTGCTGTTTTTAAATATATTTGGGTTTTATTTTTGTTTCATCCCCTATTTTTTGTTTGGAAGTTATTCGACATTTTTGACTTTGAAATTTTTTTTATTATTTTTGAATTTTAAGGAAATTCATGACACACTTGAATATGCAAGGTGGGCAAATCTCATTTTTTTTAGACATAATTTTCGCGTATTTTAAATAATATTGGGGTGTTAAAAACTTTTGAATTATAATAGAATCAGTTAAATAATCTATCAAACGATAGATAAGATCTCCAATAAAATTTATCAGATCCAAGATTAAATGCGGAATAGCAGCTAAAACATACAAACAAATTAACCTTAATGAATGACTTGTGTAATTGGGGAAGCGGGGCTAGTCCGTTTATATTTTGTTACACCAATATGAATATTGGAAAATGTTTATTTTATGATAAAGCGAACTTAAAACCGAAACCAAGGTTAATTTATAATTATTTATCTACCATTCTGTATCTAATTTCAGATTTGAAGGCTCCAACATTGTAAATATTATGTTGTTGGAGATTATATCTATTTTTCAATGATCATCTGAACAATCGCCCAATGTTTATAAAAAGTTTAGATTTTGTAATTTAAAAATGTTTACCTAATTTTTCTTTAAATTCAAAGTATCCAGTCGAAATACGAAGCGAGAAAGCTGATGTTAGCGTCCTCTACACCATTTCAACCTTTAATTTAGAAAGCATCAATTGAATTTTATATTACTCATTATTTCCTGCATCAACACTGCCTATCCCTCAGAGTTATAATAACCAGACGGGTGGAGAGGCCAAAAGTACCAGTTAATCTGATTTACAATTGATGTTTTCTGAATTAAAGCTTGAAATAGTGTAGTTAAAAATTTTCTTGTTAGAAGGTTACTTTTTTAATGTTAGAGGCGCTAACGTCGAGCTTTCTTGCTCCCTTATTGGAAAATCAGCGAAAAAGCTCGACGGTAGCGCTTCTCGTTTTAAAAAAACTGAACTTTTATCATAAACTTTTTTCATAGGGAGGGGAATTTTTTCGCTCCCTATAACTTGAGTAAATTTGAGAAAAAGATAACCCACGTTGATTTAGATGGTCGGGGACATTTAACACCAATATTATTTGAATTTTAAGTTTAAGCCTTTCCTCACCGGCTACCTCTACTTTGTGATACATTTGAAACAATAAATAATTTTATTTCTGAAATTATTTAAATATTTGAAAATTCAAAAATTACATTTCCAAAATGTTTTCCATTATTGGTCAAAAATTTGGAACTTTTTGCGGAATTTCTGATATATTATTTCTGGAATAATCTCAGGGTGACTGATTTTTTGACAACAAAATACGGGACAATATAAGGTGGCCAACTATTTTTGTACCAAAGGAAAATAGGCAGAGCAAATGATTTTACATTTTTAACCCCTTTGCCATGACGACTTTACCAATCCTGAAATAATACAGAATACAAAGCAACACAGAACAGAGAATACAAATCTATCGCAAAAAAATAATCCAAATATTTTTTCTTTTTAAATCTTTTTGGGGTGAGCGTTGTTCGCCGTCCGTGTGGGTGGATTTTTTTGAAGCTATTTTTAACCAACTTTCCGACGTCCTACAAAACTGAAATTTGGTTCGCAGCTTTCATTTACGACGAATTTTCATATTTTAATTTTGTTTTTCTAAAATTCTGAAAAATATGCAAAACAAATCGGGAAAAAACTGAAAATACTAAAATATTTCTAAATCGCATTTTTAGGGACCGCATTTAGGATGAAGTTTTTTGTTTTAATGATGGTAAAGCATCAAAGCTTTTAAAAACATCAATATATAAAAGCGTAGGGCTGTAAATTTCGTATACCAATAGCGAGTCTGCTTACCTACTTATGCTATAAATAGCCCCACGATTTTATATTGATGTTTTCAAGAAGCTTTGTTTGTTCTTATTAAAATTATCTTTTACTTTTTAGTACACCTTTTTAATTTTAAATAAAGGATATTTTATAAAAAAAATATTTCTAATTAGACAGAATGATCTATTTTTAACGCTCTTGCCGTGACAACGCGACGTATACCACTATCTTAAAATGAGGTGCATGTACCCCCCATTTCGAATTTTGAATCTTAAGTTGTCTAACCCCCTATTCTGTAAGTTCGTTATTTCGATTTCTACATACAATGGGCATATTAACCCCCCTTTCGAATTTTGAATCCAAAATAATCTCAATCATTTATGTAAAAATTATATTATTTTGTACCGAAATAGTTTTCGTGATATTTCAAAAATTATCTGGTGAGGAGGTGAAGGGGCTTATAGTACAGGAGAAATACGCAAAAAATAGGTGTTAAGTGCAAATAATTCTCACAAAAACGGGATTTGAATTTTCTAGTTTGTTGCTGGTATTTCTTTAACATACTAGAAGTCTAGAAAAATCTAAGTATGCAAAATGCGTTTTTTGGCCCAAAAGTTTTAAATAAATGACGCGCATGCATGGGTTAACGAGATTCCTAAAAAATAAGTTTTTTTAGGTATAACTAATTCCCACAAAAATGGAATTTAAACTTTTAAGTTTGTTGTTGGTATCTTTTTGACATACTAAAAGTCTAAAAAAATCTAAGTAAGCAAAATGCGTTTTTTTGGCTCAAAAGTTTTTAAAAAATGACGCGCATGAATAGACTAACGAGAATCCTAAAAAATAGGGTTTTTTGGATATCGTCGGCGATGTGACAAAATCTCCTATCTCGACTTTTTGCTAAAATGATATTTTTGTATTACTTTAAAGCCCTCACTAATTTACATGACCTGGTAAAAGCTTATAAGTAGCAAATAGTATATTAAAGTATAAGTGGATATTAAGAATACTTTACATACTTTTTTTTTATTGGTACACTTTGAAATCATTAATACTGGTATTGATACTACAAAAAATGGAAATAATATCTGACAGTAAGTGAAATGGTCGAATTTGTGATGTGACATCAGTATACCACTGTCGTTGCCATGGAAGTTTAATTAAATAATAATTAAAGAGTTGACATTTTTTAACTTCCTGTTTCTTAGGTTGTTGAAGTTGCCATGGTAACTTTAAAACACGCGGGTTTTTGAAAGTTGGATTTTTGCACGCTGATGCGTACTTTAAATAAGCATTATAGGATACCAATAAAAAAAATTTATTTTATATTGCACTGAATCATTATTTGTATTTTATACCTTGACAACGAGATATATTAAATAGGCTATAATGCACTAAGGCGTATAAATCATATTATGCCCTCTCATTCATAAAACAAACAAATCGTCATAGATACAAGCCACCGCAAACTAGGAAATTTAGCAAAATCAAATTCAAAATTTATAAAAATGTCAAATGTTCACTAATTCAAATGCAGTGAAATATAAAACGTTGGATGCATCACAGGCATTACTCGATGTTGATGCTCTCGGGCAACTTAAAAACTCTCGGGCCTGGCGGTCCTCGATTTTTTAATCTGGTTGCCCTCTACATAAACATCTCCATAATGCCCTTGATACATAAATAACCATACTTTGAAATTCTGCAAAAAACAATAGATTTTTAGTATGTAAAAAAAGTACCAACAATAAACTTAAAAATTTTAAATCTATCATTGTGAGAATTAGTTATATTCAAAAAAAAACTAATTTTTTAGGAATCTCGTTAATCTATTCATGCGCATCATTTTTTTAAACTTGCTAGACTTGTAGTATGTCAAAAAGATACTAACAACAAACTTAAAAATTTAAATTCCATTTTTGTGGGAATTAGTTATACCCAAAAAAACTTATTTTTCTAGGAATCTCGTTAATCCATTCGTGCGCGTCATTTCTTTAATAGATACTTTTGGGTCAAAAAAACGCATTTTGCATACTTAGATTTTTCTAGACTTTTAGCATGTCAAAGAAATACCAACAACAAACTAGAAAATTCAAATCCCGTTTTTTTGAGAATTATTTGCACCCTAAAACCTATTTCTCCTGTACTATTAGAGACTTGGTTTTTTGAAATTGAGAATTTTTTGCTTCAAAATAATCTACATAATTTATTTGTACATTTTTTTGTACTCAAATAGTTTTCTAGGTATCATTCAAGAAAAACAACGACACTGTTATTTGTTGTTATGTTGGAATTATACTTCAATTTTCGATAATTTAAGGGGTAACACCACTGTGACAGCAGAAAAGAAGCAAAAAGCGGTTATTTTTTAGTTTTTTTTTAAATGAAAGAAAAGGTAATAGAATAATAATTAAATCTAATAATAATATTCGAGGAAGTTATTAAGCATATAGTATTAAGGGTAGATTTATTAATCTTTAGTATCCCAAGTAAATTAATCTGACAAATTATTTTCATAAAAAATTACTTGATTAATTTAATTTTTACGATATTAATTTTTCCTCAGTCAAATTTACTTACTTAGAATTGGAACACTAACTAGAAAATTATATCTAAAGCATTTTAAAAAAAATTATCATGGCCGAATATTGAAAAACAGCGACACCGGAGCCGTTCTCGTGAGATATAATGAAGTCAGTGACGTAACAACGCAATATTTAGATGTACTAAATTATGGAATTAATTAATTTATTTGGTTTTTTTACTCCATTCTTTGATTCGTGGTTGTATATAAATATGGTGACAACAATTGTTTTAGGAAAAAAATAGTACTATACCCTGTTCATTAGTCAGGTACAGTGAAGCCCCTCCCAAATAGAGCACGCGCTGTTTCGAATAGAATGGAATGGAAAATAATATCGCCATAAGCTTAGGTACACCTGACTAATGAACAGAGTAGTACAAAAGTACTGACGCGCATGAATAGTTTAACGAGATTCCTTTTATATTATCTTTGTTTGGTATCACAGTCCTAGTGCTACACTAACTACAAATTGATAGGTGTAAAATCACCAATCCACTTTTTACACAAATCAATTTTTTTGCAATTTTTACACTAACTTACTCGGAGTAGTTCAGTGTAGCATACCAAACAGACCTATTACGTTACCTTAGCTACAGCCGTGTAGTGATGTGACTTTTGGTTGGTTGAGTACGAGTACAGAGCGGAAATTCTGTGTTCAAATCCACAAGCTGTGGTGAAATCGATATTGATTTATCTGAAATATGTAATATGTCTATTGTCGGACATTTAATGCGTAATGTGGGGTGTTTTGTCTTGAAAACAGACCGCATCAATTTATAAACATTTAAACTACCAGAATAATTACTATTACAAGCCCAATGTCCAGTTTAAAATCCTGTACCACTGTTTCAATTCTTGACCTGATTTTGTTGAATTACAATCTAATTGATGGTATTAAATTTTTCTGGAACATTTTTTAAATGTTGCCAGAACAGGCAACATAGTCTAATCCGTGAAGCAAATAAGAAGTTAAAATTTTCTTAAAATGCTCTGTAAACGAAATACTCACGAAAAATCGAACCTAGTCGTGTATTTCACTTGTTTTTGTAAATGTTATAGAAAATTTTGTGCTTCATAAACTTTGTTAAGGCCACTTCAACCGAATTTCATGGGAAATGCGCGTGCATAAGCGCGCTAAGGTCGAAAATTTGAATTTAACATTAGGAGATTAGTTTATAAAACCTATTGAAAAATTGAAACTACCAGAATAATTCCAATTGGAATTGCTAATTTCATTTATATACGGAACTGAATTATTTACAAGTAGGTAAACCAGTGATTTTCAAAGGAGATATACAAATTAAACCTTGCCTTGAAAGGGCTAAAAAAAATTAAATTCTTACAATAAAATATTTCCGCCTCATTTTTGAATGACAATAGTAGGTACTTATCCGCGGTTTTAATTCTTTTATTACTAGTCCAAGCATCAAAGCTTTAATTGTATTAGGAGTTACAGCAGGATCTAACTTAGAAGTATAAGAAATACTTAAATAAATAAAAATAATAGCTGAAAAATGATGGTAATTCTAGTATAGCTAGTGAATTACTACTGGTTGTATCAGGATCCATCACTTTTACTTCTGAGGTTAACGTAGAATAAAAAATATTCACTGTTATGGGGTGATTGAATTCTAACATGAATTTTGCACATGGGGTGCATAGGGGAAAGGCGGGGGGGGGGGGGGGTTTGGAATTTTTTCTAATTTCTAAATTATTCCACAGTAGCCTAACCCCTTAAGAAAGGTCAATTTACCTTATTTGTTATAAAATTTGTAAACTCACAAATTGTCAAATTACTTTTTGTATAAAAACATCTATAAAGTTATTAGTTACTAAATATAGTATTGTTTAATTGGTGAAAGTTGCATTTGTTCCATTAAGTTTTTTAAGTAAAAATACCGTAAATTTAAACTTAATATTTGTGCTACTTTCAAATTGGTTGATTTCGTTTTTTGATGAAGAACCCTAAAATTAATTTATTTCTTTGTTTTCAGACATGGAATTGACTTAGATAATCCTGGTCCTGCAGGTTCATCTGCATCTTTACTAGCTGCTGCTGCTCAAGGGTACCCACTGGACGCCAATGCTTTGAGTTCACTTAGCAACTTATCATCCGGTCTCTCGGTTAGTGTAGCTGCTGCAAATTACAGTGATTCGGGTGATTCAACCGGTGCACG
Organism: Rhagonycha fulva; assembly: GCA_905340355.1. NCBI lineage: Eukaryota > Metazoa > Arthropoda > Insecta > Coleoptera > Cantharidae > Rhagonycha > Rhagonycha fulva. Next base: position 12,909,985 of record HG996558.1, read on the forward strand.
TTCGACTGATAATGCAACTCCACCGATGCATTTCTTAACCCCCCATGTTGAAATATCAATGGCAGACGCTCCCACCTCAGTTTTCACTTCATCTTTGGTAAGTCACCCCTGTTCATCTCAAAGAATTAATTGTATTCCACTGTAAGGTAGAAGTTAACAAGAACTTCTACCTTACAGTGTTTTGTACAAACACAGTTTTACTCTATCAACTTGCAGGGTGATCAACATTCAAACTTGCAGCCAGGCCAAAGTGGCGAATCTTCATCCCAAAGAATGAACGGTGAATGCCCCAGCTCACCACAATCGGCAGATTCTAACTCGAATGCTCCGTCCAGTAGTCACATACAACCAAATTCCTTAAGAATGGATCAAGAAACGAGCATCACGCCGTCAATTTCTTTAATTCCAATCAAGCAAGAACCTTGTGAAGATTCCTACGATGGTAAACGAAACGGTTCCAACTTAAGTTCTTCACCATCTGGAAATGTGCAAATGCAAACAGCAACTTCGAGCAGTCTGAGTTCCTTGATCAAAGTGTCACCTTTAAAGAGTTTACTGAGGGAAGATTTGAAAAGAAAAATATCCAGTCGTAACGCTTCTGCGCGAGGTAGAGCCACCGCTTCTCCGAATTCCAATCTCGATCCTTCTCACGACAATGCAACTACAACAAATGGGACGATCACGTCGACGGGATCGGAACAACCCTCCGATTCGTCTGCGTGGAGACCAGGTAAAAGGTCAAGTTTACAATGTGCCTTTTGTGGAATAGCTTTTCCTGATCAGACATTGTACTTTTTGCATAAAGGATGCCATTCGGATGCTAATCCGTGGAAGTGTAATATTTGTGGAGAGCAATGCTGCAATGTTTATGAATTCAATTCGCATTTGTTGAGTAAGAGTCACCAGTAGTAACAGAGATGCCAGTACAAAAATAAGTCAAATCAGACAATCTTAACTTACAAATAATCGAGTAGTTCACACTTTAGTTTTTATATCGGACTCGGTCACTTCTTGTAACAGAAACACGATGTGATAACAAATTGAAAGTACCAATTAATGCTCAAAATTGTTGATCAAAATTTTGATGATATTTTTTTAAAAGTGCCTGCCTATGTGATGAAAAAACGAAAAAGTGAAAAATGCTCTAAAACTCCGTCCAATTGTTGAAGTTAAGAAAATTTTAATTATATTAAAAAGGTATATTTACAAGACGTACGTTGGTAGTCACACATCCTATGATTATTAATATTTTAATTATTGTTAAAAATGTGTATAGTTATACGCTTCATGATTTTATTGAATGTGGTGTTGAAATTTAAATAATTCCATTTTATTTTTTTAAATTTTAGAATTAAATTACATATCGGGTAGCTAGTCGTCACTTTTTCAAATAAATTTGCCTAAAAAGGATCAAATTTAGAACCATTTTTTATAACTTGGATACTTACAAGTGGAATGAACCTCATAATTTTACACAACTCCAAATAAATTCTCAAATTCTCCACATAGTTCATTTAGCACGATTATTATTGGATCTACAATGTACGAAATTTTATACCCAACAACTTCGTTTTCTAAACATTTTTTGTAAGATTAATAATAATTTATAATTTTCTAAAATTGCAGCACCAAAGCAATTCGCAGTTTTGATCAGTTTTACCTTCATTTTTCAAGCATTTGGAATCTTGGAATTTAATTTTTGCCTTTTTAATTAAAAAAAAATATAACTCAAAATGTAGAGCGTCAAGTTCCCTACAAGAAATGTTTGAGCAATATTTTTGTAAACACCAATTAGCACGGTTATTATTGGATCTACAAAATATTTTACTTAATCTTTTTTTGTAGGAAATTTTATACCCAATGACTTTGCTTTTCAAACATTTTATCTATAGTTTTATTTACACTACTTTTTCAAAATTCAACTTTTTTTTGAGGTTTTTGTTTTACTTTAAGTATCCAATTTCGAGTTTGTTGACTTAGTTTGTAATAAAATAATTAATTGATAGGTAATCTGCATTCCTTTTATTCACTTTAAAAATTAATTTGGTTACAGAACCAAGTTGATCCTAAATATGTACAGTATTTATTAATATTTTTATGGCATTAAAATAGTTGCCGTATAGGACGTTTTGTTTAGTGCAATATTGCGGTGACTTGATATTTTTTTATGTATACATTCCATTTTTTGAAAAATTTATGTAATGCTAAATTTTATATGTATAGTTTTTTTTAAGAGAAGTAATCATATTAGGTACTACATTAGTTAATTTTTTAAACAGCAATTGCCTTGTAAGTGCCTTACACTGAGAGGGAAAAAAGATGTCTTGTTAAAATTATTTTTATTGATTTAATTTAGTAGAATTTATACATATGAATGTTTCTTTCTTCATGTCAGATGTAACTTTTTAAATTTTGGAAAGATTTTATTATTGTAAGTTACAAAAGTTATTTTATTAGGAGATACAAAAATAAATAAAACTATTTATTGTTATTTATATAAATAGTTATGAGATGCTCTATATTATATTTGCATTTATTGGTGAACGGGATAAAAATATATCATAAAATATTTTTTTGGAATTTTATTTATGCGGAATTCACAGGAGGTAGGGAAATAAACATAAATTGTGGAGGAACAGGGGTGTAGTAATCTCATCACCCTCTACCAAAAAATTGAAGTAAGAAATGATTAAAAAGTAAAAATTTTACTTTGGCATCAAAAAGACCGATGATTTTTGTAATTCACTCCTCCCATCCTGCACACCTTTTTAGTTTTAAAAAGTCCTATTTTAGAGGGTGGAACCTATAAATTGCAAGTTAATCTGCCCCCTCCTACTATATAAATTTTTATAACTAAAATAAAAGCTTTCAAAAACGTGAGACCCCCCTTCCAAAATCACCCCTTTGCCATCAAAATGTTTTCACTATTTTTAGAATATTCGCAAATTTAACATTAATAAATTTACATTTTCAAAAATTTTAGATAAAATAATAATTTAACCCACTCAAAACTACCCCCATTCCGCTTAGAAATTTTTTACTATTTTTGCAGCATTCACAGTTAAATTTGCAGTTTCACAGTAATATATTTAAAGTTTCAAAAATTTTAAATAAAATTTTCATTGCTTAATACCTCCACAAAGCCACCCCCAACATTTGAATTTTTTCACTATTTTTGCAGTGCTCACAAATTTATCGCTAATATATTTACAAAGTTGCAAAAATTCAAAATTTTTATTACCCCCCCCCTCTCATAAATCACCCTTTGCGATTGAAATTTATTCACTATTTTTCCAGTATTTGCAGATTTAAAATTAAATAAATTTACATCCTTTAAAAAATTGGTTTAGAATTTTTTCACTATTTTTGCAGTGTTCACAAATTTAAGGGTAATATATTTACCAAGTTTCAAAAATTCAAAATTTTTGTTCGCCCCCTCCCCATAAATGACCCTTTGTGATGGAATTTCTTATAAAGTTAATAGTTTTACATAAAAATTTGAAATAATAACTCGATATAATTAAGGTTTTAATATTATTTAAAAATTTTAGACAAAATGTTACAATTTAACTCCCTCTTTTTAGTTTTAGAATTTATTCACACATTCAGCGTTAATATAAATTTACCAAGTTTCAAAAATTCTAATCTTTCTTTTTTGCTGTTACCCCCCTTCAAAAATTAACCTTTTTTGAAAAAAAAAATTTAATTTTGGTGCCTCTCTCTTTCATTTATTTATTAAAATAATTTATTATACATTTTTAAATGATAAAAAAGCCACTAAATCCAATTTTTTATTGTGGATGTTAGGGGTGCTATTTAAAATTTCAAACTAGGGGCAGCCGGTAGGGAAGGGGTTAAATGTAAAATTCAAATAATATTAGTTTTGAACGCTTTTTCTTTTACTCAAAAACAAAAGTTACCTTTGAAATAAATATCCGGTATATTTGGAAGTGCAGGAGTAAAGGAGAGATCTGAAGGATGATTTATCATAATTCATAAGTAACTAAAAATTTAAGATTTCTATTTTCTTCCTAGCACCAGGATACGCAACACATCTTGAACAGCGCATCTTTTCTGACTTCTTCAGAATTATTTTCATACAGAAAACGCGTTGTGACGAATTGTAAAGTTTCAACAATTTTTTTTCAAATTCATCATTTTTTTAGTAAGAGCAAAGGCGGAGGAGCATCTGAGAGATTATTCTGCATAACGACCGAAAATTTGAGGTTACTCCATTGATTTGTTATTGCTTCATTTGATTCGTCCAGTTTTCTTCTCAGTTCATCATTTTCTTGCTCAAGAAATTCGATTCGTTTTTGAAGTTCCTGCCTATCTTCATTGAAGATGTGACACTGCTGACAACCTTCAAAACTTTGTGAAATGAAGTTTTCCGTGTCAGCAAATTTTATTTCTTCGTAATCTGAAAAAAAAATTTGAAAACTTCTATATTACTATTGTAATATTGCATTTCAAATTAAAAATGACATTTTTATTGCCATAATTTAATATGGGGGGGGGGGGGTAGAATGATAGTGAAATATCACTGCCTGATCACCTTGGTAATCTGGTCTCGCCTTAGAACCTGTTGAATATCGCGTTTTACATTAACAAAACGCCACCATGATGAATAATTTCAAACTCGTTTGTAATGTATAGTAAATACCAACATAAACACCATAAACAAACATTTTCTTTTGATTACATTACAAACGCCACCACACGGAATAATTGGAACTGCTGAAAGACGTAATGTTGTTATTGTCGGTGGCGCCACCAACGGTAATGTAAAACGCGAATAACTAGAACCAAGGTGAGCATCTTCAACCTCCTAAACACAAATCTTAGAAAACTGGGAACTCTGTGGCAGTCCACTCATTAAAAATATCTCTGAACGCCTTCAATCACCTAAACCAGAATCTTAGAAAACCGTGAACTCTGTGACAATTCAACTCATTAGAAATTCACCCCAAAGCTAAGAAATAACCTAAATTTTAAGTTAACAGAACTCGTAAACCATGTTATTATAGCACGGCGTTGAAACTACAGCAGCCGCGGTCCATAACCACGCCTCGTTACAAGACTAGGTGAAAGTACACGGACGTTTACTAGAATGCATCAATAAGGTCAAAATTTGCGTAAAAATGTAAACTTTAAAATCGATTTTTGAAATTACTATGCTGGAAAGTATAAATTTGACCAGCCTCTTAAATGTAACCAATCCACAATTGACCAAGCAAGATCGAATTTGAGTTCATAGTAAACTTAATAGAAAATCATGGACTTAGAAGTCTAACCTAACCTTCTAAGTCCATGCAGAAAACACAGTAAAATGCGGTTAGAAATATTGGGAAAACTTTCACGATTTCGTAGTTACACGACACACTTTTTAAAATGCAGATGTCGCTTATTTCAATCCAACCCACTTTCATCACTCTGCTTCTTCTAAGTTTGAGAAGCACTGCAACAGACTTACCAATTACAACGTTGCTTTTATCTTCGTCCTCGTCCATGGAATTTAGCGAAATTTCGGTTTCCTCCTCACACTGCTCCTTTTCTGTTTGGGTTACTTGCGATTTCAACATTTTGTCGTACGGCCTTTTCCTCGCTTTTTTTCTTTTATCATTTTCTGCGCGGGTGAGTTTGAGCGACGGAAAGGCAGTTTTCAATAAACGTTTCCTGGCAGGTTGATTCATTAATTCACCTCGCAGGTCACGTTCGTAATCCTCCTCGGTGAAATGAATGGAACAGACATGACAGGTGACGGGATTCCATTCTTCTGGGAGTTTACATTTATCAACCCATACTTTTTGTAGGCGTTCATCTTTAGGAAACCTGTGATAAGACACTGCTTTTCCCGTTTTTGCCCAATTATTGTTGCATGCAGTAACAATGCAACGCATTTTCGGAAACGCGGTTTTTAATAACAAATACTAAAGCCGACCCTGTCGCACTATTTAGAATAAATTTCAGTAGTACACAGTTTTACGTAAGCTATAATTGATAAAAAAATTTGTGCACGGTAAGACGGTTTTCAAGTTTTCGTTTTTAGTCGAATTACTTCAAATAACGAATATTCTGCTGCGACGTTTGACAGTTGCAATTTTGACAATTCATTTGACGTGCGCGGCGTGAGTGGGTACTTGCACATTTAAAAAAAACGAATTTTTTATTTATATAGGTGGAATTGGAGGTGAGTTCCTGTTTGACTATTTTTAAATTTGTTCAAAAATATTTGTGGTGTGACATTTCTGAAAATTCAACAGGTTGGCCGTGCCCGCATATAACCTAACTTTTTGGTGAAGTTTCTTTTTTTAACCTTTTTGTTTTGATGGCCGGTAAACGTACTGCTGACAGTGACTTAAATCATGAAAATTGGGATCGAGACGACGAGCCTGAGGAAGCCGGTAGTTTCTCCAAAGCATCTGCGGATGTACTGAAAAGGAGGGTTATTAAGGTCGCCAAACGAAGAGGTCCACTTGCAGGTTCGTCCAACGTAAGTTGCCGCTTCTTTTTGTATGATTACTTTCAGGTCTTATTTGAGTCTTTTTTTAGTCAGAGGAGAGTGGGCCAGGTGTATTTGCAAAATTTGGCGGGTTTTCTAAAACCACCACCATTCCACCACCATCGGCAAACGCTTTCAACTTTTTAACAAATTTAAACAAGGAGGCGAAGGTGGAAGAAACTAAAACGAACGGTGCCTCCGTATCTTCATCTCCTAAGACTGATTCAGCTCCAACTACTCTCTTCAAGATGCCAGACAATAAAAAAAACGATGCGAAATCGGAAGAATATTACGCCAAACTAAAAGGTTTAAACGAAAGTGTTTCCAGTTGGATAAAAAAACACGTGGACGCCAATCCATTTCTTAACTTGAAACCAATATTTTGCGATTACGAAGAGCACTACAATAATTTGGAAAAAACATACAAAAGCAACGAAAGAAGTGAGAAAGTCGAAGAGAAAGAAACTAAAAAGGATGAAATCCAGGCAAGTAAACCATCATTTGCCTCCTTTGCTTTTACTCCTATCACAGCTTCAACGACTGCCTCACCTACAACCACTTCGACGGTACCAACCACCACGCCCTCGACTTCGAAATTCAGTTGGGGAAGTTCACAACCATCAACGTCGACGTCAGGTTTTAAATTGGGCGGCGGCGATTTAACCACCAAGGGTTTTACTTTTGGAGGTGATTCTGGGAATAAAGGTTTTACTTTTGGTGGTGATACGGCGGCCAAGGGTATAAGCTTTGGTGGCGCTACTTCACAGCAGCCTTTTGGATTTTCAAACGTTGCTAAGTCGGAACAAACAACAGAAACTAAAGAAGAGGAGGAGGATGAACCACCGAAAGTTGATTTTACACCGGTAGTGGAAGAAGGTCACATTTACTCGATTCGTTGTAAAGTTTTTGTTCGAAAGGATGGGCAGTTTGGTGAACGTGGTGTAGGCAACTTGTACCTTAAGCCAGTCCCCGAGAGTGATAAGGTGCAGTTGATAGTTCGTGCCGACACAAATTTAGGTAATTTATTGTGTAATTTTATTTTATCGGCGAGTATTCCTATGCAAAGAATGGGAAAGAAGGACGTGATGCTGGCGACTTTACCGACGCCTGACAGTAAACCTCCGCCTGTGCCGGTGTTGTTTCGAGTTAAATCACCAGAAGAAGCAGACGAACTGTTAAAAACTTTAGAAAAGCATAAAAAATGAGTGGCAAAAACGGAAAATATTTGTTTGTTAAATTTTGTTGGATGTATCACTTGAACAATAAAAATTTTTTTATTCAGTTTTGTTTATCAATTAGTTTGTTATCGAGAAAAAAGTTCTAAATCCAATAATTAAATGGTGATGGATATTCCACAGTTTTATTTAATAATTTTTTTTGGAATCCAATCGAAAATTTTTTTTATTTTCTCTTAACAATTCATAAGAAAATAATAAATGATTATAAACAACTTTCAGGCAGGGACGTGCCCAACCAACTTTTTTCAGGGGGAAGCACCTCAAATTTGCCAACTGAATTAATTCAAAATTGCCAACTTTTTGTAAGTTTTGACACTTTTTGTAAATTTAAACAAAAAAAATTGCCAAATTGACCAACTTTTGAGTGTTTTTGGCAACTTTTTAAAACATTGGGGGGGGGGGGAACTCCCTCCCATGGGCACATCCCTGCTTTTTTACAGGTTATATTCAGAGGGAAAAGATAGCTATTACTTTAAGAAACAACATCAACGTAACCCAAAACCTAAAGTAAAGTAATAATTCATAAACATAATAAATACAGTGTGTTCACGAAAAGTGGTAACAGTGAATAATTCTTAAATATTACTAGATACAAATAAAAGTTTAAATAGTTTTTTATTCAACTCTAAATTTTCTATTGGAAACTGCCAAAGTATATTTTTTTATTCTTCAAATTCAACCGGAAGTAAGCATAAAATTTTTTTTCAAATAGCAACATGTTTTTTTTAACATTTTGGCAACCTGCAATTTTATTCTCTATAAATACCTATAAAATTTTCATAAGGTTACATAAGAAAATATTTGAGAAAATGTAAGATTTAAACAAGCAATAATAATTTACTGATTATTTACACATAGGTATGTAGAGTGCCATGAAAAACAAAACATCACGACACCGAAAACACAACATTTCATTTATCTGATAAATTTTTCAAAATTGTCACCGTTTTGTTCAAGATATGATTCTAATTTTCGCAGAAGTTCTGGCGATTTGGTGATAATTCTGTAGCTTGGAACTGAAAGGGCCAATGTCACTTTTTGGCTGTTTTGAGTTAGATATTGCATCAAGTCTCTTTTATTGTGAACTTGTTTATGGCAAAATGGCCAATTTAAAACTTAAGTTATAGTAGGTCTAACGAATAATTTAGCAGCCAATATCTTACAGATATATTAAAAACTATTGGTGCTAAAAAGGCCAAAGTAGACATTGGCCCTTTGAAACACAAATTATCCAATAAATATCTGTACATATAGTCTAACTAAGGTAAAAAAGTTGATGAACGCAACTTTTACTTTGAAGCAGTTATAAATAAAAGAATTTTTAGTAAAAACTTTAATGTCATTTATCTCAAAAGTGCATTTTATGACATTGGCTCTTTCAGTTCCAAGCCACAGAATTGATGGATGCTAAATTAATTTTGGTTTTCAAATTTTTTAAATTTAAAGATAGATTTGCCCAAACTACCATTTTTAAATGACTCCATAAAAAGGGTCTAATGGTGTCATATCATAATAATGGTGTTTTGTTTTTCATAGCACTCTACATACGTAATTAATAAATTATTATTGTTTGTTTAAATCTTGTGTTTTCTCGAATTTTTTCTTATGTAACCTTATGAAAATTTTATATGTATTTATAGAGAAAAAATTACAGATTACAAAAACGTTAAAAAAAGACATGTTGCCATTTGAAAAAAAAATTTTATGTTTACTTCCGGTTGAATTTGAAGTATAAAAAAATATACTTTGACAGTTTCCAACAGAAAATTTGGAGTTGAATAATGAATGAAAAATGAATTTTTCTATTTCATACTTTTTAAACCATTAGGGCCTTGCCTTCATTAACTAGGAATGTTACTTCACGACGGACGGTTGATGTTGAAACAAAGCTCATTGATGCTCAAACATTTAACACAAATTTCACCCAAAAATTCTAGTGGGGGGGGGTCGATCTTATTTTATTTTATTGGGAGGAGAGGAAAGTTATAAAAAACCTAGGTTTGAGTACGAAAAAGACAGATCCACCGGTTGAGCTTAGGTTAGTGTTAGGAAACGATTTTGTTTTTATTAGTGGACCGTCAAAAGAGGAATCCACCGATCGAACTTAGGTTAATGTTAGCAAACAATTTTTTTTAAATAATGGATCGTTAGAACCATCTTAGTTAAGATTTTAATTTACTTATTTATTTCAAAATAAATTACAATTTCTTATAGATTTATACATAACTAACAAATTAATTTATAATTAGTGTTTTAATTTTTATTTCAATTAATTTAATTTCAATCGATATTTTTGGCGACATATTGAAATGCTTGCCCCCCTCCCCCCATTTAATGTTATTGCGTCCTTTAGGCTGAAAATCGCTGGTGCAATACCCTAACTTTATCATAAAACCAGTACCACGTCCTATCCACGCTAGTCCATAGATTCAAATTTAGTAACCATTTGTCTACCAATTTTAAATTTTTAATAATTATTATTAGTTTTTATTTTTTTTTTAATCCAAAAATTCTTTATATCTTAGATTTATACATCTTATTTTGTGGCTGTTCAAAGCACTTTTGACCACAAACTCTTTACCACAGTCTAAACATTTAAAGGGCCTCTCCCCACTGTGTAAACGCAAATGGTGTTTTAGGGTTGTGGGTTGAGAAAAACATTTTCCACATTGGTTGCACTTATGTGGTTTGATTCCTTTGTGAGTATTTTCGTGTTCAGTGAGACGGGTAGAATTGGGGAATGATTTTGGACAAAAGTTGCAGCTGTAGGGTTTATCACCAGTATGAATCCGATAATGGTTTTTCAATTTATCCATTCCACTTAGTTCCTTACCACATTGGTCACAATAGTACGACCTTCTTCTATGTTTTTTTAGGTGAACGCTACGATCACCTTTGGTTTTGAACGTTGCTTGGCAATACTTACACTCAAAGTTTCCAGTTACGTGTTCTTGCTTCATGTGTGAATTCCTATATCTGGAGTACATAAAGGTCTTGTTACATATTTCACACGCAAAGGGTTTTTCACGACTGTGAAAAAATTTGTGCTGCAGATAATGTGTAAAAACGTAAAACCTCTCATCACAAATATCACACTTGTACTTTCGGAATTGGGGGTGTTTGGCCTGCAAGTGACCCCTTATTTTACAGATTAATTCGTCTGTGAATGAGCAAAGAGTGCACCTGTATAGTTTATCATCACTATGTAGCTGAAGATGTTTTATAAAATCGATGGTAAGTTTCTGTTTTTCTCCACAGGTATCGCACTTATGCATGAAGGGGTGAGACTCTAAATGTTGATTTAACGCCGTTTCGTCATTAAACATTTGGGAACAAATTTCGCACAAAAATATTGGGGATCCAAAATTTCTTTTTTTGATTTCTTTTACCTCAGATTTTTTTTCTTTGGAGTTCTTTCTAGTAGAAGTGAGTAAATTTTTGGTAATTTTGTGGTGGGTCATCAAATGAGATTTAATCGTAGAAAGCGTTTTGACTTTGCCATAGTCACATAAATGACAATTATAAAGGTTTTGTTCATCGTGAGTCCGAAGATGATTTATATAGTCGATTAGTGTTTCGAAACCTTTGTGCTGACATTTATCGCAAATGTATTGGTATTCATTGGATTGCAAAGCGATTCCTTCATTTTCAGTATTTGGATTAGATAAATTGTTCTGTTGTTCTTCAATATCAAGAATAAATTCATAAAGTTCATCTTCAGTATAAGGATATTCTAAATCGAAATCTTCTGGTAAACCGTTTTGTTCTAAGTGTTCATTTATAAAATTACCTAATGCTAAATTAAAATCTTTTCCAATTAAATCATGTTGTGACCCTTGTTCTTTTTCTTCTTGTATATGATTCATTTTTTTCATTTGCTAATTAAACTATGACAATATTACTTTTGATATAATTATTATTAGATATTTTGAATTTGTTTATATACATTTTTTTTATTTATAAATTTTTAAATTGGCGATTATCTGATTTCATATAAGATAATCGCAGTTTTTAGGTTCTAATGTAATTAAATTATTATAATTATTATTAATGTTACAACAAAGCGTCTACAGGAACACAACAAACTATGTAAGAACGGGAAATTTGAAATCGGAAGAATTTATACGATGGAAGGGCTGAGACAGGGTGGTGGGTTGAGCCCTATATTATTTATAGTACTAATGGACGTGGTGATTAAGGAAACAAAGGCAAAGACCAAAAAATTAGTAGTAGGATATCGAAACATGTAAAAAGTGGAGATATCAGAATGTGCATTTGTCGACGACCTGGGGATATTTGCAAGTAGTGAACAAAACCTGCAACACAACGTTGATAATGGAAGCTGGCCTTGGAAAAAAGGGGTATGAAAATAAATACAGAAAAAAACAAAAATTGGGAAAAATGGAAGGAGAAATGAAAATTAAAATCAACGGACGACAAATCGAACAGGTGAAGCAATTCAAGTACTTGGGCATAATCATTGATGAAAATGGAAGCTACGAGGCTGAAATAAACAGTAGAGTGAATTCGGCAGCAAATTTATACTATGCATTGGGTAAAACAATTGTAAACAAAAAAGAAATTTCCAGGAGAACAAAAATTATTGTATATAAAACGATCTATCTACCGACACTAACATTTGGATGTGAGTCATGGAACTTGACACAAAGGATGAAAAGTAAAATTCAAGCATCAGAGATGAAGTATTTGAGAAGAGTGGAGGGTGTAACGAAAATTGATAGAATTAGAAATGAAGAAATAAGGAATAGACTCGAAGTGGAACCAGCAATGAGAAGGGTAAAAGATAGTCAGCTGAGATGGTTTTGACATTTGAAGCGGAATTAGAGAGATATGCCAGTTAGAAATGTATGGCAGGCAAGACCAGCAAAAAAAAGAACAAGAGGAAGACCAATGAAAACCTGGGACGACGATGTTGGACAGATCCTGAAAGAGATGAGGAAAACCTGGTATGAGGCAGGACAATTAGCGTTAGAGAGAAGAGAGTGGCAAAAATTTGTAAATAGAGAAACTTGAGAAGAGAGATGGAAACCTCAACACCTTCGGGTAACATGAGGATTTATGATTTTGAATTGAATGAATTAATGTTACAATAAACGAAGATTACTAAACCATACAACCTGAGCCCGGACTTGTACACGGCCCTGACTAATAATTTTAAACCATGAACTATAATCTATGTTTTCAATAAAGCGTTGATTAAGTAATACCAACCTAAGTTGATATTTTTAAGATGTTAATCAACTAGGGGAAATGTGCCTATGATGAACCCCTTAAGGATATATTATTATATCTTTCTTAGTTTTAGAGTTATTAATTTTTTTATATGAAAATTTATACTTAATTATTTGAAGTTTATTTTAGTATAAAGTGAATTTTTTACCATTTAATTTCCTGTTTAATAATATAAGCATTTAAAAAAATAGTCCAAAGTCCAACTTTTTCCAACTTAGTCAAAAAATATATGAGTCTCAAGCTTAGAAATGAGTAATCTGAGAGAAAATTTATAAAATAAAAGTTTTAGGACGTCAAATTCTGCGTCCAATGAGTACTAACATTTTTAAATTCGGTCAAGTACACCTCTCCAAATTGGCAATCTCCTGATGTCTGGCAAGTGGAGGTGATAGGATGCTCTCATCATCCTGCTCTGGTTGTTCCTCGGGCTCCAGTAGCTGGTTGAAATAATCTTTGTCGTTATCATCGTCAACTACAGGTGGTAAAATGTTGTCGCATTGTAGACCACAGCAGTGCTTGCATATGGAAGAGCACTTCAGGGATAAGGAAGCCACGTCTCTAGTAGTTTTAGTGGCACTAAACCCGCATTATTGTGCTACTGTGCATCCATCTCCGCTCCTCCAGGTTTATTTTGTTTCCCAACTATGTCTGTATTTGATGGTTATCTTTCCTTGGCCAAAAATAGTAGATGTCCTATCACATCCACTAAACCGTATATGAAATAGAGGTGGCTGAATATGGATTGGTAAAATTTAAAAAATGTTTTAATTTTTGCATATCAGCAGCGCCCCTTTTCCAAGCTTCAGAAAAACCAAATTGATACGTGGTTGGCCAAGCCCTATCATAAAGCACAATGAAGTCTACGTCTTCTCCAATTATTATGACATTTTAATAATAAGCAAATCAGCCAGCATCTTCTTGAGATTGAATGTCACTATCATTGAAGTTACTTTTCAGGACTTCAATGAGACGAATTTTATTTTGCTCATTGGCCAAAAACTTCCTGAGTGACTTGGTTAATTGTATTTATATCCTAGACCTATTTGGAGGATTGGCAAATCTTCATCCACCGCAAACACTCTGATCTTTTGGTGGCACTTTAAACAGGGTAGCCGCCAAGAGGGGTAAATGCCGTGTACATAGATAAATTGGTTCCTTTCCGCATGGCTCATTCTGCAAAGAGCAACATCGGATGAGGTTTCTCCTTTTGAAGGTGACATTCTTGAAGATGCTATGATTAACCTTCTTGGTTACCCGTTCGAGGTCGATTTCCTGAGCCACATGGGAGTTTACATTGAGCCCTCTAACGACACCACTGTTTAAAGAAATTATGGCATCTGAGTCTGGAAATAGGAAAGTTCTGTGTAAGCCATTCCATCAGTTTGATGGAATCTCTCGCGTTTCTGTCCACACGAGAACTTTGAGCATCCACATGTTACTCTGATGTTCCAAACGAGACTTTGCAGTAATCATCAACAGAATCACAAGCATTTTGCATGAATACCATTACCAGGGACGTGCTCAACCAACTTTTTTTGGGGGGGGGGGAGAAATTTCAAATTTGTCAACTGAATTAATTTAAAATTGCCAACTTTTTGTAAGTTTTGCAACTTTTTGTAAATTTAGACATAAAAAATTGCCAAATTGACCAACTTTTGGGTGTTTTTGTAAACATTTTACAGATCCTCTCCCTTGGGCACGTCCCTGACCATTACCAATGTCCATTTCGCCAAAACAGTCTCTAAAAACTCTTTCTCATATGTGAGACCTTCTTTGACTTGCATTATCCTTATTACTACTTGCTTTATGCCAATGGATTGGTCTGTCCAGACTCTAGACCAAAACTTCATGAAACGTCTTATGGTGAATTTCCTTTCCACGATGTACTGGCTAAATTCAATTGGGTCTATCACATGTTCTAGTTTCATCATGTATTGCAGTTAAAGGTGCGCGCTTTTGGCATACAAAAAGAGCGTCATCATGCGTAGAGCGCGTACAAGGCTTGTATGAATTTTGCAGTAATAAATATTGCTATACTCATTGAATGCAGAATTTGACGCTTTACAACTTTTAACGGTTTTTCTATTAAGAGTACTCATTTCCAAATGACACTCATACAGGGTGACCAAAAAAAATGATAACAAAAGTTATCACTTTTTCACAACAAATAATAATGATTAACATTATTGTTGATAAAAATAATTAACTAGTTTGGAAATGACTGCCTTCTACTGCTATACACGACGGCAAACGCTTCCGAAAATTTAAGGCTACGCGCCGACGTTCACAGTTAAATTTTTTGAAACTTGAGTGCTTTTTGGCTATTCGCTGTGTGCGTAGGTGTAGAGGAGATACGAAAATCGATCGAAGCGTTCGGAGTGGTCGGTAATAGAATTGAATTAGGACTTGCTTTATTGTTCATCTTATTCTGGTCTGGTGCGAAGCACCAGGGCTGTTGCCCCATATCTTCGCAGACTTGAAGAGTAAGGTTGCGGGCTTGCCCGCAACGTTACGTCGGATAATTTTTATTGAGGCGTACCTCCGAAAATTAGCGCGAAGCTAAGTCCTGGCTGGCTTCACCCGCAAGGGATCCGCGAGAGAAAGGTTTGGTACACTAGGATGCAGTGGATGGGTTATGGGAGTTTTAATATGTGATTACCATGGACTTAAAAGGATTATGACCCACAACTCCCTACCTGAAAGCTTAAAATTTGCCAGCTTCTTATATGTCAAGAGTCCTAATTATTTTGTCTATTTGAACCACCAGAGGGCAGCAAGAGCAACGCACACAGCGAGTTAGGCGAGCCGTTTCTCGTGAAACACCGATCTCGCAGGCAATTTTTCTCATTAAGACTTTGGAATTTTGCAGGGGTCGTTTCTTGATTTGATGATCTAACAGACTGTTCGGTTTCTTCCGCTCCGGATAACGTCCGGTATGGCCATAACTGACAATCCCAGTGTGTTAAAACAAAATACCAACAACAGAAAACTTTCTTGTTAGGACCGATTAAACTTTGTTATCCATTTTTTTTGGGTCACCCTGTATCTTTGTTTTTTACAAAATTGGAGAAAACTGCCGTTTGTTGACCATTGTTTTCGACCAAAAGTGACGTGTATGATTGAAGTAACGAGATTCCAATTAGTACTTTGTTAAAATATTTTAATTTTAACAGATTTTATCCAAATACAATAAACTAATAATACGTACAACTTCGTCAAATTTGTGGAATATTACATAAGTGTGCCTCTAGTGGCAGGCGGATGATGTGAAGTCCATAGAATAATAGAGTTAAGTCTGTTAAGTTTACACGCATTGTGTTAATAAAGAGCGGTATGCAGTTGCAAATACAATAGAATTTATTTAAAATTTTCATACGCCATTTACTAGATGGCGCGAGGGAGCCGTGTTCCACAAAATCTATTGTTAAAGTGTGATGTTGCATATCAAACGCATGCGCAAATTAAAATTTATAACTCGAATTCGGAACTGCGCATGCGTCTGATAATTGAAAACGGTTTCAAACTGCTGAAAGAACAGAGCTACAGATGCAATTAGTATAAAACGTAAATTAAATAAAAAAATTGTTGCCAGATTAATTTTATATATGGGGCATTCCACGCCAAATCGACCACTTTTGAACCCGACCCTTTTTGATTTTCCTGAAATTTTTACATATTATACTATCCCACCAAAAACAGTTTTGTGAATTTTTTCAAAATTTTTTACTCAACCCAAAAAAAGTTACGAATTTTTAGAAAAACTGATGTTTTTTTCTTCAAACGATCATAACTATTTCAAAAATTGACTAATCTGAACGATTTTTTTTGTTTTTTTGTCTTTAAACGTACTTTTCAGAAAAAAATATAAAAAAAATATTCAAACTTGTATTCTGCAAAATTTTTCATTTTTTCGGAAATAATCATTGATTTTTTAAATTTCAACACTTTTGATTTTTTTATTTCTAAAAAAACTTTGATTTATTCCGCGTATAACAACGCAAACCCCATAATGGGCCGACATTTCTTTCTAATCTTATTGTTTAATTAAAAAATATTTTGTTTTATTTTTACGTAAAAATATTTTTCAATTAAACAAAATAACTAGAAAGAAATGTCGGCCCATTATGGGATTTGCGTTGTAATACGCGAAATAAATCAAAGTTTTTTTGAAATAAAAAAATCAAAAGTGTCGAAATTTGAAAAATCAATGATTATTTCCGAAAAAATTTGTAGAATACAAGTTTGAATATTTTTTTTATATTTTTTTCTGAAAAGTACGTTTAAAGACAAAAAAACAAAAAAAAAACGTCCAGATTAGTCAATTTTTGAAATAGTTATGATCGTTTGAAGAAAAAAACATCAGTTTTTTAAAAATTTGTAACTTTTTTTGGGTCGAGTTAAAAATTTTGAAAAAATTCACAAAACTGTTTTTGGTGAGATATACTCTGTTTTATTTAAGAAAAATGTAAAATGTTTGCATTAAACGGATGACCTTTAAATGTTAACCAATGAAATTGCTTTGAAAAAAGACTCACTCACAATAAGGAAATTATACGAGATTTAGTGTTTATTCAAAGCAATTTCATTGGTTAACATTTAAAGGTCATCCGTTAATGCAAACGTTTTACATTTTTCTTAAATAAAACAGAGTATAGTATAATATGTAAGCCACAGCAGTGGAGTGATCGCTGGTTGAGTATAGAGCGGAAATTCTGGGCTCAAATCGCGGATTGCACAGAATTTCTTGGCTCGTCCTTTTTTTCAAATTTCGACACTTGATTTTTTTATTTCAAAAAAAAACTCTAATTTATTCCGCGTATAACAACGCAAACCCCATAATGGGCCGACATTTCTTTCTATTTCTTTTGTTTAATTGAAAAATATTATTTGCGTAAAAATAAAACAAAATATTTTTATAGAAAAAAATTTCAGCCCATTATGGGGTTTGCGTTGTTATACGCGGAATAAATCAGAGTTGTTTTTGAAATAAAAAAAATCAAAAATCAAAAGTGGAAAAATTTGAAAAACTAATGATTTTCTCCGAAAAAATTTTGTAGAATCCAAGTTTGAATATTTTTTTTGTTTTTTTTCCTAAAAAGTACGTTTAAAGACAAATAAAAACAAAAAAAAAGAACGTTTTGATTAGTCAATTTTTGAAAAAGTTACGATCGTTTGAAGAAAAAAAACATCAGTTTTTCTAAAACTTCTTAACTTTGTAAACAATTTTGAAAAAATTTACAGAACTGTTTTTGATGGGATAGTATAATACGTAAAATCAGTTGTGTAAATTTTTTCAAATTTTTTTACAAAGTTAAAATTTCAGAAAAACTGATGTTTTTTTTTCTTCAAACAACGTAACTATTTCAAAAATTGACTAATCAAAACATTCTTTTTTTTGTTTTTGTTCGTCTTTAAACGTACTTTTCAGGAAAAAATACAAAAAAGATATTCAAACTTGGATTCTACAAAATTTTTTATTTTTTCGGAGAAAATCATTGATTTTTCAAATTTGTCCACTTTTGATTTTTTTATTTCAAAAGAAACTCTTATTTATTTCTCGTATAACAACGCAAACCCCATAATGGGCCCACATTTCTTTCTATTTTTTTTGTTTAATTAAAAAATATTTTGTTTTATTTTTACGCAAATAATATTTTTTAATTAAACAAAAGAAATAGAAAGAAATGTCGGCCCATTATGGGGTTTGCGTTGTTATACGCGGAATAAATCAGATTTTTTTTTAAATAAAAAATCAAAAGTGTCGAAATTTGAAAAATCAATGTTTTTCTATGAAAAAATGAAAAATTTTGTAGAATTCAAGTTTGAATATTTTTTCCGGAAAAGTACGTTTAAAGATAAACAAAAACAAAAAAAAACGTTCCGATTAGTCAATTTTTGACATAGTTACGATCGTTTGAAAAACAACAACATCAGTTTTTCTAAAAATTCGTAACTCTTTTTGGGTTGAATAAAAAATTTTGAAAAAATTCACAAAACTGTTTTTGGTGAGATAGATTAATATGTAAAAATTTTAGGAAAATCAAAAGGAGTCGGGTTCAAAAGTGGTCGATTTGGCGTGGAATGCCCCATAAATAAAATTTAATAGCAAAATTTATAATTTTCTAATTGTCTGCAGGTAGTCCCATGTCATATTCAATTTAGTTAAATCTTTCACATGTGCGTTCGATCCTCAATGGGAGCTGATGTCTCAAGTGAATAAAAACAAAAACGTAAGAATCATAACTTTTATAATATTAAATATCATTTATACATTTTGACTAAAAACCAATAAAACATTCGTTTATTATGATACAAATTTATCTAAACAATGTTGATTAAAGGAAAGAAAACACTTTTGTCACAGAAAGAAAACGTTGAAAATATTTACAAATAGATGCAGCCAATATTATATCAAATCTTTACATAGACTAATACCTTAATACTAATTTGTTCAAAAAATATTTTCTACAAATACATATTAAAATTTAAAATAAAATTTTTACACGAAAATATACAAATAAACGCGCCAACAAGATTTTAATAGTAGTAGTAGCAAATCAGACTGAAAACCACCAAATCCAATTATTATATTAATAAAATAATATTTCAATTTGTATAAAATTAACACCCAACATTTATTATTGCACGAGCAATTAAAAATTTAGTTTAATAAAATAAAAATTTAGTAATATCAAACAGCAAAAAATGAAAAAAACAAAACAGGAAACTGTTAAAAAAAGACTTATTTATACTGTGGCAGGGTGCATGTGGAGCGGTTAAAAGGTGAGACGTTTGAAAAAGTTGTTTTAAATTATTTAGCATTTAGTAAAATTTGAGTGGATGCCTCACCAAGTCCCACCTCTATGTGTTTCATGTGTACTTCAATGTTGTCCTGAAACACCAACGCCAATTGGTCATCCAACTTCTCCTTTATACTTCCTATAGAACCTTGTAGAACCTGCAGTTCGTAGGCGTTTTGATCAGAATCTGATAAACTTTTCACTTGTAACATGAGAGCGGTTAAATCAGCCACCAAGTCCACCACATCCTGACTGATCACCGTGCCTTTTTCACTCACAATATCCATGTTGTTCCTTTGTACCATTTCGTTCGCCTCTTCTTTACATTTCTCACGCAGATGACTAGGCGCCAACATCGCCGCGACGCTCGGTTCCGGCGCAATGTGCTGACAGAAAACTTGAATTTCATCCAGGTACATTTTGAGATCGTGGTTTAGTTTTTCCAAGTCGATGAGGATACTGGCGTATTTACGTTCAAAGTCGTCGGGCATTAAAGTTTCAAACGAGCTGTACTTTTCCGCGTCTGTATTCATACTTTTCAGTAACTTTATTTTTGCCTTTTTAACAGTCAGGATTTTGCCAACCAGGACAATTTTTTCTAACAGGGGTACCGGGAACTGCGTTGTCCTGGAGTCGATCCCACTAAGAGATGTTAATTTGTTGGCGGAGAGGCCCCCGAAGAGTGGATCTCGTTTGTGACGTAAATTTGAAAAGGTCGGACTCTTTCGAGTGGAAAACGAAATCCCATTGCGTACCCGACTTTTGTTATTTTGGAAGTAATTTATCGTCATCGTTTCAGGGAGCTCGTTGGATAAAACTTCGTAATCGGGGACTGAGTACGTTCCAAGACCGTTCCGTTCAAATGATATTCTGTAGGTGTTGTCTGAGGTGTCCACTGCATCGATAGAACCCGTGAAAAGGCCGTCCTGCGGCTTCCGCAAACGGGCGGTGACTTTTGTACCAATAACAAGTTGCATCGGGATTTCAGCTGGTAAATCCTTGAAGTTTGTTAAATCGCCCGCTTTGCGTTGTTGCAGCGCCCGTATTTTGTCGCGTTTTGTATCCAATTCCGACCGTTCCTGTAGAAAGAAAGACGGAGAGCACCGCCTCGGTTTACCCAAAATTCGCCGTACTTTGCTCCATTCGACGCGGGTTAAATCCCGCGTTTTTAATTCGGGAAAAAATTCCCTCAAACAAATTTGGAAATCGTTCTCACCTGAGAAGAGGCACCGATCTATGTTGCTGTAAAACCATTCGTAACAAACCCACTTGTGAGCCTTCGGTAACTTTAACAAATTTTTCAAACGACGCCCGATTTTTGCACCAATAATAGGGTCAGGTAGATCCTGTCGGATCGGCGAGTCGGTGACCTTCTTAGCACTCCCGAACTTAGTTAAATCTTTCACGTGACTTCCTCTCACCGGTGTGGAGGACAGTTTAATTTTTTTCAACGATTGTTGCGGTGTAACTTTCTTAGCACTTGGTACACGGTGGTGCGGCGTGTTAATAATGTCGTCGTCGTAGTACAACTTATTTTTCTTGCGTATCCTGGCTGGCATCCCTCTGGCGTTTAGTATTGGTACGGGCTGTGATGAGCTCTGTTTTGGTGTCATAGGAGTCCCCACACGCTGAAGACCGAACATAGCAGGCCCCAATTTCGGTATATCGTCGTCTTCGTCGTCCACATCCATGTTACTGTCATCGTCCTCAATTTCTTGTTTAATTTCGATATTATTCAATTTTGTCCCATTTTTGAACTCCAGCAACGCCGCCACAGACTCGCCTAAAACATATCACAATGATAACCAGAACATTCAAAATCAGCAACAAAAACGGTAACAATAAACCACCAAAATAAACAACACGTCAAAAAAATTAGGTTCGAATTTGAATTTTGGCAATACACCATTTTCAAATTTGAACCTACAAATTTTTAATCGACAATTTGAGATGAAACGAACCCCCCACGAACCCAACCAACACGAAAACCGCAAAACTCTGAACTTCAAATAAAGAAAACAGCTGAAAAGTAAGAAAAAGACACGGAAATTTGCCCGATAACTTAAATTATAAGCAAAGTTTACTCACTTTCAAGTTCGTTCGCCATATTGACGTCGACTTTGGAATTGTGGGAGAAGTGAGCGCGTACACACGCCACTTAAAATTCAAACCAGCACTTTTGATAATCCAAGTTGAATTTTAGATTACGCATTTGTGTGAACTTTATGTGGCCGAATTTGTAAAATCGGCCCTCCTCACGTTTAATTTGATTCCGAAACGGACGCTTTTTTAAATTCGAAAGACGAAACAAAAAATTTAACGGCGTTGCCAACCTAACTTCACCCAAATTGTGTGACGTTCACAAATTGTTGCACGATTAATATTTTATCAAAATGTTCATTACGGTAATTATGATTAGGCGAAGAAAGTTGTGGTATACTTATACGTATAATTTTGATTACCTGTTTCAAGGTAGAGTACTTACGGTTTACAAAAAATGAACAGTGGAAATTAAATTTTACGTTTCTGTGTTTGACGTTCAAATTAGGTTAATATTAATTTGAATTTTTTTTCGGTCAGGTAAACAAATGCGAAACGCGAATGTTTTATTTGAAAAACTGCATCATGCGACCCGTGCTAACGCGTTTTGGGTGGCACGTGAAGTAGGCTACGCTGAAATTTATATTTTTAAATTAAATTATTTTTGGTAAACAACAAAAAGTTTTAATTTGTTGGATTAATAATTATTTTGAACTGAAAATTAATTATAAATTTGAGCGAAATGCAAAGTTTTAAAAGTTTTGTTGAATTTCGTACATTGTATTGGGTGTGATCTACCGTCCAGGAATTAATTCTGAGGGCAACGCAATAAAGAAATCGGAGAAATTTTAGTTCTATTTGTACTTGAAAGAAATTATGGAAGTTTTACAAATTGCTAATTTCCGCCATATTGGAAAAAATGGCGTCCAAAATAAGGTTCTCGATCTTTATGTTATTCTTATCATTTAAAATTTTTTTTCTTTTAATTTTATTTTATTGATAAAATGCAATATTTTTAATATTTTATCTCTTCAATCATCTCTAAATCTTAAACCAGAATAATTATTATTATTGCCTTTCTCTCAGTGGCGGATGGGTCTACCGGGATACCGGGAAATATCCCTGTGGGCCGTCGGTCAATATGATAAAAATTTCGCCCGCGGCGCTGTTTTGGGCCGTGACAATTACAGTTTTGGGCCGCCGGCCGTTAATTTTTTGGTAGATTATTGATAGCCCATCCGCCCCTGCTTTCTCTGCATTCCGAAAAGTTTTTAAGCATGGGCCGAGTAGTGTTGAACAGTATTACCACCGTAGTACATAAATACTTTTTCAGTAACTACTTTTTAGCCTCAAATAAAAGTTAGTGGTACCTTGAAAAATTCAGTAGTACTTTTTTACTATGGTTACCTTATTTAGTACATTTATAGTACTTTTTCTATAAGAACACTGACAGATAATTTGAATTAATTGCATTTTAAATTTCCTACAAAAACTTCCCGATTCACAAAAATTGAGAATTTCAATGTGGTGGGGGGGGGGGTAAAATGAACAAAACAATCAGGGCTTCCCATATAAGTAACTAAAGCGTGGCAAAGATGGCGGAAAGCAAGGATGCACAAATTTAAGGCGCAAATTTAGCTAAAAGGGCTTAGCTGCCCTGAAAATAGGGCAGTATAATTTGCTTCAGCTAAAGCACAGACTCTACCATGCATCTCCATGTAGCACAAAATGTTGGCGCAATATTGGTCCAATATATTCTGAATATTTGCGGTCCAATATTTGCCAATATTGGTGTAATATTGCACCAAGCTCCAGCCAACATTGGTACAATATTGATATTTTATATTGCCCCAATATTGAACCAACATTGACTGATTCTTGCAATATTGCGCCAACACTGTGTTCTACATAGGATCAATTGTTCTGCAAAAATGCGATATCAGACATAAGTTTTCAAAATATAATACTTCTAATTTGGCTCTAGACCACCAAAGTCCCACTAAAAATAAAATATTAAAGTTTCATTGCACCTTGATGACCAAGGTCTCTTTTTTGAGTCAATCTACTCATTGTATGTTGCCTATCTTTCAGGCATGAATTCTAAATTTTTTGAGATGGTTACGCAAATTTACATTGATTTTAATAAAAAAATTTAGTTCTACGGTAGTAGTACATCACAATCCGTCAATTTTCAAAAAATCAAAGCAGTCACTAGAAATGTCAGAATTCTTTATTATTTTCATAGTTTTATTGCTTATCGATATATCTCACCAGGAACAAGAAAATGTGTCGGAAAATGTAAAAAATTGTAGGGAAAGTGATCGTCTCATTACTTCTGCAAAAAATGACATCTATAAGTTGGTTGACGCAGTTATTGGGCAAAAATTGATTCTCCAGTGTCATTATTGGTGAATCCTTTTTTATTTTTATATTCTTAATGTTTTTAACAATTAAGTCATTAAAGTGAAATGATTGGTTCAACCTATCGCAATTTAAATTAAATTTTTAATGATTTTCAATTTTTACTGACGTTTGATCACTGACGTTTGACGACCGTCTAATCAAAAGTGCGAAAAGGAGTTACTGACAGAAAGACAGACAAAATGTAGTAATTATCATTAACGAGGTTAAAACAATTTACAATTTTGTCTATTCTAAATATTAAAAATTTTGTTTTAGTTCAGAAAACGACAACCATCAGCCCAAAATTTGGTACCAAACAGAATCAGCAACAAACCACGTAGCCAGAGAAGTAAATCTAGGAATGGATTCGCAGTCAACTTTAAACCGTATGCACGTTAACGAAGCTCACTCGTTAATTTTCCGGAACGTTTCTCCAAGCGACTCCGGAATTTATTATTGCCTAGGACTGGAAGGTCAAGAAGCGCAAAAGAAGTTCAATTACTTGGTCGATAGTGGGTATCTCAAATCTTTCCAATAGAAACTGATAACAACTTTTCAGTGGTTTTTGAAAACGATACTCCCGCCGAAACCGGAAACTTATCCATTTGGCGAAAATACCATGACGAAACTTTTCTGCCAATTAATCAACTTTTTTTCACTTCTAACAACTCTGAGTTTTTCTACATCCGGGAAAATCTGATGCTTAAGTTGGAGTTGTTTACCGAGTGGGATAATTGGGGACCATGTCAGGTTTGTGGTCGGCCACAAGGAGCTGGACAAAGACGAAAAAAAGGACTCTGTAGGATAAAATTATCCGCTGCCGATGATGTAATATGTTACCGAAACGTTGCGTTTAGATAACAATTTTCTGTTGTTTTTTTAGAAAAATCTCACGTTTCAAATATTAATTCCAAATATTACAAGTCCAAATATTACAGCGAAGAATGAGGACGAAAAATTTATGCTTTATGCTTCAAAATTGTCTTGCAAGTCGCTCGTAATTGAAAGACTTTTTCCTTTGGTTAGTAACATCACCAAGTTTTTACCAAATTTTGTTCAAATTGAACCGTGTGAAGGCACTTGCAACCCAGGTAACATATTTTGCGATTATTTTGAAAAAAAACAACATTAAACTGTCTTGAAGATGCTGAAGGTTTAAGTAAAGGTTGGAAGACTGGGAAGTCGTTAGGGTTTAAATACAAAAAGTCGTTTGTGCTCGCGCAGGATGCTCATCTGACGTTGGTTTGTCCCGAGTACGTATCCATTCGAATCGTTCTTTCCCAACTTAACAATTGCTTTTAAGGTCCACTCTTGAAAATGTAGTGAGTTGGAGGAAGAGCGGTAAGGTATTAAAACCCGGAAGGAGTGTGGAACCATCGAAACCAAACCAGGAACCCAGAATAACGGTCGATACGTTCAATACCTTATATCTTCATGGTGTTACGAGCGAAGAAGAAGGAAATTACACGTGTCAAGTAGATGATATAAGAATGCAACAAGTTACAATTTACGTTGTTTCCAAATCTCGTCTCCTGACGCAAGGTATTAATTTTTTTTCTCGTAATTTAAAAAAATAAATAAATTTAACATTAGGTACTATTGCTTTTAGCTTTTCTTCGCCACATGATGTACTTAGCTTTTGTGCTCTCTTTGACACTCACGTGCTATTGCGCTGGATTGGTGATAACGTGGAGTAAGAGGGACACTTTTAAAACGTACAAGGAACTGCAGCATTTAGAAGGTGGAGAAAGTGATGAAGAAAGAAAAAATTTTACATCTTCCGCTATGGAAGAAGATGAAGATTAAAGAAAAAAAATGCATTGTTTTAAAATTATTTTATTTAAGCACCAGACCAAATATGAAGAAACCTGTTATTCGTTTGATTCTGTCATGGTCATTGACATTCTTCCTACTTCTATAAGAGAAAGTATGTTAAAATGTCTGCAACTATATGATACAACGTTAAAACTTTCAAACATATTTTTTTAAATTACAATGAATTATTTAGGTCTTTTACTTATTTTTTTAATATTTATTGTTAGTTTTTCATACACAGAAGCGGGTAAGTTATTTTATTTTTATTTTTGTTATTAAGTAAATACAGTGTGATTTTTTTAGACCTGCTGAGAAGATGTTTTGCGTGTAGGTCACGGGGGGAAGCAGGAAGTTGTAAAGACCCTTTTACATTTAATGCAACCGATGTGGAAAACGAAAGAGGAGTGGAAACTGTCCCTTGTTCGTCGGGATGGTGCGGAAAAATTATAGAAAGTGAAAATGATTTTAAAGAAGGTAATAAAAAATTTTGGTTGGATTAAACGTAATAAATAACCAAATAAAAATTTTTTTAGAGTACGGAGTGGCAACCCAAAGAATTTGTTTACAAAGAGGACCAAGCGACAGCGAAGATCGTTGTGCTTACACGAAATGGCAATTTAGAATAGTCTTGATGTGCTTTTGTAGGGGAGATTTGTGTAATTCGGCACCAAATTTGAAGTCATTTAATATATTCAATGCGGTACTTAGTTTTTCTGTTTTTATTTGTACATATTTTTATTATAAGTGAAAATTTTTAATATATTATTACACCTTCATGACACACTTTCCGGAATGTTGTGCTTATTTTTCATTCTTCCTGCTATTCTAATGTCCTTCACAGCATCATCGTATGTACGTAATATAAAAATTTTGCATAAATAATTGTACTTAAAGGTTACAAACATAAAAATAAGTTGTAAATATTGATAAAACAGCGCAATGATCCTGTAAGTGGAAAGCAAAATGAGAAAATTTGATTTTATTTATTATAAAAGTTAGTTTTAAAAGACGGGTGATTATTTTTTTCATACATGTTTTAAAATCTTAACTTGATAAAAATTAAATTTTCAATATAAAAAGGTGAAACTTTTGGTTTCTAGTTTTAATTTTGGAAAATGAAAATTACAAGCACTGCTGAAACTTTCACACATTTAAAAATAATCATAAAAAAAATCCTAGTTAAAAATTAGAAAAAGAAGAATATATTCCTGAAAAGTCTTTCCCTGACTTGGGGGGTACCTTTACAAGTGAGTCGTTCAGATGCAAACCCTGACATAGACAAAAAAATTTTTTTTTTGAGTGTTTGGTATCTAATTAATCTCATAATTATTTATGAGTCCCTAGATACCAAAAACTCAAAAAAAAATTTTTGTTTATGTCTGTGATTTGCATCTGGACGACTCAAGTATATAAGTAAACAATTAAAAAACCGGGTGATTATGGAATACCTACAACCGTAAGTAAAGAAAATATTTGTGAAAAAATATTGTTATTGCTAATAATTTTATTTAATAGGTGCTATAAGTGAGGCTGCAGACGAAATCATTTATCACTAACTGAATTTAGTTAGGTACTTATTTCCACACCACCGTTGAGGTAAAATACATAGTGCGTTTTTTTTATTGTGGTGTCCCCAAGAGGCCTAATCCACATTTACAGATTGGTAAAAATAGCAAGAAAGATAACTAATGTACTCTTCTTTTCTTATTCGTACAGCTTCGATCACGTGATCTCGAGGAAGATCTACTGTAATCCCGCTTCCTTTTCGCAGTTGTACCGTCATCTCTCTGTACTTTTCTTTTTATATTGGTACCACTTCGGTTACGTGATCTCGATGGAGATCTACTGTACTCCCGATTCCTTCTCGTGGTTGTATTGTTATCTCTATATTTTGTGCATATTGTCCATAATGATGACGTCGATCTCTGTCGTATTTTGGCCGTCTGTAGCGAGAACGGGAGTGTATACCTTCTTGGCTACGAGGATGTAAATTGTAGCAACGGCTTCCAAACCTGCAGCGACCTTGCAAAAAGAACTTGAATAGTGGGGGCGAGTTTTTACATGGTAAAGTTTTTGAATTCTTGTTACTTCTCTTACCTTTAGAGTCAACATCAGCGTCGCTAGATTCCGCGACTTTATTTTTGACGGAAGTATCCGTCGTTAAATTGGCAACGGATGGAGTTTTGACGCTGTCGTTTATTGGAAGCCCAAACCCATCAGAATTTTCGGTTTCAGTTCGAATTGCGTCGCAACGTTTTTCGATCTCCGTTTCTACTGATATATCAATCGTTAGGTTAGTAGGCGATGAAACACCCAAGCTGTCTGTCATCCGAAGTTCAGACACATCTGAACTGATGCTGCTGGCTCCCAGTTCTGTGTCTTCTTCTCTCTCACTTCCTTCCAACAAATTTAAAGAAAGATCTGAATGTTGAGGAAGGATGCTTCCTAAAATATCTTCAATGTCACTATCAGAAGATGAGAAATGTGGTAAAAATGATTCCATTTTGGTATTGTAAGCAATATTATCAATTTAAATAAATTAACATAAGACAATTTCTAAGTTTATTAAATACTTTCATTCTTTATAGATTGCATTGTCTGTTGAGACATTGAGACGTTGATACGTTTATCTGTTGATCAGTGTGTGTATATGTTACGGGAAAAGTACGTAACCGGAAAATGTACACATTTACCGGTACATGTGTAGGTACATGTTCCACGGGAGTTGGTAAAAGTGGGTTGAATAATTTAAAAGACAGCGTTATCCTTACATTTACCGGGAAATGTGCACATGTGAACTTGTACCTTGGTAAAAGTGAGTAGATGAAGGCAATGTTATTGTAAACATAACCTCAAAATAAAAATGTCAATATAATATTTAAAACTTAAACAAATAGAAAATCAGTAAGTACGGATCAGTGCTGCAATAAAGATTAATTTAATTATTATTATTCTTTTTTTTATTTTTAATCAAATTTAATTAAATTAATTTGAAATTAAGTGGGTATTAGGAATTATAATTTTGATTTATAAAAATTTAAAATAAATAAATTTTCGTTATTCGGGTATGTACTTTGCTATTTTTCATATCACTTTTGCGGAAGTAAATTGGCCGTTTTCTTCACTTTTTTTCCGAAGATTTCCGAAGGAGTTATTCGGGTTTTTTGCGGACGTAGTTTGGCTGTTTTCGTCACTCTTTTTTTCTGAATGTCTCCGAAGGGGTTTTTCGCAAAATTTTTTTGCAACGTGTCCACGAACATCGATAGATGCGACCACAATTGTCGTATTGTGTGTGAGGTTCGTAAGTTTGTCAGACCGCCAGGCCCCCGCGACGCCTAATATTAACGCAACCTGTAATTTAAAAAATGTGTTAAAAATATGCGAATGAAAACGTGTAAGTTGTACTTACTTTTGCCGTCAAAAATTGGTTGTCTGCCTTTTTTAGAAAATCATACACTTGCTCTTTAGAGAGTACGTTAGCTTTCTTCACAGCACTGGAATTGTTGATTCAATTCGTGCACAACAACTAACAAAATCGTATCTGACAACTAATTAATTAATCCCGAACGTCAATTGTCACCACCTACTTAATTTTTTTTTCTCATTTTTTATGAAATTTACGCAATTACTGCATAAAAATTGTAAATTTCGTTGGATATATTTCCCTCACAACGAAAAGTATTTCATATCACACGGACGTCAGGGTCTTTTCGGCCATCGGCTTCTCTTATTCCCCTCGCCGCCTAGGCGGCTTCGCCACCTAGCGGCTCGGCTCATAAAACACGCCTTTTGCCGAAAAACGACCCTTTACGTCCTTATGATATAAACTACTATTTAACAATTTCTAATCATTATTCGATTGTGTACCTTTCAATAATTTAACCTTAAATATTTTTTGTCAGTCGGATTGTCTTGTCTTTGACAAAAGAAAATTTTATAGGGTGAGTGGTACCTCACAAATAATAATTGCATTTATGCGTGATCAGACAAATAAATACTATTGGATTAATAACAAAAAACTATTGCTATTAGTATTGAGAACCAATAGCAAAAGCATCGATTTGTTTAATAGAAAATTACTGAACCAATAACTTTTTCGTAATTAGTCCAATAGTATTTTCTTATCAGGGGGGGGGGGCAAGCGTTGAAAGGAAAGTAATAAATTACAAACTAATATTAAACCAAATTAAAGTTGAAGTTATATAAAAAATTTGTAAAAGGAAGTAAATACATTTTTTGCAGCATTTTAGTTTACTTAAAATTTTTATTATTTTTATTAACATCCCCATGATACATCCCACAAAAAATTCAAAACCCGCCGCTCCTGTCTAAATACACTAAATTGTTTTTCAAATCTCAATATATGTACTTTTCCCATCAACGCTTGGTTTATGTGCACATTTTTCTAATTCTATTGAGAAAACTACATTGTATACACATTTACCATAAGCGCCGGTATAAGTGCACATTTACCGGAAAATGTGTACTTTTACCGGTATACGTACTTTTCCCGTAACATATATAACTTTATTTTTAGGTTGGCAAAAAACCAATCACATGTGAGTTACAGAAAGTGATCATGAAATCGCGCACAATGAATGAAATTAACGACGTCAGAAATGTTTCTTCCAAAGATTTTAACATATGTTGTATTTGCTTAATTTGCCGCATGACATTCAAAAGATAGCAGTTCACGTAACTGAATAATTTTCTGTATGCAACGTGTGCAATTTTTTATGACAAATTTAGCAAGCCACCGACCAGTCGAAATTATTACCGTACCATCTTGACCCCCCCCCCCTATCTTCGACTTGAGCTACGAAGGCATATGACGTTTGTTGCGGGCGAGGGTAGATGCAGCTTGGCGGGATTAGCCCGTAACAAAGTCCTTTCTTTCCCATCTTTGATCCCTTCTCACGGCTTCATAACCCAGGGGAGTCGCACAAATTTATTCAAATTTTACAAAGATAGCGCTAGCGTTATTAAAGTTTTTATATACATTAATATGTATTAAAACTGGAAGAGCCAAATTCTAATTGTGTTCAATAATAATTTAGAAATTGAATTTGCGGAAGTATTACTTTAACATCGAGTATCACCCAGGAAATCAAACCAAGTGGTCGGCTTTGGTAACAAATCACAGACCTGGAAAAAGGAAAAACTACGCTCTGAAAGCAAAAAGATTTACTTTTAAAACTTTGTCTCTGCTGGCGTAATAAGAAAACTTTCAGCTTATTGTCATTTAATATGTACAAATATTTTAATAACTTAGGGTGACTTGTATAGATCTAGTTTAAAATTTTAAACTGTAGATTAACCAATCACGATAGTCAAAATCCGAGTTTAAACCATAGTTACCGGTTAAACTTGGACTATACAAGTCAACCTTAATATGATAAAATAAGCATTTTTGTAAAAGTTAAGTTAAAGAATCTGTTATGGAAGTTTTTAAAGTGAGTAATTTTGTTTTGTTGGGGGAATCTGCTTTGTACCCTCATAAACATTTGTAACTCGCATTATGCTATGAAAATATTTACAATTTGACCAATATTAATCCAGCATTGCCTCAACGGTGGTTACCCCTGGGAGATTGTTGGTACAATGCTGAAATGATAACTTTGATCCTACAGTTGGCGGCCAGCGTTGGTGCAATTTTGGCTCCCAGTTTTGGTCCAGTTGATTACTGGCAAAGTAACGGTATTTGATACTGCCCAGCATTGGGCATCCATTGTACGCCAAATCTTAGAATGAGTACCGGAGTACCGGAAAATCAATGGTAAACAGCCTTGGCTCAACGTCGCTTAGAACATCGGCCGCTAACGACTGGTTGCAAGTATTAAGCCAATACTGGCTCAGCATTGGCCATCCACTGTACGACGATCTTTAAGCTGAGCACTGGCAAAGGAACAGTAAACAGCTTTGGCTCAAGCCTTACTCCAGCGTTGCGTGCCAACGGTTGGTCTGCCAGTGCTACACTAATTATTGGCCGTATTGTAAACGTCGGCAATATTTTCCTGTCATCTGATAAACAAATATGGTCAGAAAGACATGGAATGGTGTTATACTGGCAACCCAAACCAGACCCCTAACCCAAATTTATACAACCTTGTGGTACCGCTACCAATTGGAACATCGCGGAAGTACAGTTATTATATAATGAGACGTCTAGAGGTGTTAAGCGTCTCAGAGTGAATTTATTGACTCTCTCTATTTTTGAACTAAAAAAAAAATATATATGCATTGCTGTTGGTTTTGAAGACCAATTGAGATAATAATACTAAGAGAAACTTACGTCCCCCAATCACTCCAGTAAATGTGATCATTCGATATAGCAATACCATACGGAAATGGACAGTTTTGAGCTACAGTAATGCGATTCCGGTTTGTTATATGCAAACATTCAATTTTTTTAGTACCAAAATCGGTATAACAAAGACGTTCCATTTTAAAATCGATAGCCAAGTAAATTGGTGCCTTCACATCTTCGCCTTCCGCAAAGGTACTCCTATCTGTTCCATCAGTACTTGCCCATTCAATTCTTGGATGGTCTATATCCTGATTTACCCAGAATAACTTACTATAAACAGAAAAGTATGCAAAAAGAAAAAAAAAATCAAAACACTTACTTTCGTTGAGGATGAACTATAATAGCACGGATAATACTTAAACTCGTGTTAAATAATGTTCTGCGTGATTTAGTCTCAATATTAGCAACTTCGATTGTTTGCTTGTAGTAATCGGTCCAGTAAATATTTCTACTTATCCAGTCAATACTTATGCCTGTGGGACTAAGAATGTCTAAAAAATAAATATTAGAAAAAAAGATAATATGATTTGAGAACGGACCGCTTCTGATAAAGTGAGTGACGTCACTACCGTTATAATTCGAACGTTTTATAGCTCCATCTGCAATCCAATAAATATGACCCATCAAACAATCAATATCCAGTCCAACAGCAACGTAGTCATCATTAAAAGAAATCAATTTGGTTAAATTTCTCTGGGATGGGTCATAAGGTATTTGGATAGTTCCATTTTCCACATTTAGAAGTAGGAAGTTGCCTTCATGTGCGATACGCTCTTCGCAGTAGGTTCCGTTTCCTAAATATTTTGGACCGCACTTACAAATAAATTGTCCTTCCAAATTTATTAAACATGCAGCATGATGATGACAAATGTTCGGATTCATGTGACAATTTACTATTGTACAAGTCAATCCATCACCGAGGAATCCTTCATTACATTTACATTGATAACCTTGAAATTGCTTATCATATAAACAACTGGCTTGTGGATCACAGTTTTGAAGTTTGTCACATCCTGGTACTTTTAAATTATCCACGCCGAACCTATCTTCATAAAATTCTTTATTTGGACCATCTTCTTCTTTGAATTCTATCAATTGTTCACTGAAAAAATGTACGAATTAGTTAAAAATCTATAACAGCATTCATAAAGAGTTGAAATTTCTTACATATGATTGTATGCTAAAATATTTCTAATAAAATCAACGTGTTTATTAACCGACGTATACAGGCTGTATAGATTCGAATCACATGCTACTATTTCGCCTGTAACAGGAGAGGTACTTACAATACCTGTAATGAAATATCGTTCAGTTAACTTATTCATAAAGACCAAACCTCCCCCGCTGTCTCCTCCACATATTGAAGATTCTAAAAACATTAGCAAGATAGTTTTTGGTTGTACTGTAAAGTAAAATGGCATAAAATTCAAGACTTTTAGTAAAATTTACTGTTGATAGATGGAGCGTTATTACATGTTCACCATTTCAACCTGTAATTCAGAAAGCATCAATTGACTTTCAGTTTAGTCAATATTTCCTGCCTCACCACTGCCCATCTACTAAAGAGTTGTACGAGTTCGACTACCGAGCAGCATCGTAAAGCTAGCTAGAAGTCTTAAAGTTGAACTGCGAACGGTTTCTCATAGTTAACCAAAAGTATTACTAGTTAATCTAATTTACAATTGATGCTTTCTGAATTAAAGCTTGAAATGGTGTAGAACAATTGATTGATATAAAACTAACCATTATTTAAATAGCCCCCACATATTTTGTCGAAGGTAAAATACTTCCTAAATGAATTTGGTAATTCCTCGAAACATTTACTAAACGGTATGTACGGAATTACCAACTCTTTTAGTATTTCCGAGAGTTTCATGCCTTCCTGAGTATAACCCCAACCGGTAACCTAAAATATTTTTTAGTTACTATTTTTTGTTAATTTTGAAAAGAAAGAACTTACTATGCCACTGATATTTAAGGATAAATGCAAATATGGAGATTCTTCGTTCAGTGCTATACATACAGGCTGAACTCCTTCAGATATCGTAAAAGGATCTGCTAATATAATAAGTGCTATGTCATATGAGTAATAACTTATGTATCCTTTGTATCTTTCTGGCACGTGTATCTTCAATACCTGCAAGATACAAACTCTAAGAATAACCCCACAATTTAATATGAAATATTTCACTTTGGAATATTGCGCCACTTCATCTCGATCGTCATCATAATTCCTATAATATTTTCCTGCAGCTATGAGGTAATTTTCAATCGGATGAACATTACCTTTGTGGTCAGTAACACAATGAGCGGCTAAAAATATATTCTTTTTTTTAATTCTCATAATAATTTCACTGAAGCAATACGTACCAGTCAGAATTATGTTGTAATCTATGATTGATCCCCCACATATAAGTTCCTTTCGGGCATTATATATCGCAACTTGCCATGGAAAATCTCCAATAGTAGCATTTTGGCCGCCAACTATATTGGGCTCTCCTTTAGGACGCTTTACACCACAGACTAATATATAAGAAAACAGAAAATATTTAGTCCCAAATTGTAGAGTAAAATAAAAATTCTCACTTGGATAACATTCTACTATAGCAGGAATCCATCGGCCTGCTCTACACAAACGAATTCGATTCTTGTTCATGTCATCTTCTTCGTACAACGGATTGCATGTCAGATAGGCTGTTGTTTCTTCCACTGGATTGATACAGTCCTTCAGAGGTATATCATGATATTTACATTTAACTTTTGTTGATATACTTGAATTTAGTGATGGACAAGTTCCTGTAATAAAGGAAAATTAGTTTAGTATCAGATTCGTAGCACTTCTCGGGAGTGTAGAGTTTGTGCCATATCTAAAAATTCTAAATTACTTAAATTAGATGCATAGCTTTGCTACATTTTTCCTGCCCTCTAACAAATCGTTGTGGTTTTATTTATTATTAATTGTTATTATTAGGTAGGTACTAAAAAACTTTATTTGTATTTAATTAATTATTTGTATTAAATGGATACCATATGAACAATACTAATGGAAAATGCAAAAGTAGTCGTGGAGCAGTAAATCTAGGTGGTATCACCTGTCTCATGAGCCTATGAGCTGGACCTAACAAAAATCTGTAATACTCAAACTAGCCCTTAATTTCGTGGTTAAAGTATTAAAGAGAGTCCTGGTGCATCTGTAATTTAAAGATGAAGCGTCGTTGCTTTTGATTAAATACGTCGGAGGTTAAATAGGACATAGTGGAGGTCGCCTAGCTTAAGGGTTAGATTCCAAGTGTTAAACTAACTTATATTTATTTGGCATAAAAATGTTTCTCTTAATTTAACCCTAAATTTTTAACGCATTATTACAATTTTTAAGGTTTACTATAAGGTTTTCTATAAATTTATGAAAATAATTTGCGCTTTTTTAACATTAGCTTACCTACGTTTTATTTATAAAATCTGTTACTAAAATTGTTTATGATTTCATAGTCAATTTAAATTTATTTTAAAAATAAGGGTGTTTTGCTATAGTTCAATCGAATTAGTCTAGTAGACGGACTTACGGCTTTTGCGTCGAATATTTAGATTTATGTCTATTTAATTTATGTCTTGCAGTCCAAATAGCCCATGTTACTTACGTAAACAATTTACTGTTAGCGAAGGATTCCATTTACGGTTAATACAGATGGTTTGATTCCCTAAAGGAATATTTAGCTTATATCCCGCTTTACAACTAACTTCTAATACGGTGTATTGCTGTACATCATCTCCAGGTCGAGATGTAGTTTTTGACTCCCCATGGATTATATATCTTACATGAGGTCCATAACTTGGTATTTGACAGCATGTACTGAAATAAAAAATTTATGTTGTGTATTCTATATACTCCGTGGTGATCCCTGATATTTGTGTCGACGTCATTACCGTAAATACGGCTGCGTCACACACGCAAAGTTTGCAAGATTGGTTAGGTAAGCAGAAAAAAACCATGGGCCATCTAGGCCTGTAGAGCTGTAATATAAAATATGATTCTATATTATTGTGATCAAAACTACCAAGGTCCCATACATCTGACTTAATATTATAAAAATTAATATGGAATGTACATGAAGTTTTAATTGGAGTATTCTAATGAATTTGGAATAGATCTAAGTTGAACGCACAATCGCATTTAGCACACAGCCTTTCCGTCTAAGCAACATGTAGGTTTCACGCAACCTATACATAGAAGTGGTATGATGGTCAGTATAATTTTTTTTGCAATAAACTGCTATATAAATTAGTATTATTAAAGAGGTGTCACATTAATTTTTATTAGGAAATACAAGCTGATAACTTACTCGATTTGATTTTGTCGTTTATACCTCCTTAAAGTTTCTGATACATGGTCGCCATTAGTTAAATTTAAATCTGAAATATATAAAACAAATGTGCAGAAAACTAAATTAAATATTATTAAAATAAACTATTGCAAATTCTAGCTTTCATTTTTTACTTACTTATTTACCTCTAGATTATATAAATTCTAGCTCACCTGTGGATATTAGCGGAATATTAGCTGAATTACAAACTTCAGCAAAAATAACAAATAATTTCACCAGAACATAAAAATATTGCAAAATATACATTTCTTTCCTTATCACTTTAAAATGATATCACTATATTTAATTATTTTTGACAATTTAAAATAGGTGTATTATAGAGACACTAAAGAAACATAAATATTATGCCAATTTTTTAAAGAATCTCATTACAGCTGTTGTAAAATTCAATAAGACAATTTTGGACTATAGATACTAACAAAACAACCATTGAATGATATTAAAGACAAAAAAGGTTTTTGAGCAAAGCTGCGATTGCGAAATAATACTTAAGATTAAAGATAAAAATGCTTAAAAATAAATTTGGGGGGCGATAAAAAACGTAAATATTGATTTTTAATTTATTAATATTTTTTAAAACAATACGGTGAGACATCAATTTTTTGCAAACCCCATCCCATAACGTCTAGACACACATTTGCAATTCTCACTTTGTGAAAAGATGCATTGTCTTGCAGTATAAATATGCATTTGAACAAATTTTCATTTGCTGTTTTTCTCTCAACCATCACCTAAAATAAAAGCGTAGTATGCGCCTACATTGGTGGTACTTAAACTTTTATTGTAAATTCCAAAAGATCATTCAAAATCTCAAAATATTGAACCCAGGTTTAATCTCCAACAAAAATTGGGTTGCTAATATTGTTTACATATTGTAAACAATATAAATAAATATACCAAATAAAAGTCACGCAATTAGAATTGCGTGAAAGCCGCGAAAGCTAAACGGACGAGTCGAGAGAATGGAAGCGACCTCCATGCTCATCAAGAAAAAAACACCTTTTTCCATGAAACGTAAAACCTTGATGACTTGGATAATAGCGAGACATCCCACACAACACAGGAGCCAACAAACATTAAGAGCTCAAATGAGGTAGTAGCAAACATGAACCACAGCTAAGATGGCCACTTTCAAGAGTCCAAACGAAGGTAGAGGAAGGAAAAAAATCGATAAAATCACGGGAGATAATTCTCACTGATGTACAGCAGGTGACCAAGAGTCCTTCGTTAAAAATGACTCCTAAAGAAAGTTCAGCTGTAAAAAAGAAGAATAGTCTTGCAGTAATCGTAAAGATAGAGAATCAATTCTATCTCAAGAAAGCATAGGTGTTATCGGGCAAGCCATAGGCAACAACCGACAAGACAGTTACTCCATCCGTAGAGTGAGAAGAACGCGACAAGACGACGTTTTAATTGAGTTGAAAAAAAGGAGTCAAGATTCCCAAAAAAGCTGAAAAACAGTTTCAGCGGCTTTCGGGTAATTAACCCGGCTTCTAGATAGCTGAAGGTCCAAATCAGGGAGATAGATCTAAGGTTAGAAGCACCAGATATTGAAAAAAGAATCTGGAGCTTGGTGGGAAACAATGGACAGATATCCGTCAAGGTACTCCAAGACACGCGCAATGAAATAAAAATAGTGATTGTCGATCTGGATTGGCGTAGCAGAGAAATTTTTCTGAGTACTCCGAAGCTAAAACAATAAATGACGGGAACCTGCAGAGTCAACCGATTAGCCACGTGCAGCAAATGCTGGGATAGTGACTATAAAGCAAATACGTGTAAAGGCCTGGACAGATCGGCTAAATGCTGGAGGTGCTGTAGAGGCTTGTAAGAAGGACCTTCACTACAAATTGTGCGATCTGGAAGCTGGCGCTGTCTCACCGGAAGGCAACTACGACAATAGTTCAGGCTAACAAAGAAAAACAAAGTCCAGCAAAGACCGATGACAAAATGGACAAATGGATGCACATCTGCGATGAGTACTTAAGAGTGTAGGACTAATGCAAAATTTTCTATTTACTTAGACAAGCAGATGTCCAAATAAAAACAAAAAAAGGACTCAGGTAGGACAAATCTGAAGCGGTCAAGCAATAAGTAGTTCACACCTAAATTCTTAAACAAATGAAAATACTCGTTAGTATCTCGGTCCCTATGAGCGCTTTTTCAATTGCCTTGGTATCTGGGATATTTATTTATTGGGCTTCCATTATGCAATTTAAACCTAAAACTGACATGCATCATTTTCCATTGCTTCTTTTACAGCAATCCAAGTGACAAATTGTTATTCAAAATTTCGTTGCCATTAATATTTTTTCTTATTAGAAATCACATATTTGTTTCATATTTTTGGTTACATGCTATACAAATTGTATTGTTATCACAGTATATTAGTCATACTTGAATTTTCCTCTTCTCTTATCTAAGATTTCGCAAAATTAAACTCATTCAAATAGAAGTGACGTTTTAATATTTCATCAAATATTATATCATTCACTTAAAAACCTTGATTAATAATAATCAGCGTTTCTAGTTTTATTTAATTTTAAATAATGTATGTTAAATTATTTTCATCTGTTGTTGTCATCTCAATAAGTGTCTACTTAACCAAAAAGTACCTTTTTCGTCCAAAACCAACGCCTCAGAAACAAACAAGATTTAGGTTTACGAAGTGCATCGGAAAGTTAGCAGCAATTATAATTTATCCTCTTGATGGAGGCTATCCATATTACGTAAAGGAAGCTACTTGTTCCATGTCTGGTCTACAACATGATGATCTGGTAAACAAGTACAGTTTTTGATAAAAAAAATTATTAAAACCTTTAAAATTATAACTTCTAGATCTTGGGTAGCTTATTCACCAACCACGAAAGTTGCCATTCTTAACTTGCACGATCCGAAAATTGCAACAACAAAAATTGACATTTTATTGGACGAACTTCGAAATCCCCAGAGGAAATTTCGTCTGCAAAAAGAAATAGTAATGTAAGCTGAAACAAAATTTAGAAGTAAGGACAAATTTTTAATATTTATTTTAGTAACTATCTTGGAAAGCGAATGCTAGTGCAAGATGAAGGTGATGATATAGCAACTATTGCTCAAAATATTTTTGGATATTCATCATCTGATATGAGAATTGCTTATTGTTCACCACAAAATAGATCTATTTCTGAGATAAATCAAATTGTACCTTCCGGATCTACCAATATTATTGATGTAAGTAGACCATATGGGTGTAAACCAAATCGCTCAATCCTCTCATTTGAAAACGGAAAAATTTGTTAAACCCTCGATTAGTTCGCAATCGTTGATGGTTAAACAGATTTTTCAGTTCGTGCACGAAAAGTTTTAACCGTGATTTATGTCACTCCATATATTATTTCTCTAACTTTTAGATTTTATCTCCGTATTATTCAGACTACACTTTAATACATTCCAATAGCCTTGCCTATATAGAAAAACAAACTGGAGAACATATAGCACCATCAAGATTTCGTGCAAACCTAGTATTTGAAGGATCTGAGCCCGAATTTTGTGAAGATGATCTTCAGTATCTGACAATTGGGTCGAACTTATTTGCACCAATTTTTCCCTGCACTCATACACCTTCCGCTTTCCTAGATCAAGCTAACGTTCCAAATTCTGAACAACTGGAACCTTATAACTTTTTGAAAAAGTAAAGACTGCAATATCACACACTCATATACAAACACAACTAATATGATATTTTTTATTTTACAGAAACAGAACTCTAAAAGATCTACGCCCAGGATCTTACGAATTTGATTCTCCTACGTTTGGAATTAACATGTTCTTAATTAATCCAAAACCAGGAAAAATTAAATTAGGAGATGAAGTTAATATGAACGTATTGTGATATTTTGAATTGTTGATTTTGTATCGAGGGCAGTTCAAATGATGTTTATTACCAAAAGTGAGATTAGCATAATTATTTTTGTTATAGATATTCAAAAAACTGATTAAGTTGATTAGTATATGAAATTACATCTTACTTACTATGGATTACTATCATTGAATGGTAATAAAAAATCGAAGTGAAAAGAAGCGTTTGTTCATAAATTGATGGATTACTATATTAGCTCTTACTAAATAATTAATTTTTACTAAAGCAATTGACGCTCAAGTGAAATAACCGGCATTTTAAATGTCACACAGTCATGAATATATAATAGAATCTTCACCATCATTCCATTCAATGTTAAATAATTCACTGAAAGCCTCATCGAAACTAACTCATGCTTTACTTTCATCCACCCAATGGTCCCCACGTCATTTAGATGCAGACACCATTACTTACTAGAAATGCATTTTGTCCCCAAAAGTTTGAATTTGCGGTGATTGATAAGACTGAAAAAATTGATTTAAAAAATCTGAAATACCTTTACCTAAACAAAAATAAGAAACAAGACGACGTAATTTTACAGATTTTATTGCGTCATTTTTTTAAAGTTCCAATAATGCGCTATAATTTAGTTTTTTTGGCTTTTTTGCGTTCACAATATTGTCACTTATTTTTTTTTCTTTTATAATACTTGTACTTAAGGTCTTGCAACTAGGTTAATTAACCAAATCTTTAAATTTTAATTAATAACGAAAGTAACACTTACGTAAAAGTTTTATTAAATAAATATATCACATA
Organism: Rhagonycha fulva; assembly: GCA_905340355.1. Lineage (NCBI taxonomy): Eukaryota > Metazoa > Arthropoda > Insecta > Coleoptera > Cantharidae > Rhagonycha > Rhagonycha fulva. The sequence continues at coordinate 12,951,382 of HG996558.1, forward strand.
ACATTTATGTGATTTACTTTTCCTGTTAAACATTTCTTATCCCCGTTTGCTTTTGAAAACTCAATATTTAAATTTGAGAATTTTGAAGAGATATTGACAAGTTAATAGCATAACAATACTGTAATCAATAAAATATACAAATGTAATATTAAATTTTTTTATAATTAATCGCTTATAAAAATGTACAAAATCGATCATCCAAAAGTCTAACTTATTATTTATTAAAACTACTTATTTAAAATTATATATTATTATAGTAGCCGTTGGGCTGATACCGCCTGTAAAAGGGCGAATTTGGATTAAGAGAACCCAGTCGATTTCCGTCCAATCCATTTTGGCGTCGTTGTTTTTGATTATGTAAAATTGCTCTGGAGTGAGGAATATCTTTGAAAAATAGTTCCTTGGAATATTGTAACTTGGCAATTCTTTGGGCAAAGTATCCTGTTACTAGGTACGGATCATCATAATCTGAAGCAAAACGTGGGTTATCAGAATCGTTACAAAGAGTGAAGCATTCTTACCCAATCCGTTGCTGTAATCTGGTGTGATATGACCATTCCTACCAAGTTTAAATTCGAGTTGAGACATTTTGCCTAAATGTACTGGATTTTGTAAGTCCCACTTTAGGTGGTGAATACCAGCTCCAAATTGTGGTTGCTGATTTAGATGTGCGACGAGGAGATTCAAAGTGTGTTGGTCAAGTAAGGGATTTTTTTCGTGAATTGTGAAGGTACTGAACGATTTAATGTGGGGCAATGATGGAAAGGATTGAGAAGTTAAAAATTCTACTGATGTTGAGCAGCACGCCAATGAGAGAAATGATAATAATAAGAGTAGGATTTCGTCAATCTGAAACAAGCAAAAATTTGTTAAAAATATTTTTAAATTGGTACTCATCAGAATTTTATCTTTTAATCTCAAAATAAATGGAATGTAATTTATATTATTATTATTGCAAAGTTACTAAATGAATAAGTTACAGTAAAAATTATGAAATATTAGGTTAATTAAAAACGTTTACTTGTACTGTAGGTGAGAAGTTTTATACACCGCGAAGTGTGAAATAGTTATCGAGTTACATAGGAAAATTGCATTTTTTATGGAATCTACCCACCATCAAGCACTGACTCACGCGACAAATATTCTAAAATATTATTTATTTAAATTCAGTGCAATATTAGGCCAAGGTAGGATATATTATAAAAATATTAGAAACTTCAGATTTTTTGGAAATAAAAATTTGATGATGACTTATGATGTTGCAAACAAAATTATTTTTATATTTCGAATACGGCCCCGATAAAAATAAAGTTGTAAAAATTATGAGAAATTTTGTTTAACACAGTTTCTGATGGAGCTTTGTTTAAACAAATCCGGAATTCGGAAAGTCATTGCTCTATGGCAATTTTAGATTTGCAAATTATAAGATTTCAATTGCTTGATAATAATTTATTGGTAATTTTAAAAGTTTTAAATGTAACCCCAGCCTCCCAATCCGTTAAAATCCGAAAAATCTTTTTTGATTGATACCGTTTTTGTTCTTATCCATCGCAAGCTTCGCAACCTTAACAAAATAATTTATCATGTTAATCTCCTGTGCTTGGGTTTATGGTGGGCCAATTAGTAAAACATTCTTTAGCTTAAAAAATATTAAAAATGAAACTTTTTTAAATAAATGCATTGCAAAAACGATTACGTTCGACCCTGTAAAATTAAGCGTTTTATTGTGATTAGATTTGCATGTAAATTTCTTTTTGATATTAGTTAATATTCGTTTAATCCCAACTTGAATTTCACAGTAATAAATTTCAATTTAAAATCAGTTTTCAACTTCAATCCAAATTCAAATTTACTGTAGGTATTACGTCACCGATTTCTATGAACATCGTGTCTTCGAGTAAAACTTAATTAAGTCATAAAGCCATATAAGAAATGTATCTCAGTATGGAAATGTATAAAACCAAAATTGACCCTTTCTCTACATTCCTGCATTAATATCATTATAGACTGCATAAGAGTTGAGGTTTTTATAATTCCTAATGTTAAAAACCTACTCTATACTGCTGTACAAACTTGCCAAATTGGTTTGCAATTTTTTATCGGTGATTTAGCTGAAAAAAGTAGTGTTTTTGTTATTTTACTTTTCTGTAACTTAGAAGGTTGGTATGATATTATTCCAGCTTTTTAGAAGTGTTCATCTGCCGTTCTGCAAGTACATTATTGATCTAATTCTCTAAAAAGAAGAAGGGGAGGTTTCTAACAAATTGTTGTATTGGAAAACTGGCACAAAACGTCTATAGCTGCCTTTAGTAATCTAGTACATGATTCATATGGATATTTGACCTTACTAGAGGTGGAGGATTGTAACAAATAACAAAAGTTGTGATTATTTGAATCTCTTTCCCATCTCGTAAGTGGTTAAAAATACTAATTTAAAATTTAACAAACCTTGAAATTTATTTTATACTTGATTTTACTGAATCTTAAGAAAAATGTTCAACAAAGTTGATCTACTGAATCTATTCCATGAAGTACCTAGGTGCAGATAAAAAAATCTTCTGTGTTTGGCACATTAATTATTGCACCGGTAGAGCAAGAAACTTAATGTTGACATTAAATCCCCTGATTGATCGTCACAGTATGACAGCGTTGAACCACAAAACAAGAATTTCGAACAGCGTCATTTGACCAGTCATGAGATACGCCTCCCTGACTTGGTCTTTTGCCTCAGAAACGCAAAAGGAATATAAAACGGCTTTAAAAGACTTAAAATGTGTGCCGGAATTCATCAGAAAGATCATCACCTGACGCCGAGAACCCATTTCTTTGCCAAGTCAATGACTACAATGTGTAGAATATTTTCCACTCCATAAAAGCCTAAAGGAAATAGATAGTTTTTTTCATGTTCTACTCCTACTAATAGTCCTTCTTTTACAGACACCTTACACAAGCGTTTCTTCACGACCTTAGTATTTTGACGCAAATTAAAAGGAAATAGGAGGACACCAATCACAACCTGCAACTTTTGGACACAGAAAAACAAAATATATTCTTCAAACATAGTGTAAATTGTATTTTTTATATTGCTTTTTGGGCTTCCATCTATCAAAGGTAGGTCTTTTTCATTCTTTTTTTTCTTTTCTAGTCAGGTTTTAAGGTCATCCACAGTTCAAAAATTCTTATTTGAAATTTTCCAAAGTTACAATTCCCAACGTCAGACGAAGAAAATAAGCAAACTTTGCCCGAAACTACTCCGGTGATGCTATTTCAAGCCGAGTCAAGTCGTAGTGGCTTACGTAATCATAAATGCAGCAAATCGTTACACGGTCTAAATTTAAACAGCACCAAGAAGGCTAAAGCAGACACGAAGGAAAAAATTATACTTCCACATGCACAGTGTATCTTTAAAAACACTGACTGATCTTGGGCGGTAGTAAGACATTGTAAACACTTCACGAATAGCCGTCTGTCTCTTTTCAAGCCTTGTTGTAAATATTTATACTGACCGCACGAACCGTTAACAAGTTGTTATCGTACTCGAACCTAAAAACATAACTTATAATTTATAACAGTGTGGTATATAAGTAGTGCAACTTGATAAACATATCACAATTTTTTAGACAAACCAAAACCGTATTAGACACTTTTAGAACTAAAAATATTAAAAATTGACAGACCGCGATACATTTTATTCTGCATAGTTCCTTTTGAAAATTGTCTGGGTTAAGGGGGACTCTGGTTAGGCGGAAAGCTCTGAAATAAGCCATTTTTTGAACAAATGGGTGCTCAGAGCTGTTATGAATAAGCGAATAACAACACCCGGCTTGTGATAGATGTTAAATGAGTGACCGTTATTTTCTTTAAAAATTTAAATATTAAGATATTTAATACCGTTATTGGTTTCTATATTTTTTGTGAATTTGATGTTAGGGCGAAGACTTCTCTAGGGTGAAGACTGCTCTAAGGTGAAGATTTGATATTAGGGTGAAGATCACTAGGGTAATATTGGGCGAAGAACACTTTGCTAGTGGGAACACAGCGCTAAGCTAATTCAAATTTTACATGTGTTTAGTAAACTCGAACCCCAAAACTTCATCTATTGTTGAAGGGTATTCCATACCCCCCAAACCCTCCGGTCTGAATGATTAACATAGTGTAAGATGTAAAATTGATTAATTCATTATAATTACAACTCTTACTACTGATATTAAGACCGATAGTTTTAGAGTATAGAATACTCTGCCCCCCTCCCTCCAAAAAAACTAAGAAATTAAAAATTATACAATTTTGGAATAAAATGTACGTAATAAACTTTTTTTTTTTTTAATTTTTAATTTATAGTAAGTCGAAATAATTAAAGTTTTAATATTATTAAATGTTGGACGACCCAGAAAGAAATGGGGAGACCAAGAGTGACGCAACGGACAATGTCTAAAGCATGAAGATGATGATGATATTATTAAATATCCTAAAGATTATCATTATAGTTTTGCTTGGCCTTTGGCTTTACTTAATAGAAATTCAACCTAATGGGAAGGCCATAGTTGTTCGGGCTGCGGACTTACACTAGAAAGAACTGTTTAAAAACTGATTTGCATGTTTATTTTATAAGAGGTAATCTGGTTAGGTTTCTAAAATATTGACTCAACATTTTTTGAATAAAACACAAAGATTGTATGCATCACAAAACAAAAAAATATAACAGCTACTATAATAATAATCAATGCGTATGACAACGCCACAGCACCCACATTAAAAAAACCACAAATCGCTGCTAAATGAAACGAAAACTGAATAATTGATTCAAATTTTCATATCATTTTTATTTCTAAAAATGGTTGAAATCAAAGCCGTAGCTAAATTTCTGCATGGCCCACATACACACCTTTTTGGGGCATAAGAATTTACTAAATAAAAAAATTAGTCACAACATATCCGATATAATTAATAAATATGAGATTTTTCTCATTATGATTGAAATTATGCCTTATGTGACCAAAGAATAGTATATGAAGGTCTCGATCTGCGTCGTTTCAATTTACATTGCATCAAAAACTAAACCCCAAAATCTGAATGATTCAATTTGCGTCTTTTTATAAAATAAATCGAGGGTTTTATAGCATAATATACAAAATTTAGAAACTATAATTTAACAAAATTAATAAAATTAATTGTGACACGTTTAATACAGAGAATTTTTAGTTAACTATGTCTAGTCAACTTCAAATATTTGACGACAGTTTTCTTAATTTTTTAAAAGTGAACATTTTCACATATTTTTAGTATATGTTGTGTTGAACAGTATAAGTTTTATACTCCAAGACCCCGGTCTTAATATTAGTAGTAAGAGTTGTGATACATAAATCAATCTTACATTTTACACTATGTTGGTCATTCAGACCGGGGGGTTTGGGGTTTGGGAGGGGGGGAATACCCCCAACTATAGATAGAGCTTCAGGGTTTGGGTTTTCTAAGCACATGTAGGGGTAAAATTTGAATTAGCGCCGTGCTCTCATTAGCGAAGTGTTATTGTTAACTTACCGTTTTTCCTGCTGTAGTAAAATTCTCAAAATTTAAGAGTAGTTTAGCCTATTAAAATTCTGACTGCAAAATTCAAGTGTAATATAATAATTCATCCAATACAAAAGTTTATTCGGATGTTCTTCTTTGTCTTCCATGTTATTTGTAGGCGCACTTCTGATTAGTCTGTTTATTTATTATCAACGACAAAAAGATTACGACTGATAAAGTGAAATCATAAATCTGACTTATCACAATTTCCTCTAGTGATTCCTAACGCTGAACAACTATGGATTATACATAGGTATATATTTGATGTATAGCCATAAATTTCCATTAAGGCTAGGATATTGAAGAGTGCACGAGGTTATACATGAGTAATTCAAAAACGGATGGATGGATTGTCATAAATTTTTTAAAGTATATATATGATGTCTTAAGGACGATCCTCAGATATTTCTTTTTTTTTAATAAACGTTTTTTTAATTAATATTTTCAAAATAACCCGTTTGTAATTTTTTTAGCAAAAATAAAGTTGGCGAAATGAATTATTTATAAACAATTAAAAATAAAAATAAAATTAAAAATAGGGGGGGATTGAATCAGTTTTGTTATACATAACTAATTTGAAAGCGAATGATTTGATAATTTTGAAATTTTGGGATAATATTTATGGTACCAATGCGCAGGGAAACAGCTATTTTTAAACATAACAGTTTTATTTACAACAATAGTAATAATTTTAAAATCATATATAATTTATCAATTAATTAAATTTTACTAATTAAATTAATATATAAGCGTAAACGAATACATATGTAAATTTTCAAAAGTTTATCTTACCTAGAACATACTAAAAATGTAATTATAACAATAAGGCAATTCAATCACCCGGGTAGCAATAATTAAATAATATAGTTCAACTATTATTACGCAGATGGTTCTCCAATCGCGGATTGTTAATCATATAGGCAGATATCTATTTTACCCTTTGAGTTTACCTAAGCTTTCTACCTACACTTCTAGAAAAGTTATAGAGTTAAATTTTAATTCAAGTATACTGCGCAAACGACCTTGGGTGCAAATTCCACTTGTTTTATCTCTAACTTTCTTGTTATACTTGATAGTAGAATCATGGCATAAGCAAATCTTGAATGTAAAAATTGTACCCTCTACGCGTTTAAAATTATATAATTTGTAATAGGTAATTAAATTTAATTTTTAAAAGTGCAATTATGAAATTTATTTATTAGTTTAAAAGTTTCCGGAATCTAGTAGTTTTAGTGACATCACTTTTTTTTAACTAGCATATTCGTAAAATTTGACCTTTTTGACTTATATTTCAGTTGACAATTCGTACTTAAGTAGACCAGTTTAGTTTACACAGCATTTAAAAAAAAAAAGTTGTACTGGAAATGAAATTTTTGTTTAAAAATTTTCGTGCCATGATTTGTTACTACTGTAGATGTGGTCTAAAGCCAAAACAATCTATCGAACGGCTTGTTTTGGATATGAAATACCATCCAAGACTACTGTTTTTATACCTGGTTTTCCGAATTCCAAAGTAGACGCGCTACTCTCGGTGATGAATTTCGTGCAGGTCATACTTCATACAGCAATTTCTGTTGTTGCCACTATTGTTGATGCTGTACGTGAAATAATTGAAAATTGAGCGAGCTTGGCAAGGACATATCGAGAAATTCAAGCATGCTTGGGCATTGACATGAAAACAATACACGATTTTTCGTGATAGCCTAAGAGCCAGTGGCCGGCCGACTTACGGTATTTTAACAAAGCTGAAATTTGGTACATTTACTCTCTTATATATGCTGAAGATGAAATGGAGACTCTTTAGTCCGGCCAGTGGTACCTACGGTCACTTTGGGTTGAAAAAGTAAAAATTTGACTGAATTTGGCGTCATAGTTACCAGGTTGCCTCTTGCTTATTTTAAAATATTTTTTTATTATTATAACTGAAAAATAAAAATGGCAGACGGCCACGATAGTTGTACAGCCATGGCAGACACTTTTGCAAGAAAAAAAAACAAAACATTTCCAATATTTGACATTATGTCAAATAATTTTTTTGATGACATATCAGTTTTGTTAAAATATTGGAAATTTTTTGTGTTTTTGCGACTTTTAAAAGTGTCTGCCATGGCTATACTACTATCGTGGCTGTTTACTATTGCTGTTTTTATCAACAATAAAAAAATATTTTAAAATAAGCAAGAGGCAACTATGACGCCGAATTCAGTCAAATTTTTACTTCTTCGACCCAAAGTGACCGTAGGTACAGGAACGTGCCCATGGGGGGGATGGGGGGAGCTTCCCCTCAATGTTGCAGAAAGTTGGCAAAAAGTTGACAAAAACATCCAAAAGTAGGTCAATTTGGCATTTTTTATGTCTAAATTTACTAAAACCTGCAAAACTTACAAAAAGTTGGCAATTTTGAATTAATTCAGTTGGCAAATTTGCAAATTTAAAATTTCTCCTCCCCCAAAAAAGTTGGTTGGACACGTCCCTGCGTAGATACCACTGGCCGGACTAAAGAGTCCCCATTTCATCTACAAATGAGTAAAAAGTCATATAATAAATCATGTAGTGTAAACTACCCTTTAGAAACATTTGTGGTTTTAACAAATAAGTTACAGAAAAATTTGCGAAGAATAAAAACAGAAGAATGAAGCTAATTTTTAAACAAGTAAATAATAAATAAGGGTATTCACACTGGCTCGTGTATTGGTGTTGTATTTATACACCGTTGTAATATCCTAGCAACGTCTAGTAATACACAACTTTATTTGGCGTTACTAGGATAAATACAACGGTGTGAAAATACTAGGGTTATATACACGTCAGTGTGAATACCCCTATTATCTTTTCTAAATAATTGTTTTATTAATACTAAACAATATTTTTTCATCTTTTCGTAAGGAGCATTACGCGTGTTGCTGACTAGTTAATACATCGTTTTCTCGTAAACGAATTAATTATTACCTCTTCTTTTTTGATTTATTTCTATTCTAATTTATATAATGGACGAAAACAACTAGATAATATTAATATTTTTGATAAAAAACTTAAATAATGTATTTATTACCTATTATTAGGTACAATTTATTGTTATTTATTTGTAAGTAGAGAATTTTAAAATATTAAAATTTACATTTATTAATTTTTACAAGTTAAAACTTTTGTAATGTACACAGATAAAAGGATAGTTATGTTTATGTCTTACGTAGATAAGTAAAACGTTTTTGTTATGGGATTTTTTATGGTTTATGTTATGGGTGTTTTATACGTTATCTTATCGTCAGAAATTTATTTCATGGTGAAATCTGTTGCAAAAAGAGAGGGAGAGACATTTTGTGAAATAGATACACTTGTAGAAAAGAACATGAATTCTGTTTTAAAATAGATTTCTGTACTTCAACGGCGACATATTTGAACCAAAAGTTGTACTAATTTTTAGCTAAATGTGTTGCCTATGTATTTAATTATATTCATACTAATATTCGCGCGCCCCCACGCGAGCCTAAATGAACACCTGACTTACAGATCCGAGCCTTAAGTGTGGTCGAATTAATTACTTAGAAAATCTGTAAAATTATTTTCTAAATATTGACACAAAATCGAAGTTGTTAATTATTATTAATAAACTATTAATAAATTTGAATATTGAGACAATATTATAAAATTGTTTTTTTAATATTGACACAAAATCGAATTCAAAAAAATATTGAATTGATTCTTAAAACTTTATATTAAGTTTAGTGAAGTCAATACAAAATTGGTAGGTACTACATTGATATTTTATTTTGTGGAAATATTGAAATGTAATAATATGACAACATTAAAAATTATTATTTTGAAGACATTGGTAACCTACATATTACATTAAGCCATTATTGTAAAAATTTATTGGATGGGACTTTTTTATATTGTTCATTTTATCTGTGATGACAGCTTTATTTAATCCAATTTGCACACTTGCATACAGGAACTCAATATTACACAATGTTTTTTTGTGTCCGTGTGTTTGAAAGATTGAAATTTTAGACATTTACGATTTGAAAGTTTTAAGACCAAGAGCTCTTCAAGTAATTGGGTGGTTGATAGAGTTATTGTTTGTCTGATTTTCGTTTGATAATAACAGTATAAATATTTTGAATGTTGTGAAAAATTACACCTGGATCCATTTATCACTTGTTTAAATTTTCAATTAAATACCTACAAAATTTTTTTACTTACTTTTCTTGTATGGTCTTTGTTGTGGTGGTTTATATATCTTTTTTTTTCATAGTTAGCTCCACGGATATTTCGTACTTGTAAGGATATATTATCAGTTTCTTGAGTGTTATTTAAAATACTCATGCCCAAGTATTATATTTTTCAGTTATCTCCTGAACATAGCCCAAGTCGTAACGAGGTAACAATCCATTCCGCTCTGGTATTCGGAAGGGGGAAGAAACCCTAGCTAGCCGCCTAAATTCACCCGGTAGACCTTCGAAGTAGCGTCACCAAAATTTATTTTGAAATTTTTGGTTTGAAATTTCAATTATGAAAGGTTTAGAATTTCACTTAATTATAATAAAAGGAGTAATGCAAATAGCAAATTTTTTAGTCTGCGAAAGTCAAAAGACCGATAACCTTATATATCACGGCCGCATGCGATCCACCAACTATTTTAAACTACTTAAAAACGTTTATAAATGTAGAAACCGTTTTTTAAGAAAAAATTTATTTTAATTTTTTAATTATGCCTATTCTTTCAAGGTTTTGTTTTACGAATGAAATTGTTCAGCCAAGATCTTCGAGTGAAACCAAAATAAATTTTAATGGTTTGAACAAATACGGTCAAGGAAGGACTGTCAAACCGGCAAAAAAGCCTGAAAATTTTTGATTTTTTATAATTCTTCTTATTTTTTCCAGTTTATTATTTTAATTTTTGAACAATACTAAAATATTGAAAACAAAAGAATTGAATGTGATCTCCGAAAGTTAATCATAATATATAAAGTTCAATTACTCGTATATCATCTTCTAATTTTTAACCATACAAAGCCCACCTTAAAATGTGAACTTTCTCATGTTAATTATTATTTATTATTTTTTACTTTCTTTGCGTTACGCAATGCAAAACTAGAAATGTACTTATTGATCGATGTAGAATAAAAATACAATGACTTCATTGTCCATTGGCAGTAATTTGCATAATGCAATTATATTTAATATTTTGGGCTCGAGATAGCATAGCCAGGTATTCCAGAAAAACTTTCAAATACCGGAATACCTTCATATCATAAAGGTAGGAGAGCACCCACCTAAACCAGTGATTTCAAACCAAAGGCGCGAGAGTTCAGCTGTCAAATTTTTAACAAATTGCAGTCAACTCGTTACAAAATTATATTAAAATACTTGTAATTATTTTTGCAAAAATTTTGAAATTCAACGGCATTGGTATAATTTTCTCGACTTTAAATCATGATATAGCCTTCACTTTATCACTTTGCTATATAAAGCAGTGTTCTAATTTTGCGGTAGGTAATCATTTATAATGCTAACCTTAGACCAAAAAAAGTTTTTATTTCGTGTTGCTAAATACATTAAGTATCTAGAAAATAATTCACCCAATTTGATGTAACATGAAAGAAGTTTCACTGTTATGGTTCATTACCTTTGTTAACTCATGAACAATTTTGTAATGTAATTCACGAAGCTCTCCTTAGATAATAATTAATGGTTACAATTTGAAATACCTAATATAATTAAACGTAATTAGATTTTGTATGCATAGGAATCTACTTATTTGTCTACGGACGCATTTCTTAAGCCCGATTTGTTTATTAAAATCAGATAAACAATTTTGTAATTTGTTAATTGTTAAATTTAATATACAAGTTTGCATAATAAGAAGCCGAGAGGTCCCTGCAAAACAAAGAGCTTTTTGAATGTGGGCCCATAACCTACCGTGAACACAAATTTTTCACTTGTTCTTGAAAACAAAATTCCTGACCCCAATAACTGTTGACAATCGTTCAAGGAAATAAAGTGTGATTATGAAAACACCATCATTCAGGTCGTAACGACCCATTGAACATAAGTTTTATTAAATGAGTGAACATTATCGAATATTTTTAGTTTTATTATGACAGCACTTAATAAAATAGACCCTATTGCATAATAAAATTTTGATGTCAAATAAATTTGCGACAGATTTAATTAATAGGGTATGCCGGAAAACCAACTAAAGTGCAAAAAGTTTAATTTTTTTTCAATTATTCGTAATGGTTACAAGTATGCAGTTTTTGAGCATAAATCATAAAAATTATTATAGACGACCACTCATTTGCATAAAATAGCATACTAATCGAAAGTTGAATAGTTTAACATGTTTACATTTTTATGAGTTAATTAATTATTAAAATAAATTCCAATAAGATTTGACCACCTCTGTATTATATAAGGAGTAGGTAAATAGCATCATCATCTGCACGTGATTTGTTCGAGATGAAAGTAAAAGGATGAACTACTTACAATAATAGTAAAATAAAACAAAGTGAATTGCGGCTACTTATTACATCCTCAAGATCTTGAGATCTATCGATTTGATCTTGATTGTAATTGTTTATTTCGCAAAAATTTAAATTATATCCGCGTATAACTTTGCAAGTAAAAGTTCTTTTGGTTAGATGAGTAACAGAATCAAAATAAGTTGAGTTTAAAAATAAGCACGTCTTGCAGGCGAAACATGACATTTTTTATATTTAACCTTAAAACGAGCAATAAAATTTTAATTCTGAGCTTTCACTGCGAGCAGTATGATCTGCTTTCCCGCGCTATGCAAATTATGTAAAAATGTAGCATGAATATGGGAAAAAACTGTTACAGAATAATGGAGAGGTCAGTAACGAATTAATTATCATGTGAAAATAAAGTTTTTTCCAGTATAAATATCGTATTTTTAAAATTAATGTCCTGACTTTTTCAATTTATGTACTCCAAATCGGAAGAGAATTGCATAATTCCAGACTACAAAATTCTTGTAAATTATGTTTAAATTGTGAAAAAAATCCAAAAACTGATGTTAAGCTTACTCAGAATTCCGCCAATAAAAATCTAATGGAGTAAAAATGGCTAAAAAAAAACGAATTTTGAAAGATTGCTTTTTTGGGTGCTAAAATATGATTTTCTTTAAGACTCTTTTAATTGGCAGTTTTCCAAGGTCATAAAATACGAAACTTTAGATTAGAGGAAATAAAACATTTATTTAAATTATAATGTGATTGGGTGCCAAGATGGCTACTATTGCCGACTTGACGACTTGAGCACATAGATAAATTTTTGCATACTGGGTGGTCCTCCACATTGCAGATGTTACAGAACTTTATATTCGAATGATTCAGCCAAATAATATTTGACAAAATAAAAAAAAAACGAAGAAAATTTTTAGTAAAACTAGCAATTTTTTTTTGCAGTTTTAAATCATCATTATTTTTTTACAATTTATTAAATGTGCACTTTTATTTTGCACTACCCTATATGCTTGAATTTGAAACCACAGTTGGTACGCTTGACAAATCATTTATACTACTAGAAGTTTTTAACCTTTGATAATTTCCATCAAAATAAATAAATCCATCAGAAAAAATTAGTTTTTCAGTTAGGGTTATTATGAGATTATGACGATCTTAGCCTGATCGTTAGCACGATAACTGCAAATGCATAATCAAGAGTGACAAGTGAAGTTGACATGATTGGTTCACAAAAACTTAAGGCTCTAGATTAGTTCACATCTTATGCATAGTAGCATAGGTCAGGAGCTTTTTAGTTTTATTAAGTTCTTCATTTGGAGAATTTTTAACTGTAATCTGGTATTTATTTTCAATTTACATTTGATTTAACATTTTGTTTACACGTGCGTGAAGTTAGCCCCCCTTTCTGTGCTCAATTGTTCTTAATTTGTTCTTTATGTATTTAAAGAATTTTTTGATTTTGAACAAAAATTAGAGAGAAAATCGAAAAAAAAAACACTTTTTAACGATATTCCCTCTTTTTTTTAAATTTCTACTTTTTTGGTTGATCTCAATTGTGCTCAAGTTGTTCTTAATGTTCTTAAAAAAATTTTTTAGTTTTGATCAAAAATAACCACGTAAAACGCGAATTAAGATTTGGACTTAGCTCCCCTATTTTTGAAATTGCTACATTTTTTGGTTAATCTCAATTTATTGTGCTTAAGTTGTTCTTGATGTGCTTAAAAAAATTGTTTTAATTTTGAACAAAAATAACAGAGAAAATCGAAAAAAATAACATTGTTTGACGCCAGCCCAACTTTTTTTGAAATTGCTACTTTTTTTGGTTGTTCCCAATTGTGCTAAAGTTGTTCTTAACGTGCTTAACAGAATTTTTTAATTTTGATAAAAAATAACCGCGTAAAACGCGAAATAAGATTTGGATCTAACCCCCCTTATTTTGAAATTGCTACTTTTTTTGGTTAATCTCAATTTATTGTGCTGAAGTTGTTCTTAATGTGCTTAAAAGAATTTTTTAATTTTGAACAAAAATAACAGAGAAAATCGAAAAAATAACACTGTTTGACGCCAGCCCAACTTTTTTTTGAAATTGGTACTTTTTTTGGCTGTTCTCAATTGTGCTCAAGTTCTTCTTAATGTGATTAAAAGTATTTTTTTAATTTTGATCAAAAATAATCACGTAAAGCGCGAAATAAGATTTCGACTTAGCCGAACAACCAAAAATAGTAGCAATTTCAAAAAAAAGAGAGCTAGGTCCAAATCTTATATTGAGCTTTACGCGGTTATTTTTGATCAAAATTAAAAAATGTTTTTAAGCACATTAAGAACAACTTGAGCATAATTGAGAACAACAAAAAAAAATAGCAATTTAAATAAAAGGGGGGCTAGGTCTAAATTTTATTTTGATCAAAATTAAAAAATTCTTTTAAGCACATTAAGAACAATTTGAGCACAATTAAGATCAACCAAAAAAAGTAGCGATTTCAAAAAAAAGGGGGGCTGTCGTCAAAAAGTGTTTATTTCGATTTTCTTTGTTATTTTTGTCCAAAATCAAAAAATTCTTTTAAGAACATTAAGAACAAATCGAGAACAATTGAACACAAATAAAAAAAATCACAATTTAAAAAAAGGGAACTAACTTCACGCATGTCTTGTGTTTGAGTGAGGTAACGGATCATTTATTAGATCGATTGCCCATTCTTTACAAAATTTTTTATTGTTTTAATTATTTTAAACGATCATTTTGACCTTTAAAATTTTGATTTTTAAAACAAACGTAATTAACATGTTCAGAAGAAGATTATAAAGATTACGATTTAGAAAGTAAATTGAGATAGTTAATGGTTAAAGAATTGTTGAAAGGTTTAGGAAAATTAATGGTAAATGAGATGAAAATTGAAGTTAATTAGGAAGGAAGTGAATTATTATATGTATAAAATTAATGTAAACAGGTAAGGTTATTTATTAATTAAAGTTGTGAAAAACAAAAATAAGAAATTAGTAAAATTAAGAAAAACCTATTATGGCCAAGTTCAAAGATTGTATAAATGGCGCTTTGCACCTTGAGATACCTTTAGTATCGAAGCGCATGATTGGATTAACGAGATTGGGGTTAAACTATAGAGAATGTCCTCACGACGGTGATAGACCTCTTAGGTAGTGAATTTTTGTTTAAATTCAAATCCACAACTTAATTTAATCCATAACTTTCCGAAAGTCGCTGATTTTGGTTTTTGATTTTGATGCCTAGTTTCATAAAAACTGTAATAAAGCATTTAATTTCAATAAATAATAAAATAAAAGTTTTATGAAATCTGGGGTTAGAAGTGTACATAGGTCGTGGAGACATCTTGTACATATAAATATGATACATATATGGGTAATTGACAAATCAGATAAATTTCCTAGTCGTGCTTAACATTTTTGTTGCTTAAATATAATTTACTTTTATTGTAATAACAGTAATAATCTTTATTTACGGAAATTGCCATTAGCCGGATAATCAACATTACATAACTAGTAATTCAACACCACAATAGGCAGAACCATTTTAGACATTAACCCTCGAGTAGCGGGGTTTTTGCGGCATTTTCATTTTAATGTTTTTTTTTCAGTTTATGACTTGTAACTGTTTCATATATCTTTGTTTATTCATTGTAAACATTGATTTATGATATTATTACGGTATAATAGAACTCAAAATTTTCAGAATATAACATAAAACTTAGTAGAAAATACTTCATTTTTTTCATAACTTTTATTCAATACAAGTACCTACTACTTTGCTTTTCAGAGGTCATAGTTCAAAAGAATGATACCTGAAGTGTCACTTATGCATCATTAGTGAACGGTTAACGGAAAATTTCATTGTTTATACAAAATGCCGCAACGCGTGCACGTATGGGTTAAAAGAAATCAAGCATTAGAATGACTATTACCTAAATATACCAGATATTATCATCAGTTTTCCACTGCATTATTGTTTTATTTCATATCCTAATAAGTCATAACTATAAGTTTTAATATTATGGCACTAAAATTTTTATAACATTGTTGAATAAACAAATTTCACTTTAAAAAAAGATAAATTATAGTAGAAATTATTTGGAATCTAAACAAGAATTGAACGCTCAGGCAGATCATACCTTTCTAATTTTGTATTGCCTTTTAAGGAAAAACAATTACATAAATTGTCCAAGAGGTTACCATAAAAACTGTCACTTTCATTGAAAAAAAAAACTCTTTAGTTTTGAATTGAAAATTTAAACATGTAAATTTCTTTTCAGCAAAAAATAATATTCTAAATAGCCCCACATAGAACAATTTGCTAGAAAGCTTCTCCCCTTTCTTGTCAAATATTACCAACTGAAAAAGTTTACCAACCTAATAAAATTTATGATTTAGGAAATGGAAGCGCGCATGGCCATTGAGAGAGAAATAAAATAATTTTTTTTTTATTTTATTAATAACTTGTTCATTGTTTATAAATTGAGATTTTAATACAATAATAAATAATTTCTAGTAGTAAAACAAAAAGTATGTAAATGGAAAAAATCGTAAAAAGTTACAATCTTTTCAAAATCTTCCGAAAACCTCAATAATAAGAAAAAATATATGGAAGAAATTTTGTAAGAAAAAAAATTTCTACAAAAAGATCCAGGAAAGCATAATATATTTATTTTCAATAGTTTAGGCGTAGAAGCCATTGAAGTAAGAATAAGCCATCTACATACATATAACTACCAAAATTAATTTTGGAAACTTTCAAATATATTGCTACCCAGGATGGAAAATGTTAAGTCAGCAATGTTTAATCTCACGTTGGAAATTGAGCAATAAACTTAAAGTTCATTATTTTAAAATAAAGTCAATGTTACTTAACCCATTATTGCTTAACACCTTCTAACTTACACTGAAGAGTCAAAATCTGTAACTTTGAATGCTTCTTGTGACTAAGCTTTTTAAGATAAATATTTATTCAGCCGGATTGATAAATGTCTTTTTGATTGATAATAAATAAAATAAATGTCACGCGAAGAATGAATAATAAATCGTTGTCTTTGTTGTTAAAAGAATAAATTTTATTTTTTATGTTTTGATGAACCAAACAGATATTGGTATTAATTATGATTTTACATAAAATTGACACCTTAAAATAGTTTATTGTATTATGGATCACAGACCCAATTGAATTAATCAAAATAATTGTACATTTTATTGCAGAATAATTTTTTCACTCTTAATATTAGGTAAGGTGGTACACTGGTAAGGTAACCACATCCCTTTTGGAATTTTAAACCCATTTTGCGTCTTGGTTTTTATTATGTTAATATGTTCCGCGACTGAACCCACTTTGCAAATTAAATGTTGGAAAGCAATTTAAAAAAGTCTGCGAATATGTAATTTATTCAACATGATTTTAATTTAATTTAATTTAATTTAATTAAACAGTGCAGTTGACTCATTTTTTATGCAGGTAAATTTGTAAAGTTAACCTAGCCTAAAAACCACATGAGATTTTATCAAAATAATTTTTAATTAACGATTTAAATTTTAGATCGTACGAGTTACGTTCATCCAAAATCCAAGATCAATAAAAAAAAAAAAAAATAAAAATATTTTGGGATGCAAATCAGGAATTGATTTTAAAGTATGACAATATATTTTTCCACAATAAGATAAAATATTTTATTTCTCAAAGTTAAATTTAAGAGCTTTCAAACTGTGAGATAGAAGAATTTATGTGTATATAGTTATATATAAATTTATATCTTATGAAATTAAACTGTAGATTTTCAATAAGAATATCTGGGGGATTCGCTCTGATATTTAGTTAAAAATTATACAACTTTTAACTTTGGAATAAGCAGATCTCCCGGTTCTAATATCACGATGTGAAATATTTGTTAATATAACAATATCAATAAAAAAATACTTTGGTCTTTGAGACCGAGAGGTTTGGGAGGTATGGAGTACCTCCCAACCGTATACGGAGTTTGAGGGTTGAGGTTGCTAAACTCTCCTAAAATCTGTATTAGCACCTCCACCTCGTAAATTGAAAAGCATAAATTTTGTATTTAAGTACCTGTTTTTATTGCGGAATTATAACCCAAAAAATGCCCTGAGAACTTGTAACCATAAGTTAATACAGGCCGTAGTTGTTCAGCTTTATTCTAAAAGTTTGGGGCAGGCAATTGTAAGTGTTGTATTACAAGTATTTTGGAATTTTTAAAAAATTGTTCTACAATCAATGTAATCTTAATTTATTATTTCATATGAAATTTACTGATTTCTTTTTTCAAATTACCTACGTATTATCAAGTTTAATAAAATCATGCAACACTGTCTTAAGTGTAAGTTATTTGAACTATTTACTGCAAATTTGTAACGTACTTCTGTTTTAATAAATACCATCAAAAAGTTATTCAAAAATTGAACCAAACAAATTAATAATACGTTACTTTTACACCTGGGATCATTCTATACAAATGTGGTTGCCAAATTTTTATCTTTGTGCATCAAAAGCCGTGAGCTTATAAGATAACCTCTTAAAGATAAAATTTTTAGATTCCAATTCTTAAAAAATCAATTAAATCTTATTATAAAGCATTCTTAATCATTCAAGGTTTCAATTAAAATTATTGCGTTAGTTGCATTTTCAACATTTTTTACGTATAAAAATTTATGTACTTGCATCTGGAACAGACCTTGTTAACTAATAAAAGTACCACAAGTTTACACACTGCATTTGAAAATATCTGAATCCCAAAAATCAAAAAATTCGAATTTTATTCTCAAACTCATATAATAAGTTAGTATCTCGAAGTTTTACCCTCAAAAATCAATTTTTGGCTCAAATTTGACAGTTTTGTAACTTTCCTAAGTAACACAATACAAACTACACAAGGTATCTAAATGAAGTTGACCTGACCTGCAATATTTTAATTTTTTTGACTTGGTTACACACCACGTATGGCCATAAATCATTGGTCGTCTGTGCCTTGGCACTTTTTATTTATAAGAACTACCAGGTTACACTTTTAGGTAACTCTAACAAACTATTGCATTGGCAAGAAAAACTGAATAAAAATTAATCTTTTAAGGTGTTTAAATAAACAACAAAAAATGCTGTTAAACAACAAAAATCACAACTGAGTTGGGAGCTAAGGAAATGGAAATTAAAAAATATTTGTATGTGTAAAATTAATCATACCTACATCATTATTAACAATTATGTGAACGATTTTTCAATTTTAAGTGGATTTTATTGATATCAGGTCAGATGTAATAAATATTTAATCAAATATTGGATAACTTCTAATAACAAAATCAGTGCTTTGACGTACTAATAGTGCAAAATTTCTTCTTGTTAAACATTTCATCCCAATCTAAATTCTCCAGTGGTTAGTAAAAAGGGCTTAAGTCAAAAATTGAAAAAAAAATAAGCTAATGGAATTAAGGCAATTTTTTAGGCTATTTTAATTTTATACGAAGGACTTAAGTGTAATCCAATTCATTGGTACCTATGGTATAGAGTAGTCCCAATATTCAATGAAGCCAATAAAAAATCAAGAAGGTATACAAAATTTACTTATTATAAATAGCTACAAAAATTTGCCAAATTTTTGACTGCTCTTCTTAACTAATAACTGGAGATTTTAGATATGGAGAATACTATGATATGTTGATGTAATAAAACCAATAATAGAACTTACACTATGTTGGTTTTGTGACCAGGGGATTACTTATTATTAATAAAATAAAAATAAGGTTTGCTAGTATTTTCAAGATTATTAAAACATTTTAATAATTATTAAAATAAATTTTTTTGATTTATTTATTTTATCCATTCCATTTCCAGTTTTATTGCTTTTATGACCAAAGCCATCTCCACAGCCCAACTATTCTGGCCCAAATAGACAGTCTCTGGTCTGGTATGTTTAATTCTTGTTGTCTTCTATACCTCATTTGATTTTGTAATATCTGGTCGATTCTTGCCATTCTTCGCAGAATTAATCTCAAATCTTCTTCCGTATTATCGTTTACTTTAATAACGCGAGAGATTGGCCCTTCCCAAGTTTCGGTTATTACGATTTCGTTAAATATACTCCTGCAAAGAGGACACGTATTTTTTTGTTTTGACCAGTTTTCCACACATGAAGCACAGAATTTATGGGTGCAATTATTCAGGCTACCGACTTCTCCGACAACTTTTTCTATGCAGATGCTACAGATTTCCATGATGTCGTTTGTGATTTTTTTTACTTTCCAATTTTTGCTCTACTAATTGATTCCATTTCTTTATATAGTATCTATTATCTCTTAAGTACTTTATCCTAATTAAGAAAAACTTAATCTGATTATCAATCTCGATTTCTAACTCGATTTGAACAACCAATCAGAAACTTGTAAATTGCTGTTGGGTTAGTTTTAATGAATGACCAAGCAAAAATTCTACTAAACAGTGAAACATAAACTGGCCTCTGTGATACAACCCTTAATGAAAGGGTTGCCTAAAACAAAGATCTAGATTTTATTACAATCTGGAGAGAATTTCCCTAGTTCATGCAGCTGCGATGTTGTAAACTAGCCCTCGGTACCTTGCGGAAGCGAGGTGGTAAATTCTAAAAAATTATAGTTTGGAAAACTACAAAAAAAACGCCGGAGATGGTTAAATTGCTTAAACTGTGAAAATTGTGGCTTTGAAGGTTAAAATTGGAAATCTTGGAACATATTAACAAGTGACATTTAACTGACGTACTGTTGGAACCGTTGAAAGAGTCAATGATGTATCGATTCAGAGAGGAAAAAACGACAGTAGATGCAATACATAATAATGAAACAATTGACGACTTCCAGCAGACTTTTGATACCGTGGAGTTATGGGGTTTTGGTTTACTAAGCACACATAAAATCTGGGTTAAAGTTAGCTCATCTATTTGAAAAATGGTATATTGTCGTGCAACGCCGTTAAAAATCATTTTTCCATTTTCGATTTAGATAAAATTAAGTCGAAATTAGTAATAAATTTGTTCTAGTAAATTTTTTATGCCATTACAATTTATCAAAAAGACACCAAATGAAAGGAATTTGTAACTTTAAGCATAAATGTCTAGAGAAGAGAAGTCAATCGACGCTAAGTAAAGAAACAGGTCGATTTTGGGTTTGCCAAAGAAGGCGTTAAGTCGAAGTGATTAAAATGGTCATCTTGGTCGTAGTGGACCAAAGTTAGTGGGTTTGGATTGGCGTTCGACTAGAAGTCGTTGGTCGTTAATTTTGAATTATCTTGAGTTTGAGCGGCGATTTAGTTTTGTTTACAAAATTTACAATTTTCTGCAATTTGGATTATTTTGCAAATTTGGTTTTTAAGTGAATTTTGGAAAAGGTGTTTATTGTACGCATGGTCAAAGCTTTGACGAATAATGTTTGAATACGAACAACGACTATGAAGAAGATTTAGGAGGTGCTTATCTATATAAGCCATAAAATTTTCACGATTCTTAAAATCCGGAATGGAAACTGCTGGCTCTTGAGCTATAAATATTTGAAATTCCGTTACATCAAGGCTTATCATGTTAAAAATTGCAAGAACCAGAAGCCAGATTTGCTTTCCCTTTCCACAAGGACGTCTATGAGGATATAATTGCTATAAATATTTTTTTAAATTCACCCTTTCTTAATATTTTGATGATAATTTGGTCTAAATTGCAGTTCTTGCAAATGTTAGAATAACAATTGTGGGCGATGAAAAATTTAAATCTTTCACTTTTAAAATTAGTCACAGAAATTGATCTATTTTTAAAATGTTCAAAATAAAAAATCAATCTTATAGTTTCACGAATAATCTTAAACGGTCCATAAATATTAATAAGTTCGTAACTTCCGTCCAATTTTATTAAAAATGCAAATCAGTAATTAATTGCACATGAATTATTTATTAGAGTGAATTAATCGATTAAATGGTACAAAAGTGCATTCAAACCTTGATTTAAATATTATTGTGCAATAAAAACTTCTAATTTAAAAAAAAGATGTAAATTTTTGAGGTGTTCGTAAGAAAATTTTGTACAATCAATCGGAAATTCATTTATGCAGAAAATTAGGAGTCACATTGTACTCGTAAAACTTTCTCATGTAAGTAATTAAATGAAGCCCCTATCGTATACAAAATAATTTCTTACAATGAAAGTGTTTGAACAAACAAATTATTTTTTTTCAAATTGACCTTTCACTGAGCAGATTTAATTCAATAAGTTTAATTTGAAAGTATTGATGAGTACCGGTTAATTACTTAACTTCCGGCACAAAATTAAATTTTGTAAATTTAAAAAGGCGAATTTTTAAACTTACCATTTTTTTCGAGATCAAAATTGTAACAAAACTGACAAACTAAACATAACCAACCACGTTAATTTTCGCGGACGAATTTGAATCTCACGGTAGTGGAACAATATGAACTGAATTTCTTCGCGAATGATACAATGTAAATAAAGATCCCACTATTTACTATGTTATGTACGTCATAGAGCTGTAACTATCAAAGTGTTTAGTCATTAAAAAGCAAAACAAATAATAATAATAGTAAAAGAGAAAATAGGACAGTTTATACCTTCATTTGATGATTTTGTTAATTAAATTATAATTAACAATTACGAATAGCTATTTAATCGATCTTGCACCATCTAATTCAAATTTTGAATATACTCTTATTTACTTCCTCAATTTGTTAATTTTCGGTGTTGTAATTGCTAAAAATGTTTTGCTCTTACTTAGAGTCGAACATCATTTCCGGAACTAGAACCGAATTGAAAAGCGAATCAGCGTTGTTGAGACGAAGTGCAATTTTGAGAGCGACACTTTTCCAAGTTTGCGAAAACTTTGATGTGAAAACAAGAATTTTCCGCTACGTGTCTTAAGATATTTTTCACTGACTAAGCAAAAAATACGCATTTTCGTACGCTTCAACATCACGACGGTTATATTTCGCGGTTTTTGCTATATTTAATATCGTATAAGTACGTAAAATGTAGTCAGTTAGCGTCGTGCCGACTGTTTCGGGACGCGTTTGTGTTTAAATTTAGCCCAATTCTTATGTGCTTCATACAAGATAAATTCCACATATAATTCAAGTGTAAAAATTATAATTAAAAAATAGTTTAATTATTTTTGTGATGCCTTCTTGCACGTCGTCGGTACCAGGTGAGTCAAGATTAAAAAAATAAATATAAGCGTCGCAGCTGTTAATTAAGTAAATCGCTCATGTTATTTTTTGTTTGGTCACGATTTCTTTGAAAACGAAATGAAATTTAATGTAAAAATAGATAAATTGGAGAAACTTGTCAAAAACATTGTTGTTTTGCTCTTGAATTCAGAATTTCAGACGTAATAGCTGAAATATTCAGATCACCTAATCATTGCAGCCTCATTTAATTTGTTTGTTTCTAATTATTTTTTAATTAGTAAATAATTGCGATGAAAAAGTTGGTATCAAAAATATTAATTTGTGTTTGAAAAGTTAATTCAGGAATGGATACTGTTTATCCCGAACCAATGTCAAGACTTCACCGACGCGTTGTGCCTAAACGAAGAAGAGGCCCTTCGGCGAGGTATAGGACGCAGCCAGTGACTTTTTCAGAAATACAGGTATTTTTTTATTTACTTTTAATTCCTTTCGTAAATATTCGTTTGCATGCCAAAAATCTAAAAAAAAAAATTCGACGCATAGACATTGGTCAAATTATTAGGCGCCCCTTACCCCTCCGCCACATCAGGAAAATCAAATGAAAAATTTTTTTAAGCAAAGTAAGTAACTAAAGGGTCTAAATTTGGTAGATTTTACTGTACAACATCCAAATCTTTTAGATGTTTTATTTAGGGAAAAAAACAAAAATTGTTAGGCAAGTTTGTAAAATTGTCAAAATATACTATTTATTCACTCGTATATAAATATCAGTATTAGATTGGCAATTCTATTGTTCAATTTGGAAACACCTGATCTACGTCAACAGATAGCGCTACTAAATTTAAAAAATTACAGTAATAAATACGCCATCTGTTGACAGTCTTTTCATGTAGACAAGGTGTATCCAAAACCGACCTGAAAAATCCTGAAAATACCTGAAATGTTCAAATTAAAGCTTTTTTTTTCAAATAAATGAAGTGTACATGTGCAATTTTATAATTTGTAAATAAATAATGTGCGTATGTTTCTTCGTAAGTAAACGAAGTAAGAAGAATCAAATATTATTTTTCAGTTCTTAGCTCTTTTTTACTTTTTATCTTTTGACGTTTTTTGCAGTTGTTCAATTGTTTCTTTAAGTTTTTACTTTACTCTACTTATTTTTATCGTAAATATGATATTTCGTCTCTAATTTACTAAACTCGTTTGATTGGTTCTGATTTCCAATCCATTGAATTGAATTAGAGTGAAAAAGTGGATACAGTACAATAACCCTAAACGTAAAATATCGTGGGGTAAGCCCTGCCATGCATCAACATCGTCCGCAAAGCCAAATTTCCATGGTTCGAAGTTTCTCCTTTGCTTTTGGTAGGATCAGCAGACTGATGTAATTTGTTATATGCTGCTAAAAAAATTTCAGCAAATCCAAAAGCTATTAGGGCACAAAAACCAGGCCCAAAAAATAATAAATTTATTAATGAAAACTCAACAGATTGCATCTTTAACTAGGTCTAATTGCAGAAACATCAAGCAAATGCCACGTTTAGGGTTTCTTTTGGCTTCAAGTCAAGCTGAGGTTAGTATTGGGAAACTTTGTTTTTATTAGTAAACTGTGGAAAGAGAGATCTACTGGTCAAGTTTAGGTTAGTGAAACAATTTGTTTTATTAGTAGAACGCAAAAAAAATGATCCACCGGTCTAGCTTAGGTTAGTGTTAGAAAACCTTCTTATTTTGTTAATACTGTTAAAAAAGAAATATAAGAAAAATAAAAGAAATATAAGGGCTACTTTTAATGAGTTAATATTTTTAAAAGATTTTAAAAGATTTTAAAAATATGCAAAATATTATTGATGAACTGCTGCAAAAATTGACGGAGTTAACTTCCACTAATGGTCACATTTTAATTCTTTTTTTTTGCTAAGCTGCAGAAAGTTACCATGTAAATTCCACTGCTGGCCAAAAAAGATTTGGAAAAGTGGATTTTTATTGACTTGTTAGAGTTAATGGACGTTTTCTATTAGCTAACTAGGACATTTTAGTTAAGTAGACATTAACGTTTTCATCCAAATGTAAAGAAACGGGCGTAAAACCGGGGGGTCTGGAGGGTATGGAATACCCCCCAGCACAAGGAAGTAACAAGAAAACTTTTCAAAATTGATAACACCTGATCTCTCAGACACCCCGGTTTTTTGATTGTTTACTTTACTCTATGACAGGGAAAGATATTTTCTGGAATATCAACTACGTAATACTAAATTTGATCTTATTTTTAATTTTTTGTCCTAGGGTGATCAAACCAATTAGATATCCCAAAATGTAAAAAAATTAGGCGTAAAACCGGGGGTCTGGGAGGTATGGAATACCCTCTAGCATATGGAACTTTAAAAATGACTTTAAAAATTGATCAAGTCGCAATTTAATTCTAGAGAAAACATCTTTTTTTAATGGCTGGGGGCATGGGGGTATTCCATACCCCCCCAGTTTTTCGATTGTTTACTTTTAAAAATACCCTACAGATCAGGACAAGAATTTTTCATAACCATAAACTACATAATACTTAATTTTATCTCATTTTAAAGAATTTAAAAAAAAAAATTTTTTTTTTAAAAAAATCCTTAACTAAGTCCTTAGCTAAATCCTTAGCTAAGTCCTTAACTAATTTTGAGCCTCAAATTTGTGTTTCCTTGCCTTACCCCGAATACTTTCTCTTCTACTTTTGCCTTTATAATAAATTGATATTGAAACAACATATAATCACACAAATTACAAAATAGAAGAAAAGAATTGAAGAATATCTAGATAAGGTTATCTTTTGTCTAGGTTCTATTTAGGGTTGCTAATGAAACAATATTGAAATTGAAAGAGATTGTGCGCAAGCGGAGTATATTTAAAATATTTGAGGAAAATTCAAATTTTAGCAGAAAATTGCAGGAAATGCAGGTGGCAACACTGACTGTAAGATGTCAAACCTAAGTTTTTTATCTCAAAGAACCCGTGCTAATTTAGGAGGGGAGGCAGAAACCTCAAAATTGTTAAACTTTTATCAGTTTTTTGCTTATATCTCGTAAACTGAGTATATATTTTAAGTACCATAGTTTATTACAAAGTTATAGAGCAACAAATTTTTTAAAATTTATCTAGTAAAACAAATTTTTAAACCCAATATTAACCGAGACACAGCCAATCAAAGTCAGATAAAGTTTCTCAAAATGTAAAAAATAGACAAAAACGAAGATTTTGCCCCTATAACTATTTATTACTATTATTTACAAGTTAATTAAGTTAATCACTTATTAACATGAACATCTCTTAACACATTTGTGATCCCCCCTTTTCCCCCCAAATATAAAGATGCCTCACATTCATTAATTAGCATTTCTTACATTAAAATAGGGCATCTTAACGTTTAAAAAAATGAGAGGCGCATAGGTTAGGGAGGGTAGTCATAGATGTTTCAATATTAATGAGCGATTAACATAATTAACATAAAAATAAAATAGTTATAAAGGCAAAACCTTTCTTTTTCGGCCATTTTTTTGACATTTTTTGATAAACTTTGTCTAACTTGGATCGGTTGTCTCTCGGTTAATAGTGGGTTTAAAAATTTGCTTTACCAACCAAATTTTAGTAAATTTAGTGCTCTAAAACTTTGTAATAAATTATGGTACCCAAAATATGCTTAGTTTACGAGACATAAGCAAAACACTAAAAAGAAGTTAAAAAATTTTGAGGTTTTTTCTTTCCCCCAAGTTAGCACAAGGTCTTTGAGGTCAAAAACTTATAGACATCCTAGAGTACCCCCAAACAACTTGTCAAAATTTTATTGCTTTTTTTAATTTAGTGATTTTCAAAACAGCGGTAATTTTTAATGGGTAAACTTTTTAGTTTATGGTATTAAAAATCAAAAAAAAAAAAAAAATAATTTTAATGTGAATATTCATTCGTATAGTAGGAAGAAGGATGAAATAATAGTAACAATTTAAAACATTTATTTATACAAAGAATTATATTTAAAACATTAATTTATACAAAGAATCTCGCACTGAATTTCATATTAACAAAATTTTATTTACGAACGTATTCGTAAGAAGCGCAAGACATGAACCGGTGTGTATGCCTATCTCTCTCACTCTCTCTCTCTCGCTCTGTCTCTCTCGCTCTTAGGCGGGCTAACTGTGCTCGAGTGGAAGGGACGCGTGCCTTTCACTTTTTATGTCTGTCTCTCTCGCTCTTAGGCGGGCTAACCATGCCCGAGTGGAAGGGACGCGTGCCTCTCACTCGCTCTCATTGTGAGCGCATAACGTGAGCGGAGCGTAACGCAGTTTCTTGAAGTGTCACCCGGCAAACCAATTTATAAGACGTTGTCACGTCAAAAAAAAAAAATAAATCATTCAAATCTATTCACTATAACTGGGTTCCGTCATTTTGAATTTATAATGGCTAAATTGCACTAGACTATTTTTATTAAATTTCATTATTATACTGTTTTGTTCCTTAGATACCAGTCCTAACAACCTAAATCTATGCCTTCTTAAAGTAATTCTATTAAAACAAAGAAAAATCAACTAAAACTCAAAATTTCATATTTCATTTTTAAAGTTTTACTTACCGAAAGTTAGTGTATTAATTAAAGTTTCAACACTGCGAAAAGAACTGAATTAAGTAGATAATGCCAAAATTTAGAATTGTCTACAAATTTATCTGTTTTTCTGTCCATGTTTACAAAAAATATCTAAGATATTATGTCTAATTAATTTCTATGCGAATTTAAAAATTTAGTGCGGCTAATTGCGGCATTCCATTCTATATAGAATTAAACAAACTTAACCAAACGTTAAAAATTTTAGAATTTTTTATCGTAAGAAAAGAAAATAACATACATTTTAAAATTTTTAACGTTTGGTTAAGTTTGTTTAATTCTATATTTTACGACACATACTAATATCACACCTAATTCTTGAAATTTCTTTTTAAGATTTATTTTCTATTCCATTTTATAGTTTTTTTTGTTTGACATCTAATTAGAACCACGTCCTGTTCTATCATTTGTATCCAGGATAGGTGCACTTGGTCTCCGAAGCACGGAGACTAATCATAAGAAAGGTTACCTTTCTTCGGATTTAAACCTGGTACCTTGTATTCGAAGTCGATTGCGTTACCTGCAAGGCAAATAACAGTCTCACAGTAATATTCTAGTAATAAAAGCGTTAAAGTCCACTTAATTAAAAGTTCTTAGTTAATCAATAGAAAAGGTCCGTTGACTTTAACAAGCCAATAAAATTCCACTTTTATTTTTAGCTTAGCTTAGCATACTATTGTGTATCGTAAGCTTTTAAAAATGGCTTTCATGGTAGATTACACCCCCGGTAGTTTGTCATTGTCTTTTGAGGGGAGACGGTTCAAATAAGATTCTTCTTCTCTCGCAATAAAACCGTGATTTTTGCATTAGCAGATAGTGCGCTTAATCGCCATGCTATAACCGTCTAAACAATGACTTAGCGGTTAGAAAAATACTTAAAAAGCTAGTTAAAAGTAGCACCCAGTTTAAACGCAACGAAATGGAGTGTTGATTCGCGCAAGGCATGATCAACCTTCAAGCTTCAAATGAATTTAATACAAATTAAGTGGCAGATGTTGGACTCAACGGCGCATATAAGAACTAAGTAAAGCAATTATTACGTTTGCAATACATAACTAGTTCATCTTCTTGAAGAGAACTGATCTTTGTCTGCAGTGTTGGATTATAAAAACCTCACAAATGATCATACTTTTATTTTTAACGGCTTGTTAAAAGTTTTATAAAATCGGCCCTAATTATGGCAAATTGAACTTTATCACAAAACGATGTATGCCTTGGAATAGAAAATAAAAAACTGATCAGAATTACAAATTCTAAACGAATAATAAAAGAATTACGAAGAATTAAGTGTTAGTTTTACTAAGAAATGTAATAATAGAAACAAATACAACCAATCAATACATTGTTTTGGAGCTGTTCCCCCAACTTTTTTTAATTTAATCAATTCATGATTATCCCTGATTTTAAAATTGCAATACCAGTCAAAACATTTTGTTGTTAGTTTAATTTTTTAATTGTTACCTTTACAAGAGATTACTAATTTCTTATCCATTTTCGTGGAAAAATAATCACATCAGCATCGTAAAAACAAAAATTTAAACTTAAAACTCAAATCAAATAATCTTAAAAAAGCAAACCAATTATCAAGAGAGCTAATAAATTAAATTTTACATTAAAAATAAATATTACATAAACACTGAAAAAAACATACAAAATCAAAAATAAAATTTTGTAAATAAAAAACTGCAATAATATTAATAAGAATATTTTTTACGAGGAAAAGGCAAGCCAAGTTTTTGTTCGTTTTATCTTTACCTCGACAACGCCGACCTTGTTTTGATATTCGTACACACAAAACTTCGCAGAGAAATTGTAAAATTAAAATTTACATTAAAATGTAGAAGAAGTGAGGTTATAGTCGTCGGATTGTAACCTAAATCTAATCAAATTTATAAACGCTAATGTGTAAAATTTGATCAATTACGTTTTTTCCGAAATCGTTTTAGAAAACGTTCCACGTGGACATCGACATAATCAACATTATTTTGATTTTGTCAAAATTACCCATTAAGTTTACCCATTAAAAATTATAGATCTAAGATATGATTGAGGGTGGATTTCCAGTTAGGTCATATGGGTATGACCTCATCATATCTCATTATTCTTTCGGAGCTTTTTTATTCTCGCGTCTTCACACGCCTGATGTTTCTGCTGGAGCTATGTCCAATTGAGAAGAGCGCGTTGCATCTACACTCTCCATTTGTTTTTTTAGCAATTATGCATTTTTACATCGCCTTCCAAGATCATGACCATCACTTTAACCGTGTTTTGAAAAGAATTCTTTTCATTTGTAGGATTTAGCCGATGTTGTTTGCTGTTTTTCAAATGTGTTAAGATATTATGCATTTACACATCTACATCCTTTCCAGTGTGAGGTTTTTGTTTTCTAATCAGTGATTGTGTTGTTTGAAAGATTTCCCAAAGTTGTTCATTTAATCATGGTTTTGCTAACGACTAATAGCTTAGCCCCGTCAGCAAGAGCGATGGTGCTAGTTCTAAGTTCATCTAGTACTTCCTCTTGTATGTATGTCCATCTGACAAGTGTCACTAGTATACCTTTGTCAAAAATATTTTCGATGTAAAGTCAAGTCAAAATTTTAGTTAGTTCTTTATTGTTCCATAAATATTATGTAAATTTTACACCTGTAATTTAATAATTTAAGCTTCTAGTAACTTAAGACAATGAAGATATTATGTTTATATAATATAAATATACCATAAATGTTAACAATATTTCTACGTAATCCTCAAGTAAATCGACTACTTGGGTTATTGTTCTATTTATTATTGACACCCTTTTCTATAGTACGTCGTTAGCGGCGACGAATATGTACCTTTCTCCTATGTAAACACGTAATCAGTAGCTTCTTTTATACGTTCGTGCAATCTTTCATTTATCAACTCTTCACTTTTTTAAATTTTAATTTTATATATTTTGTTGGTTATAATAATAATGTTATATAATTTATCATACAACATCCAAAAATCCCTCTTTTCCAATATTTTACCGCCAAAGCTCCTTGTAAGTTTTGATGATGTCTCACGGTTGTAAAAATTATGTCAAACTCAAGTTTCTTCAGATGTCTCATTGAGTATTGATGTTCTTCGATTACAACACTCAGCAGGTCGCACGGCAATTTTATTAAGAGTTTAATTAATTATCTCGTGAGTTTTGCTTTCGCTGTTTTATCTAGTTCAAGTGCATTTTCTTGAACAGTTTCCAATTTACATGGGAAATTTTTTTTCTTTTGAAATTCATTCGATGAGAATCAAATAAGTCACGCCGATTCTTGGGAATTTTCGTCACAGCTGTTAATAATTCGCCGCAATTTTAAAAATTTTATCAAAATCCAGCACTTTATTAATTTCACACCCAGGATTAAAAAATCAAATGGATCTATCAAACTCCTAAAATTGGATGGAAAAAATTTTTAAATTATGTTTTTGTTTTAGGAAGTTGATGAAGATAACGTTGAAGATTGCGTCCCACACCCCTCATCTTCTCGGTCAGAATTAAGCCTTCTACACAGCAAATTTGAAGAATTTAAAAAGTCCAGAGACGTAATCCTTAGTAAATGTGATACTACAACAGAATATACAGATTTAAATAAAAATTCAGTGGTACCTTTAGCACCTTCAAGATCAACAAGTAGAATACCGTCCAGGACGTCGTTCTAAATTTATTACTATAATTTCGCCATCGCCAAAAGCTAAACCACAATTTTTTAAATCAAAAAATTACGCTTTAGATTTTGGTCGTCATAACAATAGCGTTTACTTTATCACTCAGTATTTTTGTGATTTTAACTTAAAATAAATTTGTATTGGCATTAAAATTATTTTTAATGGAAAAATAATAAAGTGTAAAAAAATTAAGTAAATTTTGTGTTTAATCGATTAGTTATAAATAACGGCACACTAACCATTTGTTGGTTTATGTTATAAAGTTCTTGGCACCAATCTTTAAGGCAATTTAATTAATTAGGATTTAAAATTATTTATATGATGAAAATTTATATTTATAATTTGTGAATGAATTTCTTACCTTTTTATATTTTGAAATTTAACCTCTAGGTTACACCAACGCGAATTGAGTGGAGTTCCTCGGGGGACGATACAAAACTCTTTAATATTTATTGTTTTTCTACTTATATGGTAGCGCTTTTATACAAACCTTATAGGGACACCGACATGTGCTAAGGTAACTCGGCCGCCTCAGGGTCGCCGGTGGCACCCTCTAATAGTGAAAAAAGGCCGTTGAAACGCCCAAATAAATTCGGTAACAGTATGGAATTTTTTATTATTTCATACTTAACTTGAACATGAAACGTCTTGTGTAAATAACATTTTATATTTATAATATATTAGACAATATAAATAATTTATTCTTATTATTATAATATCGCATACATCACGTATTCGCTTAAAATGTAATATTTACAAATATCAATAAATATAATACAAAAAACTTAAGCTTCTTACAAAAAAATAGTTTGGTAGTCTTAGGTACTTATTTATTATCTCGTTTCGTCAGATTCTGAATTGGATGGGCCCGGTTCGGGCTGACTAGAAATATCAGGAGCTGGATGAGGTTCTACTGGGTGTAGTGTTACTATTGATTGCCTCCGAACCGGAGTTACAGGTTGTGCATGTAAAATAGCATACAATGGACCTTCTCGATCTTTAGACGGAGTTACCAAAATACTTGGTTCGTCTTCTATTTGCATGCTAGTTTCTGCAGCCGATGGTATTGTCGTCAAGAACCTAACTTGAAGACGGCTAGGTGATCCAGGTGGATCGGTCTCGTCTTGAATTGCACTTTGACGAGTTAATCTGGGTTTGGTGCGCACCCTATTGGGTTCACTACTGGACGCACTTGAACGTGAGATTCTCCAAGTGCTGGTGCTCGCTGTTGTGGCCGAGCCGGAAGAATCGTTACGTGAACTCGATAAGTTGGAATCTTGAGAAGTTTTTCGTGTTACTAACCACGAAGAAGCGCGCCTTTTGGGATCCAAAAGACGCAGGGGAATACCACAGTGATGATTGTGCCTCCAAGAGTCTGAACGGGACGAACTAAAGTTTTCACTAGACGAAACAGAAGACGCTCGTTTGTGTTGCTTTTGTTGTATTTCAGCAATTTGGTAGGTATACTGATCGGAGTGTGGTCTGTGACGTATCGGCTTTCGGACACATAAAATCCAACGGGCTTTGCTTAGGAACCACTCCTTGTTGGTGGATTTATGTTCTACGTGGGCTGGTGTGGAAGTGGAATCACCCAACAGTTTTGCGCTGCACGTACACTGAGGAGTATGGTGATTTTGATTTTCTCTTGAAGATCTGTCTGCTAGACTGTTGGTATTTGCGGGTGTTTGCCTATTACTAAAATTAGAACTATGGCGGCAACGTCCAATACCGCGAGTCACTCGGCTTTCTTCGATTGCTTTACAAATCATAACACAATCCTTTTTAAATTGTTTTGTTAGGATGGCGTACAAGAATGGATTACAACAAGAATTAAGGGGTAATACAAACACTGTAAACACTTTAGCTTGTTCTAGTGATATAAGCTGAAGTCCAAATGCGGCTGTTAAAGAAAAAAAGGCGATCGGCGACCAACACAAAAAGTCAGTAAACACCAAAAGTGCCATACGTTTTGCGATTCTGGAGTCGTTGGAGTTCCATGCTTGAGATCCACGGATGGCGCAGTACATTTTTAGATAGCATCCCATCAGGATTAAAAAAGCAACACCGTTGATGACCATCAGGAAAACGACGTATGTCAAACTTCCAACGCTGTTTGTTTCAAACGGCAAACAAATAGCAAATTTTCTGTAGTCAGAAATGCTAAACAGTGGTAGAATCGCCATGACTATTGCGAAGGACCAACCAATGAGCATTATGTAACCAGCGTGTTTTAACGATAACCGTTTATTTAAATGCATTGCATGCGTTATCGCATAATTTCGTTCCAAAGTGATAACGGCAAGTGTATAAACCGATAGTTCCGAACTCATAACTCCCAGGAATCCGGCTAGTTGACACCCAACAGACATCTGCCATGGAATAGCGTACATCCGAAATTCTCCTAGAGTTGAAGCGTCGACAACAGCCAAGAAACCTAAAACAATAAATTGCAAAATGTCATTCGGTTAAACTGTTATTCAAATCAGCTTACCCAAATAAATGCCCATAAAAAAATCTGCAGCTGCAAGGTTACAAACGAGAAATCGAGGTACATCCATTTTACTCCTAGCAAAAATGAGTACAAAAACTACCGTTCCATTTCCAAGCATTGCGCACAAGAACACCAACCAAACTCCGCATCGTAGAGTCCACCAGTCAAAAAGATCTTGACATGGAAGAAACGGACCCGGAAGAGGAAGACATAAAATTTTTCCAGGTGGCAGATCACTCCCCGAAATTTTCAAGTCTTCTTCGGAATACTCTTCAACGTAGGAAGGAAAGTTGCCTGGATATGTAAAATCTGACCCTCCGATTCGATCCCAAATATCCCGAAACTTTTTTCCCAACTTGTAGCTTATATTTTCTGTATTAAAAAAAGAATTATAAGTAGGTATTTGGTAGGTTTCAAAGTAAAGGTCTTACGCATTTGAGGCCAAATGTCGACAACACTGGAGTTCCACATGTTTGGATCGATGTCGTCGTCTTCATCAGGGAAAACTACGATGTCTCGGACCCTTGCAGGTGGGGGTGGATTTGATGGAATGAGCGGCAAAAAGGCACAACAGTGGTAAGCGTAAGCCAAAATTAAAGTTTGAATTCTCGGGAAATTTTCTGGTGGTGGAAATTCTCGAAGGTTGGGATTGTTGAATGCTTTCAAATGCAGGAGACGTTCTAAACCGGCTGAGGGTAAATGAGGGAAAATGTTGTTTCCTAAATTGCTGAAACAAGAAATAAGTGAATAATAGGTTAAGAGTAACATTCGGAAATTTCTACTTACAGATCTTCGATGTGCGATATCGCAAGGAAAGCGTCTGGGTGGATCTGGGAAATGCGGTTACTCTCCAAATCTCTGTTAAAAAAAAACAAGAAATTACTTTTTCAGCAAAATAAGTGCTATTGATTCGATTACAAAATATGAAAAGAAGTAAAAATAAGAATTTGAGAAATGATGGATGGGAAAAGCCATAACAGATAAAATACTTTCAGAAACAATATAACAAATGTTGAGTATTTTTCATTTGAGATAAAAAAATTTTGCCTTATCTGCAATACAAAGTACGGTTAATATATCTTACATTGTTATTTTAAAATTTTGAAAAGTTACTTCTTGTTATTATCAACATAAATCAGCTAAGAAACTTTTTTTGGTCAGTGTCTGCAAAAAAAGCAATTCTGAAAATAACATTTGAAAAATAATAAAAAATGTAAAAATAGTTCATTTTACTGTTATGTAAGTGATTAAACATACACAATTTTACTTACTAACATAAGTAAATTTTACAAAGTGAAGGGTGATTTTGAAAATTTTAAAAATTAAATTTTTTTACATGAACGAGAGTTTTTCCGCGGTTTGTAACATACATGAGCTTTTCATTGGCTGCCGTTAGTAAGTAATTGTGAATTACATTTATAGTGTGAATTTTATTTAAGGTTTTAAATTGATTTATTGATGATGGATCTTAATCGGACACAATTTTGTTGTCAAAATCAACTCTACGCACCGCTGCGCTTCTTCCGTTTTAACTAACGCTGTACTAATTGACAGCCCCCCACGTGGGGGGTTTGGCACCCACTAAGTGGAGAGACTTTTGGCTTGCCGGGGCCCACGGCTTGCAGGAAAGCATGGTAAGAAAACCCACCTTTTTTTTAGTGTAACCGGGCCTAAAATTACATGTGGAGAGAGTAACTCCAGGGTAAACAAATAACCTAAAAAAATAACTTAAATGTGTAGAATTTCAATTGTTAGATCAATCTCAGTTTTTTTTTATTTCCTAACACTAACCTAAGCACGACGAGTAGATCCTTTTTTTTCGGAAAATTCAAGTCAAAAATACTCATAAATCAGTGGTTTTAGCTCGACGTTAACGCTACCATGGTCAAAGAACTACTACAACTGTCGTATTGTTTGCCACGCCCAGCTTAAAGCGTAAGTAAATCCACACAGACGGATAATAGAATGTGTCATTATGGTCGCTTTTTGTGTAGAAATTGAAAACTTTAATTAAAAATCGATTATTAAATTAAACTAGTCGATATTGGTGATTTTTCCGCTATTAAATCGCTGAATTTAATTGTCATCTATCAAATTCCGGAGAGTTTTCTTTAATAAGTACCTATAATATTTTTATTTAGGTGTGACTTCAACGCAGGAAAAAGATGATAAGCATCTCTTAAATGCTTTTTGTAGTAGTTTTGTAGTTGTCGGCGGGGAGGGGGGTATTTTATCCTATCCATATTGGTCAAGAAGGGACATTCTGGGGACCCACCTTGCATACACCTTGTGTTAATGCAAATGTTCTGTCTAAATCGTACTGATATTAGGGATCATTTCGCACAGCTCCTGAATTGTCACCCGCCAATCTTCAAGCATAACCTTCTCAACTTTTGCAGTTGTTTTGTTTAAAACCGATTGCCGTTCGGCACGCTACCAAACCAAAACTAAGCGTCAACGACAGTTTGGAGTAATTAGGATGTGCAAACGAGAAAATAAGTTTTACGGCAGTGTTGTCAGATCTTGAAAATCTAATACGGCAATTTAAATATAAAGATTGTCGAGTTTTTAATCTCTAGCTTACAGGTGTTTAGTGCGTCTAAAATACTGAGGGGGGGGGCAATAATGAAATGCAAAAATATATTATAATTTTTAATTAGTTGATCTGTCACAAAAACATTTTGGTTATGAGGTCAGTAAGAGAGAGAGAGAGATCGACATGTCTATGTTACGGTTTAAAATTTCCATTGTTTTGCTTTATTTTTGAACTTGGTTTCTGGTCATTTATAGAATTCTTATGATTTTTTGCGATATGGCTTTGCAGGTATTGCTCTGCTCATTTTTGGAAATCATCTGGTGGCGTATTGATAAGAATTATCGGAGTTAAAAATGTTAAAAGTTTTGTAGCGTGCAAACTTTTTCATCACCATTTTTACGATTTCGTAATACTTTTTGTGAACGTTCCAGTGACTTGTTATTGTTAGTGCAAATCCAAATTATTTGGGATTTATTTCAATTACTGGGTTTTAAATTGCTCTTGGTTACCTTACCGGCTTCAAATAAATTTGAAGGATTGAAGAATTTAATGCGTTTGAAGTTTTAAAACATCCGATAGAGCAGTGGCCGCATAAACTTTAACTAACGATTATTGGACATTCCCACAAGATCTTGAGGTGATTAAACCATTTTTTTAAGTAAAGTTTTTAACTTTAATTCCGTTTAGGGTCTTTTTCTCTTTTATTTGATGTGGCTTTTTAGTATGGAAATCTTTTCTTTATATGGGATTTTGTCACATTTGCTGAGAGGGCGTATTTTAACAACATCATTGTTCCAAGTGGTCTACCATCTGCCATCCATATCTAAATTTGTTCCATCTGAGACTCGAGTTGTCCTACCATCTAACAACTCTTCCCCCATCGACATCAAGAAGCAGAAGGCATCA
Organism: Rhagonycha fulva; assembly: GCA_905340355.1. Classification (NCBI taxonomy): domain Eukaryota; kingdom Metazoa; phylum Arthropoda; class Insecta; order Coleoptera; family Cantharidae; genus Rhagonycha; species Rhagonycha fulva. The sequence continues at coordinate 12,988,873 of HG996558.1, forward strand.
TCAAGATAAGATATTTGTTTATGCCGTACGTACTTTTTATTTTGTATGCGCATTTTGTATAGTATTTTTTTTATTACTGCGCGTGGTATTTTGGGCTTATTTGACCATTTATTTTGGGATACTTAATTTTATGATTTTATTTGATATATCTGTGGGGCAAAGAGCATTTCCATCTTTTTTTTAATTTGTGTATCAAATTTGTGAATTTTTATTTCTTGTAATAAAAACATTGTGAAGAAAACTATGAACAGTTTTTTCGAAAAAAAATTTCTTTGGAAGTTACTGCAATTATTGATACTTATTATTAATTATGATTTTGATGTTATTAATCAAATTCATTATTAATTTTTGAAGATAAATTGAGGAAAAAAGACCCATCGCCAAGGGAACGGTGAAACCAGCAAAAAAATGTAACAATAGTAGTTTTCGTCACAAGGACGTAAAACGAGATTTTACACCCGAGGGGCGGGGTTTCGAAGGCGAGGCGTAGCGAAGCGAAGCCGAGACGCACAAACCGTTCCGAGGAGTGTAAAATCAGTTTACGTCCGAGTGGCATAAACTGCTTTTCGTTATAACGGGACTACCTCATTTTTATTCGCAACAACGTGGTGAGAGGCTATGTATTGAAAATGGAAATCTGGCTCTTCTGATTGGTTTGGTAATCATTCATTTTATTCGCGACCCTGACGTCAGAGTCATATAAACAACTTTTCGTTATTTTGGGGAAAATATCCTACAAAATTTGCGATTTTATATAATAGCTCTGAGATAACTATCGATAGATAGCGTGAAGGTTGCAAGTCATTTGTCAAGTTTGTCTCTTTGGTGAGATAAGGATTCATATTCTCAATTTAAAAATTTCGAATTTAAAAATTTCGGACGTGTGTGTTGTGAAGTGTTACAATGTCAAAATCAATCAAAGAACAGGCATCTTCGGGCGCATTCTTCAAACAACAGCGAGGAGAACAAAGAAGAATCAAGAGGTGCGTTATTTTCGAATTGCGTTATAAATATTAATTTTCGTTATTTTCGAATTGCGTTATAAATATTAAACATTTTCATTCGAATTAATGATGTTTTGCGTAAATATATCATGCTTTATTTTATAACCCCCCCTTTTTACGTCCTAGGACGTAAAAAATTATGACCCCCCCCCTTTTTAACGTCCTAGGACGTAAAAAGACACTTTTCGTACCTCAAATCAGGACGTAAACACCTAATTTAACGACCGGAATAACGAAAAATTCATTTCAAAAACAATTCTAAAATTAAGACCGAGCATAAATGGATTAACGAGATTCATTTTCAAACAAATACATTTTTATAAAAAAAATGCAATTATAAATAGATGTTGAATCTATCAATATAAAATTAAATTCCAGAATTGGTTTGAATGAATGGATTAACGAGATGTCTGTTTATTCATAAAAAGTAGTTTTTATTAAACAACTGATGTAATTATCAGTGTTGTAACAACTTTGCTTGACGTAGGTGTGCCAAAGCCGGAGGCGTCTGTATGCAATGCGCAGGTGGCGGTGTTCTTTGCACATTCTGCATATGACTAGTTATGCCACTGATTTATCATATATCTGATATTTATATTCAGCTAAAAATTATATAGTAATTAAAGGTGGCCATTTTGTTGGTTTACGGGCGCACTGAAAAACGATCACTTTTTTTATATAGTTTCTTAAGTCGGCCGTCCATTAAAAAACATAGCTCGGCCTTCGGCCTTACACTTCTGTTTTTTGCTTAACATAACTTGGCCTAAGGTCTTTAATCTTATATAGCGTAACATAGCTGGGCTTTCGCCCCAAATTGTGGAAAATATAAAACAAATAATTATTTTTTCAATTAATAAATCGATTACTCCGATTGTAAGATAATTGAAGATTAAAATTATAAAAGATAGAGGTAGAGAAGTGCAAAGACCGTAGGTCGAGAAGAGTACCAACTGAGACAAGACAAAGGGTCCGAAGAAAGTGATAAAAAATTTGGAAAATATTGCGGACGTTTTTTACAAAAGACCTTTTAAATTACAGAGTTGGTTTAAAAATTAATTTTTTCAATTTAACTCCTTTTTTGGTCTTTGCGATACTGTGATACTTAGCGTAATGCAACCACCAATTAGGACTTTTAATGAATTTTGCCAGCGGCTTGCAAGAGCTAAAAAATTTAGTGCGCCAACGCGGCCCCCCTGCCGCTAAGCGTCTTCTAGCTCCAATTTAAATCCAAAATTTAGACATTCAACATTTAAAACAAAAAAATTTGAATTGGAAGTTACATTTAGGGTTGCCAAATTTTTAAAAAAACTTACAAGTGATGAGTAAATGTGGATTTTTGCACAACACAGCCAGTCTTTCGATGACAAAGGGTCAAAAGCAACAAATTTTAATAGAATTTTGATGATTCGATGAATTACTTATTAGGCATAATAGCGGCGTTGTGCATATACCACACTTTAGTTTCACCTAATACTTACAGGACTTGTAACTTTGAGAGGCTGTAGAAGGCGTCGTGCGGAATATACTCGATCTCGTTGTGCGCCAGGAGAAGATCATGCATTTGGGAGAGTCCTCGAAATGGCCGTTCCACGAGCGACTTGATTCTATTGTGGGCTAAATCTCTAAACACAATTGTTGTTTACTAAAACTATTCACTATATTCACAGTGTAAAATAATAATAATCATATGTACTTACAACACCCTCATTTCCTTGCAGTTGCTCATTTCTGGAACTTCGGTCAGTTTGTTTGATTTTATTTCACTACAAAAAGAAAAAATTAAAATAACTAACTAGGTTTATACAAATCCGTCCACTTACAAACTCTTTAATCTTGGACAAGTGTAGCAAAGTGAACTAGAGACTGAGGTGATTCCGGCTCGGTCTAACCGTAAAACTTCCAAGGATGATGTTCCATTTAAGGTGGGAAATGTTGATAAGTTACGGGCTTCAGACAAGACTCTGCAAAATTTAATTTATTCAGAAAGGCGATTATGCAAATTATTTTCAAAATATTTCGTTTTATGATAAAGAAAATAAAATATGAAATTAAAAAGATGAAAATTCGTGGGTTGATAAAATTGTTAGTAAAAATTTATTTATTGGTATTTCCTAGGGAACATAATACTTGCAGCTTTCGAAGGCGAGGTAGAAAGGAAAAGGCGTCGGCGTCTAGTTGTACTAGAGGATTTCCTTTTAATTCTAGCAGGGTGAGTCCTGGAGATTTCTGTAGTAGTCCACTCGGGATAAATTTAATACGGTTTCTCGATATAGACCTAAAAAAAAACAATCTTGTTTAGGAATTTCATTAATCAAAGTTAGACGAACTGGAAAAGCTAAGTCTGCACTTTTTACTTTCGAAATTTTTGAAACTGAGTTTTAATTCATCAAAGTAAGTACAGCTCACGAAATTTAGAGTATGAGCTATTCTAAAAAGTGTATCTTTTCTAATAGTAGATCGTTAATTCACACAGCATTAACGGATTACACACAGTCGAACTCTTGTGATTGCTACTAGGTGTTTTGTTGAAAAAATGTTGGTGTTGAAAAAAGAAATAGGAGACATTCCCTTAAAATTAATTATTTTATTGCAATTATTAAAGCCGTTCAAAGCCTTAATGAAATAAACCAATCCATTAATCTATTTTTCTTTTCCTCAAATAAAAATTTAATGTAGCACTTTAACAAAATTAAATTACAAGCTCTTCCTTATTTTTCTAATCCACTTTTATCTTTAATTATTATTTAATGTAAATTACGAAATTTATCGTTACACATAACGAAAAATAAAAACAACCAAGCTTTAGTGTTGGCGTGTTCAATGTAAGTTAAAAATGTGCAAAATGCATTTAATGGACGTTTAGTTTAAAATATTTTAGTCGTGCAGCCAATTAGAACAACTTTAATGTTATCATTTCAATTCATAGCATGCATAATACACAAGTTGCTTCAGCTTATTGATTTATTGCTTAATTCGTGTTCAATTCGTACATGTAAAACGATGTAATTATTCTAAAAGTAACAACAACAACTGGTAACCACAGATCCCCCTCCCTTCTAATAAAAATTCTGTTTTCTATATAAATTTAAAAAAACCGTCCATTTAACAATTATTACAAATGAAGAAACATTTTATCGTTACTTTTAATTGAACGCCAAATCAAAAAAGGAATAAAAGATAATCGCTATAAAAATTACAGAAAGTTAATGACCATTTACATTAAGATAACGCAGTGTCGATTAATACAAGTCAACTTCTTAAGCACTTAAAGAGCCAGTTAAAATACTTTCATGTACTTCCTTCATATATACTTGGTTCATTTTGTAAAACGCGATCAATAAAATTAAACATCTAGACAAATGTTTAAACAGGTTAAAAAATTTTGCGAAACAAATTTATTTATATTATAAAGATTTTTGAACTTACAAGGTGTAATATTAAACAGTTGAAGAAAGGTCTAATTATAACTGACTTTTGGGATTACTTTTGATATTAAAATTTTGATAAGGTGAAATGTTAGACATCAATGATCTTTATTACTATCTTATAATATTAAATAACCAATCAAAATTTTTACAAAAAAATAATCTATTGATTCTTTCATCAAACCGCGAAACTAAAACTTTAATTACCTAATAAAATTAGAAATTAAACAATTTTTGAGGAAAGGAGTGAGTAAGAATCAGCATGGTTTCTCTACTTTTTAAGATTTTTAAGAGTATTTTTCGTAAATAGTTTAAGACCACTGTGACATTTTATATAGTTTCATTTGCTGATTTTATTCTTTCTTTGTGAAATAAAATAGGGACATTTGGTAGCAAGAATGGTATATCTTTATTTAATTTTGTCCTTGGCCAATCGATAAAGGTTTTATTGTGAAAATAATTAAGGGTTAACTGGAATAAATTTGATTGTCTTTATTTGTACCTCTAAAAGTACATACTATTTTTGAAAGGTCTAACTATCATTGATTTGACCGTCTGGAAAATTTACGCAAAAAAATTTCTTTTTATGAACGTTTGATGCGAATAGCTCAGTTTAGGTTCACTTTAGAGCAAAATATCAAGTTACTAAAAATAAAGTGAACTAAATTGTCTACAAAGAAGATATTGCATATTTTTTTTGGTACTTCCATGGTTGCAGAGTTATTGTTACCAGAACGCGTAGTATATCTGACTTTTTTTATTTTATTTTATTTTGTGATCTTCTGCCTGTCCAAAACAATAAAAACACATTTTTAAATAGATAGCATTTTTATAACAATAAATATTTTTTAAATTTAGTTGAACTTCAACGTAAAAAAATTCTATTTAACAAAATTAATAAAGTTTAATGTTTTTTATCGGTGTGTCCGTATAATTCAAGTTCTTAACCAATTAGTAAGCTTTAGAGCGAAATAGTCAAAATAAACAATAGACAGAATAAATTAGTCTTTGCTTAAATTCAAATACGTATGTTAACACCCTTAGAGATTTAGTTACACATCTTAAATTTCAACTGTCGGTTAAACCTTCTTGTTAAAACTTTCATTCTTTAGGTGTCCATTTAGTACCCTTCAGAGCGTGGGACTACTACACCGTAAACCACGAGTTAAATCGCACTCTTTTCCGTTCGCCAAAGAGGATACAGAAAAACTTTGCTCAGCCAAAAGCCGGCAAAAGTTACTGTAACAATACTAGTAACCTTTGGATTCATCTCTCTGATAAAGCCGAGTTTTGGTCACTTCCCCTACTTGCTCTTGTTTGCGTTATAGTTATCATATGCAGGAACTTCCCTGGCTATTAGCAAACAAAGCATCCTGTGGTACGGTCAACAAGTTATCACAGACCTAGTACTCATTCCCAAGCTTCTAATCTCCTCACCAGAAAATTATACTTTTGGAGCAAGGTCTTCTTGTAGTCAAAATTAATTTGTCTCAGCAGTCTATGGTTGCCCACAGAGTGGCCGTTGACTCTTGGTCACTTGCAGACCTATTTTGCCAGTAACCATTAGTAACGTTCTTACAGCATTCAGGTACGTTCAATAATCAACTACAAACCTAAGTCAGTCAAAAAGTCACTAACTAATCAGTGCTTTTCTTTGCCACTAATCTGCGCTTTTCTCATAGTTGCAATTTTTGTTCCTTATTAGCAGTCAGAAAGAGATTGTCAGCAATGGCCAACACTGATATACATAAGTAGTCCAACATTTTAAAGCCTTGGTCACTTTCAATTTTCATGATGACCTATTTATGACTATATTGAAGAGAAGAGTGGATAATAGACTTCCTTGTTTGACTCATCGATTTATTTTAATTTTAATTTTGGTGCCCGTGAACTTAGTCCTGACGCTATCATACATATTTTGTACTAAGGTCACTAGAACATTTGGCACATTGCTGATGCTTTCATGAAGAATGGAGTTGAATGTTTTTGATATATCCAGCTATGCGTTTGCCAAACCTCACGATTTACTGTTTCGAATTATTTTGTCTAATAATACAGTGTTGATAAAGCTTCCGTTCCCGGTTACAAAACCTCTTTTTCTTCTGGAGAGTATCAAAAGTTTCTCAATTTTGGAGCTTATGCAAGGCTGTAGATTCTTGCAGAAGGGATGAAATTGTAATAGGTTTCCAGTTCTTTATATCCGTTACGTCCGTTCTTAATTTTGGTGTTAGGATTGTTCTGTTTGTCTTCCATTTTTTGGATAAGGGCCAGTAAGGATTGTCATAATGTATAATAAGAACAATGCCGACTAGACCCCTGCATCGATAACATCTGACTTCTTTACCCCATCGTTAAGTTAAGACTTCCATGCTCCTCTCCGCTTTCCTCCTATTATAACCCATACACTCCTTATCGAACCACATCTTGTTTTTTTCTTTATCTCTCTGTACCCTCATTCCTTACTTGCGCTTTTTTTTTATACTTTTTACCATAATAGTTCAGCTCCTCTTCCACGTCATCACTTGTTCTGCTTTTTTTAAAATTCTTCTTTATTTTGTTTTTCATATCTTATTCTAGTTTCAGTGTTTGTCAATTTTTTAATTGCTAATCTTTTGTTTACTATCTTACTTATGTATTTTGACTTCGTTATTTTTATCCTTGTTATCACCAGGTAGTGGTCGGAGTCTGCATTTGTTCTTCTGAAAGTTTTCACATCGATTACTACCTTCTCATCTCTCTTGGATATTAGTACATGGTTTATTTGATTGCCATCTTTCTTTTCTCCACCTGGTCATATCTGCTCATCTTTCTTGCCTCCTCTTTTGTTTTACCCGGTTTTAGTAGCGTCTTTATATTCCATGTTCCGATCTTGGTCAGAAAATCTTGTTTTTTTTCTTGCGTTTTCTCCTTTTTAGTTTTTTATTCATTTCTATTTCATTTGTCCATTTATTTTGCCTTTTCGTCTTTATTGTCTCATTTTTTCTGTATGAAGCTTCCTTTTAAGACTTTCCGGTCGCTCAGTTCTCATTATTCAGTTTTTTGCTATTTCAATATTTCCCCTTTCTTTCGTCAGTTCAGCATTATCACTTTTCTAAACAAATCTCTTACCATCTACTTCCAACTTTCTGTAACCTACTTTTACTTTTTTTCCTCTTCTGCTCTTCTTCCTGACGTACTCTAAAATCCTATTGTGCACCTCTTTTTCATTAAAAATTAGGTCGTTTTTTATGTAAATTTTGGTTCCTTTAAGTTTATTTTTTTTATCACATCTGACTTTTGTTTTAGATTCTTTAGTTTAGCGACAATTATCTCTCTGTTTGGAGTCCTTCCTATCTTGAAAGAATCTACAACTTCCACATACTCCATGAGTTTTTCTCTTATAAACTCTTTTATTCCTTCTTTGAATGTTATTTCTCTACTTTCCATCTCCTTCTTTCTTTCTCTCCCCTCTTAAGTCGTTTTTCCTAGATCAGCTATTTTCTTGTTTTGCATTTCAGTTTTCTCTTGCAAATCTACTACTTCTGGCACCTAATTGATTGTGATTCATAAATATTTTTTATTTCTTTAGCTGGCCCGGCCCTTATGACATGCCTAATCCATACCAGTCTTCTTGTTATTACTTCAATTGTGATTGTGTATGGATCCATTTGTGTATGCCGATTTAATTACCGTAAACGAATGATTTCAGTTTCGTCGTCAGTCATTTGATTGTCTTGGTATCTTTTGACTCCTGTATTACAACATCTGGTAAATTTTCAAAAATCAGGCAAGCCCTTTTATACGCATAAGTTTGGTGAGCCAGTTTTACGACCAATTTTGATTTTCTACCGTTGGCAGCAACTTTGTTCTACGTTATATATTCACGTTGTTCTTTCTCGGGTGCTATGGATTACTTTGGGGAATTTTCCATCTTCTGGATGGTCCAGTTTTGTTTGGCGTTACCTAATTTCATCTTGCACTAATCCAGCAGCATTCTACATTTTTAAGCAGTGTGTGGTGTTTGCAAAACCAACTACAGCTAATCAGTTACTGACAAGAATTTTAGTATTTTATCTGCGAAGCCACACGCCCCACCTCGACTGGTAGAAAGTGCTTGTCACCTTTTAAAGCTAGTTCACACTACATGATTTTTCACAATATGACTTGGCCATAACAAAGTCATGGCTAAAATCATACCATCACAACAGCCAATCATAAAAGCCATAACTTCTATAATATTAAAAATCATATAGTGTGAACGTAAAAAAATCTTTCATATGAGAAGTCACGTGACAAATTACATAATAAATCATTTAGTGTGAACGGGGTTTTACAGTTTGTAAACTTACAAAATATCGAGTAAGTAACTATTCGTTAAACTTTTTACATTCTAAGTAAAATTTTGCTTTTTCTTTCTGGAAATTACAAATTCGATTAACGGGGTCGATTAGTCCCCATATTTCATAAGTTTAGATAAATCAATATCAATTGCACCATAACGTGTGGATGGCCACTGGAAGGCCGAGCTATAAAAAATTTTGTATATTCCACGATTTGAACCCAGAATTTCCGCTCTGTACTCAACTAGCGGTCACATCACTCTACGACTGTGGCTAAACTATTGTAACTATTTGTAGTGCAAGATCAGTTTTTATTTTTATATCTCATTTGGCATGCGCCAAGAATGCACGTTTGGCGGTGTTTTGATATGTGAATTTGACAGGCATATAACAGTCTCTTTATATTGATAAAACGTTAACCGGTTTTACTTTATTATTATGCAATCAAGTGGTTTAAGAGGTGTACGGTACTGATGATAGCAAACAAGCTTGAAACACAGTGTTTTTTCGTTGTGGTTTTGGGTTGCAGACATTGGTAAGGCTGTGTCTACCGTTCTTCCTTGATTGTATAATTTTTATTTCATCTTAAAGTTTGTGCAAAAATTTTTATTATTTAAATATGCATCGATTTGTAGTGCAAGATTAGTTTTTATTTTTATATTGTAACCATTGTATTTTTTCTAATTCATGTGACCAACGTATTATTGTTTTGGCTTTTTGCATTTATTTTGAAGTAACCCTTAGAGATTAGGTACCTGTTTTTTATCTTTTATTTTAAAATTTTCAATTATACAATAAATAATTATTGGACTGTCACTACATCTCTCCGTTATCAGTTAAAAGCACTTTATTATTTTTTTTTGCGTTTTATTAGAGTTTTCTTTAAGCTACCCTTCTTTTTAGAACCGACGGCGTTGCCTCCGCACTGTCTAGAAAGCTAGTCTATTAACATCTTGGTTAAACAAACTAGAGAGGTCTGAACCAGACTACTTTTAATTTTGACAATTTTTGTACTCTATCATCTTTCCTCTATCCTATTCTAATGTGAAAAAAATCAGGGGTAGTATCTAAAAGAAAACAATCGATGAGGTCATTACTCGAAAATGAATGACGGTGAAATATAAAAATGTCTACTTTTCAAAATTAAAATCGACTTTTTAAACTTTTCAAAAAATTTAGATCAGCCAAATGAGAAGTCTGCATTAAAATTCCATTTTTGAGATTTGTAAAAAAACTGTTTTTGAATATTAATTGTTGTATTTAGATTGAAAATTAGTAAAAATTAAAGCAACCATTTATACGGTTTCAAAAATACTTCAATGGGGCTATTAGTCAGTCCTCATTACCATAAATGAAAATGTTAAAAAACGGTTTGTTTTATTGTCAAATTCGATTTACATTAACAAGAGAAACTACTGGATAAGTAAGTACTTTGCCCTTGGGGGACGTCTGAAATTTATAACCACGAAATTATTTTATTTTTCTATATAATCAAAATTTTTGGGTTTCTTGAAAAGCAATCCACTTGAATTATTCGCAATTTTTTTTTTAAATATTAATAAATCTGAAAAAGGATCTAATCGAAGTAGAAAATAATATAATGCTTTTGCTTTTAGAAAATGTTTTAACGACGTCGGCGTCGTGTGGATAACGCAATAAATTCAATTGTTTTGAACAAAATTAGGAAAGAAAAATATCTATCTTAAAATGTTATTTAAATTAAAAAAAAAGCTTTATAGGTAGGTACAACTATAAACTAAATATTATAATTTAATTCGTTTTTCCAACTTAATTTCATTTTCAAATGGTTTTTAGTTCATCGCTATTGGCTTACAAAATTTATTCAGATTTCAACACCGAGAATACTTAAAATGCAAATTTATTTAAGTGTGTGCAATTGAAGTACTACCAAAGTAATTAAGGCACTAGGTTAGTAAATACATAATTTGCAAGTTTCAGATTTTAACGTAGATGGAGCACGCATTCGCCCTTCACAAATCATTAAAATTTAACTTGATTTTTTATTAAACTTTAATTTATTTACATTTCGTTTATTCATTCAGAAGTTATAGCTACAAATTTTGAATAATAGGGGGCGCTAAAAATACTTACAATTCCTGTAGGGCTGATAATTTTGTGAGCGCAACTGGAATTTCGGTTAAAGAATTGTCATCCAATTCCCTGCAACAGAAAAAACACAATTTGATAAAAAAAGCTCAAACTGTGTGCGTATTTCAAACATTTGGCAGAGTTATAGCTTTTATTTACATATGGCAATTTGCCCTGCCATCCATTAACCAATGAAAGCATCCGACAGTTTATCATAACAGAAATATTTAGAAGTTTAAAAGTATTCGAAACCCTCCCTAGTCTTTTAAGATGTCTGTTATTATTAAAAGGGTGGATGATTTAAACGAAGTCAAGTTTTAATCTATTAATATTATTACAATTTATACTTACAAAACTCGAAGACTTATTAAGTTTACAAATGCATCGTCAGCGATAACTGCAATGTGGTTCCTTTTGAGCAATCTGAAATTATCGAATTGGTTAATTTGTAGCAATAAAAAAATATGGATGAAGAAAAAAATAAAAATGAAATGTGGCGCAATTAATAGATTAAGATGAGTTACATTCAGTTCGACGAACCACCAATAGGACATCAGATTGTTTCAACAGATTTGCTTCTCATAAAGTCGGGTGGTAGTGTATTATATGGTGGTTAAAAGCATTTTTTAAATGTAAATTGCACTGTAAATCAAAATTTATGTACCCAGACAGAACATTTTTGTGTTATCAAAAAAGATAGCGTTTTGTATTAGATTTTTACAGCTTATTTGTTCATTTGTTTAAGATAGTATTTTATTGCATTGTACGATCCTTTTATATTAAGACTCTCTTGGGCTGCTTGACTTTCTACAATATTTTTTTAATTCCTTGCAAAAATTAAAAGTCACCTTACAAAATTAACGTTAAAAGCTTTAAGGTGAACACAAATACCATTAAATATTCACTAAAAGCATTTTGGTTATTCTGTATCATATTAAGGCACGACTGCACAAAGATTGAAGGAAATTGATTTGGTAATTTATCTACCGCCTCGAAAGGAACGATTTGACTTACGACCCTAAAATATGGACGATGGTTGCACTTTATAATTTACAACTCTTGCAAACTTTGTGAATAACTTATACCTCTTTTATGTCGAAAATGCTAAGCAACTTGCAAATAATAACCATACTCTGGTAGGTTATAATAATTGGAACTGATATTGCGCACAGTGGGTTAAAAGAAGAAGAAATTGTGGCGTTAATTTCTCACAGTTAAAATTTCTTAAACATATTCCGACGATAAAACTTTTTTAGTTATCTACGAAAATTTGGCCTTATAATAATTACCCCTATTAGACCTATCCAAATTTAATATTTTTTATTTTAGTATTTGATAAACGAAACACAAAAATATTAGATAGGTAACTTTTAAATTGCAACAAGTGCGGAAGTGTGAAGTTATCGGGGTTTATATTAGCTGATAATTTATAGCGGTTATATTTTTTGCAAAAAAGATTGTTAGTGAAGTTTTTAATTTACTTGTAAACAAGGCCCGAAAGCTCTTTTTTGGTTGGTGGAGAGCTAATGCTGAAAATCAACCCACCTTTGTCATAATAACAAGGCAGAAAGTTATCGACATAACAATCGGGACACCGCTCGTCTGTGGTGTGACGAAAGAATGGCATGTCTCTCAGGAGGAGTCACTCTTAGACCATAAATACATAAGATTCGACATTGAGTCCTTCTAGGGAGAGGAAGAAATGTTCAGGAATTCAAAGACCTGTAACTGGGAGCTCTATAAAGGCTACCTAAAAGAGAGACTGGAAGACTGTCTAAAAATACCTAACTCATTGTCAGTGGAGGAGTTAGAACTGATGAACGACTTTGTTACATCAGCTATACTAGATGCATACGATAAAAACTGCCCAGTGAGGAAAAGGACAGCTAAACGCAAGGCCTCTTGGTGGAATTGCAAGCTGAACTCCCTCAGGACAGAAACTCGCAGGCAATATAACCAGGCCCAAAATGGTATTAGAAAAGCATAAAAAGACTCACGGAGAAAGTACTGTGAAGAGCTAGACTCCAGAGAGCTCTAATGAAAGATAACAACGCCAAAGTTGGTTCTCTTCAAAAATCTAAAGGGGGGCTTACAGCCAACGAGGAGAAACCCTGAAGCTTTTGCTACAGACGCACTTCCCAGGAAGTACACCCGAACAAAACTGTGCAACTGGCCGAACAGACCTGGCCACTCTAACGGGGCGAGGAGGGAGAGAAAGATGGGCGGTTGCAAACAAACTCGTTAATAAAACAAGACTTGCATGGGCGTTGAAATATTTCTAACCATATAAGTATTCTTAATAATAAAAATTTGTAAAAAATACATGGAGGAACAGAAACTGCCACAAGTTAGATGAACGAGATAAGTTAGGTACAGGGTGGAGAAAAACAAAAAGCAAAATGATAGATTAAAAGTTAAAAAGTCTGTTTGTTATGTTACTTTGAACTACTCCGAGTAAGTTAGTACAAAAATTGATTGGTGTAAAAAGTGGGTTGGTAATTTTTAGTTAATCTAGTTTAGGTTGCACTATAACTGATACCAACCAAACTATTAATTTTGTCGTTTTTCTATATAAGAACAAAAATATAAAAGACCTAAACTAAATTTTTGTTTTAGACAAGAGACAGATATGAATACCAGCAGAGTTCATGTTGGTGGCATATCACAAGATGTACGCGCAAGTGATTTAGAACATTTTTTTCGCGGGTATGGACGCATTCAACAAATTTTATTAAAAAATGGATTCGCTTACGTTGAATTTGGTAACCAAAGAGATGCTGCCGATGCAGTGTTTCAACTAAACGGGAAAAGATTGTTGAGTCGACAGGTTACAGTACAACGAGCTCGTGAACTAAAGCAAGTAGATAGAGATGAGAGTTTTACTCGTGACCGTAGCCGTAAGGAAGACCACGAAGAATTTCGGGTTATTGTGGAAAATCTATCCTCGAGGGTGCAGTGGCCTAAATTAATAGAAATAATGAGCCGATTTGGAGATGTGGATTTTGCCAAGGCCCATAACAAACGTCCCAACGAAGGTATGGTTCAATTTTCGAATTACCATAGTATGAAGACGGCTATCGAAAATTTGAACCATAGAGAAATAGAAGGGAGAAAGGTAAACCTGATTCCAAAACAGCGGGAATCCAGACAGAGGCATCGATCACCTATTGATCGACAAAGATCAAATTATTATAGATCACGTTCACCTCTGCATAAATCAAGACCTGAACGAAACAGTTATTTTAAAAGAGGTGAGTCGAGTTCCCAATTTAGAAGAGTTCTCAGAGAAGAAAAATTTGAAAAGAACCATAATGTTAAAAACGCCGGTCCAGAAGTTTCCAAACTGGAAACCAAAGAAAAAAGTAAGGAAAATGAAAAACCACGAGAAGCTTTCAAGAGTAAATCGCTAGAACGTGAATAATTTTCAAAAAAATCTTAATTTCGGAAGAAGTAGACACAAAACCAAACGTTCTTCTAAATAAAATTGAATTATATCGCTTTTATAAATAATAAAAAATTATCATACAGAGTGTTTAATTTTTTGTCTACTGGTACAATTTCTCACGTGAAAATTTAATGTGATTGCAGTTCGACCTACTTCTCTGCAAAGGTTAAAAATTTTTGCTCTACATTACTATAAGCTGAATTGCGCTTTGGGGAGAGCTTAGTTTAACTTCATAGCGATGACGTCATGTATTTACTGATGATGCACCGCGGAATATATTGTACGTTGCGATAGGGCGCGTTGAGAAACTTTCAATCGATACTCAACAAGTACGTGAGTAGCACTTAAAGTCTTAAGGGTACCTTAAAAAGAAAACAAAGCACGTTGAAGTTTCAAGTTTCCAACTTAACTTTTTGACCCCGTCAATTTTCCATTTTCATAGTTTTCACATTTTAAGATAGTTTATCTAAATTATGCAGAAAAGAGAAACTTAAAAATAATTTTGTGAATGTCTTGTTTTCGATCCTTAATCATTTTTGCTTCAAATTTACCTAGCTTCCATTTTCGTATTTTAAAACTTAAAGCTTTTATATTATGATTCTTTATTTTGAAACTATTAATTGTGAAATGAGAGTTGCGTTAAAGATTTTGCAACAAATGCAAGCCCAAGAAAAAGCTGAGATGGAAGCTCACCGATTGCGGGTTGCATTGAAAAGAGGGGGCTTAACAAATTCAAGCACGTTAAAAAAGTGTATAAATGAGTAGCGAGAACAAAATCCTTTAGTCACAAAGCATAATGACCGTTTCAAAAAAGACAAGAAAAGTATGCAAAATGAGTTAATCAACGAATTGCGGATGAAACTAATGGGTCAATGGATTGAGTGCAGCATAGGCTTGATAAACGATAAACTTGAGATTTTTGTGGATTTATTCATTGATCACCAGATTTACCAAACAGATGTCGCCCAAATGTTGCCAACAAAACTTTTTAAAGTCCTTTTTTTTAACTTTTTCCGCCCATTTGCTACTATTGTGTTAATCCGGCGCACTGAATTTACCCCATTTCCTTCGTATTATGTTATTACTAGGGAAATTTTTTTTGTTGCATTTAAACCCTGTAAACTTGCATTTATTGATCATAAAAAAATCATAACTTAAAAATATTACTATTAATTAAAGATATTTAATATTACTTATTATCCTGCACCCTATCCCCTAACCCTGAACAATTATTGTAACCTGGCATCTTAGACCATTTAAAGTTTAAATCAAAGAAAATATATAGAGTTAAATGATCTAAGCCTGGCATTCACATGATTTGATATATACAGGTGGACTGTAAATATTTATATATACAGGGTGACATTATAAAAATTAGGTGCTACTGTCACCGTCTCTTTTAAATTTTTTAAAGAGCTTCATCCTTTGGGAGTTGTTTTTCTTTCCTTCGTTTAGTTGTGTAAAAGAAAAAACTCTTAAAAAAGCAAAAAAAATTAATATAACAAAAGTGTCCAAAAGAAATCATGTTAAATTTCAAAAAGAAAACGTACATTAGACGACAAATCCCACACTACTCGTGAGCGTAAGCTCTTAGTGTTTGAAAAATTTTCTTTTTTCTTCCGCCAAATAAAAAAAGGAGTTTACTGTCTCCATTCTTAATAGAACAGATCTTCCAGGAGATGTAAACGTTTTGGTGCAAAGATTTTTGTAAGTTAATTAAATTTCCCGCAAAGCCGCCCTGGTTTGGGCAAGCATAGCGCCAATAGATCTACAGGCCAAAGAAGAGGCAAAAACTTACTCGGGACAAATGCGCAAGCAGAGACACTGACCGAGAGGCAACGCATTGTTTGTCCAACGATGAACAAAGAAACTCATACCTGATATCTCCAAATGGGTCTCAAGATTGGACAGTGAAATATAACTTCACCTCACGCAGATGCTTACCTACCACGGTTGCTTTTAAACGCATACCTCTATTTCGGTTTATTCGTCGGATTTTAAAAAAAAAGATAGATTTGAATTTGAAGTTTTCCACCCCAAAAAGTCAATATTGGAAAACTATAGCTGTTTCGAAGGATTCTTATGTACTTATTTTGATGAGAAAATTTGACTGACACAGTTTATTTTTCAGCAAGCATTCAAATTGAAAGTTTTACGATAGACTGAAATCGTAATAATAGATATTTTGAACGACTTGCTCACGTTTCCGCATGGTAAAAATGGGATTTTTGCTCTCTACGCATGCGTCGTATATAATAAAGAAAACGCTTGCAGGTAGATACTAGGGTCCCGAAAATACAAATTTTACGATTGAAACCTCGATGTTTTCTGAAAGAGTATATTTTAAATAAAAAAATTAACTAAAACGGAATGCCTTAAATGCACCTGTTTTTTCAAAAATCGAATTTCGGTATCGGTATCGTTTTTTAGCAATACGGAGCAGGTGCGGGCGAAGCCCGCTTATCTCCTTCATGTGTATGACAACTGATAAACGAATTTTTATGTGGTTTTCAAACCCTGGATGGCCTCGAGCCCTGATTTCAAATATGTTTTACCGTACGGCGACTCGCAATAGTTACACCCTCCCCCATTTATTTAAAATAACTTAGTTTACAGACAAGAATATCATTTACAAAATACTCGTAAAATTATACGGTCTTGATTGATATTAATTTCGATCGTGTCTTCATGGTGTGGGTTGATTGGTGCGGTCTTGATTGTTGATGGTTTGGTCCTGTCCTCTGGTTGAGCTAGCTTTGATAGTCCCTGGGTATTGACGTCGTTTTAATACGAGGGGGGGGTTTCTTGGTCATAATCCGGATCAGCGTAACCCGGATTAACAAATCTTTTGTCGCGGCCCCTGTTGAGCGATAGTCTTGGGGCTGGTCCTTTTCTTTGACTGGTCTGTTTGGATGGGGTGAGGGGTCCGAATTAGTGTTGTTATTTGTGGTCCTTCTCGCATCTTTGGTATACGAGCTCTTCTTTTTCTTCTTTTTCTTGTTCTTCTTTTTCCTTCTGTTTTCGGCAGCGGCTGATTGTTTAAGGTTCAAGGCCGCTTCGACTTCGATTTTCCCTATTAAGATGCGTACGAGTAAGTCCTGAAAGAACAGGATGCGTTGTTCCAGCCAGTTTATTTCGGTGTCCACTTCTTTTGCCAGTACATTGTAGAATCCTAACAGGGCACCTTCAGCTTTCAGCAGCTTGGCTGCATAGGTTTCTTGGTCCTTGATCTGTTCAATTAACTTGATTTGATGCTTATAGATATCTTGTTCCGTTTTGCAAATCAGGTCGGGTATGGTGTTCAGCATGAGGGCAAGCTCCGATTCTTCCTTCTCGCAAAGTGGATCTTCGAAAAACGACATTGTTTGGTGTGAAGGTTATGTACTATATAGCCGACATAACCTAACAATGCTACGTGGTAGGGTCGGACGTTGCTCGATAACAATCATACCCAAGCATACGTACTTGTGATAATCGCTCGCACAACACAATATCACACACAAATATCACTCAAGTTCACAATGATCTTGGCAACATCGTAAGATGTTTGGAGAAATTTAAATAATCTTAGCAAAAACTCACTTGATCACGATGAAACGGTTGGCAATCCTGATAGGTGTTGACACTTCGAAGGTCTCAATCGAATTTAAAAAAGCTCGATTTTTATAGCAATTTTCAAGTTCAGTCGCTCGGGATTAGTGAATCAATGTATTCTATTGACAGTCCGTGTACTTTGAACTAGTCTTAGCTTTGCGCAGAGCGGCGATAACCGGAGCGACACTTGCATTGGGATGCTTTAGTAGTGCACGTCGAGCAAAAATCATGGTTTTTAATAGTAAATGTGCAGGAAAAATGGCTTAAAGCGCCCGAGCGCAGCGAGGAGTGCTTTAAGTCGATTTTTCTTTGCACAACCACCCTGCGTTTAGAATCCACGCTAACGAGTTTCACCCCTCAAAGATCCACCATTTTCCTTAATCCACGGGCCTAGGGGTATTTTTATAATGAGTGTGGCAGTAACCATGACACGAGTAGGATCCGAGCGAAAAAGTAACTACCGTTCGAACAGCTACACTCTTATTATGTATAGGAACACACGTACCGTCAACTGAATGCCTTGATTCACCAATCACGAGCGATTTACCTTCTAATTTGCAGTGAAAATCGAGCTTTTTAAATTCGATTTTTGAAAAAACAGGTGCTGAAACTCCCACAACCCATCCCTGCATCCTAGTCTACCAAACCTTTCTCTCGCGGATCCCTCGCGGGTGAAGCCAGCCAGGACTTAGCTTCGCGCTAATTTTCAGAGGTACGCCTCAATAAAAATTATCCGACGTAATGTTGCGGGCAAACCCGCAACCTTACTCTTCAAGTCTGCGAAGATATGGAGCAACAGCCCTGGTGCTTCGCACCAGACCAGAATAAATGACTGAAACAGGTGCATTTCAGGCATTCCGTCTTAGTTAATTCTCTTATTTAAAATATACTCTTTCAGAAAACATCGAGGTTTCAATCGTAAAATTTGTATTTTCGGGACCCTAGTAGCTTCCTTTACCCCCTAAAGGACCAAGACCAAAACTAAAAGGTAAAAAACAGAAAGATTTCCCCTAGGTGTAAAAGCAAATGTCAAATTCTGGATCCGTACAGTACAAGGGGTTAGGGGGAAGTTTTAATCAGTAAAAGTCTGACACTGCAGTCATAGATGGTGACGGTGTCTCGTACAAGATTTCCTTTTTCCTGCGAGAAAATGCTAAAAAAAAGTTAATAAAATTTTATTTTGGGTTTGAAGACGATAACTGTTTTTCAAGGACATAATATTTACAAAAACTTAAAGGAATCTGATCTGAAAATAAAACTTTTAAGGGACGGATTAACGTCGAAATAATCGACTGAACATCAGTTTCGATTTTTAATATAAGAATCGCCCAGTAAGTGCATTGTGTTGTCGGCGCGTGCTCTAGACGTAAACACTTAGAAAAATGTTTTATTGTGCGATTACTTGTGAAACTGAACCCAAAAAACTAATAATTTTAAATTGCATTTTGTTAATTATAGCGAAATTTTAAACTAAAAGCATACCAAATAGATCCGTAAGCTTGAAGATCCAGATTTTGGAGTCGAGTGAGTTTCAAGTATATTTTTTTGATTGAATGAGGTTAAACATTCCGGTTTGACAAATTCCGTTAGGTTAAATATCCTAGTATTAGAATTCCTAAGCTTAGGTTATTTGTAATGGTCTTCCCTTACGTTTACTCCGAGCAACATGCGTCGACCGCTCAAAGTCTTGCTTATATTTGCTCCGAGCAACCTGCATTGGTAGAGTAATCGGGGGGACCTTTTGGTACCCTCCCCAATACGCTTACAACATCAAGTTCCGGCTCAACGCCTTTCGGGTTTGAAATCCCCAAAATTCGCATTGCTATTGGTCGAATTACTCGATTTTCGAGAATAAGCGGGCGTAGCCCGTAATAGCTCTTTTGCTATGTGATGCTACATGCTACATGCTGCATTGACTGGTCGATTGCGCCGGCGCCGCCTTTAAAATTGTACGTTGAAGTCGCATCATCACATGAAGTCTAAATTCAGTACTTACTTATGAATTTATTCAGTGTAAAGCTGATTTTAATTTTGCTATTTTATTGCTTTTTAGATTGTAGCCATTTTAGCTCAATCCAAGGTTAGGTTACACGATTTAAGAGTACAAATGAGGAGTACAAAATAAGGACACCTTTTCAAAAACGAACAGTTTTTAAAATATCAGTATAATCTTCCCCAAAAAAGAAAATGGTCACCTTAGTTATAAGTAGAAACCTGATTTATAAGCACTAACAGATCCGAATTAAGAGAAAACCCAATTCAGCCTCACCATAACTCACCAATTGTATTGCTTTAGAAAATTTACACGTTTTTTACTGCTTTTGTATTCTGTCAAATGTCTGCGAAAGGCCCAAGAAAACTACTGAGCAATAGTTCTTAGATTCCAAATCTGATCTTAGCTTGGTTGCATTTCAAGAAACTTGCTCGATTTTTGAGAGAGAGATGATTTGGTAGAATTACACTTTCATCTAATATGGGGTTTTAATACACAGTCTGGCCAAGGAACTTTGGTGTTCCGTTATCTTAATCCAATCAATCACGGAAGCTGTTTTGGTTACACAACCAATAATATGCATAATTTTTGTCAAAATTTTATATAACGATTGGAGATTTTACGTTCAATCACAAATAAATTTTGTCGTGCATTACATCCCAAGTTAAACTTTGAGCTTTTTCAAGCACTACTGTACCTACTAAAAGCAGTAACACAATTAATTAGGGACCATCCTAAAAGTAAATGTTTTTGTTACCACTCAAACTTAAAATCACGAAGAAGCTGTAAATGATGTAATATGAAAAAATAAAACTAAAAGCTTTGAAAGTTCTTTTCTTAATGAAAATATTTACTTACAAAACAATTAGATTATCCATTTTAGGGAAAGCTTCTGAAGGTATAGAATTGAGAACATTATTTCCCAAATTCCTGAAAATTAAAATCTTAAGTCATCTATTTTTTGAAATAATCAACTTGTGTTAATAAAAGAATTCCACTTTGTTTTTATATCCAATTGATTTTTCCAGTCGATTGAATCGTAGTAAAAAACTTGTTTAGGTTTCTTTCAATATTCATAGCACAAATGAGCAATCAGAGTACGCACTCTTTTTATTAATAAGTGAAATGTAAAGATGTGTTAACAAGGTGTTAATGTATGTAAATGTAATCATTAGTGCTATTGCAAAGCAGAACTGAAAGGTAAACAAGAATTTTCAATACGCTGAGAGAAACTATTAAGCATCAGGCGTTGATGTTTTAGGTAATCAACCTGTCGCTCTGTATTATTGATAGTATGTAATAATTTGTGGGTTTTATGAATCACCTTCATTATAACAACGTGCAGACGAATATTAAATAAAAAATTGGCAATTTCCAGCCGCAAAAAGTGCTGCGGCTCGATGTTATAATAAAAGCAATTTTTGTGCAGTATTTCGTGGTGATGAAGTGTGTCCTGTTGTTAAAAAGACCCCTTTACTCACAAAACTTCAAGAGACGGAAGAACATCCAGCGCCTCTTTAGGAACGCAGCTCAGACGATTTCCATCGAGACGTAAGCTGTGAAGTACGGTAAGATCTTGAAATATATTTTCTTCCAGGCTCCATAACTCGTTTTGGCCCAGTTGCCTAACCCAACATTATCACGATAATACCTAACTCTATTTCACGTTGACTTAATTTTATTTACAAAAAGTGTAATTTGAACTTCTGCTCAAAACTATGTCATAATGAAACTGCAGGATCGTTTGTCATTTGCACGAGTATTGTGTGTTGCACATAAATGCATAATTCAAGTCGAATAATATGCTAATTAATACAGTGTCAGTGTAATACTTGCAGCACCAATTGAAAATATGCAGATTATTTTACTGCAATTCATCTAATCAAAACCATACAAACAAAATTACCGGTTGTGGATTCGAATATCACAGAGTGCCTTCCCCCTCTCCTCCCAATGTAAACTCTTTCGTTGTTTTAGCACAGTTTTACAGCATTTCCACATCTTAAAAGATTTTTCCGACATAATCTTCCCTCTTAAATCTCACAACGACGCTTTCTATTAACAAGTTTATTGTCGAAGCAGTTAACTTCTTTGAATATGTGGCTTTTAAGTTCAGCGATTAAATTTAACAAGAAGAACAAAGCTCCACCAAGCCTGAAACTTGATTATTGGAAAATTTGTTAGGAAATGATGGATGAGTTATGGTTTATTAAGAGTAGTATCTTATAGCGCAATACAATGGTAAACATTATCTAATGCCCGGAAAACTAAATGTAAGCACTTATTTTTAGTTAATAAAAAAGGATATAAATAAAACGCCTAAGAATGAACGAGGAAGCTCGTAAAATGTACACCCATAAAATCTTTAGATTTGAAGACATTAAAAGATTCTTTATATTCCTACAAATATATTACTAGTCCATATTGCATAATTTTTTTCAGATTTTCAGTATAAAAGCGAAAAAATGTTGAAGTGCGCTTTTGTGGGGTTTTATATTTTCGTAAGCGGTGTGAGAAGTATGAACCTTAAAGAAATAAATCAGAAGATGGAGAAAGGCCGGTTGCAGAGAATGCGGACGACAAAACGAGTTTGGATTTCACAACACATCCGGTGGGAAGGAATATTTTATTCTAATCGGGCAACCTTTCTTGTTCACCTAATAACGTTAGAAAATTTTTGATTTTTCTCTGAAACTACGGTCGATAAGATGGGCGAATTAAGGAAAAATTAGTTGGTCTTTCATTTTAACGACACTTTGTTTTCTGGATAAGGGTCGCAATAAACCGCGCTACGCAATGATGCTTATCTTTGGTCCTATAGTTGGAAGCGTTAAATCAATGACAAACGCGTTTTAATCGACGATTTGTTTTTCCAGAAACTTAATAGTAGGTAGTATAATAATTTTTTGGTTTATAAAATCAGGGGTGAGTTTTTTGCTACGATCGTTTTTATTATTTTATGAGGATGTATCGTACATTCGAAATAATTTCAAGAAGGAAAATAACACGAAGGATCTCGTTATCCTTGCAGCACACATGTTCTCAATAATTTAAAGATGTGACTGGATGAGGTTACGGTATGCCTTTTATGATTATATAAATGTTGAACACGTTTTGCAATGCCATTTTTATTCATTTAGGACTAATACAAAATAATAAGCAAAGGGAAAATGAATAGCAGCATTGTAAGGTACGAAGGAAATAAAATGCAGCGGGAAAATTTTGCAATGGCTTTAGTTTTGCTCTCTAATGATACAATTTATTGCACTGCAATATTCATATTATTTCTCACGTTTGTAGTTACAGTTTCAAATTGTTTGATCTTCGGTCAAAATCATGACGAATGCGATTACAAATAATGGACCATGAACGATTAATTTGATAGCTGGTGGTGAGCACCAGGGCTAAGCCCCAAATCCATTTTATCTGTATTGAATTCAGAAAATGTAATGTAGAAATTGAAAGTTTTTTGATTGGCCGAGGCTTCGTGCAGGGAAAAAAAGGGAGATGGAGGTGGAGAAATATTCATCTCATGGTCATCACATGAAATCATGATTTGGATTCAAAAATTCAAAATCCTTGGTTTTTTTTCGGTTTTTCTTTTATGTTTTTAAAATTCTCTTTATTAAAAAAATTATTATAACGACAATCGTAGGTAAGAAGTTCTACAAATTAGCGTTTAGCGAAAACAAAACAAATAATGGCAAATTATGCTTTGGCGACCCTGTATTTGTATCTATATTTTTTTGGATCGCCTTTTATGAAGTGCTTCCGAAAATAAACAAAGTTGTATGAAGTAAAAATAGACAAAATTTTCAAACTCCACTGTGTTCTTATACTCAATATCCATTAGATAAAAAAAAAATGAAGATCGGACTGCTTGGACCGATCGGAAGAGGGAAAACCTCAAAATTTTTAGACTTTCTGTAGTTTTTTGCTTATGTCTCGTAAACTAAGCATATTTGGGTACCATAGTTCAGTACAAACTTGTACAGCACTGAATTTATTAAAATTTATCTTGGTTAATATTAGGTTTTAGCTTTACAAGCCAAAATTTTAGCAAGTTTGCTGCTCTATAACTTTGTAATAAACTATGGTAACTAAAATATACTCATTTTACGAAATACAAGCAAAAACCTGAAAAAAGTCCAAACATTTTGAGGTGTCTGCTTCCCGGTACAAGGTTTGTAGAATAGACGCTAAAATGCAAATTTTACGATTGAAACCTAGATGAATTCTAAAAAAGCATATTTTAAATAAGAGAATTAGGTGAGGAAGATGGCCTTAAAACCAACGGTTTTTTCAAAAATCGATTTTAAAAACTTTGATTTTCATGGCAATTTTCAAGTTTAGTCGCTCGGGATTGGTGAATCAATGTATTCTATTGTCGGTCCGTGTGGTTTGAACTATTCTTAGCTTTGCGCAGAGCGGCGATAACCGGAGCAACACTTGCATTATGCATTGGGCTGCTTCAACAGTGCACTTCGAGCGAAAATCATGGTTATCAAAAGTAAATGTGCAAGAAAAATGGCTTAAAGCGCTCGAGCGCAGCGAGAAGTGCTTTAAGTCAATTTTTCCTTGCACAACCACCCTACTTTTAGAATTTACATCACTGCGACTATTTTGTATAGGCGCACACGTACCGACAATAGAATGCATTGATTCACCAATCACGTGCGACTTGAAAATTGCTATAAAAATCGAGCCTTTTTAAAATCGATTTTTGAAAAAATTGGTGGTTTTAAGGCATTCTTCCTCACCTAATTCTCTTATTTTAAATGTGCTCTTTCAGAATTAATCGAGGTTTCAATCGTAAAATTTTTATTTTAGCGTTTATTCTACAAACCTTTCTCCCTGCCTCCCCTTCCCCCTAAGTTTGGTTTGTAAAGCAAATTTTTAAACCCAATATTAACCAAGATACAACCGATCAAAGTTAGACAAAGTTTTTTAAAATGTAAAAAAATTACCAAAAAACGAAGGTTATATAACTATTAATTCCCATC
Organism: Rhagonycha fulva; assembly: GCA_905340355.1. Classification (NCBI taxonomy): domain Eukaryota; kingdom Metazoa; phylum Arthropoda; class Insecta; order Coleoptera; family Cantharidae; genus Rhagonycha; species Rhagonycha fulva. The sequence continues at coordinate 13,013,765 of HG996558.1, forward strand.
ATTTCAATGTTAATTATCTTAATCGTTCATTTATCAACATCTTAGAACATCTATGACCACTCTCGTCCCACTCACTTCCCAAATGTGAAGATGCCCCATTTTAATGTAAGAAATGTAAGCAATGACCAAAAAACGAAGGTTTTGCTCTTATTTTTAGCTTTTTTGCCCTACCGTGAGGCAGTGCGACTGCACCAAGCGCCGTCGTAAGAAGACGTCAAATACTGGCAATATAACAGAACAAAATATTGTTTTTTTTTAATGTTATTGTTTTTCATCTAAACTACTACTGTAGGTACTAACTAATCTTTGAGAGGTCTGACAATGAGTTATAAGCTTTGTTCTTTCAGAAGTTTGAAACCGTTTGCAACTATCAGACGCATGCGCAGTTTTAAATTTCTGTTGTAAATTTTAATTTGCGCATGCGTCTCAAAGACGCATCAAAAAACAAGCCTGAACTAACCGAAGCAGTTGTGGTGTCTCCTAAGACCCACAAACTAAGCTGAAGTGTCTACACGAGGTTTTTCTCTCCGTTTCTCTACCAAATAAGTCGCAATCAAATCCAAATTCGTGATACTCGTTCCACAAGCAGAAGACTACCAATAATACAGATATGAATGATTACAATTTCGTCAAGAAAAGATCATCTTTAACACCAATGTCACTGTAAAAAAAATACCTCCAGGAGCAAATGGGTTGTCAAAAATTTACCGAAAAATCAATGGCCGATAGTAGATAGCCGATAAAGTCAGCGGATATAATGAGAAACATATTAAACATCTCAAGCAAAACTGTGCCTAAATAAAATTTTTTTAAGAGATGGCAAATTCTTTTACTACCCCCCCTCCGCGCAAAAAAAACTGCAAAGATTTGTTAATTTTAAAAGGAAATAATGGGGAGTGAGTCTGTTAATCTTAAATTTTAATTTTTTCTTACTATTTTTGGGTTTTCTGTGACTTTAAAGCGTGATTTCTTTTTAAATAAATGAATTACATAGAAATTATTGCAATTTTGTTAGGTGCTCAGGTTATCTTGTAACTCACTGTACTTTAATTTTTTTATTTTTAAGTTTTACCATTGGAGGCAGAAAGATAAGTAATTTACAGTATGCTGACGACACCGCCCTCTTTGTCAACTCAACCGAGTAATTGACACTGCTTATGTAGCGACTAGAAGATGAAATCTGCAGTTGATGCTTGATTATAAATAACTAGCTGAAAGGTCCGTCTATGGACGGGCAGTTTGCCAAAGTTGAAAACTCGATTGGTGTGCAACTCCACACAAAAAATACACGATAGAGGAGCACCTGCAGCAGCAGCGCGCTGGTCTTTTATATAAGTTGATGGCAAGTCCAAGATAATGATTGTGAACAGAGCAACTAATAATAAACGACAGATACATACGGCATATCTCGTGCTATTCCGTTGTCAACCAATACATAAGCTTGGGGGCATTTATTATAAATGAGGGTGGAAGTATTCAAGAAATCAAAAAGCGCTGTGGAATGAGAAGAAACGCTGTTAGAAATCTGCAGAAAATATGGAATGATAAAATAATCACCATTAATGAGAGAGTCATTTGCCTTGCAGGTAACGCGATCAACTGCAAATGCGAGGTACCGGATTTAAAACCGGAAAAGGGTAAACTTTCTTATGACTAGTCTCTGATGTGTACCGGCAAGCACGTTAAGCTGGTGGTCTTTTTGGGTAAATAAATTGTTATCATTAACATAAAAACCAGGGTTACAGACACTTTTAGAGGCCAGTCTAGCAAGCTACCTATCGGAAGTTAAACAATTATAAGCTCAAAGTAGGTACCTGTTATTAAATACACTTTTGTGCTTGATGACAGATGATTAAACAAGGTATGGTTCTAATTAAAAGTCAGAAGAAGGCCATTAATACTAAAAAACTACTGGTAAAAGGGTTGGTCTTTTCCATTGTACTCTACGGTTCAGAACCACAGACTCGAAAAACGCAAGATTGGAGAAAAAGTTACGCACTTGAGATGTGGTGCTAGACTCATGGATTAAAAAAAAAACCAATGTGCTCATTGTTGGAGAGATTGATGTACCCCAAATGTTGTTGCAGGTTATGTATCATCGCGTGCTTAAATAAAATACTTCATATACAACTTCCTAAAAATTGTCAGCACCCACCACAGTTCTCACCATTCCAAACATCACGAATAAATAAAGAAACGCAAGCTTACTACGCCCACCTCTGTAACCTTACCATTTACAAACCATTTTTTTCTTAGACCAATTATTTTTGCTGTTGAAGTGACGATAGCTCAACCCTCAACCTTAACTTCTTGCTAAAAGTACAGGGACAAAGTACAATTATTAACTAGCTCAGCGGTTCTTAATTACACATTGAGAATCTTGAGCATAAAACGTAAGTTAAACCACAAAAGCCAAACAAATCTTTTGAAGCAACGCTTCAAATATGTCAATTGCGTTAACATACTTTACAGACCTACACAACCAGACTAAAATAGAAGCAGACCATTGGCCAAATCTAATCAAGATTGCAAAATTTTTCTTATAATATAAGGAAGACCATTATTGCAAAGAAGGTAGAGATGTCATCGTAAATGAATTGATATTCAATTAGTCGCAAGTTCGCCTTGTAATTAAGTTTTTGATCTTTAATGTAAATCTCAACTTCTACAAAATTAATTACCACGTTATTATATTTCTCCTCGTTCGTAACTTTAAATGCCTATTAAATTTTATTAATTTTGTCCAATAAAATTGAAAAACAAGCAATACAATTTTATAGGAGACAAGAAAATTTACAGAAAGTATAAACAAAGTGCAATAAAAAGTAACGTCTGCGATGAGTTTTCTTGTAGTGAACCGACTGTTATCTCGACTTCTATACCTCAAGTTTGTAATAACTCGAGGGTGTTTTAGAACTACGTTTTATGACTCGACCTTGTGTCTGACGAACGTCGTATTGTAACATTCGGACACAAACTTTTCAATCACCAAAGTTTAGTTTGTAAGATTTTGTTAGGTAATTTGTGCTACACGTATTACACTTACTTCATCATACATAATACAAAATGGAGTGTTAATGAGTTAGTTTGTTAGTGTATGAAAATGAGCCAATTAAAACACTTACAGAGTATGGAGTTTTGTTAACGGACGGAACACTTCTCCAGGAATGTCTTTAAGACCACAATTTTGTAGCACCCTAAAAATTAAAAAAAAAAAATTAGTTTTGAATTTTCAATGTTCAGACTTTTAGATGTTTGGTCAAAATTGTATTAAAATTTAGTTGGAAAACAAAAGTTGTTTTGGTTTTATTGAATGTCTTTATGATATTAATAAAAAAGTATGTGAACACAATTTTATTTTTGCTACTAAAATAAAATGCGAATGAAGGCCCTTGTTGAATGTTTACCACAATATATGAAATAGCTTTACAAGATTTGCATTCAAATTTGTTCAACATCGCAAAAGTCTGATAATATAAGAGAGTGATGCATACAATGCCCAATAAAAGCATTTTTCAAGCAACGTAAGCAACCACGTACTAAGATACAATTTCATTTTTACATAAACCTTGCAATATCGGGAAACTATGAAGCAATTCACAGGTTACGCCGGCTACCAGCGAAAAATTAATATTTATGCGGGCCATAAATGGCACACGGTTTTTACCGCATTTGGCACATTCACTGTTATTTATGAATGAATTCGCGTAAAGCTTTATTGTCCAACATATTACCCCACAAATGATATTTATGGATGATGCCATGCCAACAATGGTCGGGTGAAAGTAATCAAAAATATTTTCAACTATTTGCTTCAATTATCGAGTTATTGGTAACCCGTCATTCAAAAAAAAAGATCCATTTATTATTTTTCAAGTTTACAAACTACGTTTTAATATTTCGTTTGCAATTCAAAATTATTCAAATTTCTTTTTAACTTTTCAATATTGGATTGAAAATTCAAATTTAAACGCTTATTCAAATAACGATTAATTTTTAAAATCCAAGTTTGCCGAAGCACTTAAATTGTTATTGATGGTATCGGTTCATTTTTCATTGAAGACGAATTTTACTTAAAAGTTGACAAAGATATACTTAAATTGTAAGTGCTTCTTTAATGTTATAAGTTGTAACACCGTCAGTAAAATGCAGTTTAATCAAACCGTTATTAAGTACCACTTAAATGTTAAGTCCCACTTTAGCGGTTTAAGTTGTTTTAAATTTATTTGTAGAAAAGCATCAGCCAGTCCAAAACCGATTTAATGAAGAGTTTTAGTCGTTTACAGAAAATAGTAGTAATTCTTAATTTTTAATTATCACATAACACATAACAAAATGAAACTTTGCGTTACAATACGTAATACAATGGATATCCGGTGCGTGTTCGGGTCTATCATGGTCATTTAAAAAGCGGCTGAAAGGTTTGACTTCAAATTTTTAAATAATGTTGATAGCATAATAGGCAAAAGCACGCTATATGTTTTATTCGTTTATTTTCCTTTAATTTCTTTTTTTACTGGAAGATAAACTTTGTAAATATTTTAACAAAAGTGTTATGGGTTAAGTCACCCCGACGACATACATTCCACCTGCCATAATGCGTTAACAAAATTTTCATCTTAATCGGTGTTACTTTTGATAGCATGATGATAATATAATAAGATAAACTTAAATTTCTTTGACAAAATTCTTTTTCACATCAGTTCTCCAGGGTCTCAACGGAGGATTTACTATTACCATGAAGATTTTGCAATAACAGTAGCTCTCGACAGTTTCACAACCAATCCATCTAGACTTAACGTTTGCTTGCCGCCAACGACAAAGTATGACAAACCTTGGGGTATTTTAAGTAATCAATTCTGTTAAGCGTTGCTTAGTTGCGGGCCATGGAAATGGTTTTTTCATCAGTGGTAACCGCTTTTGGGCCAATGCTGGTACAATTGTAAATATTTTTATAGACTCCTTCATTATTATCATGCAAGTAGCTTCAGCAGGTGTTGAAAAAATTAGCCCTAAACAATTTTTGGAAGTTTAATCTTCGAAGTAGCGCAAAACTATGGTTTTGCTCAAAAAAAAAATAACCATCAGAAAAATTGTGGTGAATTTTGATCCAGGAGAGTTGGTCGCGATGAACGGTTGCAGAATTTTTTATGTGTAGTTACACTACGATTTTGATGTCTTGGAAGCCGCAGCAGAAAAAAATGTTCGGGATGTCGGATATAACCATTTTGGTGGTTTCGTCGGCACGAAACGTTTTGAGGAGAGTCAGTGGTCATCGTGCTTTTAAATTGTGATTGTGGTTTCTTTTTTGTTGCAAGCTTTTGAAAAGCTTTTATCAAAGGCTTGCGTACTGTAGTCCCCGAGGATGAATCATCATTATCGATGGCATTAGTTTTTTTTATTTCTGTCTTGACTACAGCAAATTACAAAGTATTTACTCGTGTATTTGATGTCAGCACTGCATCCGTGTTGCAAATGATTAAAATTTTGATATTGGAAACATTGGATGGTTGAAGTTGCACTTTGCTGTCGTTAGAGTTCAACGGTGTACTCTGCATCCTACTCCCTAAACGAGTGACAATTGTAGAATTTGCAGATAATGTGACCCTACTCATCTAAGATAAAGATGCGACAATAGTCGAGGCCAAAGCCAATGAGGCCATTAACGTCATTCAAATTCTCGGCCAAATTGGAAGCTGTCGTGGTCTCCGGACGACGTAAAACGCCAAAAATTGGCATAAAGATGAATGGATTCCCTATAGATCTAGAGGATTCGGGTACCATCTTATACACCTGATCTTTGCCGAATACCTCTGGGGCACGGTGGCTAAAACGGAGTTCTCATCAACATCGACGATTGCCCGCCTGATGCCAAGCATAGAGGAGCTAAATGTACCCAAAGAAGAATACTGGCTCACATGGCACACGGACCTTCCGGTACAGCAAAACAAAAACCAACTTCTAAAAACGCAAAGATGCGCAGCCTTAAGAGTGGCAAGCGCCATATAAAACATTACTTGGAAAAGCAGCGGCTCAGTAGACCTGCAGGCCGGAGAAAGGTCAAACAAGTGCGAGAGCAATAAGCCAGGGATGACTGTCTGGTAGAGTAGCAACGCAGATGGGATAAATTGGTCACGAGAAGGCACGGTGAGGTAAACTTTTACCTGACACAAGTGCGCACAGGCCATAATGGGTGTTTTACTGTATACCTCCATCGGTTTGGCATTCAGACGGCCCTGAAGTGAAGCCACCGTAAAAAAAAGAACACTGTGAGCACACCCTCTTTTCCTGTTTAAGATGTTTAAAATGCTACAAAGCTACACCACATGTAACATCATTAACAAAATGATTCATATAATTATGACCGAAAAGAAGACAGCAGAGCGATTAGTTGAATCAGCTGGGCGCGTACGCCAAGAGGAACACCGGAGAAAGGCGGCGTTTTCTCGTAGAATAGTCATTAAAAATTGCAGCTGTTGTCTTCAGATTTGAGATAGATGACCATATCATTGAGTTACATCAGACCATCGTGATTTTTTTTCTTTTACCTATTATCGTTAGGTTAGGCTCGATGCAATTCTCATTGATTAAAAGAACTAATGGAAAAATTTGTACCATCATTTGGAAGGTGGATGTAATCTGCCAAGATGTAGCATTTCAAATGCTTGCCAACCTCTGATAGGAGACGATACCTTAAGAAGAAGAAGAATTTGGAAGGTGCACGTTTTTGCAGTTTTTTAAAGTTTTTTTGAAGTTGGCTCTTCTCAATCATACTTATCAAAAGTAAGCGACCTTGGAAGTCCACATAACATTGCAAGAACTGGGTTTTTCTGGAAGTTCAAAGTTGCAGCAGATGTCCATGCCGGAGAAAATTATATCAAAATCAAATAGTTTTTATTTTTATTCTCTTTTCTCATTGATCTGGAGGAATTAGTTCAGTTATTTGGAAAGTGCAAGCTTCCACAGTTTGATGGCTGTGTCTTGATTTACAGTTTTGTTAGAAAATTTAGAACCTATACGGAGCTTGTAGATACACATTTGAAGATTCTGCTAAGGAAGAATATCGCAAACTCCTAGCTTGTTGATTTTTCTTGGTCATTGGTGTCAATATCGTCGAAGCTGCCATCAAGCTGGAAGAAGGTGGCTTTATGCTGATGGGGTAAGACTGGAACCATCTTATTTCCAGAAGGTTTTCTGCGTTAAATTTTTTAAAACTTTGTCTTTATGTAAGAAAGATAGAAAAGTAGGCATTTTTTAGAAATTTCAAAAGCGCAATATTTTTGCCTTGTCTAGAGCTGATGTTGTTTTTGGTTTCAAATAATTCACACGAGTTCGTATCTTTCATGGATGTTTATATGCTGTTCTCGTAAGTGTTAGCGGCTTGCACTTACATTCTGCCAAACTTTTCCATCAATTTTGCTGCTGTTGCCAATTAAATGTAAAGTTTTTGGAAGCCAATCTATCCAGGTAGTCATCACCACTCAAGACAGGAGCAGTTAACGCTACCATGTTGTCTTTTTTGGTGTCCAGTTGTCAATTAAATCAAGCTGGGTGCTGGTGTAGGAATGTAGCCAAAAAAGGGTGAACGCAGTCATCCGAAACCAGGAAGCTTCAAATATCATACAAATTTGAACAAAAGTACAGTAAGAAAAATCTACTTTTTCGATTGATACCATTTTTGATTTTACAAATTAAAGCTGTGAGGTGCTATATGAATAAACCCTGCAAACAACATAAAGGAATCTCGTATAGACCAAGCAAGAATTGCTTTTGGAAGAGTGCCAAATCTATTATCTAATCGTGACTTCGATATTGAATATCGAAAATGCATCCTGAAATGTTACATTTTCCTCTTCTTGTCATAGGGCGCTAAAACTTAGATCTTTACAGAAAACACTTGTAATATAATTGGTGCATTTGAAATGCGAGTGTACGAATTACTCAAGATAAAATGAATAATTCAGGAGAAGTCGACATAGAATTTCATTGCTGAAAAACTTTAGGGAGTGAAAAAACATAAAACTTCCGTTAAGACGTAAGTTATTCCAATTATATATTAGCAATCCTTTGCAATTGTTCATTTTTGAGTTAAAATTAGCGTTAGGTGTACTTAATTTTGTACATAATGTAAGAGTATCGTTGATGTTAGTATGATGTTGGTCATTTTTACTAGTCGTTCCACTTGGAAGGCACGTAAAGTTGTCGGTCTCCCAGGGTTGATGAATTGCCATCACAAACAAATTAAAAACAAAAGTTACAGAAAAATTTGTAGACAAGTTTGAAAAGCTACTTATCCGATGTTACAGTTATAGAACTAAGTAAAAGTAAGAATCGCATGGGAACTTGACACAATTGGAATTATCATTTCACCTGCACTATCTTACGTTCGTGAATGCACACAGTCTTGAAATCGGTTACTCTTCAGTTTGAATCAATCCCTACGCTCCAGTAAATCGTTCAAAAAGTTCAATTTTATTTTATTGCAAGTAATATGAAAAATTTATGCGATAGTTTTCCGAAAGACTAAGCTGATGCGTCATGAGTCATTTACAAAACACAATCACGCTGCAGCCAAGTGCATCTACTAAAAGGATAAATCATAAATTGCATCGAACAGCTTATAGTAATAAATAGCGGAACATTTATCCGATAGATAAATGAAATGGCTGAGTGCCAAAATTTGCAATTCCAGCCTCAAACTTAAAAACAAATAAAAGTTATCACCCGCATACTTTGCGAATTTGTGTGTTCATTAAATTAAACCAAAAATATTAAAAAAAACCACTTACAATCGCTTGAGCGGTGTATTTCTTAAAAATGCCTTTGGATGGATGAGATCCAGTTTATTGTCTGTCAAAATCCTGCAACAACAAAAAAGTTAGTTTTGGTTACACTCGTGTAAATCAAATAAAACTACTCAATTCATATAATATAAAATAGACAGAAAAATATCGTCTGCTTTTCTGAACGCAAAATATGGGCAATCGGAGAATTTCTTAATAACGAAGTAAGATTTTCTTTTATTCTGTGTTGATTCCCATTATTCTTAACTTTTTGTATGGAAAGCATATATCAAAAATTTTAAGAACAAGATTTGTAATAAATCATGTGTACGTGAGAAGTTTTTGAGATCAAAATCTGAATCGCTAAAATGTAACCGCGAGGAATATGGAGCAGGGGCAATTTTGATTGTTAGATTATTTTCATTTATGTAAAAATTGTCACCGAAAACTTAAAAAATATTTTTTTCAATTTTTGTATTTATTTATTTATTTTATTTATTTACGTATGCAGACCATTTTAAAAATTAAAGAGGCAATAATTTCCCCCCTTGAAAATAATCGCAAAATAAATAAAATGTTGTACCCTGTATAATTTGTGGACGACTGGAAAAAAAAAAGAATGTAGTTATCGACAAAAATCAATAAATTTGCTTTTCGGATTATTTGTTATTCCTTACATTTTTTTGCAACTCTTTCATCCTGAGAGTGTCATTATCTTGGCGATGTATTCCAGACTTCGTCCAAATTTACATTTTTTTATTGCATTTTTGTGTCATAGTTTCGAAGTCTACAAAAAATACCTCGAACCACACGATCGTGATTTTTTATTACCTCTAAATTCATAACTTCAATATCTTATTGTCAGTGGTGTCCAGTGTGACTGGCGGGAGGAGGGTTGAACCCATAAAATACAATTTATACGAAGGAAAAGTGTGAAAATAACCCGAATTTAATGGAAAATCTATATGGAAATGTGAATAAACTATAATGAATGTTTAAATAAACAAATTTACACTTAAAAAATTTAAGATTTTTACATGTGTAAATTGAATAAACGTAAGTAATACGTGTTAAATATTATTTGTTATAATTATATTTACAGTGCAGTACTTCGCCTATTATTATTAATAAAATTTAAGTTTTCTTAAACAAATTTACGGATATAGTAGAAGAGGTTGCATAGGTACATACATAGAGGGACCATAATAAATGACGCATTATCTTTTGGTGTGTTGGGTTTTAACCTTTTAACTACGTTACGATAAGGTACTTTGATTAGTTTTCAAACTTTTTTAGATTGGTAAAAATAAATAAAATACTCTCACAATATTTAATTAGCTTGATGTTTGATTTAATATTTAATACTATAATTTGCTAGATAGCTCCTCCTGTCTTATGTCATTTATAGACACGTATCTGATTAGCTCCTTTATTAATTTCTAGCCAAGAAACTTTAAGGCCTTCCAAATAAACTCATGCATCTGATTTCTCTATCAGCACTGCAATTAAAGTAATAGGCAAAGCAACTAAGATCCCTCTTAAATATTGCCAAATATCAAAATGCTACTACATCACCTAAAATATCGGAGAAATTCATTTTATTTTTTAACTTTTATTATGATTATGATTTAATTGACAAAGTTTCCTCAGTTTATTTAAAATTTTTATATCTTTTCTGGCACTGGAGGGTATTCCATACCCCCCAGACCCCCCGGTCCTGATACGATAATACGTTAATGTATCTTTTTAATAGAGTTACATTTTAATAAAATAAATGACAGGACATACACTAACTAAGATAGTATTTAATACTATCTGCTGGTAGGTATCATGACCGGGAGGTCACTTAAAGCACTCCTCGCTGCGCTCGGACGCTTTAAGCCATTTTTCCTACACATTTACTATTGAAAACCATGATTTTTGTTCAAAGTGCACTGTTGCAGCATCTCAATGCAAGTGTCGCTCCGGTTATCGTCGCTTTGCGCAAAGCTAAGACCAGTTTAAACTACACGGACTGTCACTAGAATGCATTGATTCACTAATCCCGAGCGACTAAACTTGAAAATTGCTATGAAAATCGTGCTTTTTTAAATTCGATTTTTGAAAAAACTGTTAGTTTTAAGGCCATTTTTCTCACCTAATTCTCTTATTTAAAATATAAAATATTAAATATTTTTCAGAATTCATCGAGGTTTTAATCGTAAAATTTGCATTTTAGCGTCTATTCTACAAACCTTGCACCCTTCTGGTTGAACATTTTTAACTAAAACAATTCCTGTTGTATGTGGCACTGGGAAATTTTAAAAACGTACATTTACAGCTGTTAAAATGCAAGCTTGCTAACTTTTGTAAAATTGTACTGGTTCAAGTTATTATTACCATACAAATCAAAGTGATATCAAATACTTTATTGTTTTAGTTATGTCGGTAAATGCTCCGTGGATGTGTGAAATTGTTTTATCTATAACGAAACCATTTAGTACATACCTTTTGATTTTAATATTGAAAAAGTTTTTTTAATTATTGTGATTTTTAAATGATAATAGTAAAATTCACTGTTGATAAGTTTTCATATAATGTTGTAATCGTTGAAGCAAATAAAACGTAATCAGGTAGGCGATTCTCAAAAAAACATAATCTTATTAGCGGCTCGCGGAACAATAATGAAATATTTTGAGTATTCTTACTTTCCAGTAATCATCCAACGTTCTTATCCAACGAAAGTAATTTAAACTTATGATGTTTTGCAAGTTCCTGTTTCACAAATATCAATGAATTTGGATGTAGCACAAATTTTTTCCAATGTCAAAAAATTGCAAAATTATACACTTAAAATTGCAAAAAAATACTTCACTATTTGTAGATCTAAAAAATTACCAAGCGTAATAACAAATCATCCCTAAATCCACTTCCTGTCACTTTTTCACTTAGGTCTGGTTTCTTGAACTGTCGCACAGATAAGACATCTTCAAACGCCGGCGCCACGCCGCTTGAATCTGGACGTAAATCAACTCAAATTATTTATTACCATCGGGTGGTAATTTCAATTTTCCAACAATATTTGGATTTAGCTACATAAACTTGACGGTTTGAAACCCCACTGTATTTAGGTTTTTATTATTAATAATTAAATTTCAGTTTTAGGTTTTTAAAAGATCACTCTGTATTTTACAATTAGGGCTATAAGTACATTAATTAAAGCAAGCAAAACACCAGTCTAACCTTTGTTTAGTCGACATTCGACTTTCAGCACCTTTGTGAACACATTCGTCCTTATGTGATTTTAAAGCATCGGTTAAATTACAAATGCAAATTAATACTAGTAATTTTGTTATTTGCTTCATTTCATATAAATTTTATTTACAATTTTCTAAATTTTTAGGAAGAAAAAGAATTTTTTGTTTTATTTTTATATTTTGCAGTTGAAATAAATTATTTTGTTTGCTTTTTAATCGCTAATTTCAGAATATGGCAATAATGTTCTTATAATTCTGTTAAATGTCATTTTGTAAATACATAAATTGTAATTTTATGTAATTAGAGAGGTGAGCTAAGTGAACGGGCTAAGGACCTGACTCTAGGCTAGAACCTCTAGGTTCGATCCTCAACCCAGCTACAAAAATTTATCCAACTTCATTATGACCCTCTCCTCTCGGAAGGCAATGGCAAACCACCGAGAGTAATCTGCCATAAAAAGCCTTAGTTAAAGGCTCACCACACTCTATTTGTAGGGTAAAAGGACTGAAGAGAGAAATACATAAAAATAAGCAACTATTTTATTGTAGTAATGCTCACAATTATTGGTCGTACGCGATTTTTTGCGTTACTAACAGACAGACAGATAAAGTATTTTAATTGCTATTATTTTTGACTAAAATTTATGCACCATCCTTTAGCGCATTTAGGAGATTGGGAGATTAACTTGCCTCAAAAATTTACATCGGAATTGAGATGTTTATGTGCAGTTTTTGTTATTTTTAGCTTTACACCCGAAACTCAGTTTTAACGATGAACCATTAATAAATATTCCAGAGATTTCAAATGAATAGAGATACTGAATTGAAAGGATTGAAGTGGAAGAGTAAGTTGAAAAGCAATTATTGTATTTAATTTTACTTGATGTTAGGTACCTCTTGCAAATGTGCATTTGCAGACAATTTTAACAACTTTTTACGTCTGCGTTATGCAGTTTCCTGGATGCGCAATTTAATTTTTTGTAAGTTATTTTCAAATGGCAACTCATTTGTTGCAACTGATTTGGCAACTGATTTTACTTACTTTGTTGTGTGTTTGTGTGTCTCTTATATGAGGTCTGGAAATCAAACATTGTTAACCCCGTCTTTGAACTAAGATTTATTTTTTTTTTAATAAAACCAACGCTTCATAAATAACTAAGTCATAACAGAAAAACCTACAAACCGCGTACGCTGGGCCCAACCTCTGGTGCTGGAAGAAAATATAATTTTTTAACTGGCCTGTCTACCATACTATCGTAGATCAGCGGGGCAAGTGACCCAAATTAGAGTAATTTGTGTGGCACAGATTTTTGTATAAATAAAAAGACTGAAGAATTTCAGATAAATTTCAAATTATTTGCTTCTAGGAACATCTGTAGCAATCGTATTTTTGTGCTAATGTTGATAATTTATGAATCCAGGAGAACGGACTTTTTTACATGCTTTGCTAATTTTATTAGATCCTATTGGTTTATGACAAATCTATAAAACGATTAAATAACAGCAGTGTAACCTAGGTAACCAGGATTTTTTTTGATAAATATATTTCTGCATACCAAAAACGTAAACTTTAAATTCGGGTAAAATTCATAGTAATATAGTATTGTCATCGAAGAATACATCTAATTTTTTTAAAGAGCCATTTCAAAGATAAAAAGTTGAATTATTTTTTCTTAATGATAATGGTTTAAAACTGTCACTCTTTACGTTCACAATTTAAATATCAGGCAAAGCCAGACGTCATGCGTAATTTGTATTAGGTTATTCGAAAATGGAATTCATTACCCTTATTTTCAAGACCATCGAAACGGATTCGGGAAGCAGAAAATGACAATCCATTTGTCATAGATCTTGATAAGCCCAAAATTAAGAAAGAAATGACTGTGTGTAGGGCGGTCTTTTATTTTTGTTCAAACCGAAAACTTGGAAGCAATAAACAGTTTACTGTTTTGAGAAACAGCATACAATTATTCAGGAAAATGTAATTATTAAAACTTGGAACTGCCAATTAAAAGTCGATTCTTGTGACGAGACGCTCTAATGGAAGATGTACAAATTAGGAAAACGTAGTTTAAATTTTAGTTTGAACGGTGTCAAGACGTTTGGATGAATAGGGCGTATAATTAAATTAGTGATAGTAGAAAGCTTTCCTGCAGAATATAATTAATAACCGATAACGTCAGAGGAGCAATGTCAGCAAAGTGTACAAATGATGTAGTTGATTAGCAATAGCAAGTTATATTATTGATACCTAAACTGAATGTAGGTTAGTTTTTGTTCGAAACTTGTCCACATTATTGCAGACATTCTATTTTATAAGATCGATGACAAAATTTACTTAAAAAGTTTGCTTTGTTTCTGAGTTTGACATGCAGACGAAATTGATGATTAATGATAAGACGTTTTCAAATTAAATTTTCTTAAAATATTAGATAACAATGGATATCCTTTTAATGATGTTTTTTTAATGCAGTTTTCTTTTTGTCGCTGCAGTGTGAGAACATTTCATAAATTTAATCATATCTTAAGCCCTAATGCTTTAAATGCAGAATTATCACGCTAGGGGGATTCATTGCAATAACGAACACTAGAACTCGATTCAAGATAGAGTAACGAGGAATGTACATGCAACATAACCAGATTAAACAGAGTACTAAACTCGCTACATAATCGACTAACTTCCACTTGTTATGTACTCTATATACCTACAATGCAACTTTATCAACATATAAGAGAATTACACTAAACAACGACACTGTTAGGACAACAAACGAGACTGTTTTAGTTTCAGCTTAATTAACATTACAATTTTATATTTTTTAAGTTTCAGGAAAAAAGTTTCAATTTTCTTTCGGTACCGATGACGCTTCATCATTCTTCAAAACTCAGGTACATGAACGCTATTATGTAAATTTTGGAGTTGGACAGTTTTTTAGTCTTGAATTTTCCCAAGTTTTCCATGTAGCAGATGAAAACACGAGATCAAATTCGTTTCTGACAAAATTTAAAATTATTGTTACCTAAATTATGAACGACCGCCGCACTGTTTATTTAAAATTATTGTTTAATTATAAAAGCGACATTTGATACCAAGCCATTTAAATTAACTCATAATTTCAAAAAGTCAATTTAATTTTCTATCCTATTGATTTTCTAACAATTTAACTCGGTGTAACGCTTTCCGGTTAACAAAATGAAATTGAAATAATCTAAAAGCTTGCGAAATTTAAGTGGATCGTAATTTTAAAATAATTGGTCCTTAAATGAAACCGTAAGTAAGAAAGTTGCATTTAAATGTGAAATTAAGACAAATTTACAGGGTGAACTAGCAAAATTGTAGTGTAGTATAAAAATGAGGGGCTAAGGTCATATTTTGTTTTTAAATTAATTTGTTAGGATTGATTTTTTGGTAATAAAACGTAAGCGTTGCTATTATTAGAATTACTAAAGCAATTTTTGCCTTTAATGCCAAAAATTTTAATTTCCATCTTAAAATTTTTGATTTGTAAAAACTAGCAATTTTTATTAATTATGGTTTTCCTGATAGAAGTACACATATCGGCTACGAAACAGTTTCTATATAGCGTTGTTGTTACGCGACTATTCAGTATCTGATGGAAACTCCGCCAAATCGTCATCCAAATAATCAGAATTGACAGGAAATGTAATTCAAATTGCTTATCAGTAATTTCAGTTACATTTGAAGACACTAAAATATTTTGGTTTGATTCGAGAATATCCAAAGCTTCATGTAATTTTTTAGATAAGTTTGGACAATTATTCTAATTCATAACATCCAAAATGTTGGAATTGTAATCCAAGATTTCCAAAACCACAGCAAGCTTAATTTTGACACCTACAACATCAACTAATTTATGTTTATTTGTAAATTTGTGTTTTTTGTCGTAAAAAGTCACAATTTCGTTCAATTTCTTGATGACCACATTCAAACTGATTTCAGCATTTTAATGAAAGATTTTTATTTGAAATTATTTTTCCACCTCAAACATTTTCTATCCACCTTCTAAGTCTTTTTCTTTTTAATCACTTTTTGATTTTGCGTTATCTCTACTCTTTCTCTCTTTCCACCGATTTTTCTTCTTTTGTCTTTATTTTCATGATCGGTTTACGTTTCAAAAATCTATCGCTTGGATTAACGAATTCCATTTCTTCATCAGAACTTGACTCAGTCGGTGGCGTAACGTTAGGACGCAAGCCCAAACGGACTTAAACCCAAAAGGACGCTGATCATAAAAGCACAAATCAAAAAGACGCGGACCCAGAAAGACGCAGGCCCAAACAGACAAATTAAAATTATTTAAAATACAAAAATTAATTAGCTAATAATATCCCTTAAAGCCTTTCAACTTGACAAAGATGCTACTATGAAGAAGGTGGATGTCTTTTTTTTAGATTTTTATGGATCATTATGGATCAATGTCGGATGTAGTTGCGTTATTAAAATCGTATTTTAATGCGATCGAAAACAACTTAAAAATTTTAGTCGGATTTTACAAAAAAAAGTTTAAATTTTAAATTTTTTTCACCTCAAAAATAAATATTAGAAAACTATAGCTTTTTCTACGGATTCTTATGTATTTTAAAGAGAAAATTTGCTTGACGCAGTTTATTTTTGGAAAATTATTTAATAAAGTTTTACGGCCGATTAAACTCTTAAAATTCAATTTTTCTCATTTGTCAACGATTTTCCTAGGTTTAGGCCAGTTAAAAATGAAATTTTTTGGACTGTACGCATTGGAATACGTCGCCTACAATCACAAAAACAACTTGAAAATTTTAGTCGAATTTGACATAGATAATACACCTTTTTTAGTTTTTTTTACCCCAAAAAAAAATTATTGGAAAACTAAAGCTTTTTCGACAGATTCTTACGTATTTTGAAGAGAAAATTTGCCTGACGCAGTTTATTTTCCGCTAATTATTAAAAATATAGTTTAACGGCCGATTAAAGCCTCAAAATTCAATTTTTCTCATTTGTCAACGATTTCCCTAGGTTTAGGCCAGTTAAAAATGAAATTTTTTGGACTGTGCACATTGGAATACGTAGCCTTCAATCACAAAAACAACTTGAAAATTTTAGTAGAATTTGACATAGACGGTAGATTAACCATTTTTAATTTTTACTACCCCAAAAAAATTATTAGAAAACTAAAGCTTTTTCGACGGATTCTTACGTATTTTAAAGAGAAAATTTGCCTGACGCAGTTTATTTTCCGCTAATTATTAAAAATAAAGTTTTACTGCAGATTAAAGTCTTAAAATTTAATTTTTCTCAATTGTCAGAGATTTCCGTAGGTTTCCGCCTGTTAAAACTGAAATTTTTTGGACTGTACGCATACACGCCTACAATCACAAAAACAACTTGAAAACATTAGTCAAATTTGACATAGACGGTAGATTAACCTTTTTTAATTTTTTTTACCCCAAAAAAAATTATTGGAAAACTAAAGCTTTTTCGACAGATTCTTACGTATTTCGAAGAGAAAATTTGCCTGACGCAGTTTATTTTTTGATAATTATTAAAATTAAAGTTTTACGGCCGATTAAAGTCTTAAAATTCAATTTTTCTCATTTGTCAACGATTTCCCTAGGTTTTCGCCAGTTAAAAATGAAATTTTTTGGACTGTACGCATTGGAATACGTAGCCTTCAATCACAAAAACAACTTGAAAATTTTAGTCGGATTTTACATATTAATTATGATTAATCTTTTATTTTAGATTAATCGTATTTTACGTATCGTAGATTAATCTTTTTTAATTTTTTCTACCCCAAAAAAATTATTGGAAAACTAAAGCTTTTTCGACGGATTCTTACGTATTTTGAAGAAAAAATTTGCCTGACGCAGTTTATTTTCCGATAATTATTAAAACTAAAGTTTAAGGCCGATTAAAGTCATAAAATTTGAATTTTCTCATTTGTCAGCGATTTCCCTAGGTTTAGGCCAGTTAAAAATTAAAATTTTTGGACTGTACGCATTGGAATACGTCGGATACAATCACAAAAACTACTTGAAAATTTTAGTCGGATTTGACATAGACGGTAGATTAACCATTTTTAATTTTTTCTACCTCAAAAAATTATTAGAAAACTAAAGCTTTTTTGACGGATTCTTACGTATTTTGAAGAGAAAATTTGCCTGACCCAGTTTATTTTTCGCTAATTATTAAAAATAAAGTTTTACGGCCGATTAAAGTCTTAAAATTTAATTTTTCTCATTTGTCAACGATTTTCCTAGGTTTTCGCCAATTAAAAATGAAATTTTTTGAACTGTACGCATTGGAATACGTCGCCTACAATCACAAAAACAACTTGAAAATTATAGTCGGATTTTATATAGGCGGTAGATTAATCTTTTTTAATTTTTTCTACCCCAAAAAAATTATTGAAAAACTAAAGCTTTTTTGACGGATTCTTACGTATTTTGAAGAGAAAATTTGCCTGACGCAGTTTATTTTCCGATAATTATTAAAACTAAAGTTTAAGGCCGATTAAAGTCATAAAATTCGAATTTTCACATTTGTCAGCGATTTCCCTAGGTTTAGGCCAGTTAAAAATTAAATTTTTTGGACTGTACGCATTGAAATACGTCGGATACAATCACAAAAACTACTTGAAAATTTTAGTCGGATTTTACATAGACGGTAGATTAACCTTTTTTTAATTTTTTCTACCCCAAAACAATTATTGGAAATAACTAAAGCATTTTCGACGGATTTTTACGTATTTTGAAGAGAAAATTTGCCTGGCGCAGTTTATTTTCCGATAAAACTAAAGTTTAAGGCCGATTAAAGTCATAAAATTCAAATTTTCACATTTTTCAGCGATTTCCCTAGGTTTCCGGCAGTTAAAAATAAAATTTTTGGACTGTACGCTTGGACGACGCATTAGAATACGTCGCCTACAATCACAGAAACTACTTGAAAATTTTAGTCAGATTTTACAATAACGGTAGAACACTTTGAATTGTTTTCACTATAAAAAATAAATATTGGAAAACTAAAGCTTTTTCTACGGATTCTTCCGTATTTTAAAGGGGAAAACCACTGTGACGGTCGAAAAAGTAACCTAGTTTTTAAGATTTATTTTGGTTGGTGGCTTTCCCCCTTAAAGAGAAAATTTTCCTGACGCAGTTTATTTTCCGCTAATTATTAAAAATGAAGTTTTACTGCAGATTAAAGTCTTAAAATTTAATTTTTCTCAATTGTCAGAGATTTCCGTAAGTTTCCGCCTGTTAAAACTGAAATTTTTTGGACTGTACGCATACACGCCTACAATCACAAAAACAAATTGAAAACATTAATCGAATTTGACATAGACGGTAGATTAACCTTTTTTAATTTTTTCCACCCAAAAAAAAATTATTGGAAAATTAAAGCTTTTTTGACGGATTCTTACGTATTTTGAAGAGTAAATTTGCCTGACGCAGTTTATTTTCCGTTAATTACTAAAAATAAAGTTTTACGGCCGATAAAAGTCTTAAAATTCAATTTTTCTCATTAGTCAACGATTTCCCTAGGATTAGGTCAGTTAGAAATGAAATTTTTTGGACTGTGCACATTGGAATACGTCGCCTACAATCACAAAAACAATTTAAAAATTTTAGTCGAATTTGACAAACGGTAGATTAACCTTTTTTAATTTTTTCTACCGCAAAAAATTTATTAGAAAACTAAAGCTTTTTCGACGGATTCTCGAATTTTCGCCTGTAGCAGTTTATTTTCCGTTAATTACTAAAACTAAAGTTTTACGGCCGATTAAAGTAATAAAATTGAAATTTTCACATTTGTCAGCAATTTCCCTAGGTTTCCGGCAGTAAAAAATGAAATTTTTGGACTGTACACATTAGAATACGTCGCCAGATTTTACAAAAACGATAGAAAAACGCTTTGAATTTTTTTCACCGTAAAAAATAAATAATGAAAAACTATAGCTTTTTTGAAGGATTCCTACGTATTTTAAAGAGAAACTTTGCCTGACCCAATTTATGTTTGGCTAATTATTAAAAATAAAGTTTTACGGCCAATTAAAGTCCTAGAATTTGATTTTTTATTTTTCACATTTATCAGCAATTTCCCTAGATTTCCGTCAGTTAAAAAGAAAATTTTTGGGCTGTATGCATTAGAATACGTCGCCGTCGCCTACAATCACAAAAACGACTTGAAAATTTTAGCCTAATTTTTTTGAATTTTTTTCACTCCAAAAAATAAATATGTGAAACTGTGAATTCACAAACAAAAATACTAAATGCACAAACGTATATTTACAAACGAGTGACATAAAAATTGATCCAAAAGTCGAAATGGGGGGGAGGGGGATGGAGAAATAATCGCCGGTTATTCAATTGAAGATATTCTGCTAACTGTGCCTGCACAAACGTACACATATGATGCACAATCGATTGACACTAATTTTGACCCAATGGAAGGGCTGGCATTTCTTCAGCTCCCCAAACTTATTTGTTAAATAATCCGCAAACGGTGAATGCACAAACAAAAAAAATAATTGCACAAACGTACACAAACGATGCACAAACAAATGACATAAAAATTGATCCAAAAATCAAAATGGAGAGGGGAGGGGAGGGCTGAGAAAATGGACCTGATATTTTTGTGTAAAAAAGCAACGGTATATGTTATTGCCTGCTGGCGACAAATTAATAAATCTGGCCTTGAGGTGAGGCGCGATGGAAATTATAGTTAAACATTGGGTTGCAAATAGGTACTGAATGGTTGATAAACACTAAATTAGAGTCTATAAATGACACGGAATCATTTTTGATTTAAATTTTACAGTTAGTAATAACTAGAGAACGGATTTATATGCACGACAAAACCGAATTAGGAGAAAACCCTCTTAAGCTCTTTTTATCCCAACATTTTTAGAGCTCTGTTCTTTCTACCTTGAACAATTATTCCATACCCCCCAAACCCCCCAGTCACAAAAAACAATCTAGTATAATGTTTTTTTCATTTTGCCTACATTATGAAGGCGCCCACATAGGAAGTACTTTTTGGATTCAAAACAATAAATTTCAACAATCCATTTTATTTAACTCTTTCATGCAGAGTTCCGTAGCAAACACGGGCACTCTCACCCACAAAAAATACTTAATTAATGTTAATCACCCACAATTAATTACGCATTAAGTGTTTGTTTAAAAAGTCCAGGGTTGCAGTCCATTAAATTTCATATCCGAAAAGAGGCGTCAACTTTTTGTTAAACGTTTCTTTTAAAATGAAGCTTTAAAAAGAAAACATAGTTAAAACTTTGAATTTCAAATCTTATTGTGGCTTAATTTAATCCACAATTCAAAATCTATTGATTTTATATAATTTTATATGAATAATAAGAAATGGTTGGTTCAACCCAAGTATTGTAAGACGTACACAAAAAATTCAATAGTGTAGATTAAATGGCTATTTGAAAGCAGAAACTAAAAATTTATCTACAGTGTGTTAACCTCCAAAGCTTTGAATTGAAATTTTTTTGTAGAAAAGTATCTGCCATCATTATCTAATGTGGACATCAGCCAGTCTGAAAAATTCAGGAAAGCTCTAGGTTTCTCCAGTTTTATAGGGACACTTCAAGCAAAATAACTTGAGATCTTTAATATATTGTCAAAGAGGTTCATGTGAACATATTCTTAAATTTATAATTTAAGAGAGTCTATTTCTAGAGAGTCTTTCACAATTTTCAGGTTTTTGTGCCTGCTTTTTCGTTGAGTGTTGAAAAAGTTTGAAAGATACCAGGACTCGCAGAAAACATACAGCTCAATGTGGATTTTAAACCACAAGAATAACCGATAATTTAACGTCATCAATTCCAAGGAAGTTTTAAGACCTTTAATTATGTTATTTAA
Organism: Rhagonycha fulva; assembly: GCA_905340355.1. NCBI lineage: Eukaryota > Metazoa > Arthropoda > Insecta > Coleoptera > Cantharidae > Rhagonycha > Rhagonycha fulva. The sequence continues at coordinate 13,035,666 of HG996558.1, forward strand.
GGTGATAGATAATACGGTAGTGGCGCGTTTATAAATGATACAGAGGAGGAGATTTCTAGTTAGTTTTTATATTGGATATTCCTAGAACTCTAAATTAAAATGTAAAGGTACTTAAATGAAAAGTCAGCACTACTCTACTACTTTATCAATTTGATTAATTTTGTATATTTAAAAAAATTTAGTGCAAAATTATCGTAATCGAACCAATTCGTCAAATTGAAATTTGACGGTAGGGTAAATTTAGGTTTTTTTTAATATAAGTGCGTTTCCCTGTGTTTTGTCAACAGTTACGAGCTGCCTCTGCTATAATCTCACTTGTTTATCGTTGAGGCTAACTTTCGAGCTCGTTGACCTCTTTGACTAACGAAATTTTCCTAATTAATAAGAAATATAGAACTGGAAATAAAAAAATGTTGAAATATACAACTCAAAGTCGCAGTTATTAAAAAAATATTTTTTGAATTTAAAAAGTTGTGAAAAAATTTAATTGAAAAATTTGAATTTATTTTATGTTACAAATGCGATCTCGGGAATTCAATATTTGATTTGTGAATCCTTTCAAAGGATGGTCGCATAAAAAATCAAAGTTTAAAATGGAGTTATATTGGAAAGGATTTGGTAGCTTATTTGTTGACTTCTTCTTTGTCGTACTTGTATATCCATAAGTTATTGAGTGGAGACGCTGGCGCCGTCAATAACCGTATCTAAACACATTTCTCACGTCCTTTTAGTCCCTGGGCACATTTGGCAAAAATCAGTAACGGCCATACTTTTTTTTGCAATATAATAACATTTTTGTTCAATTTAAATCTACTAAATTACTATTTTTTTGTTTTGTAAAGTTCCGTTCACGACGTCACTGCTTTTTTTAATAAAAACCGCAATTTAACTGACGTCTAACTTCTGCTACTTATAATGAAACGTTTTATTTCCTTAATGCAAAATGGCGCGTATCTTGGTGATGATTTCTACAGCATCGTCATTTTAAATCTCTTCATAAAAAAATTAAAGTACTTTCCAGCAAATGCTTTTTTAATATCGAATTTTATTTCGCTATAAAACATTCCTAGCCGGAAATTATAATAAATTTTCATTTTCAAAATTAAACAACTGACAATTTTTTAACTGCGCGATAATCGCTCTTTATTGCAGGATAATCTCCTTGCGACTAATTCATCCCAAAAAAACCTTGCAGCTCGCGCTCGGTTCCTGTTAATTTTTTTTTTTTAATTTATCCGATCGTTGAGACGATAAGTCGTCTTTATCCTGTGTTCTTGCGAAATTAAAATGTAACAAATTAAAATAATACGTGCTAGAATAAAATGAAGATAAGAAATGAATAAAAAGTTTTGCCGGAATAAAAAGTTTGGGTGTCAAAATTTAACTCTTCCATTATTCTCTGTTCTGTTTCGTCCTTAGAAGCTAAATACTTTCAACCCCATTTAACAATTTTCTTATCTTTTTAAAATAATTTTTTTATAAAATAAAAAAGTGAAGCTTTTATATTACGGAAAATCCGAAATGTTTCCAAGATAACACATTGGGCAGATATTTATGTGGTAAAGACAAGAGTCGAGTGCATCAATCACAAGAATCCATCAGTAAATGCCACGGTCAGTATAGCATGACGCAGATTCACGGATCTTCTCGATTTCCTATACAAAACATATTTTCCCTGTCCAAAAAGCTCATTTTCTTTTTGTAATGTAAGCGAATACCGGATATTAATTTTCGGTTTCAGATGCTTTCGTTTCATAAATTTTTGACACATCTTAAACTTTTTTTGTTAAGTGAACAACTCATACCAATCGGTTTTCATCGACACGATAATAATAATTGGTCAATCTACGATAGATTTTATTTTTGCAAACATTGAGTTCAACTTGAAAATAATGGTAAAAGAGAAGGAGACAATAAGAAAACTTTTGGATAAGTGAATGAGTTAATTAAGTTTGGGTAGTAAAGTAGTAGCCGGAGTTTTGTGAGCAATAAAATAGTTTTCAATGGAAATTATATAATATCAAGTGCCTGTTAGGCAGTCTGAGATGCAGAAAATTTGGGATATAGAAATAAAAAAATGGGTCTTGAGACGATAACGAGAAAATATGTTTTGTTGTTGTCGCTTGAACGTAATATAGCGAATGTGTTGCCTTTGTCGCACGCATAAAACCAACAAGCACAGATATTAAAGACTTGCGGTTTGAAATCGAAAGGAAGGAAATGCGGATAATATTTTAAATGGAATGAATCGAGTTTGTCCTTAGTGACAAGAACAGGGTTCATAAAATGGTACATTTCTAGTAATGTGTCTGCGCGATATGTCCGTCCATAACGGGATGGACCTATCTGCTAGGGGTGACTGCTCTCAATATCGCACCAACTCTTTATACGTTCACCTTCTTTCAAATACGATAACAAAAATAAGAGATACTTACAATTCTTCAAGTAAAGTATATTGCTGCAATGCGTCTTCATTCAATTGCGATATATTGTTACTTGTTAAATCCCTGCAACAAAAGAACGCCATTAATGCAGGCCATTAAATTATGTAACAATAAAACTTTCAAAATAACAAACACAAAGACATAATAAATGTTCACCTTTATTTATATGTACTATGTTAAATTTGATTAACGAAATTTGTAGACTCTAAAATTTCTTGATTGTATTCATAATATTCAAATTATCTAAAAGAAAAAAAAACTTGACGAAGTCGTTGCTCCGCAGACCGCACTGCTTAAGCTAACTTAAATCATTTTGGTGGTATTCAGAGAATAGTAGATTTGTGACACAATTTATACAAATCAAATTTTTAACAAATTGTAAATGTAGAAATTTGTTACACAGCCCTCTCCCAATAGTTTTAACCGAAGCTAAATGGGTTACAATGAAACACTTAGCAGACGTTCATCTGCCTTTCTTTGCTATATATTCATAGAGGAGTAAGTGATGAGAATTACGTTCATATTATCTATGCCTATTCTTTTTACATTTTCTTGATAAATTTGTATATTATTTTCAGTGGCAAATTTAGTAATTGAGAGGCTAGCCTAGACGCAATTTAATCTTAAAGACATCTTCTAAATATTTTTATTATCCGTAGACCCTACACTGTGCATTCTATGAGCACGTTTTTTGCTCTGGTATGCACTACACCGGTGGTCTAAAAAAAAGTTGAATTTAAAGGCTTTCTTCAATTATGAGGTCTCATGCGCCTGTATGAAAATCTGCCATTAATAATTATTTTTCTTTTTCTGTACAGTTATCAGAACTGAACGATTTTGTACGTTAGAAAATTTTTGTTTGCACTTGAGGGTATGCAACCCTCAAGAGTTTGCAAATGTTTTCCAATTTATGGACTCTTTGAAGCGCGTTTTAAGATGGTCTACAAAATACGTATCTACAGCTGCTCTTCATATTTTGTCATCTATGCCACATATCATCTCTTTATTTGGTTAAAGATTTTTTCCAGTTGTAAATTTTTTGTAATTTACTGGTGTATGTTAAAGGGAGCCAAATCTGATGAATAAGGGTGAATATTTTAAAAACTCATACTTGGAGTCTCTCAGTTTTGCCATTGACAAAGCAGATTTACGGGCATACTTTTTTTTGCAATCCTTTTAAAATGGAATTATTTTTCCCTTTCCCTTTTCCAAGATAATCTTCTACCGGTAGCTTGGATTATATTGCTTTGTTTCTGCAGTGGTGAATCCACGTCTCATCCATATAGTAGCAAATCAGTGCACAAAATGGGTTGGATTCTTAACCTAAATTGATGCTGGTGGTAGAGGTTTGAGCTTTATTTAAACTTTAATAATCTGCAACTCATATAGTTGCAGCTTCAACTTTTACGTAGTGATATACAAAAACCTTCAGGGAGGCTAAGGATAAATTTTTCTATTTTCCTGTCCATTTAAAATTTTTGTTGGTAAATCGACGTAGATATTGATATAGATTTGTTTGAGCTTTTATGAGCTTACATAAATGCTCATAATTTTAATTTTATTTTTTTACAAAGTTATGAACATTTCAAATTTTTAAGACCTCTGAGTTAAATTGGACTTAAAAATCGGAATTAAAAATTTAACATTTTAAATAATTATGATAATAGTAGGCTAATTGCACTTCTCTTATTATCATAGTAATATTACATAGAAATAAAGTTCAAAGTATGTAAAATTATGCAATGTGTAAAGTTACATACACGTAATTTTTTAATGTGAATTTTCGCCATGTATGCGTAATATTACAAATCAAAGTGGGGAACTTTACAAACTTATCCAGTAATATTCCTATCATCAAATGTAAATTTTAGCACCAAATGTGTAATATTACCAATCAAGAGAGAAATTTTCCTAACATATTCAGTAATAAATGTAATAAATTTACATCAATAAATGTAAATTTTTACATGCATGTGTAATGTTACTAATCAAAAGAGTAATTTTTCATACGTGTTCTATAATTTTACAATGCATTTGTATACTGAAGATCTTGCATTTTAAATGTAAAGTTACAGAATTTAAATGTAATTTTTGTGTGAAATTGTGATTACATACGTTCTCTGTATTTTTACAGCTCATATAAATAATATTCCGTAAGAATCAAGTAAATTATTGTTATGCGTATAAGATTACACAATATAAATGTAATTTTTATGTGAAATGATAATTACACACGTTCTCTGTATTTTTACAGTTCAATATGAGTGATATTACAAAAATATCAAGTAAATTATCGTTATATGTGTAATATTACACAATAAAAATGTCATTTTTATGTGACATAACAATTACACACGTTCTCTATATTTTTACAATTCAAATGAGTAAAATTTTATAACAATCAAGTCAATTATCGTGATACGTGTAAGATTACACAATAAAAATGTAATTTTTGTGAAAAAATAATAATTACACATGCTTTCTGTATTTTTACAGTTCATATGAGTGATATTACAATTACAAAATTCAAATGTTATAATAAGCAGTGTGTAAATTGATACAAATTTATTATAATAAATAGTGGTGTAAATTTACTACAACCAAAAGTAATTATTACATTTATGATGCCAAAAACTGGTAAATTTACATTTTTATGTGTAGTTTTTATTATTTTTATGTAAAATTTCGTAACTTTCCTAGTAAAATCACATATATAAGTAAAATTACCTAAAATACGTAATGTAACGCTACATTACTGGAATATTATACCATATGTAGTTTTACATGCATTTTACTATGAAAATAAGACTATAAGAGTTATACAAATTACACAATAAACTTTTATCTTGAAGGAGATCACATTGATTAAAAAGGATCAAATTTTGTTTTTGACACATTTGAATTGCAATTTACAAAGACAAAATGCATTACACTGCCACTGGCAAGTGACTCAAAAAATAATTTCAAAAATCACACACATTTTGAAGAAATAATCGTAATTGTCAAAGTTTAACATAATTTGGAGTTAAAGTATAACGTTTTGATGTAGTTTCAGGTTTGTGATGTTATGTTGACGTTCGCTATAGCACAAATCGACCTTGCTACGGGTCTAATAAGATCTTAATGTAACGTCACCACACAAATTTTAACTTTAATTCAGAAAGCGTCAATTGTAATTCAGATTAGCTAGTATTTTTAACCTTCAAAAAGTCCATTGGACTAACTCTACAAAACTGAATTTTACATAATATCGTAGAGCTATTAGTCATATTGGTTTAGTCTTAACACCGAAAAGCTTCGCATGACTATAACCAAAATGGTGGTTATGAAGCCAAAAATGTTGGGTAATCTGAATTTTAATTGACACTTTTAGAATTACGGCTGAAAATGGTGTAATTGATAAATAAATTTTTTTACCTTTGTTAACTGAAATAATATTTTTACAGCAACTGCTTTCTTATTTCTATCAAAATTTTAACTTTTATTTGGATAAAAATGTTATGCAAAAACCATACCATTATTAAATCAGATACTTTCTTATGTCCTACACTTGCTTTAGGTTGCAAAACTTGTTAGAATTAATTAATTTATTTATTAATTGCCTCTTCACCTCTAGTACCAACATGGCCACTAGCGGCGCTGCAATCTTAAATTGAAACGCCTATAAATGGCCTATATGGAGGAAGAGTTTTCTAGTAAATTAAAAAAAAACATGTAAATTTACAGTAAAATCCGAGTAATTTTAACAGTAAAATAGATGTAAAACTACATATTGTGTAATACTCCATTAATGATAGTGTGACATTACGGATTTCAGGTAATTTTAACTATAAATGTAATTTTACTTAAAAGATTACAAAATTATAAAAAAAAGGAAGAAAAAGTACACATAAGAATGTAAATTTACCAGTTTTTGGCATCACAAATGTAAAATTACTTTTGGTAAATGTGTAGTAAATTTACACCACCGAAAATAGTTTTTGTAAATTTACATTAACAAACGTGTAACTTTTACATTATAAATTACGTTACATTATAATGTAACTATGTAAATATGTTATGTAACGTGTAACGTGTAATGTAAAAAATATGTAAATAATGTAACTAATGTAAATATAATTATATATGTTACAGTTAAAACCCGAAATCAGTTAAAACCCGATCTAACTAGTAAATTCTAGTTTTAACTAACCGCCTTAGTAAATTCTAGTTTTAACTGAAATTAGTTTAGTTAAAACTAGAATTAACTGATTTCTAACAAATTTCTTCAGTAAATTCTAGTTTTAACTAAAATTATACCAGTTAAAACTAGAATTAACTGAATACTAACAAACTTCATTAGTAAATTCTAGTTTTAACTGGTATAAGTTCAGTTAAAACTAGAATTAAGTAAAAGTAGACTTAATATTAGATAAAAATTGTTTTATTAAGTAATTATTTTATACATTATTTTTATTATATTCTACTTATTGCCACATGGCATGCTGTTGTGACATTTTGAATTGTAAAGTGCATCTGGCACTTATTCTTGAGTCAAAAAAACTTTAGAATTTTCTTTAATTTTTTTTTGTCATCGTCACTTTCAAATAGGTAAATTTAACTTTTGTTCAGAATTGCATTAGATAGTAATGAAAACCAAACTGTACGGTTTTTAACGATTCGATAACAAACAATCTCGAAAAGTTACCAAATAGGGGGGGGCGGAGGGAGGGTTAAGCTCAGTTTCCATGTATCCGTTTGTACGTTTATCCGATCGTACAGGAGCGCTCTCATTGGTCCAGTTACTTTAAAAGTGACAATGACAAAAAAAAATTTAAAAAAATTCTAAAGTTTTTTAACTCAAAAACAAGTGCCAGATGAAGAAATTTTCCTAAAGACTGCAGCGTAAAAAGCTGCCGTTGAATCTGGACAAGGGTTTGTCCGCTGTTCTTGTAAAAAAAATTGCACCTCAAAATGTTGCCTTTGTTTAAAAAGAGAAATTATTTGCAATTCAAAATGTCACAACAGCATGCCATGTGGCAATAAGTAGAATATAATAATAATGTGTAAAATAATTGCTTAATAAGACAATTTTTACTTTAATTCTAGTTTTAACTGGGATAAGTTTAGTTAAAACTAGAATTTACTAAAGAAGTTTGTTGGAAATCAGTTAATTCTAGTTTTAACTGGTATAACTTTAGTTAAAACTAGAATTTACTAAAGAAATTTGTTAGAAATCAGTTAATTCTAGTTTTAACTAAACTTATTTCAGTTAAAACTAGAATTTACTAGGGCGGTTAGTTAAAACTAGAATTTACTAGTTAGATCGGGTTTTAACTGATTTCGGGTTTTAACTGTAACATATATATATATATTCTGTAATATTCCATAAATAACTGTGCAAAATTACGATTTCTCTGTAATTTTTATTAAATATATGTAAATTTACCGGAGAAGTTATAAAATTTTACTAAAAAAAAGAGTAAAAAGTACACATAAGAATGTAAAATTATCACTTTTTGGCATTGCAAATGTAAAATTACTTTTGGTTGTAGTAAATTTACACCACCGAAAAAAGTTTTTGTAAATTTACATTAAAAATGTTGTAACTTTTGCATTAGAAATCACGTGTTACTTTATGTAATATTCCATGATTAACAGTGTGAAATTACGGTATTTCTGTAAGTTCCATTGTATGAATTTACCGTCAAAGTTATAAAATTTTACTAAAAAAAAGAGTATAAAAAGCACACACAAGAATGCAAATTTAATAGATTTTGGCATTGCAATTGCAAAAATGCTTTTAGTTGCTGTACATTTACATTACCGAAATAAGTGCTTGTAAATTTTAAGAATTAAAAATTACAAAAAATTACATTTCTATTATGTAATCTTACACGCCTAACGATAAATTACTTGATTTCTACGTAATATTATTGATATGAACTGTAAAAATACATAGACGTATGTAATCACAATTACACACAAAATTTACATTTCAATTGTGTAACTTTACATTTAAGTGCAAGATCTTCAGTATCTACACAAATGAATTGTAAAATTATAGATCACGCATGGCAAATTACTGTTCTGATTAGTGACATTACGTATGCAATGTGAAAATTTACATTTATTGATGGTAATATTACTGGATAAGTTTGTAAAGTTCCCACTTTAAATTAATTTCAGTTTTAGCGTCCATATTTTAAAAATAATATATTATTGTTTTTAGGTTTGTGGGTATTACTGGACAATTCAAATTATTTAATTAATTTAAGTTTCGACGTTGATTTATTTACTCTTCTTCAAAATCTATAAAACCCCGTTCACACTACATGATTTATCATATGACTTGTCACATGACTTCTCATATGAGGGATTTCTTTACGATCACACTATATGATTTTTGATATTATAGAAATTATGGCTTTTATGATTGGCTGTTGTGATGGTATGATTTTAGCCATGACTTTTCTTATGACTAAGTCATATGATAAATCATGTAGTGTGAACTACCCTTAATACAAACGTATATTTGTGAATCAAACGATAACAATATTGCAGAAAACTTACAAATTACAATGAACATTACAATGAATTCTACTTTGATTTGTAATAGTGCACGTACATGGCGACGATTTACATTAAATAATGATGTGTATGTAACTTTACACAACGCATAATTTTACACACCTTAAACTTCATTACTATGTAATATTACTATGATAATAAAAAGAGTAAAATTAGCCTACTATTATCATAGTAAATTTACACAAAATTTTTTTACAGTGTAGGCATATTTACTCTCAAATGTTTCGCAATAAAAACGGTTATTCGGTAACAAAACTTTTACAGAAATGCTAAATTACATTGACGTTTGGTTAGCACATTCAAACCCTTTGTGTTATTCCCCCCCCCCTCCCAAACCCCCCGCTCATAGGGACTACCATAGTTTTTAGATTTTCATTAATTTTATTACATTTCAAGCATTTCAAATAAATATATCACCATGACGCGGTATTGTAGCCGAGGGGTTGGGAGGGGGGTATTCTCCCAGCCTTGTAAATTTGTTCTCTCCACCACCACCCGTTGAGTAGGTGCAGATAGCAAATGAACATTTATGTGTAGCTTTTTTATCGCCAAGTTGTCTATTATTGTCAACAACTCTGCAGCTGACAGAAATTTAGAATTTAGATAGACTACAAGACCACGTCGAGCCTACGTCATTTCCCGTGAACTAAAAAGACGGAATAACAATGAGCCAAGGATCTACTCAAGAGGAGACTCTCTTTGACATCCTACGACGTTTTAAAACCAAACAAATTTATCAGCCTGGTCACCGCCATTACCGCTGAATTTCCACCTCAATATGCAACTCCTTCAAACCCCACCACTACCCATAGGATCAAAGTGCCAAAATATCAAAAACCGCTCCTCTCTGACTATAAAAATTTCTTTGTGCTTCTTGACCGTTTACAATGTTGAAGACTTTTTCACCTACAACGCTAACGTCAAATGGCAATCATCTTTCAGCGGAATGCACCAATCCCAGGCATCAGAAAGGCCATGAAAAGGGGGAAGGTTAGTATACGATTCTTTAATAGAAGAAATCGCTTGCACTTTTAAATATTATCGGTAGTAATCAAATCGCTTCTGATATTATAGTCATCAATAGTTTGGTTCAATTAGCAAAGCATCGTAGAAGCTCTCAAATATGCGAAAATCTTCACGGCTGTTAATTTAAGGAATGGATCATAAACAGATCGACGCTTCATTTACTGCGACATAACATGCAAAACCTTCGTCATTCATAATTAGGCAGTTATTTTGTTGACACCCTCACATCATGTGAAACATCCAACCGCAGTGCTTGTTAGTATTATTGATATGTCGTATGAGTGGTTTACTTCAACAATAGCATTTGCCTGTATTGTCTGTATACTACGAAACAAAAGAGCACTAATTACTTAATTTTTATTTTAGAAATACGCTGGTTTCAAAGTCACATCTCTCTCTTGAATAATCAAGTATTTAATTCACAATAGCATGTAATGCGATGTTAACCGCATCTGCGACGCTCTACCAAGATGAATACATGAAATACTTACTTTCTTCCAAAGTTTTGTTTTGAAAAACATTGAATCCGTTTTTTCAGTTTAGTTATCAAATTATGAGAAAATTTAATACTTTGGTAAGTTTTAAAACCGTCAGATGTCCTAATTTTCCGCTGGCTCTAACATCAGCACCGGTAGGCTAGGGGATGGTAAGACTACTGAAATTTAACTTCAACTTCTATTTCAAAATAAATATTCTCTTTTGCATATTTTCTCAACAGACTAAAATTTGTCGGTTATAATAAGATAAGAGAACCAATAAATTTCATCACAGTTGCAAAATGTCATCAATAAATTACGTAACGACAAAATTGCGATGTAGTACCAGAAAACTATTGAAGTAAAAATCTTTCTCTTACTTCAAGAACCCATTTATCTCTTAGTGCTTCGTTGGCGCACTATCGATTTACATGCTAATATCTGTAACTGGTATGTGTAAAAAGCATACTCAAATATTTGTAATGTAAATTTACGACATGAACTTTTTTTGTAAATCCAGATGTATCACTGAAAAATGTCCCAGAAAACTGAGATGTTTTGAATATAAGTAAATGTGAGTATTAGACTTTCTTTTGGACGATTAAAATAATATCTTTTTGTTTAGATGCAGAGATTAATTAAATTTAAATTGCTTACACTGCATTATGAGACTAAAAAATAGCCTCTTCAGCGGGTTACAATATATTTCTAGATCTTTTTCAAACATTAGACAAATTGTTTTTGATTATCCTTGCTCGACTAATTAATACCGACCCACTAAAAATTAATAGGTTTCGAAAATTTGCATTTTCTAAAGCAAATATTAGCAAAATTTGCTTCATAATTAAACCATCCTATTATAATCACACCGTTCTAGCAAAATTAAAAAAAACTTAGTAGTATTAAACTTTCAGCTACTATCTTTTACAAAGCTCACACCTTTGCATTTCCTTAAACTCTAATTAAAACTTATCGATCGAAACTTTATAAAGTTTGTATAAATTAAAATTCTAATGAATGAAGATATTAATTTCTACTTTGTTAATTATCCGCTGGGGCTGAAACATAAATAAAACTACCCAAATTTGTTAGGTGTAAGCTTAATTATTGTATACTGGGTGTGAAATAAATTAGGCGATTTAATTTCAATTAGTTGCCTAAAAAGAAAAACACATCGTTTCCGTTTCTGACTGTGATAAAGTTAACCTAAAGTGGGGTTTTATGACTTGGCCGAAGAGCCACCAAACTCTAACCATCATAAATTAATTTGTCTAAAAAAAACCGAAATCCGTTGTGTTTTTTTTTGTTAATTTAAACTATTCCAAATAAGTAATGTAATCTCGTATTAAATTAAAGGGTACACAGTTTTTAATTAAAATGAACTCTCTAAGCTCTAAAGCCACTATTTGATTGATTTAGTTTACGTGGATAGCGTATTGAGGATTTTCTCATTGAAAACAAAGATAATTGTTTTATGAAAAAAGGTGGAAATTCTTTTGTTCTGTTCAGTTTGCACTAATTATGATGCATTATGGTTTTTATGCCAAAAAAGTTATTGTGTGCAAAACCAAATTGTAGATTACGCTAACGGAAATTAAACTTGGGGGTGTTGGAAATGTTACGTTCAAGTTGGTTTTCATTACAGAATATTTTCTAATTAAAAGTGTAACGTGGTGACTGCTGTTATAATGGCATTTATTAGCATAAGAATTAAATTTGATCTATTAAATTTAAAACTTACTTTGCTTATTAGCTGCGGAAGCTACCATCTATTATCTATTTATACAGGGTGGATATTTAACCAGTGCCCGATTTATTCATAAAATGCATTGCATTTAATCCGGATTAATGAATAAAGTTAAAGTTTCCTTTACATTTAACCTAGAAATATAGCTGTATAGAAGCTTTAAAACTGCGGTCATCCGAATTCCACTTTGTTTTTTTTTTAATAAATTAAAAGAATAAGCGACAACGTAGCAGTTAATAAATTCAAACTGGATTCTATTTTTAGAATTGTCCCGTATACATGCATACTTTAAGTCGAGTTGACTCAGCTCGAGGTTGTTAGTCCATTTATGTATACGCTTAGGTAAGCCGACGTAACGGTACTATAAACCGACCTGAGTTAGGCCCGGTATTTCAGTAGACAGTTAAGCTTTCGCTTAAGCTAATCTCAAGTTTAACTCAGTTCAGCCAATCAACATCTCGCATTTAACCATGTTGATTGGTTGAACTGAGTTAAACTTGAGATTAGCTTAAGCGAAAGCTTAACTGTCTACTGAAATACCGGGCCTTAGAGTAAGAAAAAAACATGGGATAGGCCATAGATAAGAAAGTACTAAGAAACAACTACTCTTTTATCTATGGGATAGGCGCTTAGAGCCATCGATCTCATATTACTAATAATAGATCGTTGCTTAGAGCGATCTTAAAGTTAAATTTTGACCCATTGACCTTGGTTTTATCAATCAGGATTGATAGCACTGCTTCTACTACGAACTAATGCCTGTACTTATTCCTTTTACCGTAAAAAAAAACTGAACTTGCTTAGATCGATCTAACATTAAGCTCGAGTTAACGTTTCTAATAAGTGAATAAGAGTTACATGTCCCTTCCCTACTAAAAACTGATTTCTAATAATTAAGCTGCTTAATTCTTTCTTTAACTCCCATTAAATTATATTATTATTTCTAGCTCCAATCAGTATTTGGCTTCGCCAAAGAATTTATGATCGTTGATACGACTTCACCTCCAGTCTCATTAAAGAGACTTTGACCAGTGCAGTGTTGTGATCTCCTTTGATAAAAATTACCTAATTTAGTGAATCTCCCAGATGCGTGGTTTTCGATATTATTGGATATTATTCAGAGGAAATGTTACCGTATGCAAAGAAAATGTAAAATATTAAATGTTTCAAAAAAATGTAAACGGCCTAGAGGCGACAGGGGGGGAGGCAGCTACCCTCCTTGCCATCCTCCAAGTCAGAGAAAAATTTTTGAAGAAAAATAAACTACACAATACTTAATTTTATCTTTTTTTTCAATGAGATATACTTGATATAATTTTCAATAAATGTTTCTTAAGTGTCTGGACTTTTCCCACCAAAATGTAAACAAATGGGCGTAAAACCGGGAGGTTTGGGGGGTTTGGAATAAAAAAAAATAATTACAAATAAATATAATGTTTCATTTATTTATGTATTTACGGTTTAAAAAATTGTATTATCGTAAAATTTAAACTTTAGTACCTTTTACTCCCTTATTCTGTAACCTTTCGTTATTGTTCGTTATCGTTATAAAATCGTTAAGAACCGTAAAGTTTGGTTTACACTCTGAATTGCAATAAATAGTAATGTAATGGTATGTAGAAACCGAACTTTACGGTTCTTAGCGATTTCATAACGATAACTAAAAGTTACAGAATAGGGGGGTTACTATCATTTAGTACCTTTTTAGTTCTTAAGAAGTACCTTTTATTTTTTAACCGTGGCAACGCTGAGCCTAAGATTTTTATTATTTTAAACCTTTATTTCATTTTGAACTCCACGTGCGAAAAGAAATCTAGTTTAATTATTTCTATTGGTAAGAATTTTTAGTCATAATTTTACTTTTTAAAATTTTGAATTTTTTCAACTATTTTTAATCAATTTTTTATTTTTATTTATTTTTTACTTATTGTTTTTTTGGTTACATACGACTGAAGATTGGCAATTACCTTGAAATGGTGACATATTGTATTAATAATCTAAAATTTTAAAATCATTTTACTATATTTTTCAATTTTTTAAAACACCACGTTTTTCTCTTTCCCTCTACCGTGTTTGGATTTTAGTTATATTTTTAAATGATTTTCTAGTTTTACTTTGTCACAAAAGATAAAAGATGTTTTTTAAAGTTTTACTTATGGTTAAAAATACTAATATTTTAACGCTTAGTTAAGTTTTTGTTTAATTATATATTTAATAATAGCTTTGTTTGGTACGTACCACAGCCCTAGTGCTACACTAACTACACTACTACAAATTGATTGGTGTATAATTACCAACCCATTTTTTACACCAATCAATTTGTAGTAGTGTAGTTAAGGGTATTAGGCAATGGAAAAATCTATATTTTTTTTATTATATTTTCTGAAAGTACTATCCTTCCAGAACAGGATACCGTTTGGTTCATATTGAAATTCGTAAAATTGTTGATTAGGCAAGTGAAAAGGTGGCAGTGCGTGGACTTCATTTCCGTCTGCCGCTGGTAGTCGAGCAGAGAACATTACCTGGGAGGGCTCTAAATGTTACGATCTGAGTTCCTTATCGTAAAAATTTGATATAATTAAATAGGACATTTTAAAATATATAAAATTTGATAATTTATCATAATAAAGATTTTTCTAAAATTCAAATACTTTGACAAATATGGAACAAATCGTAGACATCTGCATCATTGCATTTTCAGAAGGTTTAAAACCAAAATATCGTGGTCCAGCTATCGTTATAGAATTTCGGATTGATTTTTACTTTATTACAAAGAAAAATATTTAAAAAAGTCAGTTTGGAGTTGTTCACATTGAGATTAACATTATCATGATATTGCAAATTCATTTTATTTTACCTGTAGTCCACTAATAAAAATATAATTTTCAAAAACTGACTGATGCCGAAGCTCTACTAGAAACATCATTCTAAGTATTGTCGTGTTCTGACGAACAACTCTTTAAAAGCCGTAGCCGTTATGGTCGGTAGTTTGCATTATTGAGGCTATCTCAGGTAGTGAATTCCAGGGTCTGCTTAAATTATCCACAACAATAAAACAAAATTTTTACCGGGCATCAATAAAATTTTACTCAGATAAATTTGGTTATCAATAATATTATCAAAAACAGAAAACAGAATTTTTGTTAAATCAAAATTCCACAATGAATAAATCAGATATCGACGTGATTTATCTACAAGTTCCCACATTTACTATTCCAAAACTTATTACTCTAACTTGTAAACAAAACAGGCATTATAAATTGTACAAAAATGAAATAAAAATAGTAGCACAAAATTATTGTCTTATTTAAAATCTCGCACCGACCTGTTATAATTCGTATGAAAAACTGTTAATTTCTACCGCTAGACACAAATAAAGTTCGACGTAACGCGTAGCACTGCAGATGATACAAATCATCATAAAAAAACAAGTTAACCTCGACGGTAAAATAATTAATCCAAATATTGAAATTTGTGCTTCGGTGTGATTAAAATTGATGTAACATTACAATCAACCTGTTATTAGCAAATTTTCCAGGTTTGTAAAAAAAATGTGCATCATATAACCTCGAATTGTAAAATTTATAAATTTCGTTTTCCAGATAAATAATGTCGAAACAGCGTAAAATAAAAGAATTCAAATTCTAATTACCATTCGATGGCTTCATAAATTGTTGTTAAATGGAAATAAAATACGATGGAAACGACAAATTGAACGGCCATCTTCCCCAACTCATTAGGTCGAAAAATCCTTAATTTCCGATTCCAGAACTCAATCTTCTAGAAATTACCATGCTCATCATACTGACACTTCACTAATCAAAATTGCAATTCTAATTTACACTCCATTCTCATATTACAATATTTCACAACTTATCGAGAAAATTTTGTCTTCCTCGAAAACACAACTTAACACGTCCACCTCTCGGTCAGTAATCCTTATCTTTTTTCCAAATTTTCCTTTCATTTCCGTTCCAGGTTTTTGGAAATCGTGGCCCATGCTGATTCGTCGATTTTTCCAGCGAAATTTGAAATTTTTCAAAAAAAATTGATATCACAAATTTTTAAATTACTTTTCAACAATTACCGCACCATCTAGAGTTATTTACGAACAATACGACGTTATAGTTTTCTATGCACGCATTCACTTATTTATTAAAAAGAAGGTAAACAAATTACCAATGCAAAAATTCAATTAAAACAAAATGCAGTCATATCTGATTAATTTAACTTTTTAGATTTCTGGAACAAAATATCCATCTATGAAATCCTGTTTTCTTAGCAACAAGCAAAATTATGGCCATTAAGAGAAAAACCATTCAACTTGTCCGAGTAAAATTCAAAATCATATAAAATTCAATGGAATGACAAATCAACATAAATTGTGGATATTTTAAACTTTTGGTAATTAGTTCGTTCTACGTCATCATATAAAACCTCCAAAATAATCTATAAAAATTCGAGATTTCTCAAAAAAAATTAAAAAGTCACGATTTTTCTGTTCACTTACAAAAAACTCACATTTTTATCGTAAAAATCGAGGTTTTTTGTATATAAGTTTAATAATTTTATTTCAATCGTTATGATTTTAGGTTTAGTCCGAAACTACATATCTTACGAAAAGAAAAACTATTTGTAGACCCAAAAAAAATTATTGTTTTAATACGATAGTAGGGAAAAATGGAAAATAAACGTGTAAATACGCCACAGATTGTACAGCTATTTTGTAAGCTTTTATGGGCTCCATAGTACAATTTTCTTCATCATTTATATATCAATAAGTATTAGTTAAAATTACACATGTGTATTTGCTTTCTTTCTATGTTAAAATTAAGAATAACCAAAGCGCCGATTTCGCCAATAACCATTGCCTAATACCCTTAATGTAGCACTTGGAATGTGGTACCAAACAAAGCTAATAATGTCTAACATAGATTAAGTTTTTGTCACTCAGTTTCTATTGACGTATAAAATCCAATAAAAATTCACTAAAATTGATCTCTATTTCGATTATTTATCGCAGTAAAGTGTAACTTTATTTTTTAAAAATCGCCCAAATTGAGGTTTGCGGTTTTTGAAAAATTGTGAGCGCAAATTAACTACAAAAGTCGCCCACTTTTATTTAACTAATTTAACTATATAAAAAAAAAATTTTACAGTCAGAGGACATCCAAATTACTACAAGAAAAGTGGTAAATATGAGTGAAGTAAATTTTGAAAGTACATCCCAAAAAGAAGATAAAAAGGATACAGTCGATATTTTGGGAAGTTTGCCGATTTACACAGCTCAAGAAATTATCTTGTACCTGAACCCTAGTGATATTTCTAACGCTAGAAGTTGCAGAAGTGCGTGGAGATGCCTTATTGACGACGAATACGTATTGAAAATGGTATGCAAAAGGAATGGTTTTCTTCCAAACGAAAATTCTCCAATCTACAAAAAATTTGCTAAATTGCACACTTATTGGTGTGGAGTCTTTCTGTACCATCAGAAATTGGAAGACAACTGGAAAAATAATAAATATGATGAAATATTAGTAAAAAGTCGGTTTCAAAAAAATTGCATCTTTCATTTTGATGATGAAGTACTGATTGTTGTATTTCAAGAGAACGAAATTAATATTATCAGTTGTTCTACTGGTATGATTACAAAACGATTTAGAATCGAAGATTATGTTTTAGAAATGAAAAAGCATAAGGATTTCCTGATATGTCTCACTACATCAAGAGTAATAGTGTGGAATATAATAAATGAAAGGATAATGTTTAATCAGCTTAATGAAGAATTTGATCTTCTTTCTGAAATAAGTTGTGATCAAAATTTCATCGGTTTAATTATCTTCCAGGAGGCTTTTAGTTTTATAAATATGGACACGTGGACGATCCATCGTATTCACCAAGAAGTTTTTAATGAAAACTTACTATTTTCTGACAATAAGGCAATATTTTTATTCGATGACGTTTCGGTGCGATTTATAAACGTACAAGATAATTCTTCATTTACACTTAGAGTGTCTGAAGATAGGCCAATTTTTAAAATATTAGTGAGCAAAATATATCTAATTTGTATCGACTCACATGGACATATTTCTACATGGAACATGACAACGATGCAGAAAGTAATTTCGTTTGAAATTTCAAATTGTCTATCTAATTCTATAAGTAATTCTTGGTTTCACTGTTTATTAGTGGATCACAACAAAATTGTGTATGGAATTAGGGAAAAACCTGGACTGTACGTTTACAATGTGTTTACGGGAAAACTTTTAAATATTCATACTGAGTTAATATACCGTGACGTTGTGACAATGGGCCATTATATATGTGGATTTTCAGAAGAAGGAACGCGACAAAAAGTACAAGTGTGGTCCTCTAAAACAGGGGAACTTGTAAGAACTTTTAGTACCAATCTGAAGTTGAGACCATACTTTGCATTTCTAAGCTGTATTCCTTTCACGAACAGTAAACTACTGGACTGTGAGCCAAGAAAATATATTGAAAATTTTAAAATTAAAAATTTTGATGTTGAAACATGTTAAAAATTAATTAATAAATTGAATTATTCAAATTATTCAAATTTTGCTGTTTTTTTATATTTTTTTATTTGAAAGTAAATGTCAAACTGAGTTTTCGGAATTTTTTAAAACTTTTTTAGAACTCGTAATTTGAGAAAAACATTACTGGAACTAACTTCAACGGTAGCTGGCGTCACACAAAAGAACCAATCAGAATTGTCGTGTTGTCACATCTACAGCAATTACCCAATTGGCAATAGAGCAAACCTGTTCTTAATTATCATTGGTCAATCATGGGACTTAGTTTAAATACACTTTCATGTTTCAAATTATTTTTAAAAGCTTTTTTGTCTTTCCGGGAGTAAAGTGCTACTTTTCTTAGGAGCGGGACAAAAAGTATAGAAAGCCAAAAATTATCGACGTTGCGCAGCAACGATTCAAATTTATTACTACGTTTAAGATTCCAAAAATGCGTACTGTACTTTGACAATGATATCACGTTACACAAACTACCACCATCTGGGCTAAGCAGTAAAGTGTTTAACAGGCATAATAGCTAAGATTTATGATTATTTTCAAGGAAGGTATTAGACCTTCTTTGTAAACCAGCTTTGTATCTTTAAAAACATAAACTTTATTTAAAAATTGTTATAGAAAGTTGGAATTAGGAAAGTTTAACTGTACTTGCTCTTAATTTTGTAATTGGCTTTCGGAAATACAAAAAATACTATATTCGCGCTCGGGAGTAAAGTGACTTTTCGTCCTTCGGGTAAATTTTCCCTTCGGCTGCGCTTCGGGTAAAAACCTTTACCCTCATGACGAAAAGTGGCACTTTACTCCCTCGGTGTATAATATACCATTTTATTACACGTCATTTTCATTATTTATACCCCTTATTACGACCCTGGACATTTTTCATTACACGTCTCTTATGAAAGTGGCTAGGGAATGATGTGTTTTCTACACCTGATACGTCGCTCGGAAAGTTACTTTTTTCAATGTTTTCCGACAAAATTATTTTCTACTTTTTAGTGCACTTTTAGTAATTTTAATTAATAGTAGTTTATATCACTAGAGCGATAAAGGAACTATTTTCATCCCTGAGGTCGACAGGTTATGAGACGAGCCGCGCAGCGACGAGTGAATAACCGACCGAAGGGTAAAAACCCTTATCGCCCGAGTGATATGAACAATTTTTCGTTATTTCGGGAATAATATCTTACAAAATTCTCGATTTTATATAATAGCTCTAAAGTATTATTATTATTATTACTGAACGGGTGTGGTCTGTAAAAGTTACTCCCACTTGCACTTAGGCTCCTGGCCCATTGTACCCCGCGTTCCTAGTTTTACCCCATCAAGTTCAAGTCCTCAACAAAGTTGAGTACATTATTGATAGGTGAATTTCTTATCTCCTCGGTGGTCGGATAGCGACTCCCTAGGTGTTCATGCCTTACGGTGGCAAGAGCTGGACATACACATAGCAGGTGGTATGGAGTTTCTTCCTCCTCCCCACACATACTACATGTAGGATCTTCAACGACCCCAATATTATTGAGGTGTTTATTTAAGCAGCAGTGTCCTGTATATAGTCCTACTGTTTTCCTCAACTGAGTTCTGCTCAGTCGGAGTATATCTTTGGTTTCTTTGTCCCCGGAGGTTTCCCGAATGAACATCCGCGATTGCCTCAGTCCCGGAAGATTCCTCCAGTACACAAGGTGTTTCTCTCTTAGTAGTTCCTTGATAGTCTCTTTTGCAGTCTTGTATGCAATCCCGCAAGTTGGTTCTGGACCTACTAATCTATTACATGCAGCCTCCCTTGCTAGGGAGTCGGCTTTTTCATTGCCACTGATACCAGTGTGCCCCGGCACCCACATCAGTGTTAACCTGTTGCTTTGTGCCAGTCTCACCAGTATGTCAAGGCAGTTCTTCACAACTTTGGAGTGTATTTCTACTCCCTCCAGAGCTTTTAATGCTGCCTAGCTATCGGTCATAATGCAGATGCGCTTATTAACATAAGCCCTCCGAATCAGTTCCTCTGCGCAGGTCATTATTGCCAGAATTTCGGCCTGGAAAACAGTTACGTGTTGGCCCAGGTTTATGCTAAAAGCATCCCCTGGTCTCTTACCACTTATTCCTGCTCCAGTGCTTACAGAAGTTTTGGATCCATCTGTGTACCAGATGGTTTCGAATCGTTTTCCCAGCTCCCGTTCGCCGCCCTCCGAACCCCTCTCAGGAATTATAACCTTAAAAGGTTTTCGGAAGTCTCTTACAGTGCTGGTTCTATCCGATTTCATGCGACATGACCGACACACCCGAACACATACACATAAAAGACACCGTGAAGGAATTCTCAAGCCAAACCTACAACATACCCACAAAACAATACGCCACTTACATGACTTCACCCACAGAAATACAACACATACTTAAAACACTACCGACAAACAAGGCTCCAGGCCCAGACAGAATTGAGAATAAAATTCTCAAAAATCTGTCCCGGAAAGCCATTGCGCAGCTTCATTATATTTGTAACGCTATATTGAAGCTCCAATACTTTCCGACGGCCTGGAAGCACGGACACACAATACCCATACACAAACAAGGCAAAGACCCCAACCTTCCTCTCAGTTACAGGCCAATCACGTTACTGAACACGATGGCCAAGCTAACTGAGAGGATAATACTTACTAGACCAGGCGTCGGCAACCTATGGCACGCGTGCCAGGCTTGGCACGCGATGGGGTTCTGAATGGCACTCTACAAATAATCAGGGTATAAAATTCAAATAATTTGGTATAAAATTCTTCTCCTCTAGAACCCCATTATATAATTTAGAATTAAGGCGGCACCCTGAATCATATTGGTAGAGTGGCTTGGCACACCACAGCTAAAAGGTTGCCGACCCCTGTACTAGACTATTAGACGAAATACAAAAACTAAAAGTCACTAATCCCTCGCAATTCGGATTCACGGCGGGCCTTAACACGACCCTGCAAGGACGTGATAGACCACTTTAACAAAGACAACGTAACAGTTATGACTTTACTGGACATCGCAAAAGCCTTCGACAGAATTTGGATTGAGGGATTGATATATAAAATGTTAGAATACAGATTCAGTAATTACTTAATTAAATTAGTACTTTCATACTTAACGGACAGATCGATTGCAGTCAGGGTAAACGACACTATCTCCACAACAAAGCACATACACGTTGGAGTTCCCCAAGGCTCCGTACTAGCACCCACACTTTTTAACATTTACATAAACGACACCCGTTTGCAGACACGACGTTTGCAGACGACATGGCTATCTACGCGCATTCATTCAGCGCGCAGGTAGCCACAAAACAAACACAAATACACATTGACATAATTAAAAAATACTGCGACAAATGGAAGATCCGGCTGAACGCCAATAAGACGGAGACAATAGTCTTCGCCCGAAAGCGTACGAATCACCGGGTCTTCCAAAAACTGACAATGGACGGACACACTATAATACCAAAAACACACGTAAAATATCTGGGAGTCACGATGGACTCCAGACTCAACTTCGACACACACTTAAAAAACAGACGACAACTCTCCTATGCAACAATGCGCAAACTTTACTCGCTCATGAAGAGCGAGGTTATGACTTCCGAAAACAAACGTGCGTTATACAAGGTCATCTTGAGACCGATAATAACGTACGCTTGTCCTGCTTGGGCGAACGTGTCTAAGACACGACTTCGACCCTTGCAGGTTTTTCAAAACAAATGCCTCCGACTCGCCACAGGAGCGGACCGGTACACTAGACTAACCACACTACATGACGATACACAAGTAGAATTTCTCGGGGACCACATAACGCGTCTATCCGAGAAATTCTATAAAACGCAAATACCAAAAAGCACACTCACAAAACACATGACACAAGACAACACCAGACGCAAATACTTACTTCCATTTCAAAATCTTCCTTCTTTTAAGACGCATACGACTACTTCTGACTAATGTACTTTTGAGCAGCCACTCCAATGGACGGGTATACCTGAACCTTGGGATAACGCGAGTGAAAACCGGTAGCATTCCGAGCTAAAGCGCTACAAAAGCATTTCCTCCATACATTATTATGGTTGTTTCTTTTTTTTCTTGTTATTTATTTGTTGTTATTTAGTGTTTAATTGTTATTTAGTCTTTTAATTGTTATTGTTATTTTATTCTGTTTTGTCTCCCAATTGTTGTAAGTTGGTTTTTTGTTCTTAATTTTCCAACCATTTAACACGAAACGACGCCACAAGACAAACGAAAATTGGAGCCCTTACATTACCGATGAAACAAGAATTTCCAAAAAACCTCTGCGTAGGTTCCACGTTTAGTAATTGGGGGATACGTGCCAACAGGAGCCCCTTATTGTAAATATACTTGTAATATTGGTCCAAACGGCGCTATGCGTCGAATGGACCAATAATCTGTTTTATTGAAAATCAATAAAGAATCTTTAAATCGTAAAAATCGTGTTGTTACTCCTGTTGGAGTTGAAGATCATGGTATGGTGGCCCTCTCTGCAGATTCCACTCGCTTGATCATTAATCGTCAGCCTGTATGCAGCCATTTGGGCCTCCATTTCCACCACCAGGTGTAGTGGGTGCAGTCCCAATAGTGCCTCCATTGCTGCGGTGGGCGTTGTTGCCATTGCCCCCGTTATTCCTAGACAGGCTAGTCTTTGCAACTTGTTAAGTTTTTTAATACTTTCCTTTTTCTGGGCTTTGTGCCACCAGATAAGGGAAGCGTATGTTACTGTGGGTATCACCACTTTAAAGTAACAATCGATAGATGGCGTGAAGGTTGCAAGTCATTTGTCAATGTTCATCGTTTCTTTGGAGCGAAAAAGGATGATTTTTTTTTTGAAATTTCCGGGAGTTCACAGCTGCAACTTTTCTCGACGTCGCTAAGGCGTTCGACAAGGTGTGGCATAATGGATTACTTTTTAAACTGTTTCAGGCAGGCGTCCAACCAGGATTAGTGAAGCTCATCGTGTCGTTCCTCAATGATCGCGCGTTCCGGGTGAAGCTGGAGGGCATTCGTTCCACGGAGAGATTGATAAGAGCCGAAGTGCCACAAGGTTCCCTTTTGTCACCTTGGCTATTGTATCTTTACTTGAGCGACATACCCGCACCGGCCTCTCCCAAGGTGCAGCGCTTTTATTATGCGGACGACTTTGCAAGCCTCGCCACTTCCTGCTCCCAGATCGAAGCGGTCAGGCTCGTGCAGGAAGACCTAGACTCGATGGAGGATTATTACGGTTTATGGAGGATTGATATCAATCTCTCTGAGAAATCAGCCGCAATAATGTTCCAAAGAGGTAGTCGCCGCGCGCGTGCCCCGGTCTAGACATGTTTAACGCAATTATCCCTTGGGAAAATTCCGTTAAATATCTTGGAGTCACCCTGGATCGTCATCTAACTTGGGGGCCTCAGGTAACGAGGCTTTGCAACCAGGCGAAGGCCCTAATGGGAACATTAGGACCTTTGATCGAACGTAAAAGCACGTTAGACAAGTCCCTCAAGTTACGAATGTACAAATCCATAATCCTTCCTACCATAACCTACGCCGCCCCGGCGTGGGCTTTCCTTTCCGAGGCTCAACACCTAAAACTCCAACGAGTCCAGAACGTGTGCCTCAGAAGGATTCTCGACGCGGATTGGTACATCCCGAACAGGAACCTTAATGAGGACGTGAAACTTCCAACCATCAAAGAAGCTGTGAAGAAAGCAACGGAAAAGTTTTAGGATCGTAGTGCGGACGCAGAAAACACATTGATCTGTGAACTGGGAAAGTACAACGTCTAAGACTATCCGTTGCGGAAGACACCAAGGACGATCTTAGAACCAGGTTAGCGAAAATAAATAAACCTTTTCTATTTATTTAACTTTTTAGATCCACGAAGCCGCCAATTAACTAATGCTTAGTTAATCAGCATCGGCCTTTCGCACACCAAGTTGTTCTAAATTTGCCTAGTTAAACATGAACTGATAATTCATGTCAACAAATCAAAATTAGAGCAGCTTGCCTAAGTGTAACAATGGATTTATTTCGGTGGGTTGCGAACCAAGGCTTCCTCCACACCAAGTGGCCGAACGCCTTTGCAATCAACTCGGTATTTCCACCGCAAAGGGCAGAGAAAGGGTAAAGTCACCGTAGTCACTTAAACAAGTGGCTGAATAAAAAGAACGCGAAACTTTTTATTCAACCACTTGCGAAACCCAGCGAAATCAACGAGCATCACCCGTTGAATTCGTCATTAATAAATGGGATTCCCTCATTTATTAATTTGATTCAAAGAGACGTTGACTTCCTCACACCGGAACTAATTTGATTCATAAATTAAATTCCACAACTGAAAATAAGACGCGTCACGTGTTATTTTCTGTAGATTTTGCCTCAATGAGAAGATGTTATACCTCACATGCTGAGAAATTGGTGCGAATCACGCATCAATTTCTTTTTGAGCTAAAACTCGTGGGCGTCACCCACAGTTTTAATGTGCCAAAAACGCCTTACGTTTTTGACTTGCAGGGTCACAGCCGGGGCGTTTACTCAATGTCTCGGCACCGATCTAGATCAGTTCTTAAGTGAAGACGCTGCGGGCATGTATGGTAGAAAACTTTATTCAACCGTACAATCCCACTTCTTTTTTGCGACCGCGTCGCCTCTTTTCCTTTCGACGGACCCTTTTGGGGCTCCACGACGCTACGTTTTCTGGGGTTACTGTTGCTTCGGCCGTCTAACTCGTAAATCATTCATCAAAGGTTGATTATCGCCTTGCGCGGGTCAACACTCTACTTTGAAACGATACAAGGCTCAATGCTCGCTCTAGTATTTCATACTCTAACCATCCACGCGATGTTCTCAGATGTTGAAAGAGGTAACGGAGGCTTCGCCTCCAAACAAACTCTGTTCACAATGTGGTGCTATGCTATGCTTGAAATTTCCGAATGACGGACAATTTAGTCTGAAGGACAGCATGTTGAAATGACGGACGGTCCGTCGTATTGACGGACGGATGGTCACGTTATGCAATTATTGCAAAAAAAATCTCAAATTTTGTCGGATGTTATCTAAATCTATGATTTTGTAAATAAATATAAAGTAACACTTAATTTAATTGCCAATTTTTTAACTAAAGGTGTCGTAATTTCGTTATTTTGGTGATAATATCCCACAAAATTTACAATTTTTTTGCTCTGAGATAACTATCGATAGATGACGTGAAGATCGCAAGTCATTTGTCAAGTTATTAATAACATAAGCAAAAAACATGAGCCGAACAAAGACTGTTTTTATAAGTCCTAGGACCTAATAAAGTTAGGTTTTTATAGTCCTAGGACATAATAAAAATTAGGTTTATTTTGTTCTAGAATAAAATAAAGTTCGGGTCGGTCTCCCTTGAGGTGACCTTTCAAGAAAAGACCTCCTTTATAGTTCTCAAAACAGGTACGTTAAGAGGCAGGCCCGTATCCTGGGGGGGGCACCTGGGGGCACGTTTTTTTGTTCAAAAAAATTTTTTTTCAAAGTAAATGAAAATTTGTTTATAATAATAAAAATTCTTGAAAGAAAAACCATTAAAAATTTTACTTTTTACTAAGTGTCCCCCCCCCCCGAAATTAAATCCTCGGTACGGGCCTGTTAAGAGGTCATTTATAACCTGGAATAACGAATAAGCTTTTTTAAATTTTTTATTTAATTTTTTTAGTTCTCAAGAAGTACCTTTTATTTTTTAACTGTGGCAACGCTGAGTCTAAGATTTTTATTATTTTAAACCTTTATTTCATTTTAAATTCCACGTGCGAAAAGAAATCTATAGTTTAATTATTTCTATTGGTAAGCATTTTTAATCATAATTTTACTTTTTAAAATTTTGAAGCTTTTCAACTATTTTTAATCAATTTTTAATTTTTATCTATTTTTTATTTATTGTTTTTCTGGTTACATACGACTGAAGATTGGCAATTACCTTAAAGTGACGACATATCGTATTAATAATCTAAAATTTTAAGTTCATTTTTACTATATTTTTCAATTTTTTAAAACACCTCGTTTTTCTCTTCCCCTCCACCGTGTTTGGATTTTAGTCATATTTTTAAATAATTTTCTAGTTTTACTTTGTCGCAAAAGGTTAAAAATGTTTTTCAAAGTGTTTTCTTAATAAAATTTATTGTATGTTGTTCCTTACTTATGGTTAAAATGACTAATATTTTAACTCTTAGTTAAGTAATTATTTGTTTAATTGTCTAACATAGATTAAGTTTTTGTCACTCAGTTTCTATTGACGTATAAAATCAAATAAAAATTCACTAAAATTTATCTCTATTTTGATTATTTATCGCAGTAAAGTGTAACTTCATTTTTCAGAAATCGCCCAAATTGAGGTTTTGCGGTTTTTGAAAAATTGTGAGCGCAAATTAACTACAAAAGTCGCCTACTTTTATTTAACTAATTTAACTATATAAAAAACCAATTTTACAGTCAGAAGACATCCAAATGACTACAAGAAAAATTGTAAATATGAGCGAAGTAAATTTTGAAAGTACATCCCAAAAAGAAGAGAAAAAGGATACAGTCGATATTTTGGGAAGTTTGCCGATTTATGCAGCGCAAGAAATTATCTTGTACTTGAACCCTAGTGATATTTCTAATGCTAGAAGTTGCAGAAATGTGTGGAGATGCCTTATTGACGACGAATACGTATTGAAAAAGGTATGCAAAAGGAATGGTTTTCTTCCAAACAAAAATTCTTCAATCTACAGAAAATTTGCTAAATTGCACACTTATTGGTGTGGAGTCTTTCTGTATCATCAGAAATTGGAAGACAACTGGAAAATTAATAAATATGATGAAATATTAGTAAAAAGTCGGTTTCAAAAAAATTGCATATTTCATTTTGATGATGAAGTACTGATTGTTTTATTTGAATTGAACGAAATTAATATTATCAGTTGTTCCACTGGTATGATTACAAAACGATTTACAACCAAAACTTTTGTTATAGAAATTAAAAAGCATAAGGATTTCCTGATATGTCTCACTACATCAAGAATAATAATTTGGAATATAATAAATGAACGGATAATGTTTAATCAGTTTAATGAAGATTTTAGTCAACTTTCTGAAATTTCTGAAAATTTCATCGGTTTTGTTCACTTCCAGGAGGCTTTAAGTTTTATAAATATGGACACGTGGACTCTTCATCGTATTGACCAACAGGTTTTTACTGGAGACTTGTTATTTTCTGACAATAAGGCAATATTTTTATCCGATGACGCTTCGGTGCGATTTATAAACGTACAAGATCATTCTTCATTTACACTTAGAGTGTCTGAACGTAGGGCAATTCATAAAATATTAGTGAGCAAAATATATCTAATTTGTATCGACATACATGGGCATATTTCCACATGGAACATGACAACGATGCAGAAAGTAATTTCTTTCGAAATTTCAAATTTCCTCTCTAATTCTATAAGAAATTCTTGGTTTCGCAATTTATTGGTGGATCACAATAAAATTGTGTATGAAAATTGGGAAAAACCTGGACTGTACGTTTACAATATCCTTACGGGAAAAGTTTTAAATATTCATTCTGAGGTAATATACCGTGACGTTGTGACAATGGGCCACTATATATGTGGATTTTCAGAAGAAGGAACGCGACAAAAAGTACAAGTGTGGTCCTCTAAAACAGGGGAACTTGTAAGAACTTTTAGTACCAATCTGAAGTTGAGACCAAACTTTGCATATCTACCCTGTATTCCTTTCACGAACAGTAAACTACTGGACTGTGAGGCTATGCCAAGAGAATATTTTGAAAATTTTAAAATTATAAATTTTGATGTTGAAACATGTTAAAAATTAATTATTAAATTGAATTATTCAAATCTATAATTTTGTTTGAATATACGAGTTTTAGTGTTTTTTTTTTATATTTTTTTATTTGAAAGTAAATGTCAAACTGAGCCTTCGGAATTTTTTAAAACTTTTTTAGAACTCCTAATTTGAGAAAAACATTACTGGAGCTAACATCAACGGTAGCTGACGTCACACAAAAGGACCATCAGAATTGTCGTGTTGTCACATCTACAGCAATTACCCAATTGGTAATAAAATTTTCTGCCTCACGACTGCTCATGTAGAGAATTAGACGACACATTAATTAACTTAATGTGATTTACAACTGATACTTTCTGAATTGAAGCTTGAAATAGTGTAGATGTAGGCTAATTTTTAAATTGATAAGCCGAGCTGTCACAAAAATCACTAAATCACTATCACTAAATCACTAAAAAATCACTAGAGCTAATTATTTCTAAGTATTTAAAACGATTGCGATTCAAAAAATTGAAAGATGAGCAACTTAGAAAATTTATTTGAAAAAGTTCACTGCATATATTTAAGGATTGTATAACTCGTAACCTCTCAACCTTGGGAGTTACAAAATGTATTAGTTTCTTGGACCGGGGGGTTTGGGGGGTATAAAATACCCTCTAATGATAGACAAAGTTATAGCGTTTTAGTTTGCTAAGCGCCAACGTCCTAGCTAGACGTGGTCTATTAGGGAAAGGTGGGGTTCATGTAGAAACACATAATATGAGAAACTAAAAAAGCTGATGTTAGCGTCTTCTAGAATTAAAAAAATTCATGACAAAAGTTGACTTTTTTAACGTTAGAGGCTTTAACGTAGAACTTTCTTGCTTCTTTATTAGATAATTAGCAAGCAAGTTTGACGGTAGGGCCTCTAGTATTATAAAAATAAACTTTTTTAATGGCTTTCTCTCTCACAGCAAATATTGCTGTGTAGATTTCCCTTGCTGCCCTTTAGTACCTCTAATACACGAATGCCCTAAAATACACTAATTTTAGTATCAACATTAACCAGTAAATATTTAAAAAATTTTAAAACTGCACCAAAAATAGCGATGTCTCATTCAAAATTTCATTTCTATTAGCTCCACTCCGAACTCTTCGAGCGGTTTGCGTATCCTCTCTACCAATGCATACGGTAAATAATAGTGTGTTCTTTTAATTATTACTTATGCCATAGGGGGGGGGGGTTAAAACCTTTCCTTATATACTGTCCTGTTAAGCATATACCGGGTGCTGAATGAGTTAGGCGAACATAGGATATTAACGTGTAAAAACTTATTTTTGCAAATTCCTGCTTCCCTAATTATTTTAGAGAAAAATTGAAAGATACAAATATAATGTAGAAATACAAACTACGAATGATAAGAGCATTAGATTTTATCTAGTTTTTACGTAAATGATCAAAAAATTCTTTTGAAATTGTTAAAATTTTTATTTATCAAACTGGCCATGTATAAGTTTCCAAGGTAATATTCCATTTTATGAAATTAAAATTTAATAAAGTGCAAAACTGTCAACAACGTGCAATTGTTTTTTATTACTTATCAAAAATAATCACCTCGGAAACTTACATGGCAAGTTTGATAAATAAAAGTTTTAACAATTTCAAAAGAATTTTTTGACCATTTACGTAAAAGCTAGATAAAATCTAATGCTCTTATCATTCGTAGTTTATATTTATACATTATATATGTGTCTTTCAATTTTTCTCTAAAATAATTAGGGAAGCAGGAATTTGCAAAACTAAGTTTTTACATGTTAATATCCTATGTTCGCCTAATTCATTCAGCACCCGGTATAAGGTCTGTTTGTTACTACAGTCCTAGTGGTACACTAACTACACTACTACAAATTGATTAGTGTAAAAAGTGAGTTGGTAATTGTACCACTAATCAATTTGTAGTAGTGTAGTTAGTGTAGCACTAGGACTGTGGTACCAAACAGACCTATAATATCTAGATTAGCACTCCCACTCATGAGGTAGAAATAAATAATATATTATATTAGATTTTCTACTTGATTAACCGTTTTCATCGCTGAATTAGACGCTACCTTCCAAAATAAATTAATTTGCTAGAGCTTGTCCTTCTTGTCTGTCGTTTATAGGCATGACATATATTTGTTTGTCTACCAAGTAATAAATTTAGAACGGATGTAATGGAAGCTTTCCCCTCCCCAATATTTTAGAAATTTGGCAAAAAGTTGACAAAAACAATCAAAAGTTGGTCAAGTTGGCATTTTTTAGGTTTTTTAAAAAAAGTTGCAAACCCTACAAAAAGTTGGCAATTTTTAATTAATTTAGTTGGAGCCGGATTAATATGAGAAATCTGCCCCCGCGACTTTTTTGGCTCATACTCAGGGAATCGATTTGGAGTTGAATAAAAATAATTCACACCAATTTTTAGCTCTTTAACTCGAACGGTTGTCGATATTTTCAAAAAAACCTGTTTTTTCTATTTTATTTTTATTTTTATAGTAAAATTCACAATTAATCAATGATGAATTTTTTCTTAATTTTTGGGAGTTTAAGACGTGATAAAAAAATATAATCATGATTTTTTAACGGAAAACCGATTTTTGGCAGACAATAGAAAATTAAAATCTTTTTTTTTCAGCTTTTTTGAAATATGTCACTTACCAAAATTTGTCAAAAAATGTCTATTATACTCCTCTACACTCAGGAATTTTTTAGAATTTTTTGAAATGGTGGAACAATATGAAAAAAAATAAAAACTCATTTTTTTTCTAAAATCTTGCGTTCTAAATAACTTATATTTTTTTTTAGCTAAAAAAATTTGTCTAATAACGTTGCTAATAGTAGTTTTTGTCACAAGGACGTAAAACAAGATGTAATATACGTAAAATACGAAAAATATTATTTTAACTTTTTAGTGCACTTTTGGTAATTTTAAATAAAAGGTTTTTTTTTTCAATTTTTAAAAGCTTTTATTTAACTTGGGAAGACCGTTGTCCGTCGTCCGTCGTCCGTCGTCCGTGTGGGTCGACCGCTTTGAGGCCATTTTTAAGCAACTTCCCGACGTCCTAGAGATCTGAAATTTGGTACACAGCTTTCACCTGCAGAGCATTTTCATATTTTAATTTTGTTTTTCTAAAATTCTGAAAAATAAGCGAAAAATCAAGAAAAAACTGAAAACCATTAAGCGCATGCGTCGATGCGCATTGGACAATTTTATCATACAGGGTGGAAAGTAACTTAGAATTCTAAATCTCATTTTTAAGGACCGCAATCAGGGTAAAGTTTTTCGTCGTAATGATTTATACAGGGTGAAGTATCAAACATCTAAAACACATAAATAAAGAAATCTGATAGGATGAACCTATATTAGTTAAAATACATAAGCTGTATTTGAAAAGATATGACTAAAAAATTAGAAAATAAAAAATTAAATAAAAAATTAAAAATTTTTAAAAAAACCTTTTATTTAAAATTACAAAAGTGCACTAAAAAGTAGAAAATAATTTTAATAAAAGCAAACAAAGCTTCGTGAAAACATCAATATAAAAGCGTGGGGTTATGAATTTTGCACACCAATAGTTAGCCTGCTTATCCACCTATAAACAGCCCCACGCTTTTATATTGATGTTTTCACGAAGCTTTGTTTGCTTTTATTAAAATTATTTTCTACTTTTTAGTGCACTTTTGTAATTTTAAATAAAAGGTTTTTTTAAAAATTTTTAATTTTTTATTTAATTTTTAATGTTTTATTTAATTTTTTTTAAGATTTACTTTCTATACTAGGGAAATCGCAAGATTGCAATGTGATAAAATTTGAAAATTATTTTTAAATTTATTTTTTCAAAGTTATGTTGGTACGGTGTGCCACTAGTTTGGTAATCCTGTCTGTGACGGTATTCTAAAATTTTTATTATTTTAAACTTTTATTTCATTTTGAGCAAAGAAATTAAGTTAAATTATTTTTATTGGTAACGGTAAGCATTTTTAGTCGCAATTTTACTTTTTACAATTTTGAATTTTTTTAACTATTTTTGATCAATTTTTTATTTTTATTTATTTTTAACTCCCGACCCCAAAAGAGAAGTGTTATGCGTTTAACGTGTGTTTCTGTGTGTCTGTCTGAGGTCGTAGCTCCCAAACGAATGAACCGATTTTGATTTAGTTTTTTTTGTTTGAAAGGTGACTTGATCGAGAGTGTTCTTAGCTATGATTCAAAAAAATTTGTTTAGCGGTCCGAAGATCGTCTGCTGTTTTCTAGTCTAGTTAATGAAATCAGGGCCGTACTTGCTATATAAAAAGTTGATGAAAGCAAGGCCGTACCAATAATATTTAAGGTTTAAAAAGCATCAAATAAAACTTAAATTAAAAATTTAAAAAACCCCCGACAAAGAAATTCTTTAAAAACTAAAAAATAAAATCCAAGCGTTGTCGCGTCGGGGGACCGCTAAGTAAATAAAATAAAAACAGAATACAACTAAAAATGATACAGAATGAAATTTAAATGCACGTCAGCTACCTAGGTCACCCGACGCGACGACGCTTTGATTTTATTTTTTAGTTTTTAAAGATTTGCTTTTTTGATTTTTTTTTTTAAATTTTTAATTTAATTTATTTATCGTTTTTCTGGTTACATACGACTGAAGATTGGCAATTACCTTGAAATGGCGACATATTGTATTGATAATCTAAAATTTTAAAATCATTTTACTATGCACCGTGGCGTGGTCAAGATAAGGTGTCCTAATTTCGTTTATTTATTAAAGAAAAACTAATGGTTTAAATTTAATGAAATTTTTAGAATATTTACTTTGTTTCAAATAATATATAGGTACATCATTTTAATAAATCAGTTCAATTTTCCTTCCTGTAGCTTGCACCACAGACTTCAAACGTTTTCCTAAGCTCCACAGGTGGCATGCACCACTTCGTCCGGTATATCGTCCCAAATTTTTATTAAACACTTCTTAAATAATTTCAAACTTAAATTATTAACATTGCCAAGGTTAGATAGCATATACAGGGTGCTCAGCTGGTTACTTTTTTAGTAACTGGTTACTTTTTTATAATTTAGTTACACCCAATCATAAAAAAGTAAGTAATAAAAAAAGCTGAGCACCCTGATATGATTGGGTGTAACCAAATTATAAAAAAGTAACCAGTTACTAAAAAAGTAACCAGCTGAGCACCCTGCATATAACTCCAAATCGTATACTCCAATGGATTAAGATCTGGGGATGCCGCAGGCCAATCATCCACAGTCAAAAAATTTGGCACATTTTCACTCAAATATTTATGAACAATCCGAGTTTGTGAAAAGGAGCCGAGCCTGATGGAAGCAACAGTAATCATCACTAAACAAGTCTTTGGCGTGAGGAAGCAAATGCTTTTCTAAAAATTCCGTTAAATAGAACTCTGCGTTAATTTTGACGCTTCTGTCAATAAATTTGAATGGCACTTTTTCCCTTTTACTTACGGCCCCCCAAACCATAACAGCCGAAGCGTTTTAAAATTGCTCAATTGCTATTTCATTAACAGAAATATCGCTCAAACTTTTGGCATACACTCTGTCATTTTGGGCATTATAATAATTTTGTAGCACAAATAATTTCTCGTCAGAAAAAATTATCTCGTCACCAGCGTGCCATGAAAGCAATTTTTTGCATTTTACATTTCTTTCTTCCTTCTGTTTCATTGTTAGCCCATGTACTTTTTTTTGTACAATAAAACAAAAAAAAACAAAAATTAATAATACAAATTAAAAAAAATCATGTCCAATCACGTTAGCTATATATTAAGACGTGTGCCATAATTAGGACACCTTATCGTGACCACGGTGTATTTTTCCATTTTTTAAAACACCACGTTTTTCTGTTCCCCTCCGCTGTGTTCGGATTTTAGTCATATTTTCAAATAATTTTCTAGTTGTATACTTTGTCTCAAAAGATTAACGATGTTTTTTAAAGTGTTTTCTTAATAAAATTTCTTGTATGTTGTTCTTTACTTATGGTTAAAAATACTAATATTTTAACGCTTAGTTAAGTATTTGTTTAATTCTATATTTAATAATATTGTGTAAAAACCCGTTCACACTACATGATTTATCAGATGACTTGTCACATGACTTCACATATGAGAGATTTGTTTACGTTCACACTATATGATTTTTGCTATTATAGAAGTTAGTGGTCTTGTGATTGGCTGTTGTGATGGTATGATTTTAGCCATGACTTTTCTTATGACTAAGTCATATGATAAATCATGTAGTGTGAACTAGCTTTAACATATATGTAAATCTTAATCTATAGATTAAGTTTTTGTCACTCAGTTTGACGTATAAAATCCAATCAAAATTAACTAAAATTTTTCTTTATTTCGATTATTTATCACAGTAAAACGCAACTTCATTTTTCAGAAATCCCCAAATTGCGGTTTGCGGCTTTTGAAAAATTGTGAGCGCAAAATAACTACAAAAGTGGCCCACTTTTACTTAACTATACAAAAAACCAATTTTTCGTTATTTCAGGTTATAAATGACCCCGTTACGTATCTGTTTTGAGCCCTATAAAAGGGGTCTTTTCTCAAAAGGTCACCTCAAGGGGGACCAACACGACCATAAAACTAAGTTTTATAAGGTCCTAGGACCTATAAAACTTAACTTTATAAGGTCCTAGGACCTATAAACACAGTCCTTGTTGAGATACCTGCCCGAACGATTCATCCGTTCGGGTGAACTCCTGTTTTTCGCTTATGTTGTCAATAACTTGACTAACAACTTGCGATCTTCACGCCATCTACCGATAGTTATATCAGAGCAAACAAATCGTGAATTTTGTGGGATATTATCCCCAAAATAACGAAATTACGACACCTTTAGTTAAAAAATTGGCAATTAAATTAAGTGTTACTTTATATTTATTTACAAAATCATAGATTTAGATAATATCCGACAAAATTCGAGATTTTTTTTGCAATAATTGCAAAAAAATTAAATTAAGTGTTACTTTATATTTATTTACAAAATCATAGATTTAGATAAAATCCGACAAAATTCGAGATTTTATTGCAATAATTGCATAACGTGACCCATCCGTCCGTTATTTCAACATGCTGTCCGTCAGACCAAATTGTCCGTCGTTCGGAAATTTCAAAAGAAAATCAACCTTTTTCGCTCCAAAGAGACAAACATTGATCAACGACTTGCAAGCTTCACGCCATCTATCGATTGTTATTTTAGAGCTATTATATAAAATCGCGAATTTTGTAGGATATTTTTCCTGAAATAACGAAAAATTGTTCATATCACGCGGGCGATAAGGGTTTTCATCCTTCGGTCGATTATTCACTCGCCGCTGCGCGGCTCGTTTCATAAACTTTCGCCCGGCGGATGAAAATACCCCTTTTATCGCCCTTGTGATATAAACTACTATTACAGTTAGAAGACATCCATTACAAGAAAAGTTGAAAATATGAGCGAAGTTAATTTTGAAAGTACATTCAAAAAAGAAGAGAAAAAGGATAAAGTCGATATTTTGGGAAATTTGCCGATTTACGCAGCGCAAGAAATTATCTTGTACCTGAACCCTAGTGATATTTCTAACGCTAGTAGTTGCAGAAGTGTGTGGAGATGGCTTATTGACGACGAATACGTATGGAAAAGAGTATGCAAAAAGAATGGTTTTCTTCCAAACGAAAACTCTTTAATCTACAGAAATTTTGCTAAATTGCACACTTATTGGTGTGGAGTCTTTCTGTACCATCAGAAATTGGAAGACAACTGGAAAAATAATAAATATAATGAAATATTAGTAAAATGTCAGTTTCAAAAAAATTGCATATTTCATTTTGATGATGAAGTACTGATAGTTGTATTTCAAGTGAACGAAATTAATATTATCAGTTGTTCCACTGGTATGATTACAAAACGATTTAGAATTGAAGATTATGTTTTAGAAATGAAAAAGCATAAGGATTTCCTGATATGTCGCACTAGATCAAGTAGAGTAATAGTGTGGAATATAATAAATGGAAGGATAATGTTTAATCAGCTTAATGAAGATTTTCAACAACTTTCTGAAATAAGTTGTGATCAAAATTTCATCGGTTTAATTCACTTCCAGGAGGCTTTCAGTTTTATAAATATGGACACATGGACGATGCATCGTATTGACCAAGAAGTTTTTGTTGACAACTTATTATTTTTTGACAATAAGGCAATATTTTTATTCGATGACGTTTTGGTGCGATTTATAAACGTACAAGATAATTCTTCATTTACACTTAGAGTGTCTGAAAGTAGGCCAATTCATGAAATATTAGTGAGCGAAATATATCTAATTTGTATCGACTTATATGGGCATATTTCCACATGGAACATGACAACGATGCAGAAAGTAATTTCGTTCAAAATTTCAAATTTCCTATCTAACTCTATAAGAAATTCTTGGTTTCGCTGTTTATTATTGGTGGATCACAATAAACTTGTGTATAAAAATAGGAAAAAATCTGAACTGTACGTTTACAATGTCCTTACGGGTAAACTTTTAAATATTCATACCGAGGTAGTATACGATGACGTTGTGACAATGGGCCACTATATATGTGGATTTTCAGAAGAAGGAACGCGACAAAAAGTACAAGTGTGGTCTTCTAAAACAGGCGAACTTGTAAGAACTTTTAGTACCAATCTGAAGTTGAGACCAAACTTTCCATATCTACCCTGTATTCCTTTCACGAACAGTAAACTACTGGACTGTGAGGCTATGCCAGAAGTATATTTTGAAACTTTAAAAATTATAAATTTTGATAAACATGTTAAAAATTAATTAATAAATTGAATTACTCAAATCTATAATTTTGTTTCAATAGATTTTTTTTTATTTTTTATTTGAAAATAAATGCCAAACTGAGTCTACGGAATTTTTTTAAAACTTTTTAAGACTCTTAATTTGAAAAAAAGAACGTTACTAGAGCTAACATCAACATCAACGGTAGCTGACGTCACACAAAAGAACCAATCAGAATTGTCGTGTTGTCACTTCTACAGCAATTGCCCAATTGGCAATAGCGCAAAGCTGTTCTTAATTATCATGGGACTTAGTTTAAATACTCTTTCAAGTTTCAAATTGTTTTTAAAATCTAAGACGGAGTTTTGAGACGAACCAATTATACATACAGATAACATTTTTATCCAAATTTTATGTTCATATATTATTTCAAAGAATCTGTGACTAGTGAAGTTCAAGTTCTAATTGACAAACTGGAAATAAAAACAGAAATTAAGGTAGGAGTAAGTACACCATTTCAACCTTTAATTCAGAAAGCGTCAATTTCAGTTCATATAAGTAAAAATTTTCTGCCTTACGACTGCTCATTTGGAGAATTGTACGAGGTCGAATACCGAGCTTCATCGCAAAGCTAACCAGAAGAACTACTTAATGTGATTTACAATTGATACTTTCTGAATTGAATCTTGAAATAGTGTAGATGTAGGCTAATTTTGAAATTGATAAGCCGAGCTGTCACAAAAATCAAATTGATGTAAA
The DNA here is from genome assembly GCA_905340355.1 of Rhagonycha fulva. Taxonomy (NCBI): domain Eukaryota; kingdom Metazoa; phylum Arthropoda; class Insecta; order Coleoptera; family Cantharidae; genus Rhagonycha; species Rhagonycha fulva. Next base: position 13,073,874 of record HG996558.1, read on the forward strand.
ATGTAAACTAATGTGCTGCAAAAGTTTCTCACTAGAGCTAAATATTTCTACGTATTTAAAACGATTGCGATTTAAAAAATTGAACGATGAACAACTTATGAAAAGTATCTTAATCTATGTGATCATGGGGGGGGGCAGCAAGAAATTTTCTCCAAGCATAGATGGAGCTACAAGTTTTGAGTTACCTAAGCACAAAAAATTTTTGAATTAGCACCTATGTGCGTGCGAAGTTTTTATCACCAATTTCAATAATGTAAAAGTTAAATGTGCGTGCTAAATTTTTCATAAAAATTTTGCACACAAAGCATACAAAAAATTATTTTTAGCTGCCTAAAATTGTGGCAAATATATGAACAAATTTTATGCAAAATTCAACGTCGTGTTTAAATTTTATTTTGATAAATAAAACTTTTAGACCCAAAGCTACTTTATCAAAAAAGTTAGTACCGCCATTTTTAATAATCTTAAAAATTTAAATTGTTAGTTTGTGCTCGTTCTGTAGCGCAGTGTGTCGTAAATCTTAAAATTTTATTTTGATAAATAAAACTTTTTTCGTTATTTCGGGTGTAAATTGACTACTTTATGACCTGGTTTGCGGTCGTAAAGAAGGTCTTTTCGTCACAGGCTACCTCAAGGGGAACCAACCCGAACTTTTTTCAGTCCTAAGACAAAAAAAAACCTAACTTCTTTCATCCCTAGGACAAAAAAAACACTCTTTGTTTGGGTACCCAATTATTAAAAACTTGACAAATGATTTGCAACCTTCGTACGCCATCTATCGATAGTTATTTCAGAGCTATTACATTATATATGCGAAAAAATCGCGAATTTTGTAGGATATATTTCCCAAAATAACAAAAAATTGTTCATATATCAATTAATTGATATAAACTACTATTAGGTAATCAATGTATGTTTTAGAATGAAATATGGGCATGTCATTCAAAAATGAAGAAAAAATTAAAAAAAAAGGTTATTCGTGCGACTCGCGGAAATTTTGCTTGTCACAAAAATGGCATACTGCTTCAATGATTTTGACACCTCTATACTACATAACCCAACTTTGCATAACCTCGCTGCCAACTGTCAAGGTGTCAAGTTAAATTTTTTAAAGGGTAGTTCACACTACATGATTTATCATATGACTTAGTCATAAGAAAAGTCATGGCTAAAATCATACCATCACAACAGCCAATCATAAAAGCCATAACTTCTATAATATCAAAAATCATATAGGGTGAACGTAAAAAAATCCCTCATATGAGAAGTCATGTGACAAGTCATATGATAAATCATGTAGTGTGAACCATGAACATAGAAGTACAGGACTGGTATCTCTCCTTGATTTTGCGTGCGCTTATCCGTATACCCCCCAACCTGAACCACCAGGTGGCGTAGTAATAGAAGAGTGTTACGAAATAAAAAGAATATAACAAGAAATAAACATTATTTATTAAAAATGAATAACAAAATTAAGTTTTTAATAATTTAGCGTGCTTTTTCTTTTGAGAACTTTTTTTTACAAAGTTCTAAATTCAAATGGTGTATATATTGTCTCATTCTCACAGTTATATAATAATGATTAATATAAGAGAGTATCTCACTTTTATGCATTTACAAGGAAAAAATTGTATATTTTCTATTAAATCTTCTACTATAGTATAATCATATACATACATTGGCTTATTATAATGTGTTTCATTAGAATTTCGTCAATTTTTCGAATTATTAAAAAAGATATATATTATGATAGGTTAGTCGTCTTTCAATCAAGTTTCAATCAATTTCAAGTTTATCAAAGTTGAAAACAATTATGTTCAAAATGCTTGATATTTTGTATGTTTCTTTAAATGGAAACATAAGTAACCGGTTACATAATAATTTATATAATCAACTGCATCTTCTAAATGAAAAGCTTGTTCCAATTGAATAAAGTCTTTACACTCCCAATTCTTCTTCAATTGAACTATTCAGCCTTGCTTTCAAATTTTCTTTAAAATTTTGTGAGCCATACTCTTATAAATTTCTTTAATTTCTGCCAATTTTTCAACAATACAGTTCTCATACTTTGGGGGATTAATATAGAATATAATAACAAAATGTTATACAACCGAAGGAAGGAAGAATTACAAGGATGATGATTTGCGCCACCAGCTTATCGAATAGTTCCAAAATATCTCTAAAAAATGCAAGATACAAATTAAGGCCTTCTTGGTTAAATAATAGCCTATATTTTGATTTTAGATTCACGTAGTAGATAAGGGGGGGGGAGGTTAATACATCATTTTGTACAAGGTTTGGTGCTAAAATGGTAACTAACCAGTCTAATAGAAAACGGATGTTAGTATCCACGAATTTTCTATTGACTAATTGCAATTTAATAGCAAACTATTTAAATCTATCATTCTATGTAGCAAATCCTGTAAGAAATGTTGTACCCCCCCTTTAATCTATACGGCCTTGTTTGTATGAAAATCTTTATTCAATTTACCTGTTAACACATATTTGTGATTGCGATCATTTGAGGGATATTGGCATAATTCAATAATGAATAATAAAGGCGCCCTTAAACCTTCTGCCGTTGTATTGGTTAGATATTGATTACTAATATTGTTATTTTATTTTTCAAGTTCCTATGTATATTGTTTAACTATTCTAAAGAATTCCGATAATATCAAAATATAAAATTTATTAATTATATATTTCATATATCTGCTGTTTAATAAATTGCAAAGCTGTCAACCTTCACTGTCTTTCCAAACTTACATATCAAATTTTCGATTAATATTCGATCAAATTAAATTGATTCTTAGACAAAATTTAACTGTGGCTTCACGATTTTCAAAACCATTCATTTCCTTTGAAATTTTTATAAAATTGTAAACATGCTCCTACGGATTTGCTGAATCCAAAATCATAATGAATCATAATTAAATTAATTGTAATGTAATTTATAAATTAAAATATTAGCAAATCATACCAGAATGGCAAATTTCACCCTCATTTTGCTCATGGTTGTTTTGTAAAATAAGTTTTAAAATTAGGAACTATACATACATAACTCATTTTTAATCTAATAGCAAGAAAAATAAATTAAAACACTTTTTTAAAGCTGCAACAAATAAATTACTTATACCTCGTATTTACGCTCATAAAATGTTATAAATCACTTATTTTATGTCAATTTTTGAATGCAATGTCAATTAAACTTCTCTCTTTTATAAAACAGTTATTTTACCGATTTAATTTATTTCTAAATTTGTCTATTTATTATTTTATTACAACACACTCATAGCTGATTTAAACAAAATAGCACTCTAGTATCACAGCGCCGCCTAGTGGTTCAGCTTGGGGGGTATACGGATAAGCGCACGCGGTTTTAGGTATTTTAACAATGGAGTTACCAGTCCTGTACTTTTATGTTCATGGTGTGAACTACCCTTAAAAGTTACATTACCGCACCACAGATGGCGCCACAGTCACAGCCAGGATATTACTGTCATGAGACACTCGTGTAAATACCAACTATAAATAAAGAAAATAGTTTATTTTAGTATTTGGTGTGTGCGTAATTGTAGAGAGGATACGAAAATCAATCGAAGCGTTCGGAGTGGCCGGTAATAGAACTGAATTAGGACTTGCTTTATGTGATTACCATAGACTTAAAAGGATTATGACCCGCAACTCCCTACCTGAAAGCTTAAAATTTGCCAGATTTTTATATGTATGTCAAGAGTCCCAATTATTTTGTCTATTTGAGCCACCAGAGGGCAGAAAAGCAACGCACACAGTGAATACCGTTAAGAGGGGCATTTTTTTCAGGGCACTTTTAATTTAATCAACAGATGGCGCCTACTAAAATATTTTTATAAAATAAGAGGAATTTGCTATATTTAAAATATAGCAAATTCGTTGAGATAATACTATTCTATAAACAATATTCTTGATCTTAAGCTATTTTGAGTTCGTAATATTTATTTATAAAAACACAATTCATAATTAAAGTTTAATTATCTTTTTTTGTAAGTGAGTGTGTTTTGACATACTCAATACGAACTCAAAATAGCTTAAGATCTAGAATATTGTTTATAGAATAGTATTATCTCAACGAATTTGCTATATTTTAAATATAGCAAATATTTTAAATATAGCAAATTTCTCTTATTTTATAAAAATATTTAAGTAGGCGCCATCTGTTGATTAAATTAAAAAGGCCCTGAAAAAAATGCCCCTCTTAATGTAAATCTTGATTAATAATCTATTATTTAACTAGATGGTGGATACAGGTAGAAATATTGAATCCCACCATAAGGTTTACTTTAGCGTTTACCGAGTACCTGGATCTCATTGGTGCTTTCAAGATTGCTTATGTTTACCTGTTCCCTCAACGTCAAATTTAGATTTTCTAACCTAAATGGATACCTGGCCCGTTGTAAAAAAAGGTTGCTTATCCTTAGAGTAGGTAGATTAACAAAATTTCTTTTATTTAAAAATCAATAGTTTTTGAAAAAATCTTTAAAAATAGAAGCACCACCGGTATTGTAAACAGTAAACAAATAAAATGTAAATATAAACATGTTATGGATGACTTCTCAACAACCAATGCTTTTTAGATAGGAGTTCTGCATCTAGTGCAGTGTTGTCAGATTTTAGAAACTTGTGGCGCCAACTCTTAACTGAAAAAACGCCCAAAACCGCAAACAATTTCTCACGTGGCCTCAAAATTTAAATTCAATGTCCGAAATCCAAAATAAAATTAAAATTTATTATTAACTTATTCAGTTTTATTATTATTTTGAGATTCATACATTGTTGAATGAAATCGGGCAGAGTAGTAGATAAGGGGGGGGGGGGTTAATTCTGAATATAACCCATGAAATACAAAGGAGTAAAAATAGGGTCCAAAAATTTTTTTGGGGTAAAACTCTCTCGTCATACACAAAAAAATTTTAAGTGACCCCCCCCCAATTACCTATATGTCTAAAATCGGAAAAACATATTGTTACTTAGTTCAAAGTTTTTTATGAAAATGCGCTGTTATTGAATTCAAAAGATGCGTAACTAGAAATTGCTTGTAGCGGGAGGGGGGGAATATGGTGAACACAATAATAATATTTATTTTTTAATAATTGTTGTTCTTTGGAATTACTTATCCTATGAGGGGAGTGAATGAGTCCAAATCAATGTTTACACAATTTATGATTTTGGTTTTCATTGGTGAGCCAAAGTAGTTGACTAATGAAAATACTGGAAAAGTGGAAACGGCGGCCATTTTGTTGGTAAACATGCGCACTGTAAATCGTTGTAGAGTGTCGCTTCATATTGTAAATAATCTTTGATTTAATGATTGTCTAGATTGACCCCCCTATTCTATAACTTTTCGTTATCGTAATGAAATCGTTATAAACCGTAAAGTTTGGATTCCACATACCATTACATTACTATTTAAAGCAATTCTAAGTGTAAACTAAACTTTACGGATCTTAACGAATTCATAACGATAACGAAAAGTTACAGAATAGGGGGGTGAGTTTTTACAGAGAGCGAGAAAGCTAACGTTAGCGTTCTCTAGAGTTAAAAAGTTTTAGGATAACAATTCATATTTTTAACGCTAGAGGCGCTAACGTCAAGCTTTCTCGCTCTTTTATTGGAGAATTAGTTAGAATTAGCTCCCTTATTGGAGAATTGAACGTCACTCAATTCACTAAAATTAGATCTCAATGTCGATTATTTATCGCAATTGTCTAAAAAAGTCGCCCAATTTGACAACACTGGTGGTGGTTAGTTAAAAAGTGGGTAAACAGAAAGACGTGGAATTCATTTATAAGATGATTTATACTCGACATTTTAACATTTAACTTTTAAGCCGATTAACCAATGATTATTTGGTGATTATATTAACGGTGAAAATAAATGGTTATACAAAGGGACGTGCCCAACCAACTTTTTTCGGGGGGGAAAAATCCCAAATTTGCAAATTTTCCAACTGAATTAATTAAAAATTGCCAACTTTTTGTAAATTTAAACATAAAAAAATGCCAATTTGACCAACTTTTGAGTATTTTTGCCAACTTTCTAAAATATTGGGCTCCCCTATCCCCCCCTTGGGCACATCCTTGGTTATACGTCATTCTATTGGTTTATTTCTTAAATGTTAAATGATAAAAAGAAAATAAGTATAACTAAGGCTTTATTATTTAACCATTGGTTAATCCTCTTAAATGTTAAATGATAAAATCTTGAGTATAAATATAATCAACCATTAATTTGCAGTATTTTATGTTAGGGTTAGTTCACTAATAGTCCAGTGAAATTAGACTTTTTGATCCAAAAAATTAGATCCTTTATTTTTTTTCTTTAATCAATTTAGTTTGATGGTTTAAATAAAATATCAAAAATCGAGAACGAGATCACTGCGGCGTAAAAAGTTATTCAAGGTTAAAGTTCACAAAAACCAGTTTTTTGCAAATATCGCGCTTGTTATGGCTCGGAGGCCAATTGAGGTTATTATAAAAATAAAAGATAATAAAATTCTGCACAAAAATGGTCTTACATTTTTTTATGTGGAACAAACGGTTTAGACAAAAATGTGCTTTAAAGTTTCCGCTTAAGGCATATTATGCTACATTTCATAATAGGCCGTGCATAAAATACGTGCTTAGAAATTATTTTGAATAACTGTTTTTTAAAACCTCTAGGCCAGTGTTGTTAGATTTTATAAATTTGTGGCGCCAACTTTTAACTGAAAAAACGCCCAAAACGGCAAAACGTAGCCCCAAAATTTAAATTCAATGTTAAAAATCCAAAGTAAAATTGAAATTTATTAATAACTTGATTTTCAAAATTTCAAAGTTCAAAATTTTTACAACATAGACTGTTGATATGAAAATGAGCTATTATTTCCTTCAAAAAGATTCGTAACTAAACATTGCTTATACCGGGGGGGGGGGGGGTATGGTAAACCAAAAATAATGATAATATTTATTTTTTAATAATTATAATTCTTTGGAATTACTTATTCTATGGGGGGGGGTTCAATAGATTCAAACGAATGTTTGCACAATTAATGACGTCATCACTTGGCCAGTCGATAACCTTTGGCCAATTGTGCAATACTATCTTTTGATATATTGCCACCAAAATCTTGCCTGTACTGAATATTTAGTAACTGTTTAAATTAAGTTTCTATGGGGAGCGAGAAAACTGACTTTAGCGTTCTCTAGAGTTAAAAGTTTTTTGATAAAGTTCACCTTTTTAACGCTAGAGGTGCTAACGTCAAACTTACTTGCTTTCTTATTGGAGAATTAGCGATAAAGCTCGATGGTAGAGCCTCTAGTGTTAAAAAAGCAAACTTTTATTACAAATTTTTTTCGCGGGAGAAGGGAGCTTTGCCATTCTCTATGTCACTCGATTTTCCTTTAGGTGTAAAATCTAATGGCAATTTACTAAAATTGGATCTCAATGTCTATTATTTATCGCAATAAACCGCAACTTCATTTTTCAGAAATCGCCCAAATTGCGGTTTGCGGTTTTTGAAAAAATTGAAGCGCAAATTATCTACAAAAGTCGCCCAATTTGCGATAAATCGCCCAATCTGACAACACTGATCTAGTGTAATATAAGATCGATGATCTTGATACTACCCCCATTATGAATTTTGTACACCAATAGTTAGCCTGCTTATCCACCTATAAACAGCCCCACGTTTTTATATTGATGTTTTCACGAAGCTTTGTTTGCTTTTATTAAAATTATTTTTTACTTTTTAGTGCACTTTTGTAATTTTAAATAAAAGGTTTTTTTTTAAAAATTTTTAATTTTTTATTTATTAAGATTTACTTCTATACTATAGGGAAATCGCAAGATTGTAATGTGATTAAATTTGAAAATTATTTTTAAATTTATTTTTTCGAAGTTATGTTGGTACGGTGTGCCACTAGTTTGGTCATCCTGTCTGTGACGGTATTCTAAAATTTTTATTATTTTAAACTTTTATTTAATTTTGAACTTCACGTGCGAAAAGAAATTAAGTTAAATTATTTCTATTGGTAAGCATTTTTAGTCGCAATTTTACTTTTTACAATTTTTAATTTTTATCTATTTTTAATCCCCGACCCAAAAAGAGGAGTGTTATGCGTTTAACGTGTGTATCTGTGTGTATGTCTGTGGGGTCGTAGCTCCCAAACGAATGAACCGATTTTGATTTAGTTTTTTTTATTTGAAAGGTGACTTGATCGAGAGTGTTCTTAGCTATGATTCAAAAAAATCTGTTTAGCGGTCCGAAGATCATCTGCTGTTTTCTAGTCTAGTTGATAAAATCAGGGCCGTACTTGCAATATAAAAAGTCGATAAAAGCAGGGCCGTACTAATAATATTTAAGGTCCTAGATCAATAGGAGTAGATAATAATATTCAACAGATGCCACTAGTTGCTTAATAATATTTTATTGGTCTATTTTATTGATATTAATCAATCCTTTACTTCTGATTGGTTAAAATTTGAAATTTCATGTATATTGCTTCAATTCTAGTGTCAAGTTCATCTCAAAAACGAATAATCGTAGAAAGTTGAAATTTTCAGAATATACATAAAAGATAATTTTACATAACATAAGCTATTTTATATTTACAACAAAAATTTATTTTATAGAAAATTAACAAAAAAAAAACATTTTTTATATTAACTTTTTAAAATCAAAAATAGCTTATGCAAAGTAAAATCATATTTTACGTATATTCTAAAAATTTCAACTTCCTACGATTATTCGTTTTTGAATTGAACTTGACACAAGTTCATCCTCTATTGATCTGCCACCTTAAGGTTTAAAAAGCATCATATAAAACTTAAGTTGAAAATTTAAAAAACCCCTGACAAAGAAATCTTTAAAAACTAAAAAATAAAATCCAAGCGTCGTCGCGTCGGGGGACCGCTAGTAAATAAAATAAAAACAGAATACAACTAAAAATGATACAGAATAAAATTTAAATGTAAGTCAGCTACCTAGGTCACCCGACGCGACAACGCTTTGATTTTACTTTTTAATTTTTAAAGATTTGCTTTTTCGGTTTTTTTTTTAAATTTTTAATTTAATTTATTTATCGTTTTTCTGGTTACATACGACTGAAGATTGGCAATTACCTTGAAATGGCGACATATTGTATTAATAATCTAAAATTTTAAAATTTTTTTACTATACACTGTGGTCAAGATAAGGTGTCTTAATTTCGTTTATTTATTAAAGAAAAACTAATGGTTTAAATTTAAAGAAATTTTTAGAATATTTACTTTGTTTCATATAATATATACATAATTTTAATAAATCAGTTCAATTTTCGTTTCTTTAGCTTGCACCGCAGACTTCAAACGTTTTCCTAAGCTCCACAGGTGGCACGCACCACTTCGTCCGGTATATCGTCCCAAATTTTTATTAAACGCTTCTTAAATAATTTCAAACTTAAATTATTAACATTGCCAAGGTTAGATAGCATATAACTCCAAATGGTATAGTCCAATGGATTAAGATCTGGAGATGCCGCAAGCCAATCATCCACAGTCAAAAAATTTGGCACATTTTCACTCAAATATTTATGAACAATCCGAGCTTAGTGAAAAGGAGCCGAGCTTGCTGGAAGCAACAATAATCATCACTAAACAAGTCTTTTGCGTGAGGAAGCAAATGCTTTCCTAAAAATTCCATTAAATAGAACTCTGCGTTAATTTTGACGCTTCTGTTAATAAATTTAATTGTAATGGCACTTTTCCCCTCTTACTTACGGCTCCCCAAACCATAACAGCCGAAGCGTTTTAAAATTGCTCAATTGCTATTTCATTAACAGAAATATTGCTCAAACTTTTGGCATACACTCTGTCATTTTGAGCATTATAATAATTTTGTAGCACGAATAATTTCTCGTCAGAAAAAATTATCTCGTCACCAGCGTGCCATGAAAGCAATTTTTTGCATTTCACAAATCTTTCTTTCTTTTGTTTTATTGTTAGCTCATGTACTTTTTTTTGTACAATTAAACAAAAAAAACAAAAATTAATAATACAAATTAAAAAAAATCATGTCCAGTCACGTTAGCTATATATTATGACGTGTGCCATAATTAGGACACCTTATCGTGACCACGGTGTATTTTTCCATTTTTTAAAACACCACGTTTTTCTATTCCCCTCCGCTGTGTTCGGATTTTAGTCATATTTTCAAATAATTTTCTAGTTGTATACTTTGTCACAAAAGATTAACAATGTTTTTTAAAGTGTTTTCGTAATAAAATTTCTTGTATGTTGTTCTTTACTTATGGTTAGAAATACTAATATTTTAACGCTTAGTTAAGTATTTGTTTAATTCTATATTTAATTATATTGTCTAAAAACCCGTTCACACTACATGATTTATCATTTGGCTTGTCACATGACTTCTCATATGAGAGATTTTTTTGCGTTCAAACTATATAATTTTTGATATTATAGAAGTTATGCTTTTATGATTGGCTGTTGTGATGCTATGATTTTAGCCATGACTTTTCTTATGACTAAGTCATATATATGACATATTATAAAAGTCGCCCACGTTTATATACCTATATAAAACACCAATTTTACAGTCAGAAGACATCCATTACAAGAAAATTTGTAAATATGAGTGAAGTAAATTTTGAAAGTACATCCCAAAAAGAAGAGAAAAAGGATAAAGTCGATATTTTGGGAAGTTTGCCGATTTACGAAGCGCAAGAAATTATCTTGTACCTGACCCCTAGTGATATTTCCAACGCTAGAAGTTGCAGAAGTGTGTGGAGATGCCTTATTGACGACGAATACGTATGGAAAAAAGTATGCAAAAGGAATGGTTTTCTTCCAAACGAAAACTCTTTAATCTACAGAAAATTTGCTAAATTGCACACTTATTGGTGTGGAGTCTTTCTGTACCATCAGAAATTGGAAGACAACTGGAAAAATAATAAATATGATGAAATATTAGTAAAAAGTCGGTTTCAAAAAAATTGCATATTTCATTTTGATGATGAAGTACTGATTGTTGTTTTTCAAATGAACAAAATTAATATTATCAGTTGTTCCACTGGTATGATTACAAAACGATTTAGAATCGAAGATTATGTTTTAGATATGAAAAAGCATAAGGATTTTCTGATATGTCTCACTAGATCACGTAGGGTAATAGTGTGGAATATAATAAATGAAAGGATAATGTTTAATCAGCTTAATGGAGATTTTAAATATCTTTCTGAAATAACTTGTGATCAAAATTTCATCGGTTTAATTCACTTCCAGGACGCTTTTAGTTTTATAAATATGGACACATGGACGATTCATCGTATTGACCAAAAAGTTTTTGTTAGCAGCTTATTATTTTCTGACAATAAGGCAATATTTTTAGCCGATGATGTATCTGTGCGATTTATAAACATTCAAGATAATTCTTCATTTACACTTAGAGTGTCTGAAGGTAGGCCAATAGATAAAATATTAGTGAGCGAAATATATCTAATTTGTATCGACTTATTTGGAGATATTTCCACATGGAACATGACAACGATGCAGAAAGTAATTTCGTTAGAAATTTCAAATTTTCTATTTAATTCTATAGGTAGTTCTTGGTGTCAATGTTTATTGGTGGATCACAACAAAATTGTGTATGCAATTAGGGAAAAACCTGGACTGTACGTTTACAATATCCTTACGGGAAAACTTTTAAATATTCTTACCGAGGTAGTATACCATGACGTTGTGACAATGGGCCACTATATATGTGGATTTTTAGAAGAAGGAGCAAGACAAAAAGTACAAGTGTGGTCCTCTAAAACAGGGGAACTTGTAAGAACTTTTAGTACCAATCTGAAGTTGAGATCAAACTTTGCATATCTACCCGGTATTCCTTTCACGAACAGTAAACTACTGGACTGTGAGGCTATGCTAAGAGAATATTTTGAAAATTTTAAAATTATAAATTTTGATGTTGAAACATGTTAAAAATTAATTAATAAATTGAATTATTCAAATTTATAATTTTGTTTCAATAGACGAGCTTTACTTTTTTTTATATTCTTTTATTTGAAAGTAAATGTGAAATTGAGTTTTCGGAATTTTTTTAAAACTTATTTTATTACTCTTAATTTGAAAAAAAACGTTACTAGAGCTAACATCAACGGTAGCTGACGTCACACAATAAAACCAATCAAAATTTTCGTGTTGTCACATCTACAACAATTGCCCAATTGGCAATAGCGCAAAGCAGTTCTTAATTATCATTGGTCAATCATGGGACTCAGTTTAAATACTCTTTCAAGTTTCAATTTGTTTTTAAAATCTAAGACGAAGTTTTGAGACCAGCCAATATACAGATAACATTTTTATCAAAGTGTTATGTTTATATATTATTTCAAAAAATCTGTTTGAAAGGGAGGGAGGAGAGAATCCTACATTCTAGTTTTCAAATAACGTGGTATTCCAATAAATAAATCAATTGCCTTTAGAGCTTTTACATGAAGAAGTGTTAAAAGATTTCGGCATGATAGCAATTATTTAAATTTTTGTAACGTCCTGGAAATGAATGACATAAAACACAAAAATTGTTCTTAAGCACTGGATATTGCTTTTAAGGACATATTAAATGGAAGCTTTCCCTTCTCCAATATTTTAGAAATTTGAAATAAAGTTGGCAAAAACAATCAAAAGTTGGTCAAGTTGGCATTTTTTTAGGTCTAAATTTAAATAAAGCTGCAAAACCTACAATAAGTTGGCAATTTTTAATTAATTTAGTTGGAAAATTTTGCAAAGAAAAACAAATGGTAAACAAGCGCACTGAAAGTTGTAAAGTGTCGCTTCTTGTTCTTCTTGTAAATATTCTTTAGTTTGAGTTTGCTGATCACATGTAAAAATTGGTTAGGCATTTCTACTTGTGAGGTGGGAAATTTGCAAATATTTCATTTTATTTCCAAATGAGCAATTCTCAAATTACAAAATAGCTCCACCCGAGGCCTCATCTATTAGATCGTGGGCTTACTTAACAAACCTAAAAGATTAAGATAAAACGTACGCATCCAATTTTTTTACAATTTCAACCCCCTCCCTTTCCTCTACCTCAAGTGAGGCTTAACAGCTAAACTATCTCGTATTAAATAGCTAAATATTTTAGCTTTTTTAGTAACCACGGCCTTAATTTGGCAATTTACCTGAAAATTAGGGGGGAAATAACTTTTTTGAATTATTTTAATGTAAATAAACACTTCTTAGGAAAAACCGAGAACAAAACCCAGAACCAAACGCTTCTTGAATTAACTATCCAAGTTCATAAATTATTTACTAGTAAACACCTCCTCCATTAGCATTATTTTCTAATTTTAATTATTTTTTTAATATTATTACTTTTTTTATAAATATTATAATAGATTTTTATACATTCAATTAATTAGATTAATTAAAATAAATTAATAATTACATAAAATTGTTAAAAGCGCGATTGTGATTAATTTGTTAATGATGTGCGAATTAACGGCCAACATTTGCTTATTTATCACCTAATTTATTTAATTTTGTATGATTAAATATGTACGTTAATGTTACGAAAATTTTAACTTCATTAAGGCTTTGTGATATCAGAAAAAAATTTATCTTGAGGAAACTCACGTTCGTGCATTTCACATGCTTCAGTGTACTCATCGGGTCTATCAACGACAATTTTATGGGGGTGCGTTAATCTAATTCTGATGATAAAAGTATTTAATAAACAGTCGTATGATTTATGGCTTACTAAACACTTTTGGATGGTTTATTACTCAACGATTGTCTAATGTTATAGAATCACTTGCACAACAAAATTTCGGTAATAGTCAAACCAGTCATTAATCTTTACATTTTACATACAATTTGGTTACTTAACAATTGACATGTTTTTTATGTTTTAACCTTTTCGCTAATAAATTTTTACATTATTTAATGAGATTTGCTAATCAATAGCAAAATAAGAATTTTTTGTTATTTTTTGGCGACTAATCAAAATATCCCACCGATATTGTAAAATTTTATAGAACAACCCTTATTTGATTTTATTCCAGTGTATTGATATCTTTATTTCCTTTCTGTCTTTCCTACCAATTTATTCCGCTATTAGTTTTATTATGTTCTTATCATATTGATTGATTTTGAACAAAGTTTTCTAACGAACAGGCAATCGTTTTCCTGTTGTTTTGCCGTCATAAAAATTTTAATTCAAATATTGCTTACCAATAAACTTTAAGCCATTGAAAGCTTTTAACACAAAAATTACTAAATTGCAGAATTGTGTTTTTCCAAGTTACGATTATTGCTCACTTTCTGAGATTTCGTTACGACTCTCACGCTGATCCTTTCACACAATAATGCCCTGTCGTTAAACTAATCGTTTTATTTGTTTAATGGAAAATATTAATAGGCAGGGTGAACACTTGGAAAATTCTTGTGGAAAGTTTGGAAACTTATAGGGATAACGAAATAAAACCGAGAAATGTTCTTTAACCATCCTCGTATACACGACTTCTTGTTAAAAATCGTTCAAAAGAAAAACATTCTTGTTTTACAGGTTTTCAGAATCTTTTGATGCTTCCTCACCGTGCACGATTTACAATGGTACTTTGTGGCTAATCTTACAGATCTTTACTTCTCACTGTTTTACTCCTTTGTATTGACTCTCAAACAAGTTTTTTATTGCTCCGATTCATCATAACAACGGAACGTATCTTTTACAGCTCTCAAGTTGATTTTTCGCTACACCTGTAAACATTTTGTTATATTTATGACAAGAAATTATAGTTAACGTTTCGTAATAAAAGTCTTCTTCAGTCAATTAATTAGTTATCCGCATTTCTTCGCCAAGTACAAGCATATAATTTGAATGCACTCAACCGGAAAAATTATTCAGTGTTTAATTTATTTATTTATTAGTAGTAATTTAATTTACCGCCTTCACGACCTTTAATGTTCGCGTCATAAAGTTAATCATCTGTAATTAATAATTAAATTTATTGTTGCTTTTATTGTTGCATTAAACGATTTACCATTTGAATTGCCTGTGGGCTACGCGCCTACCAAATCAAATTATAAATTTTACGGTTATAGGTTAATTAAACACTTTTTTTGGATTTTGAACAGGGTGGTTTTCACAAAATTGTAAGTACAAGATTGTGGTATTAGTGCTTTTCAAACACAGCAAGCGGAATTTTCACAACCTTTTCTTTCTGCATCCGAAAGTTGATGGGAAAATGTCAGTAAAATCCGTCATTTGTGACTCAATCCGCATAAATAAAAAGTAGCGCTTCACATATTTACCGGCGGCAGTAAAAGTAGCCGGCGGTAGATAAAGTAAAACGTTATATCTTTCTGACGCTGGCTGGAAAAATTAAAAACACTTTGAAAATTCTTCCAATAAGCATTTAATTTGATTTTCCACTTCAAGTTTGTTCATTAAATTAAGCAAATTGTGCTAACTTTGTAATTGATTACCATGGAGTTAGGTTTGTTCCTGACCTCGTCAAGATTGTTTGCAAAATAAGTGAAGCAACAAATTGTGTAATGATCCTATGTTTAAATTTGAGATTAACTTATTTGAGCGCGTATGTATCACATTGTGCAAGTTTAATTGAATTTCAAAATTAATTTTAAATTGTCTGCATGATTGTGGCTAAGAGCACGTCGAAATTAGCTTTTTAAGTAGTTAAATAATTTTTGAGATTAAATTTAGCATAATCTTGATACATAGTAACCTTCATAATAGGAAGGTACAATAGACACCGGGATCCTTTCTTTGCATTTCTTATTTTGATGATTAAGCATTTGGAAGCAAAATTGCAGAGCAGAACATTTTTCAGGATATAATAATCTTCCTGTTCCTCAAAATAGAAGTAAAACCTGAATAAATTACAAATTGTCATCGGTGTGACAAAACTACCACCTCCGGCATTTCAGGCAACTGGGAAGTCGTGTCTCTTAAGCCGCTGCCAAAACTGAGACCACAATACAAATCAAAATTACCTTCAATTTGGAAGGTAAATTGAAAGTGTTAATTTTTTGCTTCATACTTTCTCTCGGGTAAAACAAACAGTCATAAATATTTCGAATAATATTTGTAAAATTTTAATCAGCCTTCGCTAATTATGACCAATAAAAATACATGTCTTGACATTTTTTGAAAGATTTACAACAACGAGTTTACTTTTTTGTATAATTCAAGGCGTGCAATTACTACTTGTGAGTGTATAATTATTGTAATTGCAAACGTTTAACGGGACGGTTAACCCTATTTAATTTTATACAAAATCTTTTGGAAACTACCGTGCCGCAGTATTTTCGAAATATTATGAGAGTTGTAGAATTGCATTACATTGCAATAATTCACTTAAATTAATGAAATTGCATCAATTATTTATTCAACATTATTTATCTCCATTGTAATTATCCAGTCATTGCTGGCCATAATTACCACATATTAGCTGCAGCTTTAAGCTTGTTTTACGGTGTATTTTGCAAATTTGTTTGAATTTGTAATCCTTGGCATTTAAATGAGATTTTATAAAAACGGTTTGTCCTAATTTACCCAAAGTGGTTTTCTTCTTTAGCGAAATGTACTAATTTTTATGTTCAAAAATAGTCAACTTTTTTCGGTTTCAAAAGTCTTTTGTTATGTACATCTTGTTACAACTAGTTAAAATGCGAAAATTTTTAAAATGTAACAATGCTTCCAGTTTTTTATTTATCAACCAGAAAGAATTTTTATTGTACCTTTTCACGTTCTTCCCGTTATGGTAGAAAAGAAGTCATAAAATTATTGCTGTTTTAAGATGTAGATAAAAACCTTTCATAAATCTCAAGCGAAAACATGAAAATATGCTATTTTGGCATAAAAGTGATGATTCACAATTAAATTTTTAAGAAATTCAGTTCTGCAGCTTTAACGATATCAATAACTATTAATCATTGCCTATCCGTTCCAGAACCTCGTTGTTCAAGCCCAGGGACGAATAAGGAAGAATAGAAGTTCGTTAACCCTTTCGCATTTGAATTATACATTTTCGATAACAATTCTAGTTCCGAGTTCGTAAAATTACTTTAATTCCGTCAATAAACTTCAATTTTTACTGTAATTGACAAAATGATAAAATTGCTTTTAAATTTTCTCATGAAAAATCGTCACATAAAGAAAATGTGAAATTGTGCAATAAACATTTAAAATGTTTCGGTTTATGCACTTTCAGTTTTATTATATTTTTATGGTTGAACAGGGAAGAGCAAAAAGTTTGAGTAAATATTGCGGAGAGATCAAATGCAATAAGACTTTTATAATATGAAAAGCGGATAGAAGTTCTTGAAGAGTTGTAATAACATTTTTTGTTTTTATGTTTGTATTGTAAAATATCACTTTCGTTTAATGTAAGATCTTTGAACTTTTTCAAAGTTTTCAAGTTAAAAGTTGCGTATGTGTCAAATACCAGCACCGTAGCGTAGCTTAGGGCTCACAGGACTCGAGAAGTTTAGAGGCCTAAGAATTTCTTGAATTAAAAGTGGGATCTCTATTATGATAACAATACCAAGAGTCTCGATTTGCGTCGCTTTGATTTACGTTGCAATATAACTATTTAACGGAAAATCTAATCTGAAGCAAAGTGATTCAATTTGCGTATTTTGAGATAAAATTTTTTTTTTTTATTTCAATGAATATTTACAATCTGTCTCGAAGAAACATTAAGTAAATTATTTGACAAAAAATAATAGACATGTTAGGAATACTTCATTAAGTATTCCTGTAAAAAAAAAATTAACTTACAAGTTCCTATGTATAAATAATAATTTCAATTAATCGCGATCAATGAATCGCGTGGTTAGATCGGTGGGCTTGAAGCGCTTCAGTCTTCTAACTTCATGAGATTGACTTAGTAGGTCACTTGCTAGTTCATTTGGATGCGATTCGATTCTAATTCGATATTTATTTGAGTAATCTTCAATTACTTTATTTACCCTCTTGACTTGAAGGTCGGAATGGATGAGGTCATTTGGAACATACCACGGAGCATTGACAATGGTTCTGAGTATTTTATTTTGAAACCTTTGTAAGATTTCAATATTGGATACACTGGCTGTTCCCCATAGCTGTATGCCGTATGTCCAAATCGGCTTTAATATAACTTTATAAATTAATAACTTGTTTTCCATTGACAGCTCAGATCCTCTGCCAATTAGCCAATACATCTGTCTGAACTTTAGTCCAAGTTGTTTTCTTTTATTGAATATGTGAGTACGCCAGGTCAGCCTTCTGTCCAGATGCATACCCAAGTACTTTGCGTTGTCTTTTTGTAGAAGATAACAGTTATTCATGCTCACAGGTGGGCAGGTGTCTCTCCTCATCGTAAACGTGACATGTGTAGACTTTGTTTCGTTGGCTTTAATTTTCCATTTTTTGAGCCAGTCGCCAACTTTATTGAGGTGATTTTGTAAGATTCTAGATGCAGCCTCAGAGTCAGTGTGTGACGCAAGAATACCTATATCATCGGCAAATGTTGCTGTTGTTGTTGTACTAGTAGTTGGCATGTCCGCCGTGTATAATAAATAAAGAATGGGCCCCAGTACACTGCCCTGTGGAACACCTGAATAGATTGGATAAAGCTCCGTGTATTCTTCTCCATGTCTTACCAGAAAGTGTCGCTCAGTCAAGTATGATTTTAATATCTGATAGTGATGATGTGGGAGATTTAGTTTTAATTTGAATAGTAGGCCCTCAAGCCACACCTTATCGAACGCCTGACTTATGTCTAAAAACGCCGCAGAACAGTACCTCCCGTGCTCCAAGTCGTCGCTGATTTGATTCACAATTCGGTGCACTTGCTCTATCGTACCATGCTGATTTCTGAAACCAAACTGGTGGTTTGGAATAAGAGCCCTTTCTTCCAATACTTGCATTAGTCGTTTTAAATAGAGTTTCTCAAAAATCTTTGACAAAATTGGGAGAAGGCTTATCGGTCGATATGATGTCAGTTCTTCTGGTTTTTTTCCTGGCTTTAGCAAGAGAATAATTTGCGCAACCTTCCACTGACTAGGAAAGTGTTCCAACCTCAATATTGCATTGTAAATGAATGTAATCAGTTTGAAGCATTTTGGTGTTACTTCTTTCATCACTTTCCCCGTAATTAGATCGTATCCAGGTGCCTTTTTAGTGTTAATATTGTGCAGAATAATCTGTTTAACTTCTTTTATTTTAAAATTTTTAATCGGGAGATCCATTTGAAATGGTGCATTTAAGTAACTGCGTATTTCATTATCTTCTGTAGGTAATTCTGTAGAGAGTGGTGTAAACACCTTTGCAAGATGTTTGGCAAACAGGATAGCTTTTTCCTTGTCACTTCTAGCCCATCTTCCACTATCATCTCTAATCGGTGGAACCGTTTTTTGTGGGCGCTTAAGGCTTCTTGTGGCTTTCCAAAGTGAATAGTCATTTGCTTGAGAGTTTGATAATCCGTGAAGGTAATCTGCAAAAGATTGATTTTTAGAATTTAGAAGTAGCTTTTTAAGTTCTTTAGCTGCTTTGTTAAATTTTGCTTTGTTTTCTGTTGTTCTCGTGACTTGCCATATTTTACGTAGTTTTCTTTTTTCTGCAATCTTTTTCGTTATTATGATGGGGCATGGTTCCTTAATGCATGTTGTATTTTGATCAGGGGTAGCTTGCCATGCTGCACTCTGGATGGCTTTAGTTAAGTGTTCGACAGCATTTTCCAAATCTTCTTTCCGTTTTAATGGCACATCTAAATTAATTTCTTCGTCTAATTTAGCTCGAAAAAATTCCCAATCAGTTTTCTTATTGTACAGTGTTGGCTGTTTTTCTTTAATTAGTGCTTTTGAGTACGTTGTTAGTAAGACTGGTGTGTGGTCTGAGGAAAGGTCTAGTGACGCTTCAACTTTACACTGCTTGATGTTTATGCCCTTCATAACGTAGAAATCAACTATATCTGGTATTTTGGTTTGATCACTTGGCCAGTATGTGGGATTTCCCGAAGATACGGTCGTCATTCCGTTGTGCTTTACTGTAGCAAGTAGCTCTCTTCCTTTGGTGGTAATTAGTCTTGATCCCCAGTGCGTATGTTTTGCATTAAAGTCACCACCGACAATAAATTTATTCCCTAATGTACCAAAAAATTGATTATATTGTGCTGTTTTAATATTGTGCTTTGGTGGACAGTAGATTGCTGAAATGACTAGGGGGCCTACGAGACTCTCGATCATCACATTGATAGCTTGAAGATAATCACATTGATATTTTTTAATTTCATGGTGTTTAATGATGTTTTTAATAATTACCGCTGCACCACCTTGCGCTCTTCCACTTGGGTGTTTTGTGTCGTAGATAGTATAGTTTGGTATTTTAATGTGACTCTTTTCCGTAAAGTGTGTTTCGGAAATCAGCATTATGTCTATTTCATGAGTTTTTAAAAATGTTTGTAATTCCTGTATATGTTGACACAGGCCGTTAGCATTCCATATTGATAACTTTAGTTGTATGGCCATTATGCCATTTTTGTGATCACGGTGGTTAGTAGATTTAGCATCGTGCTCATTTGCTCCATCAACTTCTTCATTAAGTCTTTGAGTTCGTTGATCTCATTTGTCTGCTGCGATGGTTGGGGTGGATTTTGATAACTAGGTGCATCTGTAGGTGTCATGGGTTGTGCTTGTTGTATTTTAGGTACCTCTTGTCTGACTTGCTGTGCATAACTCACACCAGGTTGAATTTCATTGCGTGGTGTTTTTTGATTAGGTGGATGTTGGTTTGATGTTGTTGAGAGATAAAATAAATGAAAAAATCAATAATACGTTAATATAATACGGAGCATTTGTCAGTTAAAGTATTTAAATAGTTAATTATAACTCAATATTAGCAGCAAATAATATAATTTAAATAATAATAGTAAAATTAAATAATAGTAGGTACCTAGCTGATGAGTGATGACTGATGATTTTCCAATACGTTTGAAAAGTATCCATTTCTCATCCCATTGTTTCATTGTTTACACTAATACTAATAATAAAAATACCAAGTACTAATTTTTGGTAATTTACTACACCATTTCAATTTTTAATTCAGAAAGCATCAATTGCAGTTCAAATTCGTCAAAATTTCCTTCCTCACGACTGCTCATTAGAGAGTTTTAAGAGATAAAATATCGAGCAGCATCGTAGAGCTAGCCGGAAGAGTTAAAGTGGAACTTTAAACGGTTTCTCAGATGCGGATGACTTTACTATACTTACAAGAATAAAAAGAGAATTGAAAGACACAACAAGAAGATTGATAGTAGCGGCGAGTAAAATGGGGCTAGAAGTCAATGAACAAAAGACGAAGTATATGGTATGGGAAAGTGAGGCATTTCGCACAGGCAAAACACTGGATATAAAGATAAGTGAGAGCAAGGAAATGAAATTTGAAGAGGTGGAAACTTTTATATATCTTGGAACGGTAATTTCAAAAATACGTGGAAATGAAGCGAAAGTAAAAGCAAGAATAGCGGCGCGAACAAGAAGTGCTTTTGCCATCAAAGCGATACTGCGCAGTAAAGTCCTCTCTCGAACTTTAAAGATTAGTGTATATAAAATTATTATAAGGCCAACAGTAACTTATGGGTGCGAGATCTGGACAATGAGAAAGCAGGAGCAGTTAACTCTGGAAATATAGGAAAGAAAAATTTTGAGAATGATATACGGTGGAAAGTGGGTTGAAGGAAGATGGATTAAAAGAACAAATAGAAAGCTTCAAGAGTTGTATAGCGAACCAAGCATTGTGAGCGCGATAAAAGCTTAAAGAATAAGATGGCTGGGTCATTTGATGAGGATGAGTGAAGAGAGAATCCCGAAGATGATATGGAAATCGGAAATGGGAAGTACTAGAAGGAGAGAACGACTAATGAGTAGATGGACCAACGAGGTGCAAAGTGATCTGGCGAAAATTGGTGTGAGAGACGTAGAGCAGAGCGCAAGAGACAGAAGGCTTTGGAATGCAGTAATAAACCAAGTTTGCAACGGCAAACCACCGAGGTGTAATTTGCCTAAAAAACATTTAAAGTCTGGGATAAATCAAAGACAGATAAACTAAAGAGCGGGAAACCGCGGTTCTAATCTTAACCAAACGCAAAATAAAAACAACAAAAATGTCACTATGTCCTTTCGTAGAACAAAGGAATCTGAGAAAGAAACCCATATGTACCCATATATCTAAAAGGGGGCATTGGTTGCCAGAAGTGAAATATTTTGGCATAATTTTGAACTTATGGACTTTATGGACCATTTAGGATAACAACATTTAAAAGTATCATGAAAGTATAACAATCAATACAAAGAACAGAAAAAAATTGTAAATGCTTATGAAGACTTACTAACTGGTGTTGAAAATAAGTAGTCGTTGCGAGCAAGCTCTTAAATGTTGTGAAGGTATAGACGCAAAAATGATAAGAAATTGTGGTTATACTGCTGAGGCGGTCTAGGACGTTTCGGCGCAGCCGATTCGGCGCGACCGTTTCGGCGCAGCCGGTTCGGCGCGAAGACGGTTCGGCGCGAGCCGGTTCGGCGCGAGGACGGTTCGGCGCGAGGCGGTTCGGCGCGAAGACGGTTCGGCGCGAGAATGGTTTGGCGCAAAGACGGTTTGGCGCGAGCCGGTTCGGCGCGAGAACGGTTCGGCGCAAGGCGGTTCGGCGCGAGGCCGATTCGGCGCGAGGCCGATTCGGCGCGAGAATTTAATATCATAGGCATAAAATACTTTTTATAAACATAAATCATTATTTATGCGGATGTAGAAAATTATTTATTATTTGACTTTTATCTGATCGGTCGGTTTAATTAATGGTTTATTCAATTAATCATATATGCATTTTAACTTACAGAAAACTATGGATGTCATATTGACACAGGACCGTAGCTAGACATAAGTCATGTGGGGGGGGGGGGTTACCTAAAACAAATTTTTTTTTATGCTATGAGAAGGGTTTTACCAAAAAAAGCTTTTAAAACTTTTTTTACTTCATAGCTATGTCATGCAAGGGGTTTAAACCCCCAAACTCCCCCCCTTATATAATGCACTGTATTGACATTCTTATACAAAAACCCCAATTCTAGATTAAAAACTGCCGGCTTTCTAGTATTTCCTCACCCCCCCCTTGAGCACGTCTCTGTTGCAATTTGTTTTTGTACTAAAAATAAACTTCAATCAATTTATTATATATTTTCCATTTTGTCTGATGACCTTTTGCCATCTTTCTGGTAACGATTCCACACTCATAGAATTTCTAGTCTTTATCAGAAAAAAACTTAACCAAGTGCGATTAAAGTCAAACTCAAATGATTATTTTGTAACTATTAGATGATTAGTTGTATTTTTTTGTATCTAATGTCTGCCTGATTAAAATTCAAAGAAAAAAATTCAAAGACTAAAATTCAAGGAAAATTAAATGTTTGTAATTATTTGCCCCAAAAAGTCTTCGCGCCGAACTGGTTTGCGCTAAAATGGGCTTGCGCCGAAAAACCTTTGCGCCCAACCGGCTCGCGCCGAAAAGTATTCGCGCCGAACTGGCTCGCGCCGAAATGGGCTTGCGCCAAAACGGTTTCGCGCCGAAACGGTCTCGCGCCGAACCGGCTTGCGCCGAAATGGGCTTGCGCCGAACCGGCTCGCGCCGAACCGGCCGCGCCGAAACGGTTGCGCCGAACCGGCTGCGCCGAAACGTCCCATCCCGCTGCTGAGGTGCTGACCTAACAGTAAGTTATTCGCTTTCGTATAAGGAGGTAAAAATCGAAATTAGGTATATCATTGCCTGATAAAAATTTATTTGTTAACCCTTTTCACCTAGTCATTAGATGACTGGGGGCATTCCCGAAATTATATTGCTTTGACAAAAAGCTGGGATTTAACTCTGCAATTGTAGCCTAAATTGTCACAATTTATTTTCATGCACTTAAGTAATTTTAATCACTACAAAGCACCACCAAATTAGGTATGTATAATCAGATATTTTATTTTACGAAGCATCAACCGGACGTCCCGGAGTTAAACCATAATGTAAGTTTGATGGTAACTTAGTGGATTTAAGATCGGGAAGCGAAGAGCATTACCCAGTGAGATATCACCTAAAAAAATTAGGATTAGAAGACGATGACAGGTGCAGACTCTGAATCGAAGACTGAATCAGTTGAACACATTTTCTTCAGCTGTAGCACCTTATCTCGACTAAGGCTACAATATTTAGGACGTAATAAGTGTAGAAGTAGATAGATATAAATATTTTGTACGTGTGCTTAGCAGACTATGCAATGCTTGAACGGCATTCTATACCCCCAAACCCCCCGTTCTAAATATCAAGGTATTACAATATGTTCTGTTATTGATTTAATTAAACCACGGTCCTTTCAAATAGTTAATAATAAGATGACATCGAATTCCAAAATATTAATCGCACATTCGCAATGAGCGATTTTCACTTACTCGCAACAAATGGAATTTAAAATTTTCAATAATTCTATTCTTCTTCTAAAAGAAAAAAAAGTAACACAAAAACTTTCTGCTTCACTCAATATTTAATTATTCTTCTAAATTTACATAATATCTCTCAAACCACAAAATCGCGACTTCACAACTCCGTGGATCGCTCGCGAGTCCTAATCAAAAATTCTCTATTTTCCCACCTTGGCTATGACACCATAGACGTAACAAATTTAAATTTACAAAAATTGATATGGTATGGGCATACGCGACAAATGCCACCCCAGAGATGGCCACAAAAAATATGGTACCATATGGAAATATGGTATGGTACTACACGAAGCTATGGAAAGGAGACAGGTAGAAGAGGATAAATGGCAGGACAGAGACCTCTGGCACTTAGGATGCGGAACACGGGCATAATGTATTAAATTATTATTATGTAAAAAGCTGTAATACTTATATCCACAATATATAATATATATAATATTGAACCCCAGATAAATTGCGATGGCTTAAAATTTTAAGCTTCGTCACTGGTCAAATCCAGAACCCAATTTCAGGCTGCTTACCTTAAATTACTATTCCTAGTTTTTAGATTTTTTTAAGGCAAGGGAAGGGGGGGGGGGGTAAATCAAACTCAAATTTTAAAAATAAATAATTTTGTAAGTTCTTAAAAGTCTTAAAATTTACTGAAATTTTACGTTACGTGAGAGGAAGGAAGCCTAAAGTATTCCTCAAGTGCGTTTTTCTACGCCCAGTGGCGTAACTAGCTTACACAGATTGGTAATAGGAGGGGCCCGATTTACGAATGCAAATGTAGGCAAAATTATGTTGCCTGAAACAAATGTTGAGCAGTACGCATGTTGCTCGGAGTAAATATAGAATAAGGGGTGAAAAAAAGCGGTACGCGACAACTGGGCGAATCCCACTGGGCGACGTATAACTGGGCGACGTATAACTGGGCGACTGGTAAACTGGGCGACGGTCAACCGGGCGACGGACAACTAGGCGATGGGTAAACTGGGCGCCAGGTAAACCGGGCGATTGTCAAGCGGGCGCCGGACAACTGGGCGATGAGTAAACTGGGCGACGGATAAACTGGGCGACGTATAAACTGGGCGACGTGTAAGTGGGCGACAACCTGAAGCATTTTGAAGAATTGAAATATTTAGCATGAAACTTATTGAGTTTTGAGTGTAAGAAAACTGTCGCGTTTGAAAATTTTGCAGGTATTTGCATTTTCTCACTGGATACAACTTTATTTTTTGAAACATTTCATACAGGGTAATCTAAAACAAAAACCGAAAAAAAAACAAAGATTTTGAAATTTTGTTGCTGACTAGAAAAATTAAAAAAGGTTATGCCTGTTGGTAATGTACCAACCAGGTGTTGGTAATGTTCTACCGTCTACTTTTGTACTATATATATATATGCAATAAGTTAGCTATATTGTTTAAAATAATCTATGTAAATAATAATTATTAATAATTAATAATTTAAGTAACTCATAACCTAACTAAGAGATGATGAATCATTGTCTTTATTAGCTAACAATATCCCTTAGGGCCTTCCAACTTTAAAAAGGTGCTATTAGGAAGGGGGTGGATATAACTTTTTTTCGTCATCAGTAATCCATAAGAGTCCAGCCGATGACTCACTTAGTCGTACGCAATGTTAACGTACGGTTAATACTTTTTCGCGTGGATCCTTCTCGTGCCATAGTGGCCAAAACTACACTTATTATAAACACACCCCTAGGTCCGTGGGTTAAGGAAAAGGTGGATCATTGAAAGGTGAAACTCGTTTTTGCGTGGATTCTACAAGAACGGTGGTTGTGCAAATATATAAATTATTATTAAAAAACATCATTTTCGCTCAAAGTGCACTGTTGAAGCATATGAAGTGCTAGTGTCGCTCCGGTTATCCCCTCTCTCCGTATAACTAAAGAGTAATTTAACTTGCACGGACCGATCACAGAATACCAGAATTCACTAATCACGAGCGACTTAGCATAAAATTAGCTGTGAAAATCAAAGTTTTTAAAATCGATTTTTGAAGAAACTAGTGCTGTTAAGGCCATTCTCTGGGATTAATTCTCTTATTTAAAATATGCTTATTCAGAATTCATCAAAATTTCAAAATTGATATTTTCGGGTCACGAGTACTTACCTCTCACCCATAGAGATTATCATAACAATTTTTTCTTAAATGCTCAAAATTTATAGTTGCGTCGCCTACTTATACGTTGTCCAGTTTACCCGTCGCCCAGTTGTCCGTCGCCCGGTTGACAATCGCCCGGTTTACCCAGCGCCCAGTTTTTCCATCGCTCAGTTGTCCGTCGCCCGGTTGACCGTCGCCCAGTTTACTAATCGCCCAGTTTACTAATCGCCCAGTTGTCTTTCGCCCAGTTGTCTTTCGCCCAGTTATACGTCGCCCAGTTGTCCGTCGCCCAGTTGTCCGGTTCCGGAAAAAAAGGGTATTCAAAAAAATTTGGAAAAATTTTGGGATGCCACAACTTTACGTACTCTTATGTGGGGTGGAGGGGAAGTTAAAAACTGCAAAAACCGTTCTTATGTAGTTAATAAATTCTTATTTTAACATAAAATAAATTAAAATGCCAAAAGCCAAGGTGGGTAAACTACCCCTTTGCCCCCAATAAAGATATCCATGTGCATAAGCATTTGTTTTTCTATCTCAGTTCATAGCAAGATTTGTGGTTGAAAATTTTATCATTTTTTATTTTTAAATCAATTGTTATTCACGAATTCCGAATTTGCTTAAAACATAGTGGATGCGTTAATTGCTTCATGAGCAAGGCAATTAAATTAGGAAAAACTTGAAAAACGACTTACGATCGATGACGTAACATCCAAGTTATAAGACTTATACCATAGCATGGTAGAGACGTGTGACGATTCTAATAGCTTTTCTGCGGTGAAGTACTCATTCATATAAAATTTACAATTCAACAAATGTAATTTAAAAATTTTCAAAGGAAACAAAAGTAACTTCGAGCAATACAATTTTCGCCAAACTAAAAAAGAAAGGAAATTTAGAAGGATAAAATACATTCCAATGATTATTCTTTTATAAATTCACATAACACTAACCATTATTTTATTTTCCTTCGGGTAACTAAAGTTTCGAAAAGTAGTTTAGAAAAGAAAATTATTTTCAGAGCTCAATAATATAAATCCGGAATTTTAATTTTTGTCTTGATAGTGACTGGAGCGTGATTAATTTTTCTAGATCAGATTTCAAATAATGAAAATTTTCAGGTGGTAGTGGATTTAAAACGATTTTTTTAAATTTACTAAATGTCTTTTGTTAAATTGAGAGCCTCATAATATTGATTAATGAATCAAACATTCTTTTATACGTAAAAAACAAAATGCTGAAAACTTTTCTGTATTATACCCTTAGTACATATCAATCGCACCCACGTCTAAACGGGGAAGTGAACTGAATTATTTATAAAGTATTACAAAATTTAAAGCAAAATTAACATCCAAGATCTGAAATGTTCACCTTTAGGAAAATTATGAGAAAATTAATTTTAGGTCGTCAGCCTTACAGCAATACTTAAAATTTTTAACCCGTTATGTTTAGATGGGACTGTAACGGAGACTTATAATAAAATTTTGAAAATTGTCTAATTGCATTCATTAGGTTTTGATGAGACTTTGGTACCACCCACCCCTGATCCTCAACTGGGTTTTGTAAACATTCAGAAAAATTAATTTATGATACTTGCATTTGTTTTGTCGAACTTAAATTAAGTTAAATTGAAGCTGCAAAATCTTAATAATAAATTAATTTGTACTGTTTTAAATTCCAGCTTCGCACATCCAATATTGGATAATTATAGAGGTGGTTGATTTTTATTTCTACAAAAATATTAAGCAATCATCTTTAGGAAGTATTAAATTTATCTATACTGGATCGTAAATATCCCTAAAAGTTTTCAACTATCGTTCCATTTAACCATTTTTACTCCGAGTTGATATAAAAAAAAGAAATATGATATTTGTAGCTGATACAGGATACGCAATCAATTACAATTGTGCTCCAGGCTAATATAAATCAATTTTGACTTAAAAACTTTTGAAATTTATAACATCGCAAATATTGGCTATATTGATTTACTTTGATCTCAAAGTTATTACCACAAATTAGCGATAAGGAAGATGTAAATTAATTTGTGTTAAATGTCTTGGTTTTCCCTAATCCCGACCCTTAGTTTCAGAGAAACTTAGGTAACTCTTAACTTTACAACCGAGCTTTAGAGATTTCCCATTCTATTGGTGAGTTATGTTAAAGATGGTGTAGAAATTTATGTTTTAATGTGAGTCTATTTTCTATTACGTATCTGCAAGATATAAATTTCCGTTTTAAATAAATTAGGACGACGTATTTCATACATATAAGCTAAGATGTATTGCAATTTTTAAAAGTTGGTAGATATGGTGGAAGTTTTAGTAATTTTAAAATATGTACATGATAAGACTTCAAAATTTATTGTCCACTATTAAAATATCTCTCTAAACTTACAAGCCGCCGCATTGTAGGTGGCAGTATAAAGAGCGCAATTTACAAGCACTAGTAAAAAAATCTTGTATTTTTGTAATAAACTCTTGTAAGCTTCCACCTTATGCTGCTTCCACACATCGCCGAACGCATCCAACATCAAAGGACGCTCACGTTTAACTACAAGAAATTTTTTGACAATGACAATAAAACATTAGATACGGAATGGAAGAACCAACACTAGGTATCGTCACTCATGCTCGTCCTGAAATCCAAATATTCGCCACATTACACAAGTAAGTCGAGCAGCAAATGTTTGGAGATATGTGGATGCAATAATTTTGATGTGGACGTTCTTAATCAACTAAATTTGTTTTACTATCGCGCTCATTTTTTAAACGATGAACTTAAAAAAGTCATCAGAATAATTAATTGCTTTTCTTAATTACTTAAATAAAAGTAGTTCGCAGAATAGCCCTAATTTTTTAGAATATTTAGTGATTAATGGCATTTAGGAGTTCATCACGTTCGGAAAATTTACTATCTAAATGAACACAAGGAAATTACTTTTTTAATTTTCTCGTTTCGCTGAAATAGTTGAACCAAAATTAAATTTTATCGTTTTCAAAGTTATTTAATGGAAGGCGATTAGAATAAAATTAAAGCCGAGTTTTTGCATTACGTGTGTTGTTTATACGGTTATGCCAATTTTAACGTTTGGATTAACCTTTTTTAACGGTTTGACGTGGAATCTGACCCACGGTGTAAATAATTTGACAGTCTTCAGATGAAAACCTAACTTTACTACCTGTACAAAATCGTCACTAGTTTACTTCTTTATTAATGACATCGTCCACCGACTGTGAATTACCTGTTGAGGTTTCGGACACAGCCACACAGAAGAACATCATTTCAGAACTAATGAAAAGTAGGCCACATTCTAAAAAAACATTTCCAATTGATTTTAAGATTTAATCTGAAATCAACAAATAAACTTAATCTATTTTGGCATTTGTAACCGGGGGGTTTGGGGGGTATGGAATACCCTCCAAGCATATACGCCGTGTTAGGGGTTGATTTTATTAAACACCTGTAAAATGTGACTTAGTACCCCTACTCAAGAGGTGGAAAACGTAGGTTTTGTATTCGAATAAAAAATTTGCACCCATGACTATAATACTGACTCAAAAAACTTTTAATCAAATAATGAAAGTTATATTTTTTTATTTACAATTTATTGTTGAAAAAATTATTTATAGCAAATTACGGCGACACATTTCTTTGAGCAACAAATCACCCATTTGAGCTGGAGATTTCGACACGATAACTCCTGCAGATTCGAGAGCTTTAATTTTATCTACCGCCTTTCCTTTACCACCAGAAATGATGGCACCTGCGTGTCCCATTCTACGACCAGGTGGAGCGGATTGTCCAGCAATGAAAGACACGACTGGTTTGTTATTGTCACCACAGTTATGTTCCTTTAAATATTCTGATGCTTCCTCTTCAGCCATTCCACCAATCTCTCCGATCAGAATAATCCCTTTTGTTTCTTCATCTTTTAGGAAAACTTCCAAGCAATCAATAAAATCTGTCCCGTTGAAAGGGTCACCTCCAATTCCAATGCATAAAGTTTGTCCCATATCGTTTACAGTGGTTTGATGAACAGCTTCGTACGTTAATGTACCTGATCTGGACACCACTCCAATTTTTCCCGATTTGTGAATCATGCCCGGCATTATTCCAATCCTGCACGCTTCAGGTGCGATAATACCAGGGCAATTGGGTCCTATCAGTCTCGATTTGTCCTGATTCAATAACCGATATCTTACTTTAACCATATCGTGCTGGGGAACTCCTTCAGTTATGCACACAATTAAAGGCATTTCGGCATCTATAGCTTCATCAATTGCGGCTGCAGCACGTGGAGGTGGAACAAAAATGCAAGTAGCTCGACAATCCGTTTCACATTTTGCTTCCTTTACGGTATTAAATACCGGCAAACCCAAATGGCACTTTCCACCTTTACCAGGCGAAACACCACCAACCACCTTAGATCCATATTCAATAGAATTTTTTGCATGAAAAGTACCTTGTTTACCAGTGAAACCTTGAAATATAACTTTAGTATCACATCCTATTATTAAATTTTTACGTGTTTTGTCATATATTGTACCACATTTTCCACGATGCTGTATATAATTTATCGCGTGGATTACTAAATTTATTTTTCTAAATGCAGACATGGATATTTAAAATTTTTAGAAAATAACTTTAACAAACAGATGGTTGACACAAAGCTGATTAAACAACAAAATTGAAACTTACAGCAGTTTGACAGTTCAGAAACAAAATTTTATTTTTTGATGGGTTTTTACCTACTATGACTTTTTATGCAGTTTTTGAAACTTTAATTTATTATTTCAGTTTTTAAATCTTTTTTTTTATAAGTCATACATAGGGAGTCCACAAAATCAGCAATGTGGTATTAAGCACAACAATTATTTTGACTGATGGTTCTTCTGCACCTCCTGGTTGCTAGAGTTATCACTACGCTACCAAAACCGAGTTCTCATTCTCACTTTTTATTCGCTTGAATTGAAATGAGGAATCTTATGGATTGTAGTGCATCTTCCCAGCTATGGTTCTGAGAGGGGGGGGGGTAATCTGTAGCTTCTATGAACAACAGATATAACATCGAGGTAGTGACACAAAATTTGAGCACTTTTCAGGAAGGTGCTATTTAAGATTTGGATTATATTTCGTACCCTCAGTTTATAAATTAATTGCCATCTTTTATTGTTGGATTTATAAAGTTTGTACGTATTCTATGGATTACATGACTAAAAGTAATTGGAACGTTGCATGTTATGCAATGTTCGGTTCTTCCTCTGAATAAATGTTCACGCGTGTGCTCCCTAGTTGAATTCGTGTTAAGTTTTATTTAACCAAATTAAATAATATATTATCATAATTATAGTTCATTTAATTTTTATGAAATTATTGACAAATTTCCGACGCGTATAATTTCCTGAATTTCAAAAATAAAATGGGTTATAGGAAAACATAGTAAACACAATTAGACAAATGAAATTGGACAATAACCTTACAAAATTTGCAACCGAAAAAGAAATGGTCCTAAGAAGCACAATGTCTCAATAAAAAGACATCTACAAGGGAATATGGAGAGCGCCAAACGGAACGTGATAGAAAAGCGACACAAATTTTTTATACATAACATTAGAAACTTACGAGGCGCTGATTCAGACCATTTTTTAACAAGAACAAAATGTAAAATGACAAACACCATCAGCAATACTCCAAAGACACGAGAAAGAAAAAGAACTTGCAGACATAACAATCTTAAAATATTCAATGATTAGAATAAAAAGAAGAAATACTGGTCAAAAGAAGAAGAATTGAGCGGGGAAGATATAGTAAGACACATCAAAGCTGTGAGGATTGGATGGTTTGACCATGTGAAAAGAGCCCCAAAAAACAGTGTAATAGCAACCCTAATTTACTAGAACTCAAACACAGAAAGACCAAGATGAAGACCCACGAAGATATGATATGATGAACAATTTACAGAGCATGGAGGTGCATGACTGGAGGGAGAGAGCTCTGAATAGAAGCCAATGGAGGAAGGTGATGGAAGAGGCAAAAACACACGAGAAACACAAGAAGAGAAGAAAATATGGGGGCTAATCCACCCTAGAAAAATAATATGCTAGGTGACAATACAGCAATGACCAAGAGGAAGAGAAGGAAAAAACAGAAAGAATGCATGATACGACTAGAAACACATTAAAACAATAAAGAAGTCAAAAATTTTTATCGGGAAGTAAAAAAAAAACAAAAATGACGTTCAGACGCAAATGAGAATGAAGAAGCTAAAGACGAACAAAAGTAAAAGATTATGGGTAGTGCAACTTCACCTATCATAGAAGAAGTAACATCAATAAGGCACCATGAGAGAACGAGGTGACAGTTGAGATGATTAAACACTGAGAAGAAGCTTTGATTAGAAAACTACAAGAGTTAATTGTCAAGTTATGTAACACTGAACCCATGCTGGGCAGATGGGTCAACGCAATAATCTAAAAATTACAGACAAAAAAGAGACATATACAGAAGGAGTCATAAGAGAATATCAGGGAAGTGTTAGAAGAGGAAGGTCTATCACAGACCAGACTTTCAGTATCAAAGAAAGCATTAACTAGAAAGACACAAAATCTCAGATTAGTGACAAATCAGAGCAAAATGAAATATTATATAAGATTAGAAAACAACACAGAAGAGAGAGAAGATAACAGAAAACAACTAGCAGAACTTTTTTTTAAAGAAACACCATGTGGGGAGAGTACGGAGATAAAAGCAAGAATAGCAAGAGCAGTGAGGAGTATGGTGATCATGAGACAGATTTTATCATTCAGGAATATATCCAAAAAAGCCAAATTATGCGTATACAAAACGGTCATCAGATCGATAACTTTGTATAGATCTCAAGCATGGATATTGAACATCACTGATCAAAAAATGACAGAGGCTTGGGAATAAAAAATTCCAAGAAGGTAAAGGCAGTTAGGTTGAGGTGGATGGGGTATGTGAAAAAAATGAGAAAGGAGAGAATGCCCAAAATGATCCTTGAGAAATAACCGATAGAAACGCGAAGTGGAAAGGCCAAAAGCCAGATGAAAAGCAGCAGTTAAAAATGATTTGAAAAAATCGGGAGCGGAAGGTGAAAAAGAAAGACGAATGGCGAGAAATCGTCAACTCAGCTTTGGATCTCCAGACTTCTGACACTAAATCATAACAAAAATGTAGTTGTTTTGATGTGTACACGAAGAGTGGAAGGAGAACCTGCAAGACAGTGATTAAATAAAGCAAACAAATTTTTGTTTTTGCACATAAATGTCATCACTGCTACGAGAAAACGCCTAAACCTAGCAATTATGACGACAGTGGGAGTTGCAATATATGTAGTTTAACTGTGAATGTTATTAGAAACCCGTAAATTGTAGTAAAAAAATTTAAACGGATACTATGTCGTTTTAACCCCTAGTATGTCATTTTAAGCAAATTTTCCTTAATTCTGAAGTTTTTATTGTAATATCATAATAATTCTGCAATGAGATTTCTAAAACATATCAAATTAAGACTCTCATATGTGACGTGATAATTTTTTGATGGTACTAAAATTTGAAAAATCAAAGATTTTGTATAATTATTCAGCCTGGCACTCGCGGACGTCAAAAAGTAGTTGCTATTTTAATTTTATTTATTTTTTTTTAAACAGACTTTAAATTACGAAAGTTTAGATTTTTCCATAAAAGATTATGTGCATGTTACGACATAAATTAAATAGTAATCACTTTCTAACGATCTATCAAGTTAATTGACTATTCTACTGTTATTAAGGACTCATATTATGTATATTATAAAATGTATAGCTGAATGCATCACGAAGCGAGTAATGAAACAAATAGAAGTTTTACGATGTTGACAACCAAGAAAAACAGATTTAGGAATAAATATATAGAGTGGTCACAAAGTAACCGATTGATAAACATTTTGAAATACCAATAATATATTAGAGTGCGTTCCACTTAAGCTCACAGTCGTCAGTCAAATAACCGCGCTTAGTCTTTAGTCCAATCAAAGAACCACAGAACATCAAACTCTAATTTAAATTAGAATTGAATTGAAAAGTAACCAGAAACATTAGGTACAATTAATTTATTTTCAAATAACAAAAGTTTTTAATGATAATTTCCGTCTCATTTCCAAAAAAATTGTTATTTATTAAATAACAACCTAACAAACAAACTCGAGAGAAAACTTGAAAAAAGTTTAATAAAGAATTCCATTTACTGAATGCAAACAAGACAAGATAACAAGTGAATTTTGCAGGAAAGATTTAAATTTAAATTAAAAATACCTCTAACATAACTAAGAAAATTTTTCATTAAATTGTAGCTCATTTTAAAGCTCATTAGTTTTATAAATTAGCCGAATTTGTTGAAAAACGAAAATAAAAACATCTTGAACAGAAAATATGTTATTTAAGCACTTGTAGGTTTCTTATTTTGCGGAACAGTTTCAGGGTTCGTGCATTGGTGTCAGAAGTACGTGAACAATTTTGAGTTTTTTGGTTTGACTTCTCGATGACGGGTTTCTGGACTGTATTTTTAGCAATCCAAATGTTTTCTATTTTTCTGCAGTTTAAGACAGTCAGTCTGTTGCATTTTGTTTCAATTTCAGTTTTTCTTTTTAGTTGTAGCTTTCATTTTGAAGATTCTGGACGGACTCGCTTATTTTTCTGACAAAAAGCTTTGGTTTTCTTTGAAGCTTTTTATTTTGCTTTATGTTTAAAATGATAAAAAGAGACACGGTGACTTTTGGTAACTTGAACAGAGCTAATGTAAGCGAACTGGTGCTCGATCATATCGTATAATCCTTGATTTAAATAATCATCAATAACTTCTTGGATTATTGATTGCCAATCATAGTATAGTTCATCTTGCTAACGTTTCAGATTTTGCTTTGACTATTTTCTTTTTTCTTACTAATTATTGATTATTGCTAATTCTTGCGCTCACCCTATCTGTATGAACTTTTGCCTCACCGAACATTAGAAAGGCTAATAATTCAAGTTTGTTTTATTAAAACGAAAGTTCACAAACTGTTGCAACTTTTGTAATTGTAAGTAAATTTGAGTTTTACTTAGTTTCTACAACACAAGTATCAAGTATCATGGAATCGTGTACCCCAGAGAAAAGCTTCCAGTTAAAATTTCGATTGAAGTACATACATATATCCCGGTTTGACCCAATATTCCTTTTTTTAAACGTACTAAATGGCTAAAATTTGGTAGACAACTTCCACTATTCTAACATTTTAATTACATTTTTGAAATTTTCAGCATTGCTATATAAAAATTTGTATTTGAAAATTGAAGCGTCATAAACGTGACGCCCCGCACTTAAACGAAAAATCTGATTTAACGTCAAAGGTCAAAAAATACATTTCTATAGTCAAGAATACCACAAAATAAGATGTCAGGTGATTGTCACTTAAGTATCCACGTGTCAATTAAACGACAAAACCACGAGAAAGTTTGGTCGATTTTAATATAATTCTGATTAGGTTGTATAAAATCACAAATTGAAAGTTTTATCTCTAGGGACTGCACGTGGTTTAGTCTTATTGGCATCATCATCGTAAAAGCGTATTTTAACACGAAGATTGAATTCCCATAGGGTAACTGCGTTCACTTTAGTGTAACTAAAACGTAAGTTGTTTTAGATTCTGTAAAAATCAACCAACAATTGCAAATGTAGACTTTTTCTTAGACTTAACATTTTTTTTAGTTTTATCACGAAAACCAAGGCTTCTAAATTTACTCTAAAAACCAATTTCGTTTTTTTATTCTCACTCATCGGTTGCATATGCACTTTTTGTGCATTATTTTTTATCTATAAAATCTTAATCATCTGCATTAGATGAAATTGAATAGTTTATTTACACTTTTTCTGGATTGAAAACATTAAAATTTCAGCTGAAAAGTGGGAAGAAGTTGCTTGAAACATTTCACAAATATTGTACATCCGATGCATCTTCTCAAAGAAAAAACACTTTATCTATTTTTATCTACACAAGTTGATTTGATCTCGCCGAGATAAGCGCAGCCACTGATTTGCCTTAAAAATCTGCAAATCTAGAACATCGATTTCTATAAGATAATCTCAATGAAATGTTTGTCCTGCATAACTTACGCACCAGCGGATGATCCTTACCATAAAAAAAGTTAATATTCAATTACCTCTCGTCTATAGATTTGAAAAGCATATCATTAATTAATTAATTGTGCTTCGAAAAAGTTATTTTTTCTGGATCCCTATGTTTTTATTTTTTTTACCATATACGTATGGTAACTTTTGTAAAACAATTACCAAGATCTAAGATACGAGGACATAGGCCGAGCTTTTTAAGAGTAATTAATGTAAGAATTTAAAGCTTTGTATACAAAAAAAAGATAAGAATATGTTAGCAATTAGTTAATGGTAGATTTGCTTCAGCGGTGGGTGACCGGCAAACCAAAAGGTCTTGAAGATTGAGGTGTTAAGAGTAGTTTTAAAAAGGTGGAGGAACGAATAAGGTCGACCATTGAAGATGATGAATTTGTAACAAGTAATTAGTAAAATATTACGATAATTTTGCTGCGAAATACACCCCTGGTTTGCCAGACCAACTTGTACCTTCGGTGAGTCGTGATAAATTTTGCCGAGAGTACGTGGTTCTGTTTGCTTACTTTTATGGGAGACGAAAATTCATTAGAAACCAAGAAAGTGTAAAAATAATTTTAATTGTAAACTAAAAAATTTTATCTGCAGCACTACTGTGTTCACGTGCGTAATTGTCAAAAAAACTCTCACTTAGTTGACAGCTGTGCTTGTACCTACTTGCAGCTAGTGCTGTATGCTGTTTTGCTGATTCTCCGTCAATTTTCTCGAATCCAACTAATTCAACTTGTTGATTATCCAAATCGTTTATCAAACTGCTACTGTATTCACTAATTTTCAAATCAAAGGTAAGCAACTCTTTACTTTTGTAATAAAAGTTATTCGTGCTTTTCCAACCAAAAACAAAATGTCGATTCGTAGTGTAAAATTTTCAATTTGTAGGTTGCTTTGGTCTCGATATAACTAATTCTAGCGGATTTACTAATTTCACGCGACAATTGGATTATTTGATCGCATTATCTCTTCAGAGTCAAAATGAATTTATGCAAAAGTGAAGGAAAATTTCCTTTTCAAAATATTTAAAAAGATTTTAAAAAATTTCTTGTTAAATTAATACCTCGAAATTACGCTGTCTTTATTTATTAATTTATTTATTAAATTAAGTCTATAAACATAATCTTAAAAATATTCTACATCAGTCCAAATAAGTTCTACAGTAGCTTATAGTCCACCCTGTATATTGATATCAAAATATCCAACCCTATTAATTTAAAAAAAAATTTTCATAAAAGCTTCTAAAAAAAACTTTTTTGGATTTTCTTAATCGACCAGCAGTCTGGCGTAAATAAAACACGGTTAGATGGGTGAGCGGGAAACCGCGGTTCTAATTCTGATTGCGACAGATATAATGCTGTAATCTAAATGTCCAACATCGATCTGTAGACTATGGGGAAGGCAACGGGAAACTACCCCATTAATATTTCCCTAGTAAAGTCTTCTTGGCTTAGCCTGAAAGATCGCCAACATCCGGATTCGGATAGGCACCTGAAGAAGAAGAAGAAGAATCGACAATTTTTCGGTTGACGTTAGCCACATGAAGTTTTTCGGATCGTAATAGAATCTTCCATTTTTGAAAAAGTTTTAACGGAGAAATTCTTAATTTTTAATTCTAATTACTATAAAAGTAATTCAGCTTCAGTGTCTTGAGACTTCAATTTTAGAGTTTTTTTTAATTCAGTGATTATTGATTAATCGAACTTTCTTTCAAAATTTAAGTTAGTCACATTAAATTTTACAGAGATTTTTGATAAACCCATTGCCTCCTATACTTACAAGCCGCGAACATGCAAATTTGGCAACGCTGCTGGTGGTCTTAACTATCAAATTCTTGTTTGTGTGTTTAATGTGTTAATGTAATTAATGTGTAAAAAACACTGCCGGATTAGCGTGCTTTCCGAAGCAAAAAACCTCAAAAAACAAAAGCAACAAAATGTGAGCAAAAAACCTCACATCTGCATCATTACTTTGCATTATCCCGAAGTAATCGCGTTAGCTGCAAGGCAATGACCGTCTCATATAGACACATAATTTGTTACTATTTACTTTTACTTTTTTAAACGGCAAGGTCATGTGTTGTGTAACACATTCAAACTGTTAAAATTTTAACAAAAAAAGAGAAAATTACATACACTTTCATAAAGCTAGAAAATGTGTGCGTTCAGCGAGCTCAACGCTTAGTGTCATCAGTCAACTATGATAAGTATTATGATTATGTTCGGCAGTTTGAATTTAACTAAACGATGTGCTTACAGTCAGCAACCATTGCCTAGTAACCTTAAACTAATCATAAGTTGAACAAACGTAGCGTAAAATTGTTGCCCTGGGTTTTTTAGTCAACAGTTGTAAGTAAGCGCATGCTCAGCGCTCCGTTCGGCAAAACCTGATTAGTCAACTTCTCAGCCGCTGAGCTTCGCTGAACGCACACATTGTTTTTATTAGTTATATCTATGTTTATATTGTAATAAATGTACCTACTTATTTATAACAATAATTTAATTTTTTTGATAATAAAACTGCACATTTATCAAATCTATTTATAAATTTGAAATAAAAAACACTTTGTTCTTGAAGCATTCCGAAAGTTAAACCACCAAGTGATGTCAAAGCGGCGTTGCCAAATGTATATATTATGTTTACGGCTTGTAAGTATAGGAGGCAGTGATAAACCACTAAATTAAGAAACACTAGAAAATTGAAGCCCCGGAATATTTTTATGGTTATTAAAATTAAAAATAAACAATTTTTTTCTCAAAACTCTTTCAAAAAGGTGAGCCTTTTTGATCCAAGAGATTTCTTTTGCATACTTTATTATAAAAATCGTCAATTTCATTAAATGGTTACCTAAAATGTTTAATTTCCCATATAGAGGTTATCGCGTAACCTTGGTCTTCCAATTTTTTACTATTACAAAACTATAAAGTGTTAATTTTACAAATTTTCTAATTTCAATTTATTTTTCTGTCCAACAGAACAGAACAACTAAAATAAATAATACCAAAAGAATTTTCCTTTCATTGATTTTATTTTACAATTCTTACTATTTTTACCGAAATCTTTCACTTCTATAAATTACGGGTATTTTCATGCACACTTCCTTGCGTGCCTGTCTTTTTAAACAGGGCCGTCTCGAATAATTTTGCAATTTTAAATAAATCGTAGTAAAAATTCAAACTTCTTTATCATCAGCAAAAATCAACGGCATTTGTAAACAATAAATATAGATTTTAATTATTGCTACTACAAAACCTAATTTGATAAAATTCATTAACGCTTTAATAAAAAAACACGCAAAAGTTAATCCCTTTTTTGAAAAATAAATTTGGTTAGGTCAAAATAGTTACATTGTAATACATAAACTTTAAAAAATCGTAAAATATCACAAAAGGTAGAGAGGGCGTACTGCACCACCCAAAGATTGCAGAATACATGCATAACTTTACATAACAAAAATTGTAATTAAGTCATGTAAATTTTGTGCTATTTATGAAAAATTATTACATCTAAACAAGTGAAAATTAAAGTAGCTCACTCTGTACTTTTTTTGAAAACAAAATTTTGAATAATGTTCAGAATAACAAAATCCTTATATATTTCTTTCTAGCCTGCTTTGCGACTCTTCAATGAGTTTGATAGATCGATTCGGGTAAAAAAAGATAATGAACATTAAAAATGACAAAAAGCGGCGATATTTGGGAAAATAAATTATACGAAAAGTGTTGGAATGATAAAACGGAAACAGAAACGAGTGACAAGTGCGCCAGGGTATTTTTGCTTGCGGGTCATTACTCTGTAAACAAACCAATTCAAATATTTTTACACGCTTCTGTTCAAAATTCCATGCAAAAATTAATTACTTTTAATCACATTATGCAATTGACATAAATTTAATTTAATTGAATCGGCGATTCTTTCATACTTTTAATTAAAAACCACAGCAAAATCAATAATTGTCACGAAAACTAAAACATTGATTTGAATAACCAGAAATAACCTGACTTTCGGACCGTTTGAAGAAAACATTTAAATTATTTGTGATTGATGTTTTAATTTAAAATTTTAAGGTTTAAGAAGCAAAAAAATTATACAATGAAGCGAGGAATGAACCGTGAAAACAGAAACCGCGGAAAACATTTTTACAACGGTGGTTTTTGAGAATTTATGATGAAAATGGTTTGTGAATTTTGAAAGACATAAAACTTAAACCTTTTATACCCTCCAACTATTACATGCGTTCCGGGAAAACGATTTAGTTTTTGGATGCAATTCACGTATTCGTGTTGACGTTTTTTGTAACACATTGCATGACAAAAATTCAGAAGTGTTAACAATAATAGTTTGATGAATAAGTTAAATTCGGTTAAGCAATGTTGGTTTTGAAAAGCAAGCGAATTTTCATTAATAAAATCCGGGAGCACATTCACCTCTACAGGTGAATGATTTAGAAACAGGCAATTAATTCGATACTACGAGAAACAACTGTCGGTGGAAAATCAATACAGCGAGTGAATGAAAATTTTATAACGTGGGTGTTGTGAGTGGTCGGGGATAAAAGCTTTGATAAGAGTAATTCGGAATAAATTTCCTTTGAATCTTCAAAGCAAATGAATGAAAGTGCACAGACTAAAACGTTTTTGTTGATCAGTTTCATTTTCATAAAAATTTTCTTGCGTTTTTTTTGGACGGAAAATTTGTTGATTAAATTACGGTCGACACAAAGTGGTCAGACTTAACAGCCGTTAGATTGAGTTTCAGAATTTGCTTTAACGCTACAATTACTATAATACGATCCCCTTAAATTAAAAGCCTATTTTAACCACCCATAAATTTTCATTAACATGACAAAAGCCTACGCACATACAGGAAAACGGCAAATGCCTAAAAACAGATTTCTCTTACACAATAGCCTAGACTTTCGAAGGTTGTAATTATAATTCGAGTTTGGTAAAGAGTGGTGGTTACCTTATCTACTACCACTTTCGGAATTTCCCAATTCTGTTTCAAGTAATTTATGGTCGCGAAAATTGTAATCTCAGTTAAACCACATTTTTTAAAACTTTAGCTTTTGAATAACCGTGAAATACTAATTTTAAATTGCTGCCTAAAATTTTTAGTTTTCTCGTTGTTAATTACTGATTATTATAGGAGCAAGCTGAGGCAAAAAGTTATGTGGAAATGCCGTCCGTTTGTAAAGTCCGTTTGCCTGTTTGAACTTTTTGAAGATTATTATAACCAGCTTTCCTAATAAGTGATAGATAACTAGCTAAAATTTGGTACACAGCTTCCACTTGAGGGATATTTTGAAATTACAGAACAATTTGAGTAGCACGGTACGACTTTACATTAGAAGCGGTGCAAAAATATTAACAAAAACAAAAAATATATATACAGTCAATTTTAACCGCGAAATATTTAAAATTGCAGATTTTGCTTCAGTAGTATAGGCAGAAACACCCTAAATGATGGTGTGGACCATATTGTCTATCTAACAAACTACACATCATCCATATAAAGCACCAGTTTTGTGATTCGCAGGAATACTAACAGAAAGCTGGAAGATACTATAGATAATCGTACAGAAAAATCTCAAAATTATAATCTTAGGAAATCTAAATGCTTGCATACATAGTAATGCAGTAATAATGGGAATAAAACAGAACTTTAGTGAAAAAGCTGTCAATAAGAATAAATGGTGATATACTAATAAACTTTTGCACCTGGAATGAGGTGAGAATAAACAACACCTACTGCTTTCACAAGAAACAACATAAAATTACATTCAGCAATACCAGAATGCAATCCAAAACAGAGCAATTCACTCCAACGCAGGTTCTGGATGTCCAAGTTTAAAAACATTCCACAATTTTATTCTGTGAAAACCACTAAAACGCAATAAAAAAAAGTACAAGGAAGTCCAAAGACAAAGCTGAAGGAATAAGAAAAATCAAAATGCACAGAGCCACACTAAACTTTGGTTTACGCCAGAAATAAAAGACCTTGTAAAGAAAAAAAAGAAAGGCTACTCAAAGTAGAAAAAATAGCCATTGCGAGATTAATACTAGAAGAAAAAAAGAAAAAAAGATCAATTCTAAAATAAAATCTGATGTAAAGAGAGAATACTGGATCAAGTTTATAAAAGACATAGAGTATAATCTATACGGGGCCCAAAGAAAAGAAGAAAAAATTGTGTCTCATTGAATAAATGGTAAGGGTATTTTAACAAACTGTATAATACTTGAAAGAACCCATGACCTGGGTTCACTTTGTCATCTGCAGCTCTAAACAAACCCTCCTTTGTTGATGTGCCAAACCATTTTTTTAAATACTTAAGCCAAGATATTCTACGTCTGCCTGGACCTCTTTTTGCGATACCAATTGCAAAATTTATATTTCTTGTTATTTCGCATTATGTGACCCTACTTCAGTTTTTGAGTTTTAACTGTCTTGATAATCTCTTTTTCTTTTTTCATTCTATTCATTGCATTGTTGTTCAGTTGAAGATCCTCAGAACACGCTTAAAAACCGCATCTCAAATGCTTCCCGCCATTTACTGGATGCCTTTGTCAGAGTTTAGATTTCCGCCTCAAACAAGAGCATCAGGAATACATTGCTACAAGGCAATTTAATTTTTGTTACTTGGTTCAGATTGTGACTCTCAAAGATACTAAACATCTTTTTAAAATACTAACAAGGCAGAATAGTTAATGAAAATTGGAGGTTTAAGCCGTCTTCTTCAGGGTATATGCGAACACTCTTTGCCGAAGCCACATCTAAAGCATAAAAGCGCAGTTTACTGGTGGAATGATAAGATATTAGAAGCGAAAAAAAGATGTCCTACATAAAGGAAGAAGGTACTAAGAAGTAGAAAGGGGAACACAGACCCAGCGATAGTCGAAGAAGCTACGAGAGAGTTGCAAGATAACAAGAAACTGTTGGTCAACGAAATAGAAACAGCCAGAAAAATTGCTGAAAGCAGATAATAGAGGAGGTGCAGACTGATACGTGGGCAAGGGCGTACAAGATTGTATCAAAGAAATTCAGAAGCCACACAACACAGTTTGAAAGTGAGGACCAACTGCGGCACGTGGTGAACAGCCTATGCCCGAGCCACCTCAAACTAAAATACCAGAAGAAGCCGGTATAAAATGTCCCTCTTTTCACGGAAGAAAAATTGAAAAATGCCGTGAAGATCACGTCTAGCAATAAGGTTCCAGACTTTGACGGCGTGCCGGCAACTGCAATCAAGACGTTGGCTACTGTAAGGCCGGATCTAATCCTGCGTGAGTTTAACCAGATGCTGGTTAGTGATGTATATTCGACCTCTCTTGTGTTGGCCAGAAAGGGCAACAAAGCTCTACATATTCCAAGTTCCTACCGACCCATCTGCCTCATTGACCATATG
The DNA here is from genome assembly GCA_905340355.1 of Rhagonycha fulva. Taxonomy (NCBI): domain Eukaryota; kingdom Metazoa; phylum Arthropoda; class Insecta; order Coleoptera; family Cantharidae; genus Rhagonycha; species Rhagonycha fulva. The sequence goes on from HG996558.1 coordinate 13,118,107, forward strand.
GGAAAGCTATTGGAGAGGATGCTGCTTGCCAGGCTCAACAAGAAGATCAAAGACTCCAGGGATCTGTATGAGAATTAGTATGAATTTAGAAAGGGAAGATCTACAGTGAAGGTAGTGAAGTCCATCATCAAAGCTATTGAGAAAGCCAGAGAAGAAACGTGAAGAACGCGTAATATTCCGCTACTGATCACGTTGGATGTCAAGAATGCCTTCAACTTGGCGGCGAGATCAAAAATTGCAGAGGAGTTGGAGAGGAGAGGCATTTCGGCTTACCTCGTTAATATACTGGCGAGTTATCTAATGGAAAATAAAATTCTGATAACGGAGAAGGCTGTACATTACAGACGCAAGTCCACAAACGGGGTTCCGCAAGGGTCAGTGCTTGGACCGGCTTTGTGGAACATCATGTATAATGGAGTGTTTGAATTGGATTTATCGGACGGGGTTGTAGTGGTTGACTTCGCGGATGACTTAAACCTTGTGGTGACGGCAAAAACAAAGATTGAAGTGATGACAAACTGGATGGCTGCAATGGGTTTACCCCTGGTATCGGAGAAAACAAAAGTGGTGACGGTGACGGGCCGCAGGAAAATCTCACTGATTAGTGTCAATTTCAATAGACACTCAATGGAAACACCCGATTCGGGGACCGTGCTAGATAAAAGCCTACAATTTGCAGCATATATAGACAAAGTCTCACAAAGAGCTACCGAGGTGGTAGGGGCTATCAACAAATTGATGCCTAACTGCGAGGCCCAGAAAACGCAAAAGGAAGATTGCCGACAATTGTTTTCAAGTCAGTAATGTTGCATGCCGCTCCAATTTGGATTGATGCCATGAAGATCGATAAATACAAAGCAAAATTGGTGAGAGCCTAGAGAACCAGAATTCTGAGAATTTGCCGGGCGTATAGAACTATCTCTACCAAAGCGACTCAAGTCATAGCCTCCTGTATGCCAATACACTTGAAGGCACAGGTGAGAGCTGACAAATACGCAGAAACGGACAAGAGTAAGCATGCCGTGATCATGGAAGCAAACATGATAAATTGGCAGATCTGTTAGGACGCCTCAAATAAGGAGAGATAAACCCACCAGTTCATACCCAACATCGTCTGACATCGGTGACTTGTGGCCACGGCAAGTTGAGCTTTGAACTCACTCAGTTTCTTTCCGGACACGGCTGTTTTCAAAAATAACTCCATCGATTTATAAAAGCCAACTTTTTGGAATGCATCTACTGCGGAGAGGAAGATGACGCACCACACACCATCTTTATGTGCACGCAGTGGCAGGACGTCCGGGAAAGAATGTATGGGGAGCGGGGGATCTCATTAACTTTGGCTAATTACGTGACAACTATGTTGGAAAGCTGTTGTATCTATGGTGCGGACAATTATGTATGAAAAGTTTCGGCAGAAACTAAAAAAACAAGAGAAAAAAAGTTTGAAGAGAAAAGGTTCGAAAGAGCAAAGATTAAAGAGCGATGGAAACTCGGAAGAAATTCCAAATGGTGATTACCAGTTTTTTATCTAAAAAGAGAGAGAGAGAGAGATTTTAGTGGATTGCCATATTGCGGGGCCCGAAGGCTGGCCGATTTCCACATATGGCTAACCCCACACCACCAACAGCATGAGCTGTTAGTAAAACAAACATTTTCTTAAAAGTGGTTTTGGCTCTTTCTATACGACACTTGGTTTTTAGTGAATGATCTCACTGTTCATTTACCGTTGTTCTAAGATAAATATTGCGATTATTTACCTGTAAAACTACGGTAAACTTTAAGAAGTTCTTTCCAGAGGTCGTGGTTCAAAATGATATTTAATACTGTGATAAAACATTTTAAAAAAATCCAGTAAAATTTTTATAAGTACTCGTAAAACAATGATTTTAATTGCTTTAATAAAAATTAAGATAATTCAATTTAAATTCGACTTATTGACAAATTCTTGAGTATTAAAAAAGTGATCATGTAATGGTGTGCTTAGCCTTAGACGATCGAAGGCGCCACTTACCAATAAATAATTAAAAAAAAAACTAATTAGTCTTGCTTTTGACTTCCGAAGTGTTATTAAGCAAAATTTAAAAATTTTTACAAATTCAAACAATTTAATAATAATAAAAAAAAACCGAAAAGTAAATTTTTGATGCGCTACGAAACTTTAGTGATTAAAGTTTTAGCGGTTTCTAAAATTTTTCAAAATACAATTACTTTTTACCCTGGAACTTAATTCACTTTTCAACTACTTATTGCGACTGTTTTAAATTTAAATTGTCTTAATTCGCCGATTAATTACCCGAAATAATTCAATTTTTTCGAATTGAACCTTTAAACTTGGTTTAATTTTATTTGTTATAGAACTCACTACAGTTCTTACTAATGATTGAAAATAAATTTTATTTTTAATTAAATCGTGGTTTGGCCTCACTCTGGCTCTTTGAAACGTCGGATTATTTTCAAATTAGGTTTCTGTTATTTTGTCTGTGCGGAATCCAAATTTTTGTATCATTTTGGTCATGCGCGCACAAGTCACAAAATTTTAATATTGCACTTTTAATAATTTTAAAAAACGTAAATTTTCAAAATAAGTGTAATTTTTGTGATTGAGCCGGAAGCCTCCCAACACAGATTCTCTCATTGAAATTAAGGCCGGACAATAACAAAGTGCAGCTATTAATCGTAGCTCTTTTTTTAAAAAATTTAAAACATTTCCATGTTAGTAAAATATTACCGTAACAAATTATTTTTTTCATAAATTAACTTAATTTAAAAGGAACCTCATTTGAGAAAGCCTGAGAAAGAGAGAGTACATTTTAGTTAAAGTCGTCCCTGGCGAAGGTATTTGACGGCACACGCTGTATGTCTGTGTATTTTCAACCATAAAATTTCTTTAATTGAAACAGTTTAAAGTTAGTAACTTTGTCGTTTACATTAGAGTTAGAATGTTATGAAATAATTTCACCACTGAAAAATCTAAATTACCATATAAAAAGCTAGTAACGACCAATAAAACTGTAAAGTTGGATCATTCTAAATCCCGATTCAATAAAATTTGATTAATGTGTTATTGGATCTATCCACAAACGTCAGAAATTACTGTAAACAAAAATTTAAAAACTTATAAATTTATTGCATTTTTAGAAAAGTTAAAAAAATCAGTTGAAGTAGTAGTAGTAAAAGTTCCTATTAAAGCAATTTTACGTTCCAAAAATTCGTGTAAATGGTTTGGCTGTAAAAGTGAGATATCGAAGGAATATTAAAAGTGGTATAAATTTTTATAGAATTTTCAAAATTTAAATTTGGATGTCATAAAATTTTTATACATTTTCTTTTAAACAGAATAATTTTTATTATTATTGCTAACAATAAGAACTGATGAAAATATCTCAATAAAATTTTATAAACCTGCAAGAACCTTAAATCCAACGACTTATACAGGAGAAATACGAAAATGGCTTCCTTTTCGGACTAAATTACAAAAATGTATTTAAAACTACAGGACGACTGCTGCTTATTCCGCAGTTATATTTATTTTCGCAATAAAACTAGTAGCAGGATATTTTTAAAAAAGATTAAGAAAATAAAAATTAAGCGCACTTTATATTTGGTTTAGTTAATTTAGTCGTTCAGAATTATATTTTTATATAAAATAAATAAAATTAATAGTTTTCGAGTAGCATTGACCTCATGCCAATAATAAACTGTGCGGTAAGACGCTTAGTTTTCAAATGTACGTAAATATTTGAGTAGTTAATTTATCAATGGAATATAAATGTTGGGAAATCGGTAATAACTGTCGTGTAAAAATGTTAACGCGCACTCACAAATTCCTTCGTTGACATTTAAAATTAATTCTGAATGTTTAATATAACAAAATGCAAACCGACTAGTAAATTGTTCTTCCAACTACTATATTTATAATTCTAAACATGATTAATAATTTACCACTGAAGCTAACTAATGATAAACTAAACTAAAATTAAGGAAACGTTTAAATCTATTACTGCGATTAAGAAAATGTCCAAGAAGAAAATTATGTCTTGCAGGCAGGGAAATGCCAGATTTGCTGGATAACTTTATTATGGCGTCTCTTGAGGATTGAGATGAATAATTTGGTCGGTGTAACCTCTAGAACTTGTTCATGTTACTCTACAAGCCAACAAATTGTCAAAATAGTAGAATGCAAAACTTGTTCTGACCGTAAGAAGATGAACTGAAATTGATTCAGGAGTGGAGAAGAGGCGCTTGAAAAAGTCTTGGAAATTCAAAAAAAACTTTACAAGAAAGAAGTTAACTTCACAAATAACATTATTTGAAGTGGAAGAACTAAACATGGTAAAGAAATAGATAAAAGCGATCAAAGTTTCAGGCCCAAGTGTCATGGAAGCAAGGGATCACCAAAAAAACGGAAATTGGCATGCTGACTGACAGAAGGAAAGTCTTTCTAATTCAACCTTCAGAACTCATGTTGTAACAGATGTTAAAATTAGATAGCAATGATTGGACGTAATGGTACACAAATCGTCGTCGGAAAACAAGGGTGAAGAAAAGCATTATTCACATTAATATAAAACATATAACTATGTTTTTGCAATCGCTACCTTTGCAAAACTACCTAAATAATCCACGTTCGCACAGCGTTGATGAGCTTCACAAGCAATGCAAGGTAAAATGCATGCAAAACCGATAAAAAAAATATTAATGAGAATAATTTAAGGAAAACCAAACAAACAAATGTTAAAGTTTGTGGAAAATAATGCTATTGAGAGAGAAAATCATCTAGTTCTGGATTATAAAATCTAGATTGCTGTTACCTGATCTCAAGGAACAATCCGCACTTTGAAAGGCTAAACATTCGTATCTATCAATCGCGTACAAAGTGACTAATTGCAATCATTCATTAAACCGTATGTATTTTATAGGTTGGTAGCATATTATTTTTTGTTAGTAATAAATAAATGATCTAATTAGAGACGAGCCTATAAATATCACGGTATAGGGGAAGATTTCTAGCAAAATTATGAGATTGGTTAGCACTCGTATTATAGACGGTGCTACTCCGAAATTTGGGGGTTACTAATTCTGCAATTTAAACAGGTATACCAACACAAACTTTTATTTCTCACCTTGGGAGTGAAAGCTTCAATTCCATTTTACGTGAGCTTTGCAAACAAAAAAATACATTTTTAAATACTTATTAACCTTTTTCAACTAAATCTTAACACCGACTATTTAAATAGAATGAATCAACCATATAAACTATAAAGTATGCACTTTGCATATAAAGGGTAAGCCATCTAACTTTTGAAATTTGAATCGATCAAGAAAAAAAAACTAATAGGTAAATATTTTTTCAAAATTATAAGTTTATTAGAAAGATGGGACATTTTAGAATAAAACACAACATTGTGAATGACTGACACGGCTGGTTTGACAGTACCCCATCCGATCAACCCAATTTTTTAGTACATTTTCGATTATTTGAGCTCCACTCCATGAACGGCAACTTCGATTTTGTGTTTCAAAGTATCAATCGTCTCTGGATGGTTAGCGTGACACTTATCATTAAAGGCTCCCTACAAAAAAATCTAACAGGGTTAAATCGTAGCTCTTAAGCGGCCAATTGACATCATCATCTCAATATTATGTTATTGTTTTTATTTAATTTATTATTATTTTATTTAATATTTTGAGTTTTCAATATTTCCCAATTTTGTTCAAGTGTAAAGCGTCCCATTTGGTAAATGTCACACATAAAACTAAATTTCTGTCAACTCAAAAATGTCATTATACCATTCAAAATCAAAATAAGCGGTCCACCCTCTACAAAAGCGGAAAATTTTAATTTGGTGCTATTTCTGGCTTTTGTAAACTTTTCCGGTAACAAACTTTTTGCATTACTGACTGCAGTCAGTAATGCAAAAAGTATCTTTTAAATGTGTAGATTTACTTCTGATCTTTATAAAAAATGGAATAAAATAATAAAATACTGCTTACACAAAAGTCAAATTATAATTTTAAAACAGAAAAAAATTAATTACATTTCATTACAAAACTCACTTTTTCAAAATTTGCGGTTAAAAAATTTAAAGACGACAATTCATATCGAATGTGATACTGGCCAATGTTACAAACGTACATTTACAGCTGTACGTTCAAGCTCACTAACTTTTGTAAAATTGTACTGGCTAAAAATCAACGTTGTTATACAAATAAAATTACATCAAAGTACGTCACGTAAACCTAACGTAGAATCTAAATCATAGCTTATTTTTACGCCAGCAATTCCTTCTATAGATTCAAACCTTGCAGATTATAGCAAAAAAAAGAAGCAGAGGAACGCAAAGCTGAAGCCGCTAGACGTCTGATCTTCTAATCTTAAGAGAAACAAGAAAAGTGAAAAAACCATCACAAAACGAATAACACAAAGACAAAAAATAGATTTTAGTCAGTGAAAGTCACCATCATAGGTGGTGACGGTGTCTCGTACGATGTTTCCTTCTCTCTGCAAGAAAGAGCAAAAGAAAAAACGATAATAACGATGCTTTGTGCAATTGTTAAGGATATTTAGTGCCTGAAAGTATGCAACTGTAGTTACTCTTAAATATCTGGAGTTTTTTTTAGAGATTTTTGAAATTGAAGTTGCGATCAAGCAGAGCAAAATTGAACGAGTTCAGGTGAAGGTGTTAAACGATTTGACTGATTTTCCTTTTGAGATTTTTGGATTGATTATTATTGATCCTATTGATTGATTATATTATTTAATGGTAGCTTGGTTTAGAGTCCACTTAAGTAATTTTGTTTTAACATCTTTTGTTGCAAAATAAAAATTTATTTTTTGGTAATCTGATCAATTATCATTGTTGGTTTTTTTATTATCAACTGGCGCCCTAATTTCTATTTTTTGCGGATAGTGTCACTGAAGGAGCTACAAAGCTTTGTCGTAGTAAATACATTATATACTTTCTAGAACCTACAAAACGCGCAAAGCGCGACCCATGACTCTTCAAACTGTGGGTAAAATACTCAAAGTTGGCTACTTTTTTTTATATTAAAAGATCAAGTGGCATTGTGATAAACTTCAATTGTTGAATAGACCAGTGGAAATTATTATTGCTAAAGTTGCCATTAACCGCAGTTATGAAATGGATATCAATATTACACTGACAATGGAAGAAGCGTACTGTGCCCAATTAATTTCAACAGAGTCCAAATTATCTCAGAAAATAATGCACCAGTAAAAATTTGATTTATTTGTTTATTACTTGAAATTTATAAAGAACATAAAAACTCCAGTTGTGGTTTATAGATCACCATCAGGATTATAAACTTTGTGTCCTATTACTTGAATTTTATATAATTGTTTTCTCTAGGATTGGTTTTGTTGCCAAAGAAATGGATCTTTTAAACACTTCCGATTTTAAGTAATTTAAGCAATAAATTTTGTCTCATTCAGTAGGAAAAACGTCAAAACTAATCATCCAACTTATACTAGAAATCGGAAGAAAATTACAAAATCTTTTCTGAATGGTTTGAATCATCGCTTTCTTAATGTTGCAAATGTTATAGTCATTTTCAAACGCAACTCTTTCTTCCTAAGAGCGAGACCTTCCAATAGGACGTTGATCATTCTCGACCGGAATTCCACAAAAGTTGCTCTTTAGACTAGTAAAGTTATGTCCGACAAATATTTTAAAACCAATTTTATAAGTGCCTGCAGTTCCCCCTTCCCCCCAAAAAAATACTCTAAAAATCGGAATATTTTGATTCTCTGCCATATTATCTAATTTTAACGGCATGTCTTTAGTAACGTCATATGAAAAGGCATCTTAATTTTGGTAAGTTAACCAATTTAGTGTTACTTGACTTTGACAATAATAATTAAATGCTGAAAATAATACTTTTGGCAAAGATAAAAAGCGTGAAAAATGATTTTATATTATTTTATATTTAGCAGATGTGTACAATAAATTTAATCGTATTTTGCATTTTACACATTGAGCCTTGCGGTTCTACCAGTTGCCTTTTGTATGTCTTCTGGAGTTTATTGCTTTTTGAACATCCTTATTCTGCCATGTTAATTTTGGCCTTCTTTTTTTCTTTTTGCTGCAGGTAGCCACTCCAATATTCTATTTGGCCATCATTATTCTTCCATTCCTTAGTCCTCCATACTTTTGCTTTGTACGTGCACAAGGTTCTCTACTATCGCTGAATACATGGTTTTGGTTTTTTTCGTGACGTGTTAGCTCGCGTATGGGTTATTTTCCTTGAATAATTTTGTTTCTAACATCTGCTTTGCTACTTCTGCTGTTAGAGAATGTTACCTTCAGGTACTTGAAATTTTTGAATTCCCGAATATCTTCTGGTCTTAATATCAGATCTTGCCTAGATTCTCCAATTGTTAGATGCTCAGTTTTGTTGAAATTTATTTAAAAGCCTCATTTTTCATACTCTTCTCTTAGCTTTCTTATCATGTAATTCACGTCCTGTTTGTCTTTCTTCAAGAGAAGAAGAAACTATAAAAAAATGCTGAAGCACTACGGGTTATTTGAGCACCTTAATTTGATGTGTATTCAGTTTTAACATTTTTATGATTTTGTAAATAAAATTTTGATAGATAAGCAGATAATAATTAGGTACCTAATAATTTTGTATTTTATTTAGATTTAAAATTGAAATAGCTTTTTGATAGGATACATTCAGGTCAAAAACATGCAATTTTTGCTCAGAATAAGAGTTAAAATTTGAATATCTACTAGAAAAAAGTTACGTTAATGTATTTGTTGTTATAATTATTGTATAACCATAGTATTAAAATTTGGAGTAACAATTTAAACTCAAAAGTAAAAAATTTACCAAAAAGGTAAATTTATACTCACAACTTAACACTTATTACGTATTTTTTTACAAGAATATTAATTTTTACTTGTACAATTTCACAAAGTTAGTGAGTTTGATAATTACAGCTGTAAATGAGCTTTGTAATATTGTCCAGTATATAACATTAGAAAAGTCTTTATCTTCACGATTTTGAATCATTCAAATTTAAAAACGTCAGTTTTATTTTCAATAAATGAAAATGCAACAAATTATTATCTGTTTTCAAAAATTGAAAAAAAAAATCATTCTTTTGCATGTCAAAAATTAAAGTGCCGTAGATATAATCAGCAAGAACCCCAGCTGGAAACTTACAATAGCAAAAATTTCAGTAGATTTTTCACAGAAAATTTCTTTTTGTAAACTATAATAAAAAACGCCATACTGATGAATGTCAACAATGAAATACGCAACATGTCTACGAAGAAATAAAAATTAAGTTAACAAATTATGGAAAAAAAATTTGTTTTCAGACTGTAGCAGGGACAATAGAAGACGAATTACTGGGCACACAATTTAATAAATCTAAGGATAACAAGAAAACCAAAATCGATAGATAAACTTGAACCTTGTTATTTTTTCAAGTATAACGCAAATTATTTGAAACAACTTCAATAAATTGTTAAATAAAACATAATCGATTATTTACCAAACGTTTGACAAGAATTTCTAACATTACATGCCGATGTTGTCATAGGGAAATTTTAAATAAATTATGAGACGGTAATTTGTTATCAAATATTTACTATCCATCGATGCGATGTAGATTAATACAGCATAATTTTTGAATGACTCAATTTTTGTTCGCAGAGGGCGCTGATTTGACAGGTGAAGGTTAAAGCTACTACTGCACCGCTGATTGCAGAAATTATTTACTGTTGAGGAGCGGGAGCTAATATTATACTACTCGTTCCTGGACAATAATACTGTCATTTTTATCGATTTTGTTTACATTTGCATTACTTTACGAGTTGCCATGTCAATTTAAGTAGGTTAAAATGAATATTGTTTTATTTTTAAAGTGTTGAATATAAATCAAGTTAAACTATGACAGGAGTAGTTGGTGCAACAAATAATTCCCTTATCGCGTTCTTTACTCAAGCTTGAGTTATTAAATGACTTTTAAATTGTATGGCTATTACAGATGCAGAGTTATTAACCCTTCTTGTTTGAAAATAAGAAACAAATCATGAAACGGATGCAGTTTTCGCAATTGCTCTACTTTCATTGTTGGAACAAATGTCCAGCATCCTGAAAAAGTTGAAGCTTCTTAGATTATTATTTGTTTTCTTTCGTTTTAAAGAATTTAACGTTGACAAAATGGATATTTTGCAGTATTTGACGCTTAAGTGGGCGCCACTATATTTATAGATTCCACTGTATAAAATTTATTAATCACAGTTTATTTGCATTTACTGAATTCTTAACTGAAATTGAAGCTTCTTTTCAGATAGAACCTAGTCGATACTTCTGTCGAGATGTATTAAGTCTATAAAACCCTGAACTTTAATCAAGTTTCTTGGAACTTTCTCTCCGTCTTATTATTATCTAATCAAATTAGACGCCTGAGAAAAATTCATGAAAATTATTAAAGTTGCAGTAATCGATCAATCATTGCAAATTCTGTCAATGCAGGGCAAAATACGGAAACTGAAGTAACCGACCAATCAAAAACGATTTGCAAAAAACTACGCTTCCTGATTGGTCAAACTGTACCTGTAAGTTATTTTAACCGTTTTTAAAATTGGGGTGGTTTATTTAACAGTGATTAAAATGGCGGTCGATGGGCTTTTCTACAATTGCTTGTTAGGGTACTTAACAAGTTTCAAAACATCATTGCAGTCAATTGGGAACCCTCCGAATACGCACTCCTGAAAACTAGAGGTAAACCCTAAAGGGTTCCAAACTTGTAATGCGCACTTACACAACTACAACATTTAATTATTATAAACGAAGCTCCATTCTCTAGCAATTATTTAGAGTCGACAAAATTTGGTTCCATTATGCCTTGTCTCGTTCGCGGTTTATTAATGGAGCTATAAATTCGAATTGAATTCAACAACTCTTTTTGAAATAAAACAATAAACATTTTGTTTGTAATATTAATTTTGGCACGTCTCCGGTACTCCACTGCAGAAAACGCGATTCAAAGCAAAACTTTAAAAATATTATGGAAATAGTAGTTTGGAAAAATTCCAAATTCTTGAAAAGAAATTTATGTAGTACAAAAATTAAGTGCTGTTACTTCTTCAACGAAATTTATTAATATGTAACCTACAGGGTGTCTTAAAATGTACTGTCATATCGGTTTGCCTACCTAAAAAGTTGTAAAGTTTGGGCTGAAGTATACCGCCGTTTTATCGACTCAATCTGCGGTTACTACAATTTTACACAAAATCAAATTACGGTGAGTTCAATTTTCGGGGAGCGGGTTTAGGAAATCGACGTTACGGTCCATAACCCAGGACGACTTGTGCATAAATTTCAATGATGCCGTTTTATTTCTTTGTTTTTTCTTAAATTAAAATGCGAAGTATTTTGAAAATAGTAAACATAATTGTATTACACGATAATTACATCGCTCAGACAAGTTTTTCCTCCCGGAATGATTAATTCGAGATAAAATTTTATTAATTAAAAAAACTTAAATTTAATTATGTAGTTTGTAATCTCGTAGATAAAAACTTGCTATCTATGTGTATAGTTAAGTTTTTCTCATTAACAACTTATGAAAGTAGAAAGTTACATTAATCTTCACCACCCTACAAGAAATTTAGTTTCTGCGGGACATTAATCATGCAAATTGATGAGTTACAACTTCATATTTGTACCAATAAAATAAATCTAACCTTTTAGGAACCATCCTGTCATACAAAACGTTAAAAAAATTGCCTTCACCTACCAACCCTAAAAAATGCACAATAGTTGAAGTAATAATATTCGATAATAATCAATGAAACCAAATACAATATGGCGTGTAAATTATTATTAATTTATTCAAATTTATTATCATAAATTTGTTGCAAGTTCACCGAACCAGAAAGACGACAATTAATTCGTGATATCAAGAATTCGGAAGTGAAACTAGCGCTTCTACTTGCTCGTTTTGGCAGGAAACAGTTCAACCGGAAACTAAGTTAACTAGGTAAGAACTTACTGCTCTCGTTTGTGTCTTTTTTCATGTTCCATTCCTGTTGTTTTATGTTACACCACACTCCACGAAATTGCACTGTTCTAATTTTAACTTTTTCAAAAGCTGAAGTATTTATTTTTTGTGACTTACCAAAAAACGATCAAAAATATGGAACTTACCTGAAACAAAAAAGATTAATCAGAAACAAATTAAAATGGATAAATTTTATTATTTTTTTTATTGTTCACCAAATTTGAGTTTTGTGAAAAATGTCGTCAATATGTGCAATTTTAAACTAATAAATTGTAAAATCGTCCAATCTACCATACAGAAACTTTAAAGCATATATCAAGTAAATAGCGAAAATAGCAAAATTTATGACATTTTTACTACTTTTAAAGTAAAAGTTCCATAAAAGCAAACAACAGTTTAAATTGTAAATAAAATAATATCAAAGTTTATTGAACTACCTGCTCAAAAATAATATAAAATATATATATAGTCGAGTCACTATAGTCGAGAAACCAAAATACCCTTGTGCTAGGGTGAATTTCATTTTTTAACGATAACTCGGCTCCCCGTAGTGATACGAAAATTATGACCAAATAATTTTCTGTTGCTTCTTTTACGCTCTACAATTTACGTTATGTGACTTTTTTACGTACTATTGCTGGTTATCGAGATATCGAAAGACAAAATTATCAAATTTTATGACGTTTTTTTCTCATTCGATATCTCAACAACAATCAATAGTACGTGAAAAAGTAAAAAAAAGAATAAGGTCTAAATGGTAGAGAGCGCTAAAAAAATAACAAAAAATTATATGGTCGCAATTTTTGCATCATAACGAGGAACCGAGTTATGACTAAAAAACAAAATTTGCTTATTTTTTAAGATGGTGGAGCGAGCACAAGGGAAAAATGGTAGACAACATCAGATTAAGCTTTTCTAATCTTCTTCTACACAATACAAAAGAAAATCAAAATTGAAATGCACCTATTTTTTATAATTTACCCAAAAAAAAAAAATTTTCTGGGCTTTTCCGGATTGAGGCGGTACAACTATGTCCTTCACATAAAACAAATGGATTAGCTGCATAAACGGATTAACTTAATAAATACCACGTATGAAAATTGTTCCAGAACGTCCTGCTATAGATTATTAAATTAATTCAACTCTAGTCCCAATGCTAAAGCACAGATAGAGTGCACGTACCTTCAATACAATGCACCATAAGGTAGCTTTTCGAACAGAAATTGGAAACTTTAAAATTGATTATTAACTAAACTAATCGATATACGACATTCCGCCGTAAATAAAACCTCTGTATTCCTGTATTCCTCTGTATAGCGTATAAATAGATTACATAAGTATAGGTAGGTAATCGACAGACTCATACTAGAACAGTGTTAAATTAATAATAGTCCGCATTATCAAACAAATTTTTTTGGGCTGATTGGTTGGATTTTGGTATATATTTTGATACAAAACCTTCAAATTTAGGTATGTAGTGATATCAAAGAATTTGTACTATGGGAATAAGTAGCGACACTAACAGCGTTTTTCAGTGTGCACACTCACCAATAAAATAGCCGCCGTTTGCAGTGTTTTTATCTTTTCATCAGCCAACTGTTGTGATTTGCCAATGAAAATAAAGAAAACAGCAGACATTTTGTTGGCGAGTCTACACATAGAAAACCGCTGTAGAGGGTTACTTCTTCTTCACATAGTTAATATTTTTTGAAGATTTTAATGTGATCGACAAATCAGACTCATACGTTAGTAGACTAACTAGGGGTGTTCTGGGACAAAATCCCATAAGGATTAACATGGGACCAAAAATTGTTATTTGCTTTTTACTTCCGGCCTAGCGGTTAGCGGTTCAAGTCCTTATCAGACCCTTATCGGGTTTGACAGACCTAATTAAAAAGTCCCTTATTAGTATAATTAAAAAAGTTTGTTAGACCTTATCAGCAGACTTAATTAGAAAAGTCCCTTATTAGGGTAATTCTTATTAGGTAACAACGACGTGGTGCGGTTTATAATAAGAAAGGTAGAAAAGGTGATGAACTAATTTAAACTGCTTTTGAACTTTCAATTTTAACTTTTCACGTGTAAAAATGATTATAAGATTAAAGTTTTATAAAGTTTTTCTTTAACAACATGCACAGATAACAAAAAATATTTTAAAAGAAGCAAAAACACCTGGGAAAGTAGAAATAAAAAGTGAAAATGTATAAAGCGAGGAGTAAAGGTTATAAAAAATACCCTCCACTTCTCAAATTCAGAGAGTGCTAATTATATAAGATAACTCTACAGGCCTAGAAGGCCCTTGGTTTCATTCTCTGTCTACCTAACCTGTCTTGTAACCTATCGTGTGTGACGCAGCCGTATCTAATGCTGCTGGGGTGCTAATTCAACTATTCAAATATTTTCCCTCTAAGGAATGGGGTTGCTCATTCAATTTTTACCTGGGATTAACAAATAAAATACCGTAACTCCGTCTATACTTGGGGGTATTCTATACCCCCCAAACCCCCCGGTCACAAAAACCAACATATTATATGTTCTTATATTGATTTAATCAAAGCATTTGTGTCGTTTCTAAAGATGATCCAAGGCTCCCACGAATGACTTTTTCACTCCATTTTCCCGCCAGTTAGATAGCCATTTAAAAAAATCCACAATGCCTCCTCCGCAAGTAGAAGACTCGATTGATGGTATACCTAATCATGACATAACATCAGATGGCAATCTTGTAACAATAAAAACGCAAAAGCGACGCAAAGCTCATTCCCTTTAAAGTTTAAACACTGGCGGTTTCAGAGAGAGGGAGGGGCAATTGAGTAATTAAGTTAAATAAGAATTATTATTTAATCTTTCATTTTTCAACAAATAAAAATCAATCGATGTTGAAATTTACATTGATATACATAAGTAAATTACCCCCCCACCCCTAAGCCAGTTGACTAGAAACGCCCTTGCATTTAAAGTAAACTCGCACCCGACGACGTTTTTACATCAAACAAGTTCATCGCTTTAACAACCATCATCACCACTAATACTTCAGTCCAAGATGATGAGATGACCAACAAAACCACTTTAAACTGTTAACTGTGAATCGAACAAAAAAAACAAACTTGTTCTAGATGTCCTATGAAGATTCATCTCAGTTTACAGGACGCAAGACTGAAAGGACCGTCTAGGTCGCTATTCTTAGCTTAAGAGGTCAAAAACACCACCAAAGCTAAGACCACCTTTGTTGCGCTGACAACTTCTTTATAGCCCCCAGTTCCGTAAAGCAAAAAATCAAAACCCTACGTGATGAAAATTTTGATGAGAAAATTTGTCTGAGCCAGTTTATTTTCTGGTAAGTACCTACTAAACTTAAACTTTTACGGTCGATTAAAGTTCCAAAAATTGATTTTTTACATTTGTCAGCAATTTCTAACGATTTCCCTTGGTTTTCACCAGTTGAAAATGCAATTTTTGGACTCTACGCATCAAAATACGTCTTGTACAATGTCAAGCACCACTTTAAAATTTTAGTCGGTTTTTCCAAAAACGGTAGGTTTTGTAATTCTTTTTTTAAAATTTTTTCACTCCAAAAAATAAATATTACAAAAATTACTCTTTTTGACGTATTCTTATGTATTTTGATGAGAAAATTCGTCTGACGCAGTTTATTTTCCGGTAAGTATTAAAATTAAAATTTTACCGTCGATTAAAGTCCTAAAAATCGATTTTTGGTTTTTCACATTTTTCAGCAGTTTCTAACGATTTCCTTTAGTTTTCGGCAGCTGAAAATGCAATTTTTGGACTGTACTCATTAAAATACGTCGCCTACAATGACAAACAACACTTTAAAATTTCAATTCGATTTTACAAAAACGGTTTGAATTCTTCACCCCAAAAAATAAATATTGGAAAACTGTAGCTTTCTCGACGGATCTCATGTATTTTGATAAAAAAATTTGTCTGGCGTAGTTTATTTTCCGGTAAGTATTAAAATTAAACTTTTACGCTCAATTAAAGTCCTAAAAATCGATTTTTGATTTTTCACATTTGTCAGCGATTTCTAACCATTTTCTTTCATTTTTGCCAGGTAAAAATGTAATTTTTGGATTTTACACATTAAAATACGTTGCATAAGTGTCAAACACCACTTTAAAATTTTAGTTGGAATTTACAAAAACGGTAGATTAACTGTAGCGGCGAATATACCATTAAATACATAGGGTATGCCTTTGATACCTCTTATTTCAGCGAAGCAACCACACAGTTACCAACAACCCATCATGCTGAAGAACTTTGTCAAAACGACCAACAATGCTAAGCTTTCTTTCCGGCCCCAAAAAGAATCAAAACCTACAATAGGTTAAAAATTTAAAGCCATGCTGAAGGCTCATCTGAGATTTTAGAAATCTTTATAACCACCACTTCCAGGTTATCAAGCACCACAAATAAACGCAGAAACAAGCATATTTACCACCACCACTCCTATAGAGACCAAAATCCGTGCCATCTTTAAATTATTTTTTTTTATGAACCAACTCTTGCCAGCTTCAGCAAACTTCATCAAATGAAGGATAATAGAGCCTTATAGTCTTGCAGTCCTCACCATCAGTTCACTTATGTTCAGGATTCATTATCTCATTGATTTTATTAAACCAATGATTCCAAAGCATTTTAAATTGATATTGGATTTAAACAGATACTCACATCGATTGAGTAACTGGATAAATTTAAATTATGGAAATGGAAGCTCATTGAGGCTCAAACGAAGCTGAACTATCTGACTATCGGCTACTTTGACCTTATAGTAAGTTTTATTTCAAATTTGATATAATTTTCAGTTGCATCGACAAAACTGAAGCTGTAAGTTTTACAAAATGGCAAACTAAAAATAATTTCAAACTGCGGTAAACCAATGAAATGTTTGCAATTTTAAAACCACTATCACCAAATCATTTTAATTTTTCAAAGTTGTTCAAATTTTAAATGTAATTTATAGAAAACGTAAAAGTTAGAAAGAAGCTTTGGCCATTTTAAAGTGTCGTTTTGGAAATAGCAATCTGAAAGTTCAATTTGTTTAGTTTGTCGGATAATGCAAGTTAACTAAATACTGCAATTTTAAAGCGACACAATATAAGAGAATTATCAAATAAAATACACGTTACGTGGCAGTAAGGTTATTGAATTTATAAAACTGAGTAGCAATTGCAGCAAATGGGATTTTGGTAAAATAACGGTGTGTTTTACTTTGAAATAACAATAATGTGTAAATGAAGGTTTGAAAATAACTACAAAGTTTACTAGATACTGTTTTATTAAACAAATAAATCCGGTAGTATTCATAAAACACGCAGGGCTTTATTCTAAGCTATATCTACAACTAGGGGCCCATTCAAATGTCTATAACCTTCTATAAAAATTAACAGATTATAATATTTGATCGTATCTGAAACATACGTAGCAGTATTTTTTACAAAAATCTTTTTTTTACGTTTCTCTCTAAAGTAGCATATAAAAATTTAGAGAAAATAAAATAATAAAATTATTAATTTCTGCTGTGCTTGATACTTCCTTTACACCATCAGTGTCAATGGAATACGACAGTTTGGAGGTTTTAAAAGAAAACGTAATGAACCAAATATTTTAAAATACAAAATTTTCTTCTTAGAAATTTCGAAACAATTAAAGCGATAAACTTTAGTAAAAGTTATTAACGTTTGAGTGATGAAAGAGAAACAAATTTTGAAAGCAAATCCAAATTGAATTTTTAATACTATAAAAATTTTCAATAGAGTAAGATAAATTTTGGTTTAAGGAATACAAATTGTATTTTTCGATGACAATGACTATCACATTCAGAACTTTACATAAAATATAAATTCATTATAAGCTAACCAAGATAAAATAAAATTTATGGGTATTTTAGAATTTCGAGATAATTTTGATAAAGTAAAGTAGACCCTAATAATTTTAGCATAAAATTACTACGCCCGATTAAACTTTCATTTACTACACAATGTAATGTTCCAGAAGTGAGCTCAAGAGGTTTCATTTTTTCGAAATTATCTCTGCAAATATCATACGAGCATTTCTCATTTGTCTGCACGTTGATGGAGGGTGACATTTAAAAAAATTATCAATGAAGCTCAGCTCAGGTCATGTCAGCATAATTTTTTATAAAATTTTCCGATATTGTTCGACATATTTCAGGTTACTGACACAATAACCAATTGATTGTTATAAGCTGATAGCGCAAAAAAATCCTAATAGATTATAACTGTGTGGGAAATCTGTAGACATTAACTGGAATGTTCATTTATCAATTTTAATCTCTAAGCGATGATTAGCGGTAGATGCGTGAATACACAGACTTGTCTGTTTTTTGTGCTTTTACTAGGCGAAGAAAAAGTTTTCCGATAAGGAGGCTTTCAAGCAACAAAAAATGCGAATTTTGACATCCAATAATATCGTTATTAATGTTTTCGGTTTATTTTCTGATACAAATCGTAATTTGCTATGGAAAACGGAAAATAATTCGTCGATTCTCAAATAAATCGACAAAATAAAATTTATCGGTGTGAGCCAAACTTTTATTTTACCAGGTTTCTTCAGAAGTTAGCGTAACAAATTGTCGGAGGAAATTTTTTAATATAAAATTTGTATCTGTTCTATTGTAATATTATCAGATTGCCCGAAGTTTGCCTAGACTATGTGACTGGAAGGCCACAGTTATATTATTTGTTAGCGAATGGGGCACCAATTCAAGTTTTACAAATGCTTCCTGTAACTTAATCTATGGTTGGAGGGTATTCCATACCCCCCCAAACTCCCCGGTAATAATAACTAACATAGTGTATATTTTGTCATTGATAATAATATTATTAAAAAGTGCGGTTTCAAATATCTAAATTTTGTGGTGTTAAAACCAGAAAGGGGGGTCTGGGGGTATGAAATACTCCCTTAGATTTGCAGGTTAAAAGTTATATAAATTTTAATTTACCCGGAGTAGGAAGAGCTTTCTAGCAAATAATTATATTGAATAGTTTAAAAATTCTTTGTAGGACCACCGTACATAAAAAAAAGAAAAAAGCAACATCACACGAAACTGCACGACCAAATGGATCAAAATTTGATTTATACTTTTCCCGGTCTTTCTCGTTGATGATCGTAGGGTTAACACAATGTAATTTAGAACCTTGTGGACAAATTTTTTTGCAGTAGATGTGGAAAAAAACGTGCCAGTGCTGGCGTGTAAACGGACCAAACCAATTTTTGTTTCTGATGCACATTATTTCCGCTGTTTATAATAAAGTGGTGATTGTTGTTATAAATAAACGCCGTAAGCTGTTTAGCATTTGGCTTTGCTCAAGAGGATCGTAGTAATAAGTGTAGATCAAGATAGAATAGCTCTGGGTTGCTAAATGATTTAAAATTTAACTTCTCACTTTATGGGCATTACGAACAGACAAATTTAAGCTATTATAGATAAACCCCATCCATTGCCGATAATTTAGTTTATATTAGAACTAAACGCTTTAGAGCAGAGCTTAGAGCTGAAGCTTAGAGCAGCTGAGCAATGGATTTTTGTCTGCGGCTAAAGCTAAAACCAAAGCAAAAAAATTTGCTATACTGTATGAAATGATAAATTTTTAAAAAATACCCTATGAATTCGAAAACAAATTCTAAAAAAAAAGCTATTTATTAATTCGTAAGTCGTAACAATCTGACAAAATAATCTATTTCTAGTCTTAGGTTTTTTTATTCACTGAGCTTTTGGCCTCAATTAAGAAGAAATGGGAACAAATTAAATGCGTGAGTCTGCATGCGTTTTTATAGATCCCAAATTTTATTTTGGTTATTAAATTTTTTTGGCTGCTATAAATGAACCAATTACAGACGCACCTATAAATGATATACAGGAGGAGCTTACTAGCAAACTGTTATATTGGATGGATGAATTTTCAGTTAGTTTAATTATTATAGGCAAAGTCTGGGGGGTATGGAATACCGCCCCCCCCAGTCCAAAGAGTTTAGAAGTAATAAAATTTTTAATATAACCACTCCTGAACGTTAAGCCTCCCCTTTTAAACTCCTTCCAAGTAGGGGAAAAGGGGGTTTTACCCATAACTCACCACGCTGGGCAGACGGGTTGGCGAGTAGTCCGCAGATAAAGTTTAGACTTTTTAGATCACAGCATAAATCTGATGCAACCAGGATTAGAACCGCGGTTTCCCGCTCTGTAGTCTTATTCGTGTTTGATTTATAAATATCTGGATTAAATGAACCTCCCGAATGTTATCATTAATGTATCTGTTTGACCTTACTTTTGAGGAATGCAAGGAGGAGCTTTCTAGCAAAATATTATATTGGATAGTTTGTGACACCCAAACTAAAATAAAAAACGGTACCATTCCATCACACGAAACTGCGATTATATGAATCGGTCGTTGATCTTTGATATGAATGACTGGTGCGGGGCACCATGAACTTAATCCCAAATAACATTTTTAACGAGATGTAGAGCACCTTTGAAAATATAGCCAAGGCTAACGTCAAGCTGATGTAATTTGCAATAGTACCCTAAGGAAAATGGGTTAGATGAATCGTTACTTAATTGATAACTTATTCATATGAGGAACTTCGGGGGGAGGGGGGGCTAACTTATCCCCTTATGGGAGTTTGTACTTTTTTTGTAAAAACAAATTAATTAATTATGAATTAAGTGTCAATTGTTAATTGTCATTTTTTGATTTGCTCATTGATAACTTATAAATAACTTCAGTGCGGCCTTTAGGCCGCACAGCCAGGGCAATCTAGTACAATTTATAAAAAGTAGAAATTTTTTCAACTTTTTTCGGTTTTGATTTTGTAATGAAAATTATTAATTATTATTGTCAAGTATAAATTAATTCCAATATCATTATTGTTTAAAATTAGATAATAAAATTTGTTTTAATATCAGTGTATAACTTGGCTATCTGGTGCAGGAAAAATGAGAATGTATCAAAAAAATGTGCTCTTATTTGTTCATTTATTATTAATTTCAAAATAGTCAAAAAGCGGCCTTCAAGCCGCACAACCTAGGAATTTAATATACTTACTTCTCTTTCAGAGTGTTATATAATTATAGAACCTTGTCTTGATATTTTTATAGATGTTAAAAACATCCGTTATTCAAACGAATGTTAGCATCTTTTTCTATTGCTTAGTTACCATTTGGTACTAAATTTTATCAAATGTCACACAATCTTTAGATGTGAGATTGAATAATATTTTAACATTGTTAGATTTTATAGTTCTTATAAAAACATTGATTTGTTAAACAAGGTTTAGAACTGCAAAACATTTTGGTAGTCTCTGATTTCACGGACGTGTCTAACCAACTTTTTTCAGGGGAAAGCAATCTCAAATTTGCAAATTTTCTAACTAAATTAATTCAAAATTTCCAACTTTTTGTAAGTGACCAATTTTCGAGTGTTTTTTCCAAATTTCCAAAATATTGGGGGGGGGGCGAAGCTTCCCCCCATACTCCTCCACAGGCACGCCTCTAACTGATTTGATTGTTAATTAAAAACAGCAGTGCTACATGCACATGAAAGTTATGTAAAATTTCATTCGTCTTTGAGTCGTCTAATATTACAAACACAATATTTTTCAAATTTGTAAAAAATAATTAGGTAAAATAAATTCTGAATAGTAAAAAATTACTGCGTGGTAATGTATGAAGAAAATAATGGGAGTAATAATCAATTAATTGAAATTACGTCCATCTAAATAACACATTTATAAAATTAATTTTTTCCAAAATTAGCCACAATATTATCATTTCCAATTAAAACATTAATTACAACAAAAAATTTGTATAATTTTAATTTTATTTTGTGGGTTTGATTTCTGCATTTGTTTTTTTAGGATTTAAAGCAATAAAAGTTATCCCCATATACCATATTAAAATAATTTATTTAGAAATGTATTTCTTTATTTTCGATTTAATTTAATTTAAAAAAAAAAATTATCAAAATTTGGGATTCGTCAGCTATAGATTCCCTTCTTTAGTTGCACTCTGACATTCACATATAATAATTGTGATCATACTAGATTTAGGTAGGTACCTACATACATAACTAATATTTTCAAGTTCGTTTTTTTTGCTGTTCGTG
The DNA here is from genome assembly GCA_905340355.1 of Rhagonycha fulva. Classification (NCBI taxonomy): domain Eukaryota; kingdom Metazoa; phylum Arthropoda; class Insecta; order Coleoptera; family Cantharidae; genus Rhagonycha; species Rhagonycha fulva. Next base: position 13,140,292 of record HG996558.1, read on the forward strand.
AAGTTTTGTGAGCGCTATAGTACACATCAAAACTCTGTTTGGAGGAATTTATCCCAAACACTTATTCACATGTAGGATGTGTGGGAATTTTAACCTCTATGTTTAATTTGAAAATATTGGATGGTAGGTACAATATCGTCAGTGTCATCTCCATCCCTATAGTCCTGTATTGTTACACAAAGAAGAAAAATCGATTACTGAAAATTAAATTACTTTTCAGTTAAAATTCCGTCCAAAATGCAAATTAGGTATTGAGAAACAAAACTTAAATTGGAAGTCTGATTAATTATAATTTAGCAATTAATATTTAGTCGTCTAGAATTTCCGTCGTTGAACGGGGGATTATATTTTTAATGGGTTTGGCTTAGATTAGATGTCACAATAATTCTAAAAAAAAAAATATTACAAAATTCTATTGCTACCTTTATAATACTTGAGAAGGTAAAAAAAATATAAGTTCACCAAATTCGATGACCTACATTATTCATTGAAAGTCGACCTTCTCTGTTTCAAGCAAATTCGTAGTCACATATGACGTAAAGTAGAACAATACCGAAGGTAATTAATTATTATTAGAAATTAATTTACCTTAAATCTGATTATTCTAGAATTCGTTTTAAGAACGGACGAGTCGTTCGACGAAATTCAAATTGTTAAATCGGAAATGGTCAGCATCCTGCAGATGAAAATTTATGCAATACGACTGGGTTTTTATAATCGATTAGAATTTCCACATCTTAATTAATCCATATATTTTTGCAAATTGAATTTAGTAATTGTTTTTGCAATTATCAATTAACGGATTTTTTACCTTGGCTTTTAAATTAAAACGACCTCCTTTTAATTTTGTTTTGTTTGTTGTAAATCACTTCGTGACAGACGCGTTGTTTTTTCAGGAGATTGTGACAGGATTACGCATTCATCAATTAAAATTGCTTGTCGATACTTTTGCTAATTATTATTTTTATGGTATTGTTACCCAACCCATATCAATCAAAAAGTTGTTATCCGCAAACTGCGTGCGTATTGGCCTATCAAAATTTTCTGTTTGGTTTGTTTCGTATGGTCGTGTGACAAAAACATCCCCTATATCTAAGCAAGGACCACTTATAAAGCGCTATAAATTTTTCACTTGGTGGGCGGAATTTTCTAAATAAATATCGTCTAACCTTATTATTCTTTACGACTTGGACAATAACGTCAAAATAAGTGATGGATGTGGAATCAATTTATCGCAAGACGATGTATGTGACTCCTGAAAGTGTGTCACTGACAAAAATGATGAAGTGTTTTACGGTTACGTTCCTGGTTATCCCGATTAGGCAGCCGAGTGTTACGGATCCACAAAACAATGTAAAGCCAAATTTTGAGACGATTTTTCATCTTTAGGTTAAACTTTTTATCTTTTGTTTGCTTTTGTCGTATTGACAAAGAGGAAGCTTTTCCATTCCGCATATATTTACATTATCGAGCAAAAAAATTTCTGCGATTGTGGAACACCCTGTGACATAAATTACGCACCCATCCGAAGAAGCCCCTTCGATTTCGTTAAAAAATATTTTATTGGCGCTTTATTTTAATTTATTGAAAATGACGGTTATTGAACTAGCAATAAATCACATTTATGTCAGTTACTAGTGTAGGAAAGTATCGAACATTAAATCAATCTATCAGATAGGAAAGTGGAGATGCAGTAAGATGTAATCTAAAACCTTTTAAACTTGACACCGCAAAATTAGACACTTCTTTTACCAATCGAAACTCGAATTTCTCAATTTCGATAGATTAATTACTCGCACGCACTTGAACAATTCCAATAGAAACCGCACGACAGTTAAATAACTCAACGATCAAGATAAGGAAATTGCTAATGTAAGCCGAAGTTTCTAGCCCAAGGTTTCAATGTATAGTTGTAATTTTTCAACTTGAGGCCTACGTCATAAGAATGTTAATTTAGTGCAAAAATAAACATCAGAATGTTGTAGAAAACATCGCTTCTATCTCTTTCTATCTGTTTGTAACACTTTCTCGTACTTCTCATTAGTCTTTCATTTATTTTCAAACCAAATAATATGTTACGCACCTTTAATCGAGAGCAAACCAATCAAGCGCGGCCGAAAGGCCGCCTTAACTTTAAAGTTACTAATATTGTGACTTGTGTTAAAACAGAAAGTTAGAAAGCTGACAAGCTTAATAATTATCAAATTAGAATTAGAGAGTTCTTACAGGCTGATATAACTGGTATAACCAGGTATCCATTCCATTTGGAATATGCCTACTTTCTTGGAAGTTTTTACGATTCATTTTCCGAGGTGAATCACTTTTTGTCTTCCCTTCTTTGATACTCTAGATCGATTTCACCATAGCGTGTGGATGCCCACTGAAATGCCGAGCTAGGAAATTCTGTCTGGAACCTAGAATTTCCGCTCTGTCATTCCGGAATAATGATCTAATATAATAATTTGCTAGCAAGCTCCTCCTCTTCTTTGGTATCTTTTATAAATGCATACATTTGATTAATTTATTCATTTATTAATAACTAAAAATGTTACAAACTGACGCATTTTTTTTGTTTTGTGCCAATCTTCTCGAGTGAGGGTAAAGATTGAACAACTAAGCCAATGATAATATTTAAAGGATCTCTTGTATCACAGTTCACAGACAATGCATGTATACATAGAGGTTTCACTAGGTACTAAAATATGTCACAAATAAACTGCAAAATTTCTTAATTTCACAGATGGTTTTCCTTTAGACCATTTAAACTTATAGACACGCCTTGATTTTCAAGCAATGAAGCAAACATAAGTGACGTCACTGGTGGGTTAAATGCTAAGATATACCTGTATATACCAACTACAAGTGAAGAAAATAGTTTATTTTAGTTTACCATTTAGTATAATATATAAGCAAGCGCTAAGAGGCCATGCAGGCCCAGGGCTGATGACGATAAATCGCCATTTACCTGCTTAATTTATCTTGAAAACTTTTGCGTGTGTGCCGCAGCCGTATTTACGGTAATGACGTCGACACAAATATCAGGATTCACTACAGAGTGTAGATGTCCACCGGAAGGCCGAGCCAAGAAATTTTGTGCAATCCGCGATTTGAACCCAGAATTTCCGCTCTATACTCAACCAGCGATCACATCACTCCACTGCTGTGGCTTACCATTTAGTATACCAAGTTTAAATAGTCTAAGGGTTTTCCTGCTCCTTCTGAAGATCAGAGTGATCACTACGTTACAATAACTCACATCTGATTGGTTTCTAAACTTATTTTTAAATTGGTATTGAATGAACCAAGGAGAAGCACAGTTTAACGGGTGGGGGCGCTCATATTTTAAAAACCACGTGCACTAAAGGAAGCTTATTGTAGCCTACTCTTGACTCCACCTATGCTAAGATGTTAGATGAATTGTGAGGTGGAGACCCGTCAGAGCAGATCTCGGCGATTACCGCAGTACCAACAGCGTAGATGTCCACTGAAAGGGCAAGATTTAAGAAATTCTATTTGGTTCTATTCTAAAGCTTCTTTTTTCTGCGTTCCCTCCTCCCCCGCCTTCCCACAAGGTTCTGTAGGTGCAGTTCCAATTGGTTCTACACCCCCCAGCTGCACGAGTTTGATTTACGCAGGATTAGAACCCAGAATTTTCGATCCGTAATACAACCAGTGATCACATCAATCCACCTCTGCTGGCAGCGCAGTAATAACTGTAGTCATCAAAAGTTTTACAAAATATTTATTTAAATTTTTGGTAGTGGTACCTACTTTTTGATTCTAATTAAATTATTTTTATTAAGATTGAATTGAAAAATTTACTGATTTCACTTAAAAATTGTATAACTTTTAACCTCTTATTCCTAGAATGTTCTGGAGGGTATTCCATACCCCCCAGACCCCCCGGTCCCGATACCACAACATATTAAGGAATCTATTTGGAACGGTTACGGAACGGCAATATAAATAAATATATTAAGGGTAGTTCACACTACATGATTTATCATATGACTTAGTCATAAGAAAAGTCATGGCTAAAATCATACCATCACAACAGCCAATCATAAAAGCCATAACTTCTATAATATCAAAAATCATATAGTGTGAACGTAAAAAAATCCCGTATATGAGAAGTCATGTGACAAGTCATATGATAAATCATGTAGTGTGAACTACCATTTAGACTACCAATACATACAACTTCACGGTTTGTCGGTTTAGGCCGCTAAAGGCGCCACTTAAGCAATATTTCTAAATTTGTATGTAAATACCATAGATTTTATTTTACATAATATAATATAGGATAATCTAAAAAAAAAAAGTTTCTCGAGAGAGACTGAAACTCCTAGAGAGCGCGTCCCCAGGTGGCGGATAGAGGAATACTCGGCCCCGCAAGGCAGGGTAGGTAGGAAATAACATACTACCCGCGGATCAAACAGATCACACTACGGGACGACCACCTGTTCCGAACAAGTCCCATCAGTTCAAAGGAGCCTTTGGCTCCAGGAAAAGTCAATTATCCTGAGAGCAAATAAGATCCATTCCAACCCGCAATTGGGCCAGAGTGGAATGATAAGACCTAAACCTTCAAGTTCAAGTTCTAATAATGATGATTTTTACACCAAGAAATACAAGGCCCTTAATCTCCAGCACTCCCAGATGTCTCGATTACGGCAGCAATCAAAAAACCAGAAAGAGAGAGGGTGCTAAGAATCTCTGAGTTGGACCGGGCTGCCACAAGACGACGTTATGGATCGGAACTTATAACATTCTACATCAAGCTTGTGGCCGGCTTTAATTGGATCCAAGAGGCAGGAAATAGGAAAAAGTGGAGAGAACTTGAAGAGGCGTATATTCAAAAATGGATGTAAATAAAACGCTAATAAAGAAGAAAAAGAAATGCATTAGACCATGTAGTGTAATGTATTTGGTACATTCCAAACGGAACGTTGTACTGTGTTGGTATTTGTCACCGGGGGGTTTGGGGGGTATGGAATAGACGAAGTTTGGCGGAAAAATTTTTTTTTACTATTTTTTGTGTATTTTTTGGTTTAATATGGTTATGCTGTTCTATCTGGAAAGTTTTGTGAGTATTAAACAAAATTTAGTGTTATATCTTATAAAAATCTTCCAATAATAATAATCAGTGCCGGATAACACAGTTAGCAAAAGTAGCTAATGCTACAAATCCCGTGGGGGGGGGGAAGCAAAAAGTACTAAAAGGGAGTAAAAAGAAGTATAAAAACAAGAAATTAACTAAGAAGTAATTTTAAATAGTATTTAATTTTTTTAAGATTTAAGGCGCACTGGCGTAATCCGGCGCTACTAATAATTAATTTATTGTAATCAATCATATCATAGAAAAAGGAAGAAACGCTCATTTTTAAAAATAGCAGGGCTCCCCCGCACTAGCTTATTCCGGCACTGTGTAGAGATTTATTTAAAGTTATTATCTTCACTAGGTTTCAATAAAAATCTAATTATTTAATTTATTTCTAAATAATCGCCTCAGTCACACCACGTTAAGAACCTACCAAACCAACCACTGCTCTTGCACTGGTGAAAACCTGCACTTCCTTTTTATTAAAAAAAGAAAAACATGAATTCTAAATCAAACAAAAAGAGAGTTAGATTTTATCACCTTATTTACCCTGTTTAATTTGTTATAACCAGCAAAATGATATATTTAATTGTTGATTGCTTAAGAGGTTTCGACTACCTCCAATTTGCAAAATATACGAGTAAACATAAATCGCATTGAAAAAAAAAGTAACCGAGTATATATTTTCGTAAACATTTAAGCGCCGCGCCGGTGTAAATGTTCCCGAAAATAAATTATAGAAGCGATCATAAATCTTACACTTAAAGATTAGCGTTACTATTTTGAAAATTTCTTATTCTAATGTAAAATTAAATTGTGTAGATTCTTGGAGCAGTGATAATACTTTGATACCAGATATTTACATTCTCTATAAAAAAAAAAGTTTATTGTACTGAGCATTTAAGTTACTCGAAAGTGTGATATCTTAAAATAATATTGCAGGCCTTAATTTATTCATACCACGTTTTGAAAGTTTGTCTAAAATTTTGAAGATAATCCAGTGGGATAACAAAATTTCAATAATTATCATGAAAATATTGTCAGGGAAATGTAGGAGCTTAAACTGGCACTAAAATTTTTGTTTATTCAATTAATTGAATTTAAAAAAATTCCTATCTTATAAAAACAAATTGCAATGTTATGAGTAGTAATCACTAACTTAATTCTTCTTGTTCCTTTAATCGCTCTCATTAATTTATTATCAAGAAAAACATTTACTAAACTGTATTTAATTTACATAACTCCCTTATTTAATTAGAATAATTTCATGAAAGTCATTTATATTTTATAAGTGCTGAAGAATTTATGCAAGGAAAGGTTTGTAAATATAGAAATAATATGACGTTTTTATTATTGAAATATCCGGCTAATGTTCTACATTTTGACTAATTTTAAATAAATTTTATAGTAGTAGACGTTGCCACTTTGATTGGTTTTAAATTTTATTCATTATAAAAATTTCTGCTTGTAATAATTTCGAAATTTAGATCAACATATGCAATATAATGCGATGTTAACCAATATGCAAAAATAGGTACCCTTGATATTAAAATCGGAATTTTCCTATCCTAATACATCAGATCGAAGCGAGCAAATCGCTTAAGAATTAAAGTTAAAATTGGATCTAGACGAAAATATTTAATAAGACCATTTTTTTTCTTGTGAACAAATTTCTTCACTAGTCAGATTTTTTAGTCAAATTTCAATTACCCAGATTTATGAGGATAACGAACAAATATAAATGTAAAACAAGAAAAAAGAGATAAACTTGTAATGTGGAATAAAAAGGAAATTATATAGGTAAAAATGTGGCAATTTTAACCGTCAATGTATTTGGCTTGGCGGTCACTTAAAAAGTTTTTGAATAATGTAAAAGCTTAGAAAAGGTCAGGATTTGCAGATTATCATTTGCATTTAATTCAAAACTTTAATATTATAAATCATTGGTGTCAAACCAAGAAAAACACATGTAAATTTTCAGTTTAAATTTTCAGTCTTTAGTTTACAAAATGTTCCGTATTAAACATAATTATAATAATTATATTGATTTAATCAATTTTACGGATAGGTACCTAATTTGAAAATGAAATTCATAGATAAACAAAAGAATTATATAGAATATTCTGTCTGTCTGTCAGTAAGAGTGTAATATTTTTCGATGGTACTCACTTTATTTTCAAAACACACTTATTTTTAAAGTTATAAATTACCTCTTTCCGTGGAACCAAATTTGTAATAATTCAACATAAAATATAATAATTTGCTAGAAAGCTCCTCCTTCATGTCATTTTAGATTGGTTCACTCATTTATTATAAAATACAAAAATGTTAAGTAACTATGAACTATGATTTATCCTAATCTTCAGATCTAAGATGCAAGGTCAGATTCTCAGTAAGTGAGACCGAAGACTCAATAGTCGAGATTCATTCTAATATGTAGATAATTTTTATTAAGATTGACTTAGCAAAGTTTACTGCGTACATCTAAAACTTGTGCAAATTTTAAACTTCTGGTTCTGGAGGGTATTCCATACCCCCCAGACCCCCCGGTTGTTATACCTATATATACATATTATTTTTTTAATAATTTAGACTTTAAGAAATAGTGTGATACGACTGAGCAATAAATTATTGTTATTGTAATTAAGATAATAAATTTTATTTCAAGTTTTTGATGATTAGAACAGACAATTGTACTTGTATTATTTGTAATATTGCATAAAACTGACACCTTTAAATAATTTGGAGTATTGAACAATGGGATCACAGATTCAATCGAATAAATTCTAATAATTGCATTTACTTTGCAGAATAATTTCTTTACTCTAAACTTAGTACAAATATCTACAATGTTAGAAATTACATTATATTATATAACACAAAAATAAACTATAAAATCTGCGCCGCTGTTTGTTTTGATACCCTTATAAATTTTTGGTATGATATCCAAGTGGGTAAATTTTTAAAATTAATCTCTAAAATTTACAAATAAACTGCATTTTTAATTTTACTTGATTGTTTAAATTTTAAAATTATCCATGACCAAATGCCGAGCAATTATGGTCTATATACATTGTTGTCTTCCAAAAATAGCCATAATTAGAGGTCTTTACTGATTTATCTACAATTGAAAAAAGTCATTCGTTTAAAGAATAGTGAAATTTAAAAATATAAAGTTGGTGAAATACAAACAGTAGTAAAATTTTGATACCTATGTCTTTTTGTGCCAGTAAGCAAGCGACCTATTGGTGAATGTAGTGCTTTACGTCCAAATTTCAGTAACTTGGTTGTTACATGGTATAAAATTTTTTGACGTACTAAAATTATCCTTTTTATTTAATTAAATTTTATTACAAGTTTAAAAATATTTTATTTATTTAATAGGTGTTTGATCCTCAATACAAAGTTAAAACAAATTTTTTTACATTTTTCTGACACCTAATTTTATTGAATTTATTTTATTCTTTAAGAGACACTCATAATAACATTCTTTATTTAACAAAAAATAAGAGGTATAAGCTATCCGGAGCACTAAAGATTGGCTTTACTAATTGCTCGAAAGATCTTCCCTTATCGAAAAGAAAAAAAACAAATCAAATAAAAGAAAAAAAAAGGGAAGAGAATTTTTGTCGTTCTTAGAACAACATCGAATTTAAAATAATTTCAAGTTTTACAAAAATGTTTTTTTTAGAAAACCTTTAGTGTAATTGGTGATCACTTGACGGTTTTTATAGTTCTACTTCAAGAACATACAAAACGAACTTCTAAAACAATTAAAAATTATTTGACGAGATTTTATTTCTGTAGAGAGATAAAAGCAAAAGAAGTAAGAAGTTAACTTATTGATATTGCATTAAAATTCAATTCAAAATAAATAGAAATCAATTAAGTTCGTGTCAACATAAAATCCGTCAATGGTATTTAAACACTTTGACGGATTTAAAAATTGCGGTTCTTGCATTTCTACACCTTTTGTCGGTTTAATTTTAATATTTAATTGCATTTATTTTAATTAACAGTTAACATCAAAGAAGAGAAAATTGACCGATATGAAAGCTTACAAATTTTCACCTTATTTTTTCAGAAATTGCTAATTACTAAAATAAACAGGCACTTACTCGTTTCCCCTTCTGAAAGGAAAAATATTTACTCGAGTATTTACTGCTTCATAAATGTAAATCAAATCAATCAATATTTGAACAGGAAATTTAAAAGTCTACGGTTTGTGCCGAAACAGAAATATTTTAAAATTTTAATTAGAAAAAAATTTAATTAAATCATCTTTATTGTGTAGGTATTTCAAAGAAGAGAATGCAAAGTTTACTGGCGAGGTGAAGGAACCCAAAAGCAAACTTAAAAAAAAAAAAAAAAAAAGTTGTGGTGGAGCATCTAAAAACCAAATTATACGGGTGCTGTTTTGAAAAATTTGCACTTTAAACCATATCACCTTTTGTATCTTATTCCTGTTTTCTATCAAGACCATCCCTATTTTAAGCCACCCCCGTATTAAAATTGTAAAATTCCGATGAAATGAGCTTCAGTTCGGTAAACTTTTCGTTGAATGGAAAACTGCGTGGGTAGCCGTAACCAAGCGTTCGTAGGCGTATTTGCTTTTGCTAAATAAATATTATTTCGTTACGCTTTGTTACATCATCTACTTTATAATGTGCAAAAGACAGTAAAATTTGCTAGGTAACTTCGATAAAAAATTGTAATATAAATTAAAATTGTTTAATTTACTCGTTGTTCTAATTTTCTTTCATCGTTTTTTAACTTGCAAAAAAAATTATTAACCGAAGAACAGTGAGCCTAAGTGAAAATTGTGCACCGGTACCTACCCTAGAATTTTCAATCACTTAAATTACGTTATAATTATTTTAATCTATTTTATATTATCATCTTAAATTATTATTCTCCGCTTTCCTCTCGGTACTTTATTCTAAAAAGAAAATTAAAATAATATTTATTTTGTGATTCGATAGCATTTCCAAAAGATAAAATTTAATTTATGTTTTTTCGATCGAAGTTTATAAACGAGAAATGGAATGCAGAATCACTAGGACACAGCAAACAAAATTAATTCAAAAACTTCCAAGTAGTTTTTGTATTAAATTGGTGTAATACTACAATACTGTTCCACTTTTAAAATTTTTACACACATAAATTTGTCGACTCGGTAATTTGTAAACTTGGCCAAAGTTTGATTAGTAATTTATGGTTCAGCACAATATACAACCGCGATAATACTTTCTACGATAAAATGGAAATAATTTAAATGCGGTCAAAATACTGCGAATTAAAATGAAAAAGTTTAGTTTTGTTTTTAATTTAAAAGTTTGATACTTCATAATATTCGCCACTATGTTTCGTTTTCGCTCACTCTCTGAAACCAGCAAATGTGGATGCAGATTATTTTGAATGGATGGTTCCTCTTTGGGGCTTTTACCTTAAATTTCTGATATCAAAATTATGTTGAAAATTAATCATCGAATCCGATTCTACTTTTAAGCAAAAAATTTTATTTGAAATTTATTATCCATTCTATTTTGGGGCAGCTGAAAGCAATGTCTCTATTTATGATTTTTACCTTTAATTACGATTGCGCTTTGTTGCTCAAGGTGCGAAATTCAAATAAATAATTTGTTGTATTACAAATGTCAGTTATCAATTTAACGTCCGTTGTCAATAATTTTACTTGTTAACAAATTCAATAGTTTAATTTGCAAGATATCGCCAGACGTTAAGTTAAATTTAATTTTAAGTTAAACCAATTATTGGTTGAATGATTTTAGGGTGTGTAATAAAGATTATTTTTCACCTAAATCAAAAGTTAACTCTAAACAAATATTTCATCTTTAATACCAAAGTTTTATTTGACATCAATTTGGGATTTTTCTACTACGTGAGTCTGCGAAAAAGCAAAAGAACGACAGAAATGTTGATTAAATTGAAAAAAGGAGAAGTAACTGCAATTGGTTAAACCTGCCAGCAAAAAGATGAGGTACATAAATCTCAAAATGAACAAGTTTGAAGTTGGAAGTAACTACGAAAGGTGGTATGACACAATATACAGATGTGTGTACACCAAAGCTAGCCATAAGATTGACAGAAAATTGTAAACTGAACAAGCTGGTCACATGCAGATTATTCTGGGCCGGTTACACAACAAAGATATATTTGCCAAGTGTTGGAGATGTTGCAAGGCCGGTCACCGCGCGGAAGCTTGTAAAGCGGACCCGCACCAGGAAACAGCAAAGGCAGCAGGAACGTGTCCAACCAACTTTTTTCAGGAGGGAGCAATCCCAAATTTGCCAACTGAATTAAATCAAAATTGCAAACTTTTTGTAAGTTTTGCAACTTTTTGTAAATTTAGACATAAAAAAATGCCAAATTGACTAACTTTTGAGTGTTTTAGCCAACTTTTTGCCAAATTTCTAAAATATTGAGAGAAAGCTCTCCTCATCCCCCCCCCCCATGGGCACGTCCCTGGAAGGCATTAATATTGTAATTAATGAGGTAAGAAGAAAAGCTTTTCCGAAAGAACAAAGCTTTTCAAAAAGATGAACCAAGTACCGAAAGGATAAAGAAGAAGATCGAGATGACAAGTTCATAACGAAAAGTCCAACCGACAATGATGAGGGTTATTTAGCCAAATTTCGACCGACCGAGCTATGTATTTTGATTTTACGTGCAGACTGTGATACTGAGGCATACATTTAAGTCTATGAGGAGGTTTTCAGTGGGTGAAAATTCTACACTACTAGTGAAACAAGCCACAGCCGTGGAGTAATGTGACCGCTGATTAAGTACAGTGGGTATTTGTGTGCCTCCTACATGGAGTTTTGGAATCAAGCATTGTCAACCCCACCTTTAACTCGACTTTTATTTTTTGAATAACTTTCTCAAAATCAACTCTTTTCCCTTCCAAGAAATCAACTCTTTTACTTCCGTGTTTTATTTAGAAAACTAGTGCCCAAATATTATTTTTTCCTAAGTTAGTTGCCAAAGATCGTCTGAGTTACAACGAGAAGAACTCACAAACCGTGTACGCGCGACCGACGCTTTGGTACTGGATGGGGGTGTAATCAGCGTTGCCACAGTTAAAAAATAAAAGGAACTTCTTGAAAACTAAAAATGTACTAAATGATAGTGAAAGGTACTGAGGTTTAAATTCTACCAATTTTTCCAGCCAAAATTCGGGAGGGAAGGCAAAAGAGGCAGCCATCTTTGCCATCTTTCAAATCAGAGAAAGATTTTGTAAGGAACATAAACTACACAATACTTAATTTAAGTTCATTTTTTAATGAGATATATTTGATATAATTTTCAAAAATTGTTTCTATTTTCTAAAATATCTGGACCCATCCCCCCAAAATGTAAAGAAACAAGTGTGAAACCGGGGGGTCTGGGGGGTATGGAGTACCCCCCAGCACAAAGAAGTAACGAGAAGGCTTTTCAAAATTGATAACAACACAATAAATTTAATTCTAAAAAAAAACATATTTCTCTTCATCATACCTGACCTCCCAGACACCCCGGTTTTTTAATTGTTTACTTTTAAAAGTACCCTCTATGTCAGGGAAAGATAAATTTCAAGAATATCAACTACATAATACTGAATTTTATCTTATTTTTAAGTATTTTTTTTTCTAGGGTGGCCAAACCAATTAGATATTTCAAAATGTAAATAAATGAGGAGTTTGGGGGTATGGAATACCCTCCAGCATATGGAACTTTAAAAATTGATAAAACCGCAAATTTAATTCTAGAGACAATATCTTTTCTTAATAGCTGGAGGGTTATCCATACCGCCCAGACCCCCCGGGTTTCGATTGTTTACTTTCAAAAATATCCTCTAGATAGACATTAATATACAGTGTTTTTGGTTTAATATGGAAAGCCTTGATTGTTATCTTTATCTTTAAAAAAAATAGCGTCACCAAAGTAAAAAGTACTGAAAAAGTACATATGTACGGACGGTGGCAATGGCAACACTAGGTGTAATCCCTTAGCTGGCCTGTCTGCCATTTCATCATAGATCAGCGGGGCAAGTGGCGTAAATTCAAGCAATTTGTGTTTCACTTTCTTGGTACCATATGGTGCCAAGGGAGTTTCTGAAAGTAGTTCAGTAACCAGCACTCTAATTTTAAAAATTTCTGAAACATATAATGATAAAAAACCATCCAAAAAACAATAATAAAGCAAAAAATTTATAAACCGTTGCAAATAAGGCTTATATTTTAAAAATTAAAATTTTTTTATATGAAATAGCATTTAACGACAATTGATTATGTGCCGTTAGAAGATTAGCACCGCCAATCGCATAAGTTTTTCTTCAAAAATCATTCAATACATAATTTATGTATCCAGCGTAAATTTTTGTCTACATCTCCTCCGCTTCCGCTCCGTACGCTCCGAGACATTTTGACTAGCGTTGTGCTAATTAATAATATCCTTGGGGCCCATCCAACTTGGCAAATATGCTAATAGTAAGAGGGTGAATCTTTCTTTTTTTTTTGTAAATTTAAGCCTAATAAGCAGTGAACAACAATTTTGATGTTAAATGCTCCTGCTGCTTCCGTGTTACTTTACCACACCCAGCTTAAAGCGTATGTAAATCTACACGGACGAGTGACAGAATGATCACCATGTTCAATTTTCGTGCAAAAATTGGAAACTTTAACATCAATTATTAGATAAACTAATCGATATACAACATTCACTCATATCTAAAACGCTTTAATTTAATGATATTTATCAAATTCCGTTGAGGTTTCTTTAATAAATATAACATTTTTCTAGTGCTGCTTATTAAACTAGACCCATTTTCCTTACTTTAAAATACAATGCAGCTAGGATTGCTATTAATTTTTTACCTTTCATATTAAACATCATACAGTGTAGGATATTCCATACTCCCGATCCAAATACCACGACATGTTAATATATCAATTTAGATTGTTTGCATTTTAATAACATCACTGATAAAATCTACATTATAATTATTCGGTCATGGAAAAGTTGTAACAAATTAATTTATTTTGTATTTTCAATCTCATTAAAATTAATTAACTTTAATTTTCCTTGATGTAAACCTGCAATTTCACTTATTAAACTGATCCTAAAAATTATTGTGTACTCTAATTTTTCAAGATTTTAAACGCCGCGCCGTGGGCGATTTATCTTTATTTATTACCCTCACCTTTCGTGTATTTGTTTTTGATGAGACAATACATCAAGTTTTTCTGTTTATTATTGCCATCAATACCATATTTTTGTTTTTGTAGTTAGTAAAAAGTTAAACAAATGTTTTTTATTTTTTTGGACAACCAGTTACTGTGACATTACAAATGTCAGTTTTACATTTAGCGTCAGTTGTAACAATTTTCAATAAAAAACAACAGTTTAATTTTAAAATAATTATGTTAAGTTTAGAAGTTAACACAAAACACAAAATAAATTTTGATTTAGTGTGGAAATTTTGTCGCGTGCTGTCGTCAAAATAATAATTATTTACATCTAATCTATGGTAACAAAAAGTCATATTTTTGTTTTGCATATTGTAATTAGAGCCACTATCGTTTTAAAATTTTAAAAATTTATGCAATCCGTCTCTGTGTGTATTCTCCTATCAGTCAGGGTAAACACAGATCAAAACACAAAATTTCAAATAAATAGTAATCAATGCTTTTCTTTACACTTCGTTTGTTTACTGGTCAGAAACATTTTAATTTTATTAAAAGGATTCAAAAGCAACACAATGGGGTCCTCGAGTTATTTGAAGTACTTGGCGCCTAAAAAAACTCCTTTGAGTTTCTAAGAGGGTAGAGGAACTTGCACCCTATTTACACAGATAAAGGGATTGAATTTTGCTATAAAGATATCAAAATACCGAAGAAAACCTTTATAAAGATTCTATCAAAATGTTTGACGTAAAAGGGAACAAATTAATGCTTAAAGACCTATTTGGTTTTATGATCCCTTTTATGCCGTTTTAATATGCATTAAGTGTAATACGAGGTGGATGCGTAAAAAAAACACTTTCCTTTAATCGAATAATGAAATTAGTGGTTGTTACGTAACTCTGTTACATAAATTGAATATCAATTTTGTAGTGAGGTAGAACACAAGAACACAACATAGAATAAACATAAATCTGTAATTCCTAGTATATTTCACAAAAGTAAAACAAGAATCGATGCTATCATCTTGTCCTTTAAACATGGACGGAATCGCTACATACATAATGCATAAGTTAACCGTAATTCTACTCGGCCTATCGATATTGGAAGTCTCTTGGTAGATTTTCTTGATTATATTACAACTTAGGGCAAAGCGTGATACAAAAACCTTTTGATATCGCAAAAAGGGAAACATAAAACGAAACTTTTCAAACGTATAGTTCGCCGTAGTGAAATTCATTTTACAGGTGGGGGTGTTATGCGGCGTTCACCTGTTCAGGTGGTTAGTGATTGTCGTTTATCCATTGCCCAAATAAGTAAATCCAAGTACAACGCAGAATATTAAGTGGTGGGTAAATTTATTATTGGTAACCAAAAGTAAAAAGTTTGTTCGTTTTGAGGAATCAGAACTTGTGCAAAATGACACACCAGATAACACCTAACACCTTCCAAAGTAAAAGGTTATTTTCATAACTAAAACTAATATGACCCATTTAGGAACCTAATAAACTGCCGGTTTACTAATAAACTAGATTAATAAAAAATAAACTAAACGATGGCGAAACTAAATTTACAATTTGGCTGACACATTTTACGATTGCGTACCTACTAATTAATACATGGTTTTCGAACCTACCGCTAATTAACTCGGATATTAAAAATTATTTAAAATGTACTTATTCATAATCAATAGAACGTTGATTTAATGCAATAAATGCCAATAAATTCGAATTAATTGATCGTAATTGTTTACATAAACCGTGGCTACGCCTACTTGGTCATGAAAGTTGATATTGCGAAAAATTTATTGTTAAGCAAATTTATGATTTGTTAATCTGTCAATAAGTAGACAATTTTATTAAATAATCCGAGTTCGAGGTTTGTTAATCAAGTGGAATTTAAATTAGCACTGCTCGATTTTCTTATGCTTGTTCTGGTTTACTCTGATTTTGTGGACAAAGAATATTATTTTGGCGAAAATAACCAAGATTTAAAAATAGAATTTGGATTGCAATGTTGACATTTGTAATATTGCAACTAACTTTCAAATTTCCCACTCCTATTTCCGGTTTAATTAAACTAAATTTCCGTTCTAACCTAACCTAATTATTCCTAAGAGTATTTAACATTTAACATCAACACCAAAAAGTGCGTCTTTTGAAACTGCAGATATCTTCACTTTTTTTAACTTAAAATCTTGGATTGGTTAGCCCACTTAAATCTTTGTGATGTTCTAAATGTCGTTTCTCCACTCGGCGTCAGTGATTTAACAA
The DNA here is from genome assembly GCA_905340355.1 of Rhagonycha fulva. Classification (NCBI taxonomy): domain Eukaryota; kingdom Metazoa; phylum Arthropoda; class Insecta; order Coleoptera; family Cantharidae; genus Rhagonycha; species Rhagonycha fulva. Next base: position 13,156,848 of record HG996558.1, read on the forward strand.
TAAATGCAGTGCTTTAATTCTCAAAGGCTAGAAACTTAAGTGAATTTGGCCTTAAATCTACGTCGCATCCTGTATAAGGTGGAGCGTACAAAAGGAAGCACAATTTTGTAATACACAAATCATTACTTAAACTTTAAAGAATTATTTCGTTTTAAATTAAGATAATTTTAGCAAACCCTTTCGCTAACGTTATAAGGGTAGTTTTCTGTCATAAGATAATTCGTTTAGCACTTCGTGATGACAAGGCCGTCGAGAAAACTTAATTAAAATAAATGAGTTTTTAATCCAATTTAATTCAGAATAATCTTGGAAAAATTAGTAAACCTTTAAGGAAATATTTAACATTGTTGCTAAATCTCTTGAAGCTTTCAAGGCTTAGTTTCACTTTAGGTTTGATTGGGTCTAAATTAATAATTAAAGAAGTTATGAAAACAAAATTTTTTGAATGTCCGAATCATGTAAGTACATACATCTCTCAGAAAACCAGTAGTCTTCGAACAGATACATAAAAGATAAAATTGTAATTAAAGTGATCTATCAAGTTTCCCTTGTAATTTCATGAACACGCAAAAAACTAATTAGCCTTTTTAATTTTATTACCACCTTTATCGCTGTTACGGCTCAATTTAGTAAAATTGTAAAGGTAACAGTAAAGCTAATCATGTTGCTTAACGAAAATTTTTAATCTTCAGCATTTCGTCAACTCCCATTTTATTAAATAATACCTTGTCAAATTAAACATTTATAAAGTGGATAATAACGTGCACGCTTAAAACTAACCCTGTAATTTGAGCTCTTAAAAAAACTTAATTGCCTGCACCGCTTAATTTTAATTGAAAGTTACGTTTTTTCATTTTACTTATGAATAATTTGCTAAAAATGGGATTCCCCTATATTGCCTTTCTTCGGTTTCGCTTGAGTGGCTACTTGTTAAATTACAACAAATTCATCATCTCGATTTATGCGTAAACGCAACTTCTTAACCTTTTGCTTTTTATTGTTCCCTTTGTATACTACTGAAAATCATAAATTTTAAAGAAGAGGAAAGCACTAAGCACGTCTTTTCAGGAGTAAGAATATTTTTCTCCGAAAGTTTTACTTTTTATTATGCTGAAAGCAGTGTTTCTTCATAATGGGTGCCGAGTCACCCACAAAAGGTTAAATATTTTGTAAACAAATACTAAAGGTACTATATTTTCTTTTGGTGTTTAGAAACTTTGGGTGGGTCTCAGAACTGTCATTATTAACATAGTGGATCACCCTCGTAATCGAAACCAAAAAAAGATTTAAAAAATTGCGGCAAATGCAAAGTTTTCCAACTTTCCTTTTAAGTTTATTATACAATCTGTTTGATTTAATTTGAAATAAAACGTAAAATAGTCATTCGATCCAGTTTAATTGAATGTTAATCTAAGGAAACTTGCGTGGAAAGCATAACGTCGATGAAAAACGGAAGTGGAAAATCGGGTCAGCAGGAATAGAAGCTATGAAATCGTAAAATTTAAAGTTTTATCAAATACTGCTTTGTGCTTTTATATCGGCAATTTTATAAAAATATAATAAATAATAAGAATTTTTGCGACTTATGGGTCTTTAAATATATATTGGGGAAAGCTCAAGACGAGAAATTTTATTTTAAAAGTTTTTATTAACTTTTTATTTTAATTTTTCCAACTTCTGTGCATTTTTATTTAACCATTTGTTACTCTTTAATTTACCTTGCTTATTTAATGTGTGGTTAAAGAAGTAAGTAAACAACGTTTTCGTAATTCCTGTCGACATTTTGAGTGTTTCGATTTGTCATAATAAGAATTTTAGTGGAGACAAGTTGTCTCATAAGAAAACTGTCGCTTTTGGCACCAATTTTGGCGTCAATAATAATAACTGTCATCACATTGTAGCTAAAAGCGTTGCACATAACAACAGAACTCAAAATAAAATTGCACTCGAAGGTGCAATTTTAAGTTTTTTGAAAAATGCTTTATAAATCTCATAATTTGAAATTTAACCAACTTGTAATTTAGTTACCAAAGTGCTAATTCCAAGACATGCTGATATAAAATATTTATTTGAAATGATCTAATATTGATTAGATGTTTAATATTGATCTTTGTGACCAGGGAAAACCTTCAAAGCATAGACAGAGTTACAGAGCTTGGGCTTAATCAAACATAAAATGACATTTCTAATGCGCCTCTAATTGGTCTGTTTATTTATTATCAACTTAAAATAAAATCCTCTGCGGCCTTCAGGCCGCATATACCGATCAATCTATTTATTACGGTATAAAAAGTTCAAATATTAATTAACTCAAATTTACTGAGTTGGGTTGCCTCACCCAAAGTTTTCTTTTGTGTCATTGTTGATTTCTGCTACTTTAGTGTTAAATTCCGGTTCCAAGAGAAAATGAACAGCTTTTACATAAACCAGATTTTATGAAATAGAATCAAAGTGAGAGTCATATTACTACTACTATTTTTTACTATTAGATGATTTTTGAATTATTACATTATTGACAACTAAGTTGACATTTCAAAAGAACAATTTGGTAGTATGCAAAATTAATGCAAAAATTAGTTTTTTGAATTTGGTTTCGTTCACAAGACCCGATTCAAATTCAAATTTATTGGAAGTTTTGATTTCTCTTAATTATGAGATTGTTATATCGATATAATTATTAGTGTTGCTCCACCACTTGTCATCCAGTCATTATCTTACTTTGACATTCAAATCTATCGAATTAATTTAAGCTTAGCTTTTTGATAAAAACATGAGTAAGTCTCAATAGATCCTAATAAAATGTTTAAATCAAAATAAAACCAAAATATTATTTATTTTAAAATTAAATTATTAGAAATTATCAAAATGGTCCGTATAAGACGTATCACTATTGATCTCATCGTCCCAATTTAAATTCTATTCCATATTTCTATTACAGCAAAATTTTTGGGATTTTAATTTTTTAAAAAAATTGATTACGAATCTGTAAACCAACGCAGTCAATAAAATTTATGCACAAAAAGAGGTAAGAATTTTTAAGTCTGATTTTGAAAAATCAAAACTTCGATTTTTAAATACAACAAAATTTATATGTTAAACAAGAAGTTAGTTTAAAGCGCGACTAACGGATTAACGACTGCAGGGAATACAAAATAAAGCAGGAAATTATTATTTCGATCCCAGTTTTTATTTCGATTTTATTTTTCGGAAGTTAGAACTAACTTTTTGTATGTTTCCTTGAAATTCAATTTAAACATAAATTTTGAGTTTTTAAAGTATTGGAGAAAAAATGTATTAGGTAACAAAAGCACAAAATGAACGAACTGAAAAATATTATATTACACAAAATTTGTTACGAGGATGACGAAAATGTAATATAAAAAATTTAACAGTGACATTTTCGATTTTGTTATTTTGAACGGACCAACAGGCGACTGTGGAATTCAAATCCGTAAATAATTATCCGTAGTTGCTTAAATTTCACTCCATGCCACTCTACTGGAATACTTTCAAATCAAAAAGTTAAAATCAAATAAATACCCTGAACTCTTAAATAAACGTTTAATCTTTTCCTAGAAATCTTCTACAACTTCTTTTTAATGCAGTCTTTAATTCATAACGAAGAAATAATTATTTAAGTTGAAAGCTAGGAACGCCGTAAATTAAGGGGTAAACGAAGCTTTTAACGAAATTAGCCACTGTCGGAAATACAGAAAAAAGCAGAACGTAATTTCTTTAAACTCAGTTTCATTCTCGATTTTTTGATCCAAAAAAATTAGAACTCAATTTCTATAAAAGGGATGCTTTAATATAAATGTGGTTTCCTATGAATTTAAGTTTAAATAAAAATGATTTTTTAGAATTTTGTAAGAATGAGCATTAAAAATAAGAAATTCATTGATAGGTATATTTAACTGAAACAAATTAACTCTTCATAAATGAATAATACGTTTAATTTAATCATAATTTTGATTTAGTACGGTTGTTGCTCGGAGTTACTTTATAATGTTGAAATGTTGGGTATTAATCAATATAAGGCAAAAGATTAACTAACAAAAAGAAAGAAAAACTGAGGAAAATTTTTAAATAAAATTTTTTATTGTTTTGTTCAAATTAGATTAAAATCCGAATTGCTTCAATTTCCTGAAAATTTTTAATTAAAAGACAGTATAATAGTTTAATTAGTTGCATACAACTAAAGCGCTAATATTCAAAGTGTTGAATACTCAATTAAATTAGGAAACAACATTTAATTTAAACGAATTTAAATATTTATCTATTTTTAAAATATTTTGCATAACAATCAGAGTTATTTTACTTAAGAAGTTAATAATAGAAATTAAATTAAAATAAATAAATTTTCATAAATTTTTTTCAATTGCATTATAAATAACTAAAATTTTAATAAGCAAGAATATATTTGTGTATACGAAATTAATGTTTATATTACGTGAGAAAATTATTGTATTGGCTTCTTTATTAGACGTTCATCGACCCAAAATTGTTATCCTTTAGTTTATTCTTAAATAGGGAATATAATATTATAACTTTTACTTAAATTTGTATTAAAAATTGTCGTCGTTTCTGAAAATGTTCGTGGTTTAAGCTATTCGTATCAAAATGAAATATATGACCGCACGCTGAATAGTCATTATCACGGTAGGTAATATAATATAACGGATAACAACAAGGTATGCTGTAATATCTTGCGGTGTACGGATATCTCCGTATTTGATTTATGACGTATCGATTCAATTCATCAAGCATTTTAATTCTAACGTGTAACTACAACAAATGCCATAAAAAATTGATTTAATTACAACAAATCGTAAAAATTTTACGATCAAAATGTTTCTAATCGATTTATCTTATTGAATACTCCCAAGCAAGATTCAGTTTAAATATTAAAATTAATACCTACCTTGTTTTCAGTTGTGCTGAAAAACTTTGATATCAAGGGACAGGTTATTTATACTGCAATTTTACAAGATCCCTTCTTACTCTTTGCTAAAACTAAAAACACTTATTTTCTGCCAGAACATTTGCTACTTCTGTTACTGTGCTAATCCAGCACTGGGGAGATGTAATAAAATGAATGCTTTTGATTCAAATGAATGAATTCAAAGTACATAATTTGATAAACTTGTTTACTGTAGATACAAGATATTCTAATGCACATAAAAATGTTTCAGTTTTGACAAAAACCCAAACGATTACAGCACAATCAAGAGTCATATTGCGTTCTTATCCGCTGAGTTGGCTAATATGAGCATTAAATAACAGATCATTTATTTTTTGTCATCCTACCTCCCTATTTTAAAAAAAAATATTTTAAACTTTGCAAAAAATTATTTTTTGATTTTATTTTTGAGAAACAGTAAAATGTACGTATAGTGAGGTAGATTTGTAGAAGACAATAATATAATTTGTACTGTAACTTGAGTTACCACTCATTGTTTAGTAAAAAAAAAGTAATTACTTTTCCGTTCGTTGATAAGGATAGTTTATTATTACTTTTCCACCAGTTAATTAACAGAATTTAACGATTTAACGGAAAGTGTCTCAAAGATCTTTCTGAAAGTACTAAAAACAACCAACTTTTTTAATGCAGTTATTCGTCTTTTTTATGGTATATTCCGTATACGTACTACTAAATTTAAAAATGCTCATTTTACTAGACGAATTAGGTGGTTATGGATGAGTCAAAGGTGAATTTCGTAACTTGTCGAGTCTAGTAAAATACACATTTTTAAGCCTAATAAGTAAGATCTAGTTTTTCTAGAAACAAAATTAAAATTTACTCACAAAGATAATTCAACAATAAAATAACAATATTATTGTAAAAAAAAGTATTCTAATTCATATCGAGCTCGTTTTAAAGTAGGTAATAAATTTTTTGAAGTCCAAGATTAATAAGTATAATAAAAATAAGCTTTAATAATAAGGTGATCAGAAGATTTGGAGAATTGACGGAATTATAGAGTTGACAGTGGCGGATTTCCCATTAGGCGAAGAAAGCGCGCGCTTTGAGCCTCCGAAATCCAAAGAGCCTCAAAATTTAGTTCTAAAAATAAAATTATTCTATGTAATTATTTTTTTGTATGAAAAGCTGTTAATAAGTACATACATTGTAGAAGTATTTGATTGTAGTGATTCTTATTCTATGGTACCTACAGTATTATTGAAAATCAGTGGTGGAATTCAAAATTTTTTTAATTTCCTGTCAGTGTCGAATTTTCAAATAGGCGCCTCAGGCCTTATAAATCAAGGGAACTTTAAAATTCAGCTCTCAAAATAAAAAAAAATTTATTTAATTATTAAAAAAGTGAGACATCAGGAAATAACATTGAAAATTAATCAATATAAAATATAACAACTGCTTGGATACATTTTAAGGTTTGCTGATGTTTAGGTTGTATTAATTATGAAAATTTAAACTTATTGGTACAAGAATTATCAATGTTAATTTGATATAATACTTAAAAATAATCACTTTCAAAAGTTCATCAGAAATTTTTAGTTAAATAAGTGAAAATTTGATGGACCAAATTTTATGAAAAGTTCCATAATGTAATTTGGGTATTAAAACAAAATCTCAGGTGAAATATTCCCATATAAATTAGGTATTTTCAAAAAAAAAACGCCTGCGGCACTAACGGCCCCCCTTCTGTGTAGGGAAGCCGGAAGTTGAAAACTATTACTGTAAATGTAATGCAATGTAAATGAGTAATGCAAATATTGAAAAAGGGGGTTTCAAAATTGAATTGCGCCTTCATAAGTGCTCATTTGTGTCACAAGTGACCTTCATAAGAGCCTCATAAGTGCTAAATCCGCTATTGAGAGTTGAGCTTACCAAACATACACAAAAACGAAATCATTTATATCGCTTTTTTGGAGAGTATTCCATATTTGTTCCTTTGTAAAGGTAATATGGCTAGCATTTGTCCGTAAACTTTATGGTTCATGCTCTTGAGAGGTATTCCATACACGGAGATATTTTTTAAAGAATAACCAACATACTACACTTATACATAGTTCATAATTTACCGGAAAGAAGAGGGAAACCTCCAACTTTAATTTGTATGGTTTTGCTGTCTAAATTACAAAACAGTGATTCAAACGTTTGTTAAACAGTACTGGGGGGATCTCCAATAACCAATAAAACTCCGATTATATAATTGATTAATTTTACCTTTACTTGACTTGAGCGTTACTAACAGACAGACAAAACAAAGAAATTTATAATATGACAGAAAAGCAGATTATAGCGAATGGATCAGCCAGCCTACAGTGCTATAGGACTCTCTAATTGTAGAGCATCTCAAAAAATGGGATGTGAAACCGGGGGTCTGGGGGTACGGAGTACCCTCCAGTGCACGAGAATATTTTTTAAAGAATATAACCGACATACTTTGGGTTTTTTCAATTTCTACGGTGGGCTCAAATTTTTTAGCTCTTTCCAGCTACGCCAGAGATTTTGCTAGGAATTGATTTTCATTCATTGCGTAATGCGCCAGTAAAAATTAAGATTTTCAAAGTTTAAGAGTATCGATTTGTAGTTCTTATCTTGTGGCAGTTGTTAATTTAGTAGGAAGGAGTAAAATTGTACTTCTATCTCAATACTATAAATAATACAACAAATTTGTGATGAAAATTATTTTGTGCACTGGAGGTTACTCCGTACCCCCCCCCCCCCCCCCCCCCGACCCCCCGGTCACTATATATTTTGTTTTTATTGTCTCAACAACTTTTAATATTAATACAAATAAAACGTTAAACTTAAAGAAAGTAGATATTCCAGAAGTGTTCCTTGGGTTACCTATTCAGCCACATAATTTACTACGGCGTGTTTTTTTATTTAGTTGATGACTCTTCAGGAAACATTAACTCAATAATGAAATACCTAAAATAAACCAAATGGTTTTGCAAGAAAATGTTGAATTTTTTTTAAATTAAGCAAGAGAATCTTGTTAATTCATCCATGAGCGTCACTCCCACTCTCGAGTTTTTGTGAACCCATTTCAATCAAAATCTAATCAGAAAGTTTGACTGAAAAATTCTTATTGGTGTTAAATCTCACGAAAATTTCAAATTTCTTGATGTGTTTGGATTCTTTCAATTTGTGGGACTTTGAGAAATGTAAATCATTCAAAATTTGACACACAATACAAAAATTAGATTAACAAAATATAATTTTTGGATATTCTAAATTCAAGACTGAGAACCTTAAGAACTAAATCATCAAATCTGAAGGTATTGTAATTTTATTTTGGTTCAGAGGAAATTTTAAATAACCTAAATTTTAAAATTTAAAATAATACTGTAGCTTTTTTTTCATGATTCCTTGAAAGTCAAAAAACGTTTTATTGAAAGAATTAAAAGCGTCATATAAATTTTTGGAAACAATTTTAGGTTTAAATTACAATAAAGATTAAAAATAACGCGAGGACGTCGATAACCAAATTTTTTGTTTACCTGGAGTATACATTTTTGGACGTGAGCATTACGTCATCGTACAAAAACCCCGTCATTGGTTACCCATTTCCAATAACCTCCGTGATTGGTTGTTAGGATAACGTAGTATCAAAGTTCCAAAATGTATGCTACTTATTCAAATATTCCTGAGTTGCTAGGTTAAACCTTAGCCAGGGACGTGCCCATAGGGGAGGATGGGGAGAAGCTTCCCCCCTCAATGTTTTAGAAAGTTGGCAAAAAGTTGACAAAAACACCGAAAAGTTGGTCAATTTGGCATTTTTTATGTCTAAATTTATAAAAAATTGCAAAACTTACAAAAAGTTGGCAATTTTTAATTAATTCAGTTGGCAAATTTGAAATTTTTCCTTCCCGAAAAAAGTTGGTTGGGAACGTCCCTGAACCTTACGGTTGAGTTTCAGACTTCTAAATGTTATTGTAACCTTTTTTAAGATAGAAATTCCGTTCTAATATTTTTTTTACTTGAAGGTTTTTTTTAACAATAAAATCAACTGAAAAAATTGATTTGGAAACCGTGGTTGAAATTAATCAACTGAGAAGTTTTCAGCGAAGTAAAAATAATTGATTACCTGTAAGGGAACGTACCCATACTACGTGACCCGTTTAGGGGGGGGAAGGGGGTTTTCAAAATACCACGCTTGGTCACCGAGGCGGGGGAAGGGGCTTAAGTTTTTGTCACGTAGTCAATATCTTTTAAGGAAATCTTTGAGCTATATTCAAAATTAAATGAAAAGAAGACTTTTGTTTTTAAATAAAGACAATTATAAGCCAATTTAATTTTTTTTAACTTTGTGTTTGCAAAAAATGGTTTAAAACCATATTTATGAACTACTACGTGACAAAATAGGGGGAGGAGGGGTCTTGGCATATACTACGGATGGTCACCGAGGGGGGGGAGGGGGTAAAAAATTGTAAAAATTAGGTCACGTAGTATGGGTACGTTCCCTAATCTTAAAAGGAAAAATGACAATTTTTATCATGTTTTTGGTTGCGGCGGTCTTTCGATTTTTGAGTATCGAGTTAACAACAAGTAAAAGAAATTCACGCAATAAAACTAATTGCCTTGTTAGCGCAGTTGGTTAAGTACATGGATTGACATCGAGAAATCAGGATTTTATTAAAAAGCAAAAGTTTTAGTCCGACTGTCATTTTTTAAACAAAAAAAATTTATTTTATTGTTTGGTACTCCATACCCCCCAAACCCTCCGGTCTCCACCCTACTGATGCACACACTGTAGCTCATTAAATACTGAGACTTATTTTAAACCAACTTTCCTACGTTTTAAAGAAAGCTAAAATTTGTTTAATGAAGCTTCCATTACTGGGACATTTTCATATATTTTAGAAAGTTACAGAAAAATTGAAAAAGGCCCTAAAACTGGCATTCTCAGAGACGTGCCCAACCAACTTTTTTCAGGAGGGCAATCCCAAATTTGGAAATTTGCCAACTGAATTAATTAAAAAATGCCAAGTTTTTGTAAGTTTTGTGACATTTTGTAAATTTAGCCATAAAAAATGCCAACTTGACCAACTTTTGAGTGTTTTTGCTAAATTTCTAAAATATATACGCAGCAGAACATATATTTTTCATAATTTTCTTTGGTTTTTAAATGTTAGGATTTTGATTCGCCTACAAAACGTAGTAGCATTAAAAATCCAAGTTGGTGTATATTTTTTTTTTACCTGGAAGTGCGATAAAAATAAGGAAAATTTTTAATTTTAAAATGTTGCAAAAGACGAGTGAGGACTTTCGAGAAAAACATGCTTAAAATTTCAGACGTTGTTTGGAGTGAGTGAACCTTTTGCAAACGTGTTAAAGACAAATTATTGCTTAGGAAATTTGTTGTTATATTTCAGAGAATGTGAATAATATTCTGTTGTGCCGGAGCACAACAAAGATTGTCTTTGCTAATTGATGGAGAGGGATATTCCCCTATTTAACTTTTGTTTCTTTTATAACAAGCATTAATAGAGTACAATACCTATATTACAGAAATTAAATACATTCTTTTAAATTTGAAAATTTATTTAAAAAAAATCTCGTTATTCTAACAATTTAATTGCTAAGCGATTTCAAAATGGCGTTTCAATTGTACTTGCTTGCTTCAAAGGTATACCCCAAAGCTTCATATCTTACGAGAAGATATTTTACAAATTTTTATGCTCTTGAAAACGTGATTTTTATATTTTTGATATAGATATTTTTCATATTTTAATAAAATTTTAAAAGTTATATTTTTATATTACATGTACCTAATTTGAATTACGTTTTCAAATTTTCTAAAACGTTAGATATTTCTTAATTTTTTCAAGCAGAAATATTCTTAAGATCAAATTTTTTCTAATTTTATGCGTTGCTAAGCAACACAACAGTAATAATTTCTTTTGCAAATTTTTTATAACAATGAAGGGGAGATATTTCAATTTTTGAGTGTTCTCAAGACAGAAGCTCATTAACGAAGTTTAACGCATTAATGGAAGATAAATGTCATTCAAAAGTTTACTTAAATTTGTATAAGTTCACTTTTATAAATTTGATAAAACCCAATTTATTTTTCAGATTAGTAGTTTTAAATACTTTTTAGATATTTAACAGAATTTAAAATAATTTTAATCAAAAACTGGAAACTAAAATTTTGTTTTCTTCTTTTTCATTTAATTTTTACCATTGGTTAATATAATACCTGTCGTCCATACATGGTCGTGCGAGTAGCGCACTGACTATAACGAGAAAAACATAACAAGTTGAATTCACAAAATAAAATAATAAATAGAAAAAGCGTCAGAACATGCAACGAATTTTGATTTCGTTGCAAATGCTCTTATTTAAATAATAATTTTGAAGTTGAAATTTGTTTTCAATTTGAGTTTTGAAAATTGTTTCAGCATTGCAGAAATCGTAAAAACGACCTTTTCCTAATTCGATAAGAGTTTAAAATTTCTCTGATTATTTGGAAAAGTTTTTGTTTTTAACGATCACTTTACTTTTTTGATAGCGTTAACGCAACATTTAACGAAAGCGAAACGTGATTTTTAAAGAAAAGTTTTGTTTCCAAAGCAAGAATTAAAAGTGTCATCGCTTTTATTTTGATCTAAAATTTCGCTTTTGAAAAGAAAAAGCGAAAACCTCAAAAATGTTTCTTTTGTAAAAATTTGCAAATATATTTTGTTATTTCTAAAATTTCGTAGTTTTTAACGATCACTTTATTTTTTTGATTGCGTTAACGGAACATTTAACAATCGGAACGTAATTTTTGAAAAATTTTATTTCTGTAAAAATTTATGCGCTCTTTTCGTGCGGTTCGACCGTCGCGGGTTTGAATTAAAATTTAAATTTTTCTTTGATTCTCGAACTTGGGAATTATTCAAAAAAACTTTGCAAAAATTGGAAGATAGCAGTTTTTTTGTGATTCGAAATAGAAGTTTTATTTAAAGTAAACTTTGATTTGTAAATGGAAAAATCGAACCAGGAAATGATGAAAAAATCTGGCAAGTTGATTTTGCAAAAAAGTAGCGTACGTAGTTCCGAATATAAACTCGTTTCTTAATGATTAATAAATTTTATCCGAAATAACCGGTCAAATAATGCTTTTGAATTTCTTAACGTTACTTGCGTCTTTTGTATTATTTTGGCGAATTTTTTCTAAACTTGAAATTCAAAACACGTCGTTGCATAACCGCACGTATGTGCGTACACGATTTTGTATTGTGTTATGACATAATAAGAAAAATTTGAGACAGCTGTGGGATTAATTGTAATTTTTGTAATTGAGAAATTTTGAAAATCTGAACTTAACTCACAGTTTGGTAATAGAATGCGGTAATTCTACTGGAACACTTGTAAATTCGGCAAGTCTGCAAATAAATTCCTGCAGGTTGACACTGCAACGACAAAATTCTTCCAAAATTGGACATGTCATAAAATCTTCAGGTTGATTTGATTGAACAATTATAACCCGGGATAGCAGCGTGGACAACATCGCCACAGCTGCTAGCTGAAGCAAACGCATGCTGGAAAGCACGCGAAGACTTCGCGCTTGCTCTCACTTGCCCGCGGTCGCCAATATACTGATTCTCGACCGGTTTCATTCTTGCTTCCTCCACTACGCTATGCCTCCAGGTACGTATTGCCAAAGAGTTCACTTACAGTTCGATCCACTTTAAAATGACACATGAAGAAATTTTTTATTAATCATCCATTGATTTTCACATCAATCTAAGTAAGTCGGCTAAAAGAACGTCGAAAGAAACCTCGAGAAGAAACGCATCCCTTGTTTCCCTCTTCGGACGCCGAAAGCAAAAAGTCAAAAATAACCAATTAAACTATTTTTAAATTGAAATTCACTAACACACCCATACCTTGTTTAGATCAACGTTAACCTAAATGAATAATTTTTAATTACAGTAATTAACTGAAAAGCGCTCGCGATCGATTAAACACCAATTAAAGTTGTAATTAGCGGAAAATATTGAATAATGTCATTGTTGCAAAATACAATGTCGAGTTCGACTCTGTAAAAATTGTGACGTCACCGTGCGTCGCTTACAAGCATCGCGAGCGTCTCGATTGACTCACTTCATTCCGTGTTACTGCCCGACGCCGATAACAAGACGATGTGCAACTTTTAAGTTTCCGGAATGTTGTAATTTGTAGCTGCCTACTCCATAACAAATGTCTTTATATAAAAAAAATATATCAAGTTAATTTGGGAACTTTATTTTCGAGATTAGGTAGGTCGGTTTACTTTATCTACGCGCTTATCGAAAAAAAAAATTGATTGTGCGCTTTTCGTTTAAAAAAAATTCGTTTCTCACTTACGGAGGCAGTCTAAAAAACAACCTCTCGGATAGCAAATGTCTTTTTCACCCAACAGGTGGATGTGGGATTCGAACCGACAGACGCGACGACGACGCACTCTCCATCAGTTTATTACCTACCCCAAAGGCTTTCTTTATTGAATTGTTTGAGCGCACTTTTTTTCTAGTTAATCCACGCAATTTTAAACTTTAGTAGGCTTTTCAAGGCTAATTTTTAAGTGTATTTTAACGTAGAATGATTATGGAAATATTTTAATTTACCTTTCTTTTATGTCTTAATCTCAGAGCTAGGCTCTCTATTAATCTAACCTTATAGTTAGATTGTACGACGAACCCACTTACGCACTTTCACATTTTTTAAGATTGCAAAAAAATTATTTTTAGCGGTCCTAGAATTAGTAGATGGAGCAGATCTCCGCAACAATAGCGAATCGCATGGGTAGCGTAGTTGGGTTACGCAAAGATGCAAATCCAGGTCGAGAAATATTTTTTCGGCAATTAATTTACATCATTTAGAAGCTTCAACAAAGCTTCTAAAAATTTAAAAATTTAAAATAATGTAACAGAATCCTTAAAATGTCTGATTTTTCCTTTCAAATGTTATTTTCTTGTCACATTCGGTCAGAATAGATGAGTGAAGTTCAACTCAGTTTCCTGGAAATTTAAAAATCTTGTAGCTTTAAGAGCGCAGAGCTAAAACGAAATATCTCAACTATTCTAAATAAAATCATTTATAGGTGTCTAAAATTCATCTTCTCTGGGATCAAGTAGCACACAAATGAGTTTTGAAATACTAACCCGTCCATGGACGGACTTTTTAGCTAGTAATTATATAAATTAACATTTTCTTCAATATTTTTCTTTTCTAAGATACTTTTAATATAAGCATCAAGATTCTTCCGCATTCGTCTTGTTTTTTTTAATAACTTTTTTCACCTCTTTGCTCAAATTAATTCAAGCTTTTTTCAAGCTCAAATTTTCATCAAAATGTGTTTATTCAAACAATTCAGATACCGATGGAGGTTATTTCAGTTTTTCTAAATTATTTCTTTCGGGCGCCTCTACATTTCTTTTTTGCTTGACCACCAACTTTCCCTAACATTTTTCGCGTTTTGTCTAAACCAAATAGTCGCTTTTGTTTTTCGGGATGACGGATCTTTAGTTCCTTTCTCAGCGAAAAAGCAATTGTTTTATTTGTTTTGTAAGTTATCAATGAAAATTGGTTAAATTTAAGTCCCCTTTCTCATCTTAAGTAAGAATTTGCTTAAACTTGCTCATATCGCTTTATGCGGATTCTCTAACATTAAGCCACCAAGTTTAACTGTTAATAACATCTAGTTCATCCTGTATAATCGCTAGAATTATTTTAATTTTTTGTATGTCAAACGCATTGGTAATTTTATCGTGTGTTAAAATTCTTGTAGCTTTAAATTATAGAAAGTTTTTGTTGTTTGCTGCCAAAATTCATTAAAATACGACAATATTGTTTTGATGGCTTGCTTTGAGCTTGCTACGTTACTGCCTAAAGTAAAATATTTTTACACTATTTGTTTAAAATTAATAAATTTACAATTTTTCAATTTTAACCATGAAAATTTTAAGGTCAACATGTATTGTTATATATTTAATGTAATAGAAAAATATGTGCAATGTTATATATAAATTAGGGTCTGTTAAAAATAAAAATTATTGAGTTTTTGAACACTTAATTGTGTTCAATTCTCTTTCAAGTCAGCGACAAGATGTTTTTATTTATGGTCCTTCGAGCCTTCCAGTCCAGCAAAGAAAATCAACCACCGGGTCCAAGCAGCGACGCCGGGCCAATCAAGGAAACCAAGTCCATCAGCAAAGAATATTAATCACCGGGTCCAAGCAGCGACGCCGGACCAATCAAGCAAATCAAGTCCATCTGCGACAAAAAAATTCAATCACCGAGTCCAAGCAGTGACGCTGGGCCAATCAAGCAAACCAAGTCTACCAGCGAAGAAAATCAACCACCGGGTCCAAGCAGCGACGACGGGCCAATCAAGCAAATCAAGTTGCTGTCTTCAGCAGCGTCTGAAATTCAAGCAAAACAAGTCGAAAACAAACAAACCTACGTCTAGCAGCGACAAAAATCAAAATACATAAATTCAAGTAACCTGGTAAATCCAAGCAAATCTATACGCACACAGGGTCCAGCAGCAACGCCAAAACAATCAAATCACACAAAAAGTACATCAGTAATTAAATTTGAAGCCAAGCACAGAAGAACCGAAAATCACATTTAAAAATAAAAATCAATGAACAAAATAACCGAAGAACAAAAATGGAACATGATCAAATAATTCGAATTAAGAAGCAATACGTAAAAATATGTATATTACTTATTTGAAACTATCAAAACTGCAGCACTCGAAATATTAGAAGAAAATACGCTAATCACGTACAAAAGATTATTAACTTCGCGAAGACATAGAAGCAAACGAGGAAAATTTTAAACATGAATATTTCAGCGACAACAAAGTTAAGAAAACCGGAAGAAAGTGCGAAGAAATCATGGTCAAACTGGAACAAAAAGTAGTTGAAAATTCACAGTACAAATGCAAAATTACATTACCAAAAATAGATTAAAATTATGTAAGGGGCTGTCCATTAATCACGTGAGGCTTGAAAGGGGGGGGGAGGGGTCTAAAAAAAATCACGAAATATCACAAGGAGGAGGGGGGGTCAAGTAATATATCACGTGTATTTATTTTTTTGGCAAACGCGCGATACTAAACCGAAAAGCGGCGTTACGTGTATTTATTTTTTCAAAAAAAACACGTGATATGGGGAACGGGGGTAGTCTTAAACCTCACCATGTATCACCAAGGGGGAGGGGGGGTTAAAAAATGCCAAAAAAACATCACGTGATTAATGGACGGCCCCTAACTACGTTTATCAATCAGCTAAGATGCATCTGTTGCAATAATGAAGACCACAGAATCGAAGAGTGCAGTAAATTCAGAAAAATGGCTACAACAGAAAGAAAAGAATCAGACAACATTTTACAAGAAACACAAAAACCAGCGGAAATAATTAGGGTGATCAATCGTACCAATGAAGAAAAATTTTGGGAAGTAGAAGAATCTGAAGATGAAGAATCAAAATGCGAAGAAAAAGAACAGGAAGAAGAGAAAATTTTGGATCTAGAAGAAATTATAAAACTGAAAGAAGCTCAAAAGGCAAGTGAAGAAGCAGCACAAATAAGAGATGACAACCTCAAAGTTTCAAAAGTCAAAAAGCAAGCAACAAGAAAACCAAGAGTTTCAAGCATCAAATTAATCGCACTACCAAAATTAACAATAAGTCAGCAAAACCAACAATCAGATATGAAATTATCACAAACATGGAACTTTCAAGCAAATCCAACAAATGGTAACAATCAAATTTCAACAAATACAACAGTGAAAAAACAAAAAAGCACAAGAAAAATTCACAAGCAATCAGAAGTGCAACAAGCCCAACAATACCAAGACTTAAATTTGAAACATCAGCAAAGCCAACCAATCTAAATAATTATGCGATTTACAACCGCATTTTTATTCATCAATCCAATTCATCAGCACATCTCGTTTGGACGTGGCAGCTTACATGAGCTCTCTTCACCAGCTCATGTAAAGAGAACAGTACACTACGCACAAAAGAAGATTGAAAGGACACTAAAAACGTAAGAAATCTTATAATCTAAATAATATCAATCAATTGCAGAACAAACAAGCATCAAAAAATGGAAACGCAATTAGACATCATTCAACGATTCACCGCAAATTCACAACAACAACAAAATTGGAAAAGAAGTTTAACATTTTAATAAATGTTGTTAATATTTAAGGCCATTAATGAGACCTGCCCAGAGGGGCAACTAAGGGCACGTGGCCCCCTTATAAATGTTCCAAAATATATTTTTTTTAAGCAATAAATTTTGAGGAACAGTTTATTAATAACAAGGACTCTAAATTTAAACATTTTTAAATAAACAAATGATAGAAAATAGACCAAAAAGCAATAAAAAAATTAGTAAACCGTTGCAAAAAAGCTTATTTTTTCAAATTAAAAAAAAAATTTACATGAACGAGAGGTTTTGTAACTTACATACATCATGAGCCTTTCATTGACCGCCGGCACCGCTAGTAAGTAATTGTAAATTACATTAAAAGTGTGAATTTAATTTATGGTTTTAAATTGAATTATTGATTATGGATCCTAATCAGACACAGTTTCGTTGTCAAAATCAATTTAAAATCACATGATGGCTTGGTACCCACTTAAGCCCGTATGACACGATGCATAATTTTGTATAAAATTTACATGTAAATGGTAACTAACCAATGAAAAACGTCCGATGGCTACTAATACGCTCGTTCTATTGGTTAGTTACCATTTAGATGTAAATTTTATGTAAAATTATGCATCGTGTCATACAGGCTTTAGAGATGTGAACTAAAGGGACGGGGTATAGACCAAACTCTAGGCCAAAAGTCTTAAGTTTGAACCCTCTCCTCTCGGAAGGCAATAGCAAACCATCGAGAGTAATATGTCAAAAGAACCATTTAACATTAAAATTTATTATTACGATGCTTTTGTGACGAACAAAAACGAGAAAAAGGAATTTTATAATAAAAATTATCTGCAAAATAAAAGAACTAAACTCAAAATAGTGAGAAACAAAATTATACGTTTAAGAAAACCATCGCCGACAAACACATAATATCATCAAAAGCCACCACAGAAAACATTAAGGGCCAGTTGTATAAAAGATGATAATTCTTGGCCATTGATTAAATTGGAGTTTAATATATGGTCAAGGGGGGAGGGTATTAATTCAGATGTTACCTGTGCTTAGAAAATCCAAACCTCTAACTTCGTCCATAATTGGATGGTATTCCATACCCCCAAACCCCCCGGTCTTAAAGACAAACATGGAGTATTATACTGTCGCTGATTATATTATATCGCAATCATTTATACATTTTTAAAATGTACCCAGAGCCGAGAAAAATAAATTTTTAAAACTTGAAAGTCGAGTATTTAAAATTATTTTTATTATCAACTTTTACATTCCTAGGCGGAATTTTGCTGTCTCTAAATGAAACTTTACAAATCCATTTTTTGGGGTGGATTAGTCCCCTTCATATCTACATTATATTCTCAAAGTCTTCTGTCAGTTTTTGCTTCTATCACAACTCTTCTCCAATCTTTCCTGTTTCTCACCTTATCTTTCCAATCTCCCACTTCCAACATTTTCAGGTCGTCGGTCACCTAGTCCCACCACCTTATTTTAGGTCTTCCTCTTCTTCTCTCTTCCATCGGTCTACATTGAATTATCTTCTTTACCACCGCGTTCTCTTCTCTTCTCTTCTCATTACATGACCCATCCATCTTATTCTTCCACACTTGATTATCTTCACGATATCTTCATTATCCATCAACTCCAGTATTTCACGGTTCATCATGGTTTTTGTTTCATTTTCATTAACTTGTTTTTTTCCCAACACAGTTCTTAATATTTTACGTTCAAAAATTCTTAACTCTTCCTCTTGTTTTTTAGAAAAGCACGCAACTTCCGACGCATACGTCGCCACAGGTCTTATCAACGTTTTGTAGATCTTAACTTTCGTTGATCTTGATAAGCATTTATCTCTCAGCAAGTGACTATTGGCATAATATGCCCTATTACCCGCCTGTATTTTTCTCCAAGTCTCCTCGCCTCTCTCACCATTGTCATTCACTTGCACTCCAAGGTAGTTGAAACTTTTACTTCCTCGTACTCCTTACCATCCACTTCTAAAAAACTTTCTTTTTCTGTTTTTCATGTATTTCGTCTTACTTTGATTAATTACTAATCCCATCTTCTGAGCCGTCTCATTCATTCTTCTAAGGATCTAAGGCTTTCTATTAATTTGCTTTTTGTTCTTGTTATTATAACCACGTCGTCTGCATAGGCTATAACCTGTATTTCTTTATTTATAATCGAGCCTTCTGCTTCTATGCTTCTCATTATCTTTTCAAGTACCAAGATAAACAGCGTCGCAGACAACGCGTCTCCTTGTCTTACTCCACTATTTATTTCAAAATTATTCGTTTCACCTTCTGATGTTTTAACTCATGCTATCGTTTCTCTAAGCGTCATATCCGTTAACCTCATCAACTTCGTTGGGATCTTCAATTCAACCATTATTCTTTTTAGTTCAAAAAAACGTCAAAAATATTAGTATCCCGAGACCTCGCATTTTCTCTGAAAGGTTCTGGCCATAGTTGTTCGGCGTGCAACCTCACTTGGAGGAAGGAGGAATTATGGCAAATCAAATAAATACGTCTATTTCGTAAATTGTAAATTTGTTTTAAGCTGGCAAACAATGTTGGTAAGTAGATAATAAATAAACAAACCAATCAGACGCGCTCCTATTAATTGACACGGAAAAGAAAGACAAGAGCAACAGGATCAGCTTTCTAGCTAATTATTTTATTGGATAGTAGCGTTTTCATTTTCATTTTATCAATTCGTTATAAAAAAAACTTCAAAATGAAAGATTTGCGGTTAAATATCCGGACCTTCTTATCATTGTAATCATAACAGTGGCTATAGAACCGGCGAGGTCTGGATCCGCGCTTGCGTATTTGCCTACTTAATTCGTTCATGTAAGTGGCGGTAGCGCTATTAAATACATAATAATATTTACCTCATACCTCAATTCAATCAATGTAACGTTGACTTTGCTAAATTAGTATTCAATTAATTATTATGATCAGTGGAACTGGGTCATTGCCAAGCCGTTTCTATCACTTTCTTAAATTTGAACTTCATTATTCTGAAACTAATAATTAAAACTTGCATAGATCAAATTATTGATTTCAGGAATAGTAAAACTAAAATTGATTCATCGCATTTGTCTAATTCGGAGTTTTCTTGCTTTATATGAAGGAAAGTGTGAAAATATTAGATCTGTTAGCTCTTGAGGATTACGGTAAGCGAATTCGCATCATTCGTCAAGTTCGAGGTCGCAGGTGAAGTCGTGTGGCTCTTAACCCAATAAATCCACCTAACTGCACGACGACGGTCAACGACGGTAGACCAAGTCATGTAGGTAACCTTGCAGAGATAGGCTGTTTGTTGTCACGATGGTGGTCAAATCATAATAAATTATAATCCATCATTCACTACGCTCGAGGCTGTCTCAAGAATAATTATTCTCTCCCTATGGGTTTCGTAATTTCATAGTACCGATTTGTTTATAAATTATAAGCAGAAAAATGTTCCTTATTTTTAAATAAATTAAGTAGAACAGGATAAAAAGAATAAATAAGACATTAATTGTGATTCATCCTGTATTAGTGAAAAATAAATCAAAACCCCTAACTTGAAAAATATACTTTTTGAATGAAAAATTATTGCTCCAATTCTAGCAAACTTCGCATATAAGTAATATTTTTGGCATTGTTGCTTTAAAGTAAGCAATAAAAAACATATCAATAAATAAGTTCATAAAATATAAAAAGTAATAATAAAAACTTTTTGTTGTCAACAAAATAGAGACCAGCTAATAATATTTTTTGCACGTCATTTAACAATGCTTATTGGTATTTGCTTCCGAAAACATGCACTATACGTATTTATTGATTAAGCATTGAAAGTTTTTCTCAAAATTGTTTTTTGGCTTTATTTTTAACAACACAAAAACATTAAATTTTCTGAGGCATTAAGTTTTCATGCAATACAGTTGTGTTTGATTTTTCCAAACAGAATTGGTTTGCAAACACTGAAGCGAGGAAAACAAAATCTAGAGACTCAATTTACAAGATTATGCAAGTCGTTGGCAGTTTTTGGAATTATTTATTCTCTCCGTTCTGGTATCATCAAAATTGGAACAGCCACATAATAACAAATGGCTTCAGAGACTTCGGTCTTTCTAAACTCGTAGTCAGATATGTGCTACCTCGCCTTGTGACATCTTAACTGACCTTAGCCATAATTTCAAAATTGATTTCTGCATTTACAATAAACAGATAAAATATTCGGTCTACCAAATTATCAGATCTTAACAGAAAAATGACAATATACAGGGTGGCGCATTTGAATCTTACGTATTTGGAATGGGTAGTACCTACATTCAAAACGGAAAAGGTGGGAGGTCCCTGATCTTCAGCGAAAAGTTTAGTAAACATGGCTGCCTGTAAAGCATCGTGTAGTTGCAATAAAAAAATTTTTTTTTTATTGCAAAATAACGAATTTGTAGTTCCAGAGAGGCGCGCCTTTCGCCGGCACTTCAATATTTCAAAAACATTGTTAATAGTCGAGGATCAATCCTCGGATCAATCCTAGATCCAGCGATCCTAGATCGTAACAACGATCTTGGCGTAACAAATAGTCCCGGCTTCGGGTAAGATCGGTGAATTCTAGATTTGATCTTGGATTTGGTAATATATCTGTAACGTGCAAATTTCGCCTTAGCAGGGCCCCACGTTGGGCGCCAAATTTGTTACGTTGAATTTAAAATGAACTCACAAAATTTCACTTACAAGAAAAACCCACGATCTTACCTGCACTCTTGGGCCTCTCAAGCGGCACAACGGCTTAGCTCAACGGAGGACACTTATGGGGGGTTGCAAGCCGAGGAGATCCTCGACCCTATCAAAAAAATTACACAAAAAACTAAGGCGCCACGTGCTTATCGCCGCTCGCCAGATGTCAGTAAAGCCTGAAAGGACGAAAGTAATAGAAATAAAAAACCCAGAGTATAAGTAGATGGCTGTAATAAAATGAAATATACAAAAAAAGTAAATGTGGTCAAAGCAATACAAAAAGGTACCCCACAGTAAATATCCAGACGCAGCTGTCAAGATAAAATACCGCGTCAGATCTGATTCGGCGTACAAGATTTTACAATCGGAACTTTTGCTCCGATTTTTCGCAAACAGAAAATAAATTTTAGGAAGATAAATAATCTTCTTGTCTTCCTCGCCGAATGACCGCCCGCGTACTTAGGTGCATAACTACGTCGCACTCTTTCGAAGCACTTTGCTTCGCTTTGCAAAAAACCAAATAATAGGGAATATAGAAAAATAAACTCTCACTCTTTCAGAACGTAGCGCCTCTTGTCAACTGTACTTCTACTGAACACAACCAAACTGATATCTTGATTCCGATAGGAAATGATAAAATGGAGCTTAACTGCCGGTTGTAGGTCTGATCAAAATTTTGACGAGAAGGTTGTGGTGTCGTCTTTGAATGATAAAAAAACCAGATAAACCAACAAGGATATTAGCACTCAAATGTATCGGATGGATGAAAATTGTTGCTTGCTCGAATCCAAAATAGCAGCCTCGAATTGATCGGTTGTAAACCACAGCAGGTGAAATATCACGAAGAACGTTGCATTACAATCTCGACCGTTCCATTGTGAATAAAGATCGATATGAAATTCGAAATCCGAAAAACCGGTAATGAATTATAAACTAAATTCAACTAATTAAAAATCGATATCGACCGCCTAATTCGCACTTTTCTATTTAAAATCCTCGCTAACTGTAATTTTTCACTACCAATCACCTGCTATCTCTCGAAATCCTCATCTTTTCTACAAAAATTTTCGCAGTCCCTATATTCTCTTTGTTTAGTTGCAAAGTAAAATTACTAAATTTATAAACAATAGAATGTAAATAAAAGAATATAGGGTGCTTCAAAATTTTGAATCCTATTTTCATACTTAAATTAGTAGGGCCCTGCTAAGGCGAAATTTGCACGTTACATTCCCTCCCTTTCTTGGAGAGGTTTCCCTAGAAAATCTCTAGACCTATGGTCTTACTACAAACCTGTCACTCAATCGCGTCTAACTGTTCCCTAATTCTACGATTGCGCTATGACTATCTACACTCTACTATATACACGTACCTACTATATACACACTTACTATATACACATAAAAAAATTAAACCTTATCTATTTACAAAAAAATTATGTACAATTGTAACTAAAAACACGAGCTAATCTGGGTCGGGAGGCTCCGCTTTTAAGTCCTTGCTATGCCACGTACCTTTCCCGGTCCCACACTGGTCTACTGAAGTGTAGATCCACGGAGATAATTTTTCTTTAACGTAATATGGCCCTACATAATTTGCAGCCAACTTTCCGGTAAAATATTCAGGAGCGTTAGATAATACGTGGTTCTTACAATAAACCTCTTGACCGATATTAAATTGTTCAGGACGTTTACGTAGATTGTAGGTTTTCCTATTTTTATTAGACGCAGCTATTAATTTTTGTTTGACAAGACGGAAAAGTTCTTTCAAACTGTCTACCTTACAAGTCTTCTCAATAACCTCGTCATTTCGAAAGATATCTCTACGACCGAAATCTTGACCGGACAAAATCATTGACCGGCCAAAGTTAATAAAATAAGGCGTCTGTTGGGTGGTCTCGTTCTTTGAATTTTGTATAGCGCACGCGATTTTTGCTAGGTTTTCGTCCCATGCCTTATGGTCTTTATTAATATACGACGCTATCGTGCCTTTTATCGTTCTATTCATGCGCTCCTTTGGGTCTGCTTGCGCGTGATAATACGGCGTATATTTTGGCTGCACATCATACTTTTTGCAGCATTGCTTTGTACTCTTTACTAATATATTGTGGACCGTTATCGCTGATGGCGATCTTAGGGACTCCAAACATGAAGAACACGTCGTTTTCGATCTTTTTGACTATATTAGTCGCTAAAGAGTTCCTCATAGCAAATACTACAACGAATTTACTAAAGTAATCTGTTACTACTAGCAAAAATCTATTTCCACCCTTAGACTTAAGAAACGGTCCCATAAGATCTGAGAAGATAGTTTCCCACGGTTGCGAAGGTTGTGGATGAGAAAGCATTAGTCTCACTGGAGGTTTATTTGGAGACTTATGTTGAAGACATACCTTACAGCACCTAGCAAACTTCACCACGTCGCTTTTCATTTTTGGCCAGTGATACAAATGTGCCAATCGCGCGTACGTCTTATACACTCCCGTATGGCCTGACGTCGGGTCACAATGGGCTTTCGTCAGGAGCGCGTGTTGCTCCGATTTCTTTACAACCGTTTTCCAACACTCCCAATTCTTACTTAAATTAGCAAATATCGGTGTTAGATATTTGTAAAGTACGCCATTTTCTACTCTCTACTGAGGGTATTTCAATGGCTGGCGCAAAATCTATTCTTTCATCGTGGAGTACCATTTATCCTCCACTATAGTTTCGGTCTCGAGCGAATCTATTACTGGGACACTACAGCTCAATGTGTCGGGAACAACGTGTTATTTACCCTTACGATGAACGATTTGAACGTCATACTGCTGCATCTTAACAGCCCAACGAGCAAGTCTTCCCTGAACATCACAAAGATTTGCCAACCACACCAATGAATGGTGATCAGTAATTACTTTCACGTTAGGAACCCTCTCCATGTATTGTCTAAATTTTTCAAGACCAAAAAGAACCGCTAGACATTCTCTCTCGGTAGTGCTATATTTTCTCTCTTGTGGTGTAAGAGAGCGACTGATGTACGAAATTACCTTTTCCCCATCGGGGTGTGGTTGACTTAAGACCGCTGCAATAACCCACCCGGACGCGTCCGTTTGAACCTCAAATGGTAAGCTGTAATCCGGGCAACTCAAAACTGGAGCAGTTACCAATTTCTCTTTTACTGTTCGGAAAGCCCTTTCACAGCTATCCGACCATTCAAACCGTTTATTAGTTTTTTTAAGTAGCGCAGTGATCGGAGCCATAAGCGTGGAAAACTCAGGAATAAAGCGCCTATACCAACTAAACGTACCTACAATACCTCGGACGCCGCTGACGTTCATTGGCGCCGGAAGCTCGGACATAGCCTTTACCTTGTCTGGATCTACGTGAAGACCATTTTTATCGACGACATAACCCGTCGACATAACGACATAACGTCGACATAAAACGACATAACGACGACAATACTGGCACTTCTCCTTCTTCACAGTTATATTAACTTCCCGTAGCAGCTTAAATACCTCGTCCAAGATCTCTAAATGCTTTTCAAAAGTATTTGTAACTATAATGATATCGTCGAGGTAACAAAACACGTAAGGAAGCAAATCGTACCCTAAAATTTTGTCCATAAGTCGCTGCCAAGTTGCAGGACTTGTTGACAAACCAAAAGGGAGGCGACAAAATTTCCAAAGCCCGCGTCCCGGAACTACAAAAGCAGAACATTTTCGCGACTCTTCCGCTAAGGGGACCTGAAAAAAAGCTGAATTTACGTCTAACGAGGACAAATATTTTGCGTCTTTCAACTGATCTAAGGTGTTTGTAACGTAGGGCAGTGGGTAGCTATCCTTTTCAGTTACAGCATTTAACTTCTTATAATCCACGCAAAACCGATATTCCCCACCTTTTTTCTTCACTAAAATGACTGGTGAACCCCACGGACTATTGCTACGCCTAACTATTCCCTTAGCAATCATCTCATCCAGATGCGCATCGATGTGCTTCTGGATGGCTGGCGACACCGGGTAATATCTTTGCTTAATCGGTTCTGCAGTAGTTTTTATAACATGTTCTACTAAGCTTGTGCAGCCTAATTCGTCTCCCATTAACTCGTAATTTTTTTCCCCTAGAGAATTTAATTGAGCTTTTTGCTCCTCATTCAAGTCGTCCGCATTTTGGATCGCGTGACTAACCTCTAGACATTCCATGGGATCTTTAGCAAAAACCCTATCATTTCCTATCGGAATCAAGATATCAGTTTGGTTGTGTTCAGTAGAAGTACAGTTGACAAGAGGCGCTACGTTCTGAAGAAGTGAGAGTTTATTTTTCTATATTCCCTATTATTTGGTTTTTTGCAAAGCGAAGCAGAGTGCTTCGAAAGAGTGCGACGTAGTTGTGCACCTAAGTACGCGGGCGGTCATTCGGCGAGGAAGACAAGAAGATTATTTATCTTCCTAAAATTTATTTTCTGTTTGCGAAAAATCGGAGCAAAAGTTCCGATTGTAAAATCTTGTACGCCGAATCAGATCTGACGCGGTATTTTATCTTGACAGCTGCGTCTGGAAATTTACTGTGGAATACCTTTTTGTATTGCTTTGACCACATTTTCTTTTTTTGTATATTTCATTTCATTAAAGCCATCTACTTGTACTCTGGGTTTTTTATTTCTATTACTTTCGTGGTTTCAGGCTTTACTGACATCTGGCGAGCGGCGATAAGCACGTGGCGCCTTAGTTTTTTGTGTAATTTTTTTGATAGGGTCGAGGATCTCCTCGGCTTGCAACCCCCCCATAAGTGTTCTCCGTTGAGCTAAGCCGTAGTGCCGCTTGAGAGGCCCAAGAGTGCAGGTAAGATCGTGGGTTTTTCTTGTAAGTGAAATTTTGTGAGTTCATTTTAAATTCAACGTCGCAAATCTAGTAATATTTAGTTAGTTTCTATTTACAACCATTATTAGTATCTATTTTATAACCATAATTTTTTATTTTATTATTAATTTTTAAAAAAATTTTAATTTTTAATATTATATCGTCGCACATAGAGTGATTTGCTCAATCTGGGGGGACAAAAAGGTATTTTCTGAAATCGGCCTTTAAAATTTTTCTTTCCACCTGCTTCTTAGCTATAATAATGCTAAAGTATAGTTTAAAATTCATTTTTAGACAGTTTTGAAATGAATAAACCCAGAAAATAATTTTGTCCTCCCAGATTAGACAAATCACTGTATGTGCGTCGTTTCTGTTCAGTTCCTGTAATAAAAGTATTTAAAAAATTATTAAATAGTAGGTCTGTTTGGTACCACAGTCCTAGTGCTACACTAACTACACTACTACAAATTGATTGGTGTAAAAAGTGGGTTGGTAATTGTACCACCAATCAATTTGTAGTAGTGTAGTTAGTGTAGCACTAAGACTGTGGTCACAGACCTATTATTAGGTCACAAACAGACCTATTATTAGGGTTAATACACTATGACAACATAGCAAACACGCATGCGCCACAATGATCCGAAAATTAATCTTGGTCAGAGCAAGATCGTTTTTCGAGGTTCAATATTGATCTCGGATCGTGTTGAATCCAGGATTATTGCGACTATTGGTAGCATTTTTGAGCGATCCGAAAATTAATCCGTGATCTCGGATTGATCCTCGACTATTAGTACGGGCATGTAAGTCGATATTAAAAACGACTGATTCGTGTAAGCTATAATTGAAAAGTAGAGAATAGAATGTGAAGTGAGTGAGACGAGATGCTATTACAGCCCAAAACGCTCAACTAAACATCGCCCTTCAGCTCTTGGGATATCACGTCGGAGTCTACAAAGAATTCTTAGTTTTTTTTAAATAAGTTTTTTTGGCAATTTTTCGACCCCACCTCCCTCATGGTAAGATTTCGTAAGATTTTTCAAAATGTGTATTTTTAGTGTCAATACGTTAGATTTATTAAAAAAAAAACATAATTTGCTTAAGTATTTTTATGTAAGACAACTTTAGACTCGCAGTTGAATTAATTAATTGGCAATGTTATGGTACTAAGTTCTTTTAGAGTAGAGGGTGGATTTCATAAAATTTTTAACAAGCCATTAAATTTAAAAGAGGATTTCTATTGGCTTGTTAGAGTTAACGGACGTTTTCTATTGGTTAACTACGACCTTTTAGTTAAGTCGGCATTAACGCTTTTATTATGAAATCCGCCCTAGTGAATAATCCCCTTAATCTTTAAATTAATCTCCATGCTTCGGAAGGCACGTTAAGCCGGTGGTCTTCCTGGGTTAATGAATTGCCACCATTAACATAAAAACCAGGGTTACAGGCGCGTCTGGAGGCCAGTCTAGCAAACTACCTATCAGACGTTATACAATTTATATGCTCACAGCACTGCTAAGGAAACGACGCAGATGCTGGAAATAACAAGCCTTAAATTAAGAGAAAGAAGAAGAATCTTTAAATTAAAATACAATTGTTGATTTTTTTTTAACTCTTTATTAAAGCATACTCTTGGGTTTAAAACAAAATTATGAGTACTACATTTTCTTAAATAATACATTGTAAAAAATTATTAAGGTCAATCATCAAAACTATCGTCTACATCGCTATCAGATTCTTCAGAATTGGATGAACTCGAAGAACCGCTACTGCTGCTGTCTTCTGAAGAGGACGAAGATGTTGAAGAATCTTCAATTTTCTTCTTTTCTATTTTTACAGATTCTTCAGAATTGGGTGCATTCAAAGAACCGTTATTACTGCTATTGTCTTCTGAAGAGGATGAAGATGCTGCAGAATTTTTTGATTGTTCTTGCAATCCAGAAGAAGTACCCGCTTTTTCAATATTTTTTTTCTGTTCAAGTGTACTTTTAGCATACACGTCATAATCAGCAAGAAATATCTTCCGCATTTTGTTTTCTTTTCTTATAAACTTATCTTTTTCTTTTTTGCTTAAATGAAACCAAGATTCTTCAAAATTTAAATTGTTATCTAGTGTTTCTTTAAACAAATCAATTGCCGATGGAGGTTGAGTCGGCCTTTCCAAATTATTTCCTTCGGGCACCTCTATCTTCCTCTTTTTTGCTTCACCATCAATTTCCCCTACTATTTTTCGCTTTTTTGATTTCGTTTTTGTTTCTGCTTGACGTTGTTCTTCTGATAACGATTTCAAATAAACGTCATAATCAGATTTGTACTTTTCTTTTAATTCCGATACTTCAGATTTGTACCGATCTCTTATTTCTTTTGGGCAACTGTTCCATCGCACTGCAACAGTTTTTATCCTCTCACTATTAGTCATTTCTTTTATGTCTTCCTTTTTGAGTTCGACTTGCGTAAACAAACCATATGCCGAATGTGGTGGTTTCTTGGGTTTACCTGTCAAGTTTTCAAATAAAATTCTTTCATCTTTGGTCAAAACAGATTTATATTTTAATTTTTGGTCATGATCTACCTCTGTTTTAACCTTTTTTTCGTTTTCAACGGCCAATTTGATAAATTCAATTTTTTTATCGTTGCTCATTTTCTTCCACTCTTCTTTATATTGGTTTTTAGAGATATTTTCAGAATTCGAACCAATTTTAATTTGCCTTTCGCAGTACATTTGGAACGGAGTCTGTGGTTTATTAACAGTATGCGGTTTCTGTTGTTTCGTTTGGGGATATTTAAGGTAAAAATTTTTTAGTTCTTCTTCGTAAATCTTCCTTAAATGCTTTTCTTTTTTCACGTAAATATTTCGGTCAACTTCGGAAAGTTTACGAAACATTTCCCCCATTAGTTTAGCTGCATCGGCATTTCTAATTCCAGCATTTTTTTGTTTCACTTCTTCCCGCTTATCCGAGCAAAATATCATGTATGCCGAAAGAGGTCGCTTCGGTTGTTCGGGATGACGGGTCTTCTGTTTTTTGCTTGTGGTTCTTGGCATTCTAAGAATCGACTCTTCAGCTTCACTTAATGCTTGCTGCAGTATCTTGTATTTGTAAATACTTTTTTGAATGGTAAACCAAACACGACTGCAGTCTTCAGCTGAATGGTCATTGAATGCGATGTTATCCCACACAATCTTCTCTGCTTGTTTATTAAATTGTAATCGATCAGTTTCCGTTAGAGTATTTCTTATTCTATGCAATAACTCTAACAAATCTTCGGTCGGCCATTTTGACAAAACTTTGTTACTTAATTTTAGTTCATTTTTTGGAGCTGCTACTTTTTTAACTGCTTTTGGAACAACTGGAATTTCTTCGTTCATCGAGCTTGATGAATCTGAATCCGATGATTCGGTTTCTGATAATTCTGGAATATAACTAGCCGACATTGTTACGATAGGTATTTAATTAAATTCACTTAAACTATTTGCAACAAAATCAATTAAAAACTACTTATATAAAATAATAAATTTACCAACTAACAAAAAATAACTTTTTATGCTGGATAATCACATAAATTTAAAAATTACCGATCTCAGTACCTACTTGCGTTAGAAAAAAAAAGCTTTTTTTATTTTACGTTTTAAACAAAGTTACTACGATACGCAATCTCGTATCGCAATAGGCTTTTATTATTAGAGAACGGATTTATATGCACAACAGATTAGAAGAAAACCCCCTTAAACCTCACCTCTCAACACAAATTTGGAAAATTTTAATTTGACTTAAAATTACATTATTCGTTTTAATCTTAGACCATTTAAACTTATAGACTCGCTCTGACTTTCAAGCAATGCAACAAACATAAATGACGTCACTGGTGGGTTAAATGCATCGATCTTATATAGCAAATTTGGTAACAATTCACTGATTGGTTTAACAAACCAGGGTTGGCACTGTTGATTGGTTCAACCAATCCATCCATGAGTTGTTACTAAGTTTGCTAAACAAAGTTAACGCATATTTACGCACGTGTCACACAGCCTTTAGACACATAATCAACTCTATTAGTTGTACTGGCCACCAAAAGTTATATATTTTTCTAAACGGAAGATTGCGAGTCGTCAAACAAACAGAGTGACTTAAAAGTCATTATCCACAAGAGTAAAAATTAATTGACAAAGAAAAGATATAAGGTACATCTTCAGGATTATTTAGTCTCTTTTACCAAAAAGTAGTAGAAAAATGAAAAAAAAAGTTTTTTTTTCTCACTGAGCAAAAGTTGAAAGTAACAATAAATTGAAAAGAAAATTAATTTATAAAATAAAATATTTAAATTTTTTTATCGATTTTTAAAAGATTATATTTAACTTGGTGTAAGACTGTGAGCGTTGTTTGTCGTCCATGTGAGTAGACTTTTTTGAGATCATTTTAACCAACTTTTTGACGTCTTAGAGAGCTGAAATTTTCATATATAATTTTGTTCTTCCAGAATTCTGGAAAGTAAGCAAAATATTGATGTTAAAAATTTAAAAATTGTTGCGCGTTGAACGGTTTTACTATAAAGGGTGAAAAGTAACTTTTATAAATCGCATTCGTATCGCATTAATCCGTGGTTAAAGATTATCCTCTCTTATACAATTGGCCCTTAGGGAACGCATTAAAGGTGTCCTCCGTCAAATATCTAGGATTAACTCTCGACCAATCGCTCACTTCGGGCAAGTACATTGACTACTTCACCACCCAAGTAAGAGGCCTGATGAGAAAATTGGGGCCCAAATTTGTAGCTGTAGTAAGATATAACGTCTGGTAATGACCTACGCAGCTTCTCTGTAGACCTTCGCCTCTGATCATCAAATAAAACCGATCCAAATCTTACAAAACGTTTGCATTTGAAAAATCGTTAACACTCCATGGTTTGTCACAAATCGCTAAATTCTTGCACTGGTTCAACCCCCTCTCTCCTCCAGATATAAAACTTTAATTTAAAAGTCACCAAGAAGTTCTAAAAACTGCAAAAAACTTATTTTAAAAACACACGCCAACGACGACGTTCAAGATTTCCTAAACATCAAGAAGAAAAAAAAGATTCTTGCACCATCTAATCTTCTATTCTCTAAACCAAAACTCCAAATTCCCCAAGATATTTAAACTTGTAACTTTTAAGGTAAGATTGACAGAAGAGATAACTGGGAGGAATCAGCGATGGATTGCAATAGATGGAAGGGCATTGTTAAGAAAACTAAAACTGCATTCACATAAGGGATTATATTTGGATGGTAGAATCCTGCACTGCTGATAGGTTTAGTAATCAATCAAGGTTGGTAATCTCACATTTTCGAACCTATCAGCAGTGCTGGATTCTACCATCCACATACTATCCAAATACAATCCTCTATGTGAATGCCATTTAAAGCTCTAAAAGAGCTATCGGAAGTAAGTAAGTAACTGTTAAGGTAAGTTTCTCAGACAAAATTGTATCTATAGGTATTTTTTTAGGAGAATCTTGTTATCATAATGATTGTTTATTGCTTCATTGTTCTCAGGAGAGAAGCACCTACAACGCTTTATCCAGCCAAGCCGAAGCACTTCTGGTGCTTTTTTTATCTTTTTCCAACCCTCCTTCCACATTCTTCCCCCCTCTAACCCTATTTTATTTTCACTTTACAAGCAGGCTCAACGCCAATAATGGGTTAAAAATTAACAATTAAATTTTCCATTGTGATATGCAATTCCCACCATCCAGATGTCATTCACAGATATCAAACTTACTGCTGCTTTTGCAAAATTAATACAATACTTTTAAATCAGGCTCATTTCTGTAGAAATCTTCATACAGGGCCGGATGGATTATTAAAAATCTACCGGCAAATTGACAGCCGGCGGCCCAAAAATGTAATGATCATCATGGTCCAAAACAAACGGATAATTGATCTTCATCCTCTTTGATTATGTCTTCCATAGTCAAAAACTAAAAAATCACGAAAGAAATCACCTAACTGCATTTCTGAAGGTTCACCGGGTTTACCAAGTTTTAAAGTTGACGGACCAACAGCAAACTTGTGCAAAAAGTGTTCAGTGACTGGCATTTTTTTGCTGCCTTAAGTCTTTGTCTCTTCTTGCTTTCAAATCTTTTTCTTTTTGGTGCCATGTAGGATTTGGTATCTATTGGTGCCTTGTTCCGACATACCGTTCGAGCGCAATGATGTTTTAAAATTGATGTGTCTTTATGGCCCATCCTGTATAATTGAAAGTAAATTGAATTACAATATTGTTATTCCAATAGATTACTTTATTAATCTCAACAAACACCAAATCCTCTTTTGGTACCAATGAGAAAGGAGGACAAAATAATGTAAAAAAGAGAAGAGGCAAAAAGCAGCTAGAAAATAACAAAAAAAAAGAAGTTAAATAATTAAAATTTAAATTTAAAAAAAATAGCCTGACCAGCAGTCAGGCGTAAATCAAACACGGATAGACTAAAGAACGGGAAACCGCGGTTCTAATCCTGGTTGCGTCGGATATATGCTGTGATCTAAAAAGTCAAAAATCGATCTGTGGAAGGCAAAGGAAAACCACCCCATTAACATTTCCCAAATCTGGATTCGGATAGGCACTTGAAGAAGAAGAAGAAGCCTGATAAATGATAATAAATAAAGAAAAAATTAAAGCCATTAAAAAAATGCCCATTTTGAAATGTAAAAAAGACATTTAAAAATTATTAGGATTAATCACTTTTGTAAATTTATCCAAGTTTACAGAACCTCTAAGAATGCTCATTAAAGAAGATAACCTCTTTGATTATTTAAAAAAACTCCGACAAAGAAAACTTTAAAAAGTAAAAAATAAAATCCAAGCGTGGTCGCGTCGGGGGAACTAGGTGACTGACGTGTTATTTAAATTTCACACTGTATCATTTTTAGTTGTATTCTGTTTTTACTTTATTTACTTAGCGGTCCCCTGACGCGACGACGCTTAGATTTTATTTTTTACTTTTTAAAAATTTTCTTTGTCGGGGGTTTTTTAAATTTTTAATTTAAGTTTTATTTGATGCTTTTTAAACTTTAAATATTACTAGTACGGCCCTGCTTTCTTCAACTATACTAGAAAACAGCAAATAATGATCTTCAAACGGCTAAACAGATTTTTTTGAATCATAGCTAAGAACACTCTCGATCAAGTCACCTTTCAAACAAAAAAAACTAAATCAATATCGGTTTATTCGTTTGGGAGCTACGACCCCACAGACAGACACGCAGATACAACACACGTTAAACGCATACACCCCTTTTTTTGGATTGCGGTATTGTAAAATATATTACAATATTTTGGAATCAAAAAAACATTGAAAATCTACGTAGACGCTTCCAAACAAAGACGTACTCATCAATGTTGTAGAAAGTTGGCAAAAAGTTGACAAAAACACCCAAAAGTTGGTCAATTTGGCATTCTTTATGTCTAAATTTACAAAAAGTTTCAAAACTTACAAAAAGTTGGCAATTTTGAACTAATTTAGTTGGCAAGTTTGCAAATTTAAAGTTTCTTTCCCCCCCCCCCCCGAAAAAAGTTTGTTAGGCACGTCCCTGCTTCCAAAGGAGGCTTAGGTGCCGTTTTACTTCAAGACCAAACCTTATAATCAGCTCAAGCAAATAGGCAAGACTAACGTGACCAAACGTCCCGTTTTGAACAGGACCGTCCCTTTTTTTGATTACTTGTCCCGGTGTCTCGACAATGAACTCCGAGATGCAAAATTGTCCCGTTTTCGGAAACCGCGTGTTATCATACTACAATAACAATGCAATGTTATGATAAATAAATAACTAAAAATTTTGGATATATTTCTTTTTAATTAGTAATCAAATTTTAACCAGCAGTCTGGCGTAAATCAAACACGGATAGACTAGAGAGCGGGAAACTGCGGTGCTAATCTTGGTTGCGTCGGATATGTGCTGTGATCTAAAAAGTCCAAAATTGATCTGCGGACTACTCGCCAACTCGCCTGCGCAGCGTGGTGAGTTATGGGCAAAACCCCCTTTCTTCCCACTTGAGGGGAGTCTAAAAGGGGAGGTCTAACGTTCAAGAGTGGACGAATAACGGCTGATGAAGAATCAAATTTAACTTTTTTTAAATAAATAACTTAAAAAAGTGTTTTTTTGTCAATTTACTGATGAGTGGGTACGGGGGGGGGGGGGTGTCCCGTTTTGAGTCAAAAAATAAAATGGTCACGTTAGGCATACTCAAGGCATGGGCCAAGGGAATGTGCAAAGTTTTGGATCCGCCACTGCATTCCATCCGGCAATTTAACAGAGACACCTATACGCAATTAATACAACGTCAAATTTGACAAACGTCAAACAAAAATCTTGAAGGTTATGTTATTTTTGAATATACTTTTACTTAAAAAATGAGATCAGTTTTAATGGTTGCAGAGAAACCGTCGTTGGCGGCTTCTCTTGCGACGATTTTGAGTAACGGAAAAAATACTTCCAGAAAAGGTAAAACGACCAAATTTGTAAATTTTTTCACCATCCTACATTTTCAGGTTTTAACGGTGCTTGTTCCGTTCACGAATGGAACGGGACGTTCCAAAATTTACCGGCACGTCTTAAGATGACTTCGGTATGTGGGCACGTCATGGGTGTCGATTTTCTGGGTAAATATAATAATTGGGATCGTGTAGATCCTGCGGAGCTATTTACATGCGGCATCGAGAAGAAGGAAGCCATGCCTAAACTTAAAATGCCACAATTTTTAAAACAAGAAGCGAAGGGGTGCGACACTTTGGTGTTGTGGCTGGATTGTGATAAAGAAGGAGAAAATATTTGTTTTGAAGTTATGAATTGTGTATCGGGGAGTTTAAGTGGAAACGTTTCCAGTAAAACTGTTACCTTTCGAGCACATTTTTCTGCCATCACCGAAAAGGATATCAAGGCTGCTTTTAATAGTTTAGGTGAATTTCACTTTTTTTTCTGTTTTACGATGTTCAACATGGTTATTTTAGTTTTCCCGAATGAAAACGAAGCTAGAAGTGTCGACGCACGTCAGGAGCTGGATTTACGAATTGGTTGTGCTTTTACACGCTTTCAAACGAAATTTTTCCAAGGTCGTTACGGAGACTTGGATGCCTCTCTAATTTCTTATGGTCCTTGCCAGACACCCACTTTGGGTTTCTGTGTTTTAAGACACGATGAAATACAAACGTTTAAACCGGAGACTTACTGGGTTCTTCAGGTTACAGTAAAGACAAATAGTGGTGTCGATTTAGTGCTGGACTGGCAGAGAGTACGATGTTTTGATAAGGAAATTGCAACTATATTTTTGCATCTGATAAAAGATCAAAGAGAAGCCAGGTTCGTAGACGTTTGGGTCAAATTGGGGTTTTAAGTTAAATTTTTAGGGTCACTAAAATCACTTGCAAGCAGAACTCGAAACAACGACCTTTGGCTTTAAACACAGTGGAGTTGATGAGAATTGCAAGTTCTGGTTTAGGAATGGGACCCCATCATGCAATGCAAATTGCAGAAAAGTTGTACACCCAAGGGTACATAAGTTATCCACGAACAGAGACCACAAGTTATCCAGAAAATTTTGATTTAATGTGAGTGATTTTAATTTTGTTTTTAATTGTTTTGTTTTTTATTTGCATTTTTTACACTATTTTGGCAGTGTATAAATTAAACCTTAATATATTTACCAAGTTTGAAACAGCCCTATTCAGTTTAGAATTTTTTCACTGCTTTTATAGTATCCTCAAATTTGACAGTAATATACGGTGTGTTCACGAAAAGTGGTAACAGTGAATAATTCTTAAATATTACTAGATACAAAAAAAAGTTTAAATAG
The DNA here is from genome assembly GCA_905340355.1 of Rhagonycha fulva. Lineage (NCBI taxonomy): Eukaryota > Metazoa > Arthropoda > Insecta > Coleoptera > Cantharidae > Rhagonycha > Rhagonycha fulva. The sequence continues at coordinate 13,193,361 of HG996558.1, forward strand.
TTTTTTACTCAACTCCAAATTTTCTATTGGAAACTGTCAAAGTATATTTTTTTATACTTCAAATTTAACCGGAAGTAAACAAATTTTTTTTTTCAAATAACAACATGTCTTTTTTTAACATTTTTGTAATCTGCAATTTTTTCTCTATAAATACATATAAAATTTTCATAAGGTTATATAAGATAAAATTCGAGAAAACACAAGATTTAAACAAACAATAATAATTTATTAATTACGCATGTAGAGTGCTATGAAAAACAAAACACCATTATTATGATATGACACCATTGGCCTCTTTCTATGGAGTCATTTAAAAATGGTAGTTTAATCAAATCTATCTTTAAATTTAAAAAATTGGAAAACCAAAATTAATTTAGCATTTATCAATTATCACCAAATCGCCAGAACTTCTGCCAAAATTAAAATCATATCTTAAACAAAACGGTGGCAATTTTGAAAAATTTATCAGATAAATGAAATGTTGTGTTTTCGATGTCGTGATGTTTTGTTTTTCATGGCACTCTACATACCTATGTGTAAATAATCAGTAAATTATTATTGCTTGTTTAAGTCTTACATTTTCTCAAATATTTTCTTATGTAACCTTATGAAAATTTTATACGTATTTATAGAGAAAAAATTGCAGATTGCGAAAATGTTAAAAAAAAGACATGTTGCTATTTGAAAAAAAAAATTTATGCTTACTTCCGGCTTAATTTGAAGAATAAAAAATATACTTTGTTAGTTTCCAATAGAAAATTTGGAGTAGAATAAAAAACTATTTAAACTTTTATTTGTGTCTAGTAATATTTAAGAATTATTCACTGTTACCACTTTCCGTGAACACACTGTATTTAACAGTTTCAAAAAATTTTAATTTCTCTGCTTAGCGGAGTTTTGAGACAACAAAGAAGTAATTCCCATTGGGGAGAGGATGTAGCACAAATACTCGAACAAGGAATGAACAAACCTAGGAAAGGTCACGACGTTGGTACGTTTAGTCCTCACTTATTAAATTTTACTTATTAAAACGAACACACTCATTTAGGTGACCATCCCCCGATAACCCCCATGAAACCCGCATCTAAAAACGAACTCGACGGAGACGCTTGGCGCTTGTATGACTACATCACTCGCCACTTCATCGCCACTTTAGCCAAAGATTGCACCTACCTCACCACCACCACCACATTTATTATCAACGACGAAGTTTTTACCGTCACAGGAAAAACTTTGATCGATCCAGGTTACACTTCCGTGATGACTTGGCAGGTGAGTTCGATCAGAACTTCTGTTACAAAATTTAATGTCTATTTTCAATCCAGGCGTTTGGTAAAAATGAAATTTTACCCGTATTTACCGAAAACGAAAAGGTACCCATCACCGATGTACGTTTAGTCGAACGCCAGACAGGCCCGCCCGATTATTTAACCGAATCCGAACTTATAACCCTTATGGAAAAACACGGAATTGGTACCGACGCTTCAATTCCCGTCCACATCAACAACATCTCGCAACGCAATTACGTCACGGTTTCCGCAGGACGTAGACTTATTCCAACGACGTTAGGAATTGTTTTGGTTCACGGTTACCAGAAGGTATTTAAGTAATCTTTTGGAGCCAACAACCAACAAGGTTATGTTGTTTTAGATTGACCCTCAGTTGGTTCTTCCAACAATGCGTTCCGCTGTAGAAAAGCAGCTGAATTTGATAGCACAAGGACGCGCAAATTTTGAAGCGGTTTTGAATCACACCGTAGAAATATTCAAGTTAAAGTTCTGTTATTTCGTCAGCAACATAGATGGGATGGATCAACTCTTTGAGGTTTCATTTTCACCGCTTAGTGCGTCAGGAAAAGCGCATTCAAGGTTATTTTTTGTGAATTTAAAGTGTGGTTTTTAATAATTACTTTTTTCCAGGTGTGGAAAGTGCAGGAGGTACTTAAAGTTCATACAAGCTAAACCGGCTCGTATGCATTGCTCGCATTGTGACGAGACGTATAATTTACCTCAAAATGGCAACATAAAAATTTATAAGGAATTGAAATGTCCGCTCGACGATTTTGAGTTGTTGATTTGGTCGACTGGAACTAAAGGCAAAAGTTTTACGTTTTGCCCTTATTGTTACAATAATCCTCCGTTTAGGTGAGTGAAATGTACCTAATTAGAGGGTTTTTTTGTATTTGTATGGTTTTAGTGGTATGATAAAAGGGAATGGGTGCAACTCGTGTTCTCATCCCACTTGTCCTCACGGTATAAACGCCAACGGCGTTTCCAATTGCACTGAATGTGAGGTTGGTGTTTTGGTGCTTGATCCGTCTTCGTATCCAAAATGGAAACTTGTTTGTAATAGGTGGGTCTGTTTTGTTTACTTATTTTCGTTTAATTTAATTTTACCAAATTTTTAGGTGCGACATCATAATTCATTTATTCGAGGATGCTCAAAAAGTTGCAGTTCAAGAGCAGGTCTGTAATTGTGGTGCCCAAATGGTGACTGTGGAGTACAAAGAAGATAAAACTAAACTTGCAAACGATGCTAAAGATATGACTGGTTGTATATTTTGTTCAGAACAATTTTCTAACTTGGTCGAAAAGCATAAAGCGATTGCTAGTAGGAAAGTTAATATTGTGCCCAAAAATGCTAGTAGGGGGCGTGGCCGAAGGAAACCAAGACCACCTAAAGATAAAATGTCTCAGTTGGCCGCTTACTTTGTTTAAATCGTTTTGATTGTCTTCTCAAGTTGAGTAATAAAACAATTTTTTAACCAGAAACATTTGTTGTTTTAAACAGAAACACTGTTGTTGCTTTCTTTGTAGTTACATTAGGATTCAGATTTACCGTTTTCCAGTCGAACAATTAACACATGGATTTTTTTCAAATTTTGTAGTTTTTCTATGTATAAAAATAATGACTCACTGCAAAATTTAGCTCTTAATATTAAGTACTTTCGTAGTAATAGATTTTTGAATTTTGACGATTTTTATTAAAAGCTTTTATTTAACTTGGTGTAAGCGTTGTCCATCGCCCGTGTGGGTGGATCGCTTTGAGGCCATTTTTAAGCTACTTCCCGACGTCCTCGAGTTCTGAAATTTTGTACAAAGCTTTCACTTGCAGAGCATTTTCATATTTTAATTTTGTTTTTTTAATATTGTGAAAAATAAGCGAAAAATCGGGAAGAACTGAAAATCATAAAGCGCATGCATTGCTGCGCATTGGATAATTTTATCATACAGGGCGGAAAGTAATATAGATTTCAAAATCTTATTTTTAAGGACCGCATTCAGGGTGAAGTTTTTCGTCGTAATGATTTATACAGGGTGAAGTATCAAACATCTAAAACACATAAATGGAGAATTCTGATAGGATGAACCTATATTAATTTAAGTTTTATTAATGTGAAATAATAGCTTTGTTTGGTATCACAGTTCTAGTGCTACACTAACTACAAATTGATTGGTGTAAAATCACCAACCCACTTTTTACACCAATCAATTTTTACAATTTTTTACACTAACTCACTCGGAGTAGTTCGGTGTAGCATACCAAACAGACCTATTAAATGTGTCAGAAAATTTTAAACGGCCAAGAGGCGGGGGCGGGGCAAAGGAGGCAGCTGCCCCCATTTAATTTTCCAGGTCTCAAGAGAGATTTTGTAAGGAAAATAAACTACACAATACTTAATGTTAGTTTTGTTTGGTACCACAGTCCTAGTGCTACACTACTACAAATTGATTGGTGTACAATTACCAACCCCTTTTTTACACCAATCAATTTGTAGTAGTGTAGTTACGGCCGAATTCATAGACAAGTACCAAGTATTAAGTAGTAAGTATCAAATTTGTATTTCATAGACACATATTCGATACTTGGGGGGCGGGAACATTCTAAAATACTCAAGTAAGGAAGCGAGCTTACTTGAGTAAGGACTTGAGTAACTGATATTGACAGCTAATTTTTAAATTGCGTATTTTGAAATTATTGAGTGTTTTTGTGTGTGTTTTTGACTTATTGGGTACTACGATTACTATCTGATCTTAAATCCTGTTCCATCAGGGGTAAAATAACTGAAGTCACAATTCCTTTCGAAAACCTATAGCGCGCACGAAAATCAACAACGGAAAAATATTCGATGGGATTACTTCGATCACGTATATATCGCTTTGGTAGGCGATATGGTCGTAATTCTACTTCTTCTACCATTTCTACGTATTCATAAAAATCATCCATTTCGATAAAAAATTAATTTTAAACTACCCTGTGTAACAAAAACACTTAGGTTTTTAGGTTTTTTATTAGGATATAAATTAGTAAAAGTTACCAAATATCTCGCAAATATCCCTGTCCAAAGTGGTCTAAGTATTACTTTCCCGAGTATTCACGAAGTAGCGACTATGAAATGCACTGATAAAAATCGGTTACTCACTACTCAAGGGACACTTTCGTAAGTAGCGTTTTAAGTATAAGTAACTCATCGTCTATGAATCCGGCCGTTAGTGTAGCACTAGGACTGTGGTACCCTTAGACCATTTAAACTTATAGACACGTCTTGATTTTCAAGCAGTGAAGCAAACATAAGTGACGTCACTGCTAAGATATACCTGTAAATACCAACTATATATGAAGAAAATAATTTATTTTAGTATACCGTTAATATAAATCTCGATACAAACCCACCAGTGACGTCACACATGTTTGCTTCAGTTTATATTCAAGAAGAGATAGGAAAGGGCGTGTCTATAAGTTTAAATGGTCTAAGGTGGTACCAAACAAAGCTTTTATTTCATATTTCAATGAGATGAATCACATATATAAAAGACCAGCACGCTGCTGCTCCAGCGTGTCATTTTTCACTCTGATTGGTTGTTGTCTTTAGTCGTACCAACTTAAAATCACCTTAGTACTCCATTCAGAAAAGGTTATATATATTTCTATATGGAGTGGTAAAGTAATTTTACGTTGGTAGGACCGACAACAACCAATCAGAGTGCGCTGTGTGTTTAAAAAAAAATTACACGCTGGAGCAGTAGCAGCCTGTCATTTTTTTAAAACACACAACGCGCTCTAATTGGTCGTCGTTAATCATACCAACTTAAAATCACTTTCCTGGGATCGAGTAGCACACCAATCAAGTTTTCAACCTCGATGGGACGCCCGTCCGTGGTTGAGCCAGCTATATTAAATAAATGATCCAATTTTTTACCAATTTAAAATCACCTCCCCTGGGAACGAGTTGCATACCAAGTAAGTTTCAACTAAGGCACTTATATATAAATTTTATCTTGGTTAATCCGAAGATTATCCATCCAAAAAATTTAATATTCGACTTTTAAATTTTCAATAAATGTATTTCACAATTGCTTCCATACACATATGAAGTATTTCACAATAATAAACGGGCAGCACATGCTACTCCTCTACCTCCTCCTTCAGCGTGTCATTTTTGTAAGACACACAACGCACTCTGATTGGTTGATATCGTAGGTTTTTGGCAACTTTAAATCAACTCCCATGGGATCGAGTTGCACACCAAACGAGTTTCCAACGTTGGTGAGACGCCCGATTGAATCAGCTTTATAATCCTTATTATTTTTGAACTTGAGGACGTTTGAATGTAAACAATTAAAATTGTCAGTATTAGGGATTTATTTTTTTTAATGAAGAATGTTAAATGAGAAATCCATCGGTTAAGCGTATGCAGGGGCGTTTCCAGCCAACTACCTTAAGGGGGGGGGGTAATTTTCCTATAGCAATGTAAATTTCAACATAGATTGATCTTTATTTGTTGAAAAATGGAAAGCAAATAATTCTTAGGGGGGGAGGGGTAATTACCCAATTACTCCCCCCTGAATACGCCAGTGAGCTTATGTTAGTGTTTGAAAACGATTTTTTTAAATTAATACCGCTAAAATAGAGATCCACTGGCTAGCTACCCGTCCGTGGACGGGGCTTTCCACCTAGTTAGATATAATTTTCAAAAATTGTTTCTATTTCCTAAGGTATCTGGACCCTTTTCCCCAAAATGTAAAGAAACGGGCGTGAAACCGGGGTGGGGGGTATGGAAAATGACTAAAAATTGATAAAGCCGCAAATTTAATTCTAGAGAAAACATCTTTTTTTAATGGCTGGAGGGTATTCCAGACCCCCCGGTTTTCTGATTGTTTACTTTTAATTTTTTAAAATACCCTCCAGATCAGGACAAGATTTTTTCATGACCATAAACTACATAATACTTAATTTTATCTTATTTTAAAGTGCGATTTCTATATTTTAGGGTAGCTAAACCCTTAGCTAATTTTGCGCCTCAAATTTGTGCACCCTTGCCCTACGCCACCTTTTCCACGCTTTAGTTACTCTGCTGACATATATATATACAGTTTTTTCGGTTTAATGTGGAAGCCCTGATTGTTATATTCATCTTTACCCCCCCCCTTTCCACACGGAAAGAAAACCTTGTAAAATTTGCCGGGATAACTTTGACGGTTGAACTGTCAATGTTTATGAATAACAATAAAAGTAGCCCTCTTGAAATTAAAATCAATCTGTCTAAAAGCGTTTTTCCTTTTTTTATTGTTAAGGAGGTATAGGACGTACAGTCCAGTTAGAAAGTTCCGTCAAATTGTACATGACAGAAGTATGAGCCTACCCGTAGAAAATGAACTTTTCTCAAGAGTGTACTTCAAAAAATTAAAAATTTCAGCTGGCAATAACAGCCTTTTAGCATGTTAAAGTCGATATTTTATGAATCTTAAGATTAAATTAGAACATAAAATTTCGTTAGTTAACAGGAAATTTAAGTAAAATAAGAAAATAAAATAATTAAATATCCTTTTGAAATTAATAAAAATTTCGACAACGTCGCAGATCCAGCCTCGTTTGCGAGGAGTAACTTTGTTATGTAAATGAAATAAACGTACGTTGCATTATAATATTACATCTGTCACTTCGTTAAACTGCTTAATTTTTATTTACATTTATTTCTTTTAAATGTACTTAAAACCTTTAACCATTCCTAATCTTCAATCTATTGAACTTGACAGCAAATGAGCAAAACACTTGACAGTTACATTTTATAAGCACACATTTGTGAGGTTATATCTCTTAATTTAATGAACTCTAAGACGTACGTTTTGTACATTTTGATGCATATAATTATTTCGATGAGTCATACTCGACTTTAGGTGAATTTGACTATAGCAATATATTATTTATTAATTAATTTTGTTATGTTTCGTAACAAATAATAAAAAAGTCTAAAAGAATTGTACATATACACCCGTCTTAAGCTATTTCATTGAAACTTGAAATTTCCCACGCTATCCACCATTTGCGACGTTGCTGTCAACATAATAGCCCGGGAGGCAACGACAGAAAAAGTGCACCCATTCCTACAAAGCTAATTTTTTTTTTAATCAATGTTTATATAGTGTTAATCAAGAAAGTTACAGTCTGCCAAACTTTTACCGTTGCGAACATTAGTAAAAAAGGTTTGAAACATGTAAATAAATAATATGTAAATTATATGTCATAAATGTCAAAATGGCCTACTAAATCTCATATACCTACTAGACTGAAACTGTTTAGATTGACCAAGGACACGTACAAATACAGGATAATGACAGTCTGCCGCGTCGGAAGCGTTGTCATCAAGGGTCTACCACCCCGCAAAGTGTTAAAAAAATGAAATTGTTCGACTTATTTACGTAATTACGTAATTTATGTAAACTACATGTAGACAAAAATTGTATATTTAAATTTAACAAATATTCAGAGCGATTTATAGCAGATCAGCGCAGCAACTACTCTCGGAAGATAGTGCATTATATTGCGTCTACCAAGGACTTAAAAACATTAGATGATTGGTAGACTATTTTTTAGTTCTTTTATAAAGTAAACTATTTGAAAAAAAAATTTTAGTCTTGTATAAATAAGTAGAGCAGCTTCATTTTTTTAACACTTTGCGGGGTGGTAGACCTTGATGGCAACGCTTCCGATGTGGCAGACTGTGATTATCTTGTATCTTTACGTGTCCTTGGTCACTCTAAAAAGTTTCAGCTTTGTAGGAATAATGACATTCAAACTGTCACTGCCTCCCGGGCTATAACCCACATTAGCCATGGCTGTTATTTATTTTAAAATTTACATTTTTAAAACTTAATTGTATTTATAACTAGGTATCCTCAACGTGATTTTATGTTTTCAAAAGTTTTAGCAATGTTTTTTCTATGCACCGTGAGTTTTTCAAACATTTCTCATTATTTTTTCATTATGAAATTGATCAAAACGTGAGTAGATGTGAGACCTAGTATGCCATTACAATGTTAAATGAACGATTTTTAATCTAGTCTTAAAAAAAACCGTGAACCCTAGGTCTCTGAAATTTTCACAGAACACGTATCAATTATATTTTTATCTATTCTAAAAATTTCTAATTGATCTCATTATTTTGACTTAACTCCTATACCTCCTTAAATGTCTTGAAATATCGGATTTATTTCGCATTTTTGCAGCTTCAATTTTTTTGTTGAATAATTGATAAAACTTTAAAAAAATTATAGAACTGAATTCAGGGAAGCAAGACCTTTCAAATGAGGTGCTACTTGCCATATCATCCCTATTAACATTTTAGGAGTTGTCATCGCAACGCGAAGGGATGAACCAATACGGGAGTGACATTGGTCGCAAAAGTTGTCACCCTTGATGATAAAATTGACGTGCTTTTGTATTTCTTAAAATAAAATTCTGCTGGCCACAATCTCGTCTGTTTCGTTTTCAAAGGGCCACCCTGTATAAACTTGATATTAAAACAGAGGAGAATAGAAAGAAATTGAAAAGGCATACGTTCAGGAGTGAACGGGAGCCTAGGCCGCAGAAGATGAATGGATTAACGAGGACCTTCAAGTTTCTACAGGAAATTTTTAAAATCGTAGACATGAGTTAAAATTTTATTTTAAACACTTGAATAACAAAACCTCTTAACAAAAAACTATTTCATTTTTTTTTGTTTGCTCAAATAATTTCTGAGGGAAATTTGCTTGTCTCGAAAACTCCGTTTTGTCTTGCCCCTCATCTTTGGTTTTAACATCTGATAATTTTTGTTCTTATTCTTTTCGCGATTTGTTTTAGAACAGTGAATATTTACACGACCATCTTTATAACCAAATTTTTCTCTATCTTCCTGTCCTTTTCGAACGCTTTCAAGTCTCGTTTGTTTATCATGTTTGCGTTTTTTGTAAATATTTTCAATATCACCTAACCTAACGAGTTCCGTTGGCGCCTCTTCCATTTTCCGCTTTTGACCTTTACTGGTGTATTGAACTTGCTTCCTAATATTTTCTGCTTCTATTCTTTTGAAGTCTTCGTCTGTTAAAATACGATCTGTCAACAGTTTTTGTGCCTGTTGCTGCTTGGTCAATTTTTCTCCTCCAGTCTCATTGGAACCGTTTTCATCATCTTTTTCTTCTTCTTCTTCATCTACCTCCTCCGATTCGACTGAATCGTCAGGATTTGCATCTTCTCCATCGCTGGGAAGATCAATCCATTGTTCGTCATCTGATCCAGACTCGGAATCAACTTCAACATCGGAGGTTTTTTCTGTTAGCAAAATTTCCGCACCAGGAATATAATCTTTAGTGTCTAATTCAGCATACTGTTTCGAAACAAATTCCTTGGTGGCGTCGGTTGGTCTACCCCTGAATTTTTTCGATAGCAACTCTGGACGGGTGTGTCGAAACAGTGAGATTAAAGAGCATGACGCCATCATAACAGACCGCTCCCTGTAGGTCTTGAACTGAGCGAGATCACTCAACAAGGTTGCGTTCATTGCTAATGGGCATCTGGAACATATTTCCCTTATGGCATTCAAACCAATTGCCATTACGTCAGACGAATTGTGTTCAGATATAAATTTATTCGTGATTGTGTCCAGCACGGATTCCAATACATCTGGAGGAACCAGCTCATGACTTGCTTGTGCAGCAAATAATAAAATCCGTGTTACTTCACGTTGGTGTGGTTGGAGAAAACGTTGGATGTAGGGGTAAAAATTGAACAAAATTAAATTATGGAGACCAATTAAACGCGAAATTACGTCTAAGGTCATCAGTTTAACTTCAAAACGTTTTGTAGTTCCGTTTTCTAGCTGTTTCAGTAATTTTTCAGCCATCCCTTCAAATAAAAAATTTGGTTAATATAATTAAAACAAAACCGTAACTCTGTGTTCTGTGATTGATCAAAATTTGGACGATACAAAAAATGTTATAAGGGTAAAGTAGGATTTAAAAAAATAAAATAAAATTTTTTATACTATGAAAATGATGTAGGCCAGTGCACTTATTAGCAATTCCGATCAAAATTATTCTAGTAGTTTCGATTTTTTAAATAATTTATGTTTTATAAATTCCCTTTAGACTTGTCAAAAGCTAGGGGGGATTGATTGTGCGACGCCTCTGGATTTTAAAAAGTAAAAAAAATTACCTTGTGGGTCATGCACCAAATGTAGAGCAGAAAAATTATAAATAGGAGCTTTGGATTTCTTCTTTTGTGCCTTTACGGTCAGCTTCTTAGCTTTATCCAACTGCTTATCTCGCTTTCTACTCTTTTTATTAAATTTATTCGCCATCATCACTTCTTGCAAGTCAACTTCGTTGTCAGAATCCGAATCCTCATTCTTCTCGTCTTCGTCTCTACCCAAGAAAAACTTCAACGAGGCGACCATAACCTAAAAAAAAATAAACTTAAAAATTCAGTCAACTGACAAAAACGTTATAACTTACTTTAGTAATTTTGGAAAAACACCCCGTAGCAATAACATTGACAGTTTTAGCATCGTTCCATACATTTTTTCGATACAATTCGATCATAACATCTAGCGACATTTTAGCAGCTCGAGTATTCGAATCCTTCAGCATTGTGTACATAAAATTTTGCAACTTAGTGTTCAACGTTACATTTTTGTGCTTCTCGTTTAAGTTTTTAATATCCGTAACCAAGTGGATCTTCAAGTAGGCCCTCAAATTTTTATCGTTACTTCTCAACAAGTTGAAAAACAACTCTAAAAGAACCATAGGTTCCAACAAATTCTTGTTCCGCAACAAAACTAAAGCGGTACACAAGGACATCCTCATGGAGTTATCCAACACCGTATTGTGTTTATTCAACAAATTTATAATTTCTTTAGGAAAGTCGGCCATTTCGTTCGGATAACATTTCGCAATTTGTGCCATAAAATTGGTCAGTTCGTCCAATGATTTGTTGTACACTTCTGGTGCGAGTTCGAAAGTCTTGATGGTACTTTCGAAGGATTTCTTCTGCTCGAGGAATTCTTCATGGTAAGATTGTGGATCGCGTTTGATTAAATTTTGTAGTTGGGGTAAGTTGTGCAACAGTAGGTCACCTCTTCGAACCATTTTCGATATTAAATTTTACTAAATTAAATAGACACATGCACTAATTTATTTTGTTGCTATTTGAGGTTATGTGTAAATGTCAAACACCACGTGAAAGAAAGTGAAAAATCCTAAGTGTCAAGAGTGCCAACAAAGTGGGGTAAATAACTAGGAGCGCAAGTAAAAATTTAATTTGAAATAAAAAGTTTTCGTAATTTAAATAACTAATATTTATTAACATTATGATGGTTAAAATATCGCATCCTTATAATTAGAGTTAAAAAAGAATTTTTGTAGTGGTGTATGATGTGTTGGTCGGAGGATTCCCAACAGCAGCAACGTAGCAAGTCAAGACCGGCCCCCCTTCTGTGAAAATTAATTTATTTTTACAAAAAAATTCTGTAAAATAATAAAAATTAATTTTCTATATACCGGGACACGGGCCCCATGAGAGTCCTGGCCACCACCTGTTGCTAGGTCACTACCTATCAGTGAAAAAAAAGCATCCACTTAATAAAGCACAACTGCACAACACTGATTGATAGACAGAAACGTGCCCGGAAGGGAGGGGGACTTACCCCCTCTCAATATTTTAGGAATTTGGCAGCAAGTTGACAAAATTACTCAAAAATTGGTCAAGTTGGCAATTTTTGATGTCCCAATTTATAAAAAGTTACAAAACTTACAGAAAGCTGGCATTTTTTAATTAAATCAGTTGGCAAATAGGAACGTGCCCAACCAATTTTTTTCTGGGGGGTGTAATTCTAAATTTGCCTACTGAATTAATTTAAAATTGCCAACTTTTCGTAAATTTAGACATAAAAAAATTCCAAATTAACTAACTTTTGAGGGTTTTTGAAAACTTTTCGCCGAATTTCTAAAATATTGGGGGAAATCTCCTTCTCCCTATGGGGGCATAGGCACGCGTTGGCAGAAAACGCACAGTCTAAACGGGTGGGTCTAGAAGCAAAAATTTTGCACATGAGTTCTTTATATAACATAGGTAAGCACTAAGAATGGGTTTTATGGAACTTCTATCCGAAAGGGACTTTTCACCTAACATTTAATTAGTGACGCGTATGAATGGATTAACGGGAGCTTCATTGTAATTATTAGGACAACGCACCAGTGACGTAATTATAGTCATGTGCAGGGTGTTCAAAAAACACCGGTCCTGGTTCCAAATAGGCGCCTATATGGAGCCTTGACAGAAGCCTTTATAATGGAGCCGCGGCACCGGCGTCTATACGGTGCCGTTAGTGAGAATAAAAATTATTTAAATGAATTTTTGAAAATGATAAATTATTACATATTTTTTATATTGACAATAACAGATAAAAAAACAGAAAAAAAAACTGAAAAAGGCAAGCGGATGGGAATATGCAAAACGCTGAACTGAAAAAGAGAAAAAGGCATCGAAGTTGTTCATATTGGCAAATTATTTTTTTAATGAAGCCGTCCCTTCTGTCCATGGACGGGCTTTCCAGCTACTTGACTAATAAATATGTACGAATTTGTAGTAAATTTTTATGTATTAAGGTGGTTTTGGTGAGATACCCCTTAAAGATGCACCGGCAGCTTGCAACTAACGGAGGCACTTAGAAATCTACTCAAGGGTCCGTATGTTCAACTCAAATTAATAGGGTTAGGATAGTTAGGCAAAATATCTTTTTCGTTATTTTGGGAGTAAATAGGCACTTTTCGTACCTGTTTTTAGGTCGTAAAGAAGCTCTTTTCGTCATTTGTTGTTCGGGTACCTTCGGGTTTCGAACCGATTCGAAAAAAACGCTTTCGTATCCCCTCTACACCTACGCACACAGCGAATATTACCAACTTAATAGCATTGGATTATCTTTTTTATGTACCAACTTTAGTTGGTATTGTAGCGTAACTTTTTGTGATAAGCAGTACTGATTTGTAACAACAGGGTGTCCAAACTTACAGTTTTCTCCGAAAAGCCTTGAAAATAGACCAATAAAAAAAGTCAAAACTTTAGCAATTTCAATAGTATTTGTTTTATTAAGATCTCTCTACCCAACAATATATAGGTACTATTAAGTATTTATCATCATAGATATTTATATACTTAAACGCCGTGTGATATGAATTTTGCATAAAATTTAGCAGTAAATGCTAACTAACCAATGAAAAACTTCTGGATACTAATACGCTCTTTCTATTGGTTAGTTACTAACGGATTATCTTATTAGCTTTTACTATAAAGGATCAGATGTACATACAACATGTACCAAAAATAATCTAAGAATATAATCCAGTAAGCACAGCGAAAATATTAAATCAAAATTCATTTCTTCAAAGTATATAATTTGGTAATTTGGAACGTAATAATAAAGTAGCAATTTGTAACCAAACAGTCTGGCGTACATCAAACACGGATAGGAGACACGGAGAGCGGGAAACCGCGGTTCTAATCCTGGTTGCCCCAGATTTGTGCTGAGATCTAAAGAGTCCAAACTTGATCTGTGGACTACTCGCCAACCCGCCTGCCAGCGTGGTGAGTTATGGGTAAAACCTCCTTTCCCCCCATTGGGGGGAGTTTAAAAAGGGGTGGCTTAGCGTTCAGCAGTGGACGAAAACGGCTAATGAAGAAGAAGAAGAAGAATTTGTAAATAATAAAAAAAAAAATCCTAAAACTAATTTAAAAGATAACCAGCAGATGACGCTACTAAATTAATTAAAATTAGACCTGAATAATTAAACCTGTGCCATAGGCAAATGTACTTATGGCAAAATGTGTTGAAAGTAATTTTATTTTGCTCAACTGTAAAAGATCCACGTTTTGTAACCTTTAATTCTTAAAATTCACAACCACTTACTTCGGTGGTGTAAATGTACCGCAACTAAATGTAATTTTACATTTGTGACGTCAAAACTTGGTAAATTTACATTCTTATGTGTACTTTTTACTCTTTCTTTAGTAAAATTTCATAACTTATACGGTAAATTCACATATTTAATGAAAATTACAAAGACATCGTAATTTCACACTGTAATTCATGGAATATTACAGAATATATAATGTAATGTGATTTATAATGAAAAAGTTACACGTTTGTTAACGTAAATTTACAAAAACTTTTTTCCGTGATGTAAATTTACCACAACCAAAAGTAATTTTACATTTGTGATGCCAAAAACCTGTAAATTTACATTCTTATGTGTACTTTTTACTATTTTTATGTAAAATTTTGTAACTTTTCAAGTAAAATCACATATATAAGTAAAATTATCTAAAATACGTAATATTACACTACATTACTGGAGTATTACACAATATGTAGTTTTACATGCATTTTAATATTAAAATTACTCGAATTTTACTGTAAATTTACATGCATTTTTTACAGTGTAGTTTGGGCGCTGGAGCGCACACAAAATTAAGTGACTACAGACACACGAACACATAGACATTTCTTGATGTTGGGTCTCTTTCAACTCGTTTGACCTCAAAGACTGTAAATCCGTGAAAATCTGAAAAAAAAATTTTTGATTACATAACTTTCCCATTCGGTATGGTAAAGTAAAAAGGAAAGAAACAAAAGATTTTTAAAATCATTTATTAACATTTATGTGTATGACACAATTAGTGAATGCTATGACTTGCCTGTCGGGATGTGCTTTTCATCGTCTTCCTCTCTGATTTTCAAAATATGCGCTTGTCGGCGCATAAAAAATCCTGTAGGGGAGACTAGAACGCGTAGATCGACTATCGTGGCTCAGAATGTAATCTGAAATAAAAAGTAATGTATAAATTCGCCTCATAAGTACTGTTTTTTGCTGAGCGCGGTAGTACCTACCACGTGCAATCCAGCGATGTCAATTTTGCGATTTTTTTGCAACGTGTTCTTGAACATCGATAGATGCGACGATAATGTCGTATTTATTGATTATTTAACGATTATTTCTTGGTTTTTAGTAATTTTTAATTGAAAACACAGACACAATACACACACGTCCGAACCGTACGGCAGCCCAAATCGAAATGAACATGGCGCCGCAACATGCCCGCTTTACTTCAGGGTACCATATGGTGCAATTTATGCAATTATTGCAAAAAAATCGTAAATTTTGTCGGATATTTTCCGCAAAATGACTCTAGGGTTTTTTACCCCTTGGCTATTGTTATTCCCCTCGCCTAGCGGCTCGGCTCATAAACCACGCTTTTCGTTGTGAAAAGCGACCCTTTACGTCCTTGTGATATAAACTACTATTTTTTAAATTGAGATATTTCAGTCAGACCCGATTATAAATTCGTTTCAGAGCATGTACTCTTCAAAAATGCATGTTTTTTTTGCCTATTTTGTTTTTATTTTGTCTTTTTAGTGCTTTTTGAACCAAAATTGTATTTCATTTTTTATTTATTTATAATTTTCTGGAAAAATTTAAAAAATTTGCTTTTTTCTTTGCTTCTTTTTTTTGCTTTTTTGTCTGCCTTTTTTGAGGTTTTATTTTGCTTAACTACCTTAACCCTACAAATTCAAAGATCAAAAAATTCCATCAAAGAAACTTGAACTTTTTTACTCGACAAATCCTGAGTTTGAAAGTTAAGTGTAAAAAGTGTCAGTAAAGATAACTGCGCTGTCACAATAAAAATCAAAATTAAAAATAAGTAAAAGAAAAACGCATTTATAATAAATTTCAAAATAAAATAATCAAACCGCAAAATGTTTATCGGCACCACAAAACTTTTTAATTGCACTAACGCGAATTACTGAAAGTTAAACAATTTAAATAGAGCTCTATTACCTTATAAAACTCGTTTTGCTTGTATAGCGAACAACCAAACTGGAACTAACACGCTCGATAATCAGGGACCTTAAAGCTGCCCGCACACTTAGGCGACGCGACACCACACCACAGACCAAAGCCCACAACACACCACACACCAGGCGACGCGACAGCTTGGTAGCGTCCTCACATTTTTGTGTGTGCTGAGTGCTTCTGTGTGTAGTGTGGTGTCGCGTCGCCTAAGTGTGCGGGCAGCTTAAACGTTAAACCATCGATCAAGCGTAAATAATAATTTTTCTAATACACTCTTGAAACCAAAATCGCTAATTAATTAATTGCAGAAAATTGCAAATTCTGCAAGCACCAAATAATTTGCCGCTCAAATTCGCAATAATATCAAATTAAGGACCAAATTAAGGACTTTCTGGTCGAACGCTAATTTAAATTCACAACTTTGGTTCACTACGACCAAAATGACCTTCTGTTCAGTTCGACGGTACGTCGTCGACCTTTACTCGACTTAACGCCCACTTCGGGCGGGTAGCCCAAAGTCGTTTTCCTCTTTTCGAAATTTCAATCTTCCTCAATATTTTCGTCAAGATAACACACCGAACTTTCGTTCTAAAGATTACCTTATCACATTATTATTATGCGTGCATCTTTTAAAATTTTAAATAATTTACAAATTAAAATAATTCATTTGCAAAAAATTAAACAAATTTTTGTTTGTGCTATTTAGTTACAATTTTCTTTTTTTCATGCCTCCTTGATAAAATACAGTAGCAAACAATTTAAGAAAAATAAATTTATTAATTTTGACTTGATTTCAATAAATCAAAAATAGATCAAAATGAATTTTATAAAGCGTTGACAGTATATTTGTAGTAAGAAAGCTGACGTTAGCGTCGTTTAGAGTTAAAAAATTTTATTAAAAAAAAATTCAAAAAAACGAAGTTTTGCTTTTTGGGATTTTTTTGTTTTTTAAAAAATAAAAAAGCCTCAGTTTACTGGGGATACACTGTAAAAAAACGCGCCTTGCATTCTATCTGGTGGTGCGGAAACGAATGCGATATAATTTGTCATCCATCAACAAAATTTTTTTATACATAAGTGATTGTTTTTTTTTCATTCTATTGCTTGAAATGAATTATGTTTAATCAAATTGTTTTATCTTTGCAATGGCGGTTTCGAAGCCTCCACAAATGGTGGAGGTGGGGTACGATAATTTGATTTTCTAAAGACTCCGGTGTGATGTCAAAAACAAAAAACACAATAAATAACATTTGCATATATTTTTATTGAACACAACAAGTCAAATCCAACTGTAAATATTGATATATTGGATAGAGTGAAACACATTAAACCATTGAAATTCGTTGAACTTGCTGTAAGCGCTATAAGTATCAAAAGATGGTTGGAATGGACATCTCGTTTTATGGAGATCCTTATATAATCGGGACAGGCACGAAGTTCATTACATTTACAATAATTTAAAATCTATTTTTTTAATACTGACAAGTGAGTTTTAAGGTACTTGAACAAATTAATCAATTTTTTAAAATTACAATACAATTTCTGTTTTTCTTTTAAAAACACTTTACTGGTTTTAGGAAAATAAATATAGGAGTAGCGTTCAAATGCAAACATAAAGGGAAGTAACAGAAACCAGAATTATTCACGTTTTGCTGTTTCGGTCCGGTCCTGTTTATTCACAAAAAATTAAATAGTCAATATTTTACCACTTTACAAGTTTATGGTGATGCGGTATCACAACTCTTTCAAATTTCGCTAACATATTTTTCTAAAGAAGGGTTGTAAAACCAGACCACGATGTCCAGACCACAAACAATAAGAAAAATACATACAAATTTTCACTGTTCTACGCCTTATCTTATATTTTCTGCCGTTAATCTCACTAAAATTTACTAGGCACCAATAAAGATAGCAAAATTGTTAAGTCCAGGATTCGGATTTATATGTGCACGCAACCGTTCGCATATAGATCCGAACTCGGCTACATTAAGACTATCACATTTTATAAAAAATTTCTTAACTTAAAATATCAACCACCTACAGAAGCCTTCTGCAGATTTCCTACTCCTATATTTATTATTTACAACTTAATTCACATTAAATCTTGAAAGTGTTGTGGATTTTTTATTTATTAAAATTTCGATAATAAACTTCTAAACAGAGTCATACATATAAAAACTATCAGATTAAACCTGCACTTACCGTTTTTTCAACTCAAATAAGTTATTGAATGATCTTAGTAAATTGTATTATTTGTCTCTTCGATTAGAATGCTACAGAGCCGCAATCGATAAATTTGTGGTAACAAATTTAATAGATTGTTGCAAGATAGATATGAAAAATATTTCTAAACTATTTAAAATGTCGAATTGATATTTTCTGGGCCAAAGCGAATTATCTATTTATGATATAGGTAGTACTATACTTTTTTTTATATATGTATTGTTATATTCTGCCATGCTTCTAACAGAGCTGTAAAAATAGGTCATCTTGTTGTGCATGGTTACATAATTAAAAAAAAAAATTAAAAAAGATGTTATACGAAGATATTTAGAAAGATGTTATCTTTTATTGGCGCCCAACGTAGGGCTCGAATGGAATTTTTTTAATCTTGTATTATAATGATACTGAAAATTTAAATTAATGAATTGATTAATAAAGATGCAACAAGTAAAAGAGTCAAAAAATTTTGCAAATAGCGAAATTTTTACTATAGGAACAAAAAGTGACATAAAATCCGAAGGGTAAAATCACGACGAAACATTTGAGAAGCACTGGTCCGAAAATTTTTAAGTAAGTTTTTCTCTTCCTAACTAAAATTTACATAAATCTCAACCTACGTTATCTTAAAACAATCTTGCAAATTTATTAGAAAAATATAAAATTTCTTCCATTTTACCCTGTGCGTGCGTAGGTTTTCCTAATTACGTATTGTTTTCCTGAGAACCAATTAAAATGAAATTAGAATCCAATTTATAATCGGAAGAAAATTTGATTCACGAAAGTTTGCTAAAATTGCACGTTTCCAAATATTTTTAGATTTTTAGGTGTATAACACCTGAAAAGTAAGCAAAATTTTTGTTTGCATGAAATTTAAACTAACAGGATAGTAAATTTTTACAGCTCTGGTCCTAAGAGCAATACAATTTTAACTAATAAAATTAGATTTCCTAACGTGGCGTACAAAAATATAGTGATAGCTAATTTGAACTATGAATTTTACAATAACAAAATATACAGGATGATTCAAAATTGGTCAAAATTATAAAAATTGAGTAGTACTAAGATGTAGACTAGATAATTCGAATTATCCTGTATATTTTAAATAGATTATTGAATTTCGCACACTCATGGTAGATTATAGTATTGAGAAGAGTTTTACCATCAGTCGAAGCTGGTGATGGTACTCATCTTGGTGTGCGATTTTTTTAAACCTATACGTATATAATATTATGCAGTAGGTATTTATTAGGTATATAAAACAATTAGGCAATAATTTATGATATTTTGAGCTCGACTATATAATTTTGAAAACGAAACGATTAAATTGGCCTTAACTTATTTTTCGACTCGGATTTTAACTGAAATTCTATTCTAATTAGATTTAGATGAAATAATGTTAATTTATAATGAAGTAATGGATTTATCTATTTTGATAGTTTCTATATGAAGAAGGATATTTATATACATTGTGCATTTAGCTCGATAAACGAATAAATTTATAACGATCGCAGCAGGTCAGATGGTCCAAACTTGAACCTTTTCGGCTACCACGCACCAACTAGAATGGTCGTAATAAGAAGAAATTATGTGCAAATTTTGTACATATTTTTCTATTAATTGGTCCAATTCGCCTTCTCTAAATACGTGATAATATCTATGATACGTAATTGCGCCACCCATATTATCGGAAGGTAGAGATTCTTGAGAGGTGTCGCTCAGAGACGGATTTAAACTTGATTTGTCCTTACTTTTATTTACACTACATTGCCTTTTTTGTTGCATCCTATCTTCCAACATGGAATACTCATCCGACAATTTACTTTTATACGTCGACCACTCTGGACACGACACCAAAGAAGCCGTACTTCCCCCATCACTAAATCTACTAATGGAACTATTATCTTTATGAGAATCACTACTTCCACGCTCAGACGTACCATCAGCAGATTCCATCGACAAATCGAAATGAACGGACGTCGCAACACTTGATATCACCGAATTAGTACTACTACTCCCTTTCTCCGACTCGCACGATTCGATGGACGAACCGTTCCTGAACGTACTACTTTTTCCAACAACCTTAGGCGCAACCTCATCCGCAACTTCCACATTTTTTACATTTTTACTTCTAAGCGAATCGTCCGTTTGGGACTTGCTTATTTCACCTAATTTAGCATTGTTAACCAACACTCTGTCCTTCTTCACCTCACCTTGTTCCTCTTTAACACTCAATTTACTTTTAGTTCTTTTCCCACACTGTAATTTATTATAAAAGTTATCGCTCGCACTTAATTTTGCTAAATATTCGTTTTGCTTTTGTATTTCCTCACTTAATTTAGATAAATCACTCAGCTCCTCGCTCAACCTGTAAATGTACGGATCGTTAATGCGAGATCCCGCCAGCGTATCCACGTCGCATTCCTGACCGACATTCCTATATTGATCAATTTCCTTAAGCAATTTCTCGCTTAATTGATCAGCAAAATCGGTAAGGTGCTTGTGACACTCTTCATCCCATAAAGGATCATCGTCATCGCACGACGCTTCGGCACTTAATAACGGGACCGAATCGGTTTCACATCTTCTTTGTATTACCGACATAACGTCTCCCGCTTTAAGCTGCCTCCGTTTCGCCCTAGGACTAGATTTAATTACTTTTTCGACGGCTTCGTCCAAAGAATGAGCGACGTTAGCCGCTGCTTCTAAAAGGCTTTTCGAATTATTCAATGCATTACTACTTTTTTTATTATCTACTAATTTTTTACTCTTAACACTGGAAGTCGGCGGAAATGTAAATTTAGGCTTATTTTTATTTTCTACAACACTATCTACCGAATCGGGCGACGATACTGCACTGGAATCGCTATCCTTATCGTCCGTTTCTGGATTAAATAATTCTAAAGATAACAATTTTGGCAAAGGCCGAGCCATGGTATCAAAATTTCCATTACTCATCGAGGAACGTCTAACTATTGGATAATTTGATTTGACGGTTCTAACACCAAATCCTGGTTTTTTACTAAGCAACTCCTTGATGTGCTTTAAACGTTCGTTTCGGCTATCTGATAATTCGACGACTACGGTTTGGGTTGGTTTCTCGGGACTTAGTTTTGTATTGAGAGGGGTTTTTTGAAATTTTGGTATGTGAGGTACTGCATATTTTTGGGCCAGAGTTTCGGATACGATTGGTTTCTTGTTTTCTATTGTACTTTCAGAGTTTATTTGGTCCCTTTCTTTCTTATCGGTGGAGGAAGGAGGAGATAAGGGAGAATCGGAAACCGACTTGACTGTGGATGTGCTAGGTTTCGGGGAACTCAGTTGTTTGGTTAAGGGATAAATCGAGAGAGGCATTTGTTTTATTCTAGGGCTGGTTGGACACGACGATTGCTTAATTCTCGGTGAGTTTGGAACGGAAGTGTTATTTACTCTAGGGGACGTGGGATCGGAAGATAATAAAGTAGGGGATGTGGGGTCTGTTTTGGGGATGAAAATAACGGAAGCAAAACTATCCTCTGAATCTACGCTAGTATCACTTTGTAAACTACTGTCCTTTGACGAATCTGAACCATCTTCCTTCGAATGTCTGCGCTCTTCGCTTCCGGCGTTATTTTCTTTACGTTCGTCGCTTATAATTGCGCTTATATTACTCGGAGACGTTATCAAAGTGTCGTCTTCTGGTATTATTGGTGAAACCATTTCGTTACTTTTCCAATTTTGAAACATCCGCACGAAACCGTTTCGTAACGACGTCCCGGTAACCTTATCGATGTTCGTATTTTTAATTTTATTTGTAAAACCGCTTTTGATGAGTTGGAATCGCTTTGAAGTCGAAACTGAAAAGAAGGAGTCTTTGATGGAATCTAAAGTTCGATGACGCTGGTAAATGAGATCTTCGTTCAACGAAGCTTGCTTTTGAATATTTCGCTTTACCCGTTCTTTTTCTCGTAACCTATCTGTCGACATTATATCCTCGTTCAACGATCGTTGTTTAAATACGCTTCCTCTGTGCCGAGCTCCACGTACCATAGCAACATCCGGAACTACATTATTAATCAGAGTTTTCATATCGGTCGGTTTATCTAAATCTTCTTCAGAATCCTCTTCACATATTGATTTCTTTTGCTTTACGAGTTTTCGTTTCGTCGGTTTATTATTTACAATAATTTGTGTTTGATTATCATTAGATTCTTCGATTGATAAAGCTTCTTGTATACTAGGCACACTCGATTTTGAACGAATCATATTATTATTATTATTATTTGCCATCTTTATGTCGGTTAAACTTCGCGATTTTAAACTAAAATATAAATCGTTAATTAACTGTGACGAAGGAAACGTTTGCCTACGTTGGGGTAATTCATCATCATCAACTCTTCTCAATTCGATCGGTAAATTCTGAATATCTTCACATTCGCAGCAATTACACGGCCTCTGTTCGAACCGATTAGTCGACGATTCTTTAGCACAGGTTGACCAACTTTCCAAAAACCATGGACGATGAACTCCTCTTTTACCTCCCGCAAGCTTTTGAATTGCTCTTCTGACGAAGCTATAACAAGTTTCGTTTGGACTCGAGAGGCTTGAACTACTAGGCGACGAACTTCGACCTGGATCAATGGAACGTCCTTTGTGGCGCGTCTTTCCCCTCTTCTTGATTCCACTTTTGGCTCTAAAAATAAAATTAATTTTAAAATAAAAACCGCACGCTTTAGTTGTATGTGTTTTCTTTCGTAAACGCCAAAACTTCAAAACTACTTGCAGCCGTTCTGAACTTCAGACTAAAATACGACAATGTTATGAGCACCAAGTTTGGAAAACTTGGATATCAAAAAACTTTTAATTCAATAAATGGATGATGTTGAAGTTTACGAAAATAAGAGGAAATATTTCTTTCTCTGAATTTTTACTACTTGTCGTCGCCATAAGACTTATTTATGTTTTTAGAAACAATAAATTCAGCACGTGCTACTAAATCCTTGCTTAGAACATGCAATAAGTTTTTGGAGAAATAAAAAAAATTTTATTTACTTGTTTGAATAGAAAATTGTCAAAAAATTTCTTTTGTTCCCAACCGAAATCTAATCAAGTGTCACTGTTCTTTCCTGAGAGTGATTTTGATTGAGTGGGAATACCTACGAGAATTTTCGGCGGAAATAAATCTAGAAAACTTATAAAGCCACTATTGATTCATTTTTTATACGACAAGGAAAAATACAGGGTGTTTATAAAGTTACGGTTTTATTTTTAGCCTAAAAAATTAGCACAAGACCACCGGCGGTCGTCTTTTAGTACTACATAGACAGCAGTTTAATAGGTTGAGCCATTAGAGTAATTTAAAGCCACTTTTATTTTATTTAAATAATATTTTTATGTTGGACATTCATTTGACATGAATATTCATGTCAAACTGAAATTATTTAAACTAATTTAAAAATTAATGACATGAAGGCTTGAAATGGTCCGGAACGGCGTTCCGGTTCGTGAAAACTGTTCAAGAACTTAAAATTCATGATGTGCAAATTTTTGTTCTAACTTTTCCATTTTTATCTAATGAAAGTTACAATATGCAATCGCGATAAATTATTAATTACCCCTTAGAACCTAATCCTAGATCTAGATAATATAAAAATATTATTTTAGTTCATTAAATATATAATATTATATAAATGACACTGAGGAGCAGCATTCTAGCAAGTTATATTGAATAGATCACCATCAACCAATAATTAAGAGAACCTACGGGTATAAGGTATATACTAATAAATTACGTAGACTGTGCGGCCTGAAGGCCGCACTATAAAACTGTTTTAAGTTTGACAATAAATAAACAAAGCAATTCTGATTGCGTTACCGTCAAGAGCTATTAATATTATTTACTCATGAAAGTACCGATCTTTTCGGTTCTTTTACATATTTCTTTTGTATTATTAGAAGAATTTCTTATGAACATTGAGCAGGGTCCTTCAAAAAAATGTAAATCAAAGAATCGATTTTTTAGCTCCCCTGTCAAAATTTAGAAGTAAGAGGAAAAGAAATATAAAACACTAATTTTATTTTGTTTATGTTTTCCACCCGGAGGTTGCTGTTCCACCTGAGTCTAATAGGGCCTGAACAAAAAGTAAGTTAATTTCAATTTCGTGTTGTTTGAATGTAAAATGTGAAGATTGGGTGTAAAACCGGGGGACTAGGGGTACGCAGTACCCTTCAGGTAAAGCCCCAGATTTTTAAACAGCGAGCACATCGTAGTTTTTATGAAAATATATGAGATTCGATGAGAATATATGAGATTTTTTAATGCAATTTAAACACCAAAATTACTACAATATAGGCTATAATAATATATAATAATTTTTTAGTCCACCTTAGAAAATAGAAAAGATTTTTGCTACGCACCTCTGATCTGACCGACTGTTTAATTGACAGTTATCGGATCATTGTGGTAATCAAAAATGTACCTTTAAGCTACGAAGGCAGGTGAACTATTTAGTAGAACATCTTTTAACTACGGGGGTTTCCATGGTTCGGTAGAACCAGGATCTAAAAGATTTAGGGCTTTTGTTTTCAAATTCTTTTGGATAATTAATATACTACATAATTACTGGCCTCGATACGAGATAATTATTTATTTTTAAGAAAAGTGAACTTTTCTTTAATTTAGTTTTAGGTTATAGTTATGCGGGGATCGTTACGTAACCCTGACTGCAAATTTAAAAATTTACACTACACAGAATGATAGAAAACGGCCCAAAAAGCAATAATAAATCAAACATTTTGAGGATCATTGCAAATAGGGCTTATATTTTTTTAAAAACATAAAAAATGGCATTTAACAATATTGAATTAGCTGTAAAATTAAAGATAACTCCGCTCACTTCAACCGAAAGGAAGTTCCGCTAAGAGAAACATGGCAAGTTGTACTCCAGAAGCCCCTCGAAATTCATTGTTCAGGTACTCCTTAGTTATGTTGCAATCTTTTTAACAGACGGAAGTAATTAATCGGAAGCACTGAGACAGTTTAAGTCATTAAAATTACTCTAGGGTCAACTAGTAACCTAAAAGTGGCATTTAGAAAAATCGGAAACTCTGCTTACAGTCCACTTATTGAAAATGTACCTCAAGGCCAACCATGGGCGTCTATAAGATCATTTTTAGGGGGAGGAAGCAAAATAAAAAAAATTTATTATAAAAGAATTTTAATCATTTAAAACTGAAAGTTTTAGAAAATTTTAAAAACTTGGGTTGGTGAAATATTAAATGTCTAAAAAAAAATGTAAGCAGCCAAGAGCCAGGGGGGGCAGCTGACCCTTTTGCTCCCCCCCCCCCCAATGGACACCCATGAGGCCAACTAAATGTGTAGAATTTCAATTATTAAAACAATCTTTTTTTTGCAGTATTAATTTTAAAAAGATTAGTTCCTAACACTAACCTAAGCTCGACGTTTCTGTTTATTTCTGTTTTTTCGTCAAATTTAAGCCAAAAACCTTTGCACCGTAATATTTGCTCCACGACGACGCGACGTAGGTAATAATACAGCTGCCGTGATTGGTTCCCAATTTCTGCTTTAAACAGTTAGCAGAATGCATTCATATGGTCGTTTTTTGCGTAGAAATTAGAAAATTTAAAATCGATTATTTGCTAAACCTATTGATATTGATGATTCCTCCCCTACTTAATCGCTTAATTTTTATCTAATCTATGAAATTCCGTTGAGTATTATTTAATAAATATAATATCTTTAAGTCAGGGTTACTTAACTATACTCAATATTTTGTTAATGTTAATGCATATTTTGAAAATATAGGCAAGTCTTTTAAATTGGCTTAAAAACTCTTAGATAAGAGGCTTAGATAAAATTTAATACATGGGTACTTATAGGTAATTTTTCTTAAAAATATTTACACTTTCGTGGTTTTCCATGACCTTGCCAAGACGAGGGACTTTTGCAACTCTTCCCCCTCCCCGGTTTTCCATCTAAAGCCTGTATGACACGATGAATAATTTTGCATAAATTTTACACGTAAATGCTAACTAACCAATAGAAAAAGCGTATTAGTAGCCATCGGACGTTTTTCATTGGGTAGTTATCATTTACATGTAAATTTTATGTAAAATTATGCATCGTGTCATACAAGCTTAAAAGGTGTCTCAATAAAAATGCACTATTAAATTTTGTGTAATTTTTTTTTCGTGAAAGTGGCGTTTTTGAAATTTGACAGCTGTCAGCTATGATTGTTCCGATTGTTAAAAATGGAGGGCTACACAAAAGAACAACACGATATCATTGTGAAAACTCATTACAAAAATGGGGAAAATTATGCTAAGACCGCTCGCAAACTTTGCCAAATTTTTGGTCAAGAAAGTGCACCCAATGTAAGAACAATTCAAAGAGTGGTCAAAAAATTTGAAGAAACTGGGTCGATTATGGACAGTAAGGGTGACTTGTATAGTGCAAGTTTAACCGGTAACTATGGTTTAAACTCGGATTTTGACTATTGTGATTGGCTAATCTACAGTTTAAAATTTTAAACTAGATCTATACAAGTCACCCTTAGTCTCCTTTGCGTCGACGTACCGTCAGCAATTCCTGAGATCCAACGCGTCATCGGTGAGATACAGCTACATCTTTGTGAAAAAGTCATCGAAAATTTCATGACAAAAGCAGTGGCCTATCATCAGAGCCACGGGGTCAATTGCCAGATATTTTATTCCATACTTAATTGAAACTTTACAATGCAGAAAATATCAAAACTCACTCAAAAAATACGTATTTTTATTTTTAAATAGAATTGTGCACTCTTATTGCGACGCCCTTTATTTCTTGACATTATATACACGGTAGTTTGTCCTAAGAAATCACAGTGTCGTTACTATGATACGGCCAATATGGCCCCAGCCATAGGCGCGTTTGAATGAAGGCGTTGAAAAGCGTCGAATTAAAATTATTGAATTTAATAGAAGCGCTGTTTAAATGAAGACGCTGAAATTCAAATGTTTAATTTAAAAATATAACCGTCATCTCTAAGAAACAAAATTAAAATTTTACAAAATTTTAAATTAAAAAAATTATTCCGTGGGACCCCCGGACCCACATCGAGGGTTAAACACCCCAAGCTCCTCTACCTATTTCCGTTTAAAGCGCATTTTTTACTTGGCCATAGGTGCCAAAAGTTCTAGTTACGGCACTAAGGAAATAAAATATCATTTTGAAAATGTGGCGTTTAGTTTTAGCTTCTCGAGGAAACGGATGTATAAAATAGCCTAGCCTCAATTAAGAAACAAGGCGACTTTTCAAAAATCAAAATATGATTTTTTTTCACTTTTGAAAAGTCATTTTGTTGCTTTCCTAATACTGCTGGAGCTCTCTCCCCCCGCTTTGTGTTACATTTATTTCTTCACATTTTACTCTACAGGTACTCTATACAATAAAGAACTGTGGGCACCTAAGATAACTCCGATATTAGCTAATGAAAATTTATTTTATTTACGGGGCGAAGATAACTCTAAGTGAAAAGAGCTCGTCTTTGCAACTCTAGTAATCCCGCTGCAGACGTAATATCAGAAAGTGATAGCGTAGGCCAAACAACCATGGCCATCACATATGGTTGCAATTTAAAACCGTAATAGATTTGCCGATTTTTCACTTAATCAATTTTTAATTTTACGTGGAAATTATGGAAATTTTCACATAGAACTGCTTTTCCGTTGAAGAAGAAGCTTTTCCTGTCTAAGAGACAGGGCTGTATATAAGGGGGTGGTTTTGGAGGTTCAACCCTCCCCATGGCATAGCAAAGGAGTAAGAAAAGGGTATAAAACTTTTTTTTCAGTAAAACCCCCCTCATGGCTTTTTTTTTAGGTAAAACCTCTTCCATGACTTTATGCCTAGCTACAGTCCTGCCAAGAGACCCTCACCACGCAAAAAGACAGCAGAAAACTGTAAAATTGCAGTTTGCAACCCTCGCGTGTTGGAACAAAGGCAACACTATCTACAGCATTAGAATGAAAGATGAAACAGCCTAGGTTGATGAATTAAGGCTAAATCTCTTTTTGCTGATGAGTTAAGAGTTAACATCAATCAACTCATCACGGCTGAAAAAATCCAGACGACAGCGCAATTCTCAATATTTCTTTATAAGTAGAAGCTACCACGTCACTCCTTCATATTTCGGGAAGAAAACCACTAAAAGAGGTATTGTTTAGGGTTCCTTCACAAAAAAGGTAAAAAAATGATCTCCTTGTAATTTTGGTACACCAAGGGACCATAATAATATATTACACATCGACAAGGGGCTAAAGTGTCACCTTTTTAGAATGAGGGGAAGTTTATTCCCTATTTATTTATTATTTACAAATCATTTCCCGAGTAGATACTAGTAAATTGTAATCGTGGGAGGAATACATTGAACTTTTTGGGATTCCTAATAACAAAATTGAAATGTTCGTTCCTAGGAAATTCTATGTTGGAAAATTTGTTATGTAAGCTGATGAATATAAAATGTTCTCGATAATAAGGAAAACATCGATTTTGGTGATATTCGAGTTAAAAATTTTCATGCAGCACTAAAATTTATTTTTAATTGTGGTACCTAATCAATTTTTAAGCTATACAGACGTTGATTATTAAATTCCAAGTATATAATGATAAATTACACGCACATTATGTTTGTATAATAAAAATTATAATATCACAAATCGATTAAATAGCACTCGATCGTTTCCATTTTTACATCGAATAAATTATGTGCACATTATTAAGTCATAAACCCAAAACAAATTGTCAATATGTACTACCCATTATTACTGATTAGACGCATGGAATAATAATGGCTGATTGAGATAAACTTACTTGTTAGATCGGTTGGAATCGCTGTCGCTCTGTGTGTAAGCATGATACGGAGTCTGGCAATCGTCTTCGGATGTCGTGGTTGTGGATGTTAATTCTAACGAAGGAGTGCTAAGTTGCTGGGGTCGATTCCACGGTACCAAAACGTCTTGCGACTCAAATTTTCTATGGCTCTGTTCCATCGCCCAAACGGAGATGATAATGCGTCCTCCAATACGTAACACTCTCGCCAACTCCCTCAAAGCTCTAATCCGTCTCTCGGTTGT
This sequence comes from Rhagonycha fulva, assembly GCA_905340355.1. Lineage (NCBI taxonomy): Eukaryota > Metazoa > Arthropoda > Insecta > Coleoptera > Cantharidae > Rhagonycha > Rhagonycha fulva. The sequence goes on from HG996558.1 coordinate 13,222,856, forward strand.
TGCTAAGTGATGAATCACTGCTATCGATACAACCGCATCCAAACTTTCGTCTCGAAATGGCAGCGTTAAATTATCCAATAGAAGCACCTAAAAGGAAAAATAAAACTTGAACCGAGCGAAGGACGGTAAAGTGTGAGAAATTTATTGCATTGTTAAATCAAGATGAATAATTACGATAGGGCAACTTGCCATACCGCACGATAAAGTAATAGCAATGTTAACAATTTTTTGTGACGTTCTGTCTTGGCACTTGCATGAGTATCTGAAAATTTGCACAAAGCAGCAAAACTCACAAGAAATTTTGAAGTGGGAAACTTTTTTTGATTTTGTTATCCTCGTCATGTAAAAATTTTGACCTACCTCGTTTTCCTTTTCTTTAGCCATATCGCACAGTCGAACAGATTTATCTCCTCCCATGTTAAAAATCGAAGTGTTGATGTTTAAGTATTTTCCAGAACCGCATCCTAAAAATTAAAAGGATACGTTAATAATTATTGGGTGTTTTTTCAAAATTTGATTTAAAAAAAATTTGTCAGAAGTGGGATTCGAACCCACGCCCACAGAGTGGACTGCGACCTGAACGCAGCGCCTTAGACCACTCGGCCATCCTGACTTTTTAGTTCTATAGGTGTGGTAAATTTAGCTGTGTTAGCAAAAATTGTTCAAGGTCGTTGTGATATATCGGTATTAGTTCAATTAAATCCAGCATTGTTTGAATTTTTAAATCGTTTTTTTTGCGTAAGTTTGCCAAATTTTATTGCAAAAAAAAGGGAGAAATGATAAAAGAAAATTTTTTTCCATCCTTGATGGAAAAATCCTATATTTGATGATTTAAAAATGTTAAACTTACCTACATCACATATAAGAGAACCTTGTTCCAAATCCTCAAGAAACTCTTTAACTCGAGGCCATGGTCGACTCCTAGGATTTTCTGAAAATTGTTCATAAACATCGTGTACATAAGTTTGCTCCAAAGCCACACTTCTAGCAACTCGATCGTCGGCCGGCATCGTTTGCAATATGCAATACCTGCAAAAAATTAATAATTTTAAAAAAAAATGGAAACCTGCATGATACATAAGGTTCCAGTTGAATGGCTTGTTTACTGAAAAACACCACCCTACAGAATCTCTTTCAGTAGAACGAAACTACATTAAATATTCAATTATTCCAAATACGTCCGCTTTCATGTAACAGATGCCGATCAAAAAGCTGCAAAATTGGAAAACCTGAACTTTTTGCCACGTACAGGATATAACTTTATATTATTAGAATAGTTTTCAGAGTATGGAAAAACTAATTTATTGCATCGTTATGATACCAAATAGAATGTCATTTATTACTAACCAGATATTATGTCGCTCTGGTAATGTTCAATAGTCATTTGCGAATGCTTTGCATAATTTTGTAATCAACTTGCACACAAAATTATGTTTTTTGTTGCAAAACCTTTCAATGCTTTTTATGAGCGCTCGCTCACACAGCATAATTTGGTGGTAGATTTAAAACAAATTAGTGGTTTGGTGTGCCCGTTTGGTACTTTCAAATTTTTCTGTAAGTTCAGATCACTGTAGTTTTGTGAATTCGTGCTAGAGGAGTAATTTCTTATGTAATCTGTCGAGTTCGTGCCAAAATCGTCACTTTGTTTGTTTTTCTTGAGTTCAATAAATTTTCAGAGCAAGTTGGTTTATTACGCCCGCCCCTGCTCTAAATAGAGAATCGTCAATCTTAACTGTCAAATATAACCAATAAAACAATTAATTTGGCAATTTATCTCCCACTTACAAGACAAAGGGATTATTGATAAAGAAAAACATTGCAGCGTGATTTTCCACAAACTACAGCGAATAGGAGAGTTGGAGGATACTTGAACATGTCGTCGGCGAGAAATTGATGTGATAACAGTTACTTGAACTTTGCTCACTAAAAAAGCAATTTTTTTTTAATTTTAAAGGGGCTAAAAAGTGTAAAAGCAACTTAAAGATTTAACTTTTCTCTTTTCAATTTAAGCTACTGCTATTTTATTTTGACCTAAAAGTTAGCTGCCAATTTAGTGAAATTAAAATTTAATAAAAATCAAAGAAGGGAGCGAGAAACGACATTTTCCAGCGTTTTCCAGTATGCACATGTTTACCAACAAAATGGCCACCGTTTTCAGTAAAGCAAACGGCGGCCACTTTGTTGGTGACCAAATTTTCTTTTGTTCTTACAGTAGTTACAGATTTTGTTCTCACTGCTTATTTAAATTATATTTTCTTTTAATTGTTTATTTCTAACAAACTATAGAGAGGTGAGCTAAGTGAACGGGCTAAGGACCGGACTCTAGGCTAAAAGCCCTAGGTTTGATCTCCAACCTGGCTACAAAATTTATCTAACTTCATTATAACCCTCTCCTTTTGGAAGGCAATGGCAAACTACCGAGAGTAATCTGCCAAGAAAGCCATTTAATATTAATAACATATTAAATTGGTCACGACGCTTCTGTCAAGAAGCAATACAAAGAAGAAGAAAACGAACTATAACATTATCTACTTTATTATAATATCATTTTGTTTATTTTACCTTAACGCCTGATTAAACTCTTCAAATTTAAAAGTCGTTATTTTATTTTCATTGCAATGAAGGTTGAAATAAATGTTAGTCCTTTGACATTTTCACAAATTTTACAATTCTCAATAATTAATTTAATATTATTTCATATTTTGCAAGGACAAAAGAGAAACAAATTCTTATGCCCAAACTAAGCCATTGTTAAGTGATACCACTTAGGACAATTTAAAAACTTTGGCTATAGGCGTTTCAAGAGAAGCAATACGCTATCTGGTGGCAAGTTTTGTACTAGAGGGAATGAGCTGAAATGGTTGTTTACCATCAGTTTTATTCAGCATAAGTGCGCAATTGTGTACTGATTATGTTTTTAATGTAATAGATATCTTATCTGCTGCTCATTTGTTTGTAATATCATGGTTAATTAATTCATTTATTTATTAATTGCCTCTTCACCTCTAGTACCAACATGGTCACTAGCGGCGCTGCAATCTTAAATTGAAACGCCTATACTCGATGTCAATATCAATAAATGTAAAATTTCCATTGGCACAGCTAATTCTTCTCCATCCAGGGGGCGCAGCCCATCCTAGAAATATTTTAACTTATTACTTAAAAAGAACACTTAAATATTATAATAAAATTAAGGTATACATAGTTTATTATTTTCAAAAAATGTTCGTATTCCCTTCATTGTTGCTTTCTTATTACTGGTAGGTGTTGTTTACCACCCAGACCCCCCCCCCTGGTTTTTATTCATTTCTTGACATTTCATTTTACACATAGTAATGAGCACCCAGTTTTGCACTAATTTCTTCATCTTGCACTCAAAGCTATGAGCGTCCATAGGATCATTTTCAAAGGGAAGCAAAATAAAAAAAATTTAAAAAAAATTTTAATCATTAGTTAAGAGCCAGGGGGCAGTTGCCCCTTTGCCTGTTCTAATAAACGGCAATCCTTAAAGCTAACATTAACAAAACGCCACCACACGGAATAATTCAAACTACTGTTAAACTTAATGTTGTTATTGATGGTGGCGCCACCAACGGTAATGTAAAACGCGAATTTTATAAATATTTTTTAGAAAAACTTTTCATGAAAACCGGGAGTTTGGGGATATAGAAGATCTCCAGACGTATGTAAGCAACAAAACGATTTTTTAGAAATCAAATTTGCAACTTTTGAGTAACATGATGTGTAATATGAGAAGATATAAATGTAAAACTATGTTGGTCAGGGTGGGGGGCTACGAAGTATCCACCAAGCTAAGGAAAACATTTTGATAACATTAAATTACATAGCATTCGTGAGACTTAGATACCACCATCCAAAGACGTAAGTAAAATGCAAACCAGTGAAATGAGATTTTTGAGAACAACCAAGAGATGTAAAAAAAGGACAAAATCATCAGGAACACAGGCATTACAGAAAAGAACAAAAGATTGAATGATCACCTGAAACTAATGACAAAAGAAAGGCTGCCACTAGAAGCTCGAAGATACAAATCACCAGGAAAAGAAACTTTAAAATTAAAAATGTTTAAAAAAAATTCTATTTTTTACCATAGACTTAATCTAAAAAATTGACCCAGAATTGGGCCGATGGCGGTCATCACTGGGAGACCGTTAACCCAAAGTTGAAATAATAACCTCGGTCTTACAACTGACGACCAGCGTTGGTGCAACGTTGACTCCCGGTACTGGTCCAGTACTGATCACAATCAAAGCAACGGTGAACAGCATTGGCCCAAAGTCAATAACTAAGTAGAGATTTGAAAACGATACTGGCTCAATCCATTGTATGCCGATCCTTAAACTGAGCACAAGCAAAGCAACCAAAGCTTAAACTGGGCCAGTGCTAGTCACTGGAAAATGACATTAACTTAAGCTTGATAGCAGCCAAAAGTTGGCATGATATTTTTGGTTCAGAAATCTTTCATCCCTACCTGGAGGGTACTCCGTACCCCCCAGACACCCCGGTTTCACACCTATTTCTTCATATTTCATTCACGAAGCGCTGCAACAATGGATTTTAATAACCCTAGCACTCGAGGTTAGTTACACTCTGCTTAAAGCAATTTTAATGTCTTATATTAAGAAAATTTCATTTAAACTTTAAGAAAAGATTTTGTAATTCACAAAATTCTGTTAAAATGCCATATAGCCTATGCCTATACTAATTGTGGACAAAAAAGCTATGCATCAGTGAAATTTCTGTCGGTTCAAAATCGGTTCAATGTTTCAGTGATAATCTCGTTAATTCATTAATGCGCGTCACCGTAACGCAAAATTACATATAAGTATAGCGTCGGTTGTCCACGGATGAAAAAAAAACTCTCAATAGTTGAAAATTCCGCCAGAATCGGTTCAGTTTCTTAAATTCTAGAGGGGGCACAAATAATGAATTATACAAACAATACGTGTATACGGACATACATACGTACATGTTAAACACAATACCTACTTAATTTATAGGTAGTATTTACAGCGTTTCTCAACCTGTGGGACGCGCCCTCTTAGGAAGACGCGGTAACACTAAAAGAAGGCTCAAACATACCGAAGAAGGGCTGGAATTATTATTAATTATCTATTATTTCTTATTATTTATTGATGTTACATGGAACAAATATGGAGTAGTAACCATGTTGCTCGGGGTAAATGTAAGTTATTAGGGGTTAAAAAAGTCATTCGCAAAAACCTTGGTAGATTTTTCGAACAATCGATAACTCCATTATTTATGATTGTCCGATTATATTCGATTAACCGATTGTTTATTTACAAACCAATATAAAATAGTGCGCCTGTTGCTCGGAGCAAATGTAGACTAGAGATTAAAAAAATTATCATTCACAAAAAATTTGATAGATTTTTCAGTCAATCGATTGCTCTATTATTTTTGACTGTCTGATTATATTCGATTGTTTTCGATTAACCGATCGTTTATTTACGTTACATGAAACAAATCTAAAGTAGTGCGGCTGCTGCTCGGAGTAAATGTAGGCTAGAGGTTAAAAAAAAGGTCATTCATAAAAAATGTTGTAGATTTTTCGATTAATCGATTATTGTTGGCCTGATGTTTTATAAAAAGATAACAAATATTATTGAAGCTACAGGCGGAAATTTGGTTAATCCGGCTGGGTGGGGGAGGGGCAATAAAAATTATAATTGAGAATTGGGTCGCATATAATAAAAGGTTGAGAAACGCTGGGTTAGTTAGTGTGATAAAAATCATATTTTTGAACTGCTTACTAACACTCAGGCCATTCCATTTATGTAACTGATTACTAGAGGGTGGATTTATATGCAAAAACAGACCGGTCTAAAGGTATCACTTCTTAAGCCCTAATTATAACTCATCAGTAAAATATACTTTGCTTGATAACTGAAAACCGATATTTTTATTTCGCTTGGCTTATTATTTAGTTATTGCATACATAAGTAATTATGAAATGGTTTGAGCGTCTGTGGCCTGAGTAAGGTCCTATTTTTAGTGCTAATTAAGGTCTTGAATTAAATATACCAATTTAAAATCTACAAACTTCACATACATTTTTAAATGACATTGATGAAATCGGTTTTTTCTACTTGACAAAAGAATTAAGCAAAGATTTTGCATTGTATTTATTGAATATTAAAGATTCATAAAATATACATAAATAATATAACGACAAAATAACCAATAAAAATTGTTCATTGGAAATGTTTTATTTGTCGTTCGGTAGCTTAGCTGGAAGAAGCTGTAGCTTGTAATTTAAACTACTTTTATATGTAATTTGTACATTTCACATTAGTAAATTCAGTCTTGATTACTATACTGATATACCTAATAATAGGGGATCTAATGTTAAGATTGCAGCGCCACTGTAGTGGAAATTTAACTAGACCTAGAGACATTGCAGGATTTTCAAATAAAATTTACATATTATTGTATAAAGCTCGTTACAGTAGTAAATTTTAATACTTTCTTGTTAAGTTAAATATTACATATAATTACTACAAATGAGGCTATAATACGAAGTTAAAATTAACAGTTATGTCTTCAGCTCAAGTTCTAAATTCACCGCTAGACGGCGTCTTCTATAGCTGGATATCCTAATGCATTATATAACGCTTTTATACATTTCACATTAGTATTTCTTATAGAATTTTCTAATCTTACTATTATTTTGTTCAATCTATTTAATAAACAAATGAGAGTGACTGACTGACTGACAAACAACGCACAACTTAAACCTAATATGAATTAGGTGAGCACTAAGAACGAGTTTTATGGAAATTCTATCCAAAAAGAACTTATCACTTGTTTTTCATAATTAGTGAGGTGCATGAATGGATTAACAATATTTTTATAAACTGATAAGGCAGAAGGCCGAACAAGTACATCCGATACTCAAAGAAGTATTCTACCAGTAATACAATAATTTTAATCGATCTTAAAACTAATAAATAGACTTTAAAACGCTTTTTGGTTAGCCTTTCTAAATACTACTGACTTTTTTTTGTTTAAGTAGAAATACTTAAATATTAATTTATAAATCAGGGATAATTACTGAAATCAAGAAAATAAGAGAAATATTTTAGCGATTCCAGATCTGAAAAGTCTATGGCATCTAAGCTTTAACAAAAAAGCGCCACAAAGCTCAATTTTTTAAATTTATTAGAATAATTGAATTATTTTAGAACAAAATAGTATGCATTTTAAAGCACAGTTATTTTTTTGTTACTAAAGCACAGTATTTTAAGTAAAGTTGTACACTCAAAATCATTAATTCTCTTTGGCCTAAATCCAGGGACGTAGCTAGACTCGAATATTAGAAGGCTACAATGTTCATCAACACAATGCGGCCGCCGTTTAATTTTAGTTCAATTTTTATTATTGTAGAGCGTCAAAATTATTCATTTAACATTCAAAATGCTAACCAACATGGTGTTCCAGCCTTAATGAATAAACTTAGCTTAAAAACTCTACACCATTTCAATTATTAATTCAGAAAGCATCAATTGCATTTCAGATTAGTCAATATTTCCTGCCTCACCACTGCCCATCTAGAGAGTTGTATTAATTCCCTTATTATTGGAGAATTAGCGACAAAGCTTCACGGTGCCGCCTCATGTGTTAAAAAAGAGAACTTCTATCATGAACTCTTTTCATAGAAGAGAAGAGCTTTCTCGCTCTTTATATTATATTGTTTAAATTAAAAGGTTCATGATTTTCCAAATCATAAAATACACTAAATATATAAATTACGTCATTTTTAATTTCTATTATTAACAATAAAACAATTATTATTAACAAAAATTGAGAGATGAGCTAAGTGAACAAGCTAAGGACCGGACTCTAAGCTAAAAACCTTAGGTTTGATCCCCAACCCGGCTACAAAATTTATCCAACTTCATTATGACCCTCTCCCCTCGAAAGGTAATGGCAAACCACCGAGAGTAATCTGCCAAATGTAGCATTTCAAATGCTGGCCAACCTCCGATAGGAGACGGCACCTTAAAAAAAAAAGAACTTTTTATAAGTGTTTTTAACTTTCTGCTCATTAGATCCATCTGAGGAGCTTCAACAAAAGCAAAACACGTGCAATGGAGAATGATGTACTATACAATTAATTGCATCTATGCTTAGGTTAGGTATAAGTAATAGTTAATTTTATTCGTTTCATAAATATTTTAACTATTAATTTGCACCAGATAGCTTGAATGGCAGGGGATGGGAAGGGGGGTAGTGTAACGTGAAGATAATCTACTTTTAATTTTTTATCCTTAATCCAAGTTGATGATTTTCTTGACAACTTCCTGTTCCTCAAAAACGATAACGCAAATAATTAACCCGCTGGTAGAAATTTTGATGAATGTTTAAAGAAAAATTGCGATTAAGCGCATTAGCGGTTTTTTAAAAATTGTCTTCAACACGCAATCTCATAGTATTAATACTACAAAAAAGTTACTAGTAAAACCAATTAAAATGTTGTTCTAAACTTAAACTTGATAAATTATAAGTTTTATTATTGAATTGAAATTTTGTGTGGTTTTATGGTTTGCTATTTTGTTATCGTGCATTGATTTTCGTTTGGTAAATGATAATAAATTTGAACCTTCTGTCTACATTTGAAATTTATCGTATTAAAAAGCATTCGCGATTACATCAAATATACGACATCAAATTTTTTATCGATTTTATCAATAAATTTTACGGTTATTTCTGTTCAAACTATTAAATTTTCCTCATCGAGAAAAAATGATTGATAATTATTTATTAATTTGTTTCGATTTGTCCGTCCGACATATTTTTACTTAATCAAGTGTATTGATTGGTGGTTAAATAGTTGTAATTTTTTTTGTATGTGTGAAAAACTCAAAGTGAGAAAATGTGCACCCACGTCCCGGTAACGGTATCTAAGACTCCAGCATACGTATTGATCGGTTCATTTCTCCATCTCTTCTGCTATCTTCTCTTTTAACCACAATTCACGTCGATTTATTCGCATCACCCCGTTCATTCACTAAAATCACCTGCTTCGTCATAGGGCGCGAACCCTAAAACGCGACACCTTTTACCACAACATTCAAAACTTTTTCACCAAAGAAACTCTCATTTAGGTCAAAAATGGACAAAACAAAAAAAAAATTGTTTAACCTACCAATTTTATCGACTAATATTAAGGATATAAAACAAGAAGCTAACTTACTAATTCGTTGTTCCATATATTTGATCCATGTGTCCGTTTAAAACTAAAAATCGTTGATATACGCTTGTAATCACAGCCATCGTCACTGATTAAAATTTCTAAAGTTTGTTACGATCAAAATATCAAGATAACCGGCATCACCCCCCCGATAAGCACCCTGAACGTTGTTCTTCACCAGACTAACCGTGGAGGCGGCATTGACGTCAGAAGCATGCGCTTATATGCCGACGTCGCGACGCATACAACATTAAGTAGGCAATTAAATGATATTGGACCACTTTATGGTATTTTTGTTTTGCAACTCATTTTTTAACCTCCACTTTCCGTACTACAATTTTATATTCATCCCCCTAAAAGTTGATCGAGGAAAACCGTCCCTTCCAGTTGCATGCCACATCGAAATCTATTTTAACTTCCCACGACGTAAATCGATTTTAAAATTATTAAAAAACAAAAATTAGAGATAAAATATTGACGACATAAATAAAAGCATGATTGAGGATGAGTGGGTATCGATTAGGTCGAAACGTGGGTGTTGTGATGTCACAGTTCACAACCAATCATAATGCAAAAAGAGACGCACGCGTCATTCTTCTCTTCACAGAAATTGCAGAGATTTTTGCCGAATGAACTCTGACGTCAGAAAACTTGAATGGGTTACCAGGGTAACAGTGTTTTGGACGCATTAGGACGATGCATGAACGTGAGGTCGCGTCGATATTGCACAAAAAACTGTGTGCACTTATTTTATTTTTCAAAGAATTTTCATTGTAGTAATAAGTTTATGCTTATGAGGTATTTGTGGGTGTTTCGTACAACATGCAATAACTTCCACTTCTTGTCACAACATCCTTTGAAAGTTTTCCAATAATAATTAAATTTAATTTTTTGTTTTAGAAACTTAGCTCGTAATTTTGTTTGGGGTAGATAATTAGAACTGTTTATTATCTTCTGTGGAGTTGTAAATTTTCTCAGTATTTTTAGAGCATAATAATCGTGAAATTGTAATTTGTTTGCACTTTGCTGCTCATGGGAATTTAACAATTCAGTCCAGAAACGATTTTGACGATTTGTTCTTGTGCAAAATTGGTGGTTTCAGAAACATAAATGTTTTTAATTTGAACTAATAAACGGTGTTTTGCACTTCAATCAACTATTTCATACTTCTACATTCTCTCATTCTAATATTCACTAGTCAACTCCTCCTCCTTCTGTGGAGCATGTCTCACTTTTGTAATCCTCGATGAAACCAAACCAGTCTTCTTAATATTCTAATTTAGTTTTTCCTTCTCTTATTTAAAGGTTTTCCACCATGATATTTCTTTACTCTACTCCCACCTCTTTTCAAGACAGTTTGAATAATCGTCTTCCTTGCGGTTGTGGGTGGTAGTTTATCTAATTAAATACTTATAAAGGATGGGTTTTTCATATCCGTCACCTCTTCAACTTGCATTAAACTCAATACAACCTCCATTTATTTTGAACGAGATTTACGTACATTTCTTAAAATATAACACACTACTTCTTACTCTTCAGTGTTGTTCTGAACCACCCAGATACAAGAGATAGATTTTGAACCTTGGCGTACTCTTCTGAAATACTAACCAACTGTGCTACAGAAGATATTTGTAGTCACTTAAATGTGAAATATATATTTTTCGAAATTCATATCAGGACGTCAAAAATTACTCTTAAATTTGTTGAGTTTGAGGGGGGTGGGAGTTAAAGTACTTGAAGTTGGCCTAGCTATCCTTTCGTAGACCCACAATTGGACTTCAGTTTTATATTCATTGACACTATTTTAAAATATATTATTCTGTCCCAAAACTAACTATAAAAATAAAACATCAAATTATTTAATTTTGTAATATTTACATCGTCTATTGTATTTTTCTCTATCCCATTTCCTGAAAATTTGATTTTAAAATTACTAGTAACGAAAGATTAATGGAAATAAGAAAAAGTGATCCGTCAGCATTGTTTTTGTATTCATTCAATATTCATTCGTGCGCAAATATAAAGATTTCTACTACAGATGGAAAAACTCAGTTTTTAATTTGAAAAATGTCAGAAACAGCACCTACAAATTTTCGAATTGCTTAAATTTCCAATTATAGGAATTATGAAATCGTTTCAAGTAAATAAATTTAGTAACTAATCTGATATTTTGTATTTAATTGGAAATTATAATAATCAAAAAATTTTGGAAGAAAAATACTACACAGTTTTTAGCTCCATGAACCAATCACGACATAATCGTATTAATATGTTATCAAAAATAGATCAATAAAGTTTCCAGTTTTATTATAAAATGTATTAACTTTTTAATTGAGCTTTTCAGTGACCACAACGTTCTAGTGGATGTTGTAATGACGTTGTGGTAACGTTGCGGAAACATCGCGCGTAACTATATTGACTTTCACAAAACTTGACCGCTCAGGCCGTTAACGATCTGGAAAGGTATATTGGTAAGTTTGATTGAAAAGTGGGTAGAGAAGAGCGTAGTTCACTTTAGAAAACGTAAAAAACATTTTAAAAAATATGACAAAATATGGCCCCCTAATAGCATTCGAAGGTAACTTACGTCAGTACCCAGCCCGCGACTCTTGGGACAAACTACCCAAGTCCAAAAAAAAGTATGTAAGTAAAAAAAAAAAGTACCAAAAAGCACCTGGTCAAGCAAAACACATTGACTTTGGTTAATTGACTGACAAATATACAAGAAATTTATGACTACTGGTGGGCTAGCTGCGCAAGTAATGTGAGCCTTTGCTTTCATTTAGAAGTTCCAATTATAAAACTATACTGTCCGCTCGTTACGGCAAACATAGGAGTATTTGCCGCTGGAATTGTCTTTTTTTGGACACTACTAACCATGCAATTATCATAAATCGGTCCTAAAATAAACCTCTGAGTCCGCCTGTTCAAGATTGAGATTTTCGGGTGTTTCTTTAAGTTGCTCGCAAATATATGCATATGTTTGTTCTCGATTCGCTTTATTTTCAACAATTTTTCTGCTGTATTTTATAACGTATAAGTGAATTCTAATAAGATTTTGATGTGGACATTGATTAACAAAGTGCATATGTTCCTATCAGCCCCGGATCTACAATTTTCTCAAACCGGGGTAAGAACTTGACATTGGCGCCCTTTTCCTCCAGCATTTGAGTTTAAAAATCAAGTAAGTTTAAGTCTAAGAGTTCAAATATATGAATTTGGCGCTCTTTGGGCTTCTGCCCACACCTCAGCACCCCACCCCCGTCCTCGCCCTAAATTCAGGACTGGTTCCTATATTTTGTGGACAATTTGTTTAATTTAATTTATAATGTTTTTTTATTTGGCACTAGAACGATACCACGGACCTGATGATATTATATTTATTAAAGAAAACTCAACGAAATTTGATGTGAAGAAAAATCTTAAATGTTAATTAATTTGGGGAAAGGCAGGAAACGTAGACCCTACAATAAAAATGTTACGATTGAAACCTCGATTTATTCTGAAAGAGCACATATTAAATAAGAGAATTAGGTGAGGAAAAATGCCTTAAAACCAATAGTTTTTTTCAAAAATTGATTTTAAAAAAGCTCGATTTTCTTAGCAAATTTCAAGTTACGTCGCTCGTGATTGGTGAATCAATGCATTCTGTGCTCCGTCCGTGCACTGTTATGCATAAGACCCCGCTGCTGATTACTTTTTCGCGTGGATCCTACTCGTGCCATGGTGGTTTTCACCAAAATTGACCCTCAGCACTTCTCGGGTGCTTCGGGCCATTTTGATGAAAACTACACTTATTATAAAAATACCCCCTAGGACCGTGGATTAAGGAAAAAGGTGGATCTTTGAAGGGTGAAACTCGTTTGCGTGGATTCTAAAAGGAGGGTGATTGGGCAAGGAAAAATTGACTTAAAGCACTCCTCGCTGCGCTCGGGTGCTTTAAGCCATTTTTCCTGCACATTTACTATTGAAAACCTTGATGTTCGCTCTACGTGCACTGTTGAAGCATCCCAATGCAAGTGTCGCTCCAGTTATCGTCGCTCTGCGCAAAGCTAAGACCAGTTCAAACTACACGGACTGTCAATAGAATGCATTGATTCGCCAATCCCGAGCGACTGAACTTGAAAATTGCTATAAAAATCGTGCTTTTTTAAATTCGATTTTTGAAAAAACTATTGGTTTTAAGGCCATTTTCCTCACCTAATTCTCTTATTTAAAATATGCTCTTTCAGAATTCATCGAGGTCGTAAAATTTGCATTTAAGGGTCTACGTTTCCTACCTTTCACCACAGTCAGTGTATTTTTACCTAGTCTTGTTACAAGGCGTGGCTAAAGACCGCGGATGTCGTAGATGTTCCAACGCTTTCAATGTCGTTTAACGCCAATTTATGTATTTTTGAGTTTTTGGTAAATTTCAAAAAACTGAAGTAAACTCCTAATTCCGTGATTTTCCTTCTTATTTTAACCTAGAGATGAAGCAGATTAAAAAATGATATTTTTATGCATTTTTTTAAATAAATAGGTGGTTTTGTTTATGTGGCGGAAAAGGCCGGGCCAAAATTTATTTCCTACTTGTTAACTGTAAAGATTTTCAAACTGTTGAAGCAAAAATTTCTTCCGTCTTTTCAACACGTCCAGTCAACACAGATAAAAAAAAACAAGCTTTGGTAAAACTCGCATATCTCTTAAGCGGTAAGTGATATCACAAAAATAGTTATTACAAAACTGGTAGATTGTCCAATTGTCTACAAAAAGGTGTCCATACTTTTTTCTCAAAAAATCATCATTCATGAGATATTGTAATATATCTGTCCCGGAGACAATTTTATGGTTCGCTCGAGAAGACTTTTTCTTAAAAAAAAAAAGATTTCTTTTTTAATATTTTGTATGTAAAATGTCATACTATGAGCTTCAATAATAAAATATTGTATTGATTACGACGGCATTTTTATTCGAAAATACATTAAAATAATTTTGATCAAATTCTCTCGTGTGCGGCTCTCAGCTTTATAGACAAATAAGATAGAATCACTGGTTAACAATAAATTGTAGCTGTAAAATTGACAACTCTATAGCCGAGCACGCCCGAAAGATCGATACCAATGAGGAACCCTTGCTAGGCCATCCTACCAGAAATTCTACAAAACGTCTAAAGTCTGAATAAAAAGTTCCAGGCCCAAACGGCATCATTAAAAAAACCTTATCCAGTGGCGGATTTCCCAATAGGCGCAAGAAGCGCGCGATTCGGGCCTCTAAAATCCAAGGAGCCTCAAAATTCAGCTATCGGAGCCAAAAAAAGGTTATTAGTCATTACATATATAATCAAATGGAAGAAAATAACTAACATAAGAGGAATCTAAAAAAAAATTAAAGAGGGCCTCAAAATCGAATTGCGCCTGGGGCCTCTCAAGTGCTAAATCCGCTACTGACCTTATCATCAAATTCTCAAAACCAGACTTAGCAGCAACGACACGATGACAAAGCCGGTGCTACTCGTACTACTCCTCTTGCGCCCCTTTACAATTTCTAATATGTCTAATATTTTTTGGCCGTAATGCATAATTTAAGTAAATCAAATTTATCCAATGCGAATGCGTCCCCTAACACTTTGCGCTCCTAAGCGTCACTTAGCTGCTTTATCGCTTAAAATTCCCCCTGAATTTAATGCTATATTTGACGAAACAAACGGTGGCCATTTTGGTGGTAAACGTGCGCACTGAAAAACTACTATTTACTCCTGTTGCTTATTTTTCTGAAACCGACTTCTTCTCTTTGCGTAACATAGCTCGATCTACGGCCTTCGCACTTCTTACGTCATATATTATAGCTCGGCCTACGGCCTCTCACTGATTTTTTGCAATTTTAATCTTCCAACTTTATTACAATTAAAACTATTACGAGCTTTTATAAATGGATCAGTTAATAAGGACTTTTTGCTGACTATTGGTTTTTGCTCCTAGCTGGACCTGGATCACAAAAAATGTAGTGCTCCAAATGAATTGTTTTATATGTGTTATTCGGTTTTTTGTAATGCTCTACGACGTCTTCCGATTCCCAAACATCACCAAGCGGCGTTTGGTTTTGTAAACATTTTACAACCTGGAGGACCAGCAAAACGGCCGGAATAAAGTTGTAACTTCACCCGGATTCGAACCGGGTATTGAGCGTTCGTAGTCAAGAGTCAGTCTCTTGAATTGTGTTAACATTATATTAAAAAAATTAATTTTGTTTGTCTTGAATCCATAAAATTAAATTTTTTAAAACATTTTAAAATTTGTTATATATTTCGGGAAGAAGTGCGAGGCCGGAGGCCGAGCTATATTTTGTAATAACAAAGAGCGACCTCGGTTATGCATACATTGTAAAAAAAATAGCCATCATTAACTTTGTTTTCATTGGCAGATCGAAATAGTTGGCTAACGAAAACAAATTTGGAGTAAAGATTGAATTTTATAAAATTGTGATATCACTCGATGCAGTCTCGCGTCGCTTCCGATGCAATGAACTTTTCATTTCACAGCAAGCAAAACCTTAAATTTTTAAGCAGAATATTCCTTCAATATTTCAAGGATTTAAAATTTTAATATGGCTATCATCAACACCGTCCTGATCTTTGAGCTCTTTTTATGTCGTTAGAAACCAGACAACTTCATTATAGAGTCACTAAAACTAATCAAAATCGATTAGTCTTTTCCCGAGCCGATATAACGTCTCCGCGCTCGAAAATCAAATTATTCAAAAATGATAGGCAACGCTTGTCGTGTTTTTGTCTGTTATGGCACTTAGGGTTTGCTTTATAAAATGCTACTTGAACGACATCACTGCGATATGCACAAAATCATATCCTTAACTGACTCTAAATTCATCTTATATGATTCCAATCCTTATTAGACTTTAGCAAAATAATATCAACAAGAAAGTAACTCTGGATGTTTGACACCGATAATAACCTGTGAAGCAACTCTTCCAAATATACTACTTAAGAGTAGAACTGAACCACAAAATACAATGCGGAGCTCCACATCGGCTAAATTCCAATCTAAAGCATGGAGTACAATCGTTTACAATTTTCGTGTCGGCCGTGTTCCACAGAACCCGTGGAACACTGGTAGTTCCGCCACTGCTTAGGACATAATAAATTATTTTGAGCTACATGAAAAGTTTCCCGATTTGTTTAGATAATTTTACTCATCGTTTATCAAACATTTGAACTCGACGAGAATCTTAAAAAAGCTGAATTCGTTAGCTGAAACATTAAAACAGAGCACACTGTATATTTTTCATTTTCACTGGGTCCAGTGGTGGTAGCGCCATCTATTGCATTTAATGCGTTACAGTTCCTTTGTTAAATTCGAATTCTTGCTGCCAATTACAAATTCGCAGGTAAATTCCCACAAAACGCAGTGCATAACAAAACTTAAAACAGAATAAAAGCGCGAAACTCTACTTACAAATTTAAAACAAATGAAAAAATTTTGGCAAAACGTAAAAAACAAGTAAAAATCGCGATTTTTGCAAATTTGCCGTGCAAATAATTATGATCCACGCAAGCGCGAAATTTTGCAGATGGCGATTGTTTTTAATGTTTTGTTGATCAGCTGTAGGGGGCTATCGGAACAATTGACACACGTAAAATTTCGATCGACTCTGTTTATTTTAAAGATGTGCGTATCATGGGTACGATTGCTTCGGTCCTACAATGGCAATGTAGAACATGCAGTCTGATAAATCCCACCGAAACGCAAAGGTGCGTTCGTTGCGGCTCTCGACGACAAAACAAAATAAACAAAGAAGATGACATAACAGAATCGTCGTCGTTTTGCGATTTGTTTGGTAATAATACAAAATGCACGGTTATAAGACGTAGGCCTAAAGAGTCGTCTTCGTTGTGTCAGTTGGTGGCCGCTAACGAATTCCATAGGTAAATTTCTCTTTAAAGTTTTTATTTGTTGTCATACCTACCTGCCTACCCCTCGGGTTTGAAATCCTTGTTAAAAAATTCCCAAACGCTAGTTTCATATACTAGATGAAGGAGATAAGCGGGCTGCGCCCGCATCTGCTCCGCAGATGCCATGAAATGTTACCTGTTACCTGCCTACCCCTATGCGTTGTGTTTGTAATATAAAATTAAAAGTAGAGTCATTCAACAGCTGGCCTTCATGTATAACACAGATCAATATTTGTAACCATTGACTTTTTTATTACAGTGATACAAATCCTTGTGGTTGTTCTACTTTAGTTAAAAATTCGAACTTGGAGCATTTCAAAAGATGTAACAGTGCGCCGTTATTTA
Source organism: Rhagonycha fulva (assembly GCA_905340355.1). Taxonomy (NCBI): domain Eukaryota; kingdom Metazoa; phylum Arthropoda; class Insecta; order Coleoptera; family Cantharidae; genus Rhagonycha; species Rhagonycha fulva. Next base: position 13,240,384 of record HG996558.1, read on the forward strand.
TCAACTATTGCGAGTGCTTAAATTGTGAGTTGCAGGTCGCAACGTGTTCGTTGAAATGTTTTCTATGTGACACCAAATACCTTTGTCTTCAAGAGGAAAACACAATGAATGTTACTCATTCGCCGCCTTCGACTTCGTGTAAAACTTGTCTCGATAACGCTCTAACTTTAACTCCTGTAGAACATCCGCAATCACTTGCTAAAAAAAGTTGTCTATTTTTGCGTAATTACAACACAGACTCACACCGAAGGCCTAAACTTTGCAGTTGTCAACAACCCCTAACAAATCGTGTAAACTTTGTTACCAATTTCAGTTCCCCGACAGCTGAAGAAAGCTCTTGTGATACCACCATGGACAAGCCCAATAATATAAGAACTACTTCGAGCGGTATCAGTTGTAGTAACGGGAGTGATGCTTACGATGCCACACCGGTGCAATACAAATCGAAAAATTACTCTTGGAAACGTAACAGTGCGCCACCCGGTGTTACGTGGACTTGTAAGCGGTGCACCCTTCTCAATAATTCTAATAGTGTGTTTTGTGAGGCTTGCGAATCGCCATTTCAACCAGACCTCAATAGTAACATCAGTCCAAGTGTTCTTATTAAGGTAAGGCTCTTTGCTTAGATGTGAACATGTCACACAATTTTTTTATCTTAAGAAATGTGAGATTTTATGTTGTAAAGCAGTTTGGTGATCCCCAATAGGGTGGTGATACCAAGCAATCAGTAACTATTTTTATGGGACAAGATATAATATAAGGGGCACGTGCCCCCCCGAAATGTTCAGAAAAAAATTTTTTTTTGAAAGTAAAGGAAAATTTGTTAATAATAATAAAAATTCTCGGAAGGGGAACCACCAAAAATTTTATTTTTTACAAGTGCCCCCCCCCCCCGAAATTAAATCCTAGCTGCGGGCTTGGGTCTTGATATTGATCAAGACCAGTCTTTATATGATTTCTCTTATTGTTGCTTATTCCGGTATCTGGACCGATTTTGGTATGATTTTATATCTGAAATATTTGCTTTGTTTGTGGAGACATCCTGGATGCTCTCATTACATCCTGGCACATGTGGATTTATAATTTGGAAATAAAACTTAAGACGGCACTTGACAATGACACGCCGCAAAAATTCTGTAGAGGCGCTGCAATCGTAAAATTCTAATTTTAAATTATTTTCACAAACCCCACGGCATCGGCACTCGGCAGTACTTACTAATGCACAGTCAATCAGGATAACTGAACTATGGGGTCTAACTTTGCACTACTTACCACATTTCACTGTTTGTATCTGTAAAAAAAAGATCAGTCTATCAATATTTAATCTCTGTGGACTGGCTAGAAACAGCAGTTCTTCAGCTCGTAAGAAAATAAAAATTATAACCATTTTTTTGCATCAACTGTTTTTTGGAGGGCTTTTATATTGCTGCTGGAAGAAGGGCAACTTTAAGTTAAAATTTTAGAAGAAAAATCTATGTAACTATTTTACGGAATTTTAAGTGGAGAAATCGGCAGTGTTCCAAAGTTACCCTGAACTGGGAGTGTAACTTTGCACTACCACAAAATTGAACTTTTTTTTATTAATTTTTCAAAAAAATTCTTCATTTATTGTTCATTTAAATGTACGTTTATTATAGTTCTATATGTAATTTATAGATATATTAAAAAAAACTGTGAATCATGGTTCAAAGTTACCCTAATTGACTAGCAGATTTTCGCATTCTTAGTTCTATTAATTTATGATATTGAAATATAGATAACACTCTGCGCATAGGGCATTGTTGTTTCTTATTTACAAGTTTCAGGCAGTGCCGGATTAACACAATAGCAAATGCTGCGGGCTGCGCGCCTAGCAATTAAGTCCTTTTTTTTATGGAAAACTACCCGTTACGTCCATTCCGCGTTTTTGTTAGGAAAGGCTAAAAAAACTCTTTGAAAGAAAATTAGGAAGCCTCTGCGACAGTATTTGCTACGGGCTGTGATGCGCTGGCTTAATCCGGCGATGGGGGTATTCCATTCATCAGACTCTCTAGAACACCCCGGTTTCAGTTTGTCTACAGCAGGGGCTCCCAACCTTTTCTTGGTCAGGGACCACTTTTATATTATTCTTGCTAGCAGGGACCACTAAATAATAAAAAAGGCGATTTCTCGAAGTTTAGTATCAAAAATTGATTTTTTACACCAAAACGACTCAAGTGAATTCGATTCAAAAGCATCCTTGCCGTTCGTTTGCGGACCATATCTTGGCTTCTGCGGACCACTGGTCTACAGTAATATACAAATTTTGCACTGATTTGTACTAAAACTTAGTAGGTATGTTGAGTATTTTTTTTAAAGAACAGTGGATGAGAAGGGAAACGGAATTATGACCTAGGATAACTGTGAAAATCTGGGGAGGTTGTTACACCCTGTATGCTTTCGGGTGCTATTATTTATTAAAATTGAATTTTTAATAATATTTTACGCCTGAAAGTATGCAACCAGGAAATCTTTTCCTAGGGAATTTTGAAAGCAGAAGTTCGTAGAGAAGGGATTGAGATCGAACAAGAAAGAGTGAGATGTTGAAAAGTTTTGAGTTTTTCTTTTAATTTTTTGTGGATCAATTATTGATCGATTGATTGATGAGATTTTTTGTGGTGGCTTGGTGTGAAAGTCTTTTTGAATTCACGTAAGTGATTTTACACATTTTAGTTTAACATCATTTGGCTGCAAATTAAAAATCTATTTTTTGTAATAAGTTCTTTATTATCAACTGGCGCCCGCCCAAATTTCAATCTTTTGCAGATAGTGTCACTGAGGACACTAAGAGCTTCTGGTGGTAAATACATTAGATACTTTCTAAGGACCTACGAACCGCGTACACGCGACCCATGTTCGACTGTGGTTAAATACCAAAGTTTAGCTACCTTTTTCTCTTTAAAAGGATCAAGTGGCGTTGTGACCAACTTCACTGCCGAAGTTTGGTGCAAAGTTCATAATACAGTGGGGCCCGCTTAATGTGATCACATCGGGACTTGGGGTTTTTGATAACAATAACCGATTGATAACAATAAACGAAAAACATTTTTATTGCTTATTTATTAGTATGTACTACATCTACAATATTTAATTAATAATAGTCACTCATTGTGAAGTTTTTTATGTATTTAAACGACGGAATTCATAATAAACATAAAAATGTAATGTGATATCACTAATTATGTGACCGTGATAGAAAGAATCACACGGTGGGTTTATTTACATCCACTCCGTCTTTGAAAAAAACGAACCATAGTCAGATTTTCTTGCTAACACCTGACTTTAAATTATGTGGGTGACTTATGTACAATATAAAAAAATGCTTGTAACTGAAATTCAACTCCTTTGCTCGTGGGAGAAAATAATCTTAAGAATAATATGATAACATTAACCGAATTATGATAACTATAAGCGATGTTTTTTGTGTGTAAGAATATATGTCCGTTCCGTTCCTGGCAAAAGTGATAACAATATCCGAATAATAACATTAACCGCGATCACATTAAGCGGGCCCCACTGTACTTTGTCTTTTTTCAAGACCAATAGATGAGAATTTGAATTCTTACAGTTGCGGGGGTATTCCATACACCCTAGACCTTCCGTATTATTAATGGAGAATACCCGGGTTTTACTACATCTACAGAATAATCTAGGTACAAATTTAACACTAGTTTAATCCAGCACTGGTTTCAAGGTCATCATTGTTGATGACCACCTTGAGTAATAATTGTAAAAATATTTTAATCACTTATTAGTATAGGGGTCGGCAATGATTGAGGCGGTTTTCGCAGTGTGTGTACTTGAAAGTATACACGTACCGTCAATACAATGTGTCATTAGAGGTCGAAAACTTTAAAATCAATTATTAGCTAAACTAATCAATATACAGGATTCCTCCATATCTAAAACGCTTTATTTTAACGTTTTCTATCAGATTTCGTCTAGTTTTCTTTCATAAATATTATACTTTTAAGTGTTGGCTGTCGCCCTAGACCCCAGTAAGTGTTTTACAGTTTTGTCGACCTTTGTTAAAGTGTTAAAGAATTGCTAAACATTTATGTACCGTCAGATGGGAGGAGCCTAAAAAATATGGCTACCTTAAGGGAAAGTTTCAAATACGAGATATAGTTTATGTGCAATCGAATGATTTTCAAAGTGATTATGTAATATATTCAGGTTCTAATAGTTGTCTAATTTGAATTTAAAATGTAGTAAGTTGACTTTTTGCCAACTTTCTACAACAGGGGGGGAGCTCCCCTTTCATTCCAGAATTGACTTCTTTAATTTTCAACATCTTCATCCAAACTTCTAATTGATCTTTTCGCTCTGTTTATCCAAATAAATTTTTGACGTGCACAAAACGATTTATTTTCATTGGAAAGAAGTGAAAACGTATATTCACGTCTTTATTAGAAGCGCTATCAGAACCTTGTACTACACAAACTAACTTTTTTTTAGACTTTGCTCGCGGAGAAAACGTTGCAGACTCCATTATTAATAATGTAAATAGGCAATAAATTGTTTTTAATGTTTTAATTTGTAGGAACTTAACGATACACAATCAACTCACTACTGTTGCCGTGTTTAGCTTTCCCTTAATCTAGTGACATATTTCACCACCAGATGTCATATGCTCATTTGACGGATCCCAATTCTGCCAACATTCTTACCTTCAACTGTCAAAGTTTATTATGTTTAGAAAAGGTTTAGAGAACATCCTATCGTTGTTATTAACAATTTATATTTGTACTTTAGTACATTTATTTCTTTTCGTCCGAGTCAGGTAATGAGTTTTAAATAATTATATTATGAAATTATAAATCTTCATATGTGCCAGGATGTAATGAACGCATCCCAAGACTTTCTCTGCAGTGTTGCTAAATTGGCAGCCCTTTTTATAAAAGAATTTTTTAGATTTTGAACTCTGGAAACCTTAAATGATAACATAACCTCAGGTTTTCAGTGTTTAATATCTAAGAAATTAAATACACTCTTAATAAAAAGTTTTCAAAGTAAGGACAGTCTGCCCTAATACCCATAATTTATAAATATTACTATATCAATATTCTATTGAATTTTATTAGAATTAAATTTGAAACTATTCATAGATAATAATTATTAATAATAATTAATAATAAAAATTAATTTTTATTACCAAAATTGAATTCCACAAAATAAGAACCACCAATTGAATTCAATAAAATAAGAATTGGTCAACTTAAAAAAAATTAATTTAACTATGTTAAAATTTTCCTACTATTCTAAGAAAATGTGGCATAACAATTAGTAATATCAGGTCTATGCATTAATTTTCGGGGTTTTTAAATAAAAAAAATACGTTATTTTAAGAGAAAAAGTAAAAATGCTTTATTCAAAGTTTTCCATCGCTAGCTACACATTTTTCCCATGTATGAGTAGTATCTAGCAATTTGGGGATGCCACGCAAAAAAACTGTTTATCCTTTGAACAATACCATTCAGATACCCAATTTTCACTTCTTCGAAAGAAAAGAAATGTTAATCGGATGGTACCCAAGTCTGGTGAAAAAGGCAGGTGGAGTAACAAATCCCAGCCAAGTGATTTCAATGTTTCCAGGACCGGTTTTGCTTTGTGTGACGGTGCGTTGTCATGGAGCAAAATTACCTTGTCGTGTCTTCTAACTCATTCTGGTCGTTTTTCGATCTAAGCATTGTCAAATTGATAATTTGTTGTCGGTAGCGATTAGCATTTACGGTTATATAGGAGTTTATGGCACAGCACACTTTTCTGATCTCACCAAATACGAAGGATTCTCTTCTTTTCAAATCGAACTTGTTTTGCAGTGGATGTTGATGGTTGACCTTAATCAACTCATGATTTTTTGCGTATATAATTCTTTACTGTTAGACTTGGTCTACGGTCTGATTACACAGCTCGGTCTACGACCCTCGCACATAAGTCTTATCAGAGGTGTCAAACTCCTTCCAATCTAGTCAGTTCGAATGTTTCTTTTCCGACAACTACCTAAATTGAATATTAACTTGTTGCTTCATGACCACTGACAGAAACACAATATACGCGGCTAGCATCCTGCAGAAACTTTCAGCCGTTCTAGTTTAGCTAGACCGCCATCTGTTGATAACACTGCGAAATTTTAATTTGTTTTACTGCTTTAATAATTTCACGTAACTTCATTGCTGCAGCTTTAATTTGAAAATTAATTACCAAACTTCGTATAATGCAATATTGGGAGGTAAACGTCTCTTGGATGAAAAAGTTTGAGATCAAACATGTCGTTTGAACCTAGGGTAGGAGCTTCACCTGTGCTTTTGATCTTTGAAATAATAATTAGCTTTCTTAACGGTTGTCACGACAACTACTTGACAAATTTAATTATTTATTTGGTGTAAGATTCAAGATTTGAAACAGACCGTCTTTCTTAGTGTTCGTCTGTACGTAGGTATTTTCAGGGGGAAGATATAATAGCCAAGTTAAAAGTATAAAATTTTATGAAAACCTAAGCTCGTCTGATTATTATAACCATAAAACAAATTTTTTAAAATTTTCCTTTTAAATTAATTTTTTCCTTATTATCAGTTATTTCATTGCATGTTTGCTAGGTTTTACACTGCATTATGAAAAGGTTGATTTTTTCATCGCGATAATAATTTTGAATTATGTATAGTGTTTATGCTGACATTTCCGATTTTAATGCGCGCGGAATTAACCAGAAATGTATATTATTTTAATCCATGATTGTTTATTGCAGTGACTTTATGTTTAAAAACTTACTGCAATTTATTAGACATAAAAAAGCTCTTTTTTTACAAAATTAAATTTGCTGTCATCATCAGAAGTAGGATTTTAACCAAGTCGTTTTGAAGAATGAATACCAGAGAGAATGTGATTGTTTGACAAGAACATGAGGGCTTGCAAAACCTTCAGAAGTGTAATTCCTTTGGGTTTTAATTATTCTAGGATTTATTTTGACCTTTTTAATTTTAGATTTACTGCTAAATCTATCAGGTTCTAATAATAAATTAGGACAAATGTATTTTGTATCAGATTTCAATCATTTGATCAATATTTTGCCTGATTGTTTAAGTGGAAATTATAATTTACATAAATTGATCGCCACAACTTTCATTTTTTTTTTGTAACATGAACAAATTTAAAATAGATTACCCTTTTTTGTGGGTTGTAAATAAAATATTTGTTTCGAACGACTTAAAAATTAAAATAGTTTGCTGCCCATTTTGTTACTATTAAATTAAAATATTATATTTTTTAATATTGACTAATGATATGGGGTTACTGTAAGCAAACTTCGCTCTAGATTACAAAATTGTTGTGCGTGTCTGGTGGCGCTGCAATCGCGTATAGCCTGCCAATCATTTTTACTGCAATGATTGCGTTATGTTGTATAACCTCATCAGGTTGGCAATGACAATCACGCAAGGTAAAATCGTTGGTCAAGATAAGTGAGGTAGGAGTGTGTACAATATCTATCCTGAACACATAAAATATTCAGAGCAGCACCTGAAAAGGCTTACGGATTGGAATTCCTTTGAATGGGAGGAGGGAGGAAACAATGTGATGGAAAGATTCAAGGATGCGGCCTTGATATCAGTAGCAAAAAAACAAAATTTAAGAAGTCATAAATGTAGCGTTACGATCAGAGAGACAGACAGAGTTCTACGACATTCTTATTATATTGATGGTAATAAGTAAATTAGATTTATCTGATGAAGCATAATTTTCTTGATTGTTTGAGAAGCACTGATTACATGATTTTCAGCTCCAATAAGTTAAAAGATTGTGGGTTGTATTGACATTAGTCAATAAAATACGCAATGGTTTGTTTATATCTTTTTTATGGTCCTATTGTTGTTTTGACATTGCTTTTTATAGAAGTATTATGAGTTACATTACGACCTTTTATCCGCTTAATGTATAGCAGTAGCGCATAGACAGCGTTTCTGTCACACTATTCGAGTACATGTAAGCGAAGGTATAATTTTCCAACTTACACATAATTTACTCATCACCATAAAAATTGATGATAACACAATACAAAGCGAATGCTATTATATGTACAATAGTAGTGCCATTTATAACCGATTTTATTTTATATAAATAAAATTATTTATTTACCCTACGCTCAAATTTGTTTTTTTTTTCGTAGTCAAACAAAAAATACGAAGTGAAGTCTTTAATGCATTCAAGTTTTAAGTTATTACGTTATTCGTCAGTCTGTTTGTTCTCACATTACAGTCGCTGAAAATCTCAACAGTTCGATTGCTCTGTGAAAGGCTTAAGGTACGCCTGCGAAAGTCAGATGAGTCTAATCCATACTTTAGCTTGAAGCATGCAATAGATTCTTTGAACAATTCGACTTAAAAATGATTAAACATGTGCATTGTGAACTTTTGATGGCTTATTATGGTCTGTACTTTTTCCACATTGCTACTCCGCTAAATACAGTTTGACTGTTCGGTTTGGAGCTTTATATACAAAGGTTTAGCTTCAACCATTTCAGAAGCTTAGTGCAGCGAAAGATGATTGTGAAATTAATTTCACTATTAAAGATGTAAAACTGGCGGCCTGAAAATGACGGAAGTTTTCGGAACAGGAAGTATTCATAATAGGAAATCGGAAGAGCTATAGGTCATGTAGCGTATTAGGTATATATTAAATTTGTCGAATCCAGCAGCGTGGAGCGGAATTAACCGTAAGCGGCTAGGAATAACTAGTGGTGTGTTTGATTTCCTTGGTCGATTGTTGGGCCAACGAAAAAAGAAAGTAAAAAATACTTAGAACAAACAAGAAATATTCAGCAAACTAAAAACAAAAGTGAATTGTCCAATTAAGATTTTTGCTATCGGCAACAACAATTTGGTTGCAAGTTATTGTCATAACAATTATAATTCATTTGTAAACAATGAACAATGGATTTTAAAATATTTTAAATTACAAAAAGAGATACCTAATCATGACGATACAATTGTAATCTATGTATGTATGTTTTATAATCGAAAACAAATATACATACAAATTTTAACGTAAATTTTCTAACGGAATAATTATGTTCTCTAAATCTTCTACACTATTTCAATATTTAATTCAGAAAGCATCAATTGCAGTTCAGGTTAGTCAATATTTCCTGCCTCACCACTGTCTATCTACAGAGTTGTGAGAGGTACAACGCCGAACAGTATTGCAGAGCTAGCTAGAAGAGTAGCCGTGAGCTTTCTGGTGTAGTAGACATAAAGAACTATTCTTGCGGAATCTCGTTAATCCATTATGCTCGTCTTTTGAAACAAACGCTAAACCACGGCAGTGGCTTTGACTGATTGCTCGTTAAGTACAGGGCAGAAATTCTATATTTACATAATATATATTTATAATATGTAAATTTCTCCTTAGTTCTATATTTACATAGGAAACGTTAAGGTCAAAAAGAAAAAAGAATAGCATGACAAGGCATACATTTCACGATACATCGATATATTGGTTCTTTTACGACGTTTACGTGTTCACTGGACAAATTTTTTTGAAATTTCACAGATTTCAACTTTGTAACGCACATTTCTAAACCGAACGCAACTTCGGGGAGTTGTTATATTAACAGAGGCCATCTCAGTAGTTAATAACCTAAAAAATTAGTTTAGGCGGTTTAAGTTCGGTTACAAAATGTCGGACTTTTTATTTTACCTAGTCAATTCTTTGTGATTAGATTTGGTAGGAATAAATAAGTCTGTTGCGGATGTGAAGTTTTAACGTTGAATACAACAACTTATTGTAAGTACATTGGCGATTAGAAATTTGAACCTGCGTATATTCCTCGTTGGGGAATCGTGAGAACTTAAAAACATAAATTCAATGTTTGATTAAACACGGGATTTTTACTAAATTATTACTTGGCAACGATATAATAAAATAAGATTTGACATTTTTAGCTGTCAGCTAGATACATATATTTTGAAAAAGATTATAACCTTAAATTATTCTAACTTGCCGACGTGGCTGAAGTTGTACACGAACTCGAACTCAAAACTAAGTGTCTGAAAAACCTACCCTTAGTAACGAAAGTAAATTTTATATACCAGCCGCATCTTTTAAGATCCCCTGATGAATTTTGGTACACATGTTTAAAATATCATTACCAACCGCCATGTCAAATTTCATTAGCTGCATTAGAGGCTAAAGGTTTGAAAATCCTACGTTTAGATAAAAATCGGAAGTAAATTGCGTGTACCAGCCGCGTCTTTTAATATCCTCTTATAAATTTTGATACACATGTTGAAAATATCATTACCAATAACCATGTCAAATTTCATTAACCGCATTAGAGGCTAAGGGTTTGAAAATCCTACTTTTAGATAAAAATCGGAAGTAAATTGCGTGTGCCAGCCGCATCTTTTAAGATTCCCTTATGAATTTTGGTACACATGTTTAAAATATCATTACCAACCGCCATGTCAAATTTCATTAGCCGCATTAGAGGCTAAAGGTTTGAAAATCCTACGTTTAGATAAAAATCGGAAGTAAATTGCGTGTACCAGCCGCATCTTTTAATATCCTCTTATAAATTTTGATACACATGTTGAAAATATCATTACCAATAACCATGTCAAATTTCATTAACCGCATTAGAGGCTAAGGGTTTGAAAATCCTACTTTTAGATAAAAATCGGAAGTAAATTGCGTGTGCCAGCCGCATCTTTTAAGATTCCCTTATGAATTTTGGTACACATGTTTAAAATATCATTACCAACCGCCATGTCAAATTTCATTAGCCGCATTAGAGGCTAAGGGTTTGAAAATCCAACGTTTAGATAAAAATCGGAAGTAAATTGCGTGTACCAACCGCATCTTTTAAGATCCACTTATAAATTTTGGTACACATGTTTAAAATATCATAACCAACCGTCAGGTCAAATTTCATTAACCGCATTAGAGGCTAAGGGTTTGAAAATCTTACTTTTAGATAAAAATTGGAAGTAAATTGCGTGTACCACCCGCATCTTTTAAGATCACCTGATGAATTTTGGTACACATGTTTAAAATATCATTACCAACCGCCATGTCAAATTTTATTAGCCGCATTAGAGGCTAAGGATTTGAATATCCTACCTTTATATAAAAATCGGAAGTAAATTGCGTGTACCAGCCGCATCTTTCAAGATCCCCTCATAAATTTTAGTACACATGTTTAAAATATCATTACCAACCGCCATGTCAAATTTCATTAGCCGTATTAGAGGCTAAGAGTGAGAATATCCCACCTTTATATAAAAATCGGAAGTAAATTTCGTGTACCAGCCGCATCTTTCAAGATCCCCTCATAAATTTTGGTACACATGTTTAAAATATCATTACCAACCGCCATGTCAAATTTCATTAGCCGTATTAGAGGTTAACGGTTTGAAAATCCTACCTTTAAATAAAAATCGGAAGTAAATTGCGTGCACCAGCCGCATCTTATAAGATCCCCTTATAAATTTTGGTACACATGTTTAAAATATCATTACCAACCGCCATGTTAAATTTCATTAACCGCATTAGAGGCTAAGGGTTTGCAAATCCTACCTTTATATAAAAATCGGAAGTAAATTGCGTGTACCAGCCGCATCTTTTAAGATCCCCTCATAAATTTTGGTACACATGTTTAAAATTTCATTACCAACAACCTTGTCAAATTTTATTAACCGCATTAGAGGCTAAGGGTTTGAAAATCCTACCTTTAGATAAAAATCGGAAGTAAATTGCGTGCACCAGCCGCATCTTTTAAGATCCCCTCATAAATTTTGGTACACATGTTTGAAATATCATTACCAATAACCACGTCAAATTTCGTCAACCGCATTAAAGGCTAAGGGTTTGAAAATCCTACCTTTATATAAAAATCGGAAGTAAATTGTGTGTAACAGCCGCATCTTTTAAGATCTCTTCATAAATTTTGGTACACATGTTTAAAATATCATTACTAACTACTGTGTCAAATTTCATTAGCCGCATTAGAGGCTAAGGGTTTGAAAATCTTATCTTGAGATAAAAATCGAAAGTAAATTGCGTGCACCAGCCGCATCTTTAAGGGTAGTTCACACTACATCATTTATCATATGACTTGTCACATGACTTCTCATATGAGGGATTTTTTTACGTTCAGACTATATAATATTTGATATTATAGAAGTTATGGCTCTTATGATTGGCTGTTGTGACGGTATGATTTTAGCCATGACTTTTCTTATGATTAAGTCATATGATAAATCATGTAGTGTGAACTACCTTTTACATGGCCGTTGCAATTATGAGGGGATCTTATAAGATACGGCTGGTGCACGCAATTTACTTCCGATTTTTATCTAAACGTAAGATATTCAAACCCTTAGCCTCTAATGCGGCTAATGAAATTTGACATGGCGGTTGGTAATGATATTTTAAACATGTGTACCAAAATTCATGAGGGGATCTTAAAAGATGCGGCTGGTACATAAAATTTACTTTTGTTATCTAAGGGTAGGTTTTTCAGACACTTAGTTTTGAGTTTGATTTCGTGTACAACTTCAGCCACGTACTTGCCGTTGTTTTTATTTTGAATTAAACTAGTACAAACTCGGAGATATATGTACAGTGGGTCCCGCTTAATGTGATCGCGGTTAATGTTATCATTCGGATATTGTTATCACTTTTGCCAGGAACGGAACGGACATATATTATTACACACAAAAACATCGCTTATAGTTATCAGATTTCGGTTAATGTTATCATATTATTCTTAAGATTATTTTCTCTCACGAGCAAAAGAGTTGATTTTCAGTTACAAGCATTTTTTTATATTGTGCATACCACCCACATAATATAAAGTCAGGTGTTAGCAAGAAAATCAACGTCACACATGTGATATCACATTACATATTTATGTTTATTATCAATTCCGTCGTTTAAATACATAAATGGACGATAGTTTGCTGTTAATGTGTGTTGTAAGATTCAGTCCTACTTGAAAATTTTACAATGAGTGACTTTTATTAATTAATTTTTGTAGATGTACTGCATACTAATAAATAACCAATAAAATTTTTTCCTTTTATTGTTATCAATCGGTTATTGTTATCAAAAACCTCAAGTCCCAATGTGATCACATTAAGCGGGACCCACTGTATTATGTTGCGGTGTCTCTTCATCAAGAGAACATAAAGACACAGAGAAAAAATTGAAGTAATTGTTACTATAATTGAAGTGCAAATCAATCTCGCACCAATTTTGAAGTTAATTTTACTACAATTGAAGTAAATTTGACATCAATTTAAATAATATTTACTTCAAAATTGGTGCGAGATTGATTTGGAATTCAATTTTTTCTCTGTGGATGCTTTAAAACAGTTAAGGCTTGGTTGATTCCTTGGTACAGATTATTGTCATGCTCCGCAGTTAGCATATTTGCCTAAAAAAGAAATTAGTGAGCTTGGTATCGAGACAAAAGTATAAGTGACGCGCATGAATGGATTAACGAGATTCGGCAGATTTATTTTTCAAATTAAGAAGTGCATTTGTTTCAGGGCCTTTTTAATTTAATCAACAGATGGCGCCTACTTAAATATTTTTATAAAATAAGAGGAATTTGCTATATTTAAAATATAGCAAATTCGTTGAGATAATACCATTCTATAAACAATATTCTTGATCTTAAGCTATTTTGAGTTCGTATTGAGTATGTCAAAACACACTCACTTACAAAAAAAATAATTAAACTTTAATTATGAATTGTGTTTTTATAAATAAATATTACGAACTAAAAATAGCTTAAGATCAAGAATATTGTTTATAGAATAGTATTATCTCAACGAATTTGCTATATTTTAAATATAGCATATATTATATAAAAATATTTTATAAAAATATTTAAGTGGGCGCCATCTGTTGATTAAATTAAAAGGGCCCTGAAAAAAATGCCCCTCTTAATAATAAAATAATTGTGGGCGTTAAAACCGGAAATAAATACATAAAATGATCATCAGTATGGTAAAGTCAGGTTATGGCTACGCCTGAAGATTTCGAACTCTCGCTCAGTGAGGCCGAAGGCCGAACACCAAAACCGATATGTTTTTTAACTAATACATAAAATTTCTTACCTCTTAGAAGTTTGGCAATTTTATGAAAATAATTTGTAATTCGCAAAGGATGATTATTACACAAAACATCATTACAATAGTTTTTAGTTTAAAAACAGTTCCAAGAATAAACATTAAAATTAACTTTGAAAGCAAACTTTTTAACTGTCAAAATTAAGTCTTACAAAAGGAATCAATGACGTAAATAAAAAAATATCAAACCCTGAGGTTAAAAAAGTAGATTAAAAGAAACGCAACTATGATTGGTTAAGTTTTTACCAACCTATAACGAAAGAAGCGATAGAGGCCACTTTTTCTAAAACATAATTTCTGTTCTATTGAACGTTGGTTTCACTAAAATAACAATTTTTTTTTAATTGTGCTCGTGCTGGATGAATATGAGCGCCTTATCAATTATTCAAACCACGCCTGTGGACCCTTCTACTTGTAGAGCAATTTTTCTTTAGTCTAGGTATCAGTTCAGTCAGTGTTCATATTAGTTGGTGCCGGTCGCTAAGTTTTACATTACCTACAGATGGCGCTGTATTTAACAACATGGACGACATAGGTAGTACATCTGCTAAGTTAAATATGCATTTTACGTTGTTTGCTTTGGAAATTGTGTTTTAAATCAATTTGGTTCGTATTTTGTATTTAACGATAAGTACATCCCGAATACTACTTAATTTAGTTACCAGTAAGAACACTACGTGGCGCTTCACATAATGTAAAACGCCCTTAATACAGTAAACGTAACTTTGTTTCCTAAAACCCAGGACTCTGTGAAGTACAATTTCAGAACTGCTGCTCTCATTTATTTTTATCGATAAATAAAGATCGAAACTTTTTTACTGATTCTTAGAAAGAAAGCACAATCACAAAAACTGATGGTATCGTCAGATCTGTATTGAGTATTGGAATAAAAAAAGCTATGCCTCTATGTATGGGAAATTTTGTTTCTTTATTCTTTTATAGAAACTTTATTACCATTTATGGACTATTTTAAACTTTTTTAAAACTATTTTTATTAAAAACTATTTTAATTTATTATTACCTACCCCATAAATATGCTAAACTGGGGGTGGAATAATTCGACTCATACCATACCGCTATTGTTAATTTTTGATCATAATATGTATTAATATTCACCAATATATATCATAATAGATGAGCCATTAGCAGTGGATGGTTCAGAGAACTCGCAATATTTTATTTAAAGAAATTTCAAATTACAGACAGAATATTTCTACGAAATCATTATTCTAAAAATGTCTTAAAATCTATATTTTCATAATTTCATCAAATTGATTGTTCCATTAACTTTTAAATACTTAATTTTTGACAACTTATAATTTGTGTCACAAATATTTTTTATTCTGAATAAATAACGTCGATATCTAATAATAACAAATATAGCAGTCGCCTTTTACTTACATTAAGGAAGAACGTTGAATATAAAAATAAGCAATCAATGAATTTGTTTATGTAGCGGAGTGGGTAATCAAACATGAAAACGTCACACATAAATCTAAATCTATTGTCCGGGAGTAAATAATAATTGCATTCAATATCTAATTAGTTTTTTTTATTATTAAAATATCTACATTACTAGATTGCCGCAGTTAAACATTGTTTAAGTTGATAAATAAACGAACCAACTCATTAAAGGTGGGTTACAGAGATCAGAGAGATATCAGTAATATAAGTGCGATTTATCTCCAATCAAAAATAATTACGAAAATGAAGCAATTACTGAAAAAAATTTGGTCTATTTGTAATGAAAAAAAGAACGAAAATATCGAGTTACAATGGTAGAAACTTACCATCAGGCTAATAAGAGAATAGTCATATCAGGTATGTGTGGGAGTACCTCATGAAGTAATAACCAGAATCATATTTTGAATTTGAAAAAATAATAGGAATATCGCAAATGCAACATGAGGCGTTCAGAAAATGTAATGAAATTCGAGGCGTTCGGGAAATCTAATTTTCTGATGGATTTTTCGTAATTCTTATGTGTGAATAAGACATTTTTGAGTAAGAAATAAATTGAATTTTATTACGTTTATTTAACTATGGTTAATTTTTAATGTTACAATAATTATTTTATTTCTTGAAAATATACTAGATAGTTTATCGTTACATAACTTTTCTAAGCTACAGATTGGTTTACATTATTTATTAGAATCGTAGGTATCAATTGAAGGAAATCGAAAGTGTGTGATGTTATTTTTTTTTTAATATGGCGGTTATTTGTTCCTGGTTTAAATAATAAATAAGATGGAAAAGTCATTCCGGTATGGATAATAATAAAAGTTTACTTTAGCTGCTTTTAAACATGGACTGTTGTTCAAGTTGCTAGTATAATATATTTTTCGGAATTATACAAAAAATTGAACTTTGCTATCTGAGAATTACCATAAATAATGTAAGTTTTTAATGTTTTTCAGGTTGATAATTGGGCGGACAATGAAGCGTTAAGGCAGCCTAGTCAAATTGTGATGCAACAAAAACCACCATACAGGCGTTCGATAAGCGAATTTTCAAACCAAAATATAAAACAAATGGCGAACACACCGAATTTTAATAGGCGAAGTTTGGGTAGCGATACGCTCGAAGTCGCAACTTTTCCGAAATCCAGCACATCAATGACGGACATTCAATCATCGCGCGTTAACGAAATGTCTAATAACTGTAACATATTATCAAGCAAAAGCACTGGTGATATTGCATCCAACGATGTGACCACAAACGATAAAACTATTTATACTTATATTGGAATGAGCGAACCGGATGGAACGGCCAGAAAGCAGCACATTTACGAAAATCAAAGTATTATTGATGCTCAAAACAAAACAAAGTGCACTTTCGATGCGAAAAAACACGAGGAGATGTGAGAAAAGAAATTTAAATTGGGAATCTACGGGGAGGGTAATTTAATTTATTTTTTAGTTTGAAGGTTTTGAAGGAGTCTGCTGGTTTTAATAACATGAAAGAGAGGCGTTGGACATGTCGACAATGCTCTTATGCTTATAACGCTTTGTATGCCAATAACTGTGACATCTGTAAGAGCCCACGTTCTCAACCTTGTACAATAACTGTCACCGATGACAGCAGTAGCAGTGCCGGTGTTTCTGCGTCTCTGTAAGTTTACTAGAAGTCTGTTTATTTTACATCATCACAACTTGTTTTCTTTAGGCCACTTAAAACGACGACTCTACAAGTTCCCATTGCAACGTTAGACCAAGATTTAGAAGACGACTTTGAAGAAGTTAACGGTAAGTATTGAAAAACCTAAGGGATTTACATAACATGATGTGTTGAATGGGAACATTCCTGGTTTCACAGAATGGTACCAAATTTAACACGTGAAATTTTGGAATTAATTTGGTTAATACGGGATGGGATAAAAAAGTTTTACTTCTTCTTCAGAAGAAAATGATCCCTGTTCGCGTTAAAAAGCCTTACACAGCCTTCAGTTCGAAATAGTCAATTCGTACAGGGTTTCCTGTATTATTAGCAAGCCCCTATAATTCTGAAACTTATTTCAAGTCTTACATGGGGTAAATTTGCATATGTTTGTTTACCAAGGGGACTAACTACAGCTACACTTTTGCTTTGGTCCAAAAGTGATCCACAGTAGTTTGCCTCTAGCGTTAAAAAAGTGAACTTATATCATGAACTTTTTTATGGGGAGGGGAGCTTTCTCGCTTCCTATACTTCGGGAACAACCTTCGAGAAAGGTATTTGTGAGATGAGATTGATTATGGGATGATAGACAAAATGCTTCACAACCAGATTTAAAATTTTAAATGTGTTTATATTCTTTTTTTCATAAAATAGTAATTAATCCGACTTAACTAGATTTATCGTCTCTGGATTTGATAAAATTATTCCAGGTTTTTTTAAAAGGGCCCTTGATAAAGAAATCCTGTAGAGGCGTTGCAATCATAAAATTATAATTTAAAATCTTTGTCACAAAGCTACAGCAGTACATAATGTAGCAGATTTTCAAATTCCCTTTTTCTAGTACAATATAATAAAATAAATGTAATACATAATTTTTTTCTTTTTTAATTTTTTAATTTTATTTATTATTGGCTCATCAATTGCTATACACAATATTTCTGACAATTACCTAATTCCCCCCAATATTAAATACAATGTTTTAACTCATATCACCAACTAAATAACAATAATCCCTAAATGAAATAATCTTGTGGTAAATGTTTTAAGTCGAGGAGTTGCTGTTTTTTCACCTATTTTATAATGCATAGAACCTGAGCAATTCGACAATTTATTCAAATAGTTTTTAGCACACTTTTCATTAAACTGAGCCACTGTAGGAATTTGTAACTCCTCGTGCAATTGTTCGTTTCTTACAAAACAAATTTTTATCTCTACAGAAGGTTATTCTTCACTTGATGTGATAATTGCGAGTGTATTCATTTATGCGATGAATCTCTCGTTCTTTGCCATAACCTGCGTTCTCGGTGTTTTTTTTTTTTTTAATTAATGCTAGAATATGTAGAGGTGTTGTTTACTTGGTAAATTGTTTTCATTTGCGTGTTATGTCGGGTTGCTCCCCGTACCGATGTCTTTATCGCATTGGTAAGGTTGCTAATTGCAACGTCAATATGTTTTTTACTTGTTATGGGCACTTCAGTTTGAAATTGATTTCAGTCGACTTTTTCCTCAATCAGGCAAGGGATCTGAAGCTTTAACTTAACAGCTGGTTGACTGCAGAACGTTACTAGCATTGACAAGTGATCGGAATCCAGCTTTAACGGTTCTTAACGATTTCATAACGATAACGAACCATAACGAAAAGTTACAGAATAGGGGGGTAAATTTAATTAAACCGTCATCTTCATTATATATTCAAGTATTTGTAAAAAAAATTTCAAGTTGAAATATTCAAAATTGCCGTTGTGGCACTCCTTCAACGCAGGTCCGTTTTTTTTTGTGTCCAAACGGTGTACACGAAATCTCACGTCTGGGTAATCTAAACCAAAAATTAAAAATATGGTGATTGTCTACATAGTATTGACTCTCGTTTGTCGAGGGCTTTTCTCGATAAAAAATTTTAGTGCCAAAATAAAAATTCTTGAAATTTTTTTCTACTTTTTTTGCCCAAAATGATGTTATTATTGTTTATAACAATTAAACAAAAAACGATATCAAAAAAATCCCTCTACAAACGAGAGTCAATACTATGTAGATGATAACCATTTTTTTTCTTTTTTGTTTTAGATCATCCAGACGTGAGATTTCATGTACACCGTTAAAAAAAGACAGACCAGCGTTGAAGGAGTGCCACAAGGACAATTTTGAATATTTCAAATTGAAAAGTTTTTTACAAATACTTGAATATATAATAAAGATGACGGTTTAATTTAATTTCATATACGAGTCATAATTTTGTTAGAACAAAAATCCGGAAAATCGGCCTGTTTTTTCTCTTGTCACAGTAGACTTCCCCCTTAATTGCTACTGATAGAAGTTTATTTAGTGTATCTCTATAAGTGGGGTATTGCAATTTATGATCCTTATAGTATTTGGATAGTTTTCTGTAGTCTTCTACTGTTGTTAAATTGATTCGAATTTTCGAGTTGTAAATGCTGATTTGGCAATCTTCTTAATATCTTCTACGATGACAAGATGGTTATTTGCTTCATGCAAAAATATAGGAGGAATTCTTATTTGTGTTTCCTTTTCTTGGACAGAGTTGTTTTTGGGGTTTGGTTGGCCAACATTATCGATATTTGTACTGCCAATTGTTTTTCAAGATGTTTGGGCAAATAGTAGGTATTTATTTTCTTTTAAAATTTCATGTTTATTACACCATTTATAGCGCTTTTGTATATCAGTATCAGTTGGTGATAGGGTATCTGCACCGCATTTGTTTTTAGTAGTGTCATAATTTTCAATAATAATGATAGATTCTACATACTCTACTTTATTGCTGTATACATTTAATTGTTTAATTGTTAATATTGTGTAATTTAGTTTTTTAGCAATGTGGTTGAGTTGATACTATAGTATCAACGAATCTATTGATAATTTTCACAATTCTCACTTCACCTGTTAGTTTTAAAACTATTTAAACTACTTTATCCACTATTATATCCTATAGGCACTTATATGCACTTGAGCACATCAGCTAGATGTCCACTTCGTTCAACGGACTTGCGAGCTCTCCAAATACATAATTTTAAATAAAATCGTTTTTTTTTTGCTGGGTACCATTTGTACCACACTCAAAGCAAATTGGTATATTATTTAGCCTGCAATTTTGTCCGTAATTTTAAAATGGCTCTCAACCAAAGAAAGAAAATTTAGCGGTTGGTCTTCTTAAGGGGTTTTGCCACTGTGAAAGCTTAAAAATGAACCAACATTTGCATAATTTTTTTAGATTGGAAAAAAAGTTTTATTTACAAAACAATATATACCACTTGTTTACATATGTATTAAAGTACAAATATGTATTTTTTAACATAAACAAATTTACAAAGCGGCGGCACAGTGGAGTTTTTAAAAATACATCTTTTTAAAAAAGGTCTTCGGGGCTTGCAGCATAGCTTGAGTGAATTTGATCTTACAACAAAAATAAAGAAATCTGCTTAATCTACATATAAATAGCTAAAAAATGACGTACGGAATTTTAAAAATATTAATTTTTGAAAAAATAGTAAGCTTTTGAAGAAAAAATTCAATTTTATGGGCAAAAACTTGACAGAAATTTGTTAATAACTTTTACAATTTTTAATATTTTGCAAAATCCGTACGTCATTCTCTTTAAAATCTCATACAAAAGCTACAGTTAAAATTTGAATTCAATCGGATAAAAATTGTTTGAGTTATGCTGCAAGCCAATTTGATTTTGTAGTTTCGAGATTGAAACGATTGAAGAAGCGATTCAAAGTTATAGTATACGTATGTATATCGTAGTTAGTAAAGTCGCACTAAATAATATGTAATTTGCTCAATTTTGATTATTTTAACTTGAAATTTTTTTCACTCTCATTCTTGAATATGTATATTTCGATAAAATGCAAAATAAAAAAAACTCGATTTTATTTAAGTTTACAGTGGCAAAACCCCTTAATCAAACAAATCATAGTTTTAATTTTAGTTTAAATTGAGGATACGAGCATTGGATCTTGATTATTATAAGAGCATAACAATTGTCTAATTGAAGTACACAAATTATTTATTAAATAAAAACATAATAAAAGTTTTAATTTAAAATGAGAATTTTAAACCATTCAAGTAATCTTTCTAGGTAGGTACTCGCCCCTTAGTATTCGTAGGTACTTGATTTGTTTTCTGTCCTTGTTGCACTTGTAGATTCGAAATTCTTGATTAGGTTACGAAGTTACAATTTTACTTGGAATAATTGTAAATTTTGACTTGAAGTTTCAGCG
This sequence comes from Rhagonycha fulva, assembly GCA_905340355.1. NCBI lineage: Eukaryota > Metazoa > Arthropoda > Insecta > Coleoptera > Cantharidae > Rhagonycha > Rhagonycha fulva. The sequence continues at coordinate 13,261,928 of HG996558.1, forward strand.
ACCTCTCTTAAAGAATTGCTGAACATTTTATACTATTCTAACGGCGTATGCCAAACATCCATTACCTCAACTGTAATTGAGTATATTTATTTATTTTCATCCAGGTCAGGTATTTAAGTATCTCAAAAGACACTTACATTGAAAAAAATAATCAAACTTTTAATTCTGAATTTTTTTTATGAATTACAATTCTGAACCCAAAAAATCTATGAAAATAGTTAGTGGGCGCCACCTTTTGATTCTGGTGAAGTCAAGGGCTGCTTTAAATTGAATTTGTTAAATTTTATAGATGATCAAAATTGGACGTGTAAGAAGTGCACCTTAGTGAATCGCAGCATTTCCTTGACTTGTGAAGCTTGTTGTGGATCAAAATTACGCTCCCTATCGGTGACCAATGACATGACCTTGCGTAGGGGAGAATTTTGGACTTGTCCGAAGTGTACACTAAAAAATGCGTTAACTTTAACTGCATGTATTGCGTGTAAGGCTGTGAAAAATTCGGTAAATCCGCGAAGTCCTTCACCCAGGCATGGAACCAAGAGGCACAGTACGAGTGCCGTTTATGCCAAAGTTAATCGTGAACAAAAGCAGGTCAACAAACACAAGGATGCCATCAGTTTGACGTCAAACGTAGCATATTGTAAGTCGACTCTTGAACTCACTTCAAATTTTGACTTTCTTTTTTTAGGCGCTGCAAATTCAAACGGCGATTCTTCGTACCAAATTAAACCTTGGCAATGCTTAATTTGCACTTTTGAAAATGCTCGATCTCAAGTTATATGTGATATGTGTTTAAATTTACGCGGCAGCGTTTCGGACACTCCACCGGAACAACCGATTCGTTTAACACAGGAAGAATTGGCTAATAAGCATTGGAACTATATCGTGCGTTATTGTAAGCTAAAAAAGCAGTGCTACGTCGATGAGACGTTTCCGCCAGCGCCCTCTAGTTTATATTATTCACCCAACGACAATAAAGATGCGCAATTTGTTAAGTGGAAACGAGTCCGCGATGTAGTAGTTGATGAAAGTGATAGAAGTTTGCAATGGGCGGTGTTTAGAAAACCATTACCATCGGATATTTCGCAAGGTAATAGTTTTGACTGGTGAGACCCATAGAGAAGAAAGTGGTCCAAGACTGCTAGGGTAAAATAAAAAATGTTTGTTTTGTTAATAAAAATTTAATTTTTAGGTGTTTTGGGCAACTGTTGGCTTCTTAGCGCCTTGGCTGTTCTAGCAGAGAGAGAAGACTTGATTCGTTCTGTGATCATAACCCACCAGTTTTGTCAACAAGGTGTTTATCAGGTGCGACTGTGTAAGGATGGAAATTGGACCACGGTTTTGGTGGATGATTTTTTTCCTTGTGATAAGAAGCATCACTTATTTTATTCACAGGTCTTTATTTAAGATGGCTTAAAATTTTGTTTTATACATTTGTTTGTCTTTCAGGCTAAAAGGAAGCAATTGTGGGTTCCCTTGATTGAAAAAGCAGTGGCAAAAATCCATGGTTGTTATGAAGCTCTGGTTTCAGGTAGAGCAATTGAAGGTTTGGCGACGTTAACCGGGGCACCCTGTGAGAGCATCCCACTTCAATCCTCATCAATGCCAGCTCCTGCCGAAGATGAACTTGATACAGATTTAATTTGGGCACAGTGAGTAGTTTTAATTTTTATCTTGGTTATAAGATTTTGACTTATGTATGACATATAGGCTTTAGACGAAAGGATAATTCAGGTTGCACTAGAACTGTGATACCATGATACTAAACTAATAATAATATGGTTTGTGTCTTAGTTTCAAATTTTACTTCTAATTGCTTAATGCCATGTTACCAATTTGAAATTTCTTGTAGATTGTTTCAATTCTAGTGTCAAGTTTACAAGTCACACCAAGAAAGATAAACTTTTGTTTTATTTTTTTAATGAAAAATATCAGATTTAAACTTTCTACAATTATTTGATTTTGAATTGAACTTGACACAAGTTCAGCTGTTCAGCGCTTATTGATCTGGCACCTTAATGAAAAAATAGTTTAAATTTTATAAATTTCAGACTTTTATCATCACGCCAAGCCTTTTTTCTCATGGGAGCTTCCTGTGGTGGGGGTAACATGAAAGTCGACGAAGTTGAATACCAAAGAAGAGGTTTAAGACCGAGACATGCCTATTCCTTGTTGGATGTTCGTAACGTAGACGAACACCGCTTACTTCAACTGAGGAATCCTTGGGGTAAATTATCCTACAGTGATAACCACAAGCTTCACTCCAGATTTTCTCAGTGAACAATATCAAAAATATTTAATGCAAAAATTTTGACTTTCAATATTTTTGATATCTTACACCCTTTTCAAGAGAAAATTGGTTTGAATCATATTTATGTTTACCCAATTAACTTCTAAAAACATCATAGGTCACTACGTTTGGACGGGAGATTGGTCGGACGACTCCGATAAGTGGACCTCCACGTTAAGAGATGAACTGATGCCAGGAGGTGGCGCAGCCGACGGCACTTTCTGGATTTCTTTCAACGACGTCTTAAAATATTTCGACTGCATTGATATCTGCAAGGCAAGAAGTGGCTGGAACGAAATTCGACTCACGGGAACTTTGCCTCCTCTGGCCTCACAACAACATCTTTCGTGCATTTTATTGACAATTTTAGAACCTACTGAAGTCGACTTTACACTTTTCCAAGTAAAAAATTGAAAACAAATTTTATTTTACAATTTTAAACCGAATTTTTTTTGTAGGAAGGTCAAAGAAAATCGGAAAAGTCTCAAAGATCTCAGTTGGATTTATGCGTTGTTCTCTTTAAAGCGCGTCCCAATTCCTCCAACATTGGAGGTTTGGTGGAACACAGTAAGAGACAAGTTCGTGGGTTTGTGGGCTGCAACAAAATGCTTGAACCGGCTGAATATATTTTGGTACCTTTGGCGTTTAATCATTGGCATACCGGTTTAGAAGATGTTGAAGCTTATCCGAGGTTAGTTGGTTGAAAATATTTCAATATTCCTCACTGAAAATGTTATTTGTTTTAGGTATATTTTAGCAATTCACAGTTCTAAAAGATTAATAGCGGAGCAAGTGCGTCCTCCATCTCAAATTTTGGCGGATTCTATTATTTCTTTGACCTTGGCGCGCGGGCAACGCCACGAAGGAAGAGAGGGTATGACTGCTTATTATTTGACGAAGGGATGGGCGGGTTTGGTAGTGATGGTAGAAAATCGACACGAAAATAAGTGGATTCATGTAAAGTGTGACTGTCAAGAGAGTTATAATGTTGTGTCGACACGTGGAACCTTAAAAACTGTGGACTCTGTTCCCCCTTTACATAGACAAGTTATTATAGTTTTAACTCAACTTGAAGGTAGTGGAGGATTTTCAATAGCTCATCGACTCACGCATAGGCTAGCAAATTCGCCGGGGCTGTACGATTGGGGTAGCGAAGGCGTGTCCCATGATCCCGAATTAGATTATCAAACTGATGGATTACACAGTCCACGTTTGATGACGTGAAATTTGGTTACCTAATTTGTGTATTTTTGTTTCTATTACTTTTTAAGTTTTTCCTCATGAAGAAGAGTTGTGATTTCCTTTTTATTTGCTAAGTGTTTGTTTCATATTGAAATAGTGGTGACCTTTACATTCCCATCAAGTTCCAATATTGTTCTTAAGATTATTGTTAAAATGTTTTTATGTTTTGTATTTGCTCAAGTTGTTTTAATACAGAAGTGGTTTGTCTCATAAATAAGTAAGCACGACAGTTTAATAGAGTTGCCTTTGTTTTCCTACTCAGTATTTTATTATTTAGTTTGTGTGCCAGTTTAGTTATAGATTAGGTAATGTTACAGGTGCAGTTGCCGAAATTTTAAGTACTTATGTGCATAAGTGTTGTTGAGTTTCCTATTTCTTTTTAATAAATCGTTAGCTTTGTGTTTAAGTTTCTTGTATTGAAATAAAATGCTTTTTGAAACAATATTTTTTTTTATTTTACGGGAACTTGGGACTTATAACTTGTAAATAATAATTTTTGACGTTCAAAACTAATATTATTTGAATTTTAAGGGGTTATGCTACTGTAAACTCCTGAAAATAAACCAAGTTTTGGACAATTTTCCTCCATGTAGAGGTGGAGAAGATTATATTTCAGAATTCCACCATAATAGCAGATTGCACAGTTTTGGAATTTTTGAGGGTTCATCAGCCTTGATCTCTTCATATTCTGAATTATTGATGTCTTGATTACAATTTATTATAATCTTTAAATTTTTTGCAAAGCTGTTATCTTTTCTTTTAATTTTGCAGGAGTTACAGTAAAGTCAACTATAAGTATTATACTATGCTTATATTATTTCCTATTATGACCTAGGTAAACCAGCGGCCATTTGTAAAGAGGGCAATATTTTAATTTCACAATTTCTTTAAAGTACTATAAATTAATTGTCATTCTAGATGCGAATATTGCAATTATTTTATAAATTGTAATTAATTACATGTATTCATGTAAATAATATCCTACAACCACTTTTTTGGTTAAGATGCCTTTCTTGACTTAAAATGTTAATTAAAAATACACGTGGCTGAAGTTGTACACGAACTCAAAACTAAGTGTCTGAAAAACTTACCCTTAGATAACAAAAGTAAATTTTATGTACCAGCCGCATCTTTTAAGATCCCCTTATGAATTTTGGTACACATGTTTAAAATATCATTACCAATAACCACGTCAAATTTCATCAAACGCATTAGAGGCTAAGGGTTTGAAAATCCTACCTTTAGATAAAAATCGGAAGTAAATTGCGTGTACCAGCCGCATCTTTTAAGATCCCCTTATAAATTTTGGTACACATGTTTAAAATATTACTACCAACAACCATGTCAAATTTCATTAGCCGCATTAGAGGCTAAGGGTTTGAAAATCCTACCTTTAGATAAAGATCGGAAGTAAATTGCGTGTACCAGCCGGATCTTTTAAGATCCTCTCATGAATTTTGGTACATATGTTTAAAACATCATTACCAACCCCCATGTCACATTTCATTAGCCGCATTAGAGGCTAAGGGTTTGAAAATCCTACCTTTAGGTACCACGCTATTACCAACAACATTGATTTTTATCTAAAGGTAGGATTTTCAAACCCTTAGCCTCTAATGCGGTTGATGAAATTTGACGTGGTTATTGGTAATGATATTTGAAACATGTGTACCAAAATTTATGAGGTTATCTTATAAGATGCGGCTGGTACACGCAATTTACTTCCGATTTTTATCTAAAGGTGGGATTTTCAAATCTTTAGCCTCTAATGCGGTTAATGAAATTTGACATGGTTATTGGTAATGATATTTTCAACATGTGTATCAAAATTTATAAGAGGATATTAAAAGACGCGACTGGTACACGCAATTTACTTCCGATTTTTATCTAAAGGTAGAATTTTCAAACCCTTAGCCTCTAATGCGGTAATGATATTTGAAACATGTGTACCAAAATTCATGAGGGGATCTTAAAAGATGCGGTTGGTACATAAAATTTACTTTTGTTATCTAAGGGTAGGTTTTTCAGACACTTAATAGTTTTGAGTTTGAGTTCGTGTACAACTTCAGCCACGTAAAAATACAAGTCGAGACTGTTGTTATAGACCAAGAGATAGTGACGGTTTCCACCTCGGATTTTAGGATTCCTGAAACAGAGACACCCGCCCTTAAATACAACACCGAAAATGGCAGACGTTTTTTTGGTCAATAGTGCCAAGAAAACTTGACACTAGATAAACAGGAGAAATCCTAGTTAAAAGTGGAAGAAGAAGTAGACAAATTTATTTTTTAGTATTAACATAACATAATGGCTAGCACATTATGGAGAATTTTGGAATTCTAGAGAAACTCCAAGTGTATCGATGACAAATTCGTCTAACAACACCTCGGTAAATTCCATTACATTAGAAGAACTTGAAGAAGCTTTAAAATCCACAAACAACAGGGAAGCCACAGGTACAGATGGAATTAATTCAGATTCAGCCAATATATAAAAAAGGTAATCGTAACAAGTGCCATAATTACAGAGGAATTAGCTTATTGAACTCAACTTATAAAATATATTCTAAAATTCTCACCAGAGGACTTTAATCCATAACAGAGGCGATTATATTAGAAGAACAGAGTGGATTTTGTAGGGGGCGCTTCTGTATAGATAACGTATTTAAATTGATGAATTATTAACTCGTTGATATTAAATTATATTTAAACTTTAAAATATCGAGTTATTATAAAAATGAAAAGTTAATTAAACGATTTATTAAGCTTTCAGATGATTATATCATCCGTCATCAGAATAAGATATACAAGATATTAACTAATTTTTATAATAACTCGATATTTTAGAGTTTAAATATAATTTGATTACGTATTTACTCTACAACAACTAATCGAGAAAAGACGTGAATACAATTTAGAAACACACATAGCTTTTACTAATCTCGAACTCGAAAAAGCTTTCGATAGGGTCATACGAGAAAAACTATGGACAATTATGGAAAAACGCGGCTTTCCTCCACACCTGATAAAAGCAACAAAGTTTCTATATCATAATACTAAAATAAAGATGGCTATAAGGAAAAAAGATCATCACAGTCCACCAGGGTCTTAGACAAGAATGCAGCGCATCCACGATACTGTTTAACTTACACATGGATGAAATGTTGCGAAAATGGGCTAAGAAAACACCCAAAACAATCACAATAGGACGGAATAGCCATATAAACACACTTTTATTTGCTGAGGACCAAGTTATATTTGGAGAGACTGAAGACGAATTGTAAAATGCAATATATAAATTTTACAAGATAGCAGAAGACTTCAATTGCAAAATGTCTACTCGCTTCCAATACATGTGTGGCACAATCAAAAAGGTCCCAAAAAATAAATCAAGAACGGAAACCCAAGTAAAACTGTACAAGACAACAGCTGTACCAATTATTATTATACGGCAGTGAAGTATGGGTCACCACTACTAAACATAAAGCGCAAATCCAATCCGCCGAAATGCAGTTCCTTATAGAGGAGTTAATAGTATCTAAAAAACGGATCGCATAAGAAATGATCATAATATAAGAAATGACCTGCAAATTTTTAACTTGAATGATAAAATAGTGGGAAACCGAACAAAATGGGAAGGTAAATTCCCCCCCCCCCCTAAAGTAGTTGGCTGGAAACGCCCCTAGACAACCGAAGAAGAGATGGGCCGGAAGAGAAAGGAAATGATGATGATGATGAGTATTAACAAAATAATTATTTATAAAAAATCATCGTATTCGTTTCCGCACCACCTAAGAGGTAGAATCTTCTTCTTCGTATTGCTTCTTGACAGAAGCGTCGTGACCAATTTAATATATTATTATTAATTTTTATATGTAATTTAATATGTTAATTACATAATTAAATATGTTTATTAAATGGCTTTCTTGGCAGATTACTCTCGGTGGTTTGCCATTGCCTTCTGAGAGGAGAGGGTTATAATGAAGACGGATAAATTTTGTAGCCGGGTTGGGGATCTAACCTAGAGTCTGATAGAGGTAGAATATAAGGCGCGTTTTTTTACATGGTTTCCCTCATAGGCCTAATCCATGTTGATTGTTTTTTACAAAAACAAATTGAAAACTGAAGCTTTTTTTTGTTTTTGAGAAACAAAAAAATCCCAAAAAAAACAAAACTGTTTTTTTTTTTACAGAAACCAAACAAAAACTGAGGCTTGTTTTTTGTTTTTTTTAAGAAACAAAAAATCCAATAAATAAGCAAAACTACAAGAAATATGCCATACTTAGCGGAAGTCGGTGATCGTAAACGATCAACACCGACGACGAGCCGTATATGGAAATTTCTTCGTCAATGCCATAGCTTGGCAGACCGATGCAGATCTAGAAGAATGGGCTTTTCTTGGAGGTCGAGAAAAGTGGAGAGTGTTGAGTCCTCGTGCCGTGAGCACGAAAGTAATGAATGTGGCTAGCTGCTTGTGAATTCGATTCACTTGTGGCGGAATAATGTGGAAGAACTCTGTTGGGAAAGCGGAACGGATGTGCCATTGGAGCTTCATAGTTTTTCTGCCACACCATTTCGTAACAGAGTTGTGTTGGATTTCTCTAACCTCCCGGACGAACGATGGAGTGCGAGATGTGGGGTGATGAATGCGGCTAGAACCCGGTGAATTCGATTCACATGTGACGAAATAATATGGAACTCTGTTGGGAAAGCGGAGCAAATGTGGCATTGGAGTTTGAGGAACTCCCCTGTCACACACCACTCTCTGTTATGGGTAATTAATTTTTACATTTTTAAGTGGTGGGGTCGAATTACTAAAGTTATTGGTTTGTCATTTATTACCAACCTAAAAAGGTTAAATAACCTATGATGATGAGTAAATTCTTTTTCGAAATTGCAGGGAATATCTTTTTGAGATGGCCGACGGCCATGACAAGTATTTTTAAAACCATCATTGTTACTATAAACTCAAATTGTTCCATATTCAGGATATCAGAAGTTCAGGATTCAGGGACAAAGCCTTTGATGCTGCAACTGAGTCATTTGTTTTTTCGTAAAAATCCAGAAAGGCGTCATATATTTTTTTTGCAGTTCTGGACGCCACGCTGTCATAGGAAGTATAGAAAAGTTCTGCAATCTAATATTGATCCAGGGCACTATTGAACTTACGCAAGTCTCTGCCTGGGAGCTGAAAGTAAAGGCGAAGGCAATTTTGTATGTTAAGGAGACCTTTGTGGTACCACGGAAAACAAAAATGTAGAAAAAATTTACTTTCATTTGATAAGATAGTTAAATGATCAACAAAATAAATTAACTTTGAACTTTTAATAATTCCAGGTTAGAAGGTTATGTAGCTGAAATTTTCTTTGGCAGATAGCAGTCTCACTATCCTTACTAGAGATAGACTTGGGCTAACCAAGAAGTCAATCTGTGGAGTAATTAACATAACTTTATTTCCACTAACTTGTAATTTCTTAAAAATATTCATCAGTACAATAACATTTTCTTTCGTTTAACTTTAAGTTCATTATTTTATTGATCTAGAAAATTTATGCACATGTGATTTATTTAACAAAAACTCAACAGTAAAATTCAAACTATTTATTAGTTAAAACTCTTGGATCTCTTGTATATATTCCCTGTTTTACCCGTCTATGCTGAAAAATGGAAATAAAAGTCACTAATTTTATGTTATATTAAGTAAGACTTGCAGACTATTCCGGTTCTGCATATTTGGATTAAATTACGTCGACCCGTGTAAACGGCTGACAAGTTTAATGCGGAACCATTAGCGGTTTGGACTCTACTACCAAAATAACAGTTTAAATAGGTAAATACATATGCAAGTAGAGCACATTGGACAGTCGGGGTATGTAAAATTAATTTTCAGATAGTTTCCAATACCTGCAGGTTTATTAACTCCTAAAGAAATCCTTTTTTTTTCAGTTTGCACATACCTACAGCTTTTCCAAATTTAACGATCATTAAATTATCGAATAACATAAAGGTATTAAACCTGCATTGCATTATTATTTAAAAAGTCTTGTGCAAAATAAACTAGAAATCTGCTACTCACATTATTATAGCATCAAGTTTCAATAATTTTAGTTCTTCATATCTCATTAATGGTTGATTCTACGAAAATATCGATTGGAACAAATTTTGTGCAAAATTAAATTCTCTTTAATTTTTCCTCAAAGTGATTTTGTTGTAAATGTTATAGTTTTCGAGATATTTGCTTTTTTTGTTCCGGAAAAGTAAAGAACTTAATGCTTTTTATGTTTTTTTTTATTTGGAAATCTCTTGTACTTGGCCATATTTAAAGATGCACGTAGAGGTCGATAAAATAAACGGCATGTGTAAGATATAAAAGTTGACCTAGAAATTTTTAATTGGTAAAATAAGCGGTTACGAGCTTTAGGTTCTTGTTGAAAAGTACTTAGATTTTTCACATCCGTTTAATGGGAATATTCAGGAGCGATAATTTATTTTCGAAGACGACACGTTTATAGCTTTCATATTTTTGCTTTGCAAAAGTTCAATTTAAAAGATTCTATCATGAAAAGGATACAGTTATTGTTTTGCCTTCCGCCTCACTAAGGAAGATTGTTAACATATTTATTAATTATAGGCATTGGAAAATTTATGTGTAGTAATAACAAATGTAAAAAGCAAGTCAACACCTCGGTTATGTTGTTCTTTGAACAAATCGAACACAGTTCGAAACCAACAAATGCCTGTATTGCACCTGTAAGCAGATATTTAATGATTATTGTTAACAGAAGAAATTAAGAAAAATAGAATTATTTACAAAATTTATATGGTATCTTTTTATCACTTCGTTTCTGACTCTAATCTCTGGCTATCACAATTTTTATATGACAATATAATTATTATTACCTATATATTTTTTTAAATATAATTTAAGTTCAGTAGCAACTGAAATCTTATTATCTCATGTCAAATTAATCTTTTGGGTATAGTTTTGTTTGATCGATAGAAATGTAGGTAATTTAGAAACATTGTACCTAAGTTAGTGAGAAAATAAAGTTTTATAGTGGAAATTAAATTTGAACTATAAAACAGGGCAAGTACACAGTAACTTCTTAGTAGTAAAATACAGTCCACTTTAGCTATTATTGTAGAAACGAAGCAATTCAGTTTTATAATATCGTCGGGTTACTACCAAAACTTGGTCAGTCCACTTTTTAGGTAAATGAAGTTAGCAAATCTATGTGGAAAAGTTTACTTTCTTAAAGCAATTTTTCAGTTATCGTCAGAAAAAAAGTAATAAAATGTGAACTAGAATTATTTAAAAATATTTTATTATTCAGCAATTGCAGGTTGACGATAGTCCATGGTCAACCTGCTCAATCATCCTGATTTTTTTATGAATTAGCGAGTCAGTGAGGACTCGGCTTTATATTCATTTCTTATGAAAATTAAAACATTCACTTTTTTATTTTTAATTTTTTGTGTAATAACCCATCTGAGGAGCTTCAACAAAAGAACAAAAACTAATTAGTAATTACTAATTATTATTTAAATTCTTTTAATAATTTTATTAGTCGGTTTATCTTGCCTTTGAAAAAAAATACTTAGAGGCTAAGTATTATTTATATTGCTAATATTTTACTTCAACGTTCGTTTTTACTTATTCACATTTTCCTTGCACTTTTCATATTTTCCCTACAGACATTGCAAGAATTTTTTAACTTTTCTAGAAAATTTCAAAACTATTTCTATTCATATTCATTCCACCCGACCGGACCTTTTCGTTAATTCATTCTTTTTCTTGACGACTATACAGCCACTGTAACCCAAAATCTTTCGGGATTCGCGATCCGAATAATATCTATGCAAATGTAACTTGATCCCCTTTACACTAGAAATGTAACCTGCGATTAGGAAAAAGGGTTGAACTACAATAATCATAACTCTGATTTGAAATTGTAATGCGCTCCTCACAGAAAATTATAAAATTACCTCTGCTATACCTACCTACCAACTTTGATTACAGCTGTAACATATGGGGCTCTATTTTCAGGGATGAAAATAAGATCAAAATTTCTATAGGTAGGTTAGGGGAGAAGTAATGCCAGATGTTCGTGTTCTTACCATGACTTTGCGTTTCATCCTTGTTTAACTTGTACGAGTTCAATGAGATGGGTGGTATGCTTTAACTGAGGGTTATTTAACCACCACACTTCTTGACACGCGACTCAACTTTTACCTGGACTTAAACACAATTGCTTATGTTTCCCATTCTTTACTATAACTGTCAGTGCCTATTCAGATATATTAATATTAACGACCTATTTGATTTATTTTTAAATAATTTTAAATCCCCAGCGCGACACCTTCAACAATCTTCACAATTTACCTATGTAAAAAATAAGCTACCAGGGAACAATGGAACAGAGATGAGGTCTTCTTCTGCCATCCATAAGTTTTGCTTCTCAACGAGCAGCTCCTGAAGTTTGTCAGCAATAAAATTACTGATGTGACTGAAACCGCTACAATCCAACCAAAAACTTGCAACTAACCGGCTGAGCTAATTTCAATTAAGTTAAATCGGCAGTCATGAAAGTTCAAATTTGACACGCTTCTGCACCGAATTACTCATTACAATAATAATCGCGCTTAATTCAAAGTGAATTTTAAATGAAGCGGGTTTGTTCAAATAAGTCTAGATTTGCAAAATTTGCATATTTTCGATTTAACGAATTAAAAGTGCAATTATTTTTACACGTATCAATAGATTCTTTGTATTAAGGCCGAGCGCTTTGTAAAATATCGTTCCTAATTGATTTATTGTAAATTTGAAATTGTTAAAAACTCGGGAAAACATTAATTGCTGAATTTATTGCTTAAATCTGATTTTATTTATTGGTCATCAATCGTCTGGTGTTTTTTTAGCACGAGCAAAATTAAAATATTTCAAAGCAAAATTTAAAGATTAACATTTTTCTACTAAAGTTTATTGTTTTAATAGTAAATAATTACAGATCAAGCTCCGTAAGCTGAATTTCTTGAATTCGTAAGGCGTTTGTAGAGACGAGGCGCAGCCGATTTTCTTTGGCCATTCCAGTCATGAAAACACATCTACAAATTATTAGTAGTGGAACCGAAATTACTAATCGAGTATAATTTTATACCATAGTAAATGAAAAATATAACAACTGGCCTATAAATTTAACCACTGCTTCGATATCTCATAGTGTTGACTTACGGAGTGGAACCTATGGAATTAACAGTTAAAAGTGCTAAAGCACTGATAATACGTATCACAAAAAGCAATGGAGAGGTTTATGTAAGAAGTGAGCTACGGAAAAAGATGAGAAATGAGGAACTGCGGAAACAAACAAAAATGTGGAACCAAAAAAAAGAGTTGTGAAGTTAAAGTGGAGCTGGGCGGGACAAGTGGTATGAGAAGGGTACAAAAAGTGGTCATATAGAATAGTGTAGTGGAGACCAAAGACAACAAAAGGAAGCATTTAAAAAACTCAAAAAGATGGTCTGACGGTCTGTCCCGGTGTACCGTCAATTTGTCGCGGTCAATTCGAAATAATTCATCGCGTGCGATGATAAAACATTTTAAAATATTTTTTATATTACATTTTTGAATTTTTAGGGACAATTGACTGTTACAGAACCTAGAGGACGCACTGAGTGACAGTGCGCATGCGCGTTAGGTACAACAATAAGCAACGCTAAAAGATGTTGATAAGTAGTAATAGGTAATTAGGGTAGATTATCCATCAACAATCATTGATCGATTGAGCTAGTGGTCCTCCGGTGTTAATGAATTGCCATAATTAACATAAAAACCAGGGTTACGGGCTCATCTGGATTTAACAAGTGTTAAATTGAAAGATTGTTCTCGGGGGCGTTTTTAGCCAACTGGCTTATGGGGGGGGGGGTAATTTACATATATCAATGTAAATTTTAACATAGATTGATTTTTTTTGTTGAAAAATAAGGGTTAAATAATTATTCTTATATGGGTAATTACCCAATTACCCCCCTCTGAAAACGCCAGTGGTTGTTCTTGCGAGATGTTCTTGTTTTTATTCATCAGAAAATTAATAAATAAATAAATTTTAAAGTATTTTTATCATCCAATGTCGCGCACGATGAATTATTTTAGGTAATGAATTGTCGCAGGCGACGAATTGTCTCAGGCGATGAATTGAACGCGACGAATTGACGTAGATTCTATGATTTGGGGAGGGGGGTCAGACTATCTTATTTAAACCTTATATAGAGGTGAGATTTTTAGGTCGTATAAAATCAAAAAAAGGTACCTAAAAAGTTTCTAAAAAAGTACTAAAAAAAGATTTTATACCTAAGCATTTTTAGATACCCACTGAAAATTTATAATTTTTCTTAGGTTGGCATATATGGTAAACTGCCACCACCGAGCAACAAATTCAAATTTAAAAAAACAATAAAAAAATTTTAATTTAGGTTCGCGGCGTCGTAAGGGTGAGATTTTTTTTTATTTAAACTAAAAATTAAAAAAGTTTTCAAAATGCTAAAATAGGTCGTAAAAATTCAAAAATGACAGAAAAGGCAAGAAAGGTCAAAATAAATAGGGCTTAAATAACGTAGTTTTTCATGACACGAATTTTGGTACCAATAAAATAAAAATAGAACGTAAAATAAAAAAAGGTAAAAATCTAAAAGTCTCATCTCTACGTTATAACTTATAACTTTGTACATGGTTGGAGGGTATTCCATACCCCCAACCCCCCCGGTCACAATAATTAACATAGTCTAGTATGTTTGGTCATTGATTTGATTAAATCCAAATAAATAATCAACCTACCAGGATTTAAAGGAGGGGTCAGATTATTGTGACCGGGGGGTTTAGGGGGTATGGAATACCCTCCAACCATGTATAAAGTGTCAAGGTTTAAGTAAGGGAATGTACCCATACTACGTGACTCATTTTTTACAATTTTTTACCCCCTCCCTCCCTTCGGTGACCATCCGTAGTATATGCCAAGACTCCCCCCTCCCCCTATTTTTTCACGTAGTAGTTCATAAATATGGTTTTAAATCATTTTTTGCAAACACAAAGTTAAAAAAAAATTAATTTGGCTCAAATTTGTCTTTATTTAAAAACAAAAGTCTTCTTTTTATTTATTCTCATTTATTTTTGAATACAGCTCGAAAAAGCGCAAGATTTTTCTAAAGGATATTGACTACGTGACAAAAACCTAAGCCCCCTTCCCCGCCCCGGTGACCAAGAGTGGGATTTTGAACCCCCCCTCCCCTAAACGGGGCACGTAGTATGGGTACGTTCCCTAAGATAGTTTGACCCCCCTCTCAAATCATGACAAGTTGGTTATTTATTTGGATTTAATCAAACCAATAACGAGGTGCATGTCAGTGGCCCCCTCACTTTCAAATTTTTGCCTCAGTGTGCGTTCCACTTAAAGCCCACGACGACCACGGTCGATCATCAGTCCAATGAAATAACCGCGCTCGATCTTTAACCTAATCAAAGAACTACGAGACCACGCCATGGTCGCCCATGGGCTTAAGTGAAAAGCACAAGCCTAAGCGTCACAAGCTACACGTCGGCGTTGCCGGGTTTTGCGTTAAAGCGTTCCTGTCTACCCAGACCTTATTTTACGGACAACTCTCGTATATCGACAATATATCGACAATACAGTCACTAGATATCTATCTATCTAGTGACTGTATTGTCGATATACGAGAGTTGTCGAGAGAGTAATCGAAAAAGGTTAGCTGCGCCATCTGGTCAGAAATAATTCCATACTTTTTTTTTTTTTAATTAAATTAGTCAAATCTAGTAGCAAAAAGTGCATGGGAGTGCCGAAAACCTCAACATTTTTAGACTTTTTTAGTTTTGTGGTTATATCTCGTAAACTGAGCATATTTTGTGTACCATAGTTTATTAAAAAGTTATAGAGCACTAAATTTGTTAAAATTTGAATAGCAAAACAAATTTTTGTACCCAATATTAACCGAGATATAGCATTTTATATTTTAATAATAATCATTTTAATTGACATTTCTTATATTAAAATGAAGCATCTTCACGTTGGGAGAATGAGAGAGGGAGGGGTAGGGGAAGGTGGTCATAGATGTTTTAAGATGTTGATTGATATTGATAAGTGATTAACATAATTAACATGAACATGTTGGTAATAAATAGTTATGGAAGCAAAACCTTCGTCTTTCGGTCATTCTTTTACATTTCGAGAAACTTTATCAAACTTTGATCAGCTGTATCTCGGTTAATATTGGACTTAAAAATTTGTTCTAATGACGTAATCTTAGCAAATTTAGTGATCTATAACTTTGTGATGAACTATAGTACTCAAAATACACTTAGTTTACGAGATATGAGCAAAAAACTTAAAAAAGTCTAAAAATTTTGAAGTTTATGCCCCCCCCTAAGTTAGCACAAGGTTCTAGAGGTTGAAAACTTAGGATATACATCCTAAGTACCCCCCAAACAACCTGTCAAAATTCCATTAACTCGGAATATTTACATGATCATTGTATTTATAAAAATTAAAAATTATTTATTAAAATTTTAAAACAGCAGTAAATTTTAATGGGTAAACTCTTTAGTTTATGGTATTATAAATCGAAAAAAAAATCATTCAAATCCATTAATTATAACTGAATTCCGTCATTTTTTATTCATAATGGCTAATTGCACTGGACTAAATTGGTTAAAGTCAAGTTTTCAATTTGAGTTTTTGATCAACGTTGCGACATTTGCGTCAATCTCAAATACGTTTTTTACACTATACCCTCTGTAAATTAGTCATATGAAATAACAAAAAGTTTATTAAACTATTTATGAATTTTCATCTGATAAAAAGAATGGATTAACCCAGTTAGTATTTTTTGACATTTGTTTTTGATTATGATATTTAATATTTAATTCTCATATTTTTGCGATTTATACAAGCTTTAGGACATTAGAACGAGTTCCAGATGCATTTTTACACTCTACTCAGACAAATTAGTTGCAACAATTGGCTAAAATTCTTTTTGAAAATAAGACTGAGTTAGGTCCCAGGTCGAACAACTATTTCATTCTTGTATTGTCACAATACCTTTAGTGAGGTAAAAGACCGAGCAAACATATTGATGATACCACAATACACTATGATGGTTTATGTAACCGGGGGGTTTGGGGGGTATGGAATACCCTCCAAGAATATACAAAGTTACGGAGTTTATCTACTAAACACATTTAAAATTGTAATTAGCATCCTTTTTTTTGCTTGGTGAGAAATATAGGTTATATTATTTGAATAGCAGTTTTTATTGCTGAATTACCAATTTGACTTTTAAATTTGAGAGTTTTTCTCCATTTTTTATAAATATACTAAAAACTCATCCGTAGTTTATTATAATCAAAAATATTATCAACTTAAAATTCTATCTATAAAACAGGTGGTGTGCCACCAGTGATCAGACACCCCCCCAAGTATGGTCTAAGCACAACAAAACGCTTTACAAAAAATTAGAATCAATAACGAAATCATTCAGGAAAGAAAGCACAAGTCGATTTATAAGTTCATCGATTGTGAATCGGCCAAAATAGCATAAGCAACATACGAGTGTTGCTCAGAGTAAACCAATTCTTAAAATCTTGTTCATCAATATTACCTAAACGTATTATAATATAAAATATATTATTTTTTCTTTTATATGCATATTTAGGTTAGTTAACCTACATTTAATTTCTGAAATTTGCAAAGCTTAAAAAAATTGGGGACATTTTCCATTAGTGAGAGAAAATCTGGATAAGCAAAAAGTTACTTGTCTGATTTAACCACAGCGTGTGGATGTCTACTGGAAGGCCGAGCTAAGAAACTCTGTGAAGTCCGCGATTCGAACCCAGAGTTTTCGCTTTGTAGCTCAACCAGCAATCACATCACTCCACTGCTGTGGCTTCTTTGTATTTGTATGTAGATTAATATTATAATCTGGCCACATTAGCCACAAATTTTAATTGTAAAATTTGGAATTAATTTGGATGCCTTGTTAATTAATTCTTTGAAATATGGATGATTTTATGGAGATGGTAAATAAAAATAATCTTTATTAATTGTGTTATTTGAATAAGTAACTTTAAAATTAAAATTGAGCCAGATTTACTCCCCATTGAACATTGAACGCGAGTAAATTTTAAAATTTTAGATAATAATTAGGTTAAAAGATTTTTTGCTGCTCCAGTGTAGAAGATAAAAGTGGCCTAAAGGACGGCAAGGATCAAATTACGGCTGATCAATGTAACTCTTGTAATAAACCAAAGGATAATGCAATTGACCATAAACTACTTCTAAAGCGCTCACAGGAAATGTCGATATATAGAAAATTCTATCAAGGATCCGAACGATATTACGGCATTTTAAGCCCTGTCGTGTTTTGTAACAATTTTGAAAAACACTTTCTAAATTTAATTTGTTTGGTTGAATATTCATGCATATAATATGCATCAGACCGTCGTTAATAGTTTCAAGTTGCGAACAAAAATTTGTTATGACAGGATGTTTAATGTGAGATATGAAGGATGGAAAGTTATGCCAACAACAGTTTAGTTTAAGGATCGTCGTTATAATCTAAAACACGCATAACTTGGTAAAACTTTTGGTCTTTACTGAACTTTCTGATCGCGCCTCGTATTATGTTATTCACTCCTTTACTATACCACAAACGTGGTGAATAAATTTCAGGAACCAAAAATCGTTAGTACTGTTCGAATTAGAAAGCCTCGAATTTTTGGTTGCCATCAGAGGTATATTAATCTCAAGAAAATATTGTAAAATTTACCTCGTACTGCGTGATATTGTTCGCTGAAGTAGGAACCATAACTAATATAATAAAATTATAAAACTTACTTGAATGCAAAATATACACTTCAAAGGAATGTATGAGTTAAAAATAATCGTATTAAATTTAATGGTGTAGTGGTAAAACAATTTTGTTCGAGTATACGACGTCAATAATTTCACTTTCAAGTGCAAACTGATTTTTTTTTTTGAAAATAAAGTAAACATCAAAATAATGATAGGTAGAGTTTCGCATGTATTTATTTATGGTTAGGTTGGATAGCTTATCAAATGTCGTCCTGCAAATTAATTCAAAACAAACTTAAAAATAAATAGCTCAGAATGATGGTGTTCCGGAGTCTATTGCAAGCGCAGCTCGCTTAACTTTTTTTATCTAGTAATAATAATTGTTCTGTAATATAAACAATAAAAAATTAAGCATTTCCAATAGTAGGTTTTAAGTTCAAAAATCAAAATAAAATAAGAAAAAATTAAAAAATGTTAAATTTTCTTGTTGAACTTGAATTGTACTCTAAGTTCTACAATAATGAAGTGATGCATTTTTTGAAATTATTCAGAATCATCTAAAAACTAGCTGCATTTTTTTAGCTGTTAGTTGATTTCTCTTGAGTTTTAACCGCTAATAACATTACTGTGATGAAAATTTTAATTACGACCGATTGGAGAAATATCCCACAATTTCTCATTAATAATTGAAGATCTACATACTACATTTAACCTTCATTAATTTTAACAATTTTAAATGGAAATTTAATTTTTAATCTAGAAAAGTCTAAAACAATATTCAACCCGTTAGTTTTGTCTGCTGCTGAAGCAAAATTTCCTTGGGGAACACTAAATTGAAATTTAGTTGATTTAGGATGGCTTGATGAGTGCTTTAAAATTATACATATTAACATAAAATATGTTATGAAATATTTTACAATAACAATAATAATCGTCTCGTCTCGTCTCAGCTGCAATGTTCATTTATTTAATAAAAGTGAGTGTTTAACATTTTTTCATAAAATTGCTTTTTGGCGCGCTATTAACGTAATTGTGTTGCGTAACACTCTGGCAAATTACTTTTAGTAGGAGTGATTTAATCTCTGAACTATTTTTTTTTTTTTTGAAGAAGTCTTTAGTTACACCACCTTTATTTTGAAAATGCTTAAAATAACTATTTTATATTTCTCGACTTCTCACTTACAAATTCGATATTTCCTGCAGGATTTCCTTCGCTTCTTTTCAATTCTTATGATTTGATTCTCTTCCTTTTCGGTTTTATTTCTTTTTATATTTCAATATTTAGTACAGAAAAATGTTAAGCAGTTCCATAAGACAACGGTTCCTTACTGGAAATTTTCAGTAGGTCAAACTTTCGAGTTCAGTAGGTCGAACAACAGCGGAATCCGATCGGTTTTAGCTATCCAGTACTACGATTGATGTGATTGTTAGACCTCCGGACTTACTCAAGGTGCTCTGATTTATTTTTCTACTGATGTTTTTTTTTTATAAACATACAAAAACTGCTTTATGGCCGACATTCGTACTTCCATCAGGATAGCCATAAAATACAATTTTTAACAACCAATTGAGATAAATATAATAATAAACAAATTTACTACAAAGTTATTAAATAATGATGACCTTAGTATAGAAAGAAAATCTTTGTTTACAAACTTTCAGCATCAGTATTTGCTTTTAAATTTTATATTATTGTAACACACAGAAAATTATTATAACTGTAACATTTTATTTAATATCTTTTGCATGAATGAATGTTATAATTTAGAATGATCGGTTATAATGAAAGTATGGTAAATTGTAACCTAGAAAAATGAAACTTGACTGACATTTTCGGCATTATATTTTAATATAAATAAAAGTTTTTACTAAAAATACAAAGTTTTTCCATTACATTTATGTGTAACTGTAAATTTGTCAAGAAAAAAAAGTTGTGACACGAATATAATATTATAACCTCTCACTTATGAATTCCAGCCTCCTCTTCAACAGCTGTTTAGTTTTGTTAAAGATGGATGAAACAAACAAAGTATTGGACAGTAAAATAAATTAAAAACTGTAAATTTTAAGGGCTGAATTTTTAAAGGTGTATAAGATAATTTCTGCAAAAATTATTTTATTTTATTTATGTTTTCCATCAGAAAATTATGCAAGTGACGGCAAAATTTTAATAATAATTGTTACTCAAAAATCAATTTAAAATTAATTAATGTAACCGAGGACAAACGAAGCTGGTAAGAAGACAAATATTTCAATGCAAATATCAAAGCGGGTAAGCTGTCGGAAATGGAAACCAGCATTTACTGTGTAGGCAGTCTTAAGCATTGTTGCCTGTTACAACTTCACAAGTCATTAACAGAAAGTTAAAATGTAATTTTTGTTTTACAGGTTGGTTTTCTAAAACAATTTCACTCCCTATTGTTGTTTTCCTTTAAACGCCATAACCTTCGTCTTTTATTTGGATCTGGTCATAATTTTTGATACCCAGTTTTTTCTTCTACTTTCTAAGATCTATATATTTTCTTAAAGAGAGTTTTGGCAGTTTTTTTTTATCTTCTTTTTTGAATATTGATATCACCTGACTCTTTTTGCTTGCAGCTGGTATTTCCAATTTATGACAGCATTCATTTATCAGGTGTATAGTAGTCTGAGTGTGAAGAATAGAACATGTAAAAAGTTTGTTATTTAAACCACAGATTACTATAGTAATCTGTGTTTAAACTATCGGGGCCAGGCGCTCTGCTTTTGCTTGGTTTTGTACAATCTTTTAATTCTGGAATGCTGAGTCCCCTTTATAGTTATCATTGCCTTTAGATCCATTCTATTGTACGGAGTTTTCATTCTGGTCATGCCATAGGGCATAATATGTAGGTTGTTATAATATTTTGTCCATTTTTCTTCCTAAATTACATGCATTTTTGTTGTATCTTTTTCTCTTTTATTAAAGTATTTCACCACTTTGTATTCAATTTGTTATCAAAAATGTTTTTTCATATATTACCTCTTATATAACGCAAAAACAAATACATATGCAAAATAAAATTTTATTAGCAAATTAAAATTTTACTTTTAAAATAATTTTTTACTTTACCATAGAAAAAATAGAATCAAAAAACACAAATTTACGTTTTGCGGATTTACAGCCCTTGAGAAAGCTAAAGAGAGACATGACACTAAATTTAGTGTGCGATTTAAGTTTCGAACTACATAATATAATATGTTCTTAAATAATATTCGTAATATGAGTCGTCATCCTCTTCACTATCGTAACTGCTCTCGGATGGCTGTAAATTAGCTACGCTCAGTTTGTCGATGATGCCACTCAGCTTATCCGTCAAGGTGATATTTTGGAACAATCGCCTGCAAAGAGGACAGGTACTTTTGACTGCTGCCCAGTCCTTGATGCATTTACCACAAAAAGTGTGAATGCAACTGTCGATAGAGCCGGTCACTTGACCAACTCTGTCCATGCATATTGAGCAAGATTCGTTTTCGTTATTTTTCATTTTAAGATTCTTAATAATTAAATATGCCTTACTTTATCTGAAAATTATCAACCCTACTTTCTACTGATTACTTTAAGGTCGTTGAACCTCTATAGGCTGTAATCCGTTGAACCGTTAAACTGGCGATCAGATTTAAATTAATATAGCTATGTAGTACCTAGGTCACCGGGTCCCGGAGAGACAATATTGCACCAAGGTTCAGCCAAAATTGATATTATATATTGCCCCAATATTTGAAAACAATATTGGACCAATATTTGCTGAATATTGCAATATTACGCTAACATTCTATATTAGCACTATATGGGGGCACTATTGCCCCAATACTATGTGCTACCTTCTTCTTCTTTTTTTTATTAGCGTTTTTGTTTACATCCATTTTTGGATATACGCCTCTTTAAGTTTTTAACTTGAAGGCTTAGGCCATATCTTCCCACGCTGGCCTAGTTGCGGATTGGAAATAATTTTATAGTCCACAGATTGATTTTAGACTTTTTTAGCTCACAGCACATATCTGACGCAACCAGGATTAGAACCGCGGTTTCCCGCTCTCTAGTCTATCTGTGTTTGATTTACGCCAGACTGCTGGTCACTGGGCTACCTGGGAAATGAAATCTTTTTTATTTCTTACATGTTCTTATGTTGGAGCTTGTTTTTTCCACCTGGTCAACAAATCTACTGCAAATTCTATGAACTTTACATTTTGGACTTGGGAATTTAATTTTTTGTAAAGTTTTTTGGAAATAATAATAAGAATCCAATGGTTTTCTTCAATGTAAAATGTTCCAGAGTTTTAAATATTCCCCCGATCTGATCTCCGGAGAGAGGGGTTATATAAGGTATTAGAGTGGGTACTTGGAATGTGAGAGGTCTCATACAAACGGGAAAGCTGTACGTTGTTGAATTAAGCCTACTGGGGTTAGCAAAAACACATTGGAAGAGGCCAGTGCCACAATAGTGTAAAATTTTTGGTAGCAAAGATGAAAAGAGATGCAATGATAGAATATAATTCCATTAACAATAGAATCATAACAATCGAGTTTAGGTCAAAACTGTCGTTTAATATTAACGTAATACAAACGTCCCTTGAGGCGGGAGATGACAAAATGGAGAGTTAACAGGCTTTCAGGAGAAGAAATTCAAGAATTTAAAGTAATTTAATTACTTATGCACCAAACATCGGCAGTGAAGTTTGTCACAATGCCACTTGATCCTTTAAAACAACAAAAAAGATAGCCAACTTTGGGTATTTAACCCACAGTACGGAGATTCGTGAGTTGCGCTTCTTAGACGAAACTAGTGTAATTACCAAGATAAAGCTCTGTCTCGTCTTCAGTGACATTATCTGCGAAAGATGAAGAGTGGGCACCAGTTGATAATAAGAAACTATGAATGATAATTTATTACCAACAAAATAGATTTTTATTTTGCAGCATAAGATGTGGACTCGAGCGGACTCTCATCTAAGCTACCATTAAAAGCTCCTGACATTTAACCACAAAGCCGATGATCTGTTAATCAATAGGATCAATAATAATTAATCTAAAAATCTCAAAAGGAAAATCACTCTCACTTTGCCACCCACGCACTTCAATTTGTTCGATTTTGCTCTCCTTTCTGAAGTTGCAACTTGATCTTCTTAAATTCTCTGTTGAATTTTATAAACCAACTTTGGTTGCATACTTCTAGACGCAAAATATAATTAAAAATCAAATTTTAAAAATAGTAACATTCAAAAATTGCATACAAGGCGTCACACTTAAAACTCTAAATCAAGAAAAATGGTGAAAGTGTCCTGATCAAGAGTGGAAGGATCTGAAGTGCGCTATCATTACACAGCTAAAGGGGTTTGAAAAAAAGGAAAAAAAAACAAAATATGGATTAGACAAACCACACTGGTCCTGATCGAGAAACGAAAAAAGCTACGGAAAATACAACCAAAAATTAGGAAGACTTATACAATCTGCTATGTAAACAAATATAAAAAGAAAGCAAATGTGATCAAAACAAATACATCAGCAAGATATGCAAGGAAATAGAAAACCGTCGTATTACAACACACGCCACTAGTGATATGTTTGACTAATGGTGACTTGTATAGTGCAAGTTTAACCGGTAACTATGGTTTAAACTCGGATTTTGACTATTGTGATTGGCTAATCTACAGTTTAAAATTTTAAACTAGATCTATACAAGTCACCCTAAGTGAGAACGCTAACAGAAAGTTTCAATTCGGAAGATTTGGTGGTAGAAGAGGTGCTGGAGCGATGGAAACAATACTGTGAAAGCCTATAATGTCGATCACGATGAAAATGATGAACATAATGAGCATGTGAAATTTTGCTTTTGAACGGTATGAGAAAAAAACAGATATTATGAAGATTGAAATCGAGGATGCCGAGGTATCTGCCAAGCTACCATCTGCCAAGATGAGTTCAGATGAAGATGAACTGGAAGAGATGTTAATGGAAATCGGAAAGGCCGTCCAAAGCGACGGTCTGGAAATGAATATAAACAAGACAAAAGTAATGACCAAAAGCAACTAACAATACTCTATTAACCACCAAAGAATAGAAAAAGTAGAAGAATATATTATATCTAAGACATCTCATAAAATTAGGAAAGCAGAACCAAACAGCCGAAATAACAAGAAGAATTAGAATGGGATGGGCAGGATTTGGGAAGTTGGGATGGATTCTGAAGAACAATGAAATACCAACTTGCTTGAAAACAAAAACTTTTAACTGATGTGTTCTGCCATTGATGACATATGGTGTTGAGACTATGGCGTTAACAGAAAAAAGCGTGAACAGCTTACGCATTGCACAACGAGCGATGGAAAAGGCTATGTTGGGAGTTAGCTTACGAGATAAAATAAAAACCACGGAAATAAGAAAATAAACAAAAGTGAACAAAGACATAATCAGAAGGATAGCAAGCCTAAAGTGGAGGGAGGTGGGGCATGTTGCAAGAAAATCGTAAAAAGAATAGCCGATCCGCATATCCCAGTGGCGCCCAAGACTAACAAAAAAAAGTGTAAGTAGACCCCAGAAAAGATGGCTAGATGATATCAAAAGAACAAACCGGAAGATCATGGTATCAAATTGCTAAAGATAGGGAAACTTGGAAGAAGTTAGAGGAGGCCTACGTCTAGTAGTGGGCGAAAAACGGCTGAGAAGAAGAAGAAGATCTACCAAGATGTTAAAGATATTGGGAGATGATGGGATTAAAATACTTTTAGACATTTGCAATAAAGTGTGCAATGACTTAGCGACTGGACAAGCTCAATTTTTATATCACTTAACAGAAAAGGCTGTAAAAGAAAGTGTCAAAACTGTCAAATATCACTCATGAAAGCAAAATACTTCTGCAAATAATGATAGAAAAATCATGTGAGTTCAATATTCCCAATTTATAGATTACATGAAAGCTTTTGACTGTGTACGCTGGGACAAGCTATGGCGGGCGCTAAAAAAATGGGTGTTCCAGATCATTCGATGGCAATCATGTAAAGTATAGATGAAAACAGTGAGGCAATTGTAAGGATAATTGACAACTATAGTGCAACAGGATTGCATTTTCTCACCTAGCTTATTCAACGCGGATGATGAATACATCACACAACTCCAAGATTTATCTAGTTCAGACCTTAATTTTCTCAATTTTCTTGTACGGCGTGGAGTCATCGGGATGGCAAACGGATGATGCATTGATGCCTTTGAGATGTAGTGCTAGCGACGTATGCTGAGAATCCCATTAAAAATAGAAGACAGACTGTCCATCGTAAGCTTACGACGCATTCTGCAAATATTTTTGACACGTGATCTGTAGGGATGGGTTAAGTCTGAAAAAGTTGGTAGTTCAGGAAAAGGTAGAGGGTAGGAAACCAAGAAGGAAATCACCCAATAGATGGTTTGATCAAATAAAAAATTTATCAAAAGACCCCCATGGGAAACAGTGAAATATGAAGAAAACCTGCAGAAATGGAGAAACATGGTGAGGGGCTGCGAATGAGCCATTTGGATCACAATTTCTTAGTTATGAGGATGCAATTGGAGATAGAGTGTGTAGTCTATTATAGAGCGTAGCCTTTCTGGCACTCTAGGTGCATTTGTGTATGTTCTTTTTTTCTGAAAAATAAGTTTGTTAGTTGTTCGAGTTTGTTTGTTAATGTCATAGTTCGTATCCATTTTAATTTATATGTTCTTTTTTGAAAGTTTTCACTATTTTGGGGAGGGGTTGATTTCCGATTCTTGCGTTTAAATCTCCAGCGATGATTAACTAGGTGATCATTTCTAAATTCTTTAATAGTGTCGTATTTATTTAATTTAATTTATTTTTATTGGTATTTGGGGGTTATATTATATTATGCGAGAGGTACCTTAATTATTTGTTCATATTTGGGGGTTTGGTTTCGACTCAATTATAGACCTGTACTTCTTTATAAAAATATAATAACGAACTATTTACATAAGTAGATATTTCTTAATATTAGACAACTCTTAAATTATAACATTTTATCTAAAATAATTTGGGAATAAATCTCACCCTGAAACTAGCAGTACAACACCCAACTTCTTCATGTTGGTTGATCACCGAGGCACCGCCAGAATGGAACTACTTCTTCATGTTGAGGTCGGTTCTTGGCTGGAGAGATCACTGATGCACATTCAATACCGAACTGATTCTGCTAGTTTCAGAGGATCTTTTTATATTGTTTTTTCTCTTAGTCAGCTTATTATTTATTATTTTTTAATGGTTATTACTTCCCTTGAATATTTACTCTGCAACATTGTATGCTTTTATTACTTTAGGTCAATATTCTTATGAGTCACGTTGTTACATATTTTTATTATGAATTCTATTTGAATATATTTAATTTTATAAATTTTCTAATTGTGACAATAGTTTTTTGAAATTTCTTATAGAAAACTTCTGTTTTTTCTCTTTTCTTCCTTTGGTGCGTAGGTGATGCCAATTATCGTGAGATAGTCTCTGTCGACTTACAATTGAACAGTTATCCAAGTTCCCAGGTAGCACACTATGTTGGCGCAATATTGGTGCAATATTGGGAAATCAATATTGCCCCAATATCGAAGTGTTAAACTTTTCCAATATTGGGGAAATATTGAAAATTTTTTTTTTGCAATATTAATATCATATATTGCCCCAATATTGGAAAACAATATTGCACCAATATTGGCTGAATATTGCAATATTGCGCCAACATTCTATATTGGCGCTATATTGGTGCAATATTGCCCCAATATTATGTGCTACCTGGGTTCTTTTGTTTCTTTTGGTTTCAGTTATGACTTCAATATCTGTCTTTTAATTCCGTTTTTTTTTGTTCCTGAGACCCATTATATTCCACGTTGCTAGATTAATTTTTTTTTGATTCCCAATTAGAATCTTGTCTTTTTCACGCTTAGATTGTTTGCTATTTGATCCATCCGGCTGTATCTTATAAATTTTTCAAATATTTTAGGTTAACCCTAGTTGTAGATTACTAGTCCATAGCTAAGTGAGTTAAGTGATGGGACTGCCATCAGCTTGAAGCCTCTTAACTTTCTTGATTTTTTTTTGTGGAAGTTTTTTTTTTAGCCAAAAGAGACGTGAGAGAATTTTTGAGCGGAGGTGATTGATATTAGATCAGTTAGAGCTTCTGAAGATTTAGAATTAAAGTAAATGCTTAATTAATTAAACCAAATATCAAATTAGATAAGATAAAAGATTATAGAACTGCCTGGAAAAGACACCTAGACAGAATGGACCAGACTCGTTTGCCAAAACAAATGTTCCAATACAATCCGAGAGAAAGAGTAAGTGTAGGCAGCCCCAAAAAGAGATGGAGCGATCAATTAGAGTGATGTAACGAGCCACGGGCCTAAAAACTGCAGATGATGATGATGAAATATCAAATTATTCAATTCCACCAAACGTAACTTTTAACTGGTAAAATTAATTAGGAAGAGTAGCTAATATTAAAATTAGACAATCTATGTACGTTAGGTACCAAATAACGTTATGAATGTTACAAAATAGAATTGAGCTAGAAACGTACCTATGAATTAAATGGCTGTTCTATCCAATAAGAACCATAACTTAACAGTAGAAACTAAAACGAGAATTATGCATTTTCTTTGTATGACTGCTCTTTGGCGACGGAGGTGACAACGAAAAAGCTTCGGGCATTTGAGAATAATGTTGAGGATTTCGTGGTTAATAAAATTTCTAGTATAATATAGCCATTCCGCTTCTATTTTTCTCCAAGTTACATTTTCATTTTCTTTGAAAACTTCCACTTCTCATTATTTGAGACACAAATAAATATTTTAACGATTTTCTTTCACATGAATTTTTCAATAACGCGTATTTTGGTTCTATCGGAATTATATAAAAATGTAAAGAATGTAAAATCGAGAATTGACGTCTGCATTGTGATAGAGAGAAACTCTTCATTATGTGGTGTACCACATGACACAGTCGCGACAAAACAGCAAAAAATATGCAATTATGAACACGTGTTGTATGTAGGTAGTATCTATTTTGGATCCACCATTTGGCAGGTATAAGCAACAAACTGTTCTTCAAGAAACATACGTACTTCCTTAACGGAACCTTCAACCCATATGGTCTCTTGTGTTACGTAACGACCCAATTTATAGAGCAACCACTTAAACAAAATTAAATATAAGTTTAAAATGCCCTAAAAGGTTTAGTAGATTCAATTTTGCTTATTGATCCATTTTTTTCTCTTCATCATTTTCGTCATGTTATGTCACATCTGGCGTTTCAATGGTTATCAAATTTTCTTGTAATATTAAAAATTCCCATTAGATCAAGTTTGCATTAAGTCGATGTTAAAATTCGGAAAACTTTTTTTTAATATTTTTATTACGCTTTACAATACAAAGCCTTTTTTGCAATTTGATTTATTAAAAAAAGTAACCGACTTTTACCTTAAGCTAAGAAAATATTTTTCGTAAAGTTCCAAAGTTCGTTAATCATCTCGTTTTATTTGTATTGGGGCTTAGACTGCATTGTCAGAGTAGAGACGCGACTTATCTGTCCGTAAATCCTGCGGGTAGTCCTTTCTACTTCGTTTCAGTTCAAGCTTACCCAAAATGTTTATCGCGAAAAGAAAAAACGAATGAAAAAATTAATATTGCTCTTTGATGTCACCAGAGAATATCAGCGTTAGTTGATAAAAATTGTTGGTCGGTCAATATTGTGCTAAATCGTACTACCCTAGTAACCCAGCACTTCACATGGAGAGCGTCGCGTCGCCCACGATCCGGCGCTCAGCGCTTGGCTAACTTGTGCATTTCTTCATCGTGTAATTTTAGTGTCAATTAACAACTTTTTAATCACTTGTTTACAGTTTAAAAAAATAAAACAAACATTTTTTAGATTAAAAAAAAGAGCTAGTGACATCATCTTACAATTATTTTAAAATTCAAAGAACAAAGCATAAGTGCAATTAAAATTAATTAAGTTCATTAAATAATGTATACTTCAAAAAATTTTAATTTAGCTCTTTTTGTTTAAAACAAAGTGCCACGTGTTGAATGCAATTTTTAATAAAACCTACAACTTTTTTTCCAATTTAATTTTTTTTGGTATCCAAAAAATTGCAATTCGAACTCGATAATTAAAAAATTTTAATGGTCATTAAAAGTTGCTTCTAATTTTTCAGATTAATTAAAATTATCGTAATAAATGTAACGGCAAACCCCTTAAGTTTTCGAGATTTTCAGATAATTACCGATTAAATTTATGTTATTTAAATTTGCACATCTTTTACCGAGAGTAAATTTAGCAGAAAAGCTTCTTTTGCTATTAATCTCTTGCACACACAAGAAAGCTTTTGTTACTTTTTAAACAACTTAATGGCTTATCAAAGTGAAGATTACTTAATGGTCTTTTTAACGAAAATATGAAAAGCATAAGTGGAGAAAAAGAGCAAATTTTGAAAATTGTGATTTTCCGGACCTGCAAAAGTGGTGTTTTTAAGTTGACGACGAAAATGTT
The DNA here is from genome assembly GCA_905340355.1 of Rhagonycha fulva. Taxonomy (NCBI): domain Eukaryota; kingdom Metazoa; phylum Arthropoda; class Insecta; order Coleoptera; family Cantharidae; genus Rhagonycha; species Rhagonycha fulva. Next base: position 13,291,857 of record HG996558.1, read on the forward strand.
GTTAAAACGTATATATCTGGGTAATGAGATTTGACGGTTGTACGTTGGATTGTCTAAATTTATAATGGCCAGTCTAGACTGACACTTTTAATGGAAATTACTCAAATTTTAAACCAGTTTAATGTAACTCAAATTGATTGTATTTTAAACATAGGTCAGGACTGGAATTAAATTTTTTTTTATAGATATTTAGAAAATTTTTTGGTGTGAAAAGGAGTGTTCCAATAAAGCTCTTCTTCGAAAGCCTTAATTAAAGTTTACGAGTTAAAACTAGCGTTAGGTGCAATTAATTTATCTAATAATTTTGTGCATATAACAAAGTCAAAGTGGTAAAAATATAGTTTTAATTTATAATCTTCGGCGTTAGTTTATAAATAATTTATTATTAATTAATTATTAATATTTATAAAATAAGTTTATAAACAAATAAATAATTCACGAGGTATTTACTCTTAACACTGGAGATAAAGCTTGCTTGTTTTTTCGAAGAGGTCGCTGCGGAGTTGAGCTCCGAAAATCGTTTCAACTGTTCGACGAAAGCACTTCTTTAATTTGGAAAAAACGAAAGTTTTATTATACCGCACTGATGAGATAAAATAAGATCGAAACATGAACGTATAACTTGGTTATTGAAGTAAATTCTCATTTGGGACATTAATTTGTTGTTTTAAATAGCTTAATTTTGTCAATCAGGATTTAGTTTTGCTCAATGATTTGGCTGTTTTTTGATAATCCAATATAATAATTTGCTAGGAAGCTCTTCCTCCTCCTATTCCTGTTTATTATTTAAATGGCTTATTTAACTGACGAACTGATCTATTGGATTAACGGCAGATTTACGAGATCTTTCAGTAGATTAGTTGTAATATGAATCTACTGAAGAAATAGCCCGGATTGGTAGATTAGAAAGAAAAGAATCTCGTTAATCTAAAATTGCTGAAAATAGACATTTTAGAAATTTAGTTCGTTTCAAAATTTGAATTTGGTAAAGTTCTAAGGTAAACCTACATGTACAGTGATATTGATCAAAGCTAATTCAGATTTCACGTATGCTTTGCAAACTCAAATTTTGTAACTCTCTCTTTGATTAAAGGGTATTCCATAGCTTCCAAACTACGGGGACCAGCATAGCATAACTTTTTGTTATTCAGTTTATTAAATGGCAGGTATTCTCAATAGATAATCAACATGTCGTGGCATTGTGACTGAGAAGTCTAGAGGGTATGAAATATCCCACAAAGTCAGGAGGTTAAAAGTTATACAATTTTTTAATCATGTCTTCAATTAAAATAATCTAAGGAGAATTAGATCTTCTATATTTTGATGGTAGTTTGGCATTCCCTACTCACTTTGGAATCTCAAAGCGGGTGCAGAGAATAATGGGTCAAAAATGGAAGGAAATCTGGTTGGACGTGTAAATTGTGATAAGTTAAGACAATTTCTAAGATGTGTTAGATGAGCTTTGAGGACAGCATTCCGCATAGCCTAGAGTTTGTTTTTAAGGCCTTTTTGGGACATGTCTTGAGTTATCAATTTTCTTGGGGAATATCTTAGATGAGGGTTGGTGGTGGTAACGTCCCCGTAGATACTTTGTTGTGTGCCTTTATAGTTTGGGGTATTGAAGACCCCAATAGTTGGCAGTATGCTTGCCTCCGCACTCCACAGTTATCACATGTAAATTTTTGGTTCTTAGATGTGATGCAGTAGACCGCGTGGTGCTTGCCAGTGCATTTGGAACATTTGGCATCGGCTTAACAGTGGTGGAATTTCAGACAATGGAAGAATTGGATGGAAAGTTTTGTTTTGTTTGCATCAATTGTGACGCTATTGTTAAGGATACTTGTGGCGTTGAGTATTGTATTGGTTATGGAAGTGTTGTCAAAGGACCCCGCTACGGCCTTATGGGTTTTGGGTCCCAGTCAAATTTAACCATAATGTAGGATATTGTAGTTTATAACATGCTGATAAAAAGTGTCCATGGGCACAAAGTCAAAAAATGGACAGTTTCCGAGATATAAGGCATTACAAAGTTTGTCCAGTCATTCTACGAAAGACACAATGATAAAGTCAAAATCGATACTACCCGGAAACAAAAAATAGGGCTGTGTAGATGAAAGAATTTTAAAAAAGATAGAGTTTTTTGCATCACTCTAGCTAGTGTATTACATAACCTAAAAAATTAAACAAAGTCGAAAATGCGGTTTCTTGCGATTTAAGAAAAAAAACAAAAACAGCAAATTTTGACGGCATTTTTCGTTTTTCTCAGAAAATAAATAATGAATCAGTATTTTAACTTTCTACAACTTATTTTCTACAACTTTTTCATTTAACTTTTTTTTTGTTGCAAAATTTATTTTTTTTTTAATTTCAAGAAACCGCTCTTTCGACTTTGTTTAATTTTTTAGGTTATGTAATACACTAGCTAGAGCGATGCAAAAAACGCTATCTTCTTTAGAATTTTATCTTCTACACGGCAGTATTTTTTTTTTCTAGGTGGTACCGTTTTTGACTTTATCATTGTGTGTTTCATAGAATGACTAGATTAACTCTTTAATGCCGTATATCTCGAAAACTGTCCATTTTTTGGCTTTGTGCCCATTGACACTTTTTATCAGCATATTATGAACTACAATATCCTAAATTTTGGTTAAATTTGACTGGGACCCAAAACCCATAAGGCCGTAGCGGGGTCCTTTATTCTTGAAATCATTCACGTGAAAATTGATTTCATGTGAGGGTGTTTTAACACTAGAAGTCAGTTGTGATTTAAACTGGTGAGGGTATTCTAGGGAGACTTTTTATCACAATGAAGATTAGGTTTGAGTTTGCTTTGATTGGAGGAGCAATGGAAGGGAGTGGATGTGACCGCTTTAATGGTTAAAACTTCTCTTTGAGAAGCTGGACGACTGGGAGTGGTGTTGTCAATCTTGGCTTAGCCAGGAAGATCGCTACCATCTGGGTTCGAATAGGCACTTGAAAAAAAAGAGAAGATCAACATCAGATGCAATGTTTATATTTAGAGAAATAATGAAAAAATGCTACAAACACAAAATGGGAATCAAGATGATGTTTGTTGATTTTAGGCAGAACTTTTGACAAAGTTTGCAGAAATATCAAAACGTTTCAAAATTTGAAGAAAGGAGCAGAAAAGATGGAACTGGAGGTGCATGAAAAAAAGACTGAGATGTTATAGAAAAATAAATAAGACAATGAATAGGATAAAGGTACTAAACTACGATTTTGAGGAAGTGAAAACTGTCAGATACATAGGAATACAAATTGGTAACATAAACGAGAGAGAAGAAGTAACTAAGGACAGGATACTGGCTGAAAATAGAGCATTGTACTGTAACAAAAAGCTAAAAATGATTATATTATTAAAAAAAAAATGATATACGGAATGAAGGTGATGTATCTGACAGAGAAAGAGGAAAAAAGTCACTAGTTTCCAAAAAAAAAATTATGAAAACAGTTAAAATTGAAGACAAACAATACAGCAGAAGAACAAGCAAAGAACAAGAAATTGAACCGCTTCAAGCTGCTTTTTTGAAATGCTATTTATTGTATGTTTTGTGATAATTTTAGCTGTTACTTTACTGTTATTTCGTGTGCAGCTTTAATTATTGGTCTGTTGACTGTTGGTGCACCAAATGTATAAATAAATAAAGAAAGCCAATGAGATTGAGTTGGTTTAGACACGTACTGAAAGCGCAGGAAACTGGTGCAATTAAGTGAGTAATAAAGTAGAGACCGAGCGTAAAGAGACCAAAAGGAAGACCAAGAATAATATGGGAAAAAGAGGTCTACAATGACTTAAGATTGATGGGGGTGAGAGACCGGAATCAAAAAGCATTAGATAGGCTACAATGGAAAAGAGTCGTAAAAAAAACACAGCCACACAAAAGTTTGTAAAAAGAATTTATCAAGAAGATAGAAGAAGAAAAATAAGAACTAACCCACCCTAGAAAATGGATTGAAAAACGTCCAGAAACGTGGTGATATTCTTTTTGGAATTGAGTGCCATTGTATTGTATAATGCAATAATTTAAACCTTCAAAAAGCCTAGAAAAAAGGAATAGATAAAATTTCATGGATGACTTTTTTTTTTCATCGAAAATATCATTTAGGCGATATAATAATTGTTATGAGGAGGTGGTCTGAGCATAACAGTGAAGTACGTTGACTGTTGACTCAAAATGCCCGGTTTGATTCAGGACGAAGTAATAAATTTATTCAGGCTCTTTCTAGGCAAAAGACAGAGGGACCCCAACTGGATACTACCCTGTCTCAAAAAAGCAGCAATTGCAAATGATAAACAATTGTTCATTATGAATGCTGCCACGATGACCAAATTTGGGCATACCGTCCAAGAATAATAATAATAATAATAATCGTTTTCAACTAAAAATTTAAAAACTAAAATCAATGTAAATAATTAAAAGTATTAGAATATTTCAGACTACAGGTAAACATTTAAATAATAATTTTCAAGCATTTAAATACAAAAATAGATAAGTAAAAATAACATTTTTACATGGGGATGAAACATGGGGATGAAACTTTTTAAGCCATAACTTTTCGATATCGAAACCGAGCTTTCACCTAGTGAATTATCGCACATTTCTTTTTGCTTACTGCAAACTTTTTCTTCCCATACTTTTGATTTTATACGCCTTTTCTCTTTAATTTAGTTTATTATGTTCTTTACCATTAGGGGGAGATTTCCCTGTCTTATCTTCATTCACATCACATTTAATATTACTTTCACCTTTTCAAAATTTTGTACCTTTTTTAAAACAAAAATGCAATAAATTAAACCCAAGTTTAAAAATTAACGGTTCGTTGTGTGCAAATGATTTATTTTATTTTTTGTCACCGTTGTACTGAGTAAATGTTAGAATAGGTGAAAACAGGAAATATATTAGGGGCTGCTCCAGAACGTAAAGTTTTTGTCGCCTTCGTGTTCTAACAATTTCAAAATTTGTAACACAAAATAAACAATTAACTTTTCCTGAAGAATTTTCAAACTTTTAAGTGCTCTCGTGAATCGGAAACGAAACTAGAGCGAATTTAAAGTTGGAAGTTTTTTAAAAATTCATAAGGAAGTGAATTTCTGGAAAGATTATAAAGTAGACACTTAGTTTCAATAACATACAGGTAGTTTTTGCGTGTTTCCGTTTATATTCCAAGGTCTTTCTTTAGCACCCCGAGGTATGGTATCCCACAACCCTGCACCGTTCCGCCGTGCACAGTTTTAAATTCACGTATGGGATTTCTTATATGTAAGGGAACCCCTATTCAAAAATATTTCGTAGTGAATAACAGCTGCAATTCAACACGTAACCCCTCTTAGGAGGGGTTTGTTTGTACGGGTCTCGTGCCGTCGTGCAAAAGTTACGTTGAAAATTGTAGTTGTGTCTAGTTCGTTTTATTTCTTGGACCCGCACGCGACAATTTTATATGTCCAATTACTAAATGATAATTGTGTCCGGTACTACGTCATTCTCTTAAGTGTCTCGGTCTAGTGTCGGGTTAGTGAGCTTTATAATAAAGATGAATACGTAACAATTAAATAACAATTTTTAAATTTGGCGCTTTTAATTAAAAATAAAAATGAATCGTTTGAGTTTAGTGGACTGCAAATCGCCGTTAAGTGACAGTTCCGACGATGTCCTTTTATACACGAAACAATCCACGATATCCTTGCAACCAAGACAACTTTCAAAGGAGGATTTGGTAGCGTTGGACAACGTCAGGAAGAAATCAAACAGTGCAAGCAAGGATTTGATGGGGAATCGAACGCCACCGCCACCCGCAGTTGCGCGTCGAAACGCCCGCGAAAGGAATCGGGTTAAACAAGTAAACAATGGTTTTGCTAATTTAAGACAACACATCCCGAATTCAATAGCGGCCGCATTTGAATCGGGTAAAAATGGCAACAAAAAGTTAAGCAAAGTCGAAACCCTTAGAATGGCTGTGGAATACATAAAAAGTTTGGAAGAACTGCTCGAATTAAACAACGATCCACCAAATAATGATGTATCCAGCAACAGCAACTATCAATCTTCTCTACCCTTAACATCCTTAGATATACAATCAAACACAAATTACACTTCATCCCTGGCATCACCACTGAGCGACGACGATATTTCTAATAATTCGACACTCTCGCCGGTTCAATATGTTAAAATTAATGGGCAAGACGACACGTATCAACTTATTCCCATCAACGTCCTACAAAACCACGACATTCTAAAAACTATTAAAAGTGAAAACATTCTCACAAACTCAAAGTTAATAAATTCTGAAGACGTAAAGTTTAAAAATAACATGAATCCTCTTTCTCCAGAAATGTACAGTGAAAATTCATTATCTCCCGAAGCCGAAAGTGATATTCAATCTCTCATTCCAGTTTTCAACGTAAACGAACTCTCTGATTCTATTAAAGACGAAAATACCAAAGTATCCAATGAAGAGATGAGGATATTCTATAGGAATTTAATTATGCTACAAGCCGATGCCGAAGAAATTGGAAAACAACAACTAAATGTTAACGAATTAATTTCGTGGTAGTTGGGGGTAAGTTTTTCTTTTTTTTATGTTGAAAAACAATTCACGGGATGCCATATTTTCGTTCTCATCACTTTCTTAATTAGGTTCAATACGCGGTTGTCTTTTTAGTTAAGTTTGAAAAATACACATACAGGGTGGATTTACTCCGTTTTTACATTATTTAAATGAACTAAAGGGAATAAAATCTGATAAAAAGTTATTTCCTTTTTCTACTTAACCGATTGTCGCACGTTTATCCTCGAAGAACAGAAAAAATTGACCAACACGTGACAGGGTAATTTTTAACAGGCTGTAAAAAATAGAATGAAGTAATTCATCAAATTTGACGGCGCAAATGAATTTTTCTCTGTCCAGTATATGCAAGATTCTATTGAAAAGGATTAATTTTTCACCCTTTCATTTTTAGTACTAAAAGTCAACTTGGTTACTTTTATTAGATGTGTGCGAAAATCTAATTTTTGAAACCCTGGATTTACTGTATTCAATGTTTTTTCTTGAAAAATTCTTTTAACTTGCAGAAATTGGTGAAAAATTTTAGATTGAATTTTGCTGATTTAAAGCGACTTGAAATTATTTTACTTCTTACCAAAGTGATTGGTGTTTGACCACTATAATTAAGGGCATACTATGTCATTCGTGAAATAGCATGTTGGTTACTGCACAGTAATTAATAGATCATTTTTGAGATAATTAAATTATGTAAAAAAGTTATATTATTTATTATTACCATTATTTAGAAAAAACCTAATTCAAACCACAAACATTAATTTTCAGATTGATAATATTGTATAGTATAAATCTTCGAATTTGAGTGTTACGTCATCTCGTAAGCTAAACAATTAAGGAGGTCCAGTAGTTGTTTTGTTTGAGCAACCAATAGCGGTGCTTATTTACTTGCGATGACATAACACCCAAGTCTGAAAATTTATTCTATACTTACAGTCGGTACCTTGTTAAGTCTCGAATTACAATTTAAAATAAAGAAAAACCCTGAGTGGTTTAGTAATGGTAACAGCAGTCACAGATATGTTGTAGACGTGCACTTGAACTATAAATAAATAAACAGTTACAAGTATAAAATATCCAAGCCCAAGTACCACAATTTAAATATTGATCTGCGAATGTCGTCACCACGAAGCATTTTTAATGTATTTTTTGTAGCCAGCTTTTATATTTTCCAAATTATATTTTTCAATGACAGTGAGAATTTTATTAGCCCATTCATACGCGTCACGTACTGTTATCCATTAGCGAAAATCTCGTTAAAATTAAGTTTTACTAAATTTAATTGAAATAAGAAAAAAAATTACAACAGCTAAGTTTAGGCACAAACTTATAATTAAGCATATTACAACACAAACCTTCGTTTTTGTTAGTCGGGTAAAAATGACAGTAAAACCGACTGACCTTAAGTTTTAGAGCAAAAAATACAACCATATTGATAAAAACGGGCTTTAGAAAACTAAATAACTTGAGAAGAAAATTAGTTTATAAAGAAGCATCTCAATAAAGAACGCCGTAGGCGGTTTTGGTAAATGTTTTTAACTTAAATATTATTTAAGATTATATTACACGATGAGGGGAGGGGGGTAAATTATTTGAAAGCCGGACTGCTGTACTACATTTAATATTAACTTGTACAACGGAAATATATACCTGTATATAGGGAACAGTTGAGGTGCATTTCTCACAAGGACATTCGTCTATTGTTCTGAAAAACTTGCAATTCTAAAACTAAAGAAGTTTGAGAATTAAAATTCTAAAAAAAATGTAATAAATATTTAATTGTACAACTATACAACCTGAGTTGCACTTACTGATGTAACACTGAATAAATTGAGTTGAGGGATTCGATGACTAATAAAAACATTTAGAGTGCGGCCTTCAAGCCGCACAGTATGGACAATAAATTGTAGTGAAACTAAAAGATCAGGCTGTGCCTAGTTTGTAATAGACGTCGTTCGGTATTACAAAATCAAAAAGTGAAAAATATGAGATCTATCTATGCATGAGACAGAGATAAGCAGCTTTTTTTTACAACAGACCAGTTACAAATTTAAAACTGTTGTGTGGGCAACATGTAAAAAACTTTTTGTAAGAAAGAACTCAAATTATCTCTTTATTAATAAAATAAATCTATTAGGGACACACTAGGAATTTTTAAAAGTCAAAATGTAAAATCTTTGAAGTGCCGCACGAGCAAGCGTGGCAAGCCGCGAGTTGCTCGTCCCTGTATGAGAGGGTTAATTAAGCTTATAGCACAAAATAGTGAAAATACAAATTATCTCTTAATTTAATATTTAGACTGTCATCATACAAATGAAATTACCATATTTATTTTTGTAAAAAATCTACTTTGTGGGCCGTAGTGTGACAACCATTTATTTTAAACAAAAGCTGCTCAAATATAAAAAGTCAATCAATACAATAACCTAATAAAATAATAGTCACAGCCGTGGAGTGATGAGACCGCTGGTTGAGTACAGAGCGGAAATTTTGGGTTTAAATCGCGAACTGTACGGAATTTCTTAGCTCGGTCTTTCAGTGGGCATCTACACGCGCTGTGGTGAAATCAATATTCGTTTATCGGAAATATGTAATATGGGGACTAATCCACCCCGCTAATCGGATTTGTAATTCCCAGAAAGGGAAAGCAATATTCCATTTAGAATGTAAAAAGCTTAATGAATAAAATAATAATCAAAAATTATTTGCTAGAAAGCTCCTCCTTTCAGTGTCATTTTAGGCTCACCTTTAATTCTTTTGTTCATTTATTATTATCAAAAGAGTTTTCTAAATTAAAAGACGTTTATGACATGACATGTTATAATTTTATAATTTGTCACATTCTTCTAACGTGGATCGTAAGCCATAACTATGACCTTCACATAATAATAGTCGCATTTTCAATGCGTACATGAGCATGCATATTTTCCCCGTAACACCGCTTATAATTGGAGGGTATTCCATACCCCCCAAACCGCCCGGTCTCAAATACCGACCTGTTCTGTTATTGATTTTAACAAACCGACATAAATATATTAAAATGTTGTGATATTACCAACTTGCAAAATAAAAGAATGATATACAATAGTCCTATCGCCAGATTATATTTCGAGGTCTTTACAGCCGTGTTTTATATACAATTTTTTCCATAATTAGATTTATTACAATTTTTTTAAATTTTTGTTAAAAAATATTCAAATTTAAATTATTTATTTCAAGTAAATTATAAAACAAATGAGTCTTTTATTTTGTAGATGTGGCAATTGTTAAATCTTATTAGTAAACAAATTAAATCGCGGTACGTCAAATTAAAAAAAGATGGCGCTGTCACATTTAATTCGAATTTAATGAAATTTTTAAAATTAAATTAATCTATTAAAAAAATTGTTTTAAACAGTTTCAATACAATTAAATAGCATTTCTTGGTTACTCTAGAACATTTAAAAACAACATTTTTGTTTAAAATAGCCGCCAAATTATCAAAAAATGTCATTTTTGTCAAAAAATTGTTGACCATTAGTCTAAAACGTGTCACTTCTGTATCTACTAACCTAAGTAAAAATGATAGCTTATATGAGTAATGGTGGAATAAAAATTTAACATTTTTATCTTGAAAGTATAGACACTTCTTTTCCAGCCCCCCCTCTCTTCAACTTCTCGCCACGACATTTTTATAAATCTGTTAGAAACTGCTTAAGTTTTGTTAAAAGTTAAAATAGAACAGGTTGGTATTTAAGACCGGGGGGTTTAGGGGGTATGGAATACCCCCCAATTATAAACAATGTTACGGCGTTTGAGTTTGTTAACCCTTTCAACGCTGGATATAAAACATAAAATAGTGGAAAATAAATCTTAAAAAGAAAATTTCAAGAAATAGGTGTGATATTAGTATGTGTTATAAAATATAAATTTAAGCAAAACTTAACCAAACCTTAAAATTATTGTAATTTTTAACCGTAAGAAAAGAAACAACATAGGTACAAGAAATTTTATAAAAAAAACACCTAAAAAAAAACATTTGAAACTTTTTGTGGCAAGGTAGAACCAGATAAGATATTAGAAAAAATGACTGAAAAGTTCTAAAAATACGGGGGGAGGAGTGAAGAGAAAGAAAAACGTGGTATTTAAAAAATTGAAAAATATACTAAAATGATCGTAAAATTTAGAGTAGTAATCCTAAATACTAACTAATCCTGTTGGTGTCACAGACAAATCTAGGTGCTTCTTAATAAATATAACCAGTTTATCCAAAATGTGCGGCCTGAAGGCCGCACGAAAACTATCTTCAACAGTTAATAAAGCCTCAGTGGTAGAGCAATGTGACAGTTGGTTGAGTTACAGAACGAAAATTCTGGGTTCAAATTGCGGACCATATAGAATTTCTTAGCTCGGCCATTCAGTATTTTAGAGGGGCTCGAATGATGGCTTTTTCCTCAAAACCCATGTAACATAGAACGGATACAATAAAATTAAAGCCTTAGGACTAGTGGATTATAGGAACCACACCCAGTGAACTGTTTATCATCACCGTATATCAGAACCAATTCTGATTGAGTCGCGAACAGGTCTATCTTATTATAATAATAAGAATTATTTTTTTCTTTAATTGACATTTTGTTTTTCCTAGCAGCTCAACTTCGATATTTCACTATTGACGGACTAGAGGAGGAATATAATATTACAGTTATTAAGAAACTCAACAGGGTTTTATATAATATTGATTAATTTAGCCAGTAATCGATTTTACACGATATTTTACTTCTGACTGGCGGCGTTTTCTGAATTTTGTTGACGGTACGACCGTGTGGTCGACGTAAATACTTTTAAGAAGGTTTGGAGAAGAGTAGGGCTACTGCAGTAGATTTAGGTTATTTGTTGCTCCTGGGGGTATATTTTAATATTATAATGTAAATTTTACCTTAAAAAAACCAATATTTATAATAAGTTGAACTGTCTCAGAGATCCCGGTTTTTTAGTTCCGTGGGTTATGACAATGGAAACTTTTTTAAAACTAGGATATGAGGGGAACTAAAGTTTTACCAACAGACAATGCTTTACTAGCATTTAATTTTCTGTTTTTAAATTTTTTTAGCCTTAATTTTAAATGATTCATAAAATATTTGTTTTACATTTCTGCCACTTACATTCTCAACTGTCATAATTTTACCGGAATTTATAAGTTTTGTTACAAAATAACAAGAATATTTTGTATCAACATGAAATTTCTAAACTATAAAAGATTTTGCGTTTTAAATTTTGTTAGCTATGTCTGTGAGTAGATAAAGCAGAAGGTGAATAAATTATCACTTAGTGATCTAAAAAGGTTTAAAAACTTTCAACAATCAGCAAAATAAGATCGACTAAATTAACTGGCTATGTTCAACGTAAAACAGATAGTGCGTATTTTCAATTATTATAAAATATCAACTTCGTTTTGTCGATGGTGCTAAAACGCAAAAGGTTTTTCTGAAATAATTAAGTAAATATCATTCAAAATCAGCAAACTCTAGCATTTTATATTTTAATCTCCATAGTTTCAAATTTGGAAGTGTGAATTTAGCCTCGCCCTCGTGTTTTATTAGAAAAATCCTGCCCACGATTACTTACTTATAATATTTTAATTATTACCTATATTTGTGCTAATTGCTAGGGGTTTGTTGTCATATTACATGACGGCTGATGGAACCAATGTCATTTACAGATTTTAATGGAGATATAAATTAAATTACACTTTGAAATTAGCTTTAATCCAAAATGCATCGCAGTAATATCAAGAGCGTTTCAGATAATTTTTGCTCGACAGAAAAGTTTTAATTTTAAAATCAAAATAAGTTTTTTATGATTACAATTTTTATTCGAAAATGCACTTCACAAGCGGCAATGAATCACATTTATAATTTACAAAAATAAAAAATCGATAAACGTCGCATTGTAACTTTGTTTCCGGTGATTCTATTTTTAACTTTGAATTTAATTAATTAATTTTTTTTTTAAATTTCGTTATGTGGAAATACTACGTTTCATTTAAATTGAAATCATTTAAAATTGATTTAAAAATTTTGTAGTAATGGGCGATTCATTACATAGATGAAAAAGAAAATATCTAAACAATTTAGAAATAAAACGCGTATACTAGCTGAACTAATCACTGAGGTTAAAATTCAAATTTTACCTTGTGCAATATTAACTTTAATTTTCGACTTCAAAAAGTAGTATTAAATGTATGATCGTATTTTCACTAAAGTTTTTGATATAATAAATTTTTTCTTGAACGATTTTGGAAAAAAAACATTAATTTGTATTTGTGTATAATTAAGAAGAGTAGGTAAATTCAATTAATAAAATTTTGATTTATTATCACATTAATCCAAGGATATTATTTAACATAAAAAACAAATAAAATTCTACAATCATTGAGGCGTTTGAATTGTGCTTTTTACTCTATTCAATTGTTTCGTTCTCAATAGAATTCATCAGACAGTTACAATATAAAAATAGAAATATCAACATCTATAAAATTAATTTGAATCTAAAAGATAAAAAAGTAAATGAATGGAAATTAAAAATTAAATGAGATCGAAACAATTGTTATAGTTATAATTATTTCATTAGTTGATTTCATTTTCCAATAATTGGTATACTTTAAGCAATTACATTTTAAGTAATTCATTGTGTGATACCAAAAAAGTATTTTTATTTTTATTGTTCGACCGAGGGTCGGCTTAGCTTTTACGTTAACCAGACATTATTAATTAAAATAAACTTCATAATGATGATAAAAAATACTAATTGCATTTTTAGACATATAATCTGTAATATTTGCTTTTACTAAAAAAAAAGTACGATAAATTTGACCCTAAGGATATTAACGATTGTTGTGCATTGGGAGATTTAACATTGACCGCAACAAAATACAATGGTGACCCCTTTTTGTGATGAATTTGATGAGGTAATTTAAATTTAACAGTGCAAAACCGGAAGTAAAGCAGGTTCGAAGTTGATTTTAGGGGTTGGTGTTGGTTTAACAATTACGACCAATTTTTTTAACAATAACATAAATAAATTATTATAACGTGGAAATGAATTATATTGGGGATGATATGATGATAAGGCATATGAAGAGTAATTCCTAACGGCCGGTTTATCAATTTTGGTTTGGATTTCGAAGGGGTGATTTAAGAGGACTATATTTTTCTTTACGATCCTTGCACCTTCAATTTTGGATTTCAACGTTAATAGGTAGGCATAACCCAGGATTCATGCAATTATTTTAAAAACAAACCATTCCACTGTATGATCAAACATATTAGAAGTGTCAACCTTCTTCAAAATATGTAAATTTCATTGACTACCTGATTTTCCTCTGCATTAATTTTGATGAGATCTAAGTTGTGGGAAAAACTGGTAGGTGAGAAAAAGGTCAAGAGAAGAAAAAGCTGATATCGTAGCAGAGACGCTATTGTACGTACTGTTTGTTTGAAGCATTAATTTTGAATGGCAATTCAAACTTTTTGCAAACACCTAACGCACGAGCTGTAAGAAATAAATTAAAATAAATTTTTTTTCGTTTGAGAATAATAAATCTAAAACTGGAACACAAAAGAAGCGTTAAAAGCTTTCATTATTATCTTAACACGAGTACCCTCATACCATGATTTTCTTATATCCTGAAATGTTTAAGGTCGGTTTATCCTTTTCACACTTGTAAGGCTGAGGGTGTATTTTTCTCTACTAGTAAATAAATATCCTCGTGACCTACAGAAATTTACGAAAAAGCTTTCCTCGATATTATAAATTTCATATATTTGTACAGTGACGAGAAACCCATTTTATTTTTTGATTTAAATCTTTTTGAATTATTTACAAAGATCAAATTTTGAAGTATACAAATACAAAAGGAATTTTAAACACTAGGAAGAGAAATTAGATAAAATTTTAAACGTAATTGTAATTCAGGATGTAGTTGCCTCCCTGCCTTAACTTACCACTTTTAATGGGCTACTTTAAAAGCCATTTCGAGAGCTTTGCTGTGTCTTAACGACTTTACCACCTACCTAATTTAATACGTTTCACTAATTTTTCTTCCCGGAGGGTGCAATTCTATCGATTATGTGAAATTATTATTTCCTGCACAAAAATTGATTTTATCTTTCGGATAACCGATAACTGCTTATCTGTTCGTAAACTTTTTAGGGAAAGTTTCCAAGGTTCACTCAACTAAAAATATATTTTTCAAATCTCAAGGAAATCTTAATTTGGACTCGTAGAACCCTCATACTATCAGCATCACTATTTGTAGAATAGTTCCACTTCCTAGATTGAAACTTGGTGCATCCGGTCCAGTTGTTGCGAAAAATTAAAACCACTTCTCCCAGTGCGCTCAAGCTACAAATTCTACTCGAAAGTGCACAATTTAACAAAGTTCGATCCTTGATAGGACCAATTCAATCTTAACATAATCCAAATTTTTGTAATATAAAGTCACATTTAATTTTAATTTAAACCGAGTTTAATTTAAGCGAACGTAAATAATTACTAAAATGCTAAACCTTCGTCCTTAAAAGTTTTTATGCCTCTTTGGCCAAGCGCTTTCCGCGTTATTACGTAACTTTTAAAATTTTATAATTATAAGATTATAAACGTTCGTCACATCAGATTAACGACTTTATATTTGACGAGATCACTTTGAGGGGTCAAATCAATTAACGTTGGAAAAATTTTAATTAAAGTGAAATTGTTCCTTTATGTACTTACTCAAAAAATTACTTTTCTTTTCGAAAAGTTTCAGACGTGAGTTGCATTTATTACCGAAATTCTCAATACGTTTCTTCGTTTTTGTGAAAGTAAAGGATGGTGGGAAATACACGTAAGTTTTCTCGTATTGTACAGTAAAATAATCTCGTGTTTAACAAAGGATTTACTGCTCCAGGCTGGGTTATATGTTGTGTATGCGTTTCAATATCTCAACAAACCAAAAATAAAAAATGTTTATTATCGTTCCCAGTTCGTGGTTATTTATTTCTAAGAGTGGTCGATAGCTGTTGAAGAGAGCGGTGTACAATATCAATAAAAGCAATCCGATTTTAAATTCGAACCTTCGATGCTCAGACTGAAAGACGAGGTGCAAAGTTAAATAGTTGTTTGAAGATAATATTTCGTTTGTCATGCAATAAAAATATTGTGGTTTGCGCCATATTTACTTTAATTAAACGTTACGCGTTTCAAATTCGATTTCCTAGTTTGTAACGATATAAAAGACAATATCCGGATGAGTTTGAAAACCTTCATTTTCTAAGTATGTAGCTAAATTAAATAAACAAGCCATTGTTCAGCAAAAACCAAAGGCAATCAATTATAATTACCTAATATTACGAAGGTGCGGATAAAAAATATTATGAGGATCGAGGTAAACCGATAAATTAAATGCTTTGTATTTTTACCAGTTAATTTTTTGAATTTGTAGGTTTTAATTTGTTTTCTGATTTGTTCATTTTGAAACGGCTTTTATAAACATGAGAGTTCAATTAAATACCGAGAAAAAGCAGACAAATAGTACAAGGGCCAATGCGAGTCATTTAATGCTTGTAAATTGGACAGTTTGTAAGCACATCCTTAAATCAGGGATTCTCAACTTCTTACATAAAAGAATTGCATGTTTTTTAGAGAAAAAGCCATGTTTTTTTTCCAAATTTAAAAAATGTTTCTTTTTGGTTTTAAAACCTAATAATAAATTTTTAAACTTGGGTGTCAAAGCATCTCAAACTAGGGTAGGGGTAATGGGGAAAGACCTCCATAAAATTTTCTATTTATAAGGAACCAGTCATAGAGGTTGCTTTAGTTGGTTAACCAATTAAAGTTTTTACCCAAGATGCTTGAGTCACATCAATAAAAGCGGCTGAGCAATACCATTTTTCCTTCAGAATTTGTCTTATTTGATTATCTACTCTGTGGATTTGTTCGATTGTGGCATGTTGATTTCAAAATCCAAACTGGTGATCCGGGATAAGTTTTTTTTTTCATTAAGACAGGTCGAAAACAGGTCGAATAGCTTTGAGAGAATGCTGGGCAGTAGACTTATTGGTCTATAAGACTGCGTTTTTTCTCGTGGTTTACATGGTTTAAGAATCAAGATGATCTGAACCACCTTCCATAGCAGCGGGAAATATTTGATTAGTAGCATTGCATTATAGACGCATGTGATGAGTTTTACTGCATTTAGTGATAATTGTGCAAGTTGCGTACCACTTATGAGATCGCACCCTGGTGCTTTTCTAGATTTTGCAGCCATTTTTCCGTGCTTATTCCACTTGGACATGGCTGGAAAACGTCAGTAAAGTTTTCAGCAAATGCATTTGCTTTTTCTTTGTTAGTTCTTGCTTATGTTTAATCTGATTTTCGGATGGGGTGGATATGTTCTTGTGGCCGCTTAATCCTTTTTGTGGCTTTCCAGATCGAGTAGTCAGTAGCCTTTGTTGGAGAGAGACTTTCGAGATAGTGTTGAAAAGTTTGGTTTTTGTAGTCATTCAACATATTTTTAAGTTCTCTTGTGGCTTTATTTAGCTCGATCTTAATATTTCTGTCTCGGGTGTTTTGCCAGTTTTTCCTAAGTTTCCATTTTTCAGCTATAGCTTTCATTATTTCGTTGGGAAGTTGTCATTAGCTGTTGCTTTGTTTGAGTAATTTGAGTAGCTGACCATGCCGCAAATAGAATTGTTCTTGTTAGATAGTCAACAGCATCGTTCAGTTCTTCTGTCGTTTTGAGTCTTATATTTCATGATATTTTTTTATCGAACAATTTTTTGAATAATATCCAATCGGTCTTTTTATTATGTAATGATGGTGTTTTTTTCTCTACTTAACTTGGGTACCCAGAGTTAACAACAATGGCGAGTGATCGGATGAAAAATCAAAACTAGGTTCAATTTCGGTGTATATGTCTGATGTATTTTTGGTCATGCAGAAGTCGAGGACGTCCGGAATCTTTTGTGTATTCGTTTGCTGTAACAAGCTAATCTTTTTTTTGACTATTTAGGTTTTATAATAATATTTTAAACAATAATAAATATAATGGCCATTAAATTTTTATGATTTAATTGGTGGATGCCATTACTTAAACCTAAAAAACACTAACCTAGGATAGCTTTTATTTTAACTTTTTCGTAGCTTTTTCGTTAATTTATACGACTGCTGTTGTGCTGATGTTCTTACTAGAAATAAAAGAAATGTTAAGGTTGTAGGAAGTTATGTGCATGTAGCACATTGTCAAGAAAGTATGGATCAAAATTGTTGGAAAAGATTATTAAGTGTAGTAGAAGCGATAGACTTCAGTTATTTTCACTCTCAATTGCTCGGTTTTTCCCTTTCTATAGAAAAAGAATTTTGGTTGTATCTTACCTTGTTGTCCTAGTGCGGGTTTGTAAGAGAGTAGCAACCAAAATCGGTCATCACGCGGTCACCCATCCAAGTGCAAATCGCTCGTAACTTTGCTTGGCTACATTAATCTAACGATATGCACATTATCTCTGTTTTTTCACACTTTATCGTAATCTAAAACGTTCCGGATTATAAGTCTACAATAATTTCAAGTCTATTTTAATCTAGGAGAAAAACACGGGTATCCTCTGCCTTGACTACCCCTAAATATTTTTACTTTAAATTGATTCATCTAATTTTGTCTCATCAAAGTATTCGTGTCAAAAAAATTAAGCCTCCCTCTAATTTAAAAAGTTGGCAACTTCTGCTTTAGAACTTTCACGATGCTTATATATATGCATGTATCCAAACCCCAAACCAGTCCTTTTATTTTGTATTTTCTGAAAATAAACACTTTCTTTCGTTGCTAAAAGTAATTCCTTACTCGGAGAAATGTCAACTTACATGGAAAAAACTCAATTCAAATTTATTTTTGCAGTTTTTTCTTTTTATAAAAACCAATCCGATTATCGATATAATTTTGCCGTTTCTCTGCACGTTTTAAAAGAAACCAACGTTTATAAAATTCTCTTATTTTATCCTAACACAATCGTATATTTGAAAAATATTTCATAAATTTAGAAATTCAAGTTATCGTTAATCTTGTTAAGTTCACCGACCGCATGCTATCAAATAATTGATCCGCTTTTTACTTTATTCTGTTTTGTTATAGTTTACTTTTCCTACGAGATTAGATTTTTAAAATATAAGTGTAAGATATTGCCAATATCCGTATACTTTGTGAATAATGAGATTCTCAAAATTTATATTTTGTGTGCGTGTTCGTCTGTTTGTTCGTTCGTTTGGTTTAACTTTAGAGTGGGTTATAGCACCATGAACCTCAGTTTTGATTTTAGAATTTACGTAGTTACGTCCATTAAATTTCTTACAATCTCTAGAATAATCATCAAGTCCACTGATAAAAATAAAGTGCGGCTTACGGCCGACTTGCAGTGTCACCACTATCGCGTCAGAGTGGCGGCAAATGTATGAATATAAAAAGAAAACTTTTGTCATTTATGAA
Organism: Rhagonycha fulva; assembly: GCA_905340355.1. NCBI lineage: Eukaryota > Metazoa > Arthropoda > Insecta > Coleoptera > Cantharidae > Rhagonycha > Rhagonycha fulva. Next base: position 13,310,932 of record HG996558.1, read on the forward strand.
AAAAATTTAATTTTTATTAAAAAGCACAACTTATTATTTTATAAACCTACCGTCGTCAATCTTTGTGCAAATAGAACTACCGAAAAACAAAAAGTGTGTCCGAAAATATCATGAAAGCATAAAATATTAACATTTGTGCGAAAGTTTCGTACAGTAAAACAAAAGAAACTAAATTGAAATTTCAGTTCATGAATGGCTTTTCTCGTATTTTCTATAACTCATCTTGTCTGATAAAGTTGTTGCGTAGGTAGAGTTGAATTACAATACTATCATTTTGAGTAATCTTAAAAGAGATTGTTAAAATAAATTAATATTATTAAAATTTTTTCTACTTTTCGCGTTACCTGACACTTCATTTAAATTTTTGTTGAGTGCTTTTGAGTTAAAATATCTTAAATGTAACGTAAGACTTTGTTGGTAAGCAAATTGAACAAACAACAACAAAGCAAATGTTTCGCTTCAAAATTCTATTATACTATCAATTTCTCTGTTTTAATTGCTACAAAAACCATTTTCGTTTGTTTGGACCAAAATTGATACAATTACGACTCCATTACAACTTGGGAGAACTAAAACACTTCAACGCACTTTGCAGACTCACGTTTACACTTTTTCATCATCAAACTTTTATTCCTGTGAAAACTTCAAAATATGAAAAAGAATTTTTTCAAACTGAAGATTTTCGAATTGGAAAAGCAAACTAACTCCCATCATCACGTACTTTTTTGTTATTGCTCGACTTTTAATTTTTAAAAGTTTCCAATAAAAATAAAAGGTTTTCTTACTAAATTTTCGATATTTACGTTAATGTCACTGGTTGTAAGATATATCGACTGCAATAACACTTTTCTCACGTAATGCCATGTTTTTTCAGCTAACCTTATCAAGACTATCCAACAAAAGAAAGGCATTGGTGTAGTTAAAAAATATATTTTATTAAATCAATTTTCAAATTTTAAAAGAGAGAAAAATTAGATCGAAAAATTTTCTCATCGATAAACGATTATTTTTGTTTTTAGGGTTTTGTTAAAGAAAATATCCTACGCCACTGGTTTAATTATATGTAAGCTGAGTGGGTAGACAGAATTACTAAATTATGTAAAATGGCTTTCAGAAAGCAATTATTGCTATCTTGTGTTTGTAAACTATTAAGTTTTGAGTTCAGGGATGATTTTAATTGGAATCGATTAAAATAATTTACTTGGAAAAATATGTATAATATATGAAAAGTTCCTTTTGACTAATTCAATGATATCAATCTTAATTTGTAAAAAATTTGGTGCTTCTTCATTAAGAGATAAAGTACAATCTAAAACAGAAAATGAGAAAACGTAAACCTTAGTTTAATTTTCCATTACTTATGCGAAAAGTTCGTGTAATTATTTGGAAACTTTAGATAATATTTTATATGATATTTGGGTTTATTATCATCTGATTGTGAGTGAACATTAGAGAATATTTTTTTTACAGCAAAGGCTACTAAAAATTTGTAATATTGCAACTAACTTTTAAATTTTCCGCCCACATTTCATAAATAACTAAACTAAATTTCGATCGGAATTTAACTTAATAATTTCTAATCGCAACAATCCTTGTTATCAATTTGTACTAATTTATTATAACAATATTGTAAAAGTGGTTTATTATTTAATGTATAAATTACTAATTTACGTACGTATGACAATTTTAGAAACCACGCTCATGGCAGTGGCTCTGGTGTTGTTATTAATTGTGTCTGAAAATGAACATTTATTGGTTTATTGGTAGCTCTAAATATTTGTTCCAATGTTTACTTTTTTCAATAAAGAATTAAAATTTTTAATGAGTTGGATTTTTTCTGTATTAATATTTGAAAATTTATACAACCTTTTTAACTTCCGAACTTTTTTTGGAAAACAGAAAACACAAATTTATTCTCTTTGAAAAAAGAAAATCTCGTGTGAGACACCGGCGGTAGTGTCAGACTTCACTGACTAAAACCTCCCCCTCGCTACCTCTTAGCCGCAAAGAAATCCCGTTAGGGATTACTTTCACAGCTAAAGGAGGTTAAGATGTTATTCCTGCCGTTTGAAGACTTTTTTTTATATCCATATAAAATCTTTATATATAGATTTGTAATTGTTTAATTGTCGTTGGTTGTTGTCCTTTGGCTTACCCATCTAATTATAGATTAGCTACCAAGCCAACAGTAGGCCAACCGTCAAGCACCGTTGGGCCACTGCTGAGCAAATGCTGGGCCAATTGTAAATATTTTCCTGGGTAGCCTTGGTATGGACAGTAGAGTCTCACCACTACACACATCTTTGTGGATGGATATCAGGCCATCATCTCTTATGGTCATTTTTAAATGACCATTCTGGGATCTACATCTCTAATTCTAAGCGTCATCTTCTTGTTAGCGGAGTTAGTCACCCGAAAGTCTTCAAATTACCTGGTTTTTCTCACCTTGCGAATAGATTCCTTAGCATCAACACCAATGGCCTCATTAAAGTTCCTTAATGCATCTATAAATTGTAGACTACTTTTTGTCCTTAGTCCTTACTATCATTACAAAGAACCTCATTTTTTTTGTCAAACTTCTTTTAGGAGTTCTTTGCATCGGACCCTTATCCATCCGCTGGGCTTCAGTAGGTACCGTCACCTGAGCTTTTGTAGGTTCTTCTTTTTTCTTTACTTTTATACGCCTACGTTTGACCAATTAGAAGTGATTTTATTGACTGTTTTTTTTATCCGCTGCCGCCCCTTTAGAGTAATTTTTATTGATTTGCTTCTCAGATGTAAGAGACACCTTAACTGATCCACGTTATCAAGGACCTCTGCTGTTATCTTTTGTTTCTCCATTTGAGCAATCATAAGCCTTCGGGTCACTACTATAACGCGCTTTTTTAACTCGCCCAGGTTCCCGACAGAAGATCTAAGCATATGAATTTCTTGTTTCATCAAGGAATTATCGCTTTCTAAGACATTGATCTTAACCCCCAAAGTCTGAATTCCTGCATTGTTGAGTTTATTCTTTATGTCTTCACGCGTGACGTATGAGGTCTGATCTGTGAACTTCTTTTTAAAACAAAACAAATAAACCAAATTTTTATTATGTTGGCTGCATGCGGTTTTCGTAATTAATCTTAGTCTTTCTGGTTACAATCTGTCAGTGCGTATGTTTTTAACTTTTGACAGCTCTGCTGTTGTTTGTTAATACCACATTATCCCTAACTCTAATTAATTACCTATTCTTCGATGTTAGGTCTTTGAATCTTACTGAGCACAAATTCACTCCGGTTTTAGGAGCTTGTGTAAACAAGAAAATAAAACTGAAATCAAACAATGATTTTGTAGGCAATTTCAACATTTTTTATAAAAATTTTAAGGTAAAATAATAATTATCATCAAAATGTTTTATTTTTGAATTATTGAAATATTGAAATAATCTTCATTCGCTCAGACAAATTAGAATACAACAAAATGTGATAAACATAAATACAGCTGATGAGTCAGACCAACGAAACAAAGTAGTAATTAATTTTAAATTTAATTTCATTTAATTTAAAGTCAAATAATTTCAACATATAAACTGATATAATTTAGACTAAAAAAGATCAATTTTAATATTTTGCAGTTTACATTAATAAATTATTTTTGTGATTTAGACCAAATTCAAGTACCACAATTTTATTGTTATTTATATTTAATTTAATATTTATTCGTAAATCATAGCAAAATTCCAAAATATAACTTATGGTAAATTTAATCTATGGACTGTCTAGAGTGTCACTCTTGATCTTCTAAGGTGGACTAGGCTTTAAGTCTAACTTTCTGAACCGGGTTTTCAGTGCGCAAAAAAAGACTCTTGATTTTTTATCAAAACTATGAAGAAAAAGAGGTTAATGGTATTTTTAATTGCTAATTATTGCTTGAATAAAACTTAAAAAAATTCACTTTATTTGACACAAAAAAAGAGATAGAAGGGGGTGTAAAGTTTGGAGATAAAAATTTCATAAAAAGAAAATAAGCAGCTATTTTCTTTAGGTTAACTGACTAAAATGTGAAAGTAATGCCTAACGGCGGTTTCCTTACGGCTAAAAGAGTTGCGGGAGTGGTTTTAGTAAGTAAAGTTTGACACTACCGCCGGTGTCTCAGACAACATTTTTTCCTCTCTACAGAATGCATGTAAGTCAGGGTTACTTGGAGCCTCGAGAGTTACTTGAACCCAAAACGATAAAATGATTAAAGTCGCTTTGGCACTGTATTAGTGAAATTGGACTTTTTTTCTCGGTCTTTTTACCTTAATGAGGGTTTGGTGATCATCAATTTTAATATTAAATTCTTATCTAATTTAAATTGTTCTTTTGGCAGATTACTCTCGGTAGTTTGCCATTGTCTTCCAAGAGGAGAGGGTCTTAATAAAGTCGGATAAATTTTGTAGCCGGATTGGGGATCAAACCTAGGGCTTCTGGCTTTTTTTTTTCGAGTTTTTCTAGTAAAGATATTCAGAGTTATTTTTATTATTAACCATTGAGATGTTAATTATAATTCTATTCCTTGGTCAGTCTGAAGAAATAAAGGCCTTTTACTCAAGTATTAACAACGTAAAATGATTTCTAAATCTCAGTAAGAATGAGTCATAATCTTTTTCAACAACTGAATTGAAAGACTTGAATTTGATCAAAATGAATTTTTTAATTAAATATGGCACTGTTCCCACGATAAGATCTTTTCAAAAATTGTTTAAATTGAAATAATATATACTTGCCCCTCTCCAGACAAATTTCTGTGGGTGCCAATGTTTACGCTTTTCACGGATTCATCCCTTGCGGCGGCCCTGCCTAATTGCACGTTTCTACATTTTTCTGTCCTTCACCCTCTCATCTTTGAAAATTTACAGTACTAAATAAACCAAGTTGATAATAAAAACTAAATTCACATTAAAGCACCTACGCAATTGTAACCATAAACCCTCAACTGGAGTAAAATTAGAAACCCTCAAATCCTTTAATACAAATTTTAGGAAAATTAATTTTTTGTTACAATTAAAATACTCTTGAATTATTTTGTAATTAAAATTTTATAACATAACTAATTTAGGCTCGAGCTCTACCCTAAACACTTAAAATCCACTTCTGGATACTAATAAGTATCACTTAAAAGTAGCCATAAGCACTTGCAAATAAAAATAAAATCTTATTATCGTGTAGAAAAAAATTGATATAAATGCTACAAAATAAATTACAATTTGTCGACGAATTTATTTCAGGGTTAGCCAGGAAGCTCAACATTTCAGATTTGAACAAAACTTTTCTTGCTGGAAGGGAAGACATAGTATCAAGATAAACTTGACATGTTCTTGTACCGACAGCAGCCTTATCACATCAAGAAGCCTTCATAGTTAATTGTAGTTTCAGATACAACGCGTCTTTCATGAATTACTCACCTAAGGGTGATTAGAGAATATTTTCAGCTCAGCACGCTGATGCATGTCGACAGTAAATACCGTACCTAAACAAATCTAGTAAATTTGAGGAAGAATTATCACAAAGTCTTTTGTTTAACTTTTTTCCACAATCTGACCTATTTTGGGCTCGGTTCGAGCCGTAACGAGAGCTACTAGATGTGGATGTAATGGAACAACATGCGAAAAAGTATTTCAAATCGTTCTTTATAAAATAAGAATATAATTGTATTACGCTTGTGTTGCATGTGATGTGGTTGTAAATCTCACTTTTTCTCATCACATAGTAATTTTGTAGTTGTAAGTAGATAAATTACAATGTTATCAAAACACGGTGATGTGATACATAAATTTTGATGTTAAATTAAAGCGTGTTTAACATTTTGATGAGCTTAATAGTTTAAGGGTGAAAATTTTGAAACGAGATAAATTTGGATAAAAAAAATTGAAGAGACCAACTCCTGTTATTTTTCGGTAAGGGTAGACGAAAGCGAATATCGGATCATTAACAACGGTTTCAAAAACAAATTGGTAAAAGAAAATTTTTAATAAATCCACCGTCGATTTTTACAACATCGAATGGTGCCTACGCTGGTGTGTAAAATTCTCACCCTCTTAAATAAATCTTCACTCGAGCAAAGAGCAAATTTATACTTGAAAACTTAATTTTAGCTCGAATCACATAAATTTGATATACTTAATTTGCAATTTTCTTATCAACAGATGAAAATATACACCAAAACAAAGATGAGTACAAAAGTTAAAATTTTTGATCAAAACTTTTTTAATTATAAATGATTTATGTGACGAAGTTGTAAATTTACAACAAAACTTATATCTGACAAAAAGTTCGTCACGGGTTCATAATTAGTTGAACATTCTTGCCAAACTTAAATGCTTTCCAAGTTGTAAGTAATTTTCTAGTTAAATTTATGTAAACAAAAACTTAAGGTGAGTATCGACCAGCGACGATAATTATTACTGCAAACCGCCCCTAAATCGAAAAAAATCCGTTATTACCTGAATAAACCAGAAGAGCACAATTCGGATAATGAAGAAGTTTAACGAACCAAAAAATCTGAACTGGTTTTCAAAAATTAATCTCTCATTTATTTTATATGAAAAATGCGTTATGTTAGAATTTTGAAACTTGAAATTGTAACAAAAGTTAATTCGTTATGTGGACCGTTGTAATCTTTTGTAGTTTGATGGAAAAAAAAGTTAGCTAGAGCATATTTTTGATTCTAACCTGACTCGAAAAGAGAAACAAGTTCTTAGTTGTCGTGGGAATGGATTCCCATATGGGACCGTCTGAAAATAAATGAGACCTGTTAAAATCAAGTTTTTCATCTCACCCCTAAAGCAACACAAATTTTACTCAATTTATCATTAGCGACCGTTATTTAATTAATAAATTAAAAATTTCCCTCAATGTCATAATTAGATAATCAAGGAAGATAGTAAATTATTGCAATTAAAATTTACAATTCATGAAAATTTTCCGATTTGGTCGCAATAACTTTAATCTCTCATAATTAATTTAAGGGTTAAAAAAAAATAAATTTAATTTTTATTTTCAGATATTTTATTAACAGTTTTTGCTATTAACTCGCAAACGAGTTAAGTATTTAATATTTCATTTTATTTTGTTAGTTGACAACAGTAAAAGCAGGATTAACTTATTACGATAATAAAATAAAAGCTTAAGTTTTTAGGGGTTGTTAATCTTGTGTGTTTGTAAGCAATAACAATGAGATTTTGGTTTTTGTAATATATCGTTAACTTCCTGCATTAGTACTTTTAAGATAAATCCTTTCCTTACAGCTTCCGAAATTATTTTGTCAATATACAGGATGTTGCAATTTTTTTGCTATTATTTTGGTTTTTATAATTAAAATTATGATACTGTTAAATACTAAAAATTTGGCAAGTGCCAAAGTGGGAAGTATCTGGGAAGTACTTTATTTCATCTAATTTTAAACCTTTTTACCATTTTCTTGACAAAAGCATCTCCACCGGGTTCAAAGCTAGACTTTTTTCCAGGGAAGGCACTCATAGTTTTGAAGATTATTTTTGATTATTTTTACTATAGGCGTTTCAAGAGAAGCGATACGCTATCTGGTGGAAAGTTTTGCACTAGAGGGAATGAGCTGAAATGGTTGTTTACCATCAATTTTATTCAGCATAAGTGCGCAATTGTGTACTGATTATGTTTTTAATATAATAGATATCTTATCTGCTGCTGGTTTGCTTGTAATATCCATGGTTAATTAATTCATTTATTTATTAATAAATAATAAGTAAACTAGCGGCGCTGCAATCTTAAATTAAAACGCCTATACCATTCATAAAAATAAGTAAAGTGGCATTCACATAGGGGATTGTATTTGGATGGTAGAATCCGGCACTGTTGATAGGTTTAAAAATGTAAGATTACCAACCTTGATTGATTACCAAACCAATCAGCAGTTTCGGATTCTACCATCTACATACCATCCAAATACAATCCCCTATGTGAATGCAGCTTAATAGGAAAAGCTTTGGAAGAATATTTTGTCTATTTTTCAGGATCAATTTCTGTAAAATTTTAATTAAAAAAATTATTTATTTAGTTTCGGGAGTCTGATCTTCATTCATTTCTAAAAGACAGAAAATTTCTGGTTTCCTCCAAACAATTTTAAAATACTTTTTTTTATTATTTGCAACGTTACTTTGTTTATGGTATCATAACATAGTTGATTTGTTTTTTTTGTTGGTTTTCGGAAGCATAGGTAGAGAAGAAACTTAACTCGTCTTAGAAAATTTTTAGCTTACCTTAGAAAGTGGAAAAACAGTTTTGAACATTTAAAATAATTAAGTATACGTAGGTTGATTTTTCTAAGAACCGGAGGGTCTGGGGGGGGGAGGGTATGGAATATCCTACAGCCATTAAGAAAAGTTGTTTTCTCTAGAATTAAATTTGCGGTTTTATCAATTTTTAAAGTTCCATATGTTGGAGGGTATTCCATACCCCCCAGACCCCCCGGTTTTACACCAGTTTTTTTATATTTTAAGGATCTAGGCACCCTACACTAAAAAACATAAAAAATTGTTCATGTTCCTGAAAAAGTTTTTCTTGCCCCAAGATTAGGGTACTTTTAAAAGTCAATATTTATTATTTAGTTTCATGTAAACTGATATTTAATACTGAGTAATCAAACAACGATGTTTTTTATTGAATAAATAAATATTTAGGATTAAAAAAATCCTAATACCTCTCAGTCAAAAATAATTAACAAAACTACTTTTCACGAATTAAATTTGCGTCGTTATCAATTTTGAAAAGTTGTTTGATTGTTTTCTTACTGTTAGAATACCCCCCTCCCTTTTAAACCCTTCGGTTTCGCCACTTCTTTTGCACATTTAAACACAGCACTCTATTACAAATATCTGTAGTTTCCTCACCCTAGAAAATACAACCATGCGTTCTGTCTTCAAAATCTGAATTGATTTTTAAAATACAATAAACTAATGAGGGGTCTCACTAAGTTCAGGGCCGAGTAAAGTTTTGTTAATTGTACCTACCTTAGGCTGGTATTATTGCTTTACAGATTAAATTACTAAATTTTTTGTTAGCTGTTGAAAACCAACATTTGGAATGTTACTACGTAGCTAGATGTGTAAAATGCTATTAAAAAAGCACCCAAGTACGAATCAAATGTATTTCTTATTTAATTAAATTTTTAATCAAATTCTCAGTAATTCTAATCAACTATCACTAGTTATCGAGGCGGTCGTTAGCATAGCGATTGAGCGCATAGACTGCTAATACAGAAAACTCGGTTCGACTCCGGGTGAAGTAAGAATATTATTCTGACCGTCTTCACTCGGAAGACAACGGCAAACCACCGAGGTGTAATTTGCCTAGAGAACATTTGAAAAAATGTCACTATGTCCTTTCGTAGGACGAAAGAATCTGAGAAAGAAAAAATCACTAGTTAAGTTAACTACCAGTTAAATTATATAATAGCTATCCATTTATGGTAATAGTAGATTTGACATTTATAATAAAATAACTTTAATTCAAATTTATTAAAAAAGAACTCGTGTATGTAGCATCCATTGAATGTTCTACAGATCACGTAGGATCAAGGTTGCCAAAATCGTACTACTTTTTGTGGTACAAATTTGAAACATAAACTAATTTCTGAAATGCAGCCCCTAATGAAAAAGTTGAGCAAAATATAGACCAGTGTCTGCCGGAACCTGGAGAAAGCCTTTTCAAGTTTGTGTAGCTACGATGTTATAGACTAGCCTTTGATTTGTTGCAAATGCAAGCCTGTAGATTCTGAAATAAAAAGGTAAATTAGAAAAATTTAAAAAATGCAAGTAATAGTGAAGAGTTTTGACAACTACATTTGGGAGATGTTTTTACAGTTTTAATAATTGCAATATTTTGTCGTGAAACGACTTTAAAAATTCACTTTCCCCATTTTCAAGTTAGCAAAATTAAGGCGAAATTAATAATTTTGTTTTTCTTTATTTTTATGCTGTTACGATTTATCAAAGTCACTCAAATGAAAGTTTATTGTAACTTTAAACACAAACAAATTATTTTAATTTTGAAATTTGAATTGTTTTTGAATTGTGAACTGTTTAAAATTTTAAAAGTGAGCGCGCGATAAGGTGATTCGTACAACGCAAGTTCGGGCGTTGTCAAAAAATTGACGAAAAGAAGAAAAATTTCCGAGAAAGTCAGTCGACCGAAAGTCGTGAGGCCAATCGACCGAGGGTCGTGAAGCAAGTCGATCAAGGGTCGTGAGAGAGTCGACATTTAGTCATTTTTTGAGTCGATTTTGGGCCGTCTAAAAAGGCGTTAAAAGTGAATGATTATTTAGTGAGATCGTCTTGTTCTTAGTAGACCGAAATTTGATGAGAATTGGATTAGCGTTCGATCAGAAATTATTGGTTTACAATTTAGAATTTTTGGAAAAAGTTTGTCCCGAGTTTAAGCGGCGATTATTTTTGATTTGTCATTTTTGGATTATGAGTAATTCTGGTTTCAAGAGTACATTGGAGGAAAAATTGATTGTGCGTTTTTGGTCAATGGTTTGACGTTCCTGCGTATCGAATGAGGAGTTTCTTCACTAACGAGTTACAAGGTAAATGAGCTCAAGTAAAAGTATTTAACATTTGATAAATTTTTCGCGTTAAGTGCATTTTAAAATTTGTGGCGCCGATAAACTTAATTTTGATTAACCTTTAAATTGGATTTTTTTGATTTCAAATAAATTTGTATTTATTGTAAATTTGTTTTTGAGAACACGAATACACCATAGTGGGTGCGAATGCGTTATTTTGCTATTTTCGATTGTTTGATTTTCAATTATAATAGCGCATTCGTATTTGCTAATACAAAATACATCACAACATTCAAAAACTCAAATTTGTGAGTACAAAAGGGTCTTTCTGATAGAAATTTTTATTAATTTTAAATAAATCACGAATTACAATTTATAATTCTTTTATTGGTGTCGATTTAATTTTAATTTTGTCTTGAAACCACGTACCCTTAGGAAGAATTACGAGTGTTCCCATTATTACGAGCTGCTGGTGCACTTTTTTGGAGGTATCTCGCCGATATCACTTCAGTATATTATATGACTGAGTAAAAACATTACACACAGTGTAAACGAATAAAGCCACAGCAGTGGAGTGAGGTGATCGCTGGTTGAGTATAGAGCGGAAATTCTGGGTTCAAATCGCGGATTGCACAGAATTTATTGGCTTGGCCTACCGGTGGGCATCTACACTCTGTGGTGATCTCTGATATTTGTGTCGACGTCATTACCGTTGATACGACTGCGTCACACACGAGAATTAACAAGACAGGTTAGGTGATCACTGATTAGGGAACGAAGCCAAGGGCCTTCTAGACCTGTAGAGCTATTATGTGTGTGTGTAAATGAATAAATATGCTGTGTCACAAAGTCAAAAAGTGGTCTGATCGATAATAACCAAGTACACCGGCAACATTAACCTCTGATAGTTACGCAAAAATGAGTATGAAAGCTAAAAACGGCACGTCAGTATACTCGAAAAGGAAAAGAATAAAAATTACTTACTTTTGAGCTCTGATAGGTTTACAATATGTAAAAGGTGCCAATAGATTCCTCCCAATCGCTTTCCAACGTGTGACGTTAAAAAGTGATGAATGGTAAACTTGATTGAAGAGCAAATCTCGTACAAGACACCGTCATCACCATCTATGACGGTAGCGACAAACTTTCACTGACTAAAACCTTCCCTCTTGCTCTTTTTTGCTGTACAATTCCGCTTTTTGGCAGTTGCTTTTACAGCTAGAAGGTTAATCGTCATGTGATGTTCTGTCTTTTATTTCTGTCTTTACGTTATTCGTCTTGTGGTGGTTTTTCTACATTTTTTGTTTCTGTTGAGGTCAGACGTGTAGCAGCTTTGGTTTTGCGTTCCGCTGCTTTGTTTTTCTCTTGAATCTCATGCATTAGGTTTTCTACAAGAACCCAGTTCTTGCGACTATGCAGCATGGTGTCCACTACGGTGTCGGATTCGAGTCGCGTTTCCAAACCTAACTTGGTCAAAGTCCGCTTAGACTCCCACCTTATGCATTGAAAGATGGTATGTTTTGTGGTATTTTTGCTGTTTTTTGCCGAATTGATAAGAAATATGAGCTGCAACAACCTTGGTCGGTAAGCACCTGAATGAGGTGATAGTTGATCTCACCGTGCTTTCTGTAGACCCATTTGTTGACGTAGGGTATAAGTTTCCATATTCACAGGCCAGTCCCAGGGTCACTTGTTTGGTGTCTCCACTTGAGCTTGCGCATGCACCTGTCCGGAGTGGGTTCTTGCCCTTTCTCCAATGTGAAGGTTGATTGGCACCATATTGGCTAGTACCAACGCGGTTTCACGAGAGACTGTCCTATAAGCACTTGTTACTTTTAAGGCTGGGCGCCTCTAGGTGCCAAGCACTCATTCCCTGTTTTTTTTATCTTTGGAGGGTCGGATACCATACCGGGGCTGCGTAGAGCATAGTAATTTCTGAGAATAGTGCTATTATTTATCGAACTTTACTCCAAGTATGGTGACGGACTCCTTCAGATCGATTGATGATCCATTCATTTGTGATATTCATCACGGGTACCTTTCTCCTTCCTGGGACCATTATCGCCTTTCACTTGGCCGGGACCAGGGTTAGCCCCTTCACCTCTACCCATAGTAGGATGGTTTTTATAGCCTTATTTCTTATGTCCAGGTTGTCAAAAAATTTTACCAAAGTTAGGTCATCATACAGCAGGTTCCACAATGCCGCTCTAAAAACCAAACTTGGCGGAACTCCGCTTGATGCCTATTTTTTTTAGGCGCTTTTCTTCTCTTCAAACGGATTTTTTGGTTGCCCAGATAGCTAGAGATGATGTTGAAGTTGTGCGAGTTGACCCTCTTCTTCCGCAACGCTTCCAGGATGTGTTTTCACTCTGCGCCGCTATAAATGTTTAGCACGTCTACATGAAAGATGAACTTGTTTTTGAAATTAACGGACGACATTTGACCGCTACCAACGTCAATACAGAAAAACACTGGTTGTAGATGTGCTCGTACCAGTGACAGAGTTGATGTTGGAAATGCTGAAGAAAATTGAAGCATCCAGATCACAAAAATGATTTGTCTTCCAACGGAGAACGTAGTTTGTTAAAGTTAGGTTTTTTTTCCATAGAAGATCGGAAATCATTGCCAGATTTGCGCATTAGATAAAAACTGGAGGGTTCTTGCACATAACAAAGCCTTCCAAGCCTTCCCTTCCCAAAAAAAAGTAGCGTCGAGTCCAAAAATACTCGCCAACGTAAACTCAATCGGCATACAAGAAAATCGTTGGGACCAAACAAAAATCAAACTGCTTGTTGCAATGGCTGCAATCGAATGGAATTAAATTAATGAATGGCATACCACGTGCATTTAATTCAATCAAAGAAATGCAAATAAAAATGCAGGATCGGATCCAGGAATATCGTAAAATGTAATTTAAAGAAGTAATAAATGCAAAAGTTTATTACAAATTGTGATTTCGATTGAGTTGTAATACTTTCAAATTATTTCTGATAATCCTGGTATTCTGTCAATTAAATTGGTAAAAATTTCAATTTGTAGTTTTCGATTGTAATGGTTAAAAACAGGAAGTTTTTTCACATTTAAATTACCAAAAAGAAATTTAAATTCTTTTAATATTTGGCAACTTTGTTATTGGCAATTTTAAATAATAAATTTATTGCGGTTTATTTAAAAAAATTATAGAAGAAAATCCATTAATTACGTAAGGCGACCTGTGAAATGTAAGATTTTGGAAATCCTCTATATCTTAGTCAAGATTTTTTTTTGATTTACCCTCAACTTTTCAAACTCAAATTAAAACTTTTATTTGGTGCATGAAACGGAGCAGAGTTAGAGCAGAAGCAGATATTTCTATGTTGGTTTTCTCTAAATTTTTGTAGATAATACTAAAAGCAAAGGTTCAGTCCTGTAGTGATGTGACCGCTGGTTAAGTTTTAGAGCGGAAATTCTGGGTTTAAATCGCGGACAAGCGTCACTAAGTCACCTAGTGGTACCGCTCTTTTTTTAATAGCATCAGCAAGTGTTAAGAACACCAAAGCATTTACGTGGTATTCTCATCAACAACAATGGCAAGTTGGCTAGACTCAAGCTTAACGAAACTTTTGATATCACAAGAAAGGGCAAGAAAAATAGAAAACTTATTATTTTATTAAGTTAGTTTGAACTTGTGTGAGTTAATTTAAAAGACATTTAATAAAGCTAAAAAATTGAATTCGACAGTATTTGCTATCAAGAGCGTCATTTTTGTGCAATTACTTCTCAAACTTTTAAAAGGCGTAAAGTCGATAAAAAGTTTTATCGGGTTCGTTTTTATATAAAACTCATCAAGTTTTACTATTGAATTGTACAAAATTTAAAACTTTTACTTATTTATTATAATAAATTAAGTTCCTAATTTTTTTGTACGATGCGATGCACAGTTTCCGAGATATTATCAGATTGCATTATTTTGCCGATATGATCTATAGTTAACAATCTTTCCAGAAGAACTATAAAGTCAAAAACTTTTGTTAAATTTTTTTTAAACAATAAAATTTTATCCAATACGTTACGAATTTTTCAAAACTGTGCATTTAAAAAAAGAACTAATAAAATCAACTTTTTGATTACTTAATTAATTGTCGTGATAAATTTATTGCCTACCTAATCAGCTTTGAAAAAGCAAAATCGGCTGATATTGGTAAAAGCAATTTACATTTTAACAATTTAAAATTGAAAATTATGGTAAATTACTAATAGAAGTATTTTGATTAATGCAAGAAAGTGACCCTGCTATCGCAAATTCTAATTATAACAAAATTTATAAACCATAATCCTAACATTGTTGTAACTTTGAAGCCCAAGCACTCAAAATCGATAATTTTGTTATCGCACTTTGCAATTTAAAACAAGCATTTGAAGATGAAAGGCGTGAGGTGGAACACTTTATCACTTTTTTTTGTATCATTTTAATTTCCACACTTCTCTCTCGCATTTACTTTCGACATTTCCAAAAAATGATTGTTTGCTATTTTAATATAATTTTTTTTTATTTTAAAAGATTTACGATAACATTATTGTCATTTTGCGAGAGTTTGCGTTGCAAAATTGTAAATTTAAATTTATGATTTTCTTGCTAAAAAAATATACCAAGTTTTATCGCAGCTAAAAGGAAATAAATGCGTAGTTTTTCTCAAATCACGGCGTTAAACAAAGTAACTTGTGGTTTACACTTGAAAGGGTGACCGTTTTGAGAATACTGTGCGGGGTCACCAAAATTGATGTTTCTGGCTTTAAAAATAATCAACGATATCTCAGGTAAGCTTACCGGAAGTGAAATTATTGTTGGGTTGGGATAAATTATTGTGAACATTGTTCTTCTTTTTCATTTCTTACCTTTTATGATAAACAAATATGTATTACAAAAATTGTCATGTTGAAGTTAAACTAAACTTTAAATAAAGTACACAATAAAAAAATGTATTCGTAATTTTACTGTCATTCACTTGTTTATCCTAACAAATTCAAAATACTGTCAACTCCAGAATAATATCAAACTAAAATTATATCAACGATGTACGCGACTCACAAGCTTTATTAAATCTATAAAGCTGAAAGGACACCAAAATACTAAGCTCAATTGAAATTTCCTTTTTATCATGTCTTCACGGCGTGGAAGTAGGCAATTTTAGTTCAACTCTTGCTAAACGTTTACAACCATTTGAACATAATAATGTAACAGAAAGCGGAGGTGGAGTTGTGATTACACCAACGATGGGCGGAAGCTCAGGAACAGCTCGTAATCTAGAAAGTTATGGAGATCGTAGATCTGATTTGACTCAGATTGACCTTGTTAGTCCATTCATTTATACGCTCACAAAAGCGGACCTGACTGATCTGAGTTATAGCGAGCCGCTTTGCAGCATCTTGTAAGCGCTTACTTAATAGTTCTGTCGAACCAGCTCTAAAAATTAACATAATCCGGGAATTTGTTACTTATTCTCGTGAAATGCTATTTGATGGGCCAGAACAGGTCAGCAACCTAACCCATAAAGAAAATGATGATGATGATTACAATCATAATTACAATCATAATCATCATCATCTGTAAGTCTAAGACTAGTGGTCCGTTACGTCACTCGAACAATTGGTTGCCCCATTTTTTTGGGCGGTCCACACTTGTTCTTCCTCTCGGTTTATATTGTAACCTTGGCAGTCTCGACTACCAAGGAAAATGTTACAAACATAATAAAAATTAATATTTGATTAACTTGGTCTTTGGTGTCCGCTTAGCCTTAACATGCAAAATTCTTGTCAAATTGAGCGTCAGCGCCAACGCCAAAAAACAAAAAAAAAGTTTCAAACAAAAATTGTGTAGAATTTTTATGCTCTATGAAATTTTGTCTATACATTTCTGTCATGAAGTCCAGCACTACAGAACAGATAAACTTAAACAATTAAAAAATTGCTTCAATTTACTGATTATTCAATTTCTTACAAAACTTCATAACTTTCTTATTTTGAAACAAAATTTAAAACCGCATTTCACAAAATTACTTTTCTAAAATTTTTACTGAAGTTATTTGAAAAAATCCCAGAACTCGAATTTAATTATTGCATCAATTACGATTATTTACGCCATTTCAACCACAAATTACTTATTATATCTGGAAGTAAGAAATTGAATTTAAGAAACACAACAAAATTGAACAGATTTATGTTGACAAGAATAATTTTAAGGGTCGAACGATTTGAGTCGAATCGCATAAATTGAGTAGCTTATATGACGATATAATTTTTTTACTCCATATGCTTGTCAAAATATATCCGTAAAGTTTCCGATCAAATTCATTGGACAATAACTCATATCGAGCATTTCAAAAAAATTTCTCCTACAATCAATAAGCGGTTTAACTCAGCCTCCGGAGTTTCTCGTTTATTTTGATACCACCTCGTATTTTGACGTTTTTAATGCTGCTGGATTCGCTGTATAATTTATTTTTTTCATTTTAGCTTCCAAGTACTGGCATGTTTGAATAAAGAAGAAACTATAAAATTTTACTGACTGTAACAAAGTTTTGCCCAAAAAAATTTACATGAAAGAGAAAAGTTATAATTTTATATGAAAATTAAATTATTACGTACAGCGTAGGTGGAATTCGTGAAAACTTCGTTCCGAAAATAAACATATCAATTTGTATTTACCTTCACCGTTTATTTATTAAATTTTAAAATATGTGAAAAACAACGGTTAAAATTATTAACGAATATTTATTTTTAGGTTCACTAAAGACATTTTGAAAAGGGTGCCTGACATTGTCGATTCCAGTTTCATTAAAAATTTACAGGAAACCTTAGCTCGACTAATCTCATTACAATTTCTATTGGAAAATAATTAATAATTGTCTTTCGATCAAAAATTGCGTGTGCAAACTGCAAGAAATTAAATTCTCGACATTTAAAATTAAAGTTTTCATTTCGGGGTCACCACACTTTAGAAATGAAAATTACCTCGTAGGGTGTTCGAACTGCGGAAAAACTTCCAATTTCAATTAATTGTTGTTGATGGAAACTTAAAGATGATCACACAATTGTAAGATTTTAAAATTTAATTAAGTAATTAATTTATATAAGTTAAGGACTTTGTATTTTCATGAAGTAGCTTATTCAGATGCACGATTTAATTTTACAGTCTTAATAGAAAAACAAAGCACAAGTTTGTTTTACCTTCATTTAAAAGTATTGGAAAAGTTTGGATATAGAAGTCTTAATAAGCAAGATTTACAGGGTGATAAATAAGTAATAACTACGAATTTGTCGGAATAAAATGGGACAGACTAACAATTCAAAATATTGAAAATTTAAATCGACCAGAAAAACTTTTTGGTAATTTTAACACATCGATATATTTGGGCAGTCTTCGGCTTTGCTCTTGGAATGGAATCTCCATGCTAATAAGGATAAAGAGACCACCATAGTGATGGATTGATCCACCCCGATAATTAAAACTCAAATTTCCATCAAAATTTACAATCACATAAAAGACAGAACATCGTCGCAGAAACCTACAAATTATTCAAATGTGAAAATTCGTCTCAGGTGGATTACTCATTTTTTATTTTATCTTTGAGACAGATAAAATTAGCCCCAAAGTAGTTTCAAAAAATTATCATCAGGCTAAAGTTCAAGAGCTTGAAATTCCCTAAAAACTAATTTTTTCAAAATAATCAGTCTGAAGCAAACGGGATTTTTAAAATCTGAAATCAAAGTTTCATAATTTAAATTCTGTAGGTATAAATTTTGAAGTACTACACATCTTGTGGAAAATTTTTTGTACTGCTAATTTTTAAATTAGTTCTGCTTATAAACGTGTACGCCGTTATAGTTGCTTGGCCCTTAGCCTCACTCGAGTAGGGGGGGAGAGGTACGACCACTCATAAATTTTTACATTTGTTTTTGTAATGCCTTTAAGAACCATCTCAGTAGCTGAAGCTTTCTGGTTGATCTACAGTAAACCAACTCAGCTTATTTTGAGGGAGAACTTAAGTTGAGTTTATATTATGTACATTTGACAGTTGTGGGGTGTATATAGTCCGATAGAGAACCCCGTGTAAAATTAATGTGAAGAAATCATTGGAAAACCGGTGGGTCTGGGGGTTCAGAGTACTCTCCAGGTCGGTAAAGAATTTTTTTTACTGAAAGTACTTACATACCTAGACCTAATAATTTTCACATTTTTGACCTCTTTTATCTGCTACATTCACATAGGGCACCAACCAGTAGAAATTACTATTATGGCTCGGATATCTTAGGATTCTATTGCATGATCGTTTATGATTTACAATACTTGCCAGACAACTTTGATGTTAGGTCATCTCTATGATAACCAGTGACGATGCTTATGTAATATCAGGTATAGTTCTTTTGCAAAGACTATATTATAGATATCTACTAGCTGGCACACTAACCATTTTACCATTTAGCACGTGGCTTACCAGAAATAAATAATTTACCAAGTGTTATGCTGTTGCTACATCAAGCTTAGTGTTAGAGCAAACTCGGTTTTAAATTTAACAGTTAACCTGATTGGGCCAGCCAAGGTCAAACTTTTTGTACTTTGAGCTAAGGCGCCTACAATCAATTTTAATATTGCCTTGACTTCCTAGACAACATTTTTAGCTCGGTCTATACCGTTAAGTCGGCTTACCTTTGGCTTATCTGAGTGTATACATGAAAGGACTACCTAGTTCAAATCGAGTTAGGGCGACCTAAGAACTGCCATGTATACGAGGCAATTGACAATGTTCGAGGATATGGTTACAAATTTTACCACTCACTCAAGGAATTTCATCCGCTTATCACCCGCTTGGTTTCTTTTATTAAGTAGTTCAAGACTTACAATATCATCTGTTCCATCAAAATCTGGCCTTTCTATTTCTTCTTGAATTTCATGAATACAATGTTACCTACTATTTCCTCTGCAGAAGCAAGTGAATTTTTTTCGATTTTAGTGTCTGCGAATCCATGGTCCACTTTTGTGATAAGTTGGTCAGAGCCGTAAAGAGGGTAAAAAGCGTTTGTAGTAAAAATGCAATTTTTTTTTCATTTTTTTGAAACATTTTTTTCAAATCCTAATTTGATGTAAAATAAATGTTACTTTTTAGTAACTCATTTTATACCTAAATATTTATTTGTATAATTAAAGACATCGTTAAATCAAAACAAATTTGACATTTTTTATTCAACAACCAAAAAAATATTAAAGCAGAAATAATATAGTGTAAGAAGTGACTTTTGGCCTTTTTGAAACTCAGTAGCGCCATCTGAAAATGAGTTAAAAAATTAGTAACATTAGTTAGTTAGTTCTTCTAATCTTTTGCTTTTTTGTAACTCATAGATAGCTGGGGAGTATGGAATACCCCCCAGACCCTCCGGTTTTTTCATTTGTTACTTTTAAAAATACCCACCAAGTCAAGAAAAGATTAATTCACGAACATAAATTAAATGATAGTTAATTTTTTAAGTAAATTTTTCTATTTTCTAGTACAGTGTGATTCACAAAGATTCCCAAAGAAAAGCCCAACTTCAATCATTTAAAGTTTTTACGGTTGTATTTTAGGATAATTATTAAGATTTTTACTGTTGTAAATAATTTCCCCCCTCCCCAATAATATTTTCAAGAACATTAAGTAATTTTTTATGTTTTTAGTGTAGAGTGGCTAAACCCTTAAAATATAAAAAAAACTGGTGTAAAACCGGGGGGTCTGGGGGGTATGGAATACCCCCCAGTTTAAAGAAGTAATGAGATCGTTTTTTCAAAATTGATAGACACAAATTTCATCGTTTTCATACTTATGTATAATAGCTGGGGGGTATTCCATACTCCCCAGACTCCCCGGTTTTTTTATTGGTTACTTTTAAAATTTTTTGTATTTTAGGATAATTATTAAGATTTTCACTGTTGTATAATAATTACAGAAATTTTTAAAATCATAAAAAAACTGTTTTTCATATTTTTTAGTTTAAGGTGGCTAGATCCCTGAAATATAAAGAAATTAGCTGAAAACCGGGGGTCTAGGAGGTATGGAATATCCCCCAGTTTATGGAAATAATAAAGTGGTTTTTCAAAATTGATAAACACAAATTTAATTTTTTAGAAAACATATTTTTTTTACTTATTGCTGGGGGGTATTCCTTTTCTTTTAATTTTTTTTTTTAATTTTTTTTTTAATTTTCTAATTTTGCTATAGCAAAATTGAAATTTAAAATTGAATTTTTGCTATAGCAAAACATAGAAATCATTTTGAGAAGTTTTCTTTTCACCTCTTCAGCTAAGGCTAAGACATTACAGCTCTAGTTAGTGTGTTCGGCCAATTCAATCTCCATTTATAGAGTCTACACCTGTCATTGCCTTCCAGTCCCAATTTTTTAAGGTTATGTCTCACGCTTTTTAGCCTCTGAAGTCGAGTACTCTAGGAATTTCTTTGCTTGTCTGTTTTGGTGTTAATATATCAGAGAGTTTTCTTACTCATCGCTTCCTACTTCTGGATTTCTAGCCTTCAGTGTGTTTTGGATTTGAGGCCATCTTTGGCCATCCACTTTCATTTAGAGTTTTTGTTCCGCTCTGGCTTTCACCACTATAGCAATGTCGTCTGTAAAACCAAAAAACACTACCACTCGTCTTGGTGGGATGGGTATTGTGTTTGCAATGTTTCACGACAACAGGTTTAAGACCAAGTCTTGAAATAATACTTAAGGCCGTGTGACACGTGTCTAAATTTGTTAACAAATTTGTCAGCAAATTTGCTAACTACCTATTGATTGGTTGAACCAACTAACATCGGTACCAACATTGGTTTATTTGGCCAATCAATAGGTTATTGCCAAATTTGCTGACAAATTTATTAACAAATTTACACACGTGCCACACAGCCTTTACATGCTGTAATAATTACAGTTAGATTTAATAGTAGTTTATATCATAAGGACGTAAAGGGTCGTTTTTTACCACGCAGGGGGTGGTTTATGATAATAGCCCGAAGAAAAATTTATTTCTAAAATACGTAATCGGTTGCAATTAACAAAAAAATATTACACCAACATTGGAACTGATGCATCAAGAACTCCAATGTGGATTTTTAATTACTCGTCCACATCTATGCTTAGTGTTTGATTAAATCTTTGCTTAGTATTCGGCGTCTTTTCAGCTTTACCGTGATACCGAAAGATCGAACCGAGAATTTCGTGTGTTTTAATTAAATTACAGAACTCGACCTAGTCACAAAGAATTGATTGACTAATCGGATATAACAAATAAGAAAAATCAAGACTTTTGAAAATTCCGTAAGCTTGATAAAGCTGCTTTAATACAAAAAACAGAAATTGATTTATTAAAAATTCTACTGCAAACAGCACCTACACATTCATTTTTTTGTATAAACCTCAATAAACTTTTATTTTATTAGTTGCTATGTAACTTTCTGATAAATAAATTTGATTTATTGCCATTCGCAATGTCACTATGATAAATCACTACGTATTTATGCCACATTAAAATGCATGATTACCAAAACCACCGAAATTAATATTGAAATCCCAATTGAATTTAAATCGTGAAAGTTATACTGAGCGTTATGAATCTAGGAAGTGAATGCTGATTTAGATGATAAGCCATACGCTATTTAGGGTGCGTACGATTTGATATTTCAGACTGTGGCTGTCGATTATAAGTAATCGGGCAAAATGATCTAGCAGTACATTAATTAATTTTGAAGTTTGCCGAAGATGTTAAGATGCAGCTAACAAAAACTTTTTATTTTTCCTAAAAATTTGAACAGTGCCTTCGACAAAATTTCACAGACAACCAAACTCATTTGTCTGATTAATGTTTTTTTTTTAATTTGTCAACAATTTTTTGCTGATTTAGTCAAGTGACAAAGATTTGCAGATTGATATACTTTTTATATTTACATTTGGACGGATTTACATTCCTCGAGGTCCACCAGTTAAAGGAGGCCAAATATTAACAAATGTTTGTATGTCCATTTGCTATTCAATTTTGTGTGTGCTCTATCTTCTAAACAAATAAAACCAATTTAGTACATTTCTGTTGAGACCTAAGCTGATTAGAATTTTATTGAAATAGGTTTACAGAAATTTGAGAGTGGGAGTGACACGCACGAATGGATTAACAAGATTCAAATGGTTTTGTTTGCATAAAACTTTAAAATAGGATTTATTTATTGTTTTTATCTTGTATTAAAAAAGTATGCAAGACATAAGAGATGCTATACGATGGTCACACCCTAACAAGCACTTCCAATATAACTATGATCAAGATCGTACGAGATTCGTTCATTATAAATTTTGCAGTAAATACCGTTAAAACCGTTATGGAATATAAATTTTATGCACTTTTATTGCAGTTGGTTTTTTTAAGTCTTATGGAGATCTTAAGAATAATAATGAATGCATTCAGAAATAAAAATACTTTTAAGAAGAGACCAGTACTATTAAACATCTGTCGTAACATCAGGTAAAAATTCAATAAGCGTAAATTATCAACACACAAAATAAATAGTGCCCCACACTTTGCTTTCTAAACCATCAAGAACGGTTTTTCTTAAGACGTTTCTTATGAGCTTTGTGATAAAATAGGGAACAAAAATTGCACATTGTGATTGTTGTTGAGACACTACAAAAACAAATGCACAGTTAATTTAAAACGCTTTGTATTTACTTCGCGTACATCACATTTTTTAATCTTTTTGTGAAACTTCATTAATTGGCTAAATTAAATGTAACATTCTGTTACATCCGAATTGTTCTTATTGCACCAATTCGAACTAATTGTACCATTCAAACCGTTTGAAATACAAGAAAAGCTTGAAACTGTATCCAAGCAGCATTTGCTGGTCGAAACTTCCTTACTAGTAGTTTGCCGTAAAATAACTAACTCGAAGCAATGCAGCAGCACATCTCGCATTAGCACTGCTACAGATAAAATATCGAGTTTTATATTGGCCCACAACTATAACAACTTTTCGAATCAAGAACTTTAGTAAAAAGTTTTTATTCTTTTACTGCACTTTTTTATCATTTAAAAACGAGTCGAACAGATCACCGACTATGAAAAAGTCGACGTTTCGAATGAAATTTTATATTGAGATTTATTAAATTTTTTTAAAACAACTTCTAAGCTTATTTTAAATTTATAAAATATAGGGCTTTGAAATTTAATAAAACTATGCGCTTTCGATTTTACTTTTAAAGTTTATCGTATGAAAATTCCATTCTTACGAAACCACTCAGACACATTTTTCACCCACTTTATTTCCTTTATCATCTTTTTTGGTTTGCTCTTGGTTTAAAAATCAAAAATTTTTACTATTATTGAATTTACTATAGGACTATTCGATATTCAAAAAAGCTCTGATTTCCTAGCTTAAACGCTTAACTATTATTTTTATTTTGATTTAATACCTACCCATTATTCTCTTAAGTGCATTGTAAAATTACGAATTTAAAGTGGAAGACTAACGAGGATAGTAGTTTACATTTAGTTGAGGAAGTTTAAGTTTTTTAAGGTACTAATTCAAACTTCTCACTTAACAAAATTAGTGTTACTTGTATTACTACGCTTGTTATTACATGTAACAAAGCAAAAACTTCAATATTTGTTAAAGACGTCACGCGATTACAGTAATCAAGGAAAAAGTTTGTAGTGCACAAAAAGAAAATTGAAGTGACAACATAAAAACTAAAAAGAAATTATAAGGAACCGATAAAAATGCATTCTTTGATTTGGATTCGAACCCTGGCTCATAAGAAACTAATTCATACGTTAATGCTTACATTGTTCTAAATTCTGAGACCCTCAAATCAGTAACCATGTTAGAAGTTGAATGATTTGGACTGCAGGGTTATCGAAGCTGCTATCTCGCCTAGGTAAACAGATTTACCTACCGATTTAAAGCATATTGAGTTAGGCATGTTATTCTCTAACAAAATTGTTTTAAAGATTTTTAGAACGGAAAGTGTTTGATGTTCAGCTCAAATCTGATCGGACATAATCCAGATTGGATGTAAATAAAAAGGTTAACCAACCATGCCACCGAGGCGATTAGTTTTACATTTTGTCGTCAGTTTTGCTTTATTTGTTGCAAATTCTGGGACTTTCATGCTGAAGATTGTCAAATGTATAGTAAAAATCGATGCAAATTACATGCATCGATGCAAGCATTGTTACCACATTTTAACTTATACTGTAAAACATTAAATTTGACTTCTATGATGCGGACACAATAAATTTAAAATAAGCGTAGATACATAGATTAAAATGAAGCTTCATAAAACATGGCAATAACTTATAACCGTATAATTTGAATAATAACCAATGAAGTATTATTAATAGTAATAACAGCGTAAGTCACTCTATGTGTGAGTGAGCACTAGCTAAATTCGACTCCGGCCACTAATTGAATTTCAATTTGCTGGTATGGTTTATAAGAACTTGGATTTTATGGTCAGATTGCACGGTTATAGATTGGAATCCCAATGGCTACTAAATTATTTTAGCATGACTCAGATTCCCTGTAAGGTATAGATAGACTTCATAAGCAACAATACAAAATTTTTTTTTGAAAATAGAGATTTCAAGAGGCTCAAGAAACTTTAGCCAAAAAACAAATCATCTCAGTCGGAGGCAAACCCCACAACAAACTCAAGCTTGCAGTGCTTGTTAAAAGCGGACTATAAACTAACAATTATTACGTTTACATATGGTGACGAATCCAATGAACTAGGTGTACAGCGTTGCACACAAAATAAATTCCAACATTTTCATCCCTTTCTCATTTGGAACTTACCGCTTAGCACCGCTTCTGCTTTTTGATAAATCATTGAATACGATTTTATTCTTGAATTTAAAAATTCCTGAAATTATATACAACAGTAAAACTCTAAATGATTGAGGTTGGGCCCTTCTTTGAGAGTCTCTGGGATTTACTGCCCTAGAAAAGAGAAAAGTCACTTAAAAAATAAACTATTATGTACTTTAAGTTTCTGAATTAATTTTTCCTTGACCTAGAGGATACTTTTGAAAGTAAACAGTCAAGAAACCGGGGGGTATGGGGTATATCTGGGTATGGGGGGTATGGAATACCCTCCAGCTATAAGTAAGAAGAAGATGTTTTCCCAAGAATTAAATTTGTGTCTATCAATCTTGAAAAAACCATCTCATTACTTTCTTAAACTGGGGGTGTACATACCCCCAGACCTCTCGGTTTTTCGCCAGTTTTTTTATATTTTAGAAGTTTAGCCACCCTAGACTAAAAAATATAAATATTACTGAATGTTCTTAAAAATATATTTGGGGGGGGGGAGTTATCCATTATTTAGTTTTATGCTCGGTTTCATGTATCAAAAGATAATATTTAATATGTATGGAATACCCCCCAGCTATAAGTAAGAAAAATATGTTTTCTCAAAAATTAAAATTGTATTTATCAATTTTGAAAAACCATTCTTATTACTTCTTTAAACTGGAGGATATTCCATACCCCCCAGACCCCCCGGTTTTACACCAGTTTTTTTATATTTTAGAGATTTGGCCACCCTACACTAAAAAACATAAAAAATAGTTAATGTTCTTGATAAAATCTCCACTCCCCTAAGATTAAGGTACTTTTAAAAGTCAATTATTTATTATTTAGACCTTAAATAATAAATTGTGACAGTATAAGTCTTGAAAAACATCAGTGCCGTAACTAGAGCGTAGCGGGCGTGACAGAGGTTGCACAAGCCATGATAGCCTAGATTTAAGGTGCAATATAAGCTAGGGGACTTATAATAGGTACCTTAGAGAATTCTGACCTAGCGGACACTTTTAAAATTAAATAATTGGAAAACCGGGGGGTCTGGAGGGTATGGAATACCCCCCCTCCAGCTATAAGTAAGAAACAGATGGTTTTTTAAACCGACTTCAAAAAAAGGAGGAGTTTCTCAATTCGTCTGTTTGTATGTTTTTTTTTTTTTTTTTATTTTTTTTTTCTTATGTATGTTCGGGCATAACTTTTTACAGAGTGATCCGATTTTGATGAATTTTTTTTTATTCGATAGAGTATACCTCCATGGTGGTCCCATTTAATTTTCACAAAAAAATTCCATTCGTAAGGGTAAAAAATAAGGGAAAATTGCACCCGTAAGGGTAGAAAATAGGGAATGATTGTTTTTCATTTATTGATTTTTTACTTGTCAACCTATTCTGTTGAAAGTTGGGGTGGAGAAAAACTTTATATCGAGCAAATTAATTAATTAATTAATTAATTAAGGTAGTAATTAGTAGATTTTAATCACTAAAAATTAAAAAATAAAAAACTTTTTAACAAAAAATTAAACCGACCTCAAAAAGAAAACTAAAAAGCATAAAATAAATATATTACATTTTGAGTCTTAATAAGTAATGTAAGTAACTAATTTTGAGTCGGTGCAAAAAATCAACGATTACTAAATTACTTTAAAAAAATTATTAAAACAAAAGTCACCCATTCTGCACCGACTCAAACTTAGTTACTTACATTACTTATTAACACTCAAAATGTAATATATTTATTTTATGCTTTTTAGTTTTCTTTTTGAGGTCGGTTTAATTTTTTGTTAAAAAGTTTTCAAGAATTAAATTTGTCTTATCAATTTTGAAAAATCATCTTATTACTTCTTTAAACTGGAGGGTATTCTATATCCCCCAGACCACCCGGTTTTACACCAGTTTCTTTATATTTTAATGGTCTAGCCACCCCACACTAAAAATTAGATAATGTTTGTGCAAAAATTTCCTCTATCCTAAGATTAGGGTACTTTTAAAAGTCAATATTTATTCGCGTTTTACATTACCGTTGGTGGCGCCACCGTCAATAACAACATTACGTCTTTCAGCAGTTCCAGTTATTCCGTGTGGTGGCGTTTTGTTAATGTAAACAAAAGAAAATGTTTGTTTATGGTGTTTATGTTGGTACTTACTATACGTTACAAACGAGTTTGAAATTATTCCGAGTGGTGGCGTTTTGTTAATGTAAAACGCGAATTATTTAAAGTTTAATAAATTGTTACCCTACAAATTTGGAAGAACATCAGTGCCGTAACTAGAGCGTGGTGGGGGTTGCGTAAGCCATGATCTCCCAGATTTAAGGTTCAATATAAGCTAGGGGACTTAGGTAACCTAAAAAGTATAGAAAATGCTGACCTAACGGATACTTCTAAAAGTAAATAATTAGAAAACCGGGGGGTCTGGGGGGTATGGAATACCCCCCAGCTATAAGTAAGAATAAGATGGTTTTTTAAGAATTAAATTTGTCTTATCAATTTTGAAAAACCATCTTATTACTTCCTTAAACTGGAGGGTATTCTATACCCCCCAGACCCCTCAGTTTTCCACCAGTTTCTTTATATTTTAAAGATTTAGCCACCTCACATTAAAAAACATAAAAAATAGTTAATGTTTCTGAAAAAATTTCCCGTGCCCCAAGATTAGGATACTTTTAAAAGACAATATTAATTATTTAGTTTCATGTAACAAAAAATTATATAATTTAATATTCAAAATCCCTGTATCTATGAGTTTCAGAAAAGCAAAAGAGAAAAGGTCACTTCTTACACTAGACTATTTCTGTTTCATTATTTTGTTGGTTGTTGATTAAAAAATGTAAAGTTTGTTTTGATTTGACGATGTTTTTAATTGTATAGATAAATATTTAAGATTTAAAAATATTTTTTCGAACGGGGGTGAGCGGGCGGGAGCAGCACAAATTGCACTCTTGCTACAAAAGCTTTCTACCTATCTTACGGCTCTAAAAAAATACTTTCTGGCAAAAGGGTAGACACTGTGAGATGCATCACCTACTTGAATACCCTCTAGACGTATGTAAGTAAGCAATAAGAATTAAATTTGCGTCTTCATAAATCGCGTCGTTTTAATTATTATGAAAAGTAGCGCAAATTAAACCGTACTTGCCATCGGCGTTTCCTACCCTCGTAATGGCTCTGTAATTTTTACTTACTCGTTCTAGGGTGGTAAGTAAAATTTTAATTTAGTTAAAACCATGACAACTGTGCTAGTGTTAAATTGCAATTCTAAATTAATTTTTTTTTATAACGATCGACTTAACATTCAGAAAGTAAAAAATGCAGTTTTTCGCCTCAGAGCAGAAAAGTAAAACTTTCTTACCAGTAACCAGAAAAGTAAAACCGTCCTTAGCAACGACTAGAAAAGTAAAAGCTGTCTTTTGCAATCCATAGAAATAGTACATTATATAACAATGAAGTACAAGATCACTTTCGGAACCAAGGTAGTTTAATTTCCTGAGGCGAAGCCAAACAAAAACTCAGGCATCGCAACTTATGTAGGCCACTTATGTAACCCATCAAAGATATGTAATCTACTAGCAAATTATTTTTTTATACTATTTTTATATGCCAATAAATTAGGAGGGCTGTCTGTTAGCGGAACAAGGTACAATACATTTTAAATCTGTTTAATTAAAATTAAAAAGCTTTGGTACTAGCACAAAAACCAAGTACAGAAGATATCAAATATATTAATAAACACGCATTGGGATTTGATAGATAATAATATTAAAATGAAGCATTTAAGGTGAGGATTAATCCCAAATGTTTCTTAGTTTGGCCAAAAATTGATTTTAAAGGTTAGCATTTTACGCAGAAATCAATCATAACCACCGTATTCTATTACCTGTCCGTTTTGATTTAGTTAGGCGTGGCGGTTGACCACGGTCATTGGTGAGGTGTTTATAATGCCTCACCGCTGACAAAGATCAGTTCTTTCAAAGAAGTCGCACAGGGTGTGTAAAACGGAAGTACTTTTTCTTGTGTTGCGTTGCCTTTATCTTTATTTCTGAAGTCTTTCTCAGCGCCTGACGTCAATTATATTTCATCTTTGTCTTCTTTTTCTAAGACTTCTGAGAACCGATACAGTGTATCACTTCTCATTTCATTGTAAAGGGTACAATTATCATAAATGCCCAGGTACCCCTCGTGCGACTCTAAACTCAAAAGCTGGAAGTCCATCTTCTCCTAAGCAACCCGTAGCCGTGGGTTTGGTTTTTTACCAACAAACGGAGCGCGCTTGTGAATCTTAGGCCGGTACTCAACTCTCGCAAAGCAATGTTTTCCCAGCTTTAGTACCAAACGGACACCTATCTGACCGGCTAAATATTGTGAATTAGTGCATTCCCGTTTGTCGTCCACAACGACTTCTGGGTATTTTCATGTCCCGACTCAGAGGAGGTAGAAGGGCCACTTTCTCGAATGGTCAGTAAGTCGCTTTTAATTTTGGTCTAAGCCATATTTCTTTAATGCAAAGAGGGAGAGAGGATCCTACTTATGTAGAAATCCTTGCCCTCTGTTTAGCTAATTTGACTGGGCTGCGTACACCCCAGTGTCTCATGTCTGTTAGAGGAAAATTTGGCAGTTAAGGGAGAAAGTTCAGATTAGGGGGTTTGATCCCCGGAAACTCCCGACAAGAACTCACCAACTCTTTATTAGGGGATAGCAAATAGCAGATAATTTAATTTCATTCAAAGGCTTGTCATGCTTTGAGCAAAATCAATACTCTACTTTGTTGAGTGCTGAACTTGTGCTCTGCTGGTTACTTTATTAAGTATTTTTCTAACCGTTAGGTCATTGTTGCGACAAAGGAGACATTAAAGGAGACAAAGCAGTATAGTAGTAGCACCTCCACCACAGTAGCGTCAACATCAAAATGATTTTACGGTTTAGGGTTATTGTTACTGGTCAAGCTTAGGTTAGTGTTAGGAATGCAATAAAAAACTCCCCAATTAAAAAAAAACAATTTTGAAGTGCGAATTCGTATGATTACTGTATAAATTGCATTTAGATTATGTCAAGCTTAACCAATAACCATGCATTTCTTATGAAAGCAACGTTGGTTACATATGTTCCGTTTTAAAGTATTATTTGCGATGTATGAAATGAAAAATACCTACAATTTTCGTTCTTCAAAATCAATTTTCTCCAAATTTACTAAATTAAGTGTTTTTAAATTTTCATATCATGAAGTTTTAATTGAGATCTAAAGGTATAATGCTAATACTGCAAGTCTACGACTTCAAAATTGGCCTTCCCCTTGTGAATTGCGCTTGTAGTTCGGACATATGTAGAGCATTTTAGATTAATTTACGACTTACACGCAGGATTTCCACAAATAACAAAATGTCTACTCAAGATTTAATTATAGCACACTTTCTAAGAAAATTTTATAACATAAATTGCTTAAACGTCTTAAGTAGGTACATCACAAATCATAATTAAGTTATGAAAGTTTCCATATATTGCAAAATAAAACTGTCAAGTTTAATTCAAATGTGATGGTCTGGTGTGGGTGTACAAATCAAAGTTAACTGTTGGAATGTATCGATTGCATCTTTAACTTTTTCCTCACCTTTTTCGTTTCACAGCAGATGAATTTATATAAATGTCAAGTTTGACTGGGAAGATTTAATAGAACAAACGGTTACGATAATCATTTTAGACACTTTAGAAATGAAATTGTTCCATAAATTTATGTATAATATTTTGTTATATACTACATTACATTAATGTAAAACTTAATGACGGCTATAACTGTCAAATGGTGACGGTTTAGAATATTACTGCTATAATCGTCTGGATAATCCGTTATAATCTGCAGCTATTTCGTTTCCGAATTTCTGGATTATATTCATAAATTTGAATATTAAAATTAACAAGTAAATAATTGTAATAAGCTGTACGACGCTAATTCCGTTAAAATTTTAGCTGTTTTAGAAAATCCTAAAATTTAAGTTCCAGTTTGAAATTTAATGGTAGTACCTACTTACCTTTTACAAAAAATATGATATAGTAATATTTATGCCCGGTATAAAAATATAAGAATTGATATACTCGAACGCTTTTGTTAAGCATACAATTTTAATAGAAATAAATCTTAAAAAAGAATTTCCAAGAATAGGTGTGGTGTTGGTATGCTTTGTTAAATTTACAATACAATTTTAACATTTCGCTAGCGTTAAGTATGACGGTTAAAATTGCCTATCCTGGTTCAAAAGGCACATTTACCCACTAATTTTTAAAACATTTAAGAAGTTGTTAAAAATAACTAACCAGTAGAAAACATCTATTAGAACTGACAGGCCAATCGAAATCGTTAGTTATTTTTGATGACGATTTTAGCCGTCAACGCTAAAATAATAGCTATAGTAGTCGGTAAATTTTAGGAACAGATTAGTTATATTCGTTAATTTTACTTAACGACCACGAAAAATAACAAATGTGATTGTCGTTATTATTATATTATTTTCTTCTCAAAAATATTTTAAATTATACAGATCCTCGTTAGAAATAATTGGAACTAGGGAATATTTCATGCAGTGAATGTATTTCGGGAGTGTTTGATTTTAATAATCAAAGGGAAACATTAGGTTGCTATCGCATGTCATGAAATTATCATGCGTATGATTTTCCAAATGTGTAGGTAAAGGAACGCACTGTTCAAATTTCAATATAGTTAGTTACGCATAAACAAGTCAACCATAAGGGTAAATAACGTTCATCATTAGGCTCGTTACTCTCAGAACCATCACAATGACTTACGTAGAGATAATTGATAATGTAGTGTATTGAGATTTTCCACAGTTTTAGTGTTAATTGGCTTAAAGATCTTTAACAAAGTGCTTTTAGAACCTTATTTTAATTAGATTCGTAGTGAAACGTCCAGGTTTTTAAGTTTTTTATTCTAAAAAATTATCCTGCACTGGGTGTTGAAAAAATGGGATTTCAAATTTTAGTATTAGCAAAACCAAAAGATTTTTATGTAGTCCTTAAAATTTTGTACCAAATTTTGCCAACACCCTGTATAAAACTAACAAATATTTTACCGATCTTACATTGTTTCTAATATCGTTTTAATTGTTAAAGTTTATTAATTATTTTCCTATATAAGTTTAATTTTCGATTATTAATGAAAATCTTTTGTTTTCAGATTACCCCTAATTTTGCGAGCCAGTATAATTAATCAAAACAACAAATTTGAAGAATACGAGAAATGCCAGTAAAATATGCCAATACTCAATCAAATTAAATCAATAAGTTTATTGTTGACTTTTAAAGTTTATTTTTGAAAAAGTCTTATTGATATGTGAACAATGTGCCAGTTTAATTATTATAATTTAGGCGAATATGTAGTTAAAAATTGTTAAGTTATTTATATTATGTAATTTATTTAAATTAAAATAATGACGAAATAAACCCGAGTTTTATTTACTTTTGGTACCTACGCAATGAAGATAACAAATTCAAAAGTTGGAAAGTTTTTGTACCGTTGCTCTAGAATTTATCCTTTTGCAACACTCAATAGCCACTAAACCGGAGATTTCTTCTTTATAGTTTAACGAATTTTTCACAGTAACCTTTCCCACCTAATAAGTTTTTGCTGTCTAAATCGCGGATTGCGTCGTTTGTTCGTAAATTCGACAAGTCTAAGCTACCCGTAAGCACAATATTGATTAGGCGCCGATCGTTTTTAAAAACCGTTCCACACAACCTTCGTAAATATCTCGTGGCAATTCATTCATACAGATCCATTCATGCAACATACAATCATTCTATATTATGACTATAATTTATAAAGTTTATCCTTCTGGATCCAACATAATAATTTACTAGAAAGTTTCTCCTACGCGTTATTTTTCAAAAAAGTTTACTAACCTAACAATACCCAAATGCGTTCGAAGCACAACAAAAGCTCTACAAATAAAACGTAAGATCAAAGTTATTCAAAAAATATCATTATAACGCAAACTGATGTTGAAGATCACCGATTGCGAGTCGCGTTGGAGATACCTCAACAAACACAAGCGCGACAAGAGGTTCGACAAACTGTTGATACATTCTAGGACGCTTGATTTGCTGCTGATCGTTTTTTAGATACTTTGCATGATCGTTTACGTGATGCTTCACAGGAAGGACTTTTGGATTCTTCTGGCGGTTCATATTTTTTTTTAAATTCTCCATTTACAGGTAGGTATGGAGCAGCTGGCGATCCGTGCTGCGTTGCATCTGGTTACTGAGGTAATGTGATCATTGCTGGTTTAAAGGTACGTTTTGATGGCATAAAATGAGAAGGTGCATGAGAGTCTTTGTGTTCAGCAAGGAAAGATTTGTTTAAATTTCCTTGGTGCAGTGAGACAATCATTCACCTAATTTGCTAGAGAGTAGAGCAGTTGAAGATGTTTTTTTTTATTCTTTTAGATATCTTGAAGTGAATATCAGTGACAGTGATGTTGTCACTGTGTTACAGATTTGGGCTTTATGAGTCAGCATTTAGATTTTTTCTTCTGAGCTGTAACTGACTGATAGTGGGTCTTGATGGTGGAAGGGTATAATTGAGGTGGCTTGATAGTCGATTTTTATTTTCAAACTAGAAATTTGATTTTGTTATAAAGGTAAAGGTTACATGAACATCAAGAGCAAAGTCAAAGACCGATTGGCAAGCCACTTCACTTGAAGGCTTCAAGTTGATACGGTTCAAAATTGACATAATAAAAGTTCCTAACTGTTAAATTTTGGTGTCCAATAATAAATTAATACTCTTTGCATATTTTTATTTTTAAAATCATCTGGTTTTTTTTTGATAAGAATTATTGTTTGGAAAAAGTTAAAGTTTCATTGATGGATTATTCGATATCACATTATTTCTCCGACTCGCATTGCTATTTTTAAACGTTTCACTCATCATTTTTTTTTTAACTACTTGCTAGTGATTTTATTCCAATCAAATTTATTTGAGATTTATTTCAGTCACTGCAATTTTGAAATTTCTCTTGGTTGCAGGCTTTTTTTTGGAGTTTTTTTGCTAAAATGTTCTTATCTCTATTTTTGAAAGATAATATAATCATTCCAAACTTTTAAGATATTTTGTACTGTCACAACGAAATTTTAATTGATGATTATTGGATCTTTGAACAACATCTTGCGGAGATTAAACCGTTTCGTTAAGTCAAGTTTTTAACTTTAATTTATTTTAGTGTTTTTTTTTATGTTCACTATTTTTGTAGTACCAAAGTTTGTTTCTAAAAAAGGTGGCCATTTTCTATTAGTGCTGCTTCATCTTGATTTCTTGGATAGAGTATGTATGTAAAATTTAAGTTTTTATTCGGAAACTGGTGACCGACCATTTGGTTTAACATCTGCCATATTCATCTGCACTTGAGGATTGAGCTGATTTCTTGCCTTCTACGACCTAGCCATCTCTAGTATAAAAAAATGCGGAACGGGTGCCAATTTAGTTCTGCGCGGGACGAGTGCCAAACCTGTCAATTTAGTCCGAGACGGGTGGTA
This sequence comes from Rhagonycha fulva, assembly GCA_905340355.1. Lineage (NCBI taxonomy): Eukaryota > Metazoa > Arthropoda > Insecta > Coleoptera > Cantharidae > Rhagonycha > Rhagonycha fulva. Next base: position 13,345,888 of record HG996558.1, read on the forward strand.
ATTCAATCCCGTACATTCACAGTTTTAAATGTCAGTTATAATTTTTAAACTGTAGCACCACTTGGTGTACAACGACCATAAACAGCTTGTAGATGGAATTACACGTAGCAGATAGTCAGTCGAAGGCAATGAGACCACACTCAGGGGGTGAGCTTTGTTTGGTCCTTGTTCTGTTGGATTTTTGTCCAGTATCCTAAAAAATAAAACTTGGCCGCTAACTGTAGAATAAAAACACTGAAAGAAGAGAAAGAGTTTTATTCCACAGTATGAAAAGAAATAGGTGGTTACAGATTTAAAGTTTACTGATAACAGCACTGATATAGGCAACACACGTTGCACCGTTGGTAGTCGATTCGTTGAAATAATTGAATTTGGACTCACTGCCACAGTAATTGTATCTATTGCACACACTAGCAATTGGCATGAGGTGCATGTCCCCAGCCCCCCCCAATTCGAATTTTGACTCCAAAATAGTCTAAATCGTTTGTGCTTCGTTTGTACCTGTTTGTGCAAACATTATTTTCGTTTGTACCCAAATAGTTTTCGAGAAATTTTAAAATTTCGCTGGGGGGGGGGCTGGAGACATGCTTTTTTAAATTGCGAATTTTGGATTCAAAATAGTCTAGAACGTTTGTAATTCGCTTGAGATTGTTTGTGCAAGTTTTATTTTCGTTTGTACCCAAATAGTTTTTGAGATTTTTAAGAAAAACAAAGAAACTGACGCGCATGAGTGGATTAACGAGATTCTTGGTAAAACTTACAGGATTACGTTCAAAATATTTTCTATCGTTGTACTTTGTTTGTGCTTGTTTGTGCAAGTTTCATTTTTGTTTGTACCCAAACAGTTTTTGAGATTTTCAAGAAAAACATTAAAGATACTGACGCGCATGAGTGGATTAACGAGATTCTGAGTAAAACTTATAGGATCACGTTCAAAATACTCTCTATCGTTTGTACTTTGTTGTGATTGTTTGTGCAAGTTTTATTTTCGTTTGTACCCAAATAGTTTTTGAGATTTTTAAGAAAAACATCATAAAGCTGACGCGCAGGAATGGCTTAACGAGATTCTTTTAGCACGGGGAAACACATAGAATTTTTTAAAATTTCGAATTTTAGATTCAAAATAGTCTAGAACGTTTGTAAAACGTTTGTGCTTGTTTGTGCAAGTTTTATTTTTGTTTGTACCCAAATAGTTTTTGAGATTTTCAAGAAAAACAACAAAGAAACTGACGCGCACAAGTGGATTAACGAGATTCTGGTTAAAACTTACAGGATCACGTTCAAAATATTCTCTATCGTTTGTCCTTCGTTTGTACCTGTTTGTGCAAGTTTTATTTTTGTTTGTACCCAAATGGTTTTCGAGATTTTCAAGAAAAACATCAAGGATACTGACGCGCATAAGTGGATTAACGAGATTCTTAGCACGGGGAAACACAGAAGTTTTTAAAATTTTGAATTTTGGATTTAAAGTTAAATTGCACTTGCCCAGATTCTCAGATTTATTTAATATGGACTATTATTCACCATTAAAAATTAAAATAAATGATACACAATTTTTTGTTGTTATTTTTAAACGCACACCACCTATGAAATGTAGATCATTATGCTATGTTCAAGGTGATTTGCATGATTAACAGTAAATATACACACCAAACTTTTTTCAAACTAATTTTTTATTACGGAAAATAAAAATAAAATGAATTGATGAATTTCTGAAGAATTTCAAGCAACAATTCAAAATTAATTTCTGACGGTCTAGGAATGATTCTTTGATTTAATGAATACGTGAATAATAAAGGATACTAAATGTAATGTTTGTTATTTATTTTTTTAAATAGTTTTGTTTATATAGTATTTTACAAATTATTTTACCAATACGAAATAATATCAATTTGTTACCAATATAAAATAATAATCCTTTAATCCAGGGATAACTTTGTATTCAACACATTACATCCTTCCCTTCTTAAGTTTTTAATCAACTGTTGCTCTATATCTTATGTGTAGAGAGCGGATTTATATGTAATAACAGACCCGTCTAAGGGTAACACCTCTTAAGTAATTGGTCAAACAAAGTCTATCATCAATATAAAACTCTTATTAGAGCTAATAATCGTTTTCTATTGGTGATTTATATTAGTCTATACCTTAAGACGGGTCTGTTGTTACATATAAATCCGCTCTCTACGTGTTCCATGTGTTTCCCCCGTGCTAAGAATCTCGTTAATCCACTCATGCGCGTCAGTTTCTTTGATGTTTTTCTTGAATATCTCAAAAACTATTTGGGTACAAACAAAAATAAAACTTGCACAAACAGGTACAAAGGAAGTACAAACGATAAAGAATATTTTGAACGTGATCCTGTAAGTTATACCCAAAATCTCGTTAATCCATTCATGCGCGTCAGTTTCTTTAATGTTTTTCTTGAAAATCTCTAAAACTATTTGGGTACAAACGAAAATAAAACTTGCACAAACAAGTACAAACCAAACACAGACGTTTTAGACTATTTTTGTATCAGGAATTGGAAATTTTAAAGAAATTTTGTTTTACCACGTGTTACCTAGAATCTCGAAAATCTCAAAAACTATTTGGGTACAAACGAAAATAAAACTTGCACAAACAAGCACAAACGTTTTACAAACGTTCTAGACTATTTTGAATCCAAAATTCGAAATTTTAAAAAATTCTATGTGTTTCCCCGTGCTAAAAGAATCTCGTTAAGCCATTCCTGCGCGTCAGTTTTTATGATGTTTTTCTTAAAAATCTCAAAAATTATTTGGGTACAAACGAAAATAAAACTTGCACAAACAATCTCAAGCGAATTACAAACGTTCTAGACTACTTTGAATCCAAAATTCGCAATTTAAAAAAGCATGTCTCCAGCCCCCCCCAGCGAAATTTTGAAATTTCTCGAAAACTATTTGGGTACAAACAAAAATAATGTTTGCACAAACAGGTACAAACGAAGCACAAACGATTTAGACTATTTTGGAGTCAAAATTCGAATTGGGGGGGGGGGGGGCTGGGGACATGCACCTATTGGCATGCACCAAAGGAAATCACAATAATGCCTAATGCTTGGCGTGCTTCGTCAAAAACTACCAAACTAAGACTGAAGTACTGTTTGATCAGTTGTTTGATCAAAATGTAAAATAAATCGCACAAAATGACAATTGAATTACTAATTTGTATAGAGATAAATTGACTTACCCCAGAATATTCCACAAAGGTGGTTAATAACAATTGATATGGTCGAAACGGCCGTTGCGATCCAGTTGTACTTATAGCAAGATGAATAAATCTAAAAGATAAACAATCAAATAGCAAACAATATGTCACTGCGGCTCTCTGATTATACAAAGCTACCACAGCCCAGTTTAATAGTTTTTTGACTAACACACACTGCCAACGGCATATTTCAAAAAAAATCAAAAGTAAAAGTTATGATACTATAATTACTGTGCAGTGATCCACCAAATCGAATTCTTGCAAAAGATGGTAATAAGTTGACATCGGCAAATACCCTCCGAATTGTCCACAGGCCTCAAAACTCGGGGTTGAAGCAAAATGATGAAAAATTTCCAAAATGGCTGTCCCAGATGTAGATTTACCAAACCAATTCAACATGTGGCCTCAAAAATAGAAATTTCTCACCAGCTCTTCGACGTAAACAGGAAGTAATATAATGATACAAAAGTCAACACTACTGTATAAAAGCTTAATCATCAAATTGATTATAAAATAATTAATCAGGATCCGATAGTGGATCTCAAACTAAAATTTTCTACGTCGATACCTTCGATCCCAATCACGTTTCGAAACTCGACTGTTGAGCTTAGTACCAAATATCACCGCCAGGGTTCTTGATGGTAGGGTGCGTTCATGCATGACGTTTAATAAAACCCGTGTTAAACGTTAAGCGGAAGGACGCAACCTGTAGCATGCATTTAGCATGTTACAAAACATTTAATTCATGTTTTGGGTCCCAAAATTTGGTTAGGGGGTAAAAAAAAGGTCATTGGAAACAAAATTGTGCAAAAAAGGAACCGAGAAATACAAAAAGTTTCAATGTTTCAGTTCGCAAATTTGGCTAGGAGTTTTTTTTTTTTTTAAAGTTATTTGAAATAAAATTGAGGGAAGAAAGCACTTTTTTCTTAGAGGTTTCTTGTTTCTTTTTAAAGTACATACAAGATTTGGCAAACGTAAGAGATCCGCGGGACGTGCGAGATTCGTAGAAAGTGCAAATCCCGCGAGACGTGCGAGATCCTTCGTGGGACCTGTGAGACGTGCAAAATAAGACTGGATAAAAGAAAGTAGTCCCGCATTCATCTCTAATCTTTAGCCATCTTCCGTTGCCAATACCTAAATCTCTTTCTTGATGTTAAGCCTAAAGACTTTTTCTATCACAATCACCGATTGATAAGTCTAAATCAGTTTTTGATGAAGATGATTCATTAATTTTAGAATGAATCACATTACGAGACCAAAGGTCTTAGTGATGCAATTTTGTACCAATATTACCAAAATTATATGTTTGGTTTATTATTATTGAAGTCTTTTCTTACATAACTATTCAGTTACATATTTTGTTTTGTGCATGTTTTGTTCTAGATGTGATACTCAGTTAGCAGGAGATGACCATCTATACCAAACATAACAGTAGGCTGGTGTGTAACTCTGTTTCATTTTTCTGTTTCATTTTCTCACCATGAATCGTGTGCTTTAAATCTCTTAGTCGTAGGTTTGGTTTGAGCACAAAAGGTCAGTTGGTACCGTAAAAATCGACATGGCGCCCTTATCATTTTAATCCCGATTTAAATCATTTTCAACCCGCAGAGCCCAAACATCGCATTTACTTGTTTTGTCTTAAGATCTACTAACGCCCATCCCACTCGAGCTATGCTGGCACCCCTGACGTTTGTTGCGGGTGGGTAAATGCCGCTTTGCGGATAGAGCCCGTAATAAGCGTTAATGCAAAAGAACATAATCAATTGTCTACGAGTTAAAACAACGATTAAATTAAATCATAAAATGTATTTATTATTCTTTAAAATAAATTGTAATTTAATATAAATATTTTAAGTAAAAGCATATAAGGCCATTTATATTTCATTACCTAATTGACGTCTTTCTTTAGCGAAAATACAAAACACTAACTTTAAAACAGTCTTTATTTTAGCTATAAAATATCTACCTTTTTTGTTTTTACGACCTATGTTATGCTACTAAAATTTTCACCTATGGAGATTTTACAAGTAGTACTATAGTTATAATATTTAATTTTACACCTTTATCGACTTTGTACATAATGTTATATGAGTAAATATTTATCAACGACTTCGAGTTATTAAGACTTATGTTCTGGTCCCGAGGCTGTTCATCCGCATGTTTCAAATTTAAGAACTGCTATCAGCTTAACTAAAGAGGTATATCCTTTATTTAAAGTTAGTGTGATTTTCCAATCACAGAAAAAGTCTGGAATAACGAATTAAGTCGAGGTTTCTTTTACGTTTAAACTACACTATTTCAACTTTTAATTTAGAAAGCATCAATTGCAGTGTAGATTAATCAAAATTTCCTGCTTCACGACTGCTCAACTAAAGAGCTGTGCGAGATCAAATACCAAGCAGCATCGCAGAGCTAACCAAAAGAGTTAAAGTGGAACTTTAGTTTTTCAGAGTTAACTGGAGGAACTACTAGTTAATCTGATTTACAATTGATGCTTTCTGAATTGAAATCTGAAATAGTATAGAAGCCTTAGAACTGCGGTCATTCAAATGTATACATTAAAATTCTATTTTTTGATTCAGTCTATAATATTATAAGCTTGATTTTTCACTTTTAACATATTTTTCGTACTTTTTAAGCTTCTAGTTGAAAGATTTATGGTGATTTGACCAATCAAAAAACTAAATAAGTAACAAATGAAATATGTAAGTAATTCGATTTTCTATTTGTTACTTTCTTTGTATGCTGTTGATTAATCGAGCGATATATATTTTTTGTATGTATACTAGGATGCCCTAAGAAGACAAAATAAATAAAGATTTTAGTCGTAGCAATTTTTCAAATCCTTATTGAAACTTTTGACGTAGAGCACCTAATGCACATTTAATATAAACATTTGTAAGCCCGCACTGTTGTTGATGCAGACCGGCTCTAACAAATCTACAGCATTTTCATTCATGATGCATTTTCTATTTCGCTGACAATGAAATTACATAAGTAAGTTGGTGCAAAATAAACAAATATTTGAATTTTCAACATCTGAGAACAATTTGTAATATTTAAATGTTGACAGTTTTGCTGCTTTGTATGGATGGCATTCAATAGAAATAATATTTTTATGAACTTGACTTTGGCGCTATTCTTATTTCCTTGAAGTTTTTCTCTAAAAATATAATTTGTTATCATCTTATTTTTGATTACAGAGAAGTGTGTGATAATGCACCTACAATTTTTTTGGAAAAAGTTGTAAAATTGTTTAAAAATTGCGGTTTTACAAATTTCTGTTTTTGGAACTTTAGAATTCTGGAACCCGTCCACGGTTATTGCTTGAACCGTCAAGCAATAAATTAATAAAAATTATGATTTTATGGTTATTACGTTTTTTGAACAAATTAGAACCACACTAATCTTTTAAACAAAGATGGACTGCTATTCCTTACGGCTCGGCTGTGAATCCAAAGAAATAAAGCTGCCATTTGTGCAGTTTTAGGAAATTTTAAATATTTTTTTGTTTATGTTGGTAATATAATTATTGTATTTCACATTTCAGCAGTAAGATAACCGCATTTTTTTTATAACTTACAGTTTAAATTTAAATTGATTTAAAAAATCTTAAGTTACTATTTATCTACTATTCCCAATCAGTAGCGCCTTATGGACCTTGATTTAACTAGTAATTTTTATTTTGATGACGTAACATCCACGTTCGAAGATTTGTACTATATATACATATACAAGTTTTTGATACAGGATGTTGGCCTACAATATCATATATCAAAATTTGTATTCAAAAACCCAGAATATTTATTGTCTCCTGTAATTAGCAAAGTATTCAATTTGTGAACAAGACGTAGCTCGCATTTAAGCTTAAAATGAAGCGTAAATCTCATCTTTAGGATTTACAAATGCTATTTTGACTTGTTAATGAAAATAAATAATTGAACACTCAATTTGTACGATTACGACTACATTAATTAATTTTGTTTAATTCGTAGTAATTAAGTAATTTAATGCTATTGAAAAGTTAACTAACAATAAATCGCGCAATTTAATTAAACGCATTCTGAAGTTAAAAATAAAATCCAAGATTTAATAAAGAAATTTAAAAAAATCAAAATGCAGTTTATCTCAATTTTTTTCAATAGAACAGACGACGAAAATATTATCACGTTTATTTAGTAAGCGTGACCTTTTCAAAAAGGACGTGACTGAGAATTTGTCTCCTTAAAATAATAAAATATTTTAAAACCTACTCGCATTTTATCTTCCAACAAACTATTTTAGTGTCTCTGGAGAAAATTTTACTTCTAATCAACCAAAATTGAAAAAATGTGCTCGCTGGTTTATAATTCCTGTAGAAATTTTGTAATTGGATTACGAACGAATTTAGACAAAATTTTGATAAATTTTAAGCATAGATGAGTGTAATTAAATGCCTTGTCTGTCACTTCGTGTTCATTAATTTAATAAATTTGTACAGTTGTGCTCTAACTCGTTTATAATATGGGACTTACGTAATCAAAGTGATAAATAGCATTCTGCAGTTTATTCGTTCATTTTGTAAAGATTACAGTAATTTTTTGGATACCGTGGAAGAATAACGTTAAAAGATTTTTTGTATGATTATGTGGGTTTTTCTTCCCTATAATTATGGTATCCAGTAGTGGAGTACCGGGTGCTTATCCTAAAAGTATGTTGTATGGTTTTTATGACGCCATTAATCCAATATGGCGCCGTAAATGACATAAACAACTAAAATTTAGTGTATTACCTACCAGAAAGACGTAATATGACCCTTTTTATTAAGAATTACACAGGGAACAAAATAAATTGTTTATTATCAATTTTTTGATGTCTTATAACGTACCGAAGTTATTATTAATAGGCCTTTTAATAAAAGAGTAATTATTATAATATAATAATTTTGGTGTTATAAAAGCTGAAATACAAACATTGGTAGATAAAGTTTAATAAAAATTAACTATCTAAATTTTAAAAATTATTAAAAGTATGAAAATCAACACACAGTAAAATAATCAGACGTAGCTGAATAGCACAATTCTAGTATAAGAAAATAAATTCACTATAGTTCTTCTAAATCTTCGAAAACGAGGAGAGTTTTTCAGCAAATTATATTAGCGATTAACTAATCTTCCACCGTCTTCAATTATTTAGTGCGTGATTGATGAGACTGTTCTGTTTTCTGTCACAATTAGACGGTAGGTCATAGTTGCTAGATCTTTGACTCCACATGATTTTGTCAATTCAGATGCATGCATGCGTTCAATTCGTATATATTAAATTTGTTGAGGGTGTTGTGTAAGCCAATCAAGAAGCAGGAGAAGTAGTTTTTCTATAAAATACTAGGTGGAAATCCTATCCACGGACGGGTAGCTAACCGGTGGATTTAGTTTCATAACACTAACCTAAGCAGCCGGTGATTTTAGGTTGGTAAAAAGTTAGATCAATTAGGTAATCCAAAGTGCGTCGTGTCTTTTCACTGAAGCAGCGAGAGTAAAGGCAGCACCGTGCATGATTTGCTTTGTTTTGTGTTTTATTTTGTTATCATTTTGCTTGTTTTGTTAGTTCTGCTAAAAAATGTTCTAAAAAAATGACAAGTTCTGAAGATTTATCCGACTATAATACGTTGATCCTGTAAGAAGTTGATCTATTGAGAAGTTGATCCATTGAGAAGTTGATCCAGTAAGAAGTTGATCATTTTCTATAAAGGTTGAAAATGGCAAACATAAATCAACAAGAGCAATTCCAAGCTAATAACTAATTAATAAGGATCCCATAAAAATGCAAAGTGACAATAATACTGTCAAACCTGTAAATCAGGAACAACTAAATGCAACTCAAAGTTCATCTGGAGAATCAAATATGATACAGCCACTCTTGAACACTGCTCATCTTAAGAAGAGAAAGTTGGAATACGTCGATCAGAAAACTGAACGAAAAGCTAAACGAATAAAAAAAGTTATGGCTATTGTCAGCGACAGTGAATCTACGAGTGACAGTGACGACGACTCATATATAGATATGAAAAACTTCAATACCGTAGACAAAAGAAGCGTATTTGAATTTTTCCAAACTGCAACCACTAATGAATTTCAGTTAATGGATATGTGTTCCAAGAAAAAGGCGGAAGTTATCATAGAAAATCGACCATTTAGCAATTGGTCTGATTTAGTCACTAAATTACAAAACCAAAAACCACTGCAGATTCAATTATTGACTGCTGCTCAGGAATTGTTAACAAAACGTCACAATATTCAAAAGCTAATGAAAGACTGTAAAATGCTAGCCGAACGGATGGAACAAGCAGTGGCGGCTGGTTTTGGGCTAAAATCACAGCCTACTTTGCTCGATTCTTCTTATCAATTGACAAACTACCAAATGGTTGGTCTTAACTGGTTGGCAGTTTTACACAGTCAAGGACTTAGCGGAATTTTGGCAGATGAAATGGGGCTTGGGAAAACCATACAAGTCATAGCTTTCTTAGCGCACTTAAAGGAAATCGGTACTAATAATAATTTTCCTCATTTAGTGGTTGTTCCAGCGTCTACTCTAGACAACTGGCGATCTGAATTTCAAAAGTGGTGTCCCGGACTCAATGTTTTTGTGTATTATGGATCCACGGAAGAACGAAAAACGTTTAGAAAAAAAAATTTGAAGGATGGAAAACATTGCAATTACGATGTTATTTTAACTACGTATTCTTTGGTTAGCAACACACCTGCAGAAAGACACATGTTTAAAGAAACGCAGATGAATTATGTAATTTTTGACGAGGCTCACATGCTTAAAAATATGAATACCCAACGTTACGAACAGTTAATGCAAATTCAAGCTCAAAATCGAATTCTTATGACTGGAACACCGTTACAAAATAATCTCTTGGAGCTGATGTCGCTTTTAATATTTGTAATGCCTTCCATGTTTGCCTGTAAGAGAGACAATTTGAAAAGTTTGTTTCAGAAAATGACCAAATCGCAGAAAAACGAAGAAGATTTTTCAACCTTTGAAAAACAGCAGATAAATCAAGCCAAAGATATAATGAAGCCGTTTGTTTTAAGACGGTTAAAATGCGATGTTTTGCAAGATTTGCCCAAAAAAACCTGTGAGGTAATTGAAGTCCAATCACCACCAACGCAGACCGAGCAGTATCAAAATCTTGTTCGTTATTATAAAAATATTGGAAGAGAGCATGGAAGCAGTAATGGGTTGACAATATTGTCAAATCTGCGAAAGGCTAGTAATCATCCATTGCTTTTAAGGTACCACTACCAGGAAAAAACTTTAGGAGAAATTGCAAAATTATTGGCATCTGAACCGACGTACACAGAGAAAAATGCACTGTACATCCAGGAAGACCTGTCCTTGACATCCGATTTTGAAATCCACAGCCTTTGTAAACAATTTGAGTGTTTAAAGAAGTATCAGCTACCTGAACACCTAATTTTAACTTCGGGTAAATTTTCGTATCTAGATGAAAAACTGCAAGAGTTGAAAAAGGCAGGACATCGCGTTTTAATATTCAGCCAATATTTGATCATGTTGAACATTTTGGAAGAATATTTACAGATTAGAAATCACAGTCATTTGCGTTTAGACGGTTCCACTGCAGTCCCCGACAGGAAGGAATTGATAGACGAATTTAACAGTGACCCTGATATTTTTATATTTTTACTATCAACCCGTGCAGGTGGTTTAGGTATTAATTTGACGGCTGCTGATACGGTGATAATCCACGACATAGATTTTAACCCGTACAATGATAAACAAGCAGAAGATAGGTGCCATCGGATGGGACAAACTAAACCCGTGCAAGTTTTTAGGTTAATTTCTCAAGGTACAATTGAAGAAGGAATGTGGCAAATTAACGAAGAGAAATTGAAATTGGAAAAAAAGGTTACTGCGGAAGAGAATGAAAACCCAGATGGCAAAAGCGTAGTTCGTTTGCTATCATCAATAATGGGAACGGAAGCGATGAACTTATCAAATACTGATGAAATGGCATCAACTTCACAAAGCACGGAAAGCTTATGATAATATTCTATTGTTAAATTTCTTTAAAAATATTGAAAATAACGGGCAAATGTAAACTCTACTAATTAAGATACGGGAGGAGGGGACAAAATTTGTCAACAATATTTGTTGGTTTTTGGAATAAATTTGTGGTCAATACCTATGTAAAACTGTACAAACGAATTACGCTTTTGAGTAAGAAAATTTCAGAGTTGTCGGTTGTCTTGACATCTCCAGTTTTTCATTTTTCATAATATTATCTCAGCTATTACTTTACCACAAAATATTAAATGAGTAAATCTGTAGCGCTTAAACGATTAAGAATTTTTTTTAATTCCAACCATGAAAATAAAGATTTATGAAGTGTCGTCTGTCTAGTGGACTTTTCCAGTTAATTGTTTTCTTTCAATAACTTTGTTATTAATTATTGCTTTATCGAAAAATGCAAAAAGAATAAATTTGCAGGGCTTTAAATTTAGAACAAACTTATTTTCTGGTTTATGAAGTCCGTTAAAAAATATAAAAGTTATGAAGTTTTTATTACTCCAAAATCTTAACATTTTCATCTTTTTGTTTTCTTAACTTTGATGTCGTTCACTTTATCAAAATATAACAATAGAACAATTTTTATAGCTTAAGATTTAATTAAAATTTTTTTTATTTTTTCTTTTTAGGTTTCTTAAAAATTTGGTACATACTTTATTAAATTTTTTCTTTACTATAATAGAGGCTATTGATGGCTTTGGAACTGATAAAAAATAGTTAATGGTTGGTTAACTTTTACAAAGTATTCAATAACTTCTTTAGCTTTAAAGGTATTTTATAAACAAAAGCAGCAATGAAGTTTCAAAAATTCTTAACAAAATTTAAAATTTCAAAATTTTCATTGTATTAATAGCAGTAAGTTCATCGAAACAATTGTCGCTTCATTTTGAGTTTAGCTTTAGCGACGACGCCGTTAGGAGTTTAGATTAGATCTTTTGTGAGTGACAAGGGTCAAATAGAGACCTTAGTTCAGAGATATGTACTACTATTTGAATATTAATTTAAGTGCAAATATACAAATTTTGGTGGTAAATGTTTTTATTCAGTTTCCCTCTTGCTATTTTTGCTTGAATAAATTTCTGACAATATTTTGATGCACATCGTTCCAGTTGATCCCTACATTTATTAATTTAACCCTTTGTGCTAATATCTCATTACAAAAATTTTCTTGATGAAGCGAAATGAAAGTGGGCCCTTCCTCTAAATTTGTCAATTTTCGAAATCTTTTAACCATCTCAACCAAATGCAGGTCTAAGTTTACTTACCTACTTATTTTATTAAAATTTGACTCGCTGAGAATTACAAAGAAAATTTCAGTCTCGCTCCGTGTAATATTTCTAATATAAGTTTATACCTGGCGTAGGTTGTCTAGTTTTTTGTATGTTAAAATTAGCGTTAGGTGTAATTAAATTTTCTTATAGTTTTGTACCGCTCATTTTTACCGATATCATTTTTATTCTTATCTAATATAATTCTTCAATGTTTATTACATTGGTTATTTATCATCCAGTTAGTTTAATTGCATTAGTTTTTGACAACGATTGTTGAGCTATAAGACATAAATATTATAATTATCTATTTTCCTTTAACGTCAAACACAAAACTTTCTAATAGTTAAAGTTTACCACCGATATAACCCTTGATAATTTTCATTTTATATATCATGCTTCTTAGTCGTCGTTTACTAGCTTCTATTTCTTCTTGTGTTACGACTACGTCGAACAGTCCTTAAATTCATTTAAAATTTTGATTAAATCATAAGATTTATTTGAACGAGCCTGGTATATGTCACAGACAACAGTCTCCACTAGAGTTATTTTTAGAACTTATCTACGTGAGAATAGGCGATTTCTATTCCAGATTACCTAGAATTTTTATTAGTAATGCAGAGATGCATAAAACAGTATTGCGTCATGTATGTAGAACGGAAAAAAATAAGAAATCGGTTCATTTTAACTCCTATAAGTAGGCAACCAAATTATCTTTGAAGAAACTTTGAGTAAAAATCCTTGTTACATTTCAAGAGTCCATCTTGAAAATGACTTCACTTTCGATCTGTACCTCGAGTCATGAAGACGTGATTTAATCTTCCAAGCAAGGAAGAGGTGTTTTAACTTTCTGTCGTACTTTCATAGTGATAAGATGTGGTCAATATTTCGTATCGTGCTCCACACAATGGATTTAATTATTTCGTGTACCTAAATTTGAATAAATAACTACAAAACGTTCCTTTGTGCCTTAAAATAACAAACATGTGTGATTAATTATTTCGTGTACCTAAAATCGAATAAATACCTGATTAATTGTTCGTGTAACAAAAATTAAAGAAATAACTTAAAACTTTTTACCGATCTATCGAACAAAATGTGTTTTATAATAAATCTATCTATCATGGCAAATTTGAATAAAGGCAAGAAATTTAATATTTTCGATCATTACCGACGATGCTAATTCAATGAAAAAGAATAGACAAATTGTTGATTTACGATAAATATTTATACCTACTGGATGGATAAAATTTGGATTGTTAAGAAAACAACGTATACCGTTTGGATAAAGAAGAATTGGCTCATCAAGTAATCAAAGACGGTTACCAGAAAATGTATTTGGAAAGACGGTGTGCAATCTACAGGTGTATCGATAAAGCAGCTTTTCCGAATTTGAATTCAGGAAAAATCATTAGAGTGCAACGACTTACCACGTTTAAAAGGGTTAAAGGTTAGTTTTTGTTCAGTTTAATTGTATGTAACCGCACGTATCTAATTGTAACGATTGATTTGATGTATTGCTATTCAACGACTATTTGGTCCATTTTCCGTTAAAATTACATTAAAAACCCATCGTACAATTACTTATGATTTTTATCTGTAAAAAGTATTTATCTGTACGAATTATTGAAGTGGAAATCAATCCATAAAGATGATAAAGTAAATGGTTTACTATTATTGACGTTGTTCTACATAACGCTTAAATTAAGTAATTTTAAGTAAATCTTGCGGAAGCTTCCTTGATCATTTAGGTAAAATTAAGGAAAATTTGTATTTATGTTCCGTATTTGTGTCGACTTTTCGTTTAACTTTATTATATTTCTTTACCGCAAATATCTTTTATTTCAAGAGCGCCGAATTCTTTTCAGGATTGTGTATATATGTAAAAGCGAGGTAAGCGTATATTTTGTTTCACGTAAGTACCACCCTGAGATAAAGTTCTCAGGATTTTTGAATTCAAGTTCGAAAAATCTGCTCGACCGACAGAAGTGAGTAGCAGGAGGGTAACATTTGGCGCATGGAACGTGGGACTCGACACGTATTACGTATTTGCGTGTTAACAAAATATATCGACGACCACCAGTGGCGTATCAAGAAGTATTTATCGTAAATTAATAATTATTTTTTTATCTCAAAATGAATTTAAAGCATTTGTCTTCACACGAATTGAACTTTGAATTGCTTGCACGTTCAATTTTACCTAGAGTCACGATTACAAGTCGTAGGATTCAACTGCAAATCGCATTAGAAGAAGATATTGAAATTTCAAAAGACCCGTGTACCTGGGAAATTCATTTTCAGGAAATTAAATTATCTTTAGCGGAATTAAATCGCGAATTAGAAAGACAACTATCGGACCAACAAATAGAATTTTTGGAAACAAAAATTGCGCATATATCGACTCGCTTAAATACCGTGAATACCGGAAATGACGAACAAAAAATTATTGCGATAGAAAATTTTAAGATTCAATTGAAATTAGCGGAAACGACCTTAACTACTAATGAAAATAATGTTTTCTTTAAACAAAAAATACCGGTAGAAATATCTAAAACCAAATTTATACCTATTTATAAGTGGAACTTTACCAAGTTCACAGGTCATAATGATTCTCGGGATATCTTAGCTTTTCTTGAAATTATAAATGAATTAAAAATCGCTAGGGGTGCAACGGATAAAGATTTATTCCAGAATGCACAGGATTTATTCGAAGGCGAAGCTACTATTTTTTGTAGGAATGCAAAGAAAAAAGTAATAAATTGGGACGAATTTTTAAATTTATTAATAGAAGAATATTTACCTTTCGATTACCAAAGTCGATTGGAAAAGAAAATTCAAAATATAACTCAAAGTACCTTTAATAATATTTTTAATTACATTAACGAAATTGAAATGTTAGGTCATAAAATCGAACGGAAAATATCTGAGAAAGAAATTATTGAGATTATTTTACGTGGAGTGGATCCCTATTTTTCAAATATTTTAGTTTCTTCCGAATATCATACCTTAACGGAATTAAGAAATAAGTGTAAACAAATACACGAGCTTAAATTACGTCAAGATAATTTAAAACCTACAATTAAAAGAAATTTTACGACACCTTATCGACCGATGGCTAAGTTGAAAATTTCTACTAATCCTGAAGTAAATGTTCCTAAGAATACTTTACAAAACGGCACTATTCCTAAAAATAATTTACCGTTACCTAATAAAATTTTAAATTGTTGGAATTGTCATAAACCAAACCATAGCTATACAAATTGTATAGAAAGGAAAAATATTTTTTGTTATGGGTGTGGCAAAGCCGACACATTTAAGCCACAGTGTTCTCATTGTACTAATATCGAAAATGTTCCAAAAAACCTGTTAAGGGGAACGGACCAGGTCAATCTCGCAACCCCAACATTTCTTACCGACCAAAAATTTATTGCTACAAAGCAAAACAAAATTACGTCATCTCGAGAAAACGAAAACCGTTTTCAAAAATAACTCGTAAAATAAATTCAAATTTTAACAAAAAATCTTTTTGTTTTAAATTAGATAAGAACGAATGGAATAATTGGTTATCTGAAATATCGAATTTCTTTTGTGATAAAGTACCTAAATTAGAACCTGTCTTTTCTATACAAAATAATGACAACCGAATTTATCTTACCTTTCAATTACAAAATCAAGTCATAGTCGCGCTAGTAGATAGTGGAGCAACAGTGAATGTTGTGGGCAAGAAAGGAATGGAATTTTTAAAATATATTAAAACTCAGCACATAACATCTACAGTTGAGAAATATATAAAAATTGCCGACGGAAGTTATTCTCCTATCTTGGGTAAAACCAAATTTACTTGTACCGTTGATGACAGGAAAAAATCAGTCATTTTTTTAATTGCGCCCGAAATACCTGAAACTTTTATCGTAGGTGCAAACTTTTGCGAAACTTTTGAATTACTATTACATTTTGGAAAAATGAATTTACGTCCATTTCCTACATATGGAAAACAATTTACCTTTAAGAAATTTAATGATAATCGACCTTTTATCGACATAACTCTTTCGAATAAAGTTTTTTCAGTGCTTGCAGATACAGGTGCAACAAATAATTTGATGGGTTCACCTGGTATCGAATTTCTAAAAAATAAAAATTTATTTAACCCAAAATTTTCAAAAACTTTGGGAATAAATATCGCTAACGGCTCGCTTACGAAAGTCATTGGACAAATTTCTTTAGAAATAACTTTAAATAATGTACAACGTACAATTGATTTTTTAATAGTCCCTGCAGTACCACAATCTTTCATTTTAGGTGCTGATTTTTTACATGAATTTAATTTAACTTTGAACTTCCGCACTCGTTCATGGCAAATGCCCTCTGAAAATATCGAAATTATGTCAAATAGTAAAGAAACTTTAAATTTACCTAAAATAACGGAAACTAGTATCTATTTTGCCGAATTAACTTTTCCTGAGAATACCGAAAATATCGAATATATCGAACCTAATTTTGAAAAAATAAATGAAATTTCAAAAAATCAAAATGAATTAATTTTTGCGCAAGTAAACACACCTTCTGAAATTAATGATGAATTAGTTTCTGAAGAATTAATTAACGTTACCGATAATAAAGCTATCTTAAACGATGAACAAAGCATTCTTTTGAACGCGACTATTTCTAAATTTAACACTTTGAGTACAGCTGCTTCCGGATGTGTGACAGTGGCCAATCATGAAATTGAAACACTGGACAGCAAACCTTTTAAAAAACGCCCGTTCAATCTCTCACCGGCAATGCAAGTTCATCTGCATAAAGAAATTGATGAAATGTTGAAAGATGGAGTAATCCAACCTTCGAATTCTCCCTATTCAAGTCCTTTTTTGTTAGTTAAGAAAAAGAACGATGAATACCGTTTTTGCTTCGATGGAAGAACTTTAAATGCAATTACCGTCAAAGATTCCTATCCCTTACCTCGAATAGATTCAATTTTGAATAGATTAAGAAATACTAAATATTTCTCTTCGATTGATTTGCGCAAAGCTTTTTGGCAAATAAAATTAAGTGAACGCTCTCGACAAAAAACCGCTTTCTGTGTACCAGGAAGAGGGTTATTTGAATTTCTAGTAATGCCTTTTGGACTTTCTAACTCACCCCAAACTCTTCAGAGAGTCATGGACGAAATTTTAGGATCACTTATTCATACCGGTAAAGTCTTTGTATTTCTTGACGACATTATGGTAATTTCCGAAACTTTCTCTGAACACATAGATACCTTAAATAATGTATATGAATGTTTGAAAAAAGCAGGATTCCGAATTAATACGGAAAAATGTAATTTTTGTATGAGATCATTAACTTTTCTTGGATTTGTCGTTGACGAAACTGGTATCCGTACCGACCCGTCAAAAGTTGAATGTATTCAACGTTTTAAAACTCCAAAAACTACTACCGAAGTCAAGCGACTCATAGGTATGGTCAGCTATTACCGAATTTTCTTACCCGATTTATCTACTATCTCATCTCCTATCACTGCTCTTATTAAAAATAAGAAAAAAGGACAAACTATTACCTGGAATAACGAAGCTGAAATTGCCTTCGAAAAAATTAAAGAATTAATTTCGACAGCTCCTATTTTAATTTCTCCCGATTTCTCAAAACCTTTTTTTTTGCAAACTGATTCTAGTGCTGTAGGATTAGGTGTGGTCTTGTTCCAGGAAAAAGACAGTTTAGAACACCCCATTGCTTACGCAAGCCGTGCTCTTACGTCTGCCGAACAGAAATATCATGCTACAGAGCGTGAATTATTAGCTATCCTTTTTGCTATAAATAAATTTCGTGGTTATATCGAAGGTACTCACTTTACTGTAATAACTGATTGCTCAGCATTACAATGGTTATCTAAATTTGACGAATCTTCTGGTAGATTAGCTCGCTGGTCATTAAAATTAGCTCAACACTCGTTTGATGTACGCCATCGCCCGGGCAAGCTAAACATTGTTCCCGATATTTTATCTAGAGACGTTTGTCTTATTAAAGCACAAAATTTAGTAAAAGATGATTGGTATCATCAACTAGAAACTAACGTTTTAGAAGAACCCGAAAAATATCCCCAATTTAAGGTGGAAAATGATTTCTTATATAAATTAGTACCGACTTTAACTCCAAATTCAGCTAATCAAGTTGAGTTTAAATTAATTATACCTTTAGCTAATAGGAAAGAAGTATTAAAACAATGTCACGACGATCCGACATCTGGACATTTTGGCATTGCCAAAACTATTTCTCGCGTTACCGAACTTTACTATTGGCCAAAAATGATATCTGACGTTAAAAATTATGTCCTCTCTTGTGAAATTTGTTGCGCACAGAAAAGCTCTCAGCAAGCTAGACCTGGATTAATGGGAAAACCCAAACATGTCTCATATCCCTTTCAGTTAATTTCTATGGATTTATTAGGACCTTTACCTAGGTCAAAGAAAGGAAATCAACATTTGTTAGTAATTACAGATTGGTTTACAAAATATGTTATAGTAAAACCTTTAACTAAAGCTACCGCAATCCAAATCACTCGATTCCTTGAACAACAAGTTTTTCTAGTTTACGGTATCCCACAAGTAATTTTGTGTGATAACGGAGTTCAGTTTACCTCTTATTTATTTAAAGAATTATTATCTAAATATGATGTTCAGAAAACTTATTACAATTGTAAATTTCATCCACAATTTAATCCTACCGAAAGAGTAAATCGAGTATTAGTTACCGCTATCTCTTCATATATTACTAACGATCATACCCGTTGGGATGAAAATATCTACAAAATTGCATTAGCAATAAATACCGCCAAACATGAAGTTACTAATTTCTCTCCCTCATTTCTAGTCTTTGGTAGATATATACCTACCGATGGTTCCTATTACGGTCCTGTACCTACAGATACCGACGTCTTTCAAGTAGACGAACGGATTCGTTGGGACGAAACTCAACAACAACTCCCTACTTTATTTGCCGACGTACGAAAAAGTTTACAACGAGCTTATCTAAAAAGTAAACAACATTATGATTTGAGAAAACGCCCTTTAGTTTTCCAAGTGGGTGATATCGTTTGGAAAAGAAATTTCGCTTTATCTGATGCCTCTAAGCAATTTTCTCATAAACTTGCGCCTAAATATTTAAAATGCCAAGTAATTGCAAAACATGGTGATCTCGCCTATCGTTTAAAATTAGTGGATTCCCAGAAACAGATTGGAGTCTGGCATTTGAAGGACCTTAAATCGTTCCATTCTGTCGATCAATAAATCCCTAAAGAACTTTTTTATATTTTCTTATTATTACCTACCTATCTGATTCAATTAATTATCTTTACCTTATTATTAACTTTCTTATAACTTACTATTTCTTACCTTTGTCTCTTATCTCTAATTAAATATTTTTCTTAAATTTACTAAAAATTAATTTACCTATCCCGAATTTTGTGGTGTGTATGTATGTTAGTATAACTTTTTTGTTTAACTCAGGGCCCGAGAAAACAAGAAAACTGCTTAATAATTAATTACTTATTTGCAAATTCGAATTTTAACTTTACCTCAATTTTAAATATTTATACCTTAAATTATGAATTATGAATTATCTAAATGAAATCCAATTCTTACCTGAATAATTTTTATCTTTATAATTATCGATTTACCTATTTATCTTTTCCTTTTATCGAATTTCTATTTCCTAAAATATTATCTTATTTATTGCTATATCTGTTACCGTATCTTTATCTTATTGAATTTACCTTTTTTAATGCATTACCTTTATCTAATTAATTTTACCTTATCATTCCTTAATTTATCGAATTTATCTTACCTGAATCAGTAACTTATCTTAATTAATTCCTTGTATCGAATTGTAACGTACCGAAGTACCTAGAAGTGAAGAAGCAGGAAAAATGGAAATTATTATTATAACCTTAATAAGCAATCATAAGATTGTAAAATTGTTTTGTTATCGTTGAATAACTTAACTAAATCCCTTATACCTGTTACCTTTTACCTAATATCGCATACCTTGTCTAATGACATTAAAAATCAATCATAAGATTGTAATTTTGTTTCGTTATCGAAGTGAATAACTTAACTATATATAACTATTATCCATTATCTTATATCGCATTATCTTGTCTAAAAAGACACTACCTTATCTTACCTTATTGTTATCTTTAAGGATATCTTATCGGTCCTGATCAAACCGAATACCTAATGAATATTATCTGATAATTTTTTATCTAATAATTTTATGCGATAAAATTAAACAAGGTTAATAATTTCCAATGAATACAAACATTTTTGTTTGAATCACAAGGTGATATCTGTTCACCAACTATTTTAATCGTCTGGATTATATACTGTTACTATTACATAAAATTTCCTAAGAAATTTTAAACTTTATACAAGGTGTTTCACCTGTTCCGAACCTAACTTGTAAATTTGATTGATATTTGATCATCCTTGGAATTTAGACTGCCTTATTAATTTAAGATACGGTTTATACTTGTGGGAATCAGGATCGCAAATTGACTCGGATATTTGAGAACCTCCCTCTCGTATCGATCGACATCGATTTTTTTATACAGGTCCGTCCTAAGCCCTTTGATGATTTATTTTATTTTATTTTTTCATCTTCATTTAATTTTAAGAATCATCCGTACTTTATTAAACCTCGGAAGGCCAAGGAATTAGAAAAAGATTTTAATTTTGTGGGATTACAATAGTTTTTCAATCCCGTGCGAAAAATCGTTGCCCTCTTTATTTATTCTTGCTCAACTTTCTAACCTACGGAGTAAAGTAAAGCTACATTAATTTTAGTTGAATATGATTAAACTACTAGGATTTTGTAAATATGATTATAAAACAATTTTAAATTCCGACATGATGCGTCGCTACGATGATTAACACTGTCCTTGTAGGAATCTGGTCGCTTTCGGATCACGTGAAGAAAATGACTCCCTCCTTGAACAATTATGCGTCGTTGCGTGCTGAATTAAGTCTTTAGATAAGTTTACTTAGTAGTAAATTATATTTTTATTCATTTTATCGGCCTGTAAATATGATAGCCAACATTTATCTGTCTGATTTTCTTAATTTTACTCCCAGATAAATTAAGACAAAATTGAGTGGCGCCTAACAACCCTGAATTTCCTCCCCAACCAATCAATAGTGATGATTATAGACATGTACATTTGATAGTCTCCCAGAGCTCATCTCAATTCATTCCCCCCAAGATCAATAGTGATGATCATATACTTGTCAACACCATTTTTCGACGAGCTAGACCCTTCCGCGTTTTATATTTTTCTTATCTTAAAAGTTTATCTCATTTTCTTTAACTTTTCTCTTCCTATTGAAGATATCTATTATCTATCTCTCTTTACTTTGTATAACTTTAACTCATTAACTAATAACTTTTCGACTCATGGTCCCAGATATGACCCTAAACTGTCCTAATAAAGTCCCCGATATGACTTTAAAAACTGTCCTAATATTGCGTTTCTCGTGATTATGGTCCAAGACATGACCTTAAACTGTTCTACAGTTCACTAATTCAATTACTTATTTCTCGTTTTTTTTAAATCAAACTCCATACCTGGTTCTTATTGAACTATTCTACCTTGGAAAGTTTCATGGTTCGTTAATTCTATAAGTACTCGATCACTTTTTCTCAGAAGTAGTTTTAATTCTATTAAAACTAAATATCTTGAAAACTAACATGCAAAGAAAAAAAAAAAACTAAATCTATTTGGTAAATCTTAGATTGAGAGAGATGACTGTAAAGCCATAGCTAACGTGTTTTGAGGCTGCTATACAAAATAGCAAAAATTTGTGAAAATCACAATAATAATAATTAAAGGCATTAGCCGAATATCAATAACAATTAAAAGGCAAAGTCCGAAATTTAAGTGAGAGAATACCGATATCTAGTGGTTCCTCACCTTGACAATAAGTACAAGTATGGAACAGGAGGTATTATTGCCTCTGCGCCCCCCATACCATTCTTATTGTCAAGCAGTTATCTGCGTTATCTGACGCGATCTGCGTTATCTTACGCTGTTTCCCGTTATCTTTGCGCTGTCCGCGCTATTGCGTTTTATTTACGCGTTCTTTCATAACCGTAAAGGTTATGGATTTCTATTGTGTAACTTTGCATTTTCTTGCGTTACTTACGCAAACTTTCAGTTAATGACCCCTTCCGGTCATACAAAGATATTCCTTGTTTCAAGTCTCGTACTTGCGTTATTTACGCGAGATTTCGGTTTCCGAAAGATCCTATACCGGTTGCGCTTGTTTTCAAGCTATGCGCAGTTTGACTTTTATTTAGTTTGAGTAGTAACTCAAAACTGAATTTTTTATTATGAGTTTGTCTCCCTAGAGCCATACTTATAATATTTTTTTTTTTTTTTTACGTCCTTGACGTACTCTTTTTAGTTGGATGAATGAGTGTGAGAAAGGTAGTGGTACGGGTAGTTCTAGAGTGACTGGCTACCGACCCTAGTTCACCGTTCCGCCCTTGTGTGTGTGTGTCAGTTTCGTGACGGTCTGTAGATCCTAAATCGAGAGGCGAAGATTTGCTCCCGATCTTCTCGATCGGCTCTTAAGACGAGTTTTGCGACTTCATCATGAGGTGACGATTTGGCCCCGATCCTTATGAGGAAGTTTCGTGATAATTTTTCTCTTATAATTATTTCTATAAGAAATCTATTGACGCTCTTTGGCTATGCCCAAAGGATTTTGATATCGGTGCCCGAAGAGGAAACCAATGGCTTCACTGTTTCCGTTTCGTTGTCTGCGCTTGGCCTCACCAAGCAGAGGAAAAACGATGACTGCAATGCCATCGCATCAACATGACATTTGTTTTCATGGCGATAAATGTGTCCTGTGCACAGGGGGTGGGAAAATTTCGTGCACAGTATCTTCAACCGAAGTAACCTAGCCTTATGGTAATGATGGTTACAACCATATTTCTCTGGGATGGGATTTCATTATATTTCGATTTTTGTGGGTTATCTATCGGGGTATCATTATCTAAATTGTTATTTATCTTTATCGCAGTTGTGAAAATACTGATCAAACAGTAACGTATCTCTATCTATGCCTTAACATGAATTATGTTAACTTATATTCCTACTATGACTTTTACACTTTTTTTTATTGTTTTTTATTAACGATAAGGATATTTGTTACGACTACGTCGAACAGTCCTTAAATTCATTTAAAATTTTGATTAAATCATAAGATTTATTTGAACGAGCCTGGTATATGTCACAGACAACAGTCTCCACTAGAGTTATTTTTAGAACTTATCTACGTGAGAATAGGCGATTTCTATTCCAGATTACCTAGAATTTTTATTAGTAATGCAGAGATGCATAAAACAGTATTGCGTCATGTATGTAGAACGGAAAAAAATAAGAAATCGGTTCATTTTAACTCCTATAAGTAGGCAACCAAATTATCTTTGAAGAAACTTTGAGTAAAAATCCTTGTTACATTTCAAGAGTCCATCTTGAAAATGACTTCACTTTCGATCTGTACCTCGAGTCATGAAGACGTGATTTAATCTTCCAAGCAAGGAAGAGGTGTTTTAACTTTCTGTCGTACTTTCATAGTGATAAGATGTGGTCAATATTTCGTATCGTGCTCCACACAATGGATTTAATTATTTCGTGTACCTAAATTTGAATAAATAACTACAAAACGTTCCTTTGTGCCTTAAAATAACAAACATGTGTGATTAATTATTTCGTGTACCTAAAATCGAATAAATACCTGATTAATTGTTCGTGTAACAAAAATTAAAGAAATAACTTAAAACTTTTTACCGATCTATCGAACAAAATGTGTTTTATAATAAATCTATCTATCATGGCAAATTTGAATAAAGGCAAGAAATTTAATATTTTCGATCATTACCGACGATGCTAATTCAATGAAAAAGAATAGACAAATTGTTGATTTACGATAAATATTTATACCTACTGGATGGATAAAATTTGGATTGTTAAGAAAACAACGTATACCGTTTGGATAAAGAAGAATTGGCTCATCAAGTAATCAAAGACGGTTACCAGAAAATGTATTTGGAAAGACGGTGTGCAATCTACAGGTGTATCGATAAAGCAGCTTTTCCGAATTTGAATTCAGGAAAAATCATTAGAGTGCAACGACTTACCACGTTTAAAAGGGTTAAAGGTTAGTTTTTGTTCAGTTTAATTGTATGTAACCGCACGTATCTAATTGTAACGATTGATTTGATGTATTGCTATTCAACGACTATTTGGTCCATTTTCCGTTAAAATTACATTAAAAACCCATCGTACAATTACTTATGATTTTTATCTGTAAAAAGTATTTATCTGTACGAATTATTGAAGTGGAAATCAATCCATAAAGATGATAAAGTAAATGGTTTACTATTATTGACGTTGTTCTACATAACGCTTAAATTAAGTAATTTTAAGTAAATCTTGCGGAAGCTTCCTTGATCATTTAGGTAAAATTAAGGAAAATTTGTATTTATGTTCCGTATTTGTGTCGACTTTTCGTTTAACTTTATTATATTTCTTTACCGCAAATATCTTTTATTTCAAGAGCGCCGAATTCTTTTCAGGATTGTGTATATATGTAAAAGCGAGGTAAGCGTATATTTTGTTTCACGTAAGTACCACCCTGAGATAAAGTTCTCAGGATTTTTGAATTCAAGTTCGAAAAATCTGCTCGACCGACAGAAGTGAGTAGCAGGAGGGTAACACTTGTCTTGGGATAACTTCTAAAATACTTGCTGCAATTTGCAACTAAAAAGCGATGCATTTCTGTTGGTGTCACAAGCACATATAATTTACGTTTTTGTTGTTACATGTGCCACATTGTAGAGCAAATAAGAAAGATATTGATTCGTTTATGTGCTGTTGTGTATGAGGGTAAAGGTTCAAACAGTGCTTGGTAAAATGTATCCGTTATACAAATTTTAATTACCAAACCACTTCTCAAAAAGCTACTACAGGTTTTCGTAACTACTTATTAGCTAGCTACCAGCACGTTTTAATAGCTATTTTAAATAATAGCTCACGTTCTTAACTAAAGAAAGTGAGCAATTTCTGACTTCTGAAAATCGCAATTTTGCTGGCTGCTCAGCAGCATTAGCTGCAAAACAACTACCAGCTAGCAATTAGCTATTTAATTAACTTCAAAATGCTACCAAAGCAAAAAGTGAAAGCTTTCAGCAAACAAAGTAAAAGAAAAAAGTTTTTGAAAAATCAAAGTTCAAAAAGTTTCACTGAAATAAAAGTTGTAGTCTGATTTGCAAGTTCGTAATCAAACTAAACATTTTGATGTTTTTGCTGTCAACGTCAGTTATAAAAAGTTCTAACCTTTTAACAAAAACCTTAGGTATAAACAAAAAGTTGCAAATTTACTTGAAGTTGTTTTGTATTTAACATCTTCCATTATTTTGACTGAATGTTCCGACCTAACCTAACTTTTTTTAACCTCTAGAAACCTCCTTCATTGTCAGGAAGAATTTTTGCCCCAACTATCTGAATTTAGCACTAATAACAAGTCAGTTAAATTTATAAGCAGTAATTGCAAATATGACGAGTAATATCTAATCATTAAAACCATAATTTAACTAACAATAATTAAAATCTTACTTCGCAAATGATGCAACTTTTTTTGCAACAACTTAGCAGTTAAACAGTTGAAAGTGGAAACTAGCGAATGTATAGATCGTAAAGCGTTACGATTTTTTAAATTGGTTTGGGTCACTTCTTAAAAGATACGTAATATAAAAGTTTCAATTGACTTCTTTTTTAATTCTGTTTCTTTCACGAGTAGAAAATTCTAAATTTGAAATTCCAGATTGATTTCCTGTCAATGAAGTAAATTAACCAAAATAAAAATGTCTGAGTTGACGAAATAAAATTTTCATATGGCGTATAATTTTTCTTTCGTGATTTCCCAGTTGATTGTAACTTTTTTTTTTAGGCTAGCCGAAATTGACATCCAACATATCGTACGGGTGATTCCGAATTGTGCCACTTGTTAAATGTATAAATCATAATTTTTTTGTCTGTTTCCAACTTTTGCGTAGGTCAGTGAAATTGTACCAGGTGCAATCAAAAGGTTTTAGTTTCAAAAGTGCTTATCTCGCTTTTGAAAAAGTACAGTCAGTTTAATTCAAATAAATTTTTTCATAAATTCTTGTAATTTGGTTTGTTTGATTTAAAGCCATTGATAGATTAAATTTAATCTATCATTAATATTAAATAAAATTGGTTTATATTAGGTAATCCGTGTAGAACGATTAAAATTATCACGTGCAAACGTTGTTGGTTCTCGGCCTACGAGGCATGGAAGTGTAATGCCCAAGATAGATCACTAAAGTACCGAAGGTGTTGCAAAATGGGTCATCAACAGGAAACCATACTGAAAATTGTATAGTTTAGAAGAGCATATGCTTGGAAGCTGGAGAACAGTCAATGAAGGTTATATGTGTGGCAGCTAAAAGTAAAGGTAAGGTAAGTCCCATAAGTCTGACCAGGCAGAAGCTAAGGTTAGCAGATGCCACAAAACCAGTCATCTCACGGTTAAGGGCTGTGGAGGGGGGAGGTAGCATCTGTACTCTGATTGTGTCTGGTGATAAAAAAAATCTATTCACTTTAACTGCTTACTTAAATAATCACAGGTCAGGGCTGGAAAGCACAGATTTATAAATTTCATTATGGGCATCAGTATTTATAACTTGTACATTCTACTACGTGATTATTTTTACGTTATCGTAACATTATTTCTTACTATTGGTTATTAACGGTATTACGTAACAAAAAACCTAAAATGTCAAAACCAAAATCAAAAAATTTATTAAATTTTATAAATTATTCTCTAAAAATGTTATGTAAATTTTTTCTTTTAGCACAAAATATAGAATCACTTGGCTGTTATCAACCAGAAACATATTCTCATCGGAAGGGCCTGAGGTGAACCCTTAGAAGCGCACGGGCCTACATCCTGATGATAGTCAGCACTAAATGGAGAGGTCAGGGACGAGATAGCATAATAAAATGTTACGATATACCAAATAAGCATGCTCAAGATTTTATTTTCCCTACAACTTGATAATAACCGAAATTATTTATTGTAATGTCTGGGCATTATCGGGTCATTGAATATTGTTAACTTTCCCTACTTTACGTAAAATTTATAGTTTTACGATAACATCGTTAAGATCCCGTCAGGGTTAAAGCATCAATATGCTCTATTAGTGCTGAATCTGATGTTGAGATAGGTCAGGATTTTACGTAGTTCTTTTATTTAGAATTCTAGTACCTAGAATTCTAATACAAAAGAGTATATCAACAACAAAATCCAGACACAAAAAATTAGATTAGCTAATTCTGACGCCAGAGAAGTCTGTGAAAAGCGGTTGAGTCTCACGTTTTTGCAATTAGGTCCCCAAAAAACTAAAAATTTTAATACTTTAAAGAAAAAATTTATTAAACAATGCAGCATCAGAAAACAAAATTAAATTGCTAGTCAATGTAGGTAATAGCTCTTCCTTATCATTTATAGAAACGCGACTTATTGCTTTGTTCATTTATTACTAAATTTATGATCTATGTTACAATTCTCTAGTCTAGAGTGAGGTGGTAGACCAAACAACTACGACATTTAAAGTCGAATTCTAAACAACTACATTAATCATTAATTTTTAATTGTGTAACGTTTAAATTGCAGGACCTGCATTTTTTATGGTGGTCGGCACAAAAACCACAAATTTTTTTAATTCTATTCTGTGGTTGGCAATGTGAAGTTTTTGAACACAATATACTATTTTTGGTTTCACTTTAAAAATTATAGTAAGTTGTTTATCTTTTGACTTTGTTTGCTTACTAAATAACTAGACTGTGTCACTTTTATTCACACACAATACCAATCTCCAATCGATGACGGTAGTATCAGATCATCACTTGTTAAATCCTTTATTATTATTATTACTGAACGGGTGTGGTCTGTAAAAGTTACTCCCACTTGCACTTAGGCTTCTGGTCCATTGTACCCCGCGTTCCTAGTTTTACCCAAACAAGTTCAAGTCCTCAACAAAGTTGAGTACATTATTGATGGGTGAATTTCTTATCTCCTCGGTGGTCGGATAGCGACTCCCTAGGTGTTCATGCCTTACGGTGGCAAGAGCTGGACATAAGTTAGTTATTAATTTGAAATTTAGAACTTGAAATTCTGAAGTTAAGATCTTGAAGTTAAAAATTTGAAATTACCAAGTTAGTTATTAATTTGAAATTGAGAACTTGAAATTCTGAAGTTGATATCTTGAAGTTAAGAATTTGAAATTAGCAAGTTAGTTATTAATTTTAAATTGACAACTTGAAATTCTGAAGTTGAGATCTTGAAGTTAATAATTTAGAATTACCAAGTTAGTTATTAATTTGAAATTGAGAACTTGAAATTCTGAAGTTGAGAACTTGAAGTTAAGAATTTGAAATTGCCAAGTTAGTTATTAATTTGAAAATGACAACTTGAAATTCTGAAGTTGAGATCTTGAAGTTTAGAATTTGAAATTACCAAGTTAGTTATTAATTTGAAATTAAGAACTTGAAATTCTGAAGTTAAGATCTTGCAGTTAAGAATTTGGAATTACCAAGTTAGTTTATAATTTGAAATTGAGAACTTGAAATTCTGAAGTTGAGATCTTGAAGTTAAGAATTTGAAATTAGCAAATTAGTTATTAATTGAATATTTTTAGTTATTAATTGAAAATTTAATTAATTAATTAATTAATTTTAGTTTAATTAATTAAAAAAATTAATTAAAAGAAAGTTATTAATTGAAATTGACAACTTGAAATTCTGAAGTTCAGATCTTGAAGTTAATAATTTAGAATTACCAAGTTAGTTATTAATTTGAAATTGAGAACTTGAAATTCTGAAATTGAGATCTTGCAGTTAAGAATTAGAAATTACCAAGTTAGTTATTAATTTGTAATTGAGAACTTGAAATTCTGAAGTTAAGATCTTGAAGTTAAGAACTTGAAATTACCAAGTTACTTAATAATTTAAAAATATAAACTTGAAATTCTGAAGTTGAGATCTTGAAGTTAAGAATTTGAAATTACCAAGTTAGTTTATAATTTGAAATTGAGAACTTGAAATTCTGAAGTTGAGTTCGTGAAGTTAAGAATTTGAAATTATATGAAGATTAAAACCTTCCTCCATGCCACCCAATGGTCGCAAGGCATCCGCCTTTAGGCATTACTTTTATAACTATAGGTGTACCATCCTTATTTAGACTCTAAATTTTCTTCAAATTTGTCTATTTATGAATTCGAGCGGTAAGGGACTTTTTTTCTTCCGTTAGTCTTGAAATTCTGATTGCTTATCATGGAAGATCATAATCATTTTCTTTTTGCGGAAGTAAAGAAAAAATCTTTAAAAGAAACAGAAGGACCACGTTTACTGGTAGTGTAGAATTTCCACCCACTAAAAACCCTCTGCAGTACTTAGGTGTTATCCGTAGAGTCCGATTTTTTGCACTTTTCTGTTTGGAGACCGGTAGAGGTTTCTTTACCCTTTTGGGTCTTTCTTTTTTTAGTTGTTTGATTTTGTGCGCACATTGATCACATTTGCCATCGTTATGTTTTAAATTGAGCCAGCCATCTTCTCTCAGCCCCTTCGTCGGTCAGCAAGTTCTTCTCTTAAGTCGTCTCACCTGTTGCAGCCAAGGAGGGTGTGCTCTGTGTTGTCCACAACCTCGTCTTTGGTGAAATAAAATGATAGTCCAATTTCCCGTGGTTTCTGATGTACCACTCTCTAATTTTAAGGATGAACTTTCTATTCCATGACCTAATAGTTTCTTGGAACCATCTCGTCTGCCATCTACCTAAGAGAAGTTTTTTATTACATCTCCTTATTTCTAAGAAGCATAGCAAACAAATTAGTTACAAATCGACTTCGAGGAAACTTCTCCACTTTGTAACGTGGTTAGGAGTTTTTGGATATTTTTATTTTAAAATTTAATTTTGCTTTATTTTTCGTTCGAAAAATACCATTTCAAACTCGTTGAGACTTGTATTTTTCTTGCTTTGCATTCCATGTTTTATTTTAAGTGTCAAGAATTATATTTGCATCGATTTTGCAGATGTCTGTCGCATTTTTAAAGTCAAACGACCACCAACTGCCAAAACTTTGCTAGACTTAGTTCAAATAATTCGTCTGTCTTGCTCTTGCTTATGTATCCATTTCAATCTGATGCCCTTAGCTTTTACACTTTTAAGTGGGAGAAGCGCGGCAAGCGAGTCTAGTACCGACCGTTGAAGCAACCACTTAAGTCAGTCTGCTATAGATCGTTTCGTTGAGAGGTTGAGCGTTTCTATCGTTCCGTACTTCAGTCATGACTTGACCTCATAAGCTTTCGTTTGGGGGCTGCTTGAAAGTTCTCAGTATCGTGCAATCAAGTTTATAAAGTAACGTTTATCATTTCGTCTCTTTAGTACTATAACTGGGTAACTTGATTTTACTGTTATTGAAAAAATTGAAAGGATCAGGGACTTATCTACATTTTGCAAGTGGATAATTTATATTTAGAAACATAATAGAACGTATTTATCTACTTGCAAAATCTAGATAAGTCCCAGATTTTTTAAATTTTTTCAATAACAGTAAAATCAAGTTACCCAATTTGTACTTGTAGACAATCTAGGCACAAATTGTTCTACTTTTAAGTACACCTTTTTTTCTGTGCAATCATGCCAGATTTGCCAACGTAATTTCAAGTGGGTTGAGCCTTACGCTACCGCTCAATTTGTTAAGTAATTAGGTCAAGTTTTACCATCTTTTTGGACAAGCCATTTAATGTTGAGTTCGGTTAAGCTCTTGTAAATATTGTTATAGATTTAGCATTAGTCATATTTAACATTTTTGACTGATCAGTTTTCAGGCTTATTTTTAAGGGAAGATTCGTTCATTTAGAATGAATCGCATTGCAAAACCGAAGGTCTTGGCCAATCACTTTTGTACCGTATTTATCTTTATTTTATGTTTGTTTTTACATTATTTAATGTCTTTTCTTACGTAACTATTTAGTTACGTACTTTGTTTTGTGTGTATTTTTCTAGATGTTACTACTCGTCAGCAGGATGACCATCTATTAAACATAACGGTAGACTGGTATGTGACAACGTTTTATGACGCTTTTATTTTGATGGCCAATCATGTGCTTTAAACCTTTAGGTCGTAGGTTTGTTTCGAGCATAAGAGGTCAAGGTTACCGCGAAGTCGACCTTGGCGCCATGTCCTCTTAGTCCCGATTTTAATCAATTTAACCCGTAGCTTAACTTGTAGCGTAAGCGTAGCGTAACTTGTTTTGTTTAAGATCCGGACCCCCCATTAAACCACTCGAGCTTGCTGGCACTCATAACGTTTGTCGCGGGTGGAGTAAATGTCGCTTTGCGGGAAAAGCCTGTGACAATTTCGGTTATCCATGCAAAAATAAATTTAAAGTTGCATGCAGTTTGAATTTAACAAAAAAAAAATTGAAAATTGAAAAGAAAAAAAATTATAAATTGAATTTTAATTTTTAATTAAAGGGTCCAGTGTTCAATTAGCACAAATTAGTAATCAAATGAAAAACGACGGAACTCCAGCCATAATAAGTAAATTTGAATGATTTTATTTTTTTTTGGATTTTTAATACTATAAACTGAAAAGTTTACTCATAAAAAATTACCGCTGTTTTGAAAATCTGCAAATTTAAAAAGAAATAAAAAATTTTATAAATAAATTATAAATCTTTATAAAAACGATACTCATGTAACTTTTGAGAGATTGTTTGGGGGTATTTTAGGATGTCTAACCTAAGTTTTCGACTTTGAGGATCCTGTGCTAACTTGGAAGGGGGGAACCAAAAACCTCAAAATTTTTAAACTTTTTTTAGTTTTTTGTTTATATCTTGTAAATTAAGCATATTTTGGGTACCATAGTTTTTTACAAAGTTATAGAGCTTCAAAATTGCTAAAACTTGGTTAGTAAAACAAATTTTTAAACTTAATTCCTTCCCATTCCCTCAAAGATGAAGATGCCTCATTTTATTTTAATGTAAAAAATGCTGATTAAAATTAGGCATCTTTATATTTGGGGGAGGGAGATGAGTTGGGTTAGGTTAGGGTAGTCATAAATGTTTCAAGATGTTAATATTGATGAGCGACTAACTAAATTAACATGGAAATGATGGTAAAAAAAAGTTATAGAGGAAAAACCTTCGGTTTTTGGCTATTTTTTACATTTTTAGAAATTTTGTCTAACTTTGATCGGGTGTATCTCGGTTAATATTAGGTATAAAAATTTGTTTCATTAACCAAATTTTAGCAAATTTAGTGATCTATAACTTTGTAATAAACTACGGTAATCAAAATATGCCTAGTTTATGAGATATAAGCAAAAAATTGAAAAGAGGTATAAACCTAATTGCACTGAACTAAAAGAACTTTGATAGGTGGTGTTGAATCCAAAACGCAAGGATGAAAAAAATCTTCTATGAAGCAGTTCTGATGGTTTCATCTTTCAAAATAAATATAGTGGTGTTAATAAGAGGGTTAAGAAGAGTTGATTATCTTATATTATTTATAGAGTAAAATTTATAAAAATTGTTTTTTCTTAACCTAGAATAATTAAGCTTTAGAAAATCATCTAAAATCAGCTTCTACTATAAGGTGGAAAAATGTTAATCTCGAGGGTGGGTGGAGATCATGAGGCATATTTTTGTATGCACCATTTGATCGTACTTTGATATTGTCCAGTCTAACAATCTCGTGAATTAAATTAACCAATTCAAAAATAAAAAAAAAGTACAGAATAGTTCTATATTTAGTGATCTTGAATTAATTTATGCAACTTCCTTTGTCTTGCTACAACTATCTTTGCATCCCAGCTTAATACTTGACGTGTTTAAAAAGCTGCTGATGTGAAGTTTAGAAAGCTTCCTCAATTAATCAAAAATTAATTAAATCCATGTAATACCATCATTACGTTTCTCATTCTTGACCCAGGTTTTGAATTTAAAAGTCTCTGTAAACCTTATCGTGATAACTTCCTGACACAAACAAGTTGAACAGCAAATTGAGACTTATAAATAACATGAATTGGAAGTTTTATGAAAATTGCAACTGCATCATTGATAAAATAAGTTACGCTCGAGGGAAACCACAATATTTTATCTAAGTGTTCCATGCACAAAAACTGCATTACAATTTAAATACCATTAATCAATGTCTTACAGAAAAAGAATACCACGGTTAAGCATCTTTCCGTTTGAAAAATTTATTTTCCAGAAAAGTTAATGAAGTTTCAGTACAAATTTAATTATAAAAATTACAAGAAAACACTGATCTAGTTCTGATCTTTCAATTTATCAAATTGGTAATGAAATTCATAAAAAGTAAACATGAATTTAATTTTCCTACTTTCATAACTTTTCATGTCAATTTTCCATTGCATTTCCTTAACTGCGGTTGATGGTAATCTTTGAGTTTTGAATTTGTTTACTTTAATATGTTTCAGTATTTTTCAGGAAATTTATTTCATGTGAGATTTATGTTTCCAAATGTTTTACTTCTGTTTGCCAAGGAATGACTAACATTCGGTGTCCTTATTCGATGTATTTTCGTGTTTTGCTGATTTCGTCATATATTTTCACGTTTGAAAGAATCTTTATCATTAAAATTATTTTGGAAAGTTGAAATTGTTTTCAGCTGTACCGAAAATCGAACGAAATTGTTCGCCTTTTCCGTTCAAATGAACCCGTTAACGCACGTTTAATTAAATTTTGCATTCGGATATCTAAAAAGAAATTTTATTTTATCCTAAATTCACCCTTTACACTTTTTCCAATTATCATCGCACCTTAGCAGTAATTGTTACGTGGCGAATCGACTTTAAAAAGCAATCTTCCCGTAGTTGGTTTTAAATGAGCCCAAACGTATGAACGGTGGAAACTTTGTTACTTAACGAGCTTTTCGAGTGCAAATTCTCCTTTTTTCGTTTTCACTTATATAATTCATTGCTAAACTTAAATATTTAGTATTGTAACTCGAGAGATACAATTTCATTAAAAGTTTTTAACAGTTTACGTTACATTTGCATATTATTTTTTTCACCGAATAAAAGCCTCATCATTTCAAGAGGAAAGCTTTTAATTGTATTTTAAGCGACTTTCAGAAATATGAAAAATTGTGAGAAATAATTTATTTTGCAGTTTAAAATATAATAAATAAAAAACGTGCGAAAATTTGTTGGTTTGTTTTTCACGAAACTTGAATTTGAATTCAAAATTTTAATCCTCTTTAAAAAAAACTTTGCGGGAGTTTCTACTAGGATTCCCTACAGGCATACATAAGATTGCTTCTAGTAAGAAGGTAATATGCTTGAAATTTTACGAAGATCAAAACATTTGTTATCAATTTAAATTTATTATAAATAAGAAATTGGATATCGTAATCAAATCTATAAAAAAAAATTTTAAGTTACATGAAAGTTTGAGTAAACTGTAAAATTGTAATATTGCAATTAATTTTCAAATTTTCCTTTTCCATTTAAATTTTTTGCTCAGAGCCGTCAAATCTCCTGCTTCTACTGGTCAAAAACAACTCAAATCGGTCTTGACTGATCAAAATTATGGTTAGAATTTTTAGTTATTTATATCTGCATCTGAAGATTACATTATTTCAACTTTAGATGTAAATTTAATTCCTGAGATTATACGGTTTACTCAAAGGTCAACCGTTGCTATTAACTAACTTAATTTGAAATGTATAAAAGTGGTCAACACCACTAACACAGTTTTTTAGTCACCTACACCGAACCACCTACCTACCTCCTGATTGCAAAAAGCAATTAAAGTCTTACGTTATGAGTCTTTTTAAATCTAAATTTTAAGTTTCCGCTTTTAAATAAAAAGGTTGTAAATTTCCGACATAAATTCAGCGGGTATTTTCATTGTCAAACGTGAAAGACCAATAAAAAAAACTTCGTTGTATACTTGCCAAGACAAGACGACAGCGTAATAACATAAACAGAATTACAGAAAGCGTTTCAAAAGTTAGTAGTTAATGTTAAAAGTTGCTAAATATCCACTGTTGCGAAAACTATGAAAGTCTAAAAGTTATACATTGGAAACTTTTATACAGTGGAAGAACACCTGAGCAGACGTCGGCGTCGCATCGTTCATTTAAACTATTTTAAGTCAGCACCGCTGGCTCGACAAATTCTTAATTTTTTTCCTGCAAAGTCTTGAAAAAAGTTTGTAATATCTGAAAGTCGAAAACTTCACAAAGTACACACGAAAAATTGTAATTACCTTTCTCGATTCAAATCCGATATCGAATAAATCACGAAAAAATTCAAAAATGATGCGACTGCATCATTTAAGAAATGCGGTACCAAATTATAATAATAAGAAATTTTATGCTGATGAAGCACGTACATGAGATAAAAATCTCAGATTCAATCTTTTAAGAAAGTGGTAAGTTCATTTCAAGTGTAAAAGGGTGTTAAAGTTAACGTAGAGTGGATAAGTTTGATCGTGTAAATAACTGCTTCGTATAGCCAAGTAGTGTAAGTGGTCAGTCGGGATGACCATGGCTTATTAGAGATATGCTAAGAACAAACAACTGAATAAATTGTAAAATATGTAATCTGAAGTCATGAAAATTGCAGAGGTTGTTATTCAAAGCTTCGGGTATAACATATTAAAATATAGGACGTAAAAAGTAATTACTACATTAAAAATTAAATAATTAAAGCTCTGGTGCATGTTGCATAAAAGGTCTGCATGAAATGGTCATACCTGAGCTGCTCAAATAATTCTAAGTTATTAATGTAATAAATTCAAATGAATAATGTAAATTCTAGTTCAGATTTGTGTAATCAAAAACTTGAAAGCACTGTACTTTGTATAGGTATAATATCTAAATTTAGTTTAAGTACTCCGTCTGTTATTTACTCTTTACCTTTTGTCGATTTCATAATACAATAAATATAATCATATAACCCGGGTAAGTTCATTTGCAATTTTTATACTTATTTTAATTTTACATCAATCTATCATTATTGCAATGTTTTAGTTTTCCTAAGTTCTTGTGTTCGCAGTTTATTAAATTTTTTTCTGATGTGTAACCGTTTAGTTTAACTACAACGCAACGCAAACTTGTGACCGAGATTAAAGGACGCTCTAGATCTAGACGATCAATCATTTTGATCAAAAGCTTGAGTCAATCGATTGTATTAAACGTGACTGATCGTTTAGAAACCCGTTTGACGCTTGAAGCAAGCATTGACGGTGATTGATAGAAAGTTTGAATGACTCAAGCGGTTGAAGAGGGCGCTTGATCGTCTAGAGCAATTTCCGTCAAGCATTGCATCAGTCACTCCGTCAAAACTATGGCGTCTGCTCCAGCCTCTTCTAAAAAGCCGGGTAATAAAAGGAAAGGTAGGTCAGAAAGCACTGAACAATTAGTGAGACTAGCGACTGAATATTTCAAGCGACCTGAGACTGAAGAGGATATTCTGGCTAAAGGGTGGGCTATGAAGTTGCAAAAGTTACCTCTGGATCACCTACGCTTTGCAGAAAAATCATAAATACACGCAAGCGAAAATGGGCACCTTGACAAGGGAAAAAGTGCGTTTTCTAATGTCTCCTCGCTGGTCAACTTCTCCACCTTTATCATCATCATTTTCTTCTTCAAATAATTGGCAAGGTTACCCTAATTCAGCACACTCACTATATATTATACTTTGCGTCCAAGTGAAAGCCCTTCGTACCCACGGCGACACCATAAAACGTACGATGAAGGAAATGCTGCTACGTTCTTCTTCGCATTTACCTCAATGTGAACTTGTGCCCCTAATTGAAAATTGTAATTTTTTTCTACGTATGTATGTATAATTCGGTTTTTGTAACACTCTACGACGTCTTCCGATTCCCAAACATCGCCAAGCGGCGTTTGGTTTTGTAAGCATTTTACATTTTTTTACCTACGACGAGGAGCCAGCCCGACGTAGAACCTGGAGGACCAGCGAGACGGCCAGATTAAAGTTGTAACTTCACTTGGATTCCAACCGGGTATTGAGCGTTTGTAGTCAACTCGCTTTACTATTACTCTCAGACCGTTTCTCTTTTCCTTAAGATATAAAAAGATTTACTTAGAAAATAATTACCTGAATGTTTTCCTTCAATGCCTTCGTAATTGCTGAACAACTTTCTATTATGATGAACTCCAGAGTCTGAGGACCAATGGCGCACGTAAATTTCAGGTCTTCTAAATCTATGAAAACTGCCAACAAAGGCGAGACTGCTACTACTTAGGAAAAGGGACAAGCCATTAGAGAACCCCAGTTCGTACCGGCCGATCTGCCTAATCGACAACATCGGTAAGCTGTTCGAGCGCCTCATCCTCAGTAGAATACAAAAAGAGATTCAGACCACCTGGGGTCTCTCGGAGGACCTGTATGGATTCGTCAAGGGTCGCTCAACGGTAGACGCATTTCTACAAATTAGGAAACTGGTGGCGAAAGCAAACGCAGGCACGTGGAGAACACGAAAACTATTCCTGGTAATTGTCTGAGTCGAACAAAGATCGATTTTGACATGCCAAAGACGACGTTAAGTAAATTGATTAAAAGGTCATCTTGGTCGTGGTGGACCAAACTTAGTGAGTTTAGATTGACTTTCGATCAGAAGTCATTGCTTGTTAATTTAGAATTAATCTGAGATTGAGCGGCAATTTGTTTTGCAAAAATTGCAATTTTCAGCAATTTTAGTTTGAAAGTGAATCGGAGGAAGCATTTGTTTATTGTGCGTTTTTAATTCTTTTGATTTTCATTACAACAGCGTATTTTCACTGTCTTGTTACATTTTACACCATAACTTTTAATACTCAAAATTAACCTATTAAATTGATATAAAATTTATCATCAATCATTTAAGTTTAAACCGAGATTTAAGCAAAATTTTAATTATTTTTATTAACAGTCGCAATTTGCATAAAAAAATTATTATTCTGAAAATTTTGAAAACCGCTGAGTGTCAATTTTTGGTTAGCATCTTTAGAGACAAAAAAGTACGATTGTTTTACTTATCAATTAATTTGGAACGATTGTTAAAATTGGTGCCGTATTGAATGGTTTGGATCGAGCAACAAGATTTTGGATTGGTTTTGTGTTAGACAGATCACGAAGGCTGAGTTCCCGCGCAAAATAACACAACGACGAAAGCATTTGGTGAGAAATTGCATAACTAACATTTTATCATTAAACATCAGTAGAATTGCATAAAAAACTTTAGTTTTTCGGGTTTTATTATTATAAAATAATTTATTTTTGTAAAATTTTCAAGTTTACACTGAATCACTTTTGGAAGTCAACAGCGAGCAGACTTAATAACTTCTTTTTATAATAACTTTTAGATTCAAGAAATTGTACAGAAACGGAAATTAAATGGGATTATTGTCATTCTTTTATTAAATGAAACAGTTAGTTACATTAAAATTTTTTGTTTTAAAAAAATTTATTGGTTTTTCTAGAAAAGTTTTTGCTACAATTTTTAAGTAGCATTTAAACCACGACCTCCGGAAAGAATTTCTCAGGGTTTACGGTAGTTATCGAGCCAGTCAGGAAAACAAAAGCGGGATTTTACAGGTAAATTATCGCAAAATATGTAATGTTGTTTAACTTTGCTCTGATTTTAGAATATATTTTTGGTCAGTGAGTCAGCAGTCGGTAACAAGAATTTTACCTTTCATCCAACTTCTTCTCCCATCACATGGTGCACTTTTTATATAACATAAAATAGAATTTTAGTTTTTTAAGAAATAAATTCTGATTCTATGTGAATGGATGAACCAGTAAAAACTTTTGCTGACTACTAATTTTTGCCCGTAGCTGAACCTAGAGCACAAAAATTGGTTCTACTAGTCTACCTAAAAAAAGCTCTCCTTCTATGTATTGCAGTGTTATGTGCCAAATAAGAGGCCATGATTTAAGTGAATTGCTGTATTATTAACTCGTTAACACTATATTTTTATTATTATTCTGATGAAGGAACGTATAAGTCCCAAAAGCTTAATAAAAAATATAAATTTATTTTACTTTTAATCAATTTTATTATATAACTCGTATTACTTAAAAATTCAATCTTGATTAAATGACTTAACATCTGAAATGTCATGCATACAAATACTTGATCCTGCCGTGCGTTGAATAGATCTGGAAAAATAAATGACCAAATTCAATTAAAGTTAATCAAAAGAAAAAGGTAACAAAAATCAAAATCTGCTGGGTAATAGTAGAAGTGAATGTTTTTAGCGCATATTTGAGAATCTACAACTGTTGTTCACCGAATAGAGCGAGATTACCAGGTAATTTTACTCTTCCAACCTTAGAGTATAATTCATTTAAGCCACTAGTAAAAATAACTCGGCCTACGGCCTTGCACTGTTCTTATGAAACTTTAACACTTTAATTTTCTTGCAATTAAAGCAATTTTCTAATATTTAATAAATGGATTATTAAAATATTAATAAAATTAATAAAAATGCAAATTTTTAATAAATGGATTAGTCAGTAAGAACGAACTTTTGCTGACTACAAACTGCTTTTTCCTCAAAGCTGAACCCGGAACACTAAAAACTGAACCGATTCAAATGATTTGTTTTAATGTTATTATTATATATTTTTGTTTACAACAATAGCAGGAAATAATTTTTGGGGTAGAAATGCTAAAAAAAATTATTTTTTCACGATTTAAAAAATCACTAAAACCTTTCGTAATTATATTTTACTAATTATGAGTTAGTAAATGAACAAGTAATAATATTCATCTTTTCCTGCATCTATATCGACTATAAGAACCGATAAATTTGATTAGGAAAGTTAAGATTTGATGTAGGTATATTTGCATCTTCTACTATGGATTGTAAAAGTATTATTGCAAATCACATGTGACTAGACCCAATTTTATATAGTTATAGCGCCCACGTCAAATATATTAGCTTCCGCTAGATGTAGCGCACAAATTTGTAAGATTTTCGCCGAGCTAATAACAGAATATTCAACAGGATATTCAATTTCAATTTAGAAATACAATTTTTACGAGTAGGTAGTATAATTCGAGACAATCCCACAAGACCGAATTACAAGTTACGAATTAACGTAAAAAGTGATCTATGTATCATTTCACGTGGAATCTAAACCACGTCAGGTACACTTTGGCATCAAACTCTCTGTACCTACTTGTACTGTGTTGTAATTACCTAACGTTGTACTAACGTTATTTCTGTAGGAAATAAGTAAAAATACTATCAAAAGGGGTGACTTTGTACCATAAAAAATTAAGAGTCAATCTAATATGTAGTTTACGATGTCCTAATATGTTTTTGTCACTACGTTCTAAAAGTTAAATTGATTAATTAACGAGAAATTTTATAAAACTTTTATAAAAATAAAAATTTGGTAAAGGCAAATCCAAAATGATGAAAATAAGCTCATCTCAAAATTTTGGACTACATAAATATTCAAAAACGCACAAAATAAGATAATCGATTATAGTAAAAATCATTTTGCGTAAGTTATCGATTCTGTTTTGCTTTTTAATTTAATTGTTTCTACGTCTGTGCGGATTTTTTTGGAATGTAAAATACATCTTTAAAGTACTAGACCGGAAAAGTGACACAAGTGACCGGTAAAAGCTTTTACCGGTCCCTCCTCGATTTATTTCCATGGTGATGAGTTTACAGTTTTTACTTTTACCAACTTATGTTTGTTACTGAGATGATGAACAAAAAAAAAATAAATAAAGAAATTTTGTATAAAATAATATAATCAGTTTGATTTCCAGCAGGCGAAACAAATTGATGGAAACATTGTTACTTTTTACTATTAAAAATACCCATGCCTTCCGCATTGTGTATTTTATATTGAAGATAAATTTATTATAATATAAAAATTATGAGAAGCATGTTTACGTGGCATTCAAACCACGGAATAAATAAATTTAAATTTGAATCTGAATTTGACTTGAATTCGAACGCGGGATCTTTTAATCTAAAGTACCTTTACAAATGAATTTAAATATTTTGTCGTATTCCAAAGTGCTCAGCTGCGACAGCGTAACAAAAGTTAATTAAAGATCTTGTTTACTTAAAATCAAATTATCATTTGAGACTTTTGACAATCCGAAGTTTATTAAAATCACTAAATTTAAGTTTCTGAATTTTTAAACAACAATTCAATAAATTTGCATTGGTAGTGACGTCTGGTGACTAATGTCGAAATTCCAATTTGTGCATTAGAATCTAGCGAATCAAAAAAAATCAAATGTCAAAAGTAAAGGTTTACTTAGCGAAACAGTAGCGCAATAAAATTTGTTAAAAATCATGATTTTATAAAATATGTTTGAACCGAATTTTTGAACTGATATTAATGTGCCTTGTAAATAATTATTTCTTTTACATGGAGGTATAAGTAGTTAATTTTAAATTAGTAACATTATCACTATAATTAGCTCAAGAGCTTTCATGCGACCGAAAAAACCACTGAGCTTAGCTAAAAATAGTAGTCTATTTGATTTGATTTCACAAGATCCCCTTATTTTCAAATAGTTTATTTTTTTAATTTATTGTGAGAGAAAAATACAGATAACAATATACAAATTAAATATTATTAAATTATTGTACCTACTATAATACATTTGAAAATATTGATTTAGATATCACCTTTACGTGAGTTAATTTGAATATTTGTAGATTTAATTTAAAATCAAATTTTATACACATATTTTATAAATTAAAAATTTTGTAATTTCATCAAGCTTTGATTATTTCCGAGAGCTCTGTTTATTACTACTTTGATACCTCATGCAGTTTCAGGTAAATGAAATTTCCCATTTATGTATAATAACATTCAGTAGATTAATTTAAATAAATTGATGATATTGGTTATTTGTTGACATAACCTCAAATTTTTCTGCTCAATTTCATGCGTTTTTGCGAATTTATAACTAACTTTGTATTTAATAAAGCTTATTCATTTGATTTTGTTGACACTGTTTAATTTTCGTCGATTTTTTTACTTCACTATTAAGTTAAGTTAACTCATAACATAAAATAAATAGAATTTTTGGTAATTTTTCAAATACACGTATTTTAAACATACTTTATACTTCTTAAGTTAATTATCAGGCTCTCCCTGGTACTTCTCGTTAGAATTTAGTTTATATCTGACAAGTGACCCTAGTAAAACTTTTAGTTTGGTTTAACAATGTCGATTTGATTAAATAAATAGCTTTTATGGTTTCATTTCTAAGTATTTTAGGGAATCGTTTTATATAACTCCGATTTTTAAAATTTCTGAAGCATATTATGATAGAAAATGGGTTAAAAGCATTAATAAAATAAAAATTTTGTGAACTATTTCAAATAGGCCTTTATTATCCCAAATTGTATAAACAAAGCGGTTTTCGCAGTTTAAGCATTTGATTGGTTTCTGCTGTAAGTAAACCCCGCTCACCTTCCTGTAGAACGACCGGGAGCAAGTTATTCAATGCACATGCGGTGCAGTATTGCCGCATGAAGTTACTAGCCCCTACTCGGTAATATTTTAATTAAATTTAAGGTTTTAAATTGATTTTTTGTTGATGAATCCTAATCGGACTTCCCGCGTAAAGTATTTAAGGTTTTAAATTAATTAATCAATGATGGATCATTGTCGGATACAGTTGTTAAAATTCATTCGGAATCGCCTCCGCTGCGCTCTATCTTGGCTCCGAGCCATTTTGAGTAATGCTTACTAGCATGGGCGTCCATAAGATTATTTTCAGGGGGTAGCAAAATAAACAAAAATTTATTATAAAAGAATTTTAATCATTTAAAACCGAAAGTTTTAGAAAGTTTTAAAAACTTAGGCTGGTGAAACATAAAATGTCTTAAAAAAATTTAAGCAGTCAAGAACCGGGGGGGGGGGGGTAGATGACCCTTTTGTCCACCCCTTGCCCCCAATGGACGCCCATGATTACTAGCTAATAATATCTCTTAGGCCTTCCAACTCAAAAATATGCTAATTTGAAAGGGTGGATATAACTTTTTTCTTTGATATCTCTGGGGGTCTCTCAACCGTCCAAACGGTGCTCTTAAAAACGAGGTAAGGTGAAGAAAACACAACTAATGGTGCTTTGCGAAATTCTACCCACCGACCGTTAGTGTAGATAAATCTGCACGTACCATCAACACTATGCGTAAATAAAGGTCAAAATTTTATGAAAATACCAAACTTTAAAATCAATTATTAGCTAAACTAATCGCTATACAACATTTTTTCATATCTAAAACGATTTATTTTAATGATTTCTATCAGATTCCGTTGTGTTTTCTTTCATAAATATTATATTTTTTAGTCTTTATAGAACGTGTTACAATATTTTGACATCAGGGTGTCACAAATTAAAGTCTGGCATTTTAGTAGGTAATCAATAGATTTTTTCAAT
Organism: Rhagonycha fulva; assembly: GCA_905340355.1. NCBI lineage: Eukaryota > Metazoa > Arthropoda > Insecta > Coleoptera > Cantharidae > Rhagonycha > Rhagonycha fulva. Next base: position 13,390,025 of record HG996558.1, read on the forward strand.
ATTTTTTGATGTCACCATCGACGATGGCGCTCCAGTGCTGTCTATTTTTAATCTTTCTGTATAAAGACTCAACTTCACTCAAAGTGTTTGCTTTTATGGTTAATTTAGGTTTTAACCCTTTCTTAAAAAAGATATCGAATTACAGCTCTGTGCTCAATAATTTCCATTTTTATGCAATTCACTTAAGTGAATGACTGAGCTAAATCTTTAAGATGTTGGAGAAGACGAACGTTTTAATACTTACAATCACAAATTTTGAGATTTATACATGGAAAGATAGGCGTAAGCCAAAACTTTTGTTCTATTTCAGGATTGAATTTTAAAAAATCATAATAAGCAAAACATGGGAAGAACTGCTTTCTCACGTTGTTGATGGTAAACGATAATACGGAGCAGCATTTAAGATTAGACCATGATACCATAATTACGGAAATTGATTGGAACTTAGATTTTAACACACTTTCTGGACAAGATGTTAGCTGAATCTTGAGTAGTACAAAAGCAAAGATTTTGCAGTAGTATTCTTAAATTTTAAAGACAAAGACTTGCATGAGCACTATGGCAGTAATAAAGAAGATACTCAGAACAATCAAAACGACTAAAATTAAAACATTACCCATGAAAATATTTACAATTGACCCAATATTAACCCAGCACTGGTCCAATGGTGGTCACCACTGGGAGATTGTTGGCTTCCAGTTTTGATCCAGTGCTGATTACAGGCAACGTATCGGTAAATGATACTAGTCCAGCATTGGCCATCCATTGTACGCCAAAATTTAGACTGAGCGGTAAACATATTTGGCCCAAAGTCGGTTTAAACATTAGCTGCCAACGACTGGTTGCCGGTATTAAGCCGATACTGGTTCAGCATTGGCCATCCATCTTACCCCGATCCTTAAGCTAAGTACCGGCCAAGCAACGGTAAACAGCTTTGGTTTAAGTTTGGCCTTAGTCTTGGGTGCCAACGGTCGGTTTACCAGTGCTAAGCCAAGCTTTGGCCGTATTGTAAACTTCGGCAATATTTTCTTGGGTATGATTATTTTCACCGTGATTTGTGTAAATTTGTGTTTAGTACCACTTGCTTATAAAGCCCTGACGATTAAGAAGCAGGTGAATTATTATTATTAATTGTTCAAGTGTTTATTTTCTTTTGTCAAACAAAACGTTTTTGTGAATTTTAAAGTGTAATTTAATTTCAACGAAGATTAACCATTGTGCTTCTTGAAAACAGCACGGCTTACAACCGATTACGTTGGAAGACCACAACAAACTAAGCTCAAGCCAGCAAAATGACAACCACAAAGTTGTATTGGTAATTGTGCGTATATCCTGGAAAAGGTTAATGTCAAACTTTCGAATTATACATGGGATGAATTACTTTGTTGAAACCTAGTAAATGACGCAACGATTCTTCCTTATTCAAATCGATAATAAAAAATTTAAATTAGAAAATAAATGGAGAGAAGTGGTTTTATGAAGTGGATGGTGACAGTGAAAAAAGATGAATAGAGGGTGTAGAGAATCAAAAAACAAACTTTCAAAAAAATCGTTTTGATGAACAAAATTGGCGTAGAAGCGAGGTAAAACTTTAGAATCTTAATTAAAGAGTGAACCAAAAAAATATTTAATATAATAACAATTTTTTACTTTAATAAAATAAATACATACATACAACATAAACAACATACAAACAAATATTTAATATAGTAACAATTTTTTGCTTTAATAAAATAAACACATTATTCAATTTAAATTTAACGAGGTTCACGGTGTTTTCCAATGTGTCAGAAACGTTGCCTAATTATGTTATAATTATTTATTTATTATATTTAGTTACGTTAGGACCTTTAATTTAGTAAAGTGAAACTGTAAAGTTTAATGAATAGGTAAAGTTAGCATTTATTGGGTTCGTGGGTAATACCAGCTTAATTGTAAAATATGTATCGTTTTATTCACGAATATCAGACGATATAATACTTACAATGAACTGCAAAACTTTAAGCTCAAAATAGACAACTTAAATGACATTCTATCAAATAGGATGATTCAAGCTGAACCTCATCACCTTTGGATATAGTAGTGAGAAATCGATGATAAACAAAATTAAACTATAGCAACTGTGCTGAATGCACTATTATGGTAGCAAAAGGTTTTGCTATCCTAAAATAAAGCAGAAGGAAGTTTTTCTATAGCATTTTCCTCTATAAAATTAGAAATTTTTTTTTTAAACTACGCAAAGTTTTTAGTGCTATTATCTATGATATACTGAGTTTAGAGGGCGGTGTTCTGAATGCAAAGTAAGCGGAAATCTTACGCGGTCGGGGTAATTAACTACAGACGCAATAAAAAATTATTCCGTATTACATATTACTCGAATCTGTAAGAATATTTCTTACTAACTTTAAAGCATCTGCCACAACATCATTAATATTAACAAGTAAAAGTGATAAAGAGATGAAAATAATGATAGCGCCTTATTTGAAGTACGCAAAGAGGACATAAAACCTGGTAATCGACAATTAATTTAAATGCGTTTAAAGTTGAAATGTATTTTTAATCCGCTTTTAGGAATGACGTTTGATATATCAGACAGGATAAAAGACAGAATAGAATAAAATAGGCATTTCAGGATTAGAAACGTCAGCAATTATTAATGGTGCTACTTGTAAAATAAATAAGCTGTTACAAACCCACAACCCTAAAAAAACTATTAGGCCTTTCTTTTTATTTCACTTCGAGTGTCACAAATTCAAAAAATGCATTTATTTAAACGAGTCCTGTACTACAGAAAAAAGCTTTTCGGTTGGAAGCAAGCCAGGCCTCGGGGTTTCTTTTATAAATTTTACGCTTGTTAAATTTTCTTTCCATAATTTTTATTCTTATTAGAAAATGTTTGATATGTTGATGGAGTAACTATTATATTGAATGAGTGTGCGGCGCTGGCGTACTTGGTTATGAGGGCTTTCTCTGTTTCAGTGTCGGATCCGTTTCCGAATCGCCCGCTTCACTTGGTGCTTCAAACGCTTGAACTTGAAAAACTTTTCAAATTATAAGTAGAATTTAATTAAGAAGATAGTTAGAAGTTCCGGATCAATTTTTAGGAGAAAAAAAAGTTTTGAAAATAATAGAAAAAATTCAAATTTCAAAGTTTTAAAATGTTCGAAACAAGTGAAAATAAATTGAAACGCGGATAGAATTATTTGTGAATAAAAGTAAATTATCAATCAAACCAGAAACTTTGAAACATTTTTCTGAAACTTTGCGATAGTGAAAGTGAACTTGAACTTTCAACAGAGATAGATGGAAAGACATACTTTACATTCGCAAATGGAAAAATTTATATATTACTAAGGTACTTTTCGCTTAAAATTTGAATATTCCTGTGCGCTTAATTTTGTTGCAAAAAATTTAATTTATTCGCTAATTTTAACCCTTGCAACGATGATTTCCGTGTAAATATTCAAAAAAGTTCTTTGAAGTTCAAAACTTTTTAAATCGAAACCGGAATTTTTTTTCGCATTAACAAATTAGTAGACATTTTTTTTTGCTTCTTGAACAAAGAAATTAAGAAAGTAAAAGTGTGCTCTATTATTTTAGACTTTAGTAATTTGTCTTCGGCTAAATGGTTAAACTGTTTGCTTTGGTTTAAAAAAATAGTGCAAGTTAAAAAAAGCACACAAAAATTTTACAAAGCTTAAAAAAAGCTTAATTACTAATTTTTTGTTAGAAAATTGAAAATTGTACAATTCACCGATCCACTGATTTACATTTTCGAACTGAAAGCAGAAAATTGTAATTACCACGCACTGGTGGCAATCAAAAACGCAAATTTGATATTCGTCAACTTTTTGTCCGAAATAATCGAAAATTTAAAAATTAATTAATTATTCGCATGCTGAGGTGTTTATACTATTAAAAACCAACTCAAAATTTTATCTTGATTTAAAATCAAACCTCAGATACGCAGTATTTTTTTGTAATATAAAGAAAAATTTAATTTTAAAATAATTTATTATAAAATAGACTTTCTTTGTAGGTACGTAATTGAAATGAAAATTTTGAATAATTTTTAAATTTAATTGAAAAATGAATTTTGTTGCGATGCGACGCAAGTTTGAAACTTTAAAATTTAAAATTAGTTGAAATTGAACACTGAAAATTATTTACTACCCCACCTCCTGCCGCGCCCCGTATTTTCTGTAATGATGTAGATAAAATTTCTTTTAATAAGTACTAATTCATTAAAACAAAAATTCTTATCGTAAGCGAAATCGTCCGAGCTTAAATTAATTTTAACCGCATAAGCATCATTAACTTAGGGGAGAGTGGGGTATATTGTGACTGCAAACTTTAATATTTTTTTTTCTTTTAAGCTTAATTATTAATACTTTCAGTATCATTTGGATTTTGGACTTTATTGTCCACATTGCTTGTGCTTCTTCTAGATCGGTTTTGAATAATATTGGCTCAGGATTAACCCAATTCATACAAAATGTATGAACGACTTTTAATTTTAAGTACCTACTACATTTTTAGTTTTTACTAACTAAATCGTAATTTTTGCACAGTTACATTAAAAAGTACCACGCCAATCAACCCCCTTCGAATATAAAGCAACCAACCCCATACCACATTATAGAGATATATTTTACTTTTAGGCTTACAGTAACATTTCAATAAAAGTCTATGTGTACATAAACTTTAACTTCGTCCATAACAAAAAATCTAAAAGACAAATAAATTACTTTGCTTACTACTTCAAATCCACAAAACTAATACCACTTACTATTCAATGTAAGATCAATAAAAAGTTTGTTTTATTAACTTGCAAAGATTTTATTGAAGTATCATATGATTTTGTTTTCAATTCTAAAACGAACAAATAAAAACTGGCAAAGTGCCTGGTCTATACTGTTCAAACTGTTGAATAGAAGGAGCACTCAATATGATCAAAGTGCATCTTGAAACTAGTACTACAAGAAAAGTTTGGAGAGTCCTTCGTAAACAGTTCGAATCCAAGGAATGCAAGTTACTTCCTAAATTTTTTAAGGGGTAATTTTAAAATTTACGATACTATTCAATTTGAGCAGCCATTTTGCTCTTTATTTGCCAAAATATTTTTCACTTTTGGGCTAAAGTAACGAGGCTATGCTTTTTAGCAATTATCCTGTAGATATCATAAGAATTTTCAATAGGTAATACGTAAAATGGAATCTATCTAATTTTGCATTAAGAGAAATGAAGAAATTGTTCGACCTTATAATATGATAATAATATGATCTAAGAATTTTACTGCTTAAAATTAAAAAAAATTAATAAATAATTTTAAGAAAATACTGCTAATAAGGCAAATCTGCTTTACAGGTAAACATATAAAAAAAATTTGAGTCTAGCTCCGCCCTTAATAATAATACTAACTACAAAATTAAATTATTCTATATAACAATGCTAGAAATCTCCTCCTCCTTTCTCATTCTTGTAATTTTTAGACGAGCTTCTAATTGAGCCATTCATTAAATGCCAACAAAAAACAGTTTGACAATCTAAAAAAAGTTTACTAAATGAACACATGTATCTGATTTGACCCAATCATTCCGAAATAGAGCAAAGGCCAAACAATCACATCAATAACTCACTAAATCAACTTTTTTACATTCTTCTATATTTAGACATTTTTAGGGAAAACAAATTTAGGGTAGGACAGCCCACGGACCGACAACCCGCGGGGAAATTTCCCGGTGGGCTCATCAGCCCCTACTTTTCATTAATATTTTATTAAATTAAAGCTTTTCTGGAATTTGAACCTTATATATTCAACAAATTGTGTAGGTGATGTCAATGTTTCTTAATTTAAGTTGTCATGTGTTGTACAAACTGCGTTAAAATTTAAATCATTAAAACCTGATTTCCTTAATGTTTCCTCACTTGACCAAATTATGAAAAAGTAATTCTTCTTGTGTCTTTCCAATTTAAATTTTGCGGAATAGTTTATCAATTTCAATATTTCATCTGCTGAAAATTTTAATCAAATCCTTTTTTTTGTTTCTTTTTAGAATAAAATTTTTTATTATTTTTATTCCTTCTTCTTTTGCTTCTTGACAGATCCACCGCATCGTAACCATTAATTTTAATATTACATAGTTGGCAAATTACTAATTTGCCAGCGCCTTCCGAGAGGATGAGAAAGCCATAATGAAGTTGAATAAATTTTGCAACCGGGCTGGGGATCAGACCTATGGTTTATGGCCTAGAGTCCGGTCCTTGTCCTGTTCACCTATATATAACTAAAAAAATTTGCAATAGAATTTAAAAAAAATGTAATCCTAATAACAACGGTAACCATGGTAACCAACCACCCGCTAGGTAAAACGCATATTACATACTTACTGCTTTTAGATTTATCTTAACATTGTTCACAGGCGCAACTAAGGTTAAAAGTTTGGGAAAGCTAAAAAAATTAAAAATTTTTTTTTAATATTAGCCATTAAAAACTAATAATTTTAAGACTTTTTTTGGGGAGCTAATTATGATGTTAGAGGACATAGCCGACCCAGTCCTTTCCTAGTTGCGCCTATGACATTGATTTATTAAAATAAAAATTATTATTAGCGCATGTGCAACTTTATATAAACATTTTACTAAAAACTTCAAGAAGATTATCAAATTACTAAGAAAATAAAAGACTTGCAGCAATCAATATTTTTAAAGTTTTAACTCGAAATCAAAATTTAAAAAAATGGGGAGAACAAATTCTATTTTATATTTTTATTTAAAATGTTAAATTATTAACTCATTGATATTAAATAAAAACTTTAATTATATCAAGTTATTAAAAATTAAAAAATTAATTAAATTGTTTATTTAGCTTTTAGAGGATTAATTGATCAATTTAATTAATTTTTAAATTTTTAATAACTTGATATAATTTAAGTATTAATATTATTTACATTTTTATTTCTATATATTTATAATTATACTATTTTATTGGGTCTTTGAGGGTTAGAGAGCAACAAAAGTCATTTTTGCTCATGAGGGGCTCACGAGCTTTTTCTCTTCTCTTCAAGACGTCGCAAAATACAAAAACGGTTAAGAAAGGTTACCCTAGACTAGAGGTATAGCAAACTTGCAGTGCTATTGCATAAAAAATATAAAAAACTGATTGGAAAACCGTGAGAATCTGAGGTGTAAAAAGAGTTCATATCTGAGGGTTTTTCAGGTCCCATGGCAATTCCCAGATAATCTTTTTGAGGAAATTAATCTACATGTACATAATTTTAACGCATTTTTTAAAAGTTTTTTCATTTTTAAAGCCTCTTAACTATACTCCTGAGACCCATTAAAATTTCAAAGTTTAAGCTTAACTCTTGTGGCATAATACGAAAGAAACTTGGAAATGGTTGATTTAGAAAAGAAAGTTGTGCTTTTGTCGTGGATTACTAATATAAATTTTTTTAATCCTAATTTAACGATAATTCAAGAAAAGAAACTATTGCAACCACGGTAACCATGGTTACCATAATTACATCTAATCTTTTTTCGTATTAATGCATATTTAGATTACCCAATTCTGAGAAATATTCCATGTCCCCCAGATCCGCCGTCTTTTTGATTATTTCTTGGAAACAAATGGGTAAGAAAATTGATTTAAAAAATAAGAAAATGTAATCACGGCAGCTAAGGTTACCATAACTATACCATAGCCAAGGTTAGGTACATTTCCATTTTTTTTTTAATTTTTATTCTTACATGGATGACCGGGGGCTGCAAGATAAACAATAGAAACATTTCGTAAAAAAAATATTACCATGGTATGGCTATAGCAACCATGGAATTCGTTCCAATAAAATAGTTAAATATGCCGTGGGCTGGATGCTAAACAAAGAGCACAATTCTTGAACCACTTAAGATATATCTAAAGTATTTTAACATTCAAATGGGTAATCAAAAGTGAGGAAGAACTGAACCGAACAGAACTAAACTGAACATGACAGTTTGATTATTACAATTTTAGCATATACTGGTTTTTGTTAATCCATTCATGCGCGTTATTATAATCAAAAATCCTTTTTTCCAGGTACACTCATCTTTTAAAACCCAAATTTGGGAAAAGCTTTGAAATAGACCCTCGGAGCTGGAGCACAAAAAAAAGCATCACAAAGAATTGCACCGCTTCACTGCTCCAAATGATTATTTTATTATTATAAATTTAATAAAAAAATTATAATGTAATTTAAACAAATGTTTTAAATTACTTTTATAAGTCGTAACAGCCGCTATAATAATCATTTTGTAATTTTTAATGGATTTTAATCCTTTCAAATTATTCCTAATAATCCTGTTAATTGAACGGGTAAAAAATTTTAAAATGCTGATTGGATTGTAACGGTTAAATGAAGGAAATTGTTTAAAATTTAAATTATTCAAACAAATTTTCTGGATTTTGATTGCGTTTTTCGTTTTCGTTTTCATAAAAAATTACATTTCAAAAAACGTAATTTTGAAAAGATGTAATTCGACTTAAATCTTGAAAACCGAAAATTTGAATTTACGAGTGTACGGAATAACAAACTCAGGTCGAAAAGTTCATTAGGTTCTTTTCTGTGACAAAATAAACATAAGTTCATAAAAAACATATACAGTTGACTTAGATACGTTCTTTGTAACAATTGAATGAGTGCAAGATTTAAAACATTTGGTATCAATAATTCAAAATTGTAAACGTATCAATTAAAAGTTCTTTTTACCAAACTCCAAAAAATGGTATTTAAAAAGCCGGGATATTTAAAAACCAGAACCTGCTTACTTGCTAAAATTTTCCTGAGGTACATTTATGCCAACGGATACGAGTAGTATGTTTTTTAGGTTAAGATGTTGTCAGTTGCCCAAGTATTTACGTCAAGCGCACGTACCATCAACAAAATGCAATTATTTTATAAATTAATTGTCTTTACTTTAAACGTTTCATTTTAAAGTTACTTACGGATATTTAAAAGTAATTTGATTTTGATTTGAAGTAACTGTCACGACAGAATTAATTTCCAATTAATCTTCAATTACTTGCTTAGAGACACCTTTTTTTATAAGTGTGAGGTATTTAGTTATCTGCATTGTTACAATTATAGCTACTATTACATTTTATTTTGTGGAAAATCTATTAAGTAATCAGATTAGAAAATTATACAGCCCTACGACATTAAAGGTCGGCCGCATTATAATGCCACAAAATTTATGTTAAAAAAATTATGAATGAAAATGAATAACACGTAAACCGCACATTACGTTTTGTATCGTATTTATAGATAAACCATTTTATTTAAGTATCGGCATCAAGGAATTGTTAATGAAAAAAATCCAAAATAAACGAATTCATACACATCAATAAAAATCTCGAAACTGTCCAAGATTAGCACCTACGAGCATCAAGTTCACAGTTAAGTAACGTCACGGCTACAGAAAACTGCAGGGTGGTGGTTAGCTTAGCCTACGGCTTGGTATCCAACTCAAACTGGCAGATGCACAAGACTAAATGTCAAAATATGTAACTGCTACCTTTATCAACTGCGGCATACATGGTGAAATACAGATAAAAATGTTGTATGAAAAATAAAAACAAAAAAATACTTACATAATAACGTCAATATTTTAATCTTTCTTTCAAACGGCAGTAGGAAAAAACCTGTGTGAAACGTATAGGAAAAGTGGAATAAATGTCTATTTAATATTGGAAATTTTATATCTACTTCAGAAAATGTACTTTTCTTTATTTCTTGCACAAATAGCTCTTTGTTTTTTTTTCAATATTAAAACTGACTTTTACAGGGCTTTAACTTAATGTTTTTATTAACTCTGTCCTGTACGTATTATTAAAACGGCGACTTTTCAAGCTCTAAGTTGTTTACAGAATTTTTTTGATTTTTCTAAATATCTTCTGAAAAGGATTTAATAACACAATGACTGACCTAATAAATCCGAATATAAACCAAGACTTGAGTAAGTTTAGGAAAAAACCATCTTTTTGTTCATTTTAGGTTAAAAAAAATTGCTATCTGAAGATTACATATTATGGAAGAGATGGTACTCCTGGTTAGCTACTCGAACGAATAAAAAAAAATGCAAAAAAAGCAGCTTTAAAAATATATTAGAAAATAATCATTTACTAATTGCTTTCACAGATCAAAATAACCAAATTTAATTTGTAATTTGTTGGAGGTTGCTTTTTTTGGGGTAACTCATATTTTTTGAAGCAGTCATTTTGTTTTTGTAGTTTAGGTTTCAATTAGAAAGCAAAATATTAATTATTGAGTACCGTCAGAAGTAAAAATAAATTATTTCTGTTGATACCATTTTTTCCGAATGGGAAGCGGGTCAGAGGAAATAATACTACGTGAGGTTTTAAAATTATTTCATTTTTTCAATTAAATATGCACTTTAATCTTTCTGTTACTAAAATCTCTAGCTTTCTATGTAAATATTTTGTCAGAATACTAAAACCGTTAAAAAACTAAACTATTTTTTATGTTGCTTTTCCACAATTTTAATTAAACGGTAATTTGTATGCTTTTGTTATTTTAAAATTTAAATTTTAATTGCTAATTTTACGATCAAATTTTTGTTTCATCGGTAATAAATTTATCCGTGATGTAAGCTGCAAGCTTCGTGTCACGTAAGCATATAATTTCTTTTCAATAAATTAATATTGACGTAGGGCGTAGGTAAATGATGAATTGTATTTTAATTATTTTATATTTCAATGAAAAGGTGTTCAGGTTATTTGCCTCTTAAATGGTTAAAATTATGCATTAGTGCTAAAAATTATATTTAATAAATATGGAGTGGATTCTACAAGTTGTCCTACAAATTAGGTGGGCTCACTTATCTCATTTGTAAATTATACGATTTTTACAGGTCCATAACATTAATTAAATAGTTTAATTTATTTGCTTATAAATTTTAGATAATATAAGAATTACAGTAATAACAGACCAGCACGCTGATGCTTTTCCTCCTCCTCCTGCTCCAGAGTGTCATTTTTTTAGGACACGCAACGCACGTATCAACTTAAAATTACTTCCCCTGGAATCGAGTTGCACGCCAATCAAGTTTCCAACCTTGGCAAGCTGCCCGTCCGTGGATGGGCTTTTCAATTATTTGATAATTCTACTTATCATCATCGTCAGAATCAGCTTGTAAAGTCATTTCAACTTTCACATGCGACTAAGTACCCTCAGAAACAAAGCCATTTGAACTTTTTTAACGATTTATTGTGTAGAATCCATTCCAACATTGGTGAAACCTAATTTTTCGTAGAGATAAAATAAGGTGTAGATTTTGTAATATATAACCAATTAATAGAAAAATTTCATGAAAACTTTTCTTTGTTTCTTTAATAAAGTTAATTATGTTTGCATATAACTTTTGTGCTTTTTTTTTCAAATACTTTTTCCAATTTCATCTAAAATTTCTTTCCAATATCATCAGAACGTTCTCTCATTGTTTTTTCTACTTATTGGAAAGGTAAGTAAAGAACGACTTTCTGTTTTCAATTTTTTTTAATGCCCCTTCTCGTATAAGAAACTTAATCCAAAAAAATCATATCCACAAATTCAATATTTGATAAGCGTTATGTGTACAGTTAATATAACTGTTTCAACGAAACGAAATTGAATGTAAAAATAAAAAACACGCTAAAATAACTACTTTTAGTTTTCCTATCAGTTCTTGATCTTGAAACTTTCCTGTACTAATTTGATTACTCGAAACAGATTGGTATGGTTTCAAAGTCATTAAAATTGAAACGCCAGTCTATGTTTGCATTTCAAAAACTAAAAACTTTTTGTTTGTCTTTTGACTTAATTACTATTGACAACATTTTTACTCGAAAATAAATTCCAGAGAAAGTTCAAGATGTTGCCTTCTATAACATTTACGATTCATCTGCCCAATAGCAATCATTTTTGTAAATTATATTACATGAAAATGAAAGCAAAAATTTCTTTCTCAAATTAAATTAAATTAAATTTAAAAAAGATTCCTTTCAAAGCGCATTTTTTGTAGCTTACCGTTCGAGTTCTCATTAGAGAACCATAAAGATAACCCATAATGCCATGATATAATTTGTTTTTATTTCTTCCCGTGAGTGCAATTTTGGCTATAAAATACCTTTTGTTATGGGTCCGGTACTTTAGAACGTGATTTCTTAAACGCACATTTTTTTCCAAGTATTTTCTAATATCAACATTTTTCTGTTACTTTATTTGAGAAACGCTGAAAAGAAAACATGTTAAAAAGTAACAAATAGTCGATCCTATAAATGAAAATGTTTTTCTTTGCTATTAAATATCACAAATTTTTAATTTTAAATGCGAAAGTTTTTAAACCTCAAATTAAAATTTCCATTTTGCTTGCAACTTTAATTAATAAATTTTACCTTATTTTAACCTTCCTTAATTACTTACTTTTCTTCCACTTAATTTTAATTTAAATCTTATTTACAACTTAGTTTTCTGCAACCTTTTTCAACTAAATACTTCAATTTTCAATAACTCATTTATATTCCTACTTTTAATTACTTCGCATTTCTTTTTAAATTTTGCGTATTCGACGGTTTTGATAATTTTAATGACTAAATTTAAAATTTACGGCATTGAACGTGGTAGGACAAAATTTAATAGTTGTCATTAGTACCTAATTATTAAAATTTAACTCACTTTTCTTCAGCAGAAGCCTCCATTCTAATTTTAACTCATCTTTATCCGATCATCTTCAGAGTTGTGCCTGAACAAAAACTAAAAATATCAGGAGTACAGAAACACTTGCAGCTTTCGAAATGTTGATAAACAATATCAATGGTCGAAAATAAAGAAAATCTTAAGCGCCATTACAGTTAAACTCAATTTATGTTCACATCATGGACTTAGAAAGATAGGACCAGCAACTCCCTACCTGAAAGCTTAAAATTTGCAAGCTCTTAACCGTATGGGTTCATCACTTCAACCGCTAGGATCGCTGAATTCCTGTTCCAGAAATACGATTTAAATTCAAATTCAAAATTATTAATTAAACCAATATATGAAAATAAAACATTAAAGATTGAAAATATATTATATATTTAAAACAGTAATGCATTTTTCATTTTATTCAAACTACAAAGGATTAAAGGCGTATTTTCGCGAGGGCACCGGTTAGTACCGGTTGGTTACTTTTGGTCATCTTTGGTTAGTCCCCCACCACAATTTTATAAATTAACCGTTGTTGTCGCGAAAATGCAAAAAGTTACTTTTGGTTAAAAATATAAATGAAAACTAACCAAACTTTTGTAAAAATGTAAACAATAGTTAAACAATGATTTATTTCTTCGTTGTTAGCTTTTATTTATTACTTCTAAGGACTAGTCTTTTTAATGATATTAAAATTTATATAAAATTTAAAAAAATATCGTCAACGGTGCTGTTATATCGTTAATTAACATTGCATTATTTGCAAAAAATAGTAGATAAAATAAAATTTCTTGTTATTAGCAGTCAGAGAAAAAATGGCACTGATGATGAAACTGAAGTAAGATAAATTTCAGACCATACATTTTGGTTAGAATAATTTCATGAAATAAATTTATTTTTTTGTTCATTCTTTTCAAATTGAAGTAAACAATAATAAAAAATATTTGTTAAAACCAAAACAGTTCTATCGAGGTAATCATATAGCAATGATATTATGTAGAACTACACATAAAACTGGAAGAAAATAATAAGACAAAAGAGGAAGGTGGAAGCAGAAAACATGCAGTATAAATACTAATAATTGAGTTGTTGATATTTTCTTTATATTATTTTAAATAAAAAACATTTCATTTTTTGAAAACTTTCTTGAAATTTTGAAGCTGTTCCAATATTTCTCAGTGGCTATTTTGAATAACCAACAATCCTTGTAAATGCAATTACTATTTACATTTTTTAGTTTGTCAGAAGTTCTATCGAGGTTATCATATTCCTTCTCCGATTGATGTTCCTATAATAATATCTGCAATGAGAAAATTATATTAGTTTAATAACTGTAAGATTTAAATTTTATTAATTTACCTGGGTATAGATACTGATGTTAGGAAAGAGTTATTAGTACCATACTAAAACCCACATGTTTGTGTATTATGTAAATTTATTAAAGAGTTGAAATGGTTCTTCATCGTGACGGTAATTAATTTTTAATAATTTTTTCTTACATCAAAATTAAAGCCACGTTTGACCATTTTTCCAGATTGATCCATGTTAAATCGTAACAATAAATAAATTAATGTTTTTAAGTTTAGTTGTCCTTATAAATTTTTTCTCGAATTGCTACCTACAATTTATTTCTAATTTAGCTTTAATTTTTTTTAAGAACAATTTATCATATTTGTACGATAAAAACAACATGAATCGTATACATAATCCTAAATATTTTCCAATTTTGATACAATAATCTTCTATAACCTCACACTTCGAACCACTTTGAACATAAGAACTGCAAAAAACTTTAAATTGTGGCGCGTAAATTGTATGACCGTAGAAGTAACCACCGATTTCGAGCGGTCGTCTTTGGTTATCTTTGGTTAGGTAACTTTTTAACCAGAAACTACCTCCCCTCTAACCGTTCCTCGCGAAAACGACAGAAAAAGTAACCGGTTACTTTTGGTTAGTTTTGGTACCTCGCGAAAATACGCCTTATGTTCGGTAAAGAAATTTGACAGCTGTCAACAACGCGCATGCTTGGAATAGTGATAAAAATTAAAAGAAATTTTTATAAAATAATCGAAATTATATAATTTCTTATTAAATAGTACGTATTTTATTATTTAAAAAAACTTTATATGTATGAAAAAGTAAGTTTTGTAATGAAAATAATTTGAAAATAAAATATTCAAATGAATATTTTGGAACAGGAATTCAGCGATCCTAGCGCTAGAAGTGATGAACCCATACGGTTAAGAGCTCGCCATTTTAATCTTAGTTGCTGGTCCTATCTTTCTAAGTCCATGGTTTACATTAATTATGGGTGGTCAAGGCTGAACAAGGATACGATGAACACATTAATTAGACATTGATTAATAATTGTAATAAACTTTATGCACTTGTAATTTGGTTTGTCTTTAATTTTTATTTCATAACATTCTTCAATTTAACCTTTTATTTTCTTTTATGCACATGCATCACTGGTCCAGTGGTAGTGTCAGCAGTTCAGTGCAATTACAATTACGTCATTCAAGTGCCACCTGTTAATTGTGTTTTATTGGAGTGCCCTCAAACTACTTCTTATTTTAAAATTCACGACTACGCTACCGCAACGAATTGAGGGTTAGCCTAAAACATCCTGGCTACACAAACTAGAAAAATTCCCTCCGGATTGCGACATATTCTGGTTTTTGTTTTGGGTAACCCTCTCATTTGGGGTTGCTCTACAAAGCAGTTTTTGTTTCAGTATCAAAAATAAAAGTTAAAAGGCAGCATAAATATAAATTTTGTAAAAAATCTGTAAGGTCGAGCCAAGCAAAATTATCTCCAGGTGATCTCATAAAAGAATAAAACCTTTACTACCACATATAAAAATTGAAATTATCGAAACACATTGAGAGCGTTTAAATACTTAACCGGAGTGATACGGTTACTAGAGTTTGTGGCACCCTCTAACAGATTTTTGGTGAAAGTAAAAGTACAGTTTTAATTATGCTACGATAAAATCTTAACAAAAAATTGTTAGAGAGCGCCATGAACTATAATAACCTCGTCGTTTCGGTTAGCGATCGAATGCTCCCATAATGACAATTTTATGTAGTAATATTAAAGCTAAAATTATAAACGTCGAAAGTAAACATAAATACCTCAGCTACGATAAAATGTTTTACATACTCACAAACTCAACATCAAATAAGCTAATATTTTATTTAAAATTGTTTGTGGTTATAAAAAAACTCTGTAAAACAAAACAAAGGAATTCTTTCTACCATTAACATAAACATAAATACCATTACATAAAAGATGTTATAAGCTTTAAAGATGGATAACGCTATACAAATTTATATGCATGCTTTTTCTATACTCATTTTCAGATGTCGCTACTGATTTTAAAATTAACAAATAAACTCATGATATTTTAAAAAAGAGTAACCCAAATCAGTAGCGCCATTTGAAAATGAATATAAAAAAAGCATGCATATAAATTTATATAGCGTTATCCATCTTTAAAGCTCATAGCATCTTTGGTTAAACCTTAAAAAATCGAGATGTTTGAGAATTTTCTACAAAAACCATTCTAAAGTTCCATACTAAAAAATACAAGTTAAAGACAATAATTTTTATTTTTAGTTTTTTCTAATCAATCACAGCAGAAAATAACAGAAAACATAACAATAAAAAGGTGTTCCAAAATTCATAAAAGATTTTAATTTTGCGCCATTTGTACAGTAAAACGTTAAAGTGTTGTTAGTGAAAAAAAACAGCGTCGAAAAAGCAACGCGTTTTTATTGTTACGCAATATTTTAAAATTAATAATGGTTTAGCAGCTACAGTTATAATTTTTGTATAAAATTGTGGATGTGGTTTCAACAAGACGGTGCCACGTGTCATACAGCCCAAGAAACAATTCAATTATTTTATAAGTCATTTCTTGGTAAAAATGATAATTAGTCACCCAGATCATGCGATATAACGCCGTTGGATCTTTTTTGGGTTTTCTTAAAGTGTAAGGTTTATGTCGATAAGCCCACAGTCACTCATGTTTTGAAAAAGGAAAGTAAGCGCTGTATTAATAAAATTCAGCCACGTTTATGCAAAACAGTTAATGGTAAATTAAAAAAATTAAAAAAAAAAACCAGCAAAGCCGTAGAGACCATATATCTAATATGCTACTCCATACATAACCCTATTGGGATATCCAGCTAAGAAAGACGCTATCTAGCGGTGAATTTAAAACTTCAGCTGGAGACATAACTTTCATTTTTAACTTTATATTGTAGTCTTATTTATATTAGTAATTACATTTTACAAGGGTAGGAAAATGGATGTTTTTCTTTTTATTCAAAAAAGTTTGATGAAGATCAAAACACAACACAACAAGAAAACCAATAAATAATTTGCTGTTTGATTTCAGAAGGGGCATTTGCCTAAAACAAAGGTTAGTCTAAAATAAATGCGGACACCCTGTATATATCAATGCCATACGAGCGCCACGTGACAACATCGTAAGATAAGGCAGTAGAAGGAGGGAGAGGCTAACATGCGGGCATTCGACGATTAGACGTTGGCGAGTTATATTGTAATATTGTGTGTTAAATATATTATTATTCAAAAGTAGTAGTTGTTGTTAGTAATTGCACCCCAAGACTACATCAGAAGTGGTAGTAATCATGCCCAAACAGAAAAGCAGACGTTCTAGTTCTTATAATAGTGTAAGTGATAATGACCACGTTGTTCGAAAATCAAAAATAAAAAGACGTTACAAATCAGACGTAGAAGTGATAGTTATAGTGATAATTCCAACTCAAGTGCGAAGAAAAGACTTACTGCATACAGAACCAAAAAAAAAGGAAAGAAAAACAAGAACTCCAACGACAACCTCTCCAAGAGAAACCATGCCAACTGCCATAACTGAGAGTACGAATAAGATTTTGGTAGCGATTGTTCGTTAATTGCAAGGAAATTAGTTAATCGGTTTGCACTAGAAATTAAACAACTTGAAGAAAATGTGGTATTAGCAGGATTTTTAGGCAATACTACAACCGTTAATTCCTATGTTTAGACAACAGTAACTATTGATGACGTCATGCTTGACATAATTTTGTATGTTTTAAATGTTGAGTCACTAAAGACAGATTTATTAATAGGCAGAAATTTCACTGAAAACAAAAATATAATGTATTACCGTATTGACGACAACTTGATTTTTCAAAACAGATCTGATATTTTTAGTCACATTAAAACAGGAACGTTAAATGCAATACAAAAAGAACATTTACAACAAATATTAAAGAAATACGAGAATTGTTTCTTTACATCAATGAAAAATTTAAAACAAACACATTCTGTAGCTATGAGCATCGAATTAATGAATCCTACAACAATAAAACACCGACCATATAGATTAGCTGAGGTTGACAAACTTAAATTACGCAATATTGTTCAAGAGCTTCAAGATGCAAAAATTATTCGCAAAAGCAACTCTGCATACGCCAGTCCAGCATTTTTGATAAACAAAAAAGATAACCAAAAACGCTTGGTTGTTGATTTTCGAGCATTAAATAAAGTCACAAAGAAAAAGCAGTTTCCAATGCCAATTATTGAAGATATTATAAACAGTTTGTCAAATTGCAAATATTTTTCTAACATAGACCTTGCGGCCGGCTATCACCAGATTCCTATGACTCCCGAATCAATTCAATACACAGCGTTTAGTACACCCGAAGGTCATTTTGAATATTTACGCTGCCCATTTGGATTATGTAATGCGCCAGCATGCTTTCAAGAAATGATGAATGAAATTTTTTCGCCGCTCCGAACTTACAATGTCATTCCATATTTAGATGATATTCTGATACCATCTCAAACGGTGGAGGAAGGTCTTCATTTACTAGACCAGGTTTTGAAGATAGTGCAAATGCATGGACTAACGGTAAAAATGTCAAAATCAAAATTTCTGGTGACATCTGTTTCATACTTGGGATATGAAATATCATTTAATGAAATATCACCAAGTAAACACAAAATAGAAACAGTAAAAAATTTTCCGGTCCCAAAAACCCAGCATCAATTACGTCAGTTTCTCGGTTTGATAGGATTCTTCCGAAAATTTATAAAAGATTTTGCACAAAAAACGGCGAAATTAACTCAACTTTTAAAAAAAGATTGTCCTTGGAAATGGTCTGAAATTGAAACAAAAATTATTGAAGAACTGAAGAGTCTTATTACGTCAGAACCCATTTTAACGATTTGGAATCCCAATTTCGAAACAAATGTGTACACAGATGCCAGTAGAAACGGACTTGCGGGAATGATCACTCAAATTACAGACACAGGAGAGAAGCCTGTAGCTTTCTATAGTAAACAAACAAGTAAGGAAGAAAAAAATTATCATTCTTTTGAATTAGAGCTTTTAGCCATCATACGAACGGTGGAGAGATATAAGTATTTGTTAACAGGAAAAGAGTTTACTATAATCACGGATTGCAATTCTGTCAAAAGTGCCTTGGCAAAGCAAAGCATTGTTCCGAGAATTGCAAGATGGATCTTGTTTTTACAAGACTATACCTTTCAAATCAAACACAAAGCCGGAACTCAAATGCAACATGTAGATGCATTAAGTAGAAATTTTCAAACAATGGAAGAGGTTGTTCAACATGTATCATTGATATTTGAAGACGATTACTTGCGAGAGGCTCAAGAGACTGATGAAAATATCAAGAAAATAAAAGAAATTCTTTTGTCTGGCGACAATGACAATAATAAGGATATATTTATGGAATACGATCTGCGAGGAAACAAAGTTTATAAAATCACAAACTATGGTAATAGATGGGTAGTACCAAAGAAGTGTAGGTGGCAGGTAGTTAAAAATAACCATGATGATATAGGTCACTTTGCTTTTGACAAAACGATCGACAGATTAAAACAAAGATATTGGTTTCCCAAGATGAGACGCTTTGTTAAAAAGTACATTAATGCATGTCTTCCATGTCTATATCACAAACAACCCGGTGGGAAAAAACCAGGCTACCTCCACTCTTTACCAAAATATGCAAAACCACATCATACGCTACATGTGGATCACTTGGGCCCATTTGTGGAAACAAAGAATGGAAATAAATATTTATTGGTAATAATTGATGGCTTTACCAAATTTGTGTATTTAAAAGCAACACCAGATACATCAAGTAAACACGCCATTCAAGCACTAGATGAAATATTTACAATATTTGGAAACCCAAAGAGATTGATAACAGATGCAGGAAAAGCTTTTATATCTAAAGAATTTAATAATTATACACATAAAGGTGGTATTCGAGTGTTTACTACAGCGGTTGGTATGGCAAGGGGCAATGGACAAGTAGAGAGGGCTAATAAGACAGTATTAGATGCCTTGGCAACAATGGGGGCACCTTTAGATTCTGATTTATGGGATTTGAATCTCAAAAATGTTCAACAAGGAATAAATAGTACCACTCATAGAATTATGAAAACTACACCAAGTGAAGTATTTTTTGGATACAAGATGAGAACTGACAGTGACAAGTGTATAAGTGACGATGATACAAAGGTTATAGATGTAACAAAATTACGAGAGGAAGTAGCAAACAAACTAGAAAATAACAGAGCAGTACAAGATAGCTATTTTAATAAGAAGAGATGTGCACCTAAACAGTTTGCTGTTGGAGATTTGGTGCTGTGTAAAATCAATAGCTTCCCAGCTAATAATAATGAAAGCAAGAAACTTTTACCAAAGTACAGAGGTCCATTTACGATCACAAATGTTTTGCCTAATGACAGGTACAAAGTAAAAGAAGATATTCACTCGTCGAGGACAAACCGCCCCTACGAAGGTGTAGTGGGGGGAGAACATATCAAGCCGTTTACGTTTCAGAAAGTTTAGGTAGTGAAGCAAAGAGCCACGTCGATCGAGGACGATCGTTGTTTCAGGATGGCCGAATGCGGACACCCTGTATATATCAATGCCATACGAGCGCCACGTGACAACATCGTAAGATAAGGCAGTAGAAGGAGGGAGAGGCTAACATGCGGGCATTCGACGATTAGACGTTGGCGAGTTATATTGTAATATTGTGTGTTAAATATATTATTATTCAAAAGTAGTAGTTGTTGTTAGTAATTGCACCCCAAGACTACATAAATAAAAATTTAAATTGTTACATAACACAAAAATTACACCCTATTTTTGTAAAATAAATTTTGCAAAATTGCAGAAAATAAAATTAAGCTTCGAACAAGTAGTGCGTGCATGTGAGTCAAATTCAGTAAAGAGAAAATTTTGAATACCGCTGAAAACGTAATGTTTGGTTATGGTGATCAAAAAAAATGAGTAAAATTTACTTTTGCTTACCTGGTTGATTTAGAGATCTGATCGCATTTCTGAAGCAAGTTTGAGATTGGATTGGAAATCAACTTCAACAACATTAAATTCAGAAGTATGAAATTGCCGTTTGCAACAATAAGAGAAAGGACATCTGGTGAGAAATTGTCTGACTATCAGTTATAATATTCAGAACTTTTCAAAGCTTTTTGGGTTTTATTAAATTATTTTATTTGTAATAATTGAAAGTTAACACATTTACACGTCGGAAATCTAAGGCGAGACTAATTGGTTTCAGTTTTAATTTTTAAATAAACAGTAACTTATACTCAACAATTGTCAATGAGTAAAATTATTTTGATTAGATTACTTTCATTTCGAATTAAATTAATTAGAACAATTAAAATTATTGTTTTCTTTGAAAAATTTCGCCGTTGTGTAAAAGAGCAAATTTGCACCAATCACGACCCTCGGAAAGATGTTCTTAGGGTTTACCACAGTAGCGAGCAGTCTAGATAAAACTCAGAAGAATTTCACAGAAATATCATCGCAATATGTACCTAAAGTTGCGTTTAGATAGCGCGAGTTTGCCTCGCGAATCTGATTCGCGCATCAATCCTCGCGTCGTGTAGACGGTTTTATGGCGCGAATCACGACTCGCGAGGCATATGCACTGCGAGCGGTCGGTAGGTCGGTCTCGACCGCGCGTCAAAGGTGCCTCGCACTTTGATACTCGCGCGGTGTAAACTTCGTGTTGGTGTTTCCATGTTATTCAGATACTGGCGGCTCGCCCTGCATCATGACTCACCATGCATCTATTTGTGGGATGCCTCGCGGGAGTGATGCGCGAATCTTCTTCGCGAATCAGATTCGCGAGGCAAACTCGCGCTATCTAAACGCAACTTAATATTTAACTTTATAATAACAAAATATTAAAATTTAGTAGGTACTGTAACTTGTTTATATTTTATTTGAAAATCCTTTAATGTCTCTAGGACTAGTTAAATTTCCGCCACAGTAGCGCTGCAATCTTAATCTAAAAACTTCATACTAGGTTTATTGTAACTAGCTGAAAACCCGTACAATGTACGGTGACGATTGTGCGTAATAAATAAAACTTTTCATTTTTTTTTTCACCTACTTTATGAATCAATAAAAAATGTACACGTTTGTACATGCAATTTTTATACATGCAACAGCAAATTATAAATATTTAATTGTACCTTTTCATCAGCATTTTTTCAATTTTAGTTGAAAAATCTATTTAAATATTTAAGATAAGTTTAAAAATCGTTTTTGAATAAAATTTGTATATTAAGTGTGTTATGAATATTTTCAGTTAAAATTAGAAAGAAAAAAAATGTTATGAAAGGTTAGCAGTTTATGTTAGCAACTTCAAAAAATCAGTAACAAAAGAATTTATTACAAAAGATTCAATAATACACCCACACATAGAATGGTAGAATGCGGTATTAAACCAATTTAAAAGGATTAAGGTTTACAAGGAGATTAAGACCTAAATAAACCTAAGCTAGTCAATACCACCGAAGTAGGCCGACGGCGGAATAGATAATACGTAGTATGATTATAAAAAAATTTTGGCCCTATTTTATGATATATTATTCGGATTTGGAGTCGGTATACTGAATGCAACGTAAGAGCACAAACCCTTTTTGAATTACGTCGATCTGTTACATTTTCTCGTAATTCTCGAACGGTTATAATATGAATAAGTGAAAGTGATAAACTAGCGCCTTGTTTGAATTATGTGATTAGTTGAACTTATGTTCAACTGGTGCTTGAATAAGAGCTTTAAATCAAAACGGAAGGAAAGGAAGTGAAAACTCTTCATCAACACAAATTTGTACAAAAAAATATTAGTTGATGTTACAGTATAATTTATTATGAAGTCAAAAAAAGTTGACTAAAAATTACAAACCAAAATTTGATTGATCAAATGTGGCGACCTAAATTACAGAAATGTAAGAAGACAAAGAGAGACAAAGAAAATCTTGATGTGATATTCCACTCTACCTTACCTTAAAACAGGAAATTTAAACTTATTTTTGTTGTTGCGAAGTTGTGACGAATGTGTCACAACGTGTCAATGAATGTGTCAGTGTGTTTTTATCCAAAACCCACCCAATGGTGGCAGTGAAAACTAACAATTGCTTAGATGATGTGGAGGGAGAACGTTCGAGTGCTCTCGTTGAAGGAACGGTGAAAATTTTGTTTCTGCACATCGCGTCAACACTGCTATCACTGGCTGGGTTTGGTCTATAAATGACTAATGACTGTTCCGTTTATGTCTAAGTCATATAGGAAAACTTTCTTAGTTACCGTCTAACCAGAAACCAAAGATTTGTGTCCACATATACCCCACTTTCTCCTATGTCTATTCGCTTCAAAAACGACCTGTTTTTATAAATAGAAATAGTAAATTTGTATTGTAGTTTTAATTAAGGAATCTTTTTGTTTTATATTTTTTGCGGACAAAAGCAGCAGCTTCGGGTTAATTAAAAGGGAAACTATCAAGTTTTTGCTGGGTAAAATTTTTGATTAAAAGTTAAAATGATTCATTCAGAAAATAATGAAACGGACAAGTCTAATTTGCTGTCATAGATTGTAACTTCAGTAAATGTTTGTTTTTCAACTTTTCATTGTAAAGTTTTTTTCTCAACGAATCCATTTATTTGTTTGATGTTGTAGGTTTAATGTGTAGATTTAAATTTAATAAAAATTTCATTTTAAAAAGGTGAAGCAGCTGCTTTTTATAACGATGCATCGTTTACGATTTCCAGACCAAAATTTTTCCATCATTTTAAATAATATGTTACTGCATCGTAAAACTTTTAACTTTTCTTTTTACCTTAATAAAATTCGGAAGTGCAAAATCTAATAATAAACTCTAATTTATAATTTACAATAAATTTACCGTCATCAAAACTTACGGCCAAGTGTAAGCCATTTGCATGGCTTTCTTCACCGACATTCGCAACTATAAAATTTCAAACAAATCAATGTTGCAATAAAATTTTATGCGAGGTGCTCGCTTTTCTTAAAATTTCTCACTCAAAAATTTAAAGCGGGCTCAAGTTAGAATAAACATAAAAAATGTGTAACTAACCCTACCTAATACCAAAAACTTTTTTGAATATCCCTTTCTGTGATCAGAATACGAAATTCTTTACTTTTGTTCATTCGGCTGTTTTTCCAAAATTATAGGAGCTTACATATTTCATCATAACTCTTGCACTATCAAGCTTAACTTTTATAAGAAAATACTTCAAAAAGTTTCGTAGAACGTTCAGTTTAGCGTATACAAAACGATGAAATTTGAATAATATTCTCCACTTAATTTGTTTATTAATCAAAATTTATTTGTACCGGAGTGTATATTTTCGTTAGTGAAAAAAATTTATTGGTAGCAAAATTTGTTTCCGAACTGCAGTTAAAATTTAGTTTAACGCGGAAGAAAACTCAGAAGGCAACTGCTAACCATCCAGGTATGATTTACCTAAAAGACCTTCTCAAAATGAAGTATTTTGTAGGATGTTTCATCTGAATTTTAAATTTCACGCTTCTATTTATTAAATAATTAACTAAATTCCCGGTGGAATTTACATTGAAAAAAATTGTTTCAATTTTGTTAAATGTTTTAATCAAGGAGAGTCAATTTTTGAACGTTTTTTGATGGAAAAATAAAAGTTGTTTTACTGTCTTAACGTTTGAGATACAGACTATTTTTACAGTAAAAATATTTTTGATCTCAATAAGAACATGACGAAAAACTTATGAGAAATATTAACGACATTGATGGAAAACCTTAAGAATTGCCTCTTCTACTTTTTGACTAGGATTTCTCCCGTTTGTCAAATGTCAAGTTTTCTTGGCAACATATTGATTTTTTGAGCATATAGTGTTTTTATATCCAATAGGTAGCTTGCTAGGCATGCCTGTACTCTGGTTTTTATGTTAATGATAGCAATTCACTAACCCAAAAGACATTGCTAATAACATATTTTCTATGTGTCCTGCGGAATTTGCAAACAGGTGCTTTTCCTGGACTTTTTTTTCTAATTCAAAGTTTCCTTCTGATATGCTTGCTCGTCGGTGGCCTTCGTGGACATAATTTCGACCACCTACTCTTCAATTATTCTCCATAACTTCTCACTCTCCAGCATCGTTTTAACAATGCTCTCTGGATTTAGAGTGATGCTCAGGTTGTTATATAAATTTCCTTAGACATTGGACCACTTCGTACACGAAAAGAAGATATACTCGACATCACCTTCTTCGTCACTGTAGTTAATATTTGCCGCTTTCAGCTTCGTAAACACCTGCGTAAGTACTTGTTGTGGCAGTCATATCCGGATGAGAATTGTGTTGTTTTGTAGTTTACTCGCAGTAGGAGCGTGTAATCTACGGCTGGAAACTGGGAAAAACGCCGTATGTCCTTTCTCTGGGTAGTTCCACAGGATCTGTCATTTTCTCTTAAAATTTAGTAGATTTTTGCTTAGTATAAATGTAAATAAGCGGTTGAGATATCTAAAGCAGAAGTGGCCAGTATAGACCATCCTGTAGGCCTTGCAGATTCGGACTTAGCTTTACAGCTGAATATTTTCCAGTTTATTTTAGTGTCTTTGCTTTCCTAATGCATCCACCTATATAGAAGCAGCAAAAAACATGAGTTTTTTACACCGTTCAGTAGCTTCCTTTTCGACTCGCCAAGTTTTTTTTGAAATTCGCCTAACGTATTTGAAGACTCGTCCAATAAACTGCCATCTGTGTCGATACCAGAAATAGATGGGGTCAGTGTAAGACAAATTGTTATAGAAATCTACTCTAGAACTTTGGTAGAAGGTGCTGATCTGGACTTTATCCACGTTAAATGGCATTGTACTGATCTGTAAGCTTTACCCCGTTACGTATCGCAATAGCATTCTTTGCCGTGCCAGTTGGAGTACCGCAATATGCGATTGTAATTTATTTTTAGGAAGCCGGAATATAGTGCTTCACATTTTTGGGACTTTGTTCTTCTTATGTTGGTGCAGTTAGACGCTCCGCGGCTTCCTTAGCTTTCATAATATCTCTGATTCTACCAGCCATCCTTTCCCAGGCTATCTCAACTCGTCTGCCAACATGGCATCCATCAGGGTATTGAGAATAAAGTTGGCGAGTTCTCCTCTTTGTTTCTCTTACCTTTTGCAGCTGAAGAGTGCGTACTATGTTCAGCGGTGTCGACGACCTCGACTTCGTCGCAATACGAGCAGACTGGTGTTTGATGCTTCTCGATCTTGCAAAAGTAGTAGTTAAAACACCCGTGGCCCGTCAAGGCCTGGGTGAGATGGTAGTCTAATTCTCCATGATTTCGGCTTATCCACGCGTTCAAGTTTAGAATAAGCTGACGTGTCTACCCTCTATAAGTCTCTTCTGTTCATGAATCTTGCCATGTTTGCAAGAGTACCTCTCTGTTCTGTTTTTTTTTGCTGGGGTTGATTCTTCAAAATTTGTAGCTTTTTCCGCCACTGATAGTTCAATAGACGAGATGCCTGCTAGTACTAGAATTGCTGCATCCGACACCGTACGGTATCAACTACAAATACGGAGTGCCATTTTCCGCAGTACTCTATTCATCCTAAGGCTGTACGCCTCATACTTCATTACTCTGGCCCAGACGAGGACCGCGTACAAGAAAACTGACTGAACCACGGCGGCTAGCACCCTACGCTTGGAGGAAAATGGGTCCTCCATGTTCGGCATAAGACGGGTGAGGGATGAAGCACTAACCTCTGCCTTTTTGACTACTTGTTTTACATGTTTGGTGAATGTCCAGAGTTACGCCGAGTATCTTCACTACGTTCTCCCGGGGTGATGGTGTGGGTATCCATGGTAAAAATTATTTCCTATAGCTTTCGTTTGCCAGTAGTTAACATTGCTTTGGTCTTTTCGAGAATGAGTTTCAGCCCCTTATCTTCAATCCAGGTAGTTATTATTTCGATTGCTCTATTTATTTTTTCCATGATGTTTTCTTTGGTTTTGGCAGTGACTATCATGGTTAAGTCATCTGCAAATCCCACCAATTCGACTCCATAAGACACCATCATACATTATATTCCATCACATGGGGCTCAATACTGAGTTCTGACGACGCCGCTTGATAATTGGAGCACTTCCTTCCAGAGCTTTTCTTCTATTAACAGATGTCAATCTTTGAACTAGTTCATTATAAGATTAATGACACCTAGATAGACTCCTTTTTGCTGGAGTTTCTTTACAATGCATCTTGGAATTAAACGCATTCTGCACGTTGAAGGTGAGATAGCGCAGATTTTCCGCGCTTTCCAGGTGCTTTTCTTAGCTTCACCTGCTTGTTTTATAATGCGTTTGAGCGTTTCAGGAGGCTGATCCATATTTTATCAGTCCAAGAGCAAACTAAATCCGGGATGCTTTCCAGCCCTACAAAATTTCTAGTTGAGATGTACATAGGTTAAGTTTTTGAAAAAAATTTCCTCTGATCTGGAGGGTAATTTTGAAAATAAGTAACCAATAAACCGGGGGGTCTGGGGGGTATGGAATACCCCCCAGCCTCAAGGGAGTAAAAAGATGTTTTTTTAATAATTAAACTTGCGTTTTTATCACTTTTGAAAACTTTTTTGTTACTTTCTTATGTTGAGATATTTTTATATACCGGCCCCGATTTCACGTTTGGAAATTGAAAAACTAAAAGCAACTTTTTGTGAACTGGTAACGTTCTTCCCTGGAGGTAGCTTGTTAAGATATTCAACACATAGACTAACACCTCTCTCCTTTCCAGTTGGCCAAATTGAAAGAATTTATGACGTCTAGTGTCACTAATTCCATCAAATACGACTATATTTTCCATGGCTTTCACAGTGAACTTTCGTATCGTAAATCCACGCCAGGTCTCCGTTATGCTGAATCAGTTATTAAAATCTAGACAGCAGGATTATGCTTAAATACTTATCCAAGTGGCCCAGCAGACAAATGGGCAGATAAATTTTACTTTTTTTACTTATAGGTTATTTATTCATTTACTCAAAATCATCAAAAATGATGCGATGACAGGTTTCAATGATTTTCTCGATAATGCTTGCACTGCTCGATTTTCTATTTATAATCACAATCACAAGTAGGTACACGCTTAAACTAAATAACTCAAATCTTTTCTTGAGTTTGTGTTAAATCTTTCAAACTGAAATTCTTGTCGCTGTTCGCTTCTCAGCTATTTCTATTAAAAACAAAATCACGTAATCGCTTCTCTGCGCACTGTAAAATAAAAATTATTTGCAACTAAAAACTGATTGGATTACATCAAGAGTTTTCCAAACAACCATCTAAATGTATCAATAGTAGACGAGCTATGATGGTTCTAGCTCACTTTTGGCATCAAATTGCCAAATTGATTAAAAAATGAACGGATTATTTAATTGAGATTATGTTTTTATTGCTTATTGTATTTTGATCACTTGCAGTTTTAATTAATTATTAAGTAATGTGAAAATTTTAGCGCAGGCGAGACGGTCCACACTAGACCACACATCATTGATTATATTAGACGGTGCGGAATACTCTCCAACTATAGATTATAAGATTTGAGACTTCAGCTCTGTCTCTATAGTAATTACACCTACTGGCTACTAAATTCTAATATCCAATACTAAAATAAAGAACATTCCTTCTAAAAAAATTCCTGATAGCCACTGGTAGAAAGAACTAAAAAACACCAAAGGTAATTGATTTTTCTCAAATAAATGGCCAAGATTAATGGACCGATGCTAAGAAAAACCATAATAAATTTTTAACTGTTTAATTTACTTTGTTTAGATCCGAAACTTTCACTTTTATAGCAGTAAACAGGAATCCTGTATGTTTTAAACAAAGAATTGCGTAATTAATTTAATTTTATGTACCGAAACTTTTGTTTTATTTATTTTAAGTACCCAAAATTGTATGAACTTTATTGTACTAATGGTTCAACTCGTTAGAAACTTATTCCTCGAAAACTTATCTTCTGAAAACATTTCTATGTAGTTTTATTTGCATTTTCCAACCCCGACAACAAAAATATTAAATTCTCCTAATATTAAAAACTTTATTGCACACAACAATTTTCAGCATTCTCGTTCGTATTATAGAAGACACATAAAAGTATTTCTTTGTTGAACTATAGACAATTCAAGAACTAGGGTTGTAGGAAATGCAACGAACAATTCAAACCAAAAGCCACTAAAGGAACATTTAAAAGCAAACCCGTAAAAGTGATCATAAAAGACTTGATAAGGTTGTGGTGATTAAACATCGAATATATTTTTGATATTTATCTGCAAAGTTTTGTCTTAAAATTGCAACTCAGCGCAATAAAATGGGAAATTTTCTACATTAAAGAAAATGTTACATAAATTGAATTAAAAACCGATCTTGCCGTAAAAGAGTGATTAAAAAAATTTATTGGCCAACTTCATTTCTTATTTAATTTTATTTAATTACTTTCTTTCGTTTCAAGCTCCGAGTACATTAAATTGCTTACCAAAAAAAAATATATTTTAGAAAAACTTCTTCTCTTAAATTTTATTTAAACCAGGTTTTGTACTGACAGGGTTAAAAAGATATATGGTCAGACGAAGTGTTTAGAAGATAAAAGTCTACGTTTTTGTCAATAACTTGTTAATGGTCACAGATACAATAAAAATGCTTTCAGCCTAAATTTAAGATCACATCTTACGGATTGAAATAAAAAAAATAATTACTACAGTAAATCGTTTTATTTATCTTCAAGTTATGATACCTTTAAGAGAATTAAGCTATACGGCCACCGGTTGCTAAGCCAACATTGATTTAAAAATAATCTCAACTCAACTTAGCACCCGGTGTCCGTTCAGCTTTATGTATGACAAATTTTTAGTTATAAAAATAACCGATGGCTCTGTTATGCAGAACTTGCGAGAACGCTTTGCTATGCTGAACAAAATTATTATATTAAGCGGTTATTTAAATTATGTGCATGAGAAAATTTTGTTACTATATACCAAGTTTATTAAATTCTTGAAGTTACTTGGTAGATAATTAGCAAAATTCTGCAAGTTGCCTTCCACACCTTGAGAAGTTAAGTTAAACTGAAACGCAACTTAACCCTTCTACGACTTACGTTTTAATGTCCAGAGTTTAATCATCGAAAGGATTCAATTAATATGCAAATTGTTTACAATAGGAAATAGCTAATAAATCAATTTTCTATTACCCATATTATGTGGAAATGTAATTTATATTCAAAGAAGGAATGTTATTCTATGTCGGGTGGTATTACGTGCATGAGGATATCTCTGCCAGTTTTTGTTTTTATTTTAGGATTAATCCGAGCTTCAACGTTAAGGAATTTTTAGCGCCGCAACTTTTGTTTTGGTAATTTCAAGATGTATGAGTTTAGAAATACAATTTAAATTAACTTAGATGGTTTTACTGCCCAAAGCTGTACAAGATTTTCCAGACTTGTATATTTTAAGAATTTTTTTTCAACTTTGCACAAGTAAGTCAGATTTTTATTTGTTTTCAATTTTAAAAAGTTGATAACTTTTATTCGCTTTTGTTTATTTAAATTTTACCCGACATCAACAATCGCGTTACAGTAAATCAGGTTTTCAAAAGTTAAGTATCACGAATGACTATATTGTATAACAATTTTCCTCACACAGTGAAAACAAATGTAGCAACACTCTTATTGATAAGTTATCCTTTCTAGCTCATCGGTTTCAAACGCATAAAGACCCTTTTTTAGTAGCAGTAGCTTTTACATTTAAAAATACTTATAAAAATCAAGCAATTTTCTCACTTTCTGCTGCTGTGCTTCATTTGTTTTAATTTTACCAAAAATCATCAACTCAAACTATTCAAGCTTTAAATAACATCGATTTATCAAAAAACTTTGCAAAGTACTAAAATAAATTGCATTCCTTACCATACCTAAACAAAAAGTCTAATTTTTTGTCCGTTTTTTATTATTAGGTTGGCTTTTAGAAGTTTTAGAACTAAAAAATCGTTTAAATTTTGACAGTTATTTTGCTTAAAAATTTTTGTTTCAGGGTCATATCACTTTTATTTACATACCTACAATACATTTTTTAAATTGTACACGATTTTTAAATATTTT
Organism: Rhagonycha fulva; assembly: GCA_905340355.1. NCBI lineage: Eukaryota > Metazoa > Arthropoda > Insecta > Coleoptera > Cantharidae > Rhagonycha > Rhagonycha fulva. The sequence goes on from HG996558.1 coordinate 13,421,244, forward strand.
TTTGAGTAGTGTAGCACCACTGAATCGATTTTCATTTCCTTAAAATAAAACGTAATAAAAGCAGACAATTCGATAAAACATTTTTAATTGAAGTTTCTATGTTTCACCCTGGATATTTTCTAAGAAAAATCATAAATTTTACTTTAGAAAAATCTGAACTTTATTAACAACTAATTCATCAGTTTTAAATGTTACGCTACCTTACAATATAACACCGTTAAGAAATCACTTAAGAATTCATAGCATGCAATCGCAAAATATACCAAGGGTCGAAGTAATAAAAGTTGATTTAAAGGCTTATTGTAACCTCGACAGAGTGCCCTGTTTTAAGTAGCTCAACATAGACTTCTCCTTTATTTTAAAACGATACAGATACAGTTAAATTAAATAAATTCATCAAACAGGATGAAATATAAAAGATATAAAACGCTACTTTACGCTCTAGGACGAAAAAGTTAAACGGTTCTTATAGCAACGTGTGGAATTTTTGTATAAAGTATTAATTTATAACTTTAAAATTTAGATTGATTGTCTTCTGTACATGACTAAACTTCAATATGTTTAATGAAGTGCCATTATTACATAAAAACTAAAGTTAATTAGAACCAAATATGGTGAAAAATTTATGGTAATATAATAATAATTAACTCAAAACATCTTTTACAAATCTATTTGTTCAGTAAATCCTGCTCACTTTGTCTTTTTTTTAATATGTTCAGTAGAGGAGAAAATCTAGTAACATAACATTAAATTATTATTTAGGTACTTTAGTAATTTTATTATAAGAAACACAAAAATATTATTTGGAAGTTACATTCTAAAATTTACAGATGTAAAAACAAATTTGCATGAAAATAGAAATCAATTGACTGCTTTAGTAACATAATTTGTAAAATTTCTATGTGAATCCGAAAAACAGGCAAACCTTTTATAAATTAATTGATTATTTATAAGACTGACGTTATTATACCAGACAATTGAATATAATGCGCAAAATCTTATGCCATTAAATTTTTTTTTATTACAAATTGATTATTTTTTGAATCGACCCGGTTGCGTCAAATCAATAGGCACTTCCGATTAAATTCTAATAATACAATTTATTATGTTGTGGTATATTGAATTCTACATTTTGCAAATATTTAATTTGTTAATTTTAAGCGTCCTTTAAAGGAATAAATTTTAGACCTAGTTGTTTATGTTTTATACAATATTTTTTTAAAAGGATTAATGTAAAAATTAAATTAATAATTAATTATGAACCATTTAAAAAAAAAGTTTAATTTCTGTTTAATATTAACACAAAGACTCGATGGTCTATCTGATAGTCGTGAGCCTCTAGCTAAGGTTTTAACCCTTCCCGCGGTATTACAGCTAAGTTGCTCTTGAGTGGTTGGCAGATTTTTACCATTATCATAATCAAGAAGTTTCAACTTTAATCAACATGAGGTCGTTAAAGGTTAGTGGGAAACGTGGCGTCGTTTGGTTTTACCATAGCTTGAAAAAAGAAGCAAATTAAGCTACGAAACCGGCAGACGAAGACAAATCCAAAGAATTATTGGGGTGTGTAGCTCAGATTGGAAGAAATCCACTTTTAATTTAACAAGTTATAATTCATTCAAATTTCATCATCATCAAAAAGAAAACTTTTAGATATCATCCCGATAACTTTTAGACACCGTCTATTCAGAACCTCATTAAGACTAGAATTCAAACAACATAAATGGATACGAAATCCACCAAATGCTATACAGGTAGATCAAAAACTGAACAAAGAACAGATATAGGCAAAACGGCCCAAAGTATAAAGCATCTATATCTTTAGGAACCTATTCCATAATTCTTCTATCTTCTTCTTCATCAGCCGTTTTCGTCCACTGCTGAACGCTAAGCCTCCCCTTTTAAACTCCCCCCAGTGGGAGAAGAAGAGGTTTTACCCATAACTCACCACGCTGGGCAGGCGGGTTGGCGAGCAGTCCGCAGATCAAGTTTGGACTTTTTAGATCTCAACACAAATCTGACGCAGCCAGGATTAGAACCGCGGTTCTAATCCTATCTATCCGTGTTTATAGTCTATCCGTGTTTGATTTACGCCAGACTGCTGGTCTTTCCATAATTATAGAATTTATTCTAGTATTTCCATAATTATGCAAGCTGAAAGCTTTTGAGTCTTTATCCACATATGTAGAAATACAAAAAAAATCTAAAAAAAACTGGTCAAGGCAACAAAGTTGCTTTTCACTGGGTGCCAGGTCATGAGGAAATTAAGGGAAAATATAAAGTCAACAAACTATTCCGGGGGCTATCCAAAGCACTTAAAAGAATGGAAATCCTGAAGTGGAAAGCGGAGAAAACAAAGGCAAGCAAAAAAATTCATAGAGAACTCAACTGCAGATGCTAGAAAGCTTTTTCTTTATCAAAAAAAAATATTAAAGTCAGTGCGGGACTGTTTACTGGACCTTGCCCAGTGAGATATCACCTCAAAAAATAAGACTAAAAAGCAGTGACATCTGGTGCAGACTCTGTGAATAGGATGTAGAATTCTCCGAACACATTCTCTGCAGCTGCAACGCTTTACAGACAGACATAACAAACGCAACTGACATCCTGGTGGAAAGAAAACTTTATGAGCATTCTATGCTTAGCTGACAAAATTGAATTCCTGAAATTTTAATTAGAAGGATTGTGAACCAAAGATCAATACTGGTCGCAGTTCTGAAAGGCTCTCGCACTCAATCAACTCTTAACCACACTACAATACAATGGTCCAAGATAGTCGTACTAAAGTAACATAAGATTAGTAGTCTGTGGTAGCAGCAATGACTGGAAAAAATAACACAAATTAATTTCCCGATGTGTGGTGACAACACTGAACCCACAATGAGCACCATACGAATAAAATGGAATAAAATCACAAGAATCCACATCAGTGGCAATTCTAAACAAATGTGGAGCCAATATGACAAGTCTCGGAGAGCCAAAAAGAACAATAGTGTGCAAAATACTTTGAGAAACTATCGAGTACAAAAAATGAGAGCTTTCCATATTTATATGCAAATCCTATATAAAAATTTTGATGGATGTAACACTGGCAATTTCTCAAACTTAAAAGAGCACATAAATATAGAACAGAGCCTCACTGTGACCCAGGGACGTGCCTATGGGAGGGGAGATGAGGAGAAGAGCTTCCCCCCCCCAATGTTGTAGAAAGTTGGCAAAAAATTGAAAAAAACACCCAAAAGTTAGTCAATTTGGCATTTTTTTATGTCTAAATTTACAAAGAGTTACAAAACTTACAAAAAATTGGCAATTTTGAATTAGTTCAGTAGGCAAATTTGCAAATTTGAAATTTCTACCTCCCCCCCCCAAAAAAGTTGGTTGGGCACGTCCCTGCTGTGACCTTACAGACTAGGAAGAATATCAGTGCCGTAAATAGAGGGTGGTGAAAGTTGCACAGACCACGATCGCTCAGATTTAAGGTGCAATATTAGCTAGGTAACTTAGGAATTCTAGAAAATATAAAAGTCCTTACCTAGAAGATACTATTAAAAGTAAACAATTGGAAAACCGGAGGGTCTGGGGGGTATGGAATACCACCCACCAAAATGTTAAAAAAAAAATTTTAGATGAAAAAAAATTTGGGGAACAATTCATTTACCAGGACTCCAATTTTATACATTTCTAAAGAAACAAATGATAGAAAATGGACCAAAAATTAATATAAACGGCTCGGGATGTTGCGAAGCCACCGGAAGAAGCGTAGCAGCACATAGAATCGTTTTTGAAGCCGCAACTGTGTCCGATTAAGATTCATCATCGATAAGTCAATTTATAAATTAAATTCACAAGTTTGAAGAAGAAGCGACCACTGATTTCATACGAAGCTTCTGTCGTAGCGCTTCATACCATTTCTACGTTCCGGCTCCTACTCTGTAAGGTGGGCGGAACTTTTAAATTCAAAATTTTAATTTCGAAGTAATTTAACAAAAAAAATTTTAATAAATTAAAAAATTGAAATATTGAAAAAAATTGTTTGTAATAATAAAAATTCCCAGAAGGGGGCGGAAAAATCAGAAAAATTTTACTTTTACCAAAGGTTATTTTCAAGTGCCCTCCTCGAAATGAAATCCTGGCTACGGGCCTGCCGGGGGATCTGGGGGGGGGGAGGTATGGAATGCCTTCCATCTATAAGTAAGAAAGGAATGTTCTCCCCCAGACCCCCCGGTTTTTTGCCAGCTTCTTAATATTTTATGATTTTATGGGATTATCCCAGGGATATCGATGATGACTTTTTTTGATAATTGACTCTACGCTGCCCATGCTTTGCTTTGCTACGCTCCAGAAGTGTGTGAGCCATTTTCACTAACGCTTTATTAGGTAATGATATCCCTTAGGGCTTTCCAACTCGAAAAAGATGCTACTATGAAGGAGGTAGATATAACTTTATTTTTCGACATCTCCAACCTTCTAAAAAATGCTCTTAAGATGAGGGTGGTTGTTACTAATTTTTTCGTCAAATTTAAGTCAAAATATTCCTAAAAAGTAAAATTTGCTCGATGATAACTGTACGATGGTTTAGGTATAAGTAAAAGTGCTCCGACGATCAACCTTTTTATGCAACCTTTTTATGCAACCTTTTTGGCTATTTGTTGTCTTACATCGTTAGCATACGTCTAAACCACTTAGATGATAGCTCTACAGGCCTAGAAGGCCCTTGGCTTCATTCCCTGCCTACCTAACCTGTCTTGTAAACTCTCGTGTGTGACGCAGCCGTATCAACGGTAATGACGTCGACACAAATATTAGGGATCACCACAGAGTGTAGATGCCCACCGGAAGGTCAAAACAAGAAATTCTGTGCAATCCGCGATTTGAACCCAGAATTTCCGCTCTATACTCAACCAGCGATCACATCACTCCACTGCTGTGGCGTCTAAACCACTATAAACTCTTTTGTTCAATTCCTTGGGTTACTTCTTCATTTCCGCTCAATTTTGTTCTTATTTGTTCACTTCTTATACGTTGCAGGTGAGATATCTAGGTAGTCCATTTTGCCTTCTTTTAACCAGCACCCTATCATAGATCGAAATTTCAAACTTAACTTTGGTGTTAATTAAATCCCTATTTTTTTGTACTCGATACATAGCCTTTTCATCATGAACTTAAGGTCAAGTGAGTCCTGTGGTATTACCACCTGATTGTCTGCAAAACTTAATGTAAACAAATGTTCATCATTGATTGGAATACCCATGCCCTTACAGTTTCTTTTCTTGTTATGCAGATCCTTCTAGCTTTCTCAATGTACAAGTTAAAAAACAATGAAGATAGCCAGCCACTCCACTCAAATAAACTTGAAATTGTTGGTAATAGCAGAACGTGGTTCTAAATTAAGAAGAATTGTAATTATTCTTATAATATTTGAGTAAATATTTATGAAATCTGGCATATGTACATTCAAGTCGCATTCAAGTTAAAAAATGTATAATCTTAAACTGAAAGTCTTACAATTTGTTCGCAGACGATAAATATTTTATTAGACATATTATTTTTGCTCATAAAATGCAATTATATAAAAACTAAAATTAGTTATCGTATTAAATGCAAATAATAACTCATAAATAATATCTTTATACAGATGAAAAAATCTGTTTATGAATTTGATACAAAGTTATTGGAAATTGATCACTGAACCCGGATGACCACTGCGCTTCGGTTTTGTTTTGCATAAGCATTTGAAATTGTAATAAGTTCCTGCAAAAAAATGTTGTTCTATTCTGTCTGAATAAATCAATGTCAGTTTTACAATAGCTACTTCTGAATGAACAAAAAGTTACAGAAATAAAAAGCTCCCCAAAAATTAATTAGAATATGATTTTTATTAATAAAGTAAAAATCAAATTTGGTGAGGCAAAATCTTCGAGAAAACTACCGTAAAAGATTAATATCAGTTTTAACCTCACTTTTGTCTAGACGTCAAATCCAGCTGGCCATGTAAAATATTTCATTTGTTTTTTGCAATCACTTTTTATGGTTTGATAGCTATTACTTTAAATTGAAAGTATCGAAGTGATTGAAATCTGATTGCGAAAGTTTACGTCTATTAATACCTTTTCGACAGAATTAGACATAGCAAACCATCATTCAAGTAGTTTCCGATTTGAAAACTTTGTTCTAAGAGTCGGGCAACATTATCGAATAACCGTATGTGTAGGCGACGAAGGTTCTCCAAAATCGATGTTTCTTGAAATTATTAGCTATTGAATATATAAACTTGCACCAATTTTCCGGGAAATTTTCAGGAAAATAACTATAAAGACAGCAGCGGAGTAAACATTGTTACAAAAATTAAAACTTCTTTCTGTTTAGTCTGGTATATTGTGTTTGTTATCCACCCCATTTCAGCAAATATGTTTTGTGTAACCGAAACACAGTTATGTGCTGTCTGTGAGAAAAATCGGTCTATTTAACTAAATTTTCAGAATGATATATTCCAGGAATATGGCCAGCAATTGCGATATGATTTAGAGATGCAATACCGAAATGCATTCCAGAAACAGAAGTCCACATTATTATTCCAATAAATTAAAGTATAGACTATTACAAATGATGAACAAAATTATTTTAGTTAATCCCGAAAGACAAATGAATGTAACTTCCAGTCCAGTGTAATTAAAAAATTGTTAACGACTAAATCACTTAACTTTAACGCTACTTTTACTAATCGTGCGGAAAACTCGTACAGCGTTCTACATTAATCGAATATGTTCGAATGTTTAGTTTGATACATTGTTTCCGGTTAACACTTAAATGGACACAGTTCCGAAAAGTTTCACCTTTATCATAATTCTCGTTATTCAATATTTAGCTATTTCGTTCCACCGCAACAGCACCGATAAAACAAAAAGAGAACATTATATATTAGATTTGAAAGCTACAAAAAAAGTCGAATTAATTATTTTCAACTTACTCCAATCACATAAATCTGTTTTGACTTTCGAGTGAAAATTTAATAAGCTCAGATTATCGTAATATGGAACGCAGCCAATTTAGCTGATACTTTTCCAAGCATTGCAACATTGAAACTTGGTAATTGATATTTGCATGATCAATGTATTGTTATGAAATACACTAAACCTTTAATCATTCAAACCGATTAAATTTGCAAGAAAATTATATTATTATAATCCTCTTTTAGCTAAAAAGCGCGAATATAATTTTTTATTTTCGAAAATCTGGACGTATTCAAAATAAACTTTGATTTATAATATCGTTCAATCTTTCCATTTTCGCCTTCCTATAACGACTATACTTTAAAAATAACAAATCCCTTTTAAGTGTAAAATAAGGTTAACAAAAAAAAATCAAGCACGGTAGTTTATTTTACTTGCATTAAATAGAAATTTATGATTTTTTTTCTTCCAAAAAAAGACGTTCTATCCGACCCAAAAAGGAGTGGCTCTAGTCGTAGGATTTTAATACAAATAATTTTTATTCTGGATCAAGTTGAATTTTAAATTTAAAAGTTGTATTGCCTACTTTGAGATCCTCATGGAATTATTCAAATGTGAGCCCTGAACACGGTTGATTAGGAAACCAAGATTTGATGGCGCACTTACTTACATGTTAAGCCGTCCTTATAAGGAAGTAAATTACTTGCACTAAAACATTTAAACCTAGCAAAATCTTAAATTAAATTTTTCGGTACCTACTACAAAAAGTGAAAATTTTTACATAAAGTTTTCCATTGTTACTTATTCAACTTTCGTCTTCGCTATAATAGCTGCAATTTGTTATCGAAAGCGCAGGATGATTAAACCGCTTTTTTGAGAATTGAAAAATGTAAAATAATTTTTGTACAAATTGTAATTTTTTAAACAGATTTGTTGGTGGCGTAATAGCATTATATTGGGCTTAAGCGATATTTTATGTTTATAACAGAGGATTTCCATGCTCTGACCATTTTGAAACTGCATAGTCAGCTAATCTTTTCTCCCAAGACAAATAAATTCGGGCTTCAAGTTCGCAAAATTACTTTTGCGACCGTTTCCATTTCTTACAAAGAAATTTAATCTAAAATAAGTTAAATTGACAAAGAAATGTCTAATTATATAATCTAATTATCTACTGAAGCATTGATTTCATAAATTTAATATTTCGTCATGAATGTTTTATTCCTTTTTGAGAAAATTGGTTCGGTATATAAGGGAGGATTAGAAACTATTGGAGCAATATTTAATCGATTGGATTGCAGCAGCTGGTAGAGTTTGAACCACGATTTTTTCAGTTAAAAAAACCCAACAGGTGATTGATCGGTATTTCAATTTTGAAAACTTTCTTTCGGTTTACATCAGGGCTGATAGATGAACGAATAAATCAGACATATTATCTATAAATAATACAATACGGGAGGAGCTTTCTAGCAAATTATTATATTAAATTAATGTTAATCCAGATGAGCGAACCGATAGTGACCTGGTGATTGGAGCAAGCAATTAGAGACGTATGACGTGCCTGTAAAAAGTTCAACTTCAAAGATAAAATAATAGGACTGATTTTTTTTATTTGAAAAATTTGTATTTACTGATGCTGGGCTTGATAAAAATATTTACAACGAATAAATCTCAATTACAAAATTATGGTAAACAAAACAGTACACAAATTGGTGAAAAGTTTCACTTTATATTTGGGAGCTGTAGAAGATAATCTCGACATTTTGCACCTCGGTAAATCAATCAGCCTTCAGATGTAATGAACTGCTTTCCACCTTGGTATGTAATATGTTATGTACTTATATTGAAAATTCATAAGTTAAATTGTACTACCTAGTACTTTAAAATGAAACGCCAATTTTAATTAACAGGTTAAAAATGCATTAAATGCTTTAATATCACCTTACCTATGTCTTGGTTTAATATTTCCTGCGTGGGTATAGCGACGAAGGCCACATAATATGCGTCTAGGTGCTTATCACATTAGCACAAAAGCATTTTGCTAAATTAAGCAAAATCTACTGTAATGAAGCTCAAGTTCCAGTGCGCATTGCTAGAGCCTTTTAGTACATTACAGATCTTCAATTAGTGAAAGCGTTTTATTCTTTATCCATCGGTAATCCATTATTCGATTAAATTTTAATCAAGTGAGTAGGTACTTTTTTTTGTTTTAAAATGAATAAGGTTATGGTTTTTATTTCATCAAAAATTGACGATGTTCTATATAGGTACTTAAAATTTATAAAAAGTGATTTTTTGTGACTCTTTTGAAGAAAGCATACAAATTATAGTCGGGAGTTTTTGCCAAATTTTCAGTTATCAACGTATGAAAAGCAAAAAATATATCTTTCACTCGATGATTTTCTAAAAACACTTAAGAAGTAATTGGATTTACGGAAGCTCGATTTCAAAATCACTCTATTGTTTTTAGTGTTTTTTATTGTAAAGTAGAAATATATCTAAATAATTGACATGAGATTTGCAACATTTGGTTAATCGTAAAACATTACGTAAGGAATCAAATCTACAAGATTGGCGTTAAAACAACGCATTATTATAATGGTCAGCATTTTATTTATCTTCTTGATTTTTTTTCTTCAAAATACCGCCAGTACATAACATTATAAATATTAATGACTATTCAACAAAAATCTGTTAGAGGGCGCCACAACTCAAACACTCTAATTTAGTCGGTTAATTTATTACCGCGAGGTGTCGCCGCTGCCGAATAAATTGTCACAACATGATGAAAAATTTTTAATTTTCAGATGGGTCCAGATTACAGAATTTAACGACACGAATATGTTTAGAATGTAGTAGCTGTGTCCGAACTAATGGAGTTTCGTTGTTACTTTATTGCTGAATTTTGGTAAAATTTATTGAGTGTTTTGGTAAGTTTTATATGTATCTGAAGAATTAAAATTTTGAGTAAAAGTGATAAAACGTTACCTAGGTTAAATTTACCCGCGCTAGAAGTGACTTAGGTCAGCTATATAAAAGGACTTCCGGGATGAACGTGGCCGTTTTTGAGTTTTCCGAAAATCCGAGTTAGATTCTAGGAAGAATTATTCAATCGGTGATCTGGACAGTGTTTTTAAATTCATGCAAGTAAAAATTACTGGAAAAGTAGTTGATTTTTTGATTTATGAGTTGAAGTCTACATGGTACGTTTTTCATGAATGGAATATGAGAACTTTTATATCTTTTGATTGTGGAATGGTCAAGAATTGATATTTTGTTTGAATAATCATCATTTCAATGGTTAATTAAATAAATTCTGGAAATAAACAAAATTTTGAAGTTATCCACATGGTAAATTTTTTTTTTTTTATTACAATACAACACTAACTTGGTGGACTTATTTAATTATTTTGAAACGACGTGTAATGATCACAGTACACAAAATTATATTTTCGGAGAAAACAAATTATTATTTTCAAAGTTAATAATAACATGGGTTTGGTGGATCAAGAAAGAACTGTACTTATTGAGACCTTACGAATATGACATTGGCGACTTTCGTGTTAATTTTTGCTTATAACCAGTGGTTGAACAGGAGAGCAAAAACAATTCAATTCTAAAAAAAACTTTATATTTTATTTTGTACAATTTGAATAATTTATAACTTTTTTAAATATTATTTATAAATTTATAGCACAAAAATCTGTTAAATTATTGTCTAAAAGTTATCAGCAAATTATTAAAATAATTTATTATTTTCTTTGAAGGTTTGAATTTCGAAGTTTTATTAAAATTTTATTGCATTAAAATAATAGAGTCGTTGCTAGTCGGGACACTCAAAGGTTGTGCACTGTCGTCGTTAAGTCGTACTTGAAAAAGTTTTCTCTATTTTGACAGTTTAATTCTAAGGCGATTAGAAGAGTGCAATATATTATTTTTGAATTTCAGTTAATCAAGAAGTTGAAGAAGAAAGCTGAAGTTTTTTCACGTCTTCTACTATAGCTTTTTTTAGAGGAATTTTCCCAACATGGTATGCTGTTTGTGAGGGAAGTTCCAAGACTGTTCCTTTCCCCATACTGAATTATGATTCATTAGTTCATCAATAAATTATCAGCTTTCTACTCTCGGAGCTGACAAAGTGATGGAAGCTGGCAATCCTAAATAGAATTTTTTTCTTGTTTTTTGTTTGTTTCCCTTTAGTTTTAATATACACTAAGGTTTTCTTGGGGTGCTGCGGCTACCACCTCTTTGACTTGAAATTTGTTTGGATTATTTTGAAGTTGAATGGTAATCTTTGCAATTTGCCTCATAGAGTACACTCGGTTAGTGTATTACGGTTATGGTGCTCACTATTTTTTACAATATAATATGTAATATATGATGTACAATTGTTATATGCTTATATGATGTCATCAAAATTTATAATCACACACTCGCAACAAATGGAACTTAAAATTTTCAATAATTATAAAACTTGAAATTTTAAAAATTATATTCTTCTTTAATATAGAATCAAAAATATAACACAAAAATTATCGCTGCACTCAAATTTTATTATAACTAATTCAAAAATTTACATTGAATCTCGCATACTACAAAATCGCGACCTCACAGCTCCGTGGATCGCTCGCGAGTCCTTTTCAAAATCAAAAACTTCCCCCACCTTGGCTGTAACACCAGAGCGTCACAAAATTAAATTTTCAAAAATTAAACTTACAAAAATTGTCATCAACTAGTAAATTTCTTCATCCCAAAAAATATACGACATCTCCTTCCTATCCTTAGAAAAGTTCTGTAGGAACTAGAGAAGAATACCAAACGTCGTATCGTTGGGATGAAGAACCAACTTTCAAATTTACAAATCAAAACTTACAAATTACTATTTCATTAATTGACTAAACTAAACCAATCAAATTTACAATTGTTCATAGTTATTATTAAATTTACAATTATTTTAATCCGTTGTCCGTTCAATCGCGTTTTCATTTTAATAATTCACACTCTTCTTTATTTTTTATTTGGAGTTGTTTTTGGCTCCAACTTCCTTCCACCGTACCCTAATTCGATACGCCCATTTTAATAAAACGGATTGGCATGCCTGTACCACTTCCATCTTCTTCATCCAACTATGTTTATACAACTTTTGATTTTCGACTTTGTTCTCTTGAAAATTGTCGTTTTTAACTTTAATTAACCATACTAATTTTCCTGACGCTATCTCTTCTTGCTCTTTGTTTTCCCATCTACTTGACCTGGTTACATCCTTCCTGTCGGAATATCCACCCAAACTAGTAACTTTAATTTTATAATTTTCAAGGTTTCTTTGAATATCTATTTTTTTACTTCGCAGTTTTCTCCATCTTATTCTTATTTGTTTTCTTGAAAATACGAGGCCTTCCTTCTTAGTGTTGCCATTGTGCCACTTTTCTTTTTCGATAAAAATTTCGATTACACTAATTTCTTCTTGAACAACTTTCTTAATGTTTTCTTTCACCTTAATCTCCTCAGTTTGGAACAAATTTTTTTCTAAATCTTCATTTTTCAACATTGGTTTACTTAATTTTTCTACTCGAAATTCTTTCCTGATTTGCTCAAAAGTTTGATTTATATTTTGATTAATCAATTTGAACATCTGTTCCAACCTCGGTATAAAATTTTCAACCATTTGCTCACTCATTTTTTTTATAGACTCAATCCCAGGGTAAAGGTAAGTTCTAGGATAAAATTCCTTATTTTATCCACTTGGCCCCACGTTGATATGCGACAGATGTCATCAAAATTTATAATCACACACTCGCAACAAATGGAACTTAAAATTTTCAATAATTATAAAACTTGAAATTTTAAAAATTATATTCTTCTTTAATATAGAATCAAAAATATAACACAAAAATTATCGCTGCACTCAAATTTTATTATAACTAATTCAAAAATTTACATTGAATCTCGCATACTACAAAATCGCGACCTCACAGCTCCGTGGATCGCTCGCGAGTCCTTTTCAAAATCAAAAACTTCCCCCACCTTGGCTATAACACCAGAGCGTCACAAAATTAAATTTTCAAAAATTAAACTTACAAAAATTGTCATCAACTAGTAAATTTCTTCATCCCAAAAAATATACGACAATATATATGCTACTTAAATTTTTACAGTAACAACTAAGGAACGAAATAAAATTTATATATTTGGCATTGTTTAAATTTTCAAAAATAATTATTAAAATTATTATATTACTAGATGAAATTCAAGTACGTAGCTCATATAGAGTATGGTGAATTACCAAATATTATGTAAAATTTTGTAATAAGGAAATTGAAATCAATTGATCAATATAAATTATAACAATATTGTTTCGTTTTCATTTAAGCTCCTCAGATAATTATAATTTAGAAACATAAATATGAGAATAAGTTTTACATTATATTATAGTAATTCACTATACTCTATATGAGCTATGTACTAGCTTGAATTGCATCTAAATATAATACTATTATAAATATTTTTAAATATTTAAACAATGCCAAATGTATAAGTTTCATTGTATAATTTCAAAAGTTAATAACAAAAAATATATTTTTATATTTTAATTTCATGTAGAGTACAGTATTTACATACATATACTTACTAACATAATAATGATATATTATAATGGTGATACAATGATAATAGCACTGTCTACAAACGTTAAATACAGAAATTTTGTTTACAAAATATGGGAATAACAATTAACTCACTGTTATTCATTAATTAAAATTAAGTTTTACATAAAATTTCTGAATACATACATACATCATGTATGTATGATATGATATATGCGAGTTATATGCTAATGTCTATTCTATAATACAAATATATTAAATAGGTATAATAATATAATATTTTATTGATTATTTATAATTATTTTTAAACTTCTTGGTAATGATTAATATTTGAATCGAAAAAAAACTTTCAAACCAAAAACCAATACTGAGCATTATAGTCCAAGATCTCGGTGCCCCCAGACCTAGGTCATTTTAGCAGAACTGAATTTTTGAGAATCCATAGTCTAATATGCAGTTAAAAAGATATACGTACTTGCTAGCTTAAATAACTGGTACTAAAGGTGCATAAAAGTACGATAAAGGTTTTGTTCTGAGTGCGAGCGTGAGAGCAGTATCATTGTGCGAGAGATGTACGATGTGCACGGATCTCATTGACTACTTTATGTATATATGTACGTATCATATCTTTAATCTGCTAAAATGACTTAGGTCTGGGGGCTCTGGGATCTTACTCTATTACTTGGATTATTCACCGAACTGGAAACATTTGTTAAAAGATCTACATAACTGTCCAAAATTTAATAAAAGTTCTGTTTGTTGGTCAATTTCATTCTTGTGTCCTTTTTTAACTTAAGTGTTTAACCTTGTACAATGCCTCCTTTTAACCACTTCATGCTCACATCAATCGAGATTTAACGAGGATGCAACATACGCATTAATGACGTCTCAGATACATCAACGAGTATTAAGGAATTAAAGAGGGTGCAATCTAAAAATTAATTTTTTATCAGAAATAATACAAAAATAAGTTAATTAGATAAAATAAAAACTGATGATAACGTCATACGAATGAAAAAGTTAGTTTTTGGAACGGTACATCACACCGACGGGTAGTTTTAAAATTTGTTTTTAGAATCTCCTTTTCTGCAACTTATGTTTTTGAGTCACACTTCCTTTAATAGATGGCATAATATTGAGATTATTTTTATTTTACCAATACCCGACATGCATCTACCGCGTTGCAGTAGTCAGGTTTTCAAAAATTATGATGTATTTTGAGTTAATAACACTGTAATATTTTAGAATTGTCATGTATTTTTCTGTATAGTTTGCGAAAACTAGATTTGCGTTAAGAGAAAGTGGAGACATCTGTATTACAGATTGAGGATTTGCGTGCAGTTGTAATATTCCAAATGGTAAAATAAAACTTCTTAGAAAGTCGTACACATTTTTAAGGTGAAAATACTACTATTATTTTAAATTTTTTAAGAAGTCGGATGCTGTCAGTTTGATTGATTATGTTCTTCCAATGAGTTTTAAATGATTAATAAATCTATTTTTGGAAAGACCTTTGAGACCGAAAATGATACTTACTGAAGTTTGTTTGAAATATTCATACTTTTGTTTATACAAGTACAAGAAATTTGAAGATGTAATAAAATTTATTTTTAGTCAGAGCTGAAAGACTGATTTAACATTTTTTGTATAACTTGAACGATTTCATTTAATAGTTATCTGCACCCATATAAACTTCTTTATTTTTGTGTGTTTTGTTTTACTTGAGTACTTAACGTTGTTCAAAGCCTCCTTTACAAGGATGCCTTAGTGATATTTTTTTAACAGTATTAAAGGGGTTATTCCTTTCATCCATTCAGTTAATATCATAGGTATGTTGTTTTTTTGGTGTAATTAATTTTTTACCGTCATTAAAAGATCCTAACTTAAGCATGCCTTTGAAATTGATAGCTGATGGTTTTCCAAGTATTTTTTTATGGCTACATCTACGAAAGGCTCATCGAATTAAGTTTTGTAAAATAGAAAATGAGGATTTTCCTTTTGATAATGTAGCCAATTTATGTATTCCGCTTTGAAACTCTTGCCACTTTTTTAGTCCTCTTTAAAATCTAGAAAATCATCGTGAATTGACAAAAACGTTTTGACAAAAAATGAATGAGACTGACTTCTTCAGATTTGCATTATTTTGCCCATCTTTCAGGTAATACATAAACTGAAATATTCTTGGACGTCAATTAAACTTTAGAAGAAATTGGGTCACAATTTTTCATTCAACTCTGACCAGTTTCAAAGAATTTGGGTCGAACAATTTTGATTTTTTAGTAACGTGATCTGTACTGTCTATGGTAACTTCTTAACTTTTAACTTTTTTTTTAAAGCTGTTAAATAATTGGAAACTAAGATTTCCAAAAATTTGCTGTTGAGTGTTCTCTTGCGACCCAAAGAACCACTAAGCCTTAGCTAACAATAATATTGTATCATTTGATTTGATTTCATAGGATCCATCTCGGATCCATTCATTTTCAAAAAATTAGAAATTTTGAAGAATTTATTTAATGTACCGTGAGAGTTGAAAAATGCATATGACAATTTTCAAAAACTGAAGTAAAACGTCATTCTCGAACCAGACAAAATTATTTCAATTTTATCGAATTTTTCCTATTTTATTCTCTGTCTCAAGTGTTTAGATTTTATTATTTGAGAACTTGAAGATTAATTATCTTTTTCCTTTTTTTTAGTAATTCACCAAACACGCGTCAATGGCACCATAAAAGAAGAGCTTTTTGGTAAGTTATTTTTGTTGTATTTTTATGTACACACGCGACTATTTTTTACATTTTTGTTTGTTTATAATATACCCGACATGCATCATCCACGTAGTGGAAGTCAGGTTTTCAAAAATTGGAGGTATAATGAAATACCCCCATACACTGTCACTTAGGTAAAGATGACGGAGTGCCTTTGTACTATTTGCTAATCCAAAAGATCCTTATGTTATATTCATGTGATAACTTGGCTTGCATCGTCAAATGGTAGTGCCACCTATGAATGCGCTCCAGATATTGAAAGGAAAGAAGGTGTGATGCGAACATGTCATAAAATGAAGTTATTTTATCGATGCAATTTTTAATTTTGTTGCAAACGTTAAATAAGAAATAAGATGAAGAAAATTTTTGAACTGTTATTTGTACTAAAGAAGTCGTGAGTAGACTGCCCATTTGTTAATCCGTGACTTTATTTTTAATTTTTATGTTATGTAAATGGTGATTTATTCAACTTGACTTCAATTTGTATGAGAATAAACAAACCCATCTAATTGCGATCAGGATTACTCTGTAAAATGTTGGATTTACATTATCGTTAGATTCTAAAAAAGAATTCACAATCTCATCAGTAATTACAATGTAATGAATAAAGGTTATGTGTTTTGGCTCTCAAACAACAACGAGGTGCTATTGTAATTTGTTTATTTAGATTGTACCCGGTTATGGGAGTCAACCGCCGTAGGCAGTAAACCAGGTTTTCAAAAATTGGGGTTAGCTAACCCACTTTTAATAGAAGGATTATTGGTTGTTATTTGCGGTTTATTCACGGCTTACGTTATGTTGACGCGAAAAGATTATTTGCACCATCAAGCGGTAGCGCCATCTACTAATGACGCCCATACATAGTCTTACATGAGTTTAATCTTACAAATAATGTTGTACTGTTGTAAGGAGATTTAATTTTTAATTACATATTATCCACTTTTTATTTTTTCTTTTATTTTCTTCATGAAGGCGGAATCCTTAATTATATTTTATTGTTACCGCTGATTTTAAAACTATTTTTTTGTTTTCCAGTGGTTTCTTGAAAAATTGTTAGTCAACTCTAATAACTTTAACTTTATATTTTTGTTATGTTGGGAATGATTATCTAGAAATTTTTCTATTTGAAGATCATAGTACGTCTTAACAGTTTCTGAATCGGAAATATATGCTCTATCGAAATTCGTGAATAAAAATAAAGTTTGAAGTTAAAAGAGTTTTCTATGACGTAACAGCTTTAAAATGAACAGAAATTTGAAAAAATAACAAAGATTTTTTATAGAAACCTTACTTTTTGTAACTAATTTTTGCATTTGTTATTTGGTTCCTTTTTAAATTGCTATTCACAATATTCATCGATCCAGCCATACACTTTTGCATGCATTTTGTGCAAGAGTTGATAACCTGGCATGAACGCAACGTTTAGTTAAATCTCCTCATAACTAAAGCAAAGAGCGGACGTAATTTTGTTACAACGATTTCCTGAGTACCTTTCACGTTGACGTCACGTTGACGAATATTTTGGTTTATGTTTTTCATGCCAAGTTATTTAAAACAAGTAGTCCAGCTTTCGCTTATGATTTTAGCTTCTATGAGCACTGTTTAGATCTGATGAGCACTGTTATGCGGATGAGGTCGAAACAGTTTTTAATGAGCCAGTCTGCCGACTATGTGACCCAACTCCTAATGAGAGGGTTGCCCAAAAACAAAGATCCAGATTCTGTTGCAACCCAGAAAGGATCTCTCCAGTTTGTATAGTCACAATGTTGTAAGCTAGCTCTCGATTTTTTGGGAGAAGCAAGACAAAAAACTACAATGAAACACCTTCAAAAAAATGTATAATGTAATGTTACTAGTTTTTTATTATGTAATAAGGACATATATAATAATAAAAGCTATTACATAGAGTAATATTATGTATGTATAGTTCTTGCAATACACTGCTATAAATTTTATCGAAATAATAAATTAAAGAAAGAAACAAAATTAACTTATTTAGTATTGCTTAATTTAAATATTAAACAATATTTATAATATTATAAAACATTATTATATAATGGAATTCAAGTAGCCTACTGATATAAAATTAGTATATATGTATATGTACATATTTAGAGAGGTAATACAGTGTGATTATATTATTTACAGTCGTAGCACAGTGTAGTTATATTAAAAACAAAAATTTTTGTTTACAAATATGAAAATATACAATAGATCGAGTAAAATATTAACTAAGTATTTAAAAATAATTTTCATATTGAAATTTTCTAATATTTATTGGCGAACTTATAGGTAATAAATTATGTATGTTACAATACATGCAATGTATTGTATATGGTATTGTCTGTCTATAGCTGTTCTATGTATAATTTATTTGAGTATGACAATAAAAAACTTAATATTAAATATTTTGAACTTCAATTAACTAAAGAATAAGTAGGTATATATTATTACTAAATAAATCTATAAATAAAATATATTATAATATAATATCAAGTATAACATTTATGATAATATATGGTATGGTATAGCATAGTGATATATACCTACCTACTATATTATAAAAATAATACTCCACGTAAAAAATATGCAAGTTCATAGAAATCCCATAATAGAAGAAACCCAAAGAAAAAAAATTCACAGAATTATCATAATTCCATAGATTTTTTGATATTTTATCTAGGAAAGATTTTATTTAAGAAAATATAGTAAAAAGTAATTTTACTTTGTGCATCAAAGGATATGAGAATTTTTTAATTGTATTTTGTTCGCACATATCTCAGAATTTTGATAGTAATTAATTTTTCTTTTTTTTTTAGTTATTTGCCAAACACCCAACAATACAATAAAAAGGAACTTTTGGTAAGTTACTGGACTCACACTGTATTTAATTGGTAAAATATTTTTATGAATGTGTCTATTCGATATTTTGATTTTAACCCCACATTATAATTTTATGCGATTTTATACCTTGTATACCTAATAAACCAAATAA
This sequence comes from Rhagonycha fulva, assembly GCA_905340355.1. Classification (NCBI taxonomy): domain Eukaryota; kingdom Metazoa; phylum Arthropoda; class Insecta; order Coleoptera; family Cantharidae; genus Rhagonycha; species Rhagonycha fulva. The sequence continues at coordinate 13,440,556 of HG996558.1, forward strand.
CTAATTGATAGAATCGTTAACATTTTATAGGTTATGTTGAGTAATCAATCCAATTGTTTTTGGTAAAATATTTAAATATACCTGAAAAGTACAGATTCACTGTCAAAATTTTAAAGTTACCTGACGTATCTGCGGAAATCTGCCCATTCCTTTCCCCATTTGTCAAATGATTTTTTTTAATATTTTTTAGACAGTTGGAAAAATTACTTAAAAAATTGTATCTTTTTAATATCAACTGGCATAAAGTAGGACATACTACCCATCATTGCATCTAATACTAAACTTATCAGTGGTGGTGTTAGAGACATAAACATTAATTTTAATTTTGTAATTTTTTGAAATTTTTTTTAATTTAACAGTAAAATTTGTATTCACTGCCTACTTTATGAAAATTAGTTCCCATAAAACGCAAAAAATAAATTATAAACATAACTGTGAATAAATTTGTATGCAAACTTTGGTGAAAAGTTTCATAACATCTTAAGCTATTATAAAAAATCACTTTGGCGCTTTACACCTCTTTAATTAATCAACCAATCAGATGTAATCACAACTAATTTCCACTTTGTTAGTATCTTACTGCTTAAAATGACTCGGGTTTGTTCGACCTCTAATAAATAGTTCCATTTTAATAATAACAAAGTTGTTGTATTAATTTTTTTTAGATTATACCCGGCTATAGGGTGCAACTGCGTAGCAGTAAGCCAGGTTTTCAAAAATTGGATTACACTGTACATATTAATGATACAATTTAATGGGCATGTAACTTTTAAATTTACCAGTGTTTATGTGAAGTTAAGGTGAAAAGATTTCTTGCACCGTTGATTGGTGGTGCCATCTACTAATGTTTCTAGTAGGCTCGATATAAAATGAATATTTTTAGTATTTTTAATTGCGCATTGCCCAGTTTAAATATTGTAATATTTTATTAGTTACCAACAATACCACATAGTCATCTTACCTGATCGTAACCTGTATTAACTTAGGATTACTGTATTGGTTGAAATAATTATTATTAAGAAATACCATGAAGAAATCGGCACAATTTGGGTGTAGATTACCTACAAATCTTAATCTGCTGGTATTTGAGAGCACAATGAAAAAAGAATTTAAAATCGTTAGGTGAAGTGGATCTAAATTGGCATACTCTAAAATAAAAAGTTTTTGTACACCTTTGCACCTCTTTAAATAATCAACCAATCAGATGTAATCAACTGATTTCCACTTTGTTAGGTATTGTTTAAAATGACTCGGGTTTGTTCGACCTCTAATATAGTTCCATTTTAATACTAACAAAGTTGATGCATTATTTTTTTTTAGATTGTACCCGGCTATAGGGTGCAACTGCGTAGCAGTAAGCCAGGTTTTCAAAAATTGGAATATTATTCACTGTACATATTAATGATAATGTAATATAATAGGCATGTAATTGTTAAGTTTACCAGTGTTTATGTGGTGTTAACGTGAAAAGATTTCTTGCACCGGCAATTGGTGGTGCCATCTACTAGGCATGATATAAAATGAATACTTTTAGTATTATTAATTGTGATTTGCCCAGTTTAAATATTATAGTCATTTTACCTGATTTTGACCTGTATTAACTTCTTAGCATTACTGTCTTGATTGACATAATTATTTTTAAGACATACCATGAAAAAATCGAGACCTTAAAAGTAGCACAATTTGGGTGTAGATTATCTACAAATCCAAATCTGCTGGTTGAGATTTGAAATTTGAGAGAATAATGCAAAGAAGAATTTAAAATCGTTAGGTGAAGTGGATCTAAATTGACATATCTACTTTAAAATAAAAAGTTGCTTAAAATTTTTGTTGATAAAGGAGACGGGCGGGCTTAAATTCAATTTTTGATCAAATCGAGCTGAGTAATTGTTTCATCATTAAGAATTAGGTTCAGGTAGGTACTATGCGATAGCTAGAAATCTAGGCCAAGTTTTATTTTTTATCATTTTCTATTAGCGATACAATTCATCAAATTGAAAAACATTAAGCAGATTAAACAACGTGTGGTAAGATTCCAGGAATGTAATCAGCGCCTAACGAGAATTCAGTGCAGTAATTGTCAAAAATTTGGACATGAATCTTCCTACCGTCCAGATGCGCCGAATTGCATTTAATCTCACAGTTAATAACATTTTATTGTAGAGCTTAAATAAAGAATTTAATAAAATAATGAATACAAATCATTAACATAACCTAACAAAAAATCTCAAATTAATGTCATAAGTTCACACCAACATAACTTCGGAACGAACGACTTCGGATCTAAAAATATTTCAATCCATTGCAATTATTTTTATTTACATTTTACCCGACCACGGTACAACCACGTATGTAGTAAGTCAGGTTTTCAAAAATTGGACTTTAGAAGCCCATGTATGGTTTATTTCTAATCACAACTTTTGGTGCTCAACGTAACGTTTATGATATGGCAACGTAAAAATATTGTTTGTACCGTGAAATGGTAGCGACATCTACTTATGTTCTCAAGATGTTCAAAAATAAAAAGTTGCTTAAAATTTTTGTTTAGAGAAGACGGGCCTACATTCGCCAATTTTTGATCAAAGATATTAAGTAGACTGAGTAAGTGGTTCATCATTAGGAATTAGGTAACTAAAAGAACTTTCATTATTTCTTTCTTATTCATTATTATTTCTACTAGCTATACAATTGATCAAATTGAAAAACATACGACTTGTGTTAAGATTCTAGGAATTCAAAAAACGCCTGATGAGAACTCAGTGCAATAATTGTCAACAATTCGGACATGAATTTTCCTACCGTCCAGAATCAATCAATCACCAATTGCACACAATCTCACAGTTAATAACATTTTATTGTAGGGCTTAGATAAAGAATTTAATAATGCATACAATTTTTAACATTACCTAACAAAAAAATTCTTTAAATTAATGTTATAAGTTCACACCAATATAACTTCATATATTTATATTTCTGGTTCGACGACTTTGAATCTAAAAATATTTCAATCCATTGCTATTATTTTTATTTAGATTTTACCCGACCACGGTACAACCACGTATGTGGTAAGTCAGGTTTTCAAAAATTGAACTTTAGAAGCTCAAGTATGATTCATTTCTAATCACAACTTTTTATGCTCAACGCAACGTTTATGATATGGCAACGTAAAAATATTGTTTGTACCGTGAAATAGTAGCGACATCTATTTATGTTCTCAAGATGTAGTAAATATGTAATGTAAAGACAATGAGTAAATGATATGACAATGATAAATGACATAGAAGGAGTTTGCCCAGTGGTTCGCTCCTTTAACAATTAACACCCAAGAGTGCTATCAAGTCCTCGATGTGGATGCCATCTCAAATCGGTGGCGCAGATTAATTGGGTCGCTACGTTTCAGTCTCCTGGTTCGATTTGCAGTCGGCAGGTCCACCGCAAGAGAGTTGGGGTGATTTTGTACACGATTGTAGTACCTGATGGTACTGTGTGTTGTGATATACTTTTCGATGGTGGGGATATCAAGGTCACGATGGATTACTTGCTTAGGTACGAAACATGGAGCATCCGTAATGGTTCTTAAAATTTTTGATTGAAAACACTGGATTTTGGCTATGTTGGAGTTACTCGCAGCTCCCCAGAGCTGGATACCGTACGTCCATATTGGCTTTATGATAATTTTATATATGAGCACTTTGCTTTTGAGTGATAATTGGGAGTGACGATGTAATAGCAAATAGTGTTTTCTAAAAGTGTGACCCAGTTGTAGCCTTTTATTCCAGATGTGCTTACTCCATGTTAAACCTCTGTCCGTATGTATACCCAGGTATTTGACTTCTTCTTTCTGCGGTAAAAGATTTCCATTAAGCTTTACAGGAGGACAAGTGGCTCTTCTATTTTTAAAGATTATGTGTACTGACTTCTGATCATTTGCTTTAATGCGCCATTTCTTTAACCACTTTTCAAGCTTGTCAAGGTAGATTTGTAATAATGCAGATGCTATTAATGGATCGCGATGCGACGCCAAGATTGCGGTATCATCTGCAAAAGTTGCCACGACTGTGTCTTGAGTTGTTGGTAGGTCAGCTGTAAAAATTAGGTAGAGAATTGGACCAAGCACACTGCCCTGAGGGACTCCAGATTCGATGGGCATAAGTGAAGAGACCTCATCCTGAACTTTCACGAAGAAATGTTTATTTGTAAGGTACGACTTGAGTATTTTGTAGTAGGTATGTGGCAAGTATTTCTTACTTTTAAAGAGAAGACCAGGAGTCTAAACTTTGTCAAAGGCCTGAGTTATATCGAGGAACGCAGCTGTACAATAACTTTTGTTTTCCATGTCTTGCCTTATTTTGTTAGCGATTCTATGTACCTGTTCAATTGTTGAATGCTGTTTGGGGAATCCAAACTGGTATTTCGGTATTATTTTTTGTTTTTCGATAATTGGCATCAGTCTTCTCAGAAACATTCTGTCACTTTCGACAGAATAGGCAGCAGGCTGATAGGTCTGTAGGAGCCAGGTTCCGTTGGAGGTTTTCCCGGTTTAGGGATTAAAATAATTTGGGCGACTTTCCACTGTAAGGGAAAATATCCAGTTCTCAGAATGGAGTTGTAGATCATGGTAATTAGTATAATAGCATTTTCTGGTAGTTCTTTTAGAACTTTTGCAGTTATCAGATCTGCTCCTGGAGATTTTTTAATGTTTAGTTCCTTTTTGAAGTGTGTTATGACTTCTATTTTTTTGATTTTCTTGATTGGCATTTCCATTTGAAATGGAACGTCGAGAAAGTCGTAGATTGATTTATCTTCGTTGGGAACTTCTGATTGGAATGGTTTAAAAACTTCGACCAAGTGTGCGGAAAATGTGTCTGCTTTTTCTTTATTGCTTTGTGCCCATTCATATGTGGATGTTCTGATAGGTGGGATTGTCTGTTGTGGTCTTTTGATTTTCCTGGTTGCTTTCCACAACGAGTAGTCTGTTGTCTCAGTTGCTGTCAATCCATTTAGGTAATTTTGGATCTTCTGATTTTTGTTGTCCTTTAGTAAATGCTTTAGTTCCCGGACTGCTCTATTGTAGTTAGTTCTATCGCCAGGTGCTCGAGATATCTGCCACATCTTTCTTAGCCTTCGCTTTTCTCGTATTTTTTCTTGAATATGTTTTGGTAAGCAATTTTCTATTTTTTTATTATTAGTGTATCTTGGTGTAGCTTCCCACGCTGCTTCTTGTATATTTTTTGTTAGACATTGCACTGCCTCATCTATTTCGTAGTCGGATTTTAATAAGATATGTTGGGGGAGCTTAGAAAGTAGTATTTCTTTGAAAAGGACCCTGTCGGTTTGCTTATTATGCAGTCTTACAGGTTCCGGTTGTTCATCAATCGAAGCAGAGAGCGTGACTATGATTGGAGAGTGATCCGAGGAAAACTCCAAAGAAATTCGATGGTGAGGTAGTTTTGCGAGATGCCTCCAACAACACAAAAGTCAAGTAAATGGGAAAGTTTTTCTCTGTCCGTGGACTAGTAGGTTGGTTGACCTGTAAAACAATGGCTAAAGTTTTTGTTCTTTATTACTTGAAACAATTGACGACCTCTTGGGTTGGTTAATCTTGATCCTCAATGAGTGTGTGCTTGGCATTAAAGTCTCCACCCGCAATAAAGAGATTACCAAGTGTTTCGAAGTAGTCTTTGTATTGGTTTTGACTGATACTGGGACCGGGAGGGCAGTAGACTGCAGATAAGGCAATTTGTTTGCCTTGTTCTTCGACTACAACACTTGTAGCTTGTAGATGTTCTTCGGGATATTTAGGTAATTTGTGGTGTTTTATACCTTCTTTAATAATTACTGTTGTACCTCCTCTTGCTCTTGAACTAGGATGTTGGATGTCGTAGATTTTGTATTTTGGTGTTTTAAAGTAATTTTTGTTGGTAAAATGGGTCTCGGATATTAACATTAAGATGTAGTACATATGTACGATAAATATTATTTGTTGTACTATCAAACGCCAAAATAAGTTCTTGTAATTGGTATGTTCAATTACAGAGCTTTTTAAAATTTTGTTGTTATGAAAAAACTAAATTATTAAAAAAAATTTGGAAGGTTAAGATCAAAATAAAATACTAAAAATTTGGGTAGTAACACGAAATTTTATGATTGATTGTCCAATGGAATTTGATAGATAACATTGAAAAGAAACTTTTGGGAATGTCATTATATCGATTAGTTTGGCCAAAAATTGATTTTAAAATTTAGATTTTTACGCTATTTTCGACCGTAATAATGGAATTTTATTACTCGTCCATGTGCATTTAGTTGAACTTGAGGCTGAACGTGGTGAACGATCACTACGGTCACAGCTGATGTGTTGTCAATGCCTCAACGCCGATTTAAACCAGTTCTCCTCAAAAATGCTAGCAAGGATAGGTGAGGTGGATTTTATTGTTTTACAACCCTACCCTTTGACATCTGACCTGTAATCTCTGCAAAACAATTTTAGTGCATGAAAAGGCTCTATGATCATATTAATATTTTTATGTATACAATTTATCTTCCATGTAATGCCCAAGAGTTGAAGGAGGTCATGGGACCTGTGGTCCCGCAAATCTCCGTAAACAAATTTATGCTATGCTATGGCGAACAACCACAAGAGCTAGGGGTAAAAAACTAGAGATATTTTAGTATACCACCGGCCTAGCTTAGGTTAGTGTTAAAACCGATCTTTTTTTTATCAGTAAACCATTAATAGAGAGCTTCACTGGTCGGACTTAAATTACTATTAGGAACCCACTTTTTTTTAAATAATTAGACCGTTAAAATACTGATGGTCTTAGCTTAGGTTAGTGTTAAGAAACGATGTTTTTAAATCAAAATAAACCCTTTTTGAATAATTGCAATAACTTCCAAAGAAATTATTGTAAGAAAAATCTACAAAATATCTTTTTTCTTTATGACATCGTTCTTTTGAGAATCTCGACTTTATTTTTGATATCCGATGGGTTTTCAAATAATTACAAAAATTATTTGAGAAACTCAATAATTATATAATACTTTTTGTAATAACTCGAGAACGAATCGTTAGATTTCAATTGTTTTTTTTATAGAAAAATACTATTTTTTTACAGCTCTCGTTTGACATATTGACTTTCTTTCGTTATGTTAATAAAGGTAAATATTATTTAAAATGAATGATAAAAAATGAATTTTTCTGCTTCGTTTGAAATACTACGCTTTTAGGGATTATGCAATGTATATTTGTAATTTATTCCATTTCTCTGCAAGAATATATTATGCTTGTCATAATAAAAATTTTAAAATTAATTTTTAGAATACGAAATGTTACAGTATACAATTTTAAAGCATTGAGGGTGGTCCAATGAAACGAAAAGTTATGAAAGCTTTAAATTATTTAATGTGCATATTTAATTCAAATAAAATTTTATTTCTTAAAATTGGGTTTATCAGTACCTATAAACCTTGCTCTTCAGGTATCATCCATAGTATGGTAAATCTGATTTACTTCTATTGTAATGTAATTTACTATAATTTGTTTTATCTTTTGTGTTAATTAACTCGACAACTGTTGAAAAGATTTGTGTAGTAGTACCTGTCAAAATTTTATAGGTTATGATTATTAATAGGCTTAAGTCCAGTTAAAAAAAATTACCTAAAAAAAAAACTAGCTCTCGAGCCTTGTACACTTTTAAAAAATTGCAGTTCTTAATCACTTGTACCTGGGGAATATGAAAAATACGTCACTTTGTTTAATCGCATTAAACATGTAATATCTCTAAGGAGACATTTCCATCAGATTAAATGTGTTTTAGAGATAGACAGTATTGTGCAAATAAAACCTTCAATCATTCAACCTAAATAGTAACGACAATAAATTGATCCACTGCAGTGAATTTTTAACGGGACTGTCAAATCTGTCAGAATGAAAATTTAGTTATTAAATATTTTATTATGTAAATAAATACCCTATAATATTTAATAATAAATTCTAAACAACTACTTACAGTTGGTTCCCAGGTGTATCACACTAAACATTTCACTACAACACTCTTTATCAATTTAAAATAGTACAAAGTTCTGACAGCTCGAAAAACCGACATGATACTTGAAGTCTGATATAATACCTATACGAAAATGTTTTCAAAAACATTTAACTTTTCCAACATAGTAATTTAAATCGTAGGTACTAAAATTACACTTTACGTTTCTAAATAAATTATTAGTTCCAATTAAAAATAAAATTTATTTGAAAGGGTTTTATTGGATTTTACACCTTTACTCTCCTTGTGATTTATAAAACAGCTTAAAATTATTTTTCGCGGTTATTTAATTCACCCTTAAATTTTTATAGAAACGTTTATATTTTGTGAAAACAACTTAATCTATGTATGTTCATAATGATATATTATTATGGCATATGGTTTAAATATGTCTGATTATACTTAAAGTTTTATTTTTTTGTAGTTTAGAAATATTGCAATCATAAATATGGAAGTATAAAATTAGTAGAATATCTATCAAATGAAACTTTTACATTAAAAATACGAAGTTCAGTTGGTTGTGGTGTAGTACCGATATGTTATACTGTATATTATGATATTATGTTTGACATAGTGTTCGTCATTAACATTAAAAATGATATAACTTTTTGTTGCTAAATAAATCTAAAAGTGTAGAAAAATAGAGCAACCGCTAAATAAAAACAATTGAAATGTTAAATATTTCAACTGAATTGCAGATAACGATTTATTGATGGATATACTTATTTTCAGAATAATAACAAAATGTACATAACATTATATTGAAAAACTATAAATAAAAGTTTTTATAAAAATGCGTTTATATAATTACATTTATATCTTAGATATATAGATGTAGACAACAGTAATTGGTATTTTTCTTTATTCTTTTCTTTCTGTCTAAATTCTACAACATTATTTGTAACATTTTCCAATACTTCAATGCACTATTTGAATGTCTATCGAAGCAAATAAGCCACGGAACAAAACTTACTCGATTTATTATTCAAACTATTGTATTCCACATTGTGGGTGTAATATTATTTGAAAATATTAAGGGTGCGATTTTAAGAACCGTTTTAAAACTTCATTAACAACTCAAAATTGGTTATAGATACAGCGATAATTTTTTTTTTAACGGAAAGAGGAGAATTTTTCGAAGAATCTAATGGTATTTTTAATCTGTTTTGATAGCAAATTCATATTTTGATTAATTTAATTCGCGATTTTATATGAAAAACGCACAATTAATTACAATGTAAAATATATCATGTCACAGTTTACATTGCAATCTTTAATATTCTGCATTAAAATCGTTTAAATTTCAAGTATTGTATGTGTTCACACTGCAATTGTATCTCAACGATAATTTCTATGATTTCAAAAAGTTCGCCATTTTTCCAACTTTTTTTAGCACAGAAAAAGGTTCAGCGATATATAAAAAGATGGCGCTCTTGTTTAACATGTTGATCTCACAACACCGCCTAGTAAATTTTGGCGCTTCATTTGAAAATGATTGTGGCGAGGGTCTTATAGTATTTATACAAATACATAGAAATAATAATTCAAAAAAACAATATAGAATTTATTATTAAATAATAGACCTTTATAATTTATATTATATATATTTAATAAATATTTAATAAAACTACATTTTAGGGCTGAATTTTTATATTTCATATATATGTATAAAAAATTATTAAAAATTACTGTCTAGTACAATTAAATGATTGCATTTAATTTAAATTGAAGAATTCGCAGTCATAAAACAAGTAGGTAGGTACCTACCAAAAATGCTCCCAAAAAGCTCGGAGGCTTATATTATTATTTATGACTTTATTAGTCATCTAAAAGTGTTTATTCGTCATAAAAACCATATTTAACCAAAATTTTTCTTGAGAAAATATCATTATATTGTTGTGTGAGTGTACATTTTATAAATTAAAAAAAAATTAGAACCTTCTGTTTTTGTAATTTTTAATTATATAATTTATATATCTCCCATCAATATAACGTTATAAAGCTGTGATTAGACGGCGCGAGTCAGATTCGTGCATCACTCCCGCGAGGCATCCCACGAATTTCTTTCTTTCTCTTGGTCAAAGTAACCATTCAATTTCTAGCTCAAAATAAAAATGAACAAGGCCCGTTTACATACATCGGATGTAATATTTTATTATTTTTCCCCTTCCCGTCCTGATCAATCTTTTGTGTGTTTTTGCTTCTTCAAAATTATAAAAATTCCAGTTCACCATGGTCTAACTCTTCCATGATAATAAATTGTAAAAAGTGCGTAAAGATATAAAGAAATAAAAATATGACCATTTGTGCCCATTACTTTACACGAAGCAGGCAATATTAGCATTGTCATATTTTTTATTTAGATGACAACAGTTTCATGAAAGATCTTCATCGTAAATGTAAATTTCTTTCAATGGCCAAATCTTACAATAAAAAGTAAGTGTTAGACCAAAAAGGTTTTCATAAATGAAAATATTGAACTGAAATTTTAGTACTTCACTTCAGGCAATAAAATATGCATTTGATAAAAATGTTATATTTTTTATTAAGACAGGTCTAACAAAGACCACGTGAAACTATAGGTACTACACTCTTTTTCATTCGTGGAGCAAGATGGGTAAAGTAACCTTTGATGGTGTCGTTTTTTGTTGTTTGTTTTAGCCAAATTTATTTAGTAAGTACACTATTTGGTATACAAGCTTAAACTTCAATCAACATTAATTTAAATACTTATGACTCTTGAATTTTAACAATAAACTAATATTTAACGCAATTGCAAAATGTAATTCATTTTATTGTATGTACCTCATGGTAAACGAATATAGTAAGTAATAATGTGTTATCTATCAATTTTTTCTTATAAATAATTGTTTTATTGATGCAAAAACATTTTTCATTTTTTTAAGAGTTGCATATTATGTAATAATTTTGCCAACATAAACAACTGCTTATTTGCATCTTACATAAAGCTGCGTTTAGATAGTGCGAGTTTGCCTCGCGAATCTGATTTGCGCATCAATCCTCGCGTCGTGTAGACGGTTTCATAGCGCGAATCACGACTCGCGAGGCATACGCACTGCGAGCGGTCGGTCTCAACCGCGCGTCAAAAGTGCCTTGCACTTTTATACTCACGCGGTGTAAACTTCGTGTTGGCGCGAATCTTCTTCGCGAATCTGACGCGCGAGGCATACTCGCGTCGTCTAATCACAGCTTTATAATGTTATGTTTATGGGAGATACATAATTAAAAAATACAAAAACAGAAAGTTTTAATTGTTTTATAAATATAAATGATATACAAAAATGTAGCCCTAAAATGTAGTTTTATTAAATATAATATAATCTGACGCGCGAATTTGACGAGCGAGGCATACTCGCGCCATTTAATTGGAGCTTAATATGTATTTTCAAAATGGAAAATTTAAAAAAAATCTTTATTATAGATTTACGTCTTATAATTATTTATTATGCTATAATCTTGTTAAATAATTTTTAAGCTTTAATTAATACGAGTTATTTATTATAAATGAATAAATTCAATAAAATTGTTTATTAAGCTTTCAGAAAAATTAAATCATTCTAAAATGACGATACTTGCTCTTGTTTCCGTGTATACTTGTTTACTTGTATTTTGAGAATTGTATCATATTATTCTGACAAAAGAATGAGTAAATTTTTCCGAAACCTTAATAAACAATTTAATTGAATTTATTTATTTATAATAACTCGTATTAACTATAAAGTTTAAAGATTATTTAATATCAACGAGTTAATAATATAACATTTTATATAATCTTGTTACTTCTATAATAACAAGAAAGTAAAAATAGTATTCAGTTTTCTAAATTCTCTTGGATAATTTTATGGCTTATTTTTGTTTCTATCTCTTTTTCCTCTCTGTCCGTCTTTGCTACCAGGTAGACGTTACAGAACTGCAGTTGCAGTGTTGCAATAACTTTTACTACGAATTTTAAAGCGGTTGTTCGTTTTTAAACATTCGTTTGCTCGGATTGACTCGGGATTGCATCGGTACAAATAGACGAAATTTTTAATTATATTTTAAATTTCGGTAACTGCGCCATCTATTACAAAAGTTCTTTCGATCAGACCCTTAATAAAATTCAAATTTTATTTTTATATTATAACATCCACACAAATTTTGTTATGTGTGATTATATTACGTTATTGTGGTAGAATTGGCATTATTTATGTAAAAATATAAAAAGTTGTTTATAAATACGTAGAATACGGTATGAAAACAAAAAAAAAGTATAACTAAACATTATAAATTTTAGTAGGTTGATCTTGCAAAAGCATCTAAAAGACAAAAAGCACTGTGGGTGATTTTCCCAAATTTAGAATTTTTACAAGATTAGAAAATTTTAAGGATACGTTTTTGAATTGGTGTGTATTTTTTTTAAGTCTCAACTTCTGTTGTGAAGAAGTCGTTTCAACACCCCGGTTATTTAATAAGACGCTTGTGCCTAAATGCAATAAATTTAAACAGCCAACAACTCCGAATAGACGAAATTGTTTATTTATTAATTTGTACCTAAATACTAGGAAATTTAAAAGGATTTTGTTGGCACCCACAGTGACCACAGTGGAAATTTAATTTAAAAAGTTAGAAAGTGTTGAAAATTTCTTTTTTCGAAGTTTGGCAGAAGAACCGGAAAAGAGATTATCTTTTGCTTGACGTCGACTTGAATATAGACGTCCAGTCGTCCATCTTGCGTTTTCCCGATTGCTTTCCCAAGTGTCCAGATTTGGATCTATGGAGTATGCCATCAATATTTTGAAAAAGTGTAAATCCTGAGAACAGATGAATTTTTGAAATTTTTAAAAAATTTTGGTTGATTTGATATCGAGGAAGTATTTAATTTTGGAATCTCTAAGATTGTTTGGACAAATTCATAAATATTTCGTTTTGGAGTGGAAGCTTCGTTGAATCCACGACGAAATTATTAGATGAAGTTAATTTTTGAAGCACATGATATGTTCTAAGTTTAGATGATTAAAAGTTGGATTGTTCTCTTACTGGAAAATTTTGCATCAAGGTTTGGGAAAGAATAAAAAGAATGTACCCAACGAATTTTTTTTATTTAGGGTAGGTTGTACCCTTTTTTCTTTTCACGAACCCAAGTCATTTGGCGCTGCTTAACGAATTTTTGTTGAAGCAGAGTAGATTGATAGATAACCTCGCATACTTTTACATTTAACTTCAAGAACCCAGTCGGATATTCGAACGCTCTCAATAATTTATGGTCATCTTTTTTATACTAAAATTTCTCAGGATTCAAAAACTGAACGGCTCATGCGCAATTTTACAAAGTTGACCTTTTTATAAATATTGATTTTAATCATGGACTTAGATGATTAAGACACGTGTCTAAGAATCCAAAAGGACTTTATTACACTATTACACTAGATCAGTGATGTCAAATTGGTGCCCGCCGCGTATGGTTTAGGGATCCGAATGAACTTTTTGACCGGTCAACGCATATTGCTCTGAGCAAATGTTTGAAATAGGACTTAAAAAAGTCATTAAAAATATTTTTTAGGATAAATTGAAAATGATTAGATTTTAAAAAGTCATGTAATCAGGAAATAAATGCACTAAATTGCACGCACGTGCTAAATAGGCGCGATCGACTGGGCAACGCAAGTTGCTCAGAGCAAATGTAGGCGAGGGAAAGTTTAATTATGAAATAGGAGTAATAAAAAAGGTCATTACAAAGAATTTTTGGGAAAAATTGAAAAAGTAATGCTTGAAAAAGTAATGCTAAAAAGCTTGAAAAAGTAATGAAATCAGGAAAAAATGCATCAAAGTAAATTGGACGTACTAAAAAGGCGCTATCGACTTTTGCAGTTTCTCGGAGCAAATGTAAGCGAGAAAAAGTTCAATTATGAAATAGGACAATAAGAGTAACAGAAAAGGTCATTAAGAAGAATTTTTGGGAAAAATTGAAAATTATTGGGTTTTAAAAAAGTTATTAGTGCGACCTGCAAAAATTTTGCTTTACAAGAATGGCCCGTTGCTTGAATGGGTTTGACACCCCTGCACTAGATGGCGCAGTTGAATATTTATAAGAAATTTTTGTAACTTTCCTAGCGTTGATTAACAAATTATTTTATTATTTTCATTGCAAAACTTATTTTTCTACTATCTATCATTTTTACTTTGGCTAGTAGTTTAATTTATTAAATTTGAATTAACTGTGACAGCAAGTGACAGCGTCATCTTTTGGTTATTTGGCGGACCGCAATTTAATTTATTTACCAATAAAATTCTATAACTGTCACATTTACAAAACAAAAGACTGTCAGTATTGTTTTATAATTTATTTGAAATAAATAATTTAAATTCGAATTTTTTTTTTTGACAAATATTAAAAGAATTGTAATAAATCTAGTAGTGGAACAAATCCTATATAAATCACGGTTGTAAAAACTCTTATTATAGCCTTAGCGCCAGGTTAGCGCTCTAACTTTGGCCTATAATATACTATAGTAAAATTTAGTATTATTATATACCTATATTATATTATTTTAAAAAATTTTCTTTTGTTTTTGATCATTATTCCGAGAATGTGCATTTGTTTCTGTTTTATACTTACAGAAAAATAAGAATTTTAAATGTAATTTTGACAGCTGTCAAATATCTTTAACTCATAATCTTTTGCAGTTTGGATGAATACATAAAGTCAGATCTTATGTTGCGTCGAGGAGATTTTGGGTTTTTAATCCTGGCGCTCCACGCTAGCCAATCACACCTGATAGCAAAAAACCTTCTAAGTATCTAAGTGGGCACATGGTTTTAGTAAAATATAATATAATAATTGCACATGCTCTTTTCGGTTTTGGAATCCTGAGAGAGATACAAAATAGCAAACTATAGTGGTGAACAAAGATAGCTACAAATTATTATGTAATAACTATCTAGCTCTCGCCTACTTTTTGGGGGGTGCTTGGTATCTATGTAATATATTCAAATTTATCTATTAGTGTTCTTACAAAAAAAAGTGCTATAAATGCACTAAATAGCGTCACTACAGTAAAAAAGTACTGAATTTTATAGTATTGGTATTGCCAAAAATATGAATTTTGATTATTTCAAAAATTTGATGAAAAATATGGTACATTTTACATTTAATTCTTGAGTGGAAAAAATGTTATAGGTACGCTAGGTGGAAAAAAAACATCTGTGTTTTTTAAATGTTGGTTGGCCAACTACCAATACAGGAAAACTTAATAAATTTGTTAATTTTGTATTCTGAAAATGTAAACATTATTTTGATTTCTACAGGTTTAAAATTTAAAATTACCAAAAAATGGGGTTTTTTAAGTCGATAAATGGAACTGTAAAAAACTTTCTTTTGCAAAATGTAAGCAGAGCAGAGCAGTCACGAAATATAGGGCTCCAAGTGAATTTTCTTTTTGAGTCCAAATTTTGGGCAAATAGATTCGAATTTTGAGCGAGTGTTCCTGAAATTTGTGTATGGGAATGTAGAAGATGATATTTTGCTGATGAAAACTGAAAAAGGCTCTTAAATTTTATTCACAAGGAAGAGTCACTTTTGGAAAATTTTATGTTCCAAAAATTTCGATTATTTGGAAAATTCCACTTCATCCTGCCAAACAGCGATGATGTTTATGGTTTTTCATCATTATTAAAGCCAATAATGCAAGTAATTTTCTTGCAATTACAATGTAGAACGCAAAGATTAAAATTTTAAGGTTAGGAAACCAAATTCATTAAAAATTAAAATTATTTTTACTCACGTTGGAAGAAATAAAATTTTAGTTTATAATTCTCAATTCATTAAACATATGTTTAGATGTGTTTTAAAAAACAAATCTATTGGAGTTTTCAAACGAAATTTAAAAAATTCTAGTGCCGTATTCAATTAATTTTTGTATTTGTTAATTTTAGTAGTTTTTCCTTGCTTGAGAGTTGCAAATTAAATGTGTGATGAATATGCAATTTTACAAACAAAGGGGACTTTGTTGATGGAATTTTGTAAGCTTGGAATCTAAAATTATAACCGAGATTGTCTGTTATTTTTATAAAATTGTAAATAATACCAGAGATATTAAGAGCTGTAAAAATGAATAACACTATACAAATTTATATGTATGATTTTTTTCGCTGTAAATAAATGGTGCTACTAATTTTCTAACTCATTTTCAGATGGCGCCACTGATTTGAGGTTACTATTTTGTAAAACCAACACATAAACTCACGATATCTAAAAATTAGTAACCCCAAATCGGTGGCGCCATCAGGAAGTGGGTTGGAAAATTAGTAACACCATATTTATTTTCCGGGCAAAAAAAGCACACATATAAATTTGTATAGCGTTATCCATCTTTACAGCTCTTACTATCTTTGATAATTAAAAAAATTTATTTTCAGTTTGACGTAAATCAAATACGGATATACTACTATAAAATAAAGAGCGGGAAACCGCGGTTATAATCCAGAAATTTTTGAAAAAAAACTAATATAATTTTTTTTTTTTTTTTAAATATAATTTTTGTTTAAAAATATTAAGTTTAAACAAAGTACTGCAAATACACAAAATAATTTCGATGTTAAAATTGTAAAAAAATTTTTATATTATTATGATATACTACTAAACTTAACATAGGTTATGCTATATTATCCTAATGTCATTTTATAGAAAAGACAATGAAAATTATTAAGATCTTATTACTAATTATAAGAAATTAGCAGAAAATTAAAAAATGTATACTTATAAAATACCAATAAATGTATAAATATTTTAGGATTTCAATTGCATTACAAATGATAGCATATATTAAGTAGGTACATATTATTGAAATATATTTTAAATATTAACAAGTTTTACAAATAATGTATAAAAAATTAAATAATATTTATCGTTATAATAATTTATTAATATAATTTATTAGATAATATTTAGTTGTTAAAATTGCAAAAGTTTTAATTATTGTATTATATACTAAACAATACTTACTTATAACTTATAAATATATACCCCACTGTATATTAAATTTATATAAAAGATATTAAAAAAATTTAAGATTTTGTTACCAATTATAAAAATTAAAAGAAAATTGAACAAACATTCATTAAAAAAACAAATACAATATTAAATATTTTGGAAATTCAATTGTATGACAGACAACAACGTAATAGTGCAATGAAATACAATTTAATAAAAATTAACTATAGTCAAATGAACAATTAACATTAATGTACTTCCATTTCCATGAGCTTTTAGCAATTTTTAGAGTAATAAAAATAATTGGGATCGTAAAGATTTCAAGGTTTAATTATATAAGAGTATAATATGGTGGTATATCGATGCGGTGTGGTTATAATAGCATAATCTTTGGATGTCAAATTAAATATATAAAATATATTTAGTTTGGAAAGTGAAAGTTATGTTACGAATTATTTTAAATGATATGCAAGTTAATGTAATAGATATTACAAAAAAGATAAGATAATATTTATATTAAAAAGCATAGACTTAAGTTAGTAGGTTAGTAGGTATCACAAGCATACAAAAATATATATAAAATATTATAAATTTTGAACTTGTAAAAATTACCTATAATATATATCGTCCCCCTTATGCCATAACCACAAATGTGAATATTAATAATTTTTTAGAAGAGCGCAATTAAAGCTATAAACATAATGTAATTTAAAATTAATCAAATTAATGAGTAGATAATACGAAACACAGTGTGAAGAAAAGGTTTCAACAAGTTAATTTGATTAATTTTAAAATATGAATGCATATTTAAATCTTTAATTGCGCTCTTCTCAAAATTTGTAGTTTTCACATTCGTGATTATGGCATAAGGGGGACGATATTGAATTATTTTAAATAAACTACAAGTTAATATTAATAACTAATTTATTACAGTTAATTATATTTTTTTAAATAATTCAAAATATTAAATTGAAACGAAATTAAATAATTAATAAGTAAATGAATAATTAACGCTAAATTTACTCTCATCAGCTTTTAGCAAAGTTATTACTATGATGAGATATGTATTTGAATTACAACATCAAATGACACAAATAACCGTCACTGAAAGCTCATGAAAATAAATTTTATGATTTTCATATATTAATATAAAATGTTGTAACTATATAAAAATACAAAAATGAGGTTTCAGCCTATGCATAGGGTGATTATGATAACATTATGAATGCTACACAAAAAATTATCATATTCCATTACTTATAGGTAGTACGGTAATATATTATTACAAATAAAGCAACTAACCTACATCTACGAGAATATTATAAATCCCAAATACATTTTGAATATTATGACGATTATTAAAATAAATGTAGGTATTATTAGATTTCAGTAATGTATTTACCCAAATTCTTGTAATACAAAAATAAAAAAGTTATAAATATTGAATGAAGTTTTTACAATAGCACCCAAAATGACTTTAAATACAGTAACAAATGATAAAATGAATCACGATTTAACAATGAATGTTAAAATTGAATTTTTAGATTAATTTAAAATATTTTTACACAATTTTTCAATTTACCGTCGAAACGTGCCACGTACATAATAATAAAAGCGCGGGCTTCCACATTTTTCTATTGACGAAATTGACAATCACCTTAAAACCGGGAAGCTCTAAATACAATTTTTTTCCAAGTATACACAAAATGACTTAATTTATATTTAAATTGTATCCATAAAGATGACATAAATTCTTCAACTTGCTTTAACCAAGCGGATAATACAGGTATTTGCATCTGAAGTTTGTCTGATATTCAAACCACAGCATATAAATCGAAATAGGTAGCTGCGATGTATAGTAGAAGACCCTCGGTTTTCATATTAAATATGCGTGTCGGGTTCATGACTACCACAGTATATAAACGTAAATAAATTAAACTCAGTTTGTTATATTTATGAATAGAACTCATTAGAAAATAATTTATATTTTAATTTAGCTGTGCCGATGCCGGTGAAAATTTTTGAATTTTTGTATTTTAACAATGGAAGAGTTGTTGATAAGTTTTTTTCAAATATGTCAAAAGCGCGATTATTTTTCTTTTATTTGCTTTAGTTGACGTTTAATTTGGAGTTTGGGGTCAATAACGAGGTTAGTGAGAGTCCTGAAAGTTATTACTACTGTTTCTGCTATCGTTAAGGGTTCCTTATGTTTTGCTAAATAGTAATCTGTTTGATAAGAATCAACAACTTAGTTTTTGCTGTAATTAAAGTAACTTGTAGGAACGTGTTCTAATTAAAGTAATAGAAAAACTTAAAAAGAATTGGTACGAGATAATCTGTACGTATATAAAAAATCGTCTGGGGCTTACATGGTAGACTGTCCGTCTCTCCTCGGAAGACAATGGTGAAATCTACATCTTAGAGTGGAATAATATTTCAATTTTCACTCCATTAAAAGTAACAAATATGTACAATTTTTCATGTGCATTACAAATCAACCCCCGCCATTCAATTAACTTTCTATTGTAATTGCTATACTTCAAAACCTTTCACCGAGTCATATTTATAAATTTGTTTACTTTGAAATAACAATTGGCTTAAATTAAAAACCACTTGAGAAAGATATCGAGTAGAAATAAAAAAATCAACCATTAATGTATTTGGGTAGTTTAAAATAAGCACCTCGTTTCACGAAATAGTTGAGAGGTAAGCAATTATTTGTTTTTCGAACCTCGACTAAAACGCGATTTTTACTGTAATTTGAAAATCCTTTCAAGTGGTTTATTATAATCCCACGTTAACTTTCATTAAAGGGCTTAGATTTTAAATCGACATAATACATTTTATTTTAAAATATACTTTGGTGGGTTATATACCATTTTAATAAATAAAAGAAAATCTGTGTAAATAAAATTCGATTAGGTTGACTAGCTTGCCTTAATAATTTATTTATAATTGTTAGAGATAGTAAACAATCGATTTAGACTCTATTTTTAAATTATAATCGCTAAAGCTAACTATAGCTCTATTGTGTGGTTCCCCATTAATAAACTTACAATGATCTGTAAGCAACAACTTGATAAATTACTGTTATTATTATCTACTATTATCTGTCTGCAAAATTAGGTCAAAAAAGTATGAATTAATGCTCTATTTTCAGATTCCCTGTATTTTGATAACCATGAATAAGGATAAATTGCTTTCTGAAAATGTAATCAACTCCACAAATGGCGTAGGCCTACTCCATTAATAGATAACAAGCGATCAAAAGAAATTTAAGTTGCTTAATATTATCTTCCAATAGAAAATTAAAAGAGGGATTTATCCATCAAGGCATATAAATACTAAACCATATTAAAAATATTATGAAAAACACAAATTAAGCTTCACATCCTGACTAACAAGAAGAAGAAAACAGTTAATATTTTTGGCCGCACAAATGATTCAACGTTCAATATGTGACCCCTAAATTACAAAAAAGCAAATTTTACAAAAAAAAACGTAGAAATCTTGTTAATCTATTATGCGCATCATTGTCACCCTTACCGATTTTGTTCAATGCACCAAAATATAATCAGCTTTAAGTCTCAATATGAAATTTGGTTGAGATTGATTAGTTTGAGAACTGAAGTCAAAATTTGGTGAGATACTCACCTACAGACATTTCGGTTTGAATACGCTAAACCGACTCCGAAGATATTAAGATAATTTAGAAAAACTTGACGGGATCTGAACGATATAATGACTGAAGTATTTGGCATCTGCGGATCCTTTATTTAAATTCGACGCATGACTTTGGGAGATTTAATTGGGAATTTCTGATCTATATACAGTATTAACCTTGCCTTGGAAAAGTAAAAATAAAAAGTGGGAGATATAGAGAACCATCGTAGGGTTTTACAACCTTGCTCCAAAGTGCAGCGAATGAATGCAGATGCTTCGGACCTGTGAAAGTTACAGTCAGAAATCGACCACCTTTGACAGGTGGATTCTTCCAAAAACCAAAAATACTATAAAAATATTTACAAGTGGAAAAGTTTTTGAAGGACGTGTGCTGGACGTCTTATTTGGTGTGCGTGATCTTGAAGTTGCTGGATCAGACCTTGTTCTTCACCAACCTGGCGAGGATGAAAGAGAATTCCTTTGGTGTGACTTCAACGACGCTTTCCTGGAATGGATAAATTTGATCGCTGTCGGTTTCGCTTGTCTTGTTTCTCATCGCGTTAGTTGATTTAATGTTTCTCTTTGGTTTCTTTAGATGATCTTTTTTTGGTTGGGGCTTGAAGCGGGTGGTAGGATTTCGTTCAGTGCTATCTTATTAGGGTTTTTCCTGTACCTTTTAAAGTTGTCGGGTTGTTTTTCTCCTGAATTGGTGCGCTTCGGTCTGACGTAATTGGATTTGGGACATTTGGCAATTAAATGGGCTCATTGGCATTTGAGACATCTGGGAACGGTACGCCAGTAATTATGCGCTTGTCTAAAACAATTGGCATTGGTAGCATTGGCCCATCTTGATTTTTCAATGCTGTGTTTCGACTTTCACCGACACCTTATCGAGCTACACACCAAAAGGAGGAAAAAAGGTCTGCAGTCTGCCACATTTCATTTATGCCACCAAGGTGTAGTTGTATTTTTTTTACATTTTCTATATTGAAGTCCTTTGAGATACCTCTAATTACCACTTTCGGGGGTTTATCTTCATTGTTTTGGTAATACTACCACCCGCTTCGATCCGGCGTTAGAGTTTCTTCGGACAGTTTTTAAATTGCCCTGTGATCGTTTTCTGTGGTTGGTGTGATACTCAGCCTGTCGGTGAGCTTTTCATCTTGGGGTATCCCACACCTTGTACGTTAAGTTCTTGGACTTTAATTTGCTAGTTTCTCTAAGAAAATGGGGGGGATTTGGGTGGTTGAAATTTACGACTTGAACCACTTCTATTCGCTGTGTGCATTCCTCCTGCTGCCCTCTGGTGGCTTAAATAGACGAAAATAATTGGAATTCTTGACATATGAAGAGCTCGCAAATTTTAAGCTTTCAGGTAGGGAGTTGCTGGGAGTAACTAGCGAAGGTGAACTAGGTCGTTTGACTGAAAATTTGAATGAAACTGATAGTTTAAAATTTACCTAATTTTATCGTTGTTCTTGTTATTTTGATCAAAACTACATTGATATTCAAACAAGTCAGCGTTTGAGATGACGATGATTGTCAAATATCGATTAATTTAAGTAATCTCTTGCCTCTCTCCGGTCGCATCTTCATTAGTGAAGAATTGTGATCCATATTCTTCCATTTCTGCCCCGCTGTTGCCCGTAGGGCTCGTTTGGTTCTATTTTATATTTGATCAATCCATCTTTTGGGTGATCTGATCTTGGTTTCACCCTCCTCCACCTCTCCCTGAACTATCAACTTTTCTAGGCTTGACCCATCTCTATTCATCAAATGTCCAAAATATTGTAGGATGCGTCGTCAGCATATGGTGAACAATCAGTCTTTTATTTTTAACTCTTGCAATGGTGACACATCCATGGAATTCTCAGAATTCCTACCTCGCCAGCACCACATCTCAAAGGCGTCAGTGCGTCGCCAATTTGCCAGATCCTGGCATGGTGCAGATCCTATCAAAATTTGTATAAAAGTATTGCGCATTATACTCCTACAAACAATGCATTGGAGTTTCAATTTAGTGATAAAACAGAAGATTCATTTTGGGAAAGGTTACCTCTATTAAAAGAATAGAAAAGTGGTCAAAAGAATATTCCAGTAAAAATCAAGCATTTAAAACTGCGAGAACAGTTGATGTGCAGCAATGAACGGATGATCATCAATGGGCTAAATCAAACGTAAAAATTTCATCAATGCCATGCAAAAATTTAATCCAATGAAAAACCTGCTGTTACAGAGAAGGAAATTTCAACCGTATCAGAAATGCGCTGGAACACTTTTGATCAATTTAAACGAAGAGCATTCCAAGTGTGGTTTATAAATATCTCAAAACAAAAAGAAAAAAAAATTTTAAAAACTAATTGATGAAAATTTGAAATACCCTGATTTTACCTAGCTCACAGAATAATATATAATTTTGCACTAATTTGTACCAAAATTTTTTTTTTTTTTTTTTTTTTATTGACTTCTATTAGTATTTACAATCTGTTTCAAAACAATAAGTAAATTTGATACAAGAAAATGTCGTGTAGAAGTGAATCCACTGATGCACTCCTTTATTCTTAACTTACAGTTTAGTTAATAATCCGATTTACATAAGTATGATAGATAACATAGTTGTGGTATGACAGATAATATACAGTCAAAATCTCGACGGCAAATCCAAAGGTCTAAACTTTTTTAGTCTGTGCACTTTATTGTCACTGGTTAGTTTAACTGCTAGTTTGTTAGGGTGAACACTAAGTCTACTAAAATAGTTTTTACTGAAATTTGTGATTTCATCTTGTACCGAATTTATGTTGAGATCACGTTGTATCAAGCTGTTGGGCACATACCATGGTGCATCTACAATCATTCGTAGCACTTTGGATTGAAACCTTTCAAACATTTGTATATTAGATAGAGAAGCCGAACCCCAAAGTTGTATTCCATACGTCCATATGGGTTTAAGTATGGATTTGTAAATTAGCAACTTGTTTTCAAGTGAGAGCCGAGATTTTCGTCCCATCAGCCAGTACATTTTGGTTAGTTTGCAGCCAAGCTGTTTTCTTTTGGATAATATATGTTTACTCCATGTGAGCCGTCTGTCTAAATGTATACCAAGGTATTTAGCTTCTTCGCTTTGTGTCAGTTGTTTTTTATTTAAGAATACAGGTGGGCATGTTTTTTTTCTCATGGTAAATGTTACTTGTACCGATTTTGTCTCGTTTGGTTTGATGCGCCACAGCTTTAGCCACCTCTGTATTTCATCCAAATGACGTTGTAACATTTCTGAGGCTATCGTTGGATTATGATGTATTGCTAATAGTGCTGTGTCATCTGCAAAAGTGGCAGTAATAGTATCTGCCATGGTTGGTAAGTCAGCCGTATATAAAATGTATAATATTGGTCCAAGGACGCTTCCTTGAGGAACCCCTGCTTTGATTGAGTATAGTGAGCTGTATTCTCCACAATGCTTCACCATGTAATGTCTCTCAAGTAGGTATGATCTTAGCAGTCTATAATAGTTGTGGGGTAAAAACGTTTTCAGTTTGAACAACAGTCCAACATGCCAAACCTTATCAAATGCCTGAGATATGTCCAAAAGTGCAGCAGCACAGTAGGTTTTGGTTTCCAATGCTTTATAGATTATATCCACAACACGGTGAACTTGTTCTATTGTGGAGTGTTGCTGTCTAAAACCAAATTGATGATTCGGTATGAGTTTTCTTTCTTCTATAACTGGTTGAAGTCTTTTTAATATCATTTTCTCAAGCAGTTTAGAGAGTATTGGGAGAAGACTGATAGGTCTGTAGGAAGCTACATCATTTGCTGATTTACCAGGTTTCGGGATGAGAATTATTTCTGCTACTTTCCATTGCATGGGAAAATACTCCAATCGCATGATAGCGTTAAACAGTTGAGTTATATATTTGATGCCTCGATTCGATAATTCTTTGATTATTCTGCCAGTTATAAGGTCATATCCAGGTGATTTCTTAGGATTTAAGTTCTTATTTATCATGGACCGTATTTCCTTTTTCTTGAATGATTTAATAGGCATTTCTAGTTGGTCAGCTGAGTTTAGAAAATCGTTTATATTGTCATCTTCGCTGGGACATTCAGTTTTATGTGGCTTAAAGACTTCAGAGAGGTGTTCTGCGAATAATTGTGCCTTTTCTGCGTTACTTCTTGCCCATTTACCTTTTTCTTTTCTAATTGGTGGATTACTTTGTTGAGCTTTGTTTAGGTTTTTTGTTGCTTTCCAAAGTGAATAGTCTGTAGATTGTGTGGCAGACAGATTTTGCAGGTAATTTTGTATGTCAGCATTATTTTTGTTTACCAGCATATGTTTAAGTTCTTTTATTGCTTGGTTAAGCTTAGTTTTGTCTTGCGGTGCTCTGGTTTCCTGCCACACCTTTCTGAGTTTACGTTTCTTCATAATTGTTTGTTGAATTTGTGTTGGGCAATTATAAGTTGGATTGGTTGCCTTGATGGTCTCTGGAGTTGAGTTCCAGGCCGCTTGTTGTATGCTTTTTGTCAAGTGTTCGGTCGCTTCGTCAATATCTCGATTTGTTTTGAGTGGGATGTCCAAGTTTAAAAGTTCATCCAATAGCTGTCTGAATTGTTGCCAATTTGTTCTTTTGTTTGAGAGAGTGAGCGGTTTTTCCATTAGTATTACGTGGGTGCTCAATGTTACGATTATGGGTGTGTGGTCAGACGAAAGTAAGTCTGTGCAAGATTCTACTTTAAAACGGTTCTTCGGTATGCCTTTTGTTATACAAAAGTCAATAACATCGGGCAATTTAGCCGGATCCGTAGGCCAGTAAGTCGGCTCACCTGTCGATAAGTAGTTCATATTATTGGCTTCTATAGCTTTTAAAAGTTCTCGACCTTTGGTAGTAGTTAGTCTTGAGCCCCAGTATGTGTGTTTGGCGTTATAATCACCTCCAGCAATGAACCTATGACCAAGGGTGTTATAAAAATGTTCGAAGCTATCCTTCTTTATTGCATGTTTTGGTGGACAGTAGATTGCTGCTATTTTCATGGGGCCACTCCATTCTTCAACTGAGATGCAGGTGGCTTGTATGTGACTTTGCTTGAACTCTTCATTTACATGATGTTTTATTGATTTTTTGATGATGATAGCAGTTCCACCGTGCGCCTTGCCATCCGGATGTTGGGTGTCATAGATGTTGTAGTTTGGAATTTTCATGTAACTGTTCTTGGTGAAGTGCGTCTCTGAAATCAACATTATGTCAATATTTTGTTTTAGTAAGAACATTTTTATATGATTGGTGTGTTGGGCCAGGCCATTAGCGTTCCAGACAGCTATTTTGATGAACTTTGCCATTAAGCGATTTTAGAGATCAGGGTTGTAAGAAGGTTTAGCATTGTTCCCATTTGCTCCATAAGTCCCCTCATCATACTCTTCAATTCTTGCATATCGCTTGTTTGTTGGTTATTTATTTGTTGTTGTCCTGAGATGTTTAGTTTTGGTGGTTGCGCTGTTGGACTTGTTGAATTTTGTAATTGTGGTTGTTCTGGGATGTTTAGTGTTGGTGGTTGCTCTGGTAGACTTGTTGAATTTTGTGGTCGTTGCATGTTGTTCCTTGTAGCTTGAGCGTATGTATTATATTGGTAAATCGGTTGACTCACCGGTTGGGTTAACGGGATAGCAGTGTTTACAAATTTACTTCCAAGAGGTGGGTATTTTTTATTTTGGAGTTCTTTATAAACCTCACATCCCCTATAGTTAGCTGGGTGTTTAGCACCGCATAGTACACATTTTACCAGATCTGATCTTTCTTTTCTAGTGCAGTTGGAAGTAAGGTGGTCTTCTGCACATTTAACACATCGAGGACTGCGGTAGCAGAATTTTTGTGTGTGTCCATAGCGCTGGCATTTTGTGCATTGTGGTATCTGTCTTTTCTGGTGTGGTGGCTCGATTTCAACGCAGCTGTTTCCAATTTTTTTCAGTTTGTATATGTCCTTATTGTTTTCATTTTGCTTCAATTCAATGTAGAACATCGGGAGAGGTTCTTTAGTTTTTCCTTTCTTTATATTACTCACATTGATTACTGTATGCCCATGTACTTCTATGTCAGTCTTTATTTCTTCGATTTCTGTTGATTGGTGTATACCTTTTACAACAACTCTGAAGCTTCGTTCTTGTTTCGGTTGATAGGTGTGGAACTCGGTTTTTTTTGCTTCAAGAGCCTTAATGATGGATGTGTAGCTTTTGGATGACAATGGTTGAATTTTGACTTGCTCCTTTCCTTGCAGTTTAATTACATGGTCATTCATTGCAACTGCTTTCAGTAGTTCGTTAAGTGGTGAGATACTGCCGACTCCTGAGACAAATATTGGAGGGGGTTTGGGTATTTTTTCTTCTTCTTTATTGTTTTCCTCTTTTCTAACTTTATCCTGTGCATCGTTTTCGTTTTCATCGTCCGGTAGCTGCAGCGCTGCAAAACTGTTTGTTGTTTTAGGAGCATTTAGCCAGTAGTCTGCTAACTTTGATTGTTTGACATTTCTAACAGGTTTTTCTGGACTGTCCAGTCTAGTTCTCTTTTTCTTTGACGTAACGTGTTTCCATTCCGTACTACTAAATTGATCCTGTGAACCACTTGGTTGTGAACCTTGCATCGGCATCCATTGCATTTGGCTTGGCTTTGGTTGTTGTGGTATTTGTGGAAGGTTTAACATACTTTGATTTGTAATTATTTCATGTCCGGGATATTGCATCATATT
This sequence comes from Rhagonycha fulva, assembly GCA_905340355.1. NCBI lineage: Eukaryota > Metazoa > Arthropoda > Insecta > Coleoptera > Cantharidae > Rhagonycha > Rhagonycha fulva. Next base: position 13,467,985 of record HG996558.1, read on the forward strand.
ATACGGGTAGTTTTGATTATAATAAATCAAGGGAGTTGTTGGTTGCAAGTTGGGCAAGTACGGCCCTGCAAGTTGATTCATTGCTTGCGTATTTATGTTTTGATGGTCAATTCCGTTTGACGACGAATCAGCTTTAAGTCTCAATATGAAATTTGGTTGAGATTGATTAGTTTGAGAACTGAAGTCAAAATTTGGTGAGATACTCACCTACAGGCATTTCGGTTTGAATACGCTAAACCGACTCCGAAGATATTAAGATAATTTAGAAAAACTTGACGGGATCTGAACGATATAATGACTGAAGTATTTGGCATCTGCGGATCCTTTATTTAAATTCGACGCATGACTTTGGGAGATTTAATTGGGAATTTCTGATCTATATACAGTATTAACCTTGCCTTGGAAAAGTAAAAATAAAAAGTGGGAGATATAGAGAACCATCGTAGGGTTTTACAACCTTGCTCCAAAGTGCAGCGAATGAATGCAGATGCTTCGGACCTGTGAAAGTTACAGTCAGAAATCGACCACCTTTGACAGGTGGATTCTTCCAAAAACCAAAAATACTATAAAAATATTTACAAGTGGAAAAGTTTTTGAAGGACGTGTGCTGGACGTCTTATTTGGTGTGCGTGATCTTGAAGTTGCTGGATCAGACCTTGTTCTTCACCAACCTGGCGAGGATGAAAGAGAATTCCTTTGGTGTGACTTCAACGACGCTTTCCTGGAATGGATAAATTTGATCGCTGTCGGTTTCGCTTGTCTTGTTTCTCATCGCGTTAGTTGATTTAATGTTTCTCTTTGGTTTCTTTAGATGATCTTTTTTTGGTTGGGGCTTGAAGCGGGTGGTAGGATTTCGTTCAGTGCTATCTTATTAGGGTTTTTCCTGTACCTTTTAAAGTTGTCGGGTTGTTTTTCTCCTGAATTGGTGCGCTTCGGTCTGACGTAATTGGATTTGGGACATTTGGCAATTAAATGGGCTCATTGGCATTTGAGACATCTGGGAACGGTACGCCAGTAATTATGCGCTTGTCTAAAACAATTGGCATTGGTAGCATTGGCCCATCTTGATTTTTTAATGCTGTGTTTCGACTTTCACCGACACCTTATCGAGCTACACACCAAAAGGAGGAAAAAAGGTCTGCAGTCTGCCACATTTCATTTATGCCACCAAGGTGTAGTTGTATTTTTTTTACATTTTCTATATTGAAGTCCTTTGAGATACCTCTAATTACCACTTTCGGGGGTTTATCTTCATTGTTTTGGTAATACTACCACCCGCTTCGATCCGGCGTTAGAGTTTCTTCGGACAGTTTTTAAATTGCCCTGTGATCGTTTTCTGTGGTTGGTGTGATACTCAGCCTGTCGGTGAGCTTTTCATCTTGGGGTATCCCACACCTTGTACGTTAAGTTCTTGGACTTTAATTTGCTAGTTTCTCTAAGAAAATGGGGGGGATTTGGGTGGTTGAAATTTACGACTTGAACCACTTCTATTCGCTGTGTGCATTCCTCCTGCTGCCCTCTGGTGGCTTAAATAGACGAAAATAATTGGAATTCTTGACATATGAAGAGCTCGCAAATTTTAAGCTTTCAGGTAGGGAGTTGCTGGGAGTAACTAGCGAAGGTGAACTAGGTCGTTTGACTGAAAATTTGAATGAAACTGATAGTTTAAAATTTACCTAATTTTATCGTTGTTCTTGTTATTTTGATCAAAACTACATTGATATTCAAACAAGTCAGCGTTTGAGATGACGATGATTGTCAAATATCGATTAATTTAAGTAATCTCTTGCCTCTCTCCGGTCGCATCTTCATTAGTGAAGAATTGTGATCCATATTCTTCCATTTCTGCCCCGCTGTTGCCCGTAGGGCTCGTTTGGTTCTATTTTATATTTGATCAATCCATCTTTTGGGTGATCTGATCTTGGTTTCACCCTCCTCCACCTCTCCCTGAACTATCAACTTTTCTAGGCTTGACCCATCTCTATTCATCAAATGTCCAAAATATTGTAGGATGCGTCGTCAGCATATGGTGAACAATCAGTCTTTTATTTTTAACTCTTGCAATGGTGACACATCCATGGAATTCTCAGAATTCCTACCTCGCCAGCACCACATCTCAAAGGCGTCAGTGCGTCGCCAATTTGCCAGATCCTGGCATGGTGCAGATCCTATCAAAATTTGTATAAAAGTATTGCGCATTATACTCCTACAAACAATGCATTGGAGTTTCAATTTAGTGATAAAACAGAAGATTCATTTTGGGAAAGGTTACCTCTATTAAAAGAATAGAAAAGTGGTCAAAAGAATATTCCAGTAAAAATCAAGCATTTAAAACTGCGAGAACAGTTGATGTGCAGCAATGAACGGATGATCATCAATGGGCTAAATCAAACGTAAAAATTTCATCAATGCCATGCAAAAATTTAATCCAATGAAAAACCTGCTGTTACAGAGAAGGAAATTTCAACCGTATCAGAAATGCGCTGGAACACTTTTGATCAATTTAAACGAAGAGCATTCCAAGTGTGGTTTATAAATATCTCAAAACAAAAAGAAAAAAAAATTTTAAAAACTAATTGATGAAAATTTGAAATACCCTGATTTTACCTAGCTCACAGAATAATATATAATTTTGCACTAATTTGTACCAAAATTGAGGTATATTTGTTTTTTGTTTTTTAAAAGTAGATAAAGAAGCGAAATTTTCAAAACCAATAGATGAGAATTTGAACTCCTACAGCTAAGATGTATTTAAGTCTCGGATTAAAACTACTTAGCAGAAGTAGCAATTGCTGCTAAAATAACACAATTTTATTGTGATAAAGTGAGATATTATATATGACAGGTCTACAGGCCTAGAAGGCCCTTGGCTTTTCCCTACTTACATAACTTGTTTTGTAAATTTTGCGTGTGTGACGCAGCCGCATGTACGGTGATGACGTCGACCCAAATATCAGGGATCACCACAGAGTGTGGATGCCCACCGGAAGGCAGAGCCAAGAAATTCTGTGCAATCCGCGATTTGAACCCAGATTTTCAGCTCTTTACTTAACCAGCGATCACATATCACTCCACTGCTGTGGCCAAAATGAGATATTACTAATTAAAAATTGTTTAAAATCAACAAAATTGTTATTTTTTAATTTCAACCGTACACAGAAAAAAAATTGTACTTAAAAGTAGAACAATTTGTGTTTGGATTGTTTACAAGTACAAATTGTGTTAAAATTTAGTACAATTGTACTTAATTTTAGTCAATTTTAGTCATCTCTAGCGCAATTATTGTATTATTTTATACTACAAATTGTAGTAAATGCTTACACAATTTGGACTTGTGGACAATCTAGACACAAATTTTTCTAATTTTAAGTACAATTTCTTTTCTGTATAGAATATAATTCGAAAATAGAATTACATTTGCAACATAAGATTTGTAACAATTTAAATGCATAATATTATCTAATTATTATAGAGTAATGTAGATCAAAGTAACCTTGCGAAATGCATTCAAGTGAATGTTACCGAAAAAGTGTAAAATAACAATTCTGAATTTAACTTTAAAATAATGTATTTTTGACTATCTAAATATTTTTTATAAATAGGGGTGAATTTTTAATAAAAAGCAATGAGTTTAGAAAACTTAGTCGTTCAGTTCTCATTTCATTGCGGATGCTTCTTAGTGTCTGGTCACACGTGCAGTAGAATCCTGCTGGTAAAAGCCAAGTAGGCGCATTTTCAAGGTAATGCTAATACAAGTGCATTGCTAAAGCTGCGACATTACCTTTCATTTACCTTGAGGATGGGCGTTCCTACAGTTTTACTGCTGCTGACAGCGGCATTTTACTGCACGTGTGGCCAGACACTTAGATCTAAAAGTAAAATATCCAAGTATCACCGTCAGGCATTGAGACTGATGCTCACTAAGAAGGGAGCCGCAATACGGATAGCTTTCCACCAGGGGATTCAAGTACAAATTAAATTTGTAGGAATTTAACAAAATAAAGAATTTGTTTTTCCAATTTTCAAAAAGGTAAGATTTCTCATAAAATTTTTAGGGATGGCTTAGGCGTATGTATTTATACAACTTTTTTCCTAATACTAACACATTTACAAAATAATTAAAAAAAATAACTACTATAACTTTTCGTTAGGAGGGGGAGGGTTAATGCAAATTTTAAATTTCTTACTGATTTTTTCTTCCAATTCTTATATTTGAATTCATAAAATGTTGAGTATTTTAATTAATAATTAATTTGTTTAAAATTCAGCAGAGCCAGGTGGGGCAGCTTCTTTCTCTCTCCAATATAAATATAAAATTTAATTCAAGTCTTAAATATAATAACACACCTATAAAAAGAATTTCTAATTCATCACTTTGACACGTCATTTAAATAACATTTCAAAACATTAATGGTTTGGTAGATTTGAATAACTAATTGTTAAAAACAATTAGTTTTTTAATTTGCATAAGAAAATCACGGAATGAAGTAATTTTATTTCATATAAAATCAAAACAATTTACAGTAACTGTAACCTAGGATAGCTGTCGACGCCGACGGTCGAATGTAGTAATTGGTAAGGAATTATTTTTGGCGGGTGTGGGGGGGGGGATTTTATCTGAACTAAAACACCAGTACTCAAAAATCCTAAAGTTCATTCTACAGCTGGAGTGGCTTGCGGAGTGACAGGGTCGGGTGAAGCTGAAAACTGAAGGTAGTACAATGGGCCCGATTTAGACGCCTAAGTGCGTGTGAGGGGAGTTAAATTGAATCTCATACACGTAGTCACTGGTACAATTATTTTTAATCGTGCACCATTCTTTAATACATTTTTATTAATGTATAAATGGTTACATATCCCATATTAATTTTTAATTATGTGAGTGCAGATGAGAATTACAATAATAATCTTAAAGCTAACATAAACGGAGCTAAATGTGTGATTAGAAATGACAGAAATGGCATAAATACTGATGTTGTGATTGATGGTATTCAAATTAAATTAGTTAGAGAAACCTAATATTACAATAGATGATAAATTGACTTTAGAAAGTTATCGGGTTTATACAGAGTGTAACTGAATCACTCGATTAAACTTTAAGAACGAATTCCATTAAAAAGTTGAAGTTTGAAATTAGTTATAGTAGTATCATTTTACATACAACAATAACAACGTACAATCACAAAATATAGTCAAAAGGTACACAACTTACAAACTAAAAAAGTAAAATTTTGTTGTACAAAAACTTCATGTTGCCAACCATGAAAAAAGAAGAGAAGTTAAGAAAACTTACGCTTTTGTAAGAAAAATTTACAACGTTTGCAGTGAGAAAGTTGCTGTGATTTACTTATAATTATACGAAAGAAGCATCCAGTGGATTTAACTTATCGAGGGATTTTGTTCGCCAATAAAAAGTGCTTAGCAATTATTAGATTGATTAAAGTGGGAATTTAGCTAGACATAAACTGGAATTGGGAAATTTAAAAGTTAATTGCAATATTACAATTTTTCGTTGCGTCTCAGATTTAAGGGCAATTTTGTTGAAATGTAAAATAAACCTTGTAAGGGAAGTAAATTATGTTAAAAAACTTTTTTCTATAAATCGATTTCATTTAAGATTACAGAACATTTAAGAAAATTATTGTTGTTTTTATAATAAGATTAATAAATTATGCTTATCAGTATTAATTTATTTTATCCCTGTCATTGGGTTTTTCACGTTTTCATATGTAAATTGTTCTTTTAGCGACGCTATGGTAACAGCATTCTTGTGTAATCTTAAATGAAAGCAAATATACTAGAGTCCTTTTATTGTGAAGTTGATGTATATGGTGGATACAATGGTAACAAATAAATAAATAAAACATAAATTTTTAAGTTACTAGCCGTAGATACTAAGATATGTGTTATTGATTTATACGTAAAAAATTTACGTTTTACCGTCAAATGGTTAAATCAACAGAATAAAATCTACGAAGTCGAATTTTGTCTTCCCTTAATTGCGTGTGAGTATTTTGAAATTCTGGGGTTTTTAAATAACTTGAAATTCTATGAACGCACAAATATTATAAATTCCTAAAACAAAAAATTACATGTAAAGCAAAAATTTTACTAATTAACTTTATAATAAACCCCACCTATTTTTAATTAAAAACTTTTCAATAGCATGTCTACCGTTTCAACTTGGTGCAATTTAACTCAAAATTATTAACTGTAACAAACACGAACTTCGCGTTTATCAGTTTACCTGAAAGTTATTATTTTCTGATAACGCTAGATGCGTCTTTATTACCTTCATTACACATTCTCTCTCTTTCAAGCGTCAATTCTACGGGGCAATGCTATAAAATACAACACGAAAATAATTTTATGTTTACCCTGTAGGTTTCAAAACAGATCCTTTACACGTAATGAAAAAATCCTGAAAATTAAAAAGCGCGTTAAGAATATTAAAAACATAAACGTATAACTCTAAAGCGCACTGATTTCAACATTTATACCCAAACTAATTCTTTCGCAGACGCTCCAAGAATATTAATAACCGAAATCGAATTTAAACTTCAAACTCAAATTTACTTCGAAACTATGTTTAAGTCTACTAATTAATACTAATTTACTTTAATAGCTAATGCTAATGTTATATTTACAAAAGCAATTAGTAATTTATATTAACGCGAATTTTGGTTTCATCATACTTTACAAAACCTAATTACCTAACAAAACACAATTAATTTTAATTTTGTTTTTATTTTTCTCATTATTTAAATACGGAAGATAAAATAATAATTTGTATCAACTACAACAGTGGCTTGCCCCTGACCGTAAATCTTATGCTAGCTGAAGTATAAATTCGGCTCCAGTTGGTTCAAAAATGTTGAGGAATATCATGCAAATAAAACATTTTTATTTTACCAGAAGTTTATTTCAATAAAATTGGTCCTCGTGGTTAATTTCTTGGTGTTTATTGGATTCGTTGAAATCCACGTCCGAAAGGAGCACACAATCCCCAGGTAATATTTAAACCATTCGATCGACTATTATTGACGTGACTAAATGATTTGGCTGAGCATTGTTTGAAGAAGATAATTTTACCCTGTTTAACCCTAATGGGTCCATACCTAGTACCCGGGTACTATTTTGACTTTAAAACGTCATATCTTGTTTTCTATCCGGCCGATTTCTTTGAGCTTTGGTGACATCTCTAAAAAAATGGTTGTCTGCACACAAAAAATTAAAAAAAATTAAAATAGTCATATGAAGTAAAAAATTTTTGAGATTCTTTAAGGGGGGACAACACAGTAAGGTTTTTAAAAATTTGATTTTTTTTTTATTTCCCACATCGAAAGATACATGTTTAAAGAATGTTCTCTCAAAATATCAGAAAGAAAATCGTAAAATTGGCAAAGTTGTAGGGTTGTTTTGCGCCTGGGTTGCAACTACAAACATAGGTATAGGTATGATAACTAAACATCTGCACATTTTTAGCACCTCGATTTCTTTTTAATTGTACTAATTGTAACATGATACAAAACAATTTTTCTAAAAAAAACAATAACATTTAAATTTTTACTGTATTGTGCTAAGAAATTAACAAATGTAAAGCAATAAAATTCATGGATTAGTAAAATTTATTACCCATGAAATATTAATTTTATGGTTCCCAATAAGTGTCATAGAAAACAAAACTAAAACCTTCTTTGAGTTTTAGGATACTAAATATTAAAAAGTATAAACATTTAACTCTTTAATTACATAAATATTGCAGTAAAATTGATATGCAACGTATAGACGTAGTTGAATGCGCGCACACCTGAGGGTAGTTTGAAGACCATACGAGGGTGTGACAGCAAAAACTACAATTCCTTTGCATGTGAGGAGTTATTATATGGTCCAGGTATAGCTGATTAGGGGTTAGTAAGGTATTTTTATTTTTTATTAATGAGTAATCCGCAACCAAAACTTTAGAAGCGAATATCTCAAAACTACAAATTTTTACCTGGTTGACAGCAAAACAACAAAACTATACATTCGATTTATATGATTTAAAAAACATTTTGTTCACAATATTTGTCGCTTCAGTTCGACGGGAGCTTTTTTTAATTTATCACTTCGTTTAGTTTCTAGGTACAAAAAAAACTCATAAAAAGTGCTTTATTTGAAATTTTTTTTTTTAGTTTTGAAATTTTGTTATTTTTTTAGATATCAAAATTTCCTCCCGTCGAACTGAAGCCATGAGTATGTACTTTAAAATATTTTTTGAAATTTTGATTTCGAAGTAACCATATGGCCGATTTGCTGTCAACCAGCCACCTACGTTATTTTTAAAGAGCAAACTTTTACGTCCTGTACACTCGGTATATGGACTACAAACAAGCCAAAAAAATTTTTAATTATATATAATATAATAAATTATATGTATGTAAAATTTGAAAATGATTCGTTTTGTACTTTTTCTGTAAAAAAATTCCTAAAATACCTCTGTTTTTCGAGCTGTTACTGTGTTGTCCCCCCTTAAAGCTATACTTAATCCAGCCATACGTAGTACCTGGGTACTACATTACTTTCTATGGGATATAAATGGTACAGAATAGCTCAATTCATTCAAAATTGTTCTAATATTTATTAATAACAATTTATCATAGTATAATGTGTTAAAATATAATTTGTTTTACATTTTACTTGAAATTAACTTTAGAATAGAGGCAATTTGAAATAAAAAATTAAACAAGTTACATTTCATTGTATTATGCTCTACAAATTGTTTTAGGGACATTGATATGAGGTCACACAAGTTTTTGGTATTTCTGGAAGCTTTTCCGGGTCTTACTTTGCCTTTTTGGAACATTAAATAACCATAAAAATCAGTATCATATTACTTTCATGCGTCCAGTAACGTCTAGGTTGAGCGTTGATGTTGATTGTGCAAGTAGAATTACCGATTGTTTTATCTTAAGGCCTAGAGTATTTTCTATACTATATTTTATGAAATTGAAGCATATTACTAAAATACTTTTTTTATGATGGAAGATAAAAAAATTTTTTGCTTGATGAAAAAACTCCCGCTGTAGTTAATATTACAAAATAAGCTTTAAATTCGTCAATTGTTAGTTTTTTTATCAACATATCAAAAAAATCTCTTCTTTTAGATTGACTTGGTGGAAATGTATTCCAAATTGTGAATTCACAAAACTTCATTTCACTTGACTCGTTTTGTTTTTCGTAAGACCGATGTTCGTCTTCAGTATCGCTATCGTTACTTGGTTTAATTTCAACTACATTTCTCAATTGATCCAATATCCTCGAATATTAAAAGTTCTAATTTTTGATTAATTAAACTATGATTAATACGAATATATTAGATGTATCATGGTGAATAATATTAGGAATACAGAGATACAAAAAATAGCTGTCACCGGTTAATGAAATTTACCCAATTATTTCCTTTGAGTACACAGTTTACACAATTATACGTCTCTATCACATTACATCAATTGATAGATTTATTAAAAAAACCATAAAAATTTACGAGTTGCACCAGGTAACAAATAATTATTAAAATTTATTTCTATTTTAAATTAATTGGCATTCATTACGTTACTGAAAAATGAACTATTGCAATCGAGAACGTAAAATCTGCTCTCGCCTAATCAGCTTTACTTCAGAATATTGTTTACAGTTTAATAAAATTTTGACACAAACCGTGAATCACCATCACATTATGTATAAATGTAACTCGATATAAACATAATTGTAACTAAAAACGCTTATATGAATATTAAAAATGTGCTAAAAGATTGAGCACAACAAGAATTAAATATAATTATATGGTAGTACCCGGGTACTACGTATGGCAGATATAATGTGTAAATTTGTATGGACCCATAAGGGTTAATATCAGTTTCGTCTTTTCTTGACTTGAACTTTTTTGGTTCTGTGGAAATGGAATCCTATCATTTCTACAACATCGATAAGTCTAGGTAAGTCTTCCTTTCAGTTGTTCAATTGCATTTTTATGTCTTAATGATTTGTTTATTCTGCAAACTCTATAACAGGATTTTGTGCGAGACATTCGATAGTTTATTCAGATCTTCAATGTAATGCAGAGTTTCAATTTACTCGTTGGGTTGGTTTCGGAATTGAATAGTTGAATTTCTTACGTTATATTATTTAATTTTTTTTTTAATTTCCAATTTCATCCTTATATTGTTTAATATACATTATATTTTTATCCAGGTTTATTAACTGGAACACACAAAATTGGTTGGCTTTTCCAATAAAATTCGGAACATATTGAGTATAAAAAAAATAATTTTTGTAATCAATTTCAACAATTATTTCTTTCTAAATCTGTCAATTTTAACCATTCACTGAAAAGTTCTAAATTAGTGATTTCAGATAGCACCGAAAACCATAATACAACTGCCAACGGTGCCTAAAGGCAAAGTGAAAAAGTGACCAGATTGGGATCCATGTTTTGTCACGAAAGGAAGTGTTGACGAGATCTGGGAGAGTTGTTCATTATATTTGACCTAGATCACCCCATACATTTTTTACTTTGGGATTTTTTTTCAGATTTTGACAAATTTACATTCCTTAAGTTCTCTCGAGTTGAAAGAGATCAAACGTCAAGGAATGTCGGGGTGAGTACGATAACTTGGCACCGGATTTTAAAATTTTTTTAATGCAATTATTGTAGGTGGGAATGTAGATAGTAAATATAAAATAAAAATTTGCGGATCACTCAAAATTGGGACTAAATAAGGCCAAAAACTGAAAAATAACGTTATCCGAGTATTGAATTGGCTGTTGGTATAAGTTTAGTTCCTCGTAGACTCAATTTTTGTGTCGTACGTCTTTTCGATAAGGTAAATCAATTCTTTAGAGCCAAAAAAATGCCAAAAATTGGCATCTCTAAGAAAGCTCATTTTAAAAAAATTATGCCTGTAGCCAGCCTATAACCAAAAATGAGATATTTATATCTAAGTTAACAATATTATGCAATTAATTAAAAATATAATTTTTAAGTTAGTTGTTGTCGGTAGTACCAGTAAACCCCGCCCTTTACCAAGCTTTGTTGTAAGTATTTACGTCTAGCGCAAGTACCGTCAACACAATGCTGCAACCGGAGCCAATTGGGCGTTTCCATATTTTTATCAAAACTTTACAATCGATTATTAGATACTTAAACCATATCTTAGATCATTGGTGGCCAGTGGCAGTAGATCAAAAAGAGAAATTAAAAGACGCGCTGCAATGGCACGCGGCATTTATATTGAGATATATTTGTTTTTTTTTTTAAACAAAATTATATAAGAACAGAAGCGGAATTTTTAAGATTAATATATGAGAATTTGAACTCCTACAGCTGGGGTAAAATCTAAATTTTTGATTGAAAAGTTTAGATTTTACCGCATTCTGTTAATGATACGTGTGCTGGACTTAAATACTTGGCGCAAGGAATATTATTATTAACTACGAGTAATCGTTTTCTTCATGTAGCCGCCATTCTCTGAAAAAATTTTTATCCTTGTGCTATATTTTGAAGTACTCCTTAAGAAACGACACGCACGTTGCAGGTTCACAAGCAGAGGCGGATGGGCCCACCGGGCTAGCGGGAAATTTTCCGGTGGGGCGTCGGTCAATGGGACGGTGGGTCGTTAATTAAATAAAACTTTTGCCTGCGGCGCTGTTTTGGGTCATGACAATTACATTTTTGGGCCGCCGGCTGCTAATTTCCCGGTAGAATTTTGATAGCCTATCCGCCCCTGTTGACAAGTCCAGATTTATGGACTTAAAAATCCTGGTTTTGGAGTTTCGTGACCTACACGGATATCTTTAACAAGTGAATGGGTTTAAAGATTCCCGTTTTCGAAATCCGTTGTCTTAAACATCTCAGTTTTCCAGCCCGAATGTTAGGGGTGGATAGATTAAGGGTTTATATTAGTCAAACTTAGGAGTGCGCGGAGCTAAAATTATGACAGCAACCAATACACTCACATATAAGTTTTACGGTTTTTGGGCTTATTTGGCTCTAATTTTGAAGGATCCGCAAATATTTTTGGTTATATTTTTTGTAATTTACACCATGAACTACCATAAGTTGAATAGAACATTTTTAAAATCACGAGTACTGTTAGCGTACTCACCCCGGACATTTTTCTAAAAAGGAAAAATTCATTAGGTACATGTCCCCATTCCCCCCCTCCCAATTCGAATTTTGACTTTAAAATAGACTAAATCGTTTGTGCTGTGTTTGTGCCTGTTTGTGCAAGTTTTATTTTTGTTTGTACCTAAATAGTTTTTGAGATTTTCAAGAGAAACATCATGGATACTGACGCGCATAAGTGGATTAACGAAATTCTCTTAGAACTGGGAAACACATAAAAAAAATTTTAATTTTGAATTTTGGATTCAAAATAGTCTAAAACGTTTGTAATTTGTTTGTGCAAGTTTTATTTTCGTTTGTACCCAAATTGTTTTTGAGATTTTTGAGATTCTAGGTAACACATGGTAACACAAAATTTCTTCAAAATTTCCAATTCCTGATACAAAAATAGTCTAGAACGTCTGTGTTTGGTTTGTACTTGTTTGTGCAAGTTTTATTTTCGATTGAATCCAAATAGATTTTAAGATTTTCAAGAAAAACATTATGTATACTGACGCGCACTAGTGAATTAACGAGATTTTTTTAGCACGGGGAAACACATAGAATTTTTTTACTTTAAATCTACTACTTTAGACTACTTTTTAGACTACTTTAAATCTGTAATGGAAAATTTCTAAAAATATGTTGCTGCTTCTCCCCTAGCTAGCTGAACTAGCTAGACTAGCTAGGGAGCTAGTTTTTTAAATATCTAGTATTACCATTTGGGTACCAACAAAAGCCATAATTGCACAAATGGTTTAGGTAAGCGATTTGGATTTAATTGTTTTTTACCCATTTAACCCATTTATATTTTAAATAGTATATTAATAATTTAATATAAAAAAACTTATTATTTTAACCTCCCCCCCCCCCTATCTTGCTGGTATGTTTAATCAAAGTTCTCTTGACATTTTCTGTTTAGTCACCTGACGATGCTTTTGTATAGCTTTCAATCTGTCTAAAAATTGTGATATGTTTACTTTACTTTGTCCTACATAGATCTCACTATTATAGATAATTTGATATAATCTAATCAAAGCTGCTAATAAAAACTTTAATAAAGTATTTCCTATGACTCCCCCCTTTTAGTTGACAAACAGTTGATCAAGAAACCTAAAAAGGTAACGATATTCAAAAAATTTAACAAATTAATGTTACTAATAGATTTTTAATATTTCTAAGTTTCAAGTATTATAAGCTTAATAATAGTAGGTCAACTTGTCATGTTACTCCGAACTACTCTGAGTAAGTTACTGTAAAACATTACGAACATTGATTGAAGTAAAAAAACGAAAATAAAACTTGCGTAAACGAATTATAAACGATCTAGCCTATTTTAAATTCAGAATTTTTAAAAATTTTATGTGTTTCTTTGTGCTAAGAGAATCTCGTTAATCCACTCATGCGCGTCAGTATACATGATGTTAATCTTGAAAATCTCAAAATTTATTTGGATACAATTAAAAATAAAACTTGCACAAACAATCGCAAACGAATTACAAACGATCTAGAATCCAAAATTCGAAATTTAAAAAGCATGTCCCTCCCCTTAGCAAAATTTTGAAATTTCTCGAAAGCTATTTGGGCACAAACAAAAATAATGCTTGCACAAACAGGGACAAACGATGCACAAACGATTTAGATTATTTTGGAGTCAAAATTCGAATTGGGGGGGAAAGGCTGGCGACATGCACCTAAATTCATTATAAATAATATAACATAAATAAAAATTTACAGGTTGTTTTAAAAATGTAGGATTAAGTTTTTATAAAACCCCGTTCACACTATATAATTTCTCATGTGACTTACAATTAGTCATACAAAAAGTCATAGTTAAAATCATGCCATCATAACAGCCAATCATAAACGCCATAACATCTATAATATCAAAAACCATGTAGTCTGAACGTAAAAAAATTTCTCATATGGGAAGTCATATGACTGTGTGAACAGGGTTTAAAAGAATAAGAAATGACACCAGTGCTGGATTAACACAGTGTCAGAAGTAGCAAATGCTATGGGCCACTCGCCCGGTAGATAAGCCCTATAACATAATATAGTAAAAAAGCTCATTCGGGGGTGTTGATTAGAAAATATTAAAAGAAAGGCTTCGCGACAACATTTGCAACAAACCGCGCGCTGATTTAACCCAGTGACGTACACAGTAAACTTTCTATTTTAAAGTTATCTATTAAATCCCGTCAAATTTTTGTTCAAAACTGTAATATCTTTTGAATCTGGTTATGGTTCTCGAACCCAAAACATAATTAACTTTTGCTATCGACGAGTGCCATTTATTAGCTCACGACGACTGCGTACAGATGCGGACTTTTTTCCTATTCTCTAAATGTATCGGAGATTGCATATCTTTTAGGATAATTGTAGTTATAAGTTAATTTTACAATTGACTTCGTTCTCCATTAGCGTGACGTCAAAACGCCTAGATATAGGCCAATGATACTACGAGAATTTGATTCAGTGCTTAATGATCATATACTTGTACACTGAATCAAATTCGTGTAGTATGGTTGGCCTATATAATAGGCGTTTGGACTACATCACTAATGGAATTAATTATTTGTGTAACGGTTCGGACCTTTTTACTTTTAGTCTAGCAAGTACAATGTAATCCACACATAATGCAATGAAAACTCGCAACTAACTCAAACGAATTTTGAAACTAAATTCTAAACTCTAAAAACTAAAAAAAAGAGTGGTGTATGACTAAACTGAATTGGCACAGAGCTCAATGTATGGTCGAGGGTTGATCGTCAATTGGAATCTCAATTATCCTTCAGAATTATTTGTGTCGTCATGAGGAAAAACCTACGGACTTGTAATACGTTAGTGGATTTATCCATAAATAAAGTGGTTTATCCGTAAGCAAGTTAATGATAATTTATAGAATTATTTATTATGGGCAATAAATTTTCACGAATCAGATCGATTTCATCTTTAAAGATATCCACCGATGTTAATAAAATTAATATATCTATTTTTTATTGATTGTCTCGTAAATTTCGAATATCGTAAAAATTAGAAGTACCTACCTAAATCCCGTTTTAGTATCAAATAAGTGGATTCTGCCAAAAACTTATGAAAAAGTAAAATTTATCCTTAGGGAACCAATTTAATCTGGTTTTCATATCAGAATTTCTTTCATGCTTTTTGTAACATGTAAACTTACATTGAGGGTACTGAAGTGTGATTTAAAATGTTAATAATTTTAATACAAAAGTTTAAATTGCAACAAAGGTTGAGGAAATATAATCACCACTTAAAGACTCACCAGCCCACCAGAAATATGCAAATTTTATTCATGTGGAGATTTACCCTGATTTAATTTTGTATATCGTTCAATTCTTTGCAAAATATTGTCGAATATAATAAACTTAAATTAGTTTACAAAATTGGTAAGCGCTTAGTCTTGAAGCTTAGCACTACCGCAGCTGTAGTCCATTTTTAGCGCTCGAATGAAGAGAACCCTAAGTTTTCTGAATATAAATGGTTTCTTATGCGAAACGTTGAAATTTTTTAGCCACACAATGAAACAAATTATGCGTTACAAATATGTTCATCATATATGACAATCAATCATCATATCGTTTACAATGTTATAGAAATCCTACAAAATTCTTGTGAACTTTTTTTATTGCCCAAGTAAATTGTACGATTTATCACGATGGCATTTATAATTAAACTTTTTGAAATTTCTATTTTATGTCCCGACAATAAATTCAAACCCAATTTATTTAGAGACATCAGAACACATAAAATTAACAATCAATTTAAAATTTAAAGTAAATTACTTGTTTTGATTAATTGTAATAAGTTAAATTTTGCAGACATCTAGCAAATTCAACCGTCTGGCTTAAATAATTTTGTACAGGAATCATTTGTTCCTTGTTACTTTTCCCTATCTTGCCTGATTTTCTGAACGCTAAAATTTCTTGGCGCAAAAAACTTTCTTCGTATAGTCTCATTTATTACGTTTTAAACAAATTTGTCTTTGAATGTTCTTGTATGTTGTCTGTTTCAACGAGACAATGCAGCAACTATTTTTGTGTTAGTTTTTTTTAGTTGCTTGTTTAGCCAATTTTTAGGGTTTAATTTTTTTAAGAAATTGCCACACTTGTCTGCCGGTGCCAGCACTAACGACTTCCTTCGTTTTAATTTAGCACCAAAGTTTCTTGCGAATCCTTTGAAATGGAAAACAAAAACAATATAAATATCGGAAACCCTTCGATGAATACGCACAAGGTTTCAGTTTTAAATTTAATGGTAACATTAAAATCGTTAAAATTAAACGATTAAATTTTATGACTTCCTGAAAATATGTGCAACCTGCCATTATCATTAATAACAGAACCTATTTGTATTTACAACAATTAATTTTCATTTGTAGTAGTGAAACGCAATTTAGTGTTATAGACGTTTAAATAATTGATAATTAATAATTTGCAATTTATATTCCCATACCCAATCAACTGAATTAATTACAACGCAAAACTTTCGGGTTTCATCTCAGGAAAGTATCCAAATCTATTAAAAAATTTCATTCCAACAGATAACGTAATTAAGCCCCCTTTTCCAAATAAAATTTCAACGTATCCTGTAAAACCCTAAACCGAAAGCTGGCACACCCAGACTCTCTTAAAATTTTGTAAACTCAGCAGAAAGCCGTTAAGACGAGATTTTATTATGATTTCATTATTTGCCTTCACTGGGCTAGCTAATTTTATTATGTCGTCGTAACGGAGCGGAGACTTTCTCCTTATCGTGTTAATTGTTAACTAATCTTGATGAAATTCTGCAGAAGTATTCGTACAAACCACAGAATTTACTGGTTTGTTTGCTGGATGAAATAATTGTAGTAGTTCAGAGCAATTAAATTTAAACTAAAATTGGCCTTTCGAAAGGGTTAAAATCAGTTAACATTTTGTTCAGCTATATTGAGTTACAAGCTTGAAGTTATTGTGTAGGATGCGCTTATCAAAAGTCAACGTGCCGTGAATTAATTACTTATAGTATAAAAACACCAGCCCAAGTTTGGATCGTGCATTTTGTACTATGCAACTGAAACTTTTCCAATTAAATTGTACAAATCATGAAGTGATTGTTGTTAAAACGCCGTACATTTCGCATAGATTGCGAAATGTAAATGGAACAGTCGGTCTTCTGTCTCTTTAAGCGTTTAATAGCGTTTTAAGCGTAGTTAACTTTCTTAGGTTGTTAACCTTGTTTTGGTTGGTAATAAGTGAATTAACCAATCAAAAGCTCGTCTATAAACGACACGGAGGAGGAGCTTTCTAGGAACAAGAAGCGCGACGCCCTGTAAATTACTTGGATTAGCAAGACAAATTGATGTTAAAGCAAAAGGAACAATGGTAATAGATAAGACTGAACAGAGAGATTAGTCGTTAGTACTTAGTTGTTTCCAGCAATATTTAGTAGTACAACAATATATGCAAATTTTTCTAACGGGATGAGGGCTGGGAAAAAATTTATTTTTTTAACAACTCAGATACCAAAAGCTAGCAATTTTTAATTCTCAGTTTTTATTTATCAATAAAAATTTTTTTGGTATTCATGCACTAAGTGCCTGATATAAATTCACACGTTGTGTTGTAGTAATCGATAAGTGAGAATGTCATGGCATGACGGAAGTTTGGATTGTGATTGAAAAATTTGAATAAAATGTACATTTTATTGAGTTGTGTTCTATTTCTGTCCCTTTATTCAGTAGTGACATGTTTGATGCCATTTATGAAGTTTCGTGTCGGTAGCAGTACATCACAGAGTATCAACTTTATTAAACTACGTTCAGCCACATTTGCAAATTTGTTTAAGTAGTCAAAAATTCTTTGGCTGCCAGACTTAACCTTAGATAAAAATTTCGGCTACATTTATTATGCCCTTTTCATTTTCAGGGTATTACCATCTTTTATTTTTTGAAACAATTTGTTGCAGTAATTCAAAAACTTTTTAAATTGTGTTAGTTCCAGTTTTGCTACAAAGTTATCAAATCAAAAATTAAAGGTTTAGTTACGTGCACCTAGTATATTGTACGTCGAAAGTGTTGATATCCTTTTTGTAAAATAAATTTTAAAATAGCTAACTTTTATTAGACGATGCACTTTTCGTCGAGAACATGAAAACTTTCTTACTTAGTCTATTAAAAGTTAGTTGTGACCACGTCGATTTTCTTTTTTATTCGATTTTCGAAGAAAAACTGAACTTCGGTCAAACTAGAACAATTTTAATTAGTTTGATGAAAATAGGTAATATTTTCAATTAGGGTGCATTAAAACAAAATTGAAAAACGTGCAAATTCTAAAGCTTCAAAAATAATAATCTGTAGAGTTGAAAATCTGAAAATGTATATTATATCGATTAGGAAGCAGTTTTTTTTTTATTGGAGAGCTTTCGGGAAACGGCTGTCATGGTAAATTGGAATGTGTTACATGTGCCAATACTATTCCTTATATTAAGTTTTAAAGCTTTGTAACTTTACAGGGTGTTTAGTTAAACTGAAATATCGTTTCATACCTTTTTTTTCGCCGTATGCAAAACTTGCGATGTTTTATTAATTGAATTAAATTGAACCGATTATTGACAGTAAAAATAGACAGTAGCACTTTTTAAGTTGGTTTAAAGCTGCCACTTTTATACCCTAGGGAGCAAAAGTACAACTGACCTTAACAATGGGAGAAAAACTAACGCCGTCCTTATAACAACGCATAGAATAGTAATTTTTTACACTTAATAATCCAAAAAATATTTGGTCACATCAAAGACCTCACCTTATTTTACAAAAATGATTTTGGGCCAAGTTCTATAACCAGGACTCGAAGATATAATATTTATAAAAGAAAGCATGAGGGAATCTGATAGAAAACATTAAAATGAAGCGTTTTAGATAGGAAAGAATGTGGTATATTGATTAGTTTAGCTATTAATTAATTTTAAAGTTTGTGATTTTTGTTGAATATTCACCTCTAATGACACATTGTATTGACGATACGTGTACTTTAAAGTACAGTAATTGTCGGAGAGTGGGGATCGCCGGAGTACTTTTAGTTGTATCTAAACCATCGAACGCTATTCGCTGTGTGCGCTGCTTTTGCTGCCCTCTGGTGGCTCAAATAGACAAAATAATTGGGACTCTTGACAAATAAAAAGCTGGCAAATTTTAAGCTTTCAGGTAGGGAGTTGCGGGTCATAATCCTTTTAAGTCCATGGTAATCACATAAAGCAAGTCCCAATTCAGTTCTATTACCGGCCACTATTACGCACACAGCGAATACTCTATTCACTTAACAGATGCAGCTAAACCACTCCCCAAAATGTATTTAAGCCAATGGTAAACAGGACTTTTAAAATTCGAGCAATAGAAATATTCTATTTTATTTTTTGGGAGGAGCCTAGCTGGATATGTTAAATGAACAGAGTATAGTACCAATTAATAATATTTTTAGGGCTTTAGGCTAAATTGTAATTTGAGCCAGGCAATCAGTAAAGTAATTAATTACCTAATAGAGGGTTGATAGATCATTGTCGGATACAGTTGCGTTGTCAAAATCGACTCTCAGCGCCTCTACGCTCCTTCCGGTCGCTACGGAACGCTTAGAACCATTTTAAAAAACGCAGTATTAGCTAATAATATTCGCCTTCTAAAAGGTGTTCTTATGAAGGGGGTGGTTGTTAATGTTTTTTTCAATTTTAAGTCAAAAATTGTAACTAATAATCTAATTAAAGGATGATGGATCATTATCGGATACAGTTGCGTTATCAAAATTGACTCTCAAAATTGAACCTTTTTTGGCCCAATTTACATAGAACCCTTATAATCTTTTGATCCAATTTATAGACAAGCTTAAAAAAATCTTGACCTCCTGATCCAATTTACAAACGCCGAAACCATCGTACAGTTAACATCGAGGAAATTTCACTTTTTAGGAGTATTTTTGACTTAAATTTGAAGAAAAAAATAGTAACAATCACCCCTTTCTTAAGAGCACATTTTGGAAGGCTGCAAGGCCCCCAGAGATATTAAAAAAAAAAGTTATATTTATCCCTTACTTCATAGTACAACTTACTCCTATTTCTAATACTGGAAGTGGACGGGGCTTACATGCTAGCGAATACCAATGAAAGGCTCATGTATGCTACAAATCGCGAGAACTATCTTAATCCAAAGACATCTCCACGGGGGACCTTCCCCCTCTTTCCCAAAATATTTTAGGAATTTGGTAAAAAGTTGGCAAAGTTAATCAAAAGTTGGTCAAGTTGACATTTTTTCATTACCTAATTTTGCAAAAACTTACCGAAAGTTGGCAATTTTTACTTAATTCAGTTGGAAAATTTGCAAATTTGTAATTTTTCGCCCCTGAAAAAGGTGGTTGGGCACGTCCTTGTCTCGATCATTCAAGATTTTTTAAAATTTTAAGAAATAAGGTCTATTTGTAACGGTTTACTAAATTTTTGTTTTATTATTGTTTTTTGGTCCATTTTCTATCATAATTTGCCTCAAAAATTTTAAAAATTGAAGTTCTGATTAATGAACTGCTCTCCTGTTTTTATTTTATTTACTTAGCGGACCCTCGACGCGACGACGATTGGATTTTATTTTTTACTTTTTAGAGATTTTTAGCGTGAGGCTTTTTTAAATTTTTAATTTAAGTTTTATTTCATGTTTTTTTAAACTTTATATATTACTAATATGACCCTGCCTTCATCAACTTTCTTTTTTTTTTCTTGATTTAAGCCTTAAGGCTTGCTATTTCCAGCATCTGCGACGTTTCCTTGGCAGTGCTAGATCTGTGAGCATATAAATTTAACGTCCGATAGGTAGTTTGCTAGACTGGCTTCCGGACCTTAGACCATTTATACTTATAGACACACTTTGATTTTCTAGCAGTGAAGCAAACATAAGTGACGTCACTGGTGGGGTAAATGTTAATCATCTCTGTATATAGTATATACCAACTATAAGTTGGTATCTCTATAAGTTTAAATGGTGTAAGCTCCGGACGCGCCTGTAACCCTGGTTTTTATGGCGATTCATTACCAAGGAGGACCACCGGCTTAATGTGCCTTCCGAAGCACGGAGACTAAACATAAGAAAGTTTCTCTTCTCTTAGGATTTGAACCCGGTACCTTGCATTCACAGTTGATTGCGTTACCTACAAGGCAAATGACCGTCCCAACTTTATATATTACTATTACGGCCCTGCCTTAATCGATTACGAAATAGCAAACGATCTTCAAATGGCTGAACAGATTTTCTTGAATCATATGTAAAAACACTCTTGATTAAGTCACCTTTGAAACAAAAAAAAACTAAATTTAAATCGGTTTATCCGTTTGGGAGCTACGATGCCACAGACAGATACACAGACATTGAAATGAAGAGCACCGTCGGTCGTCAAGGGAAAGATGAAATAAACAAAAAAGATGTATTAACTTTTTCTGGTAAAAAAAATTACTTGGGAAGTTATTGCAATTCTACCAAAAAATGAGATGCGATTAAATGGATTAATGGACCAACTGGAAAGGTAGTTATATATCAAAAAGAAAAATTATTTTTAAAAGTAGTTTAAAATGAAATTTGAATTTCATAAAAACGTGTAATAGTTGACCTTATACAAAATAAACGGAAAATTTATAGTTGAGAAGAGGTCTAAGTAAGTATGATTTATTATCACAAAGGTAGTTGTACAGTCAAGACCAAAAAGATCCAAAGTTTTTTTGAAGAATTGGTAAGTAACTTATATTTTCATAAAAAAACCAGTGCGGGTCTGATGATATCAGTTTCACGAGTAGAATCGTGGATGAGATTGAAACATGTAATCCGATAAGGTGTCTTGTGATTTTATAATTTGTTTGCTAATTATTTCAATGAACTTTGAATCCTGATGACGGTCCTGACTATATTTATTACTGTTGTGTTATATATTCTGTTAAAGAAGTATAAATTTAAAATCTAGTACTTGTAGATTTTTACTTAGACCTCTTCTCAACTATAAATTTTCCGAAAATTATTTTGTAAGCATTTTCTAACTAAAAATGTCAGATTTTAATATGAATTTAGAAAAACAAGTGAATCTCGTTAATCCATTGCACTCTCAAATTTCCGTGACAATTTCAACCAAAATCTAATCAGTTCTAAGTCTTAAGAGAAATATCCAGTGCAACATTAAATACTAAATATGAACTTTAGTTGTAAAATTGATAACAAAAATTCTCGCAAGTGCATTAAAATTTAAATAATAATTAAGAGGGGCATTTTTTTCAGGGCCCTTTTAATTAAATCAACAGATGGCGCCTACTTAAATATTTTTATAAAATAAGAGGAATTTGCTATATTTAAAACATAGCAAATTCGTTGAGATAATACTATTCTATAAACAATATTCTTGATCTTAAGCTATTAAGATCTCGTTCGTAATATTTATTTATAAAAACACAATTCATAATTAAAGTTTAATTATCTTTTTTTGTAAGTGAGTGTGTTTTGACATACTCAATACGAACTCAAAGTAGTTTAAGATCAAGAACATTGTTTATAGAATAGTATTATCTCAACGAATTTGCTATATTTTAAATATAGCAAATTCCTCTTATTTTATAAAAATATTTAAGTAGGCGCCATCTGTTGATTAAATTAAAAGAGCCCTGAAAAAAATGCCCTTCTTAACACAATCAAGAATAGAGTAGCAGACACAGCTTACCGATTTATCGATATCCTGAAAACCTGCTACTGCTAATCCTTGATTGTGTTAATTATTATTTGGTTTTAAAAGTTATTGGTTTGGGAGTTTGACCGCATACAAAATCATGTGATGTATATCTTGTATATACCTATGCAGGTGTTAGTCCTTTCATTTATATAAACTCAGGAAAGGCAAGAGTAAACCGACCTAACGGTATAGATCGACCCGAGTTATAATGAGCTAAAAACTTGGGCTAGAAGGTTCGGTCGATCTTAAAATTGAATGTAGACGCCTTAACTCGAACTACACGCAGTTTGATCTTGGTTCAACCAATCAGATTAACTCTGATTTTAAGAAACCTTGCTTTCCGTTCAAACTAACTAATTGCATGTATACGCAAATACTGCAAATTTAAAGCTGACCTATCTTAAATCGCTTTAACGTTAAGCTCGAGCTAGCAACTGCATGTACACCTGGTGAGGTAATATACAAACATTTCTTGATGTTTGGTCTCTTTCAACTCGTGGGACCTCAAGGAATCTAAATTTGTCAAAATCTGAAGAAAAAATAAAAATTGCAAAATTTCTTTCAGTTTTCAAATAAAAAGGCTCAAGTGCACTTTTTACAACAGATAAGTTTAGTGCCTATTCCCATACTTGAAAGCTATTATTAGTTGGTAGTAAAAACATTTGAGTACCTTTTACCTCTACTTCAATTTTATTAGCTTTAAATTTTATTTTAGTAGCAAAGTTTTAAGTGAAGAAATCTCAGAAGCTTTGGGTTAATACAGAAAATAAAATCTCTATATCCCCATGTACTGACGGCAGGCGCTTAGGAGCGTCTATAATATTGAGGTGGCCAATAATGAAATATAAAAAAATTAATTTTTAACTTGCGATTATACAGGGTCCGTCAGTCCGTATGGACTTGTTTTCTCCGCTAGAATTGGAAGTTTAATTTCTACGATGTCGTGGAACCTAGATCAACGTATCTTCGCTCTACAGCAGTTTTTTGTAAACGTTTGACGATATTCACTGGTCTTTTTGATCTCTTTATCTTGTTTGCCATCTCATTTATTCTGATCTGAGTTTATGCGATTTCTTTTTGTGAGGATACCTCAAGTTTCGAGTGTACTTTGTTGAGAAGCAACGCTGTTTTAAAGTTCTCAAAACAAAAATCTAGGAGGAAGTTGCCCGAATTCCTCGAAAAAATTGACAGATTTCAGAACAGCTTCAATCTTGACGGTAGGAAGCCTGACAGTAGCGCCTCTAGCGTTAAACAAGTAAACTTTTATTTTGAACTTTTTCCATGGGGGAAGGGAACTTTCTCTTTTTCTTTTTATTGTCTAGTTTCTTGAGACTGCCCTTAGAATGAATCATAGCGGGGCCTCCGGCCTTCGCACATCATTATGCTATAATATGGCTCAGCGTTTGGCTTCGTTTTTTACACAATACATAAAAAACATGCATGAAGAAGTCGTAGAAAATTTAATTGTAAATGTAAAACAAAAAATCATTTTCAATCAATCAATCAATGAAGTAGTATAATTTTGTTTGCTCGGACTTCAGCTACGGGGAAAAGCATTAGTTAACAAAAGATTGTTACTGACCGATAATAATCAATTGAGTATTAAATCTACAAAAGATCAGGGCGAAGATGTGTGAAGGCCGTAGGGGGGAGCCTTGATCCCCCCCCCAATATATTAGGAAGTTGGCAATTTTTAAATTAATTTAGTTGGAAAATTTAGGACTGTTCCCCTCAAAAAGTTGGTTGGGCACGTCCCTGCTAGCTATGTTATGTGAAGGCCGTAAACCAAGCTTTGTTAGTCAGGAGAGGAGAAGACCAACCGTAACAAAGGGGGAAAGAGTAGTTAAAAATTTGGAAAAAAAATTGCGGACGTTGCATCGTTTATAAACGGTTCCTTAATATGCAGAGTTGATTTGAAAATCAATTTTTTCAATTTAATGGAAATTTTTTTTTTTGGTTTTGCGATACTGTGATTAATTTTGTACAGAAATCAAAAGAAGGACACTGTCAATGCTGCGATTAGGATTTGTAATAAATTTTGGGGGCCATTGGCGATAGTATTTTTGTATAGAATATGGCCAGATTTGTACTCTCTGTAGACAATTCATCAAATTATGCGAATGACCCTAAAAGCGTTTGAAATGGAGAAGTACTTTTTTGCAAAATAAAAAATACCTAAAAAGTTATTTATTCACTAGAAATTCATATATTTTCCACCTACTGGAATTTTGAAAAGTAAATAATCTTCAAAGCCAATTATTTTAGAACGATGAAAAATACATTTGAATCCTTTTACATCTGATCTACTCAATCATTAGTTTCATATTTTTAACGATGTTTTAAAAATTATAATATTTGAGATTTTTTAATGAGATGTTTTATTTATAGTAGGTACATCTTACATCAGACGTTTTTCAAATATTTTATAAATAGCATTTTATCAATTTTTTTGATTTTGCTTATTCTTGAATGGACTTAAAAAAAAGATACCCTCGTCAAGATAACTATAAAGCAAATAATAGGTACTATTTTGACTTTTTCTTGTAAAAAATCACGTTGGAAGTTATTGCAAGTCTAGAATTAAAGAAGCGCGGGATTGGATTAACGAGATATCCGCTGTTCACAAAAAAATTATCAGTTTCTATTAACAAATAATGCAATTGACTCCAATTCTAAAAGGTAATTAAATCTGTCAGAAGGGGAAATTAAAAATAATTTACATGATTCTCGTGTCAGATTTGCACATAAACGGAAAAAAATTGCATAATTATATTCCAGTTTGTTTTGAAAATTGTGATTTTCACTTTTATCTCACTTCAAATAGTGAAGAACATAGTGGAACATAATAGTCAATGGGAAACTCGTGTGTTGTTCACATCAAAGTTGTCATCGAATTCATCAAAATGGAGTCAATTGCCTTTTGCTACTTTAACGATTTTTTCTAAAATATATTAATTGTTTAAACTGTTTTAATTAAATAGGAACGACATTGTGATGTTCACGTTACTTTTTGCTTTGTTGTTCGTCATAAATCTTGCAATTTTGTCAAGAAGTTTTCTCTTGTAATTTTAAAAATTTTCACTCTCCAAGTATTCTTCCTTTATGATCAATTACAAATTTTTTTACTTATTTATTTTCACATACCTAAATTCCATCAGCGGTTCAAAAATAAAAGTTAGATTAATTGGAAATCAAACTGATTATTATCATTAAGACTTTATTTTGGCGAAGACCTCGAGTTGATATTAGGCAATATCAATTTTCTTTTGCAAATTTTCGTTTAAGCAAATTCTAACCCAATGATTGATTCAGTATAAACATAAATAGCTTACTTTTTGATGAAAGTTCGACAAGGCGACTGCTGGTCTTACGTCACATCGAAGTAGACCTTTGAGATGTCGTAGACAGATTTTCCTTCGGGATCAAATTGACTCCTCGAATTTAACTTGTAGTAAACATAACATTCGCATAAATAGTAAACAATGTTAAAAGCTAACATACACTTAAAATCAAGAAATTACGGTGTACTTTACGAAATTGGTTTATTGTAAACCAATCACTGATTATTATTAAATGGCTGAGTGCCAAATCGATGTTTAAAACATAAAAATAAAAATTGACATAATTTATTATTCAAAAAATAATTCTCGAGTATTTACAGCATCTCGAA
Organism: Rhagonycha fulva; assembly: GCA_905340355.1. Classification (NCBI taxonomy): domain Eukaryota; kingdom Metazoa; phylum Arthropoda; class Insecta; order Coleoptera; family Cantharidae; genus Rhagonycha; species Rhagonycha fulva. The sequence goes on from HG996558.1 coordinate 13,494,542, forward strand.
CATTTTGAATTCAGGGGTTATACTTTCTGCAAAAAAATTTATTTGGTGCTTAATTCGCTGAAAAGCGTTAATTTTTTATTTTAAATTCGGTTATAATAAAAACAATTGCCGAATTATACAGTAGCATTAAGTTCTGCTTTGTTAACCACGTCGGTTTGTAAATTTCGTGTTTTAATTTCTTTATTGTTGTGATGAGTACATGGGTCTATAAAATAAATTTAAACGTGCAAAAAAATAGGTGCTAAAAATAATTTTTTCAATGTTCGTGATTGTTGCGGGTAAAGGAAAATTCAATTCGTGCCGATTGTTATTAAGCCGCCGAAGATATCAATATGCAATTTTCTCAAACAATTTTATTCTTTTTTGCTTAAGTATGATTTTATAGACGTAGAATATAAAATTACGTGTGACATTATTGGATCTTATAAAAGCTTCGAGCTTTATAAAAACTTGTGTGGGTTTTTCGTTTTTAAGATTTGCAGTTGTGATATTTCGTACAAAAGAAATAAAGTCCAATAAAATATTTTTGGAATTTATTTCATGAGAATTGTTGTTTAAGAAAAAAAAGTGGATAATATTAATTCGATTTTGAAAAGCAATCAATTTCGCTCCTTTGAAAAACCTCTCTAAAAATACTATAATCGATGTGGGTTATTTTACTTAAAAATGCTTTTGTCCTGGCGCATCTTTCACCCTTTGTTTCTTTTTGATTTTCTAATTAAAAAAACATTTAAATTTTTCGAGCTTAAAGCGTAGATTATACGACGCCCGCCACATGTGTTACACGTAGTACAAATTATTCTCTTTTCAATGATAATTTGATGGCAATATCACAAGACCTAATTTTTAGATTGATAAATTGCATCACAATTAAATACGAAGGCATCGTTGCATGCAGTGGCTTCAATGTAACGATGCCTGCCTAATATTTGCGTTGCAACTGATCGATTTTGACGTGTTATATTTTTTGTGATAATTTGGACAAACTTAGTTTAATTTTAATATGTCAAAATCAGCTATAGAAGCTAAGGGGGGCGAACGTGTCAATTAACAGGACGAGGCACTCTGTCGGTGTGTTTGTTAACCTTTTATGAATGCAATTATCAGTATAATTGTTTGTTTACCTTTTGTGAGTACAATTTATTATCAGCGTAATTATTTCTTTACTTTTTATTAGCGTAATTATTACTAGAACGCATACATCTGTTTTATAACATAAACGTATGTTTTAATTAAATACCAGAAACGTATGCTTAAATATATTTAATTAACAAGAACGCTCGCTTTCAACACAAATCTTTATAACACGATCCGTATCTGTTTCAAAGTTAGGTCAAGTAAAAGTTGGAAACATGAGAGACACATAAAACCCAAAGGAAAAGGTTTAAATTTAATGATCTCAAGAAAATTTTAACTTCTGTCACAAAGTTATAAAAGTTACAAACACTTCGTGTGGCATTAACACGTAATTATTATTTAGCAATAAAAAGAAAATTTATTTTCGCTTTTTATTCGATTTCTCTTTCATTTACGAATTTTTGCGAAATAAAAAATTAACTCTTCTATTTTTAAATTTGTGAGATTTTTAAGTTCAATTAAATTGACTGTGATGTGACACCCACCACATCACAAATTGTTTTATTTCTTTAAACGTATTCACCAACTCGCACGCCGCACTTTTGTAGAAAGCATTGAAATGCTTTTAGGATTTACTATTTAAAAAAATAAAACGTCCTCTAGGGAAGTGAAAATTACTAAGTGATTTGATTTTGAATCTAATTAATCACAGATAAATTTTTAAAACTGCCGGATGAATAAGAGGATTAAGAAGATACTATGGGGGATGACGGTCGACATATTGTGATTAATTCGTTAGTGCTTAAGAATAGAGACAAACGCATGCAATAAATGTTAAAATGACAAATTAAGAGTGACATTACATGAAAGCGATTATTTAGTCGCATCTTGTTTGCTGTGTAATTACTTAATTACAGGAACATGGTTAGTAATTAATAAATTTTATCACTTTCACTTCCTAGTTTAAGGGTGCATACAAGGATGTATTTATTCTCTCGACATCCCATAAGAGACCTTAAATTATGGAGCAATTGAGAGAGTCATTAGTAAATGCCTCTCTTAAGTCATATGAGAGGTTTATTACTGCTAAAGATCGATTTAAACTGTGAAAACTATGTAACCAAATTGATCTTTGAATCCAAGTTGCTTCTGCAATTTTTCATGCGCACTGGGCAAAATTATCGATAAAATGGAAATCTTACACATTTGAATGCTTTCGATTGTATTCGTTCATATCGAGAAGCTGCAATATGGTATGAATAAGTATGTTGGTATAGTCAAAAGTCTTCTTATGTGATACATCAGAGTCGAAAGAGCACTTTTCGCCTAATATTATTAGATTCAAAGAGCGGAAGTTTTTTAAACTTGAAAGCTTTAAGCCATTTTGACTAATAATAACTTTATTATTGAACTTGATATTATTTTATTTTTTTATTTTCTTTTCTTTTCTACTAAAAAAATAGGCAGAAGCTACTCAAAATTTGCATCTCTGCCTGCTTAGATGTCCTTCACTAGCCTTCATAAGCCTGGATGTTCGTGCATACTTTTATATTTGGGACTCATTCGATTTTTAATAAACTAACTATGAAAGTAAAACTGTGATGATATTGCCGGGTGCCAAAAGTCGAAATGAAAATTCAAAATATGATGAAAATATCAGTTTTGTTTGACACCAAGATACACAAAATGGTTTGATGTAATGTGATAGAAGTTTTTGTTGAAATCCTCAAAAATTGAATGAAACAAAGCACTATAAACCTGGAAACACTTAAACAAAAAGGTTTGTGAATCGAAATGTATCCACTACTTGAAAATATAAAATATTCTAGTTGTTTTTGCTTCAAAAATGTAGATCAGGTTTGACTTCAAACGTATTATATCAAAAAACAAAGAAATAAAGTGAATAAAATCACCTGAAATTAATTTTCCATCGCAAATTGCTGAACATTATGTAATAACGTTCTGTCAATTTTAAATAGAAATAAATCATTTTCCAATGGTGGAAATAGATGAACGAGGCAGTAGCCAAGTCCAACAAACACATGAGTCTGAAAATAAGTTTACATTCGTAGACCTGACTCCTTTATTTGTCTATAGTGCCTACCTGCGGCCTCACTAAGAGAGAATCCGATTATACTATATTTGCAAGTCACAGTTTGACATTCAATCTTACTCGGAGGGGATTGTGAAAAAACTGATGAGTACGTCTCTCACGTAACACACAATGCTGGCGCAATATTGCAAGATTCAGCCAATATTGGTCTAATATTGTTTTACAATATTGGGGGAATATAAAAAATCAATATTGTAGCAATGTTGGCTGGAGCTTGGTGCAATATTGCACCAATATTGAAAACCAATATTGTTTTACAGCATTGGAACGTCAACATTATGTGCTACATGGACAAACTCGTAGGTTGAAAATTTATTTTAGCCTGGTAAAAAAATTTTGGTTGGTAGAAATGAACGAACAGCTCAGAGGTGCTACTACAAATTACACAACGGAGGAGGAGTTTTCTAGCATATTATAATATTAAATTTTGCAGACAGTAATTTTTTTAAGTACAGCTAGTGTCAAATTTGGGAGGGGGTGCTATTTCAGCAAAATAAAACTACTATTTGCATACAGAACTAATAGATAATTCTCACCTTGTGAATGGAGGTTCTAATTCCAATTTTAAGTGTGCTTAGAAAACTTCTTGTATGATTGGGGGGTATTCCATACCCCCAAACCCCCTGGTCCCGAAATCAACATACTGTTCTAATGCTCTATTATTATCAATTTTATTAAATCATAACCGTTACAAAGTTTTTTATAAGATACAACCTCTTTTTGGGTTGGCAGACGTTTTTTCGGATGGTAATAATCGAACAATCACAAGTTTGAGAAAACGTTACGAACGGCTCATGCTCCATTCTTCTTTTTTTTCTTTTCTCCCAAAGTAAATATTAGATTTTTTAAAACGACAAATTTTGTTCAAAAAATTCCATTTCTTTCAGAAAATATTTTTGGTTTCGAAGTTTTATTCATTTTAGACTGTGACCTTGAAATATTCAAAAAATTTGTGTGCTGTGCTTTTTTACAGTAATTATTTCTATAGGAAGAGAGAAAGACTTAAAAATTTCATAAATGAAGTTCACTTTTTTAACGTTAACGAGAAATCTTGACGGTAACGCCTCTAGCGTTAAAAACATGAACTTTTTTATGGGGGAGGGGATCTTTCTCGCTCTCTATTTATGAAAGTAAAAAATTTTCAGAAAACCATGAGTGTGGAGTGTTCCTCTTGGAAGAAAAACTTGCCTGCAGATCTGATTTATTTGAATATATTATTTACATTGTAAATTTATTTTTAAATGTTTGACAATTGCGATTGCTTTATATCAAGCAAAATTAAGATATCTTTTATGTTTCTTTTGGCGTTGTCTTGACGACGGTGATCTTTTTACCACCGTCTAAAAGTTAGCACATTGGTTCCAACAGAAGTTAATTTTTTAAACCGAAAATTATTGTAGAATCTAAGTGAAGATCAAGTTATTGTCGTAATCGAAACCAATTTTCTAGCTAGGTAAGGATGAAAAGAATGAGACTGAAATTAAGATTGAAAACTAAAGATGGGAATATTCGTTCACTTGAACGAACTAGTTCGTTCGATCTCGTTTACCAAAAAGAATCGTTCGTTTCTCTAGTTCGTTCGCAAACTAAAACTGAACGAACGAACTGGTGATATGTTGGTAGTTAGTTATGTTGGAAAGAAAGAGATCTGAACGATTTGAGACCGAGATCGACCGAGACTTATTAAACGAACGGTGCGGTAAACTATAACTATAGTAGTACGGTTATCGTTCATTTGTTTAGTTCGGTCGCGAACTAAATGTGAACGAACTGAACGGTGGTAGATGTTATGTTGCAGAGAAAGAGATATGAACGATATGACACCGAGACCGACCAAGACTCATTGAACGAACTATCTTAAACTAGTTCGTAGATACTCGTTGTCGTTCGCATCTTGTTCGTTTTGAACTAGTTCACTTTGATTTGACGAACTAATTCATTTAGTTCGTGTAAAAGAATCGTTCTTTTTATTAGTTCGTTCGCGAACTACCCATCTCTATTGAAAACAAAATTAAAAATCTATCTGTATATGGCGGCACTAAAGAAACCTTAGAGAGGCGAACTAGGTTGACGGGGTAAGAACCGGACTTTAGGCTAGAAGCCCTAGGTTTGATCCCCAAATCGGCCACAAAATTTAACCGACTTTTCTCTCTTCGGAAGGCAATGGCAAACCACCGGGGTGTAATTTGCTATGAAAGCCTTTGTTAAAAAGGTTACGACGCTTCTGTCAAGAAGCATACGACTAAGAAGAAGAAAAGCAAAGACTTTTGTGAACTGTGGAGCTAAAAATCGGAAGAAATAGATAAAAATAAGCAACAATGTTTTATTCGCGCAAAGACAAATATAAATTTAAAATGAATAATCCATCTCTATTGTTAAGGGGTTATCCTATTGTCACAGTTTTAAAAGATCGAATAGGAAATTTATTTTAATAGTGAGATAGTTCGAACTTTTAAAATTAATATTATAGAGAAGATCTCATAGACTGCTAGAAAGTATCTACCTGTTCGTCTTCCGTTTCAATTATTAGTTTCTGATTGATTTGTTCATTTATTACCAACTAAAATTTCTTTTTATTCCCAGTGGAATATTGCCACATTTTTCAATGTTTTTAAATCGAATTTGTTAGGGGTGGGGGGATTTAGACCTTTTTTTACTTTGCTATTTCAAATTCATCAGATTCATTTCTTACAGCCTTGATCGGATTTTGCTATCTCCACATCCTCTTGTTCATCATTTAGTTCTCCTATCTCTCACATCTATCCTCAACAGATCCTCGATTGCCTTTTTTTCCATCTTATTTTTGGTCTTTTTCTTGGTCTGTTCACATTAGAAATCTATGATGGCTTTTTCTTCCTACGCTCTCGCTACGTGACTCATCCATCTCAATCTCAGAGCCTCATATGTCTAGCTACATCAGCTTCAAGTTTTCTTTTTATTTCCTATTTGTTTTTCCTATAATCTGTTCGTCATTTGTTTTTAAACGACCTAATATTCATCTCGTTACCATTTTTTCAAACACTCTGAGCTTTTTTCTTCTGCTTTTGTTAGACAGAGCAGGTCCAATCCGCATGCAACTAACAGGTTTTATCAATGTTTTATAAATTTTAATTTTGCTTTTTCATTAACTTCTTATTCTTCGATAGATTCTGATTGCTATAAAACGCTTTATTTCCTGCCATTACTCTATTTTTTATCATTTCCTCTTTTCGGTTAGTGTTATTTGTCTGCATTCCTAAGTATTTAAACTTTCTAACCTCTTCGAATACATAGTCTAGGATTTGTGTCTCTTTCAATTCTACGCCTTTTCTTCTATTGCATTTCATAAATTTGGTCTTGTCTTCATTCACAACCAATGCGGTCTTACGGGCCTCTTCTTCTATATTTTCAAAGGTTTTTACCAGGTTTCTGTGTGACTTTGCTATTATGACCACTTTGTCGGCATATGCTACTATCTGTATTTCAGGATTTACTATTGTTCCATTGCAATTCTCCAATACAATTTTGAACAGTTCAACTGATAGCCCATCTCCCTGTCTCACTCTCGAGTGGATCTCAAACTCTTATCAGTATTTCTTTTTTCTGTTTTTACAATTGCTGTCATTGTGTCGAATGTGATCCTGACTAGACTATTCAGTTTCCTTGGAATTTTAAAATCTTCTATCCCATCCATCAGTTGATCTCTGATTACTCAATCAAACGACTGTGTAACGACAAACAATGCATCTGTCGTTGATCTTCTGGCTCTGAACCTCTGATGGTAGTCTCCAATCTCTACCTCAACATACTTTTGTAATCTTGTATCAATTTGGCCAATATTTTGTACCTATATATTGTTGAGTAACGATATTCTTCTGTAGTTTTGGCATTCTCTAATTATCTCATTTTTTATATATCGGGATCACACCCGCTTTGCTCCCGCACTGTTCTGGCATCTTTTCCTTCTTCTATGCTTCTAATATCAAGTCATATACAACTTTATATTCCATTTTTATCAATTTGCTTCCATTCCATCAGTTCCTAGGGTCTTGTTCTTGTTATTATTTTTCATTTTTGCTACTGTGTCGAGAAATTCTTGATATATTATTCTGTTTTGCTTTCTTTTTCTAACTTTCTTTTCTTATTGTTTTGTATTATTTCCATTATTACCAAGTTATAGTCTGTGTCTACGCTTGTGCTTCTGTATAAACTTGCATCGCATACTTTAAACATTTTTCTCTTGGATTCAAGTATGTGGTCTACTTGGTTTTCTTTATCGCTTTCTGGAATCATCCAGGTTTCTTTGTGTTTAGTTCTATATTACTAAAGTCTGTTGTTACTATTCTCATATTGCACTTAGCTGCAAGATTGCATAGTTTTTCATCGTTTTCATTTGTTACTTCACAGATAATATTTTTACCTGTTACTTTCTTGATGTATTCTTTTTTTCCGATTTGCGCATTAAACTCAAGCATTATCATCAAATCATTTATTCTTTACGTATAATTTCGTTTTTTCATCTTTACCTACTTCTTATACGTTTATGACCGATAGGTTTTCTTTGAGGCCTTTTACTCTAATATCGAAACTGAGATTGGTGAACGCTCTTGTTTTCCCGGTGGCTACATACGCCGCTGAGACCTGGACATTGAAAAGGGCAGATCAAAAGAGAATTGAGGTTTTTGAAATGTGGGTCTACCGAAGGGTCCTCAGAATATCTTGGACACAGCACCGTACTAATGACTCCGTTTTAGAGCAACTTATCGTCAAACGACACCTACTTTGGGATGTTAACCGAAAATGTATCTTCGGTACCTTGGACATATATCCAAGAGGGATGGAACGATGAGAAACTGATAGTCCAAGGAAAAGTCGAATGCAAAAGACCTAGAGGAAGATCGCCAAAAAGATGGGTCGACCAGACAAAGGAAATAATAAACTGCTGACTACGAGAGGCAACTTGCTTGGCTTCGGACCGAGATGCGTGGAGAGAAACCATAAATGGCATCAGCACATGACTGAATCATACGTCACTAAACCCTCATTAGGGTAAAAGAACCGAGGAGGAGGACTCTAATAAAGCAAAACCATGGTTTTCATAGTTATATTCTCTCATTAGTGAGGCCAATGACCAAACCTTATCAATGATTTATTATTGTTTGAGATTATTTATTCTATTTATATAATTTATATAACTTTTATTCTCTTGACTCTAGGGAGTATTCCACATCTCTCAAATCTCCCGATTTTGATACCACGACATGTTGACATTCGATAGTAAAACATACACTATGTTGGCTTCTGAAACTGGGGGGTTTGGGGGGTATGGAATACCCTCCAAGCATAGACGGAGTTACGGAACTTGAATTTGTTAGGTTTGTAAGTCTGATATATTATCTTCAACCAACCTTAGTGTCATATTCACTAACTCATCTTTTACATAAAGATCCTTCTTTGCCGCGCCGTTTCGTAAAGATCAATCTTAAAGGACGGCCTCTACTAAAGAATCCTTTATAATTATTACAGAATTAAATTTAAATGGTATAAGCAACCAACCATTAGAATTTCGGAAAATTTTCCAAGTACCTACTGGGGTTAATTATCACCAAAAATAGCCAAGAACTTCTAACCGTTAAAGGATAGTTTTTGAGGAAGACAAACATAAGAATTTCTGAAATATTTATAATTTCTGAAAACTTCTGAAAATTTTAGATACCAATAAATCATTTGTGAATACAACAAAATACCAAAAATATTTTAATCGCTAAGGAATGTTTTTTGAGGAAAATAAGTACCAGAATTTGATATAATTTCTTGTTAATAAAATATTAATATTAATATTGATTTTAGTCTGAAAAGTTGCCCATAAAATTCAAAGACATTTTTTTTGTTTCAAGTAAAAAATAACGGTCGATAGACCGACCTAACTTTCTATAGTTATGTAGTAAATTAAATTGTTAATTTACCTATAGATATTTTGAATGCCTCTGTGCAACAAAATATGCCAATAATTTCACTTTAGTTTGATTTCTGTCTGTTCTAATTCTATTATTACAATATTTAACTGCAAAAATCTGATAGGATGGAAAAAATAAGAGGTAGATAAATTCCCTAACACAGATAGTAAAAAATCAGGTCCACACATCTTGGATTTAACAATTCAACGCACACCGTTCAACTACAGACAATATTTGCGTATATTAAAATTCAAACTGGAGATTTAGAGAAACCAACATTTAAATGAAATGTAAAGTTAACTTTATAGTGAAGAATATATAATTCTTTAAATACACAAAAGTGTCTGCATAGATTCATTATTAGACGACGCTAAATAGTGGAAAAATTAAGTTAGTTGTCTTGGAAATTGACGATGCTATGACGTTGCTTCAACTTCGCATTTTAGACGTTCGTTGTCGCTATCTATCCACTAAATTTTTTTTAATATTGATTGAGAAAAAATGTCTGTATTTAATTGGACGTCTTTTATCACACTTATAAATAGCCCTAAAAAATATTAGTGTAAGTTTTTTCTTACTGTTCCGAGTTACTCGTTATTTGTTTAGTTTCTTTCCATTTCAGACGAAGTCTAAATTTTGCATAATTTGAAGTAGAGATTATAGTGTTGAAATTGGCCAAAAATGCTAATGCCTTTGTATACTTTTAATCTTTTCGGTAATTTCTTATTGAATTTTTTTTGCAACTTTTCATCAAATGAAATTCTAAATTGCCTTCTAGTACAACAAAATAAAATTAAAGCGTCACTTTTCCGCCTGTTGATTTAAGTGATAACATTGAAAAACTGCAGTTGTCTGTTAAACAGCGACATTCTCCTAACTGAAAATCAATAATTCTAATACAGAATGTTCGGCACGATTTTACCTACTTTCAGAAAGTAGAAATTGAACTTCCAAAACTAAAAATAGAAGGTAGACTTTTTTAAGTGACGATAATCTTAAAAAATCAGATTTATTTTATTATTGTTAACTTTGTAGAGAAAACTTCTGGGTGGAAAATTTTTGAGGAAACGGAAAGAAAAATGATAGCTACATCGCAAATGCAAACGAATCAATTATCTCTACAAAAACTAATTAGTTGAATTTATATTTTATGAAATAAATTATTCGGAAAAGGGAGGATGTTCATCCTTCCAATTATTACAGAAATTTGTGATCTTTCTTGTTTACATTTCAGATTTCTTAATTGCTTGAAATGCTAATTGAACATTTTTATTTTTAATAGGAATCTTTGGGTGGATTGGATGGACTGAACAACGAAAAATAATTTTTTAAAAATGGAAATGGACCTGAACGTGAGTTTTGTTTTATTGGGAAATTTAAGTGAACAAAATGTAAGTGATGTGCCCACACAATCCGGCCACATTCAGTGGTATGAATCGGGAAGAATTCAAATTCCGCTCTACTGCATCATTTTTATGTTAGCAATTACTGGAAATTGCTTGGTAATTTTAACTTTGGTGAGTAATTTTTTTATTAAAAATTGTGGTTAATTGTAAAAGCTAAGTTTTTGCATTTCACCCTTAATTTATTTTGTGCACTTAAAACTTTTATGCGAGTTATCATCGTCCCTTTGATGCGGATTTTAGAAATTTACAGACGGAAGTGATGCTTTTAATCATCACTTATTAACACAAATTGTTTCTAATTGTGTGGTCATATAGACCGAGTATCCTGATTCACAAAGGTGTCGCTTAAAATAGTTATTGGACTTGGACACCACTTGAGCTTATATTATTTTCTGCTCGCTCTTTTTAAAAAGATATTTTTTTAATTTAAAATACTTACGGAAGAATATCATTTCAAACTTTGTTCTGAAAACCTAAATCCATCATCAAAAATGTACTCGCTTTCTATGCGGTACTGCTTATTTTTATGTTGCTAAACGAAATGCAATTTCACAATATCAATTTTACTTTTTCCTGCTTATTGAATTTCACATCATTCTGCGATATTGGAAAATCTTAATGTAAACAATATTAATTTAAATTTTGCCGCATGTATTTACTTACATTATTACACCTTTGTTCCAAACATAATCGTCTCAATCTTAGTCTAATGGCATTGTGGCTTCCAACGGTAAACTAACACTTAAGATTCGTGGGTAACTTAAATGTTACAATAGTCTACTAAATCCTATCATCCATAACCGTAACCGTTCAATTTATCTACACTTTATATAATTAATAGCAACTTAATATTGTGCTGCGATATTGGATACTTGAGGGCGAATGCATTAACGTTTTGATTACAATTTTATTGTGTGATTTATTTTTAATTAAAATATAGTTGATGGAAAATATGTCACTTAATTACAGGATGATCTAACAATAATCAAACAAATTAATTTTATTTTACACGAGCGTGTACTAGTTACGAGTATCATACCCTATTTTTTTAAACTTTTTTAAAGAAAACATTAATTTTCTTCAATATTTTTGCTTATTTTGAACATAAGATGAACTGAAAGCAAATTGTCACACAAAACCTCATTTGCATGAAAACGAAATTGCGTTTATTCTAAAAACCTAAGCCTAGCAAACGTAGCTCACCAAAAGTTTTACTGAACGGCAGGGGCAACGTTTTTTTTTGTTGTTCTTATTGTTTTAGAACTGCTACAGCTGATGGAGAAAGTAACAAATTTACTACAGCGTATCATCCGCAGTGTAATGGTTTAACTGAGCGTTTTAATAAAACCGTAGTGGATATGCTCGCCATTTTTACTAACAAAAAGTAGAACAACTGGGATACGGTGTTGCCATATGTAAAGTTTACGTACAACACGTCCGTTTAAGACACTACGAAGTTTTTAACATTTATCTTATTATGATGTTGCCCGCCACCTCCACCATGTCACGAAAATATTTGTTGGTACTTTTTTATATCTGAGTTCTTAAGGTGGTCCTTAAATAATATTAAATTAAAATAAAGAAATATCACTATTTAATTATTATAGATACTAATTTACTATACATCTAATATATTATGAACAAAAAATAATATTTTAGTAAACAGATGCTGATCCAAAGATGCAGAGATATGAACTGTGAAGTGTTTGCTTGTTTTATACACTATCTGAAAGCATTTGACAATGCATTGTGAGAGGAGTGAGACAAGGTTATATTTTGTCGCCGGTGTTGTTCAGCCTCTCTTCCGAATTTATCTTTGAAGAACCACTTGAATAGATTGCGAAGCAAAAGTAGCAATAAATATGGATTGGACATTAAGTTAAAAAGACTACATTTATGATAATCAATCAGCAAAAATATCATCACAAACTACCAACTAAATATCAACAACCAACCAATAGAAATAGTCAATAGATACACATACCTGGGCACGAACATCAATTAACAATGGGGCTATTTCCAAGAAATCAAGTGTCACATCGAAAAAGCAAGAAAAGCAAAAAAAAGTAAGAAAGCAGGAAACAAAAAAAATGATTAAATGCTATGTTTTTCGTGCATTGCTCTACGGATTGGAGGCTTGGACTTTGACGGGGGCGACGACAAAAAAACTCCTAGCGTTTGAGATGTGGCTTATACCCAAGAACCATGAGAGTTTTGTGGGTGGTACGAAAGATCAATCGAGAGATACTCAAAAGAATTAATTGATAAAGACCTAGAATTTGTCAATATACTGAAGAGTGGAAAAATGGCTGGAAAAAAAAGTGTCAGAAAAAGGAGAATATCCTGGTTAAAACCTAAGAACATGATATTCCATGACGACCACGAAACTCTTCCGAGCAGCGCTAAATAAGGCCAAAATAGTCAGGATGCTAGCCAACATTCAAAACGGATACGTACCTGAAGAAGAAGAAATTATAAATCAAGCAGATAATTTTACTAATTTTAATCAATAAATTATAGTATAGTTATCTACTCGTAAATTTGACACGTGTCTTTAAATTTTGTATTATTGGACACGTAAATCGCAAATTCAATTAAATAAGTTCTAATAATCGTAGAGGTACATTTATTTGCTGAATAACTCTTTGCTACAACACCCTGCACGCTTATTAAAATGTTGTTGATTCACCTGACGATGTTATGGTATAACTAAAACGTTTGTGAATAAAATTATACTTTTACTATAATATACATTCTGTCAACTTTATATTTTAAGTTTTAATTAACATATTTTAAGAATTTCTAGATAAATATGTAAAAATTTGATGGACTTAATTTTTTGAAAAGTTACATATAGTTTGGGTATTAAAACAAGGTCTTAGGTGAAATATTTTTATATAAAATAGGTAAAATTTTCAAAAAAATTGCCTGCGGCGGTAATGGGCTGGGCCTCTCCAAAAATTGAAAACTATTGCTGTAAAATGTAAGGGTAGTTATTTATAGGTAGGCCTCAAAATTGAATTGCGCCTGGGGCCTCACAAGTTTTAAATCCACCACTAAAATTATTGATGAATGAAATTAGAAAAGTAAATAATTCTGTCGCTCGCTGATTTGATTAAAAATACTAGTTTTTAGGAAAAACTTTTAAAATCTTTTAGCATGGAATTCCTTGAAATAATTAATTGAAATTATAAATAAATTTAAATAAACTATTAACTTAAATTTCTTATCACTTTTATTCCCTGGCACAATCCGCAAATTTTACCACTTTTGACTGAAATTATGTAGGTTGCGTTACTCTGGCGTAGCCCAAAATGGCGTATTGGCTCATTGATATCGACGAGTCCCAAAATTTTTGAAAATTTGTTCATTATTTTGTGTTTAGATAGTGGCATTTCGTTAAATTATTAACATACTGAACCAAAGTTCTTCATTCTTCTTCTGAAGGTAAAAAAATAAACTTCTTTGTTATTAGTTGTTTTCAAGATGGTCAGATGTTACTTAAACGTTACTATAATTTTGGGTGTTCAAAAACTCATTAAGCACCAACGAAAATATTAATCTACACAACCAAATCAATACAATCAATAAAAGTTTGTGTCATGTATTTCGTATAGAAGAATAACTAAATTTTCAACTCAAAATTCTGTAAGAATCATTAGTTCGAGTGAATTAAAATTTTATTTACAACTATTTTACTGTTACAAAAATGAAAGTTGATTATTTATCCATTATTTCCTGAATACTTCTAACCACAATCTCATTATTTATTTTAGAATACGTCAGTATATTTGGAGCGGTTGCAATGTTATAACAGCAATAACAGATGAGAAATGCGTTTGTTTGTGAGACTGGGGGGTTTGGGGGGTATGGAATACCCTCCAAGAACGGAGCTATAAGATTTGAATTAACTAAACATACATAAAATGTCAATTTTTGGCACGCCTCTGACTTGGTTGGTACATTTATTACTAACCGAAACAAAACAAAATTTACCAATCGAAAAAATTTGTCAGGTTATAGATCATTTTAAAAAATATATTTCATTTTCATTTGGTTTGCCCATGGATGCTTAAACAGTCGATTGCTGAATAACTTTCGTATTTACTAAAAGCGTTCATTATTTGGTAGGTTCTATAAATAAGGGCGGATTTCATAATAAAAGCGTTAATGTCGACTTAACTAAAAGGTCCTAGTTAACCAATAGAAAACGTCCGTTAACTCTAACAAGCCAATAGAAAACCACTTTTATTTTTAATAGCTTGTTAAAAGTTTTATGAAATCGGCCCTTAGACTTATTTATTATTTTAAAGTCATCGGCAACACTGCAAAAAAGTACCTATATCTTGGTTATAAGGTCACATTTTGGTTTCTAATGTTTCTGAGATTTTTTCTCACCCAGAGGTGCATTTTATTAAATATTTAAATGTAGATGACAAAGTGAAATGGTAAATTCTCCATTATGTACCAAATTTTCCAAAAAAAAAAGGTACATCGAGGTGATCACCCCCCCCCCCCGTTGGTCTACTGCCGACTGTCGATCGCCTACCATTCCCTAATTTTATGTTAATTTACATAAGTTTAAGTATTTCTGGGTTAGCCCAATCACTGCGGTTTAACCCTCAATTTCATAAATTTCTATTAATCTATTAATACCTACTAACGGACGCTTTCCGTTATATGAGTAAGTTATATGAAACTAGGCATAAATATCTTCTTTGGGGTCAATCTTTGAGGGTAGCAACCTATTGTTTCTGAATACATAACCACAACAACTAATAATTTGATCAGTGGTATCCAAACTTGCTATGCCCTTTAACTCTTTAATCTTATTGACTCTTTTCTTACAGCAAAAACCTGACCATTAACCCCCAAGTGAAATATACTCGACATAACTGCATAACAAAAAATTGGACTTTAATTTATATCTTGAATCCTTTTTTAACTCCCGTAGCCTAAAATTTACCTTTTCCTAAATATCCTTATTAAAAACATAAAATTTCACGACATTTTTTTAATTTATCGACCATTTTTTTATACTATTTTCTACATTTATATTAAACTTTTTCCTTATGTACATGTCAGTTAGCCACAGCTGTGGAGTGATGTGACCGCTGGTTGAGTACAGAGCGGAAATTCTGGGTTCAAATCGCGGATTATACAGAATTTCTTAGCTCGGCCTTTCAGTGGACATCCACACGGTGTGGTGAAATAGATATTGATTTATCGGAAATAGGTAATGTGGGGACTAATCCACCCCGCTAATCGAATTTGTAATTCCCAAAAAGGGAAAAGCAATGTTTTACTTAGAACGTAAAAGCTTAATGAATGAATGAATGACATGTCAGTGGTCCTAGTTTCGAATTTTTGAATAAATTTGGTGTCAAACGTTAAAGCATCGTTTGAACTTGAATGAGATTTTATTTTGTTTGAGTTTCAAAGGTTGCGGAGTTATTTGAGAAAAACTACTGGAAGGCCGTAGACATGGTGGCCCCTTTGGTTTCATATTTTTGGATGAATTTGGTGTCAAACGTTAAAGCATCGTTTGAACCTGAATGAGATTTCATTATTTTTGTTTAAGTTCACAGAGTTATTCGCGAAAAACTACTATGGGGCCGTAAACATGATGGCCCCCTCCCAGTTTCAAATTTTTGAAATTTGGAAAATTCTATTTGATGAAGGCCAGCGACATGCACCTAAATTTTCTCTTCATTAGCAACAATAACAACGTTAAGCTGCTTCAGATCAATATTAGACTTTCTCGGCATGATATTGTATTTCGGTTATTACTTTGATATTTAAAAATTTCATGTTTGTAAAAAATAAAATGTTGTTTATTTAGAGAATTTATAAATCCAAAGTATGTCGATTATGAAATTAAATATTAATAGATATAAAAAAACTTAGGATTTAACGCATGTTGCTCGGAGTTTCTCCTCTAATTTCTACTATCCATAACTTTGTAAAAAATTATCTTAAAATCTTGCTCACTGAAACCCATTCAGGCTCAAACAAAGCTATATCGATTGATATCAATTGCACACAAAAATTCTCTTGGAGGCAAAATTTTCTTAAATGGTATAAACCTCTATCTATATTCCACTCATAGTTTAAGATGGAATCTGAACCACAGCACAAAGTAATTTAACAGCGACCGATGGGTTTGAACCTAGGACCCTACATCCAAAGCTCAAATCCTTATGCGTCGCATCACATACTTATCATCGATTAAAAAGAGAATTTGCTTTTGATAAAATTGATGTTAAGGGGAAATTATCAAAAATTGGAAACTTTAACCCAATAGAACGTCCCATCAGGTATAAATCAAAATCAGAAATGAATTCCAATAACACCCACATGCAAAGCAATCCGCTCGTATCGAATATAAACTAATACGCAGCTGCGAGGAAATACGAGGTGCGTGCACAAATTTTGTAAAGTATAAGGAATGAATTTTACAAAAATTCGTTACAATTCATCCAAAAATATATTTTGGCTTACGGCTTTTTCAGAAGTTTTTCGCAAATAAGTCCGCCACCTTTGAAGCTCAAACGAAAATAATGAAAGCTCATTCAGACTCAAGCAATGCTCTAACGTTTGTCACCAAATTGGCACTGACATGAACTTTTTTTCCTTTCCTTTTCTTGTAATTAGGCACAACAAATGGCCTTTTTATAACTTTTATAATAATGAAAATGGGTTGAAATTATTTCACTTTATATTAAACATTTCGCGAACACCCCAACGTTGGCTACGCACCCCTAAATTAATTTCAATCTTTCGCGGTCTCCTAAGCAAGCACAATGACCCTGGTAGTCCGTAGGGACCACTTAAAGAAATACTGCACTAAATACTAGAATATACAAATTAGCAATGTAATGTCAAAAGTTTAGTCAAGCTTTTATTTTCAGTAGTGCTCTAGATTCCACCTGAAATGGAAGTATAAGATCACCCACAACCAATATTTACAAAAATATACATACAAGTTAATGCCGATAGATAATTTATTATTTTTATAATGCTCTGTTTTCCGGTACATTTCACAAAATTTGTAAAATTTTGTAATAAAAATGTTAAATGTTCGAACTTCTATGAAGTGGAAGTAATAACTATGATATGAGGTAAAAAGGGCATTTTGATAGGAATATATGCCAAAAGTAATATAGAATGCTCCGTTTACAATAACAAAAATTTTATTCAATATCGATTACCGATTTAGCTTTTGTTTTCAAGTTAAAATTTTAATGATATTTTTATTTAAAAAAGTACACATGAATTATTACTACAATGTAGTCAGGGGTGGGCAAAATGTATTTCAAATACAAATTTTAAAATACATATTTTGAAAATAGAGTACGCTAAAGTTCCAAAAATATTTCTAAAATTCCAAAAAGAATTCACTGAAAAGTCAACAGTTTCAAAAAGTTCCGCATACTTGTACACCAAAATTCCACAGCGACTTACCTCCCGGTGACTAACAATTTGTATTAATTTATACCTACTACAATACTTCGCAGGACATGAACTCGGAAAATTTTGATATTTTTTAATAATTACTGGTAAAAAGTTATTCATTAAGGTGAAAGAAGTTGATATTGACGAAGCACTGAGCGACTTGGATACTGCAATGCCAACCAACTTTTGAAGATATCATCAGGAATTAGAGGTAAATTTCACTTGTAAAAAAAATACTGACGTTGCAAAATAATAAATTTTATTCATCTTTTATGATGATAATTTTATCATCGATCAATATTTGCTTTTTAAGAAAAATTTAAAAACAAACACTTTATCAAGATTTAGGTTAAGTAAAAAATTAAAATTTTATAAAAACAATAAAATATTATCATAAGCTTTCCGTGCTTTGTGAAGTTGATGCCATTTCATCAATATTTGATAAGTTTATCGCTTCCATTTCCAATATCGATCTTAACAAAGGAACTATGCTTTTGCAATCCGGGTTTTCACTTTCTTCCCCAGTAACTTTCTTTTCCAGTTTCAATTTCTCTTCGTTAATTTTCCACATTCCTTCTTCAATTGTACCTTGAGAAATTAACCTAAAAACTTGCACGGGATTAGTTTGTCCCATCCGATGGCACCTATCTTCTGCTTGTTTGTCATTGTACGGATTAAAATCTATGTCGTGGATTATTACCGTATCAGCGGTCGTCAAATTGATACCTAAACCACCTGCGCGGGTAGATAGTAAAAATATAAAAATATCAGGGTTACTGTTAAATTCGTCTATTAATTCTTTTCTGATGGGGACTGCAATGGAACCGTCTAGACGCAAATAACGATGATTTCTAATCTGTAAATATTCTTCCATAATGTCTAACATTATCAAATATTGGGTGAATATTAAAACTTGATGTCCTGTTGTTTTCGACTCTTGCAATTTTTCATCTAGGTACAAAAATTTACCTGAAGTTAAAATTAGGTGATTAGGTAACTGATACTTCTTTAAGAACTCAAATTCTTTACAAAGGCTGTGAATTTCAAAATCAGATAGGAAAGAAAGCTTTTCTTGAATATACAGTGCATTTTTTTCCATGTACTTTGGTTGAGATACCAATAAATTTGCAATTTCTACTAAATCTTTTTCTTGGTAGTGGTACCTTAAAAGCAATGGATGATTACTTGCCTTTCGCAGTTTCGACATTATTGTCAACCAATTACGGTTAACTCCATCATCTTTTCCAATATTTTTGTAATAACGAACAAGATTTTGATATTGCTCGGTTTGAGTAAGTGGTAAGTGAATTTCAACTAACTCACAAGTCTTTTTGGGCAAATCTTGCAAAACATCGCATTTTAAACGTCTCAAAATAAACGGTTTCATTATGTCTTTGGCTTGATTTATCTGCTGTTTTTCAAAAGTTGAAAAATCTTTTTCATTTTTCTGCGATCTAGTCATTTTCTGAAACAAACTTTTCAAATTGTCTCTCTTACGGGCAAACATGGTAGGCATTACAAATATCAAAAGCGACATCAACTCCAATAAATTATTTTGTAAAGGTGTTCCAGTCAAAAGAATTCGATTTTTCCCTCGAATTTGCATTAACTGTTTGTAACGACGTGAATTCATATTTTTAAGGAGATGAGCCTCATCAAAAATTATGTAGTGCATTTGGGCTTTTTCAAACATTTTTCTTTCTGGAGGGGTGCCGCTAACCAAAGAATATGTGGTTAAAATAACATCGTAATTGCAATGTTTTCTTTTCTTCAAATATTGCTTTCGAAACTTTTTCCTTTCTTCCCTGGATCCGTAATACATAAATACATTGAGAGAAGGACACCACGTTTGAAATTCAGATCCCCAGTTGTCTAAAGTAGATGCTGGAACAACCACTAAATGAGGAAAATTATTATTAGTACCGATTTCCTTCAAATATGCTAAGAAAGCTATGACTTGTATGGTTTTTCCAAGCCCCATTTCATCTGCCAAAATTCCACTAAGTTTTTGACTATGTAATACTGCCAACCAGTTAAGACCAACCATTTGGTAGTTTGTCAATCGATACGAAGAATTAAGCAAGGATGGTTGTGATTTTATCCCAAAACCCGCCGCCACTGCTTGTTCTAACCGTACAGCAAGCATTTTACAGTCTTTCATTAGATTTTGAATATTGTGACGTTTTGTTAACAATTCTTGGGCTGCAAACAATAATTGAATCTGGAGTGGTTTTTGACTTTGTAACTTGGTAACCAAATCAGACCAATTGCTAAAAGGTCGATTTTCTATGATAACTTCCGCCTTCTTCTTGGAACAAGAATCCATTAAATGGAATTCGTTAGTCGTTGCAGTTTGGAAAAATTCAAATATGTTTTTTTTATCCACGTCCTTGATAATTTTCAGGTCTATATTATATGGGTTGTTGTCACTGCTACTTGTAGATTCACTATCACTAACCGCAACCATGACTTTTTTCTTCTTTCTACTTTGAGTTTCATTTAGTTGTTCTTCATTTACAGGATCGGCAGTATTATTTTTCCTTAAAAAAATTTTAAACTGTGTCAAAATTTAGATTATTGTCCTAGAAAGGTTTGCGAAAGTAAATAGACTAATAAATTAATAAAAAAAAAAATGTTGATATACATTGTGTTCACGAAAAGTGGTAACAGTGAATAATTCTTAAATATTACTAGATACAAAAAAAAGTTGAAATAGTTTTTTATTCAACTCCAAATTTTCTATTGGAAACCGTCAAAGTAAATTTTTTTAAACTTCAAATTCAACCAGAAGTAAATATAAAATTTTTTTTTCAAATGGCAACATGTCTTTTTTTAACATTTTTGTAATCTGCAATTTTTTCTCTAAAAATTCATATAAAATTTTCATAAGGTTACATAAAAAAAAATTCGAGAAAACAAGATTTAAGCAAACAATAATAATTTATTAATTACGTATGTAGAGTGCTATGAAAAACAAAACACCATTATTAATTATGATATGACACCATTAAACTCTTTCTATAGAGTCATTTAAAAATGGTAGTTTAGGCAAATCTATCTTTAAATTTAAAAAATTTAAAAACCAAAATTAATTTAGCATCTATCAATTATCACCAAATCGCCAGAATTTCTGCGAAAATTACAATCAGATCTTGAACAAAACGGTGGAAATTTTGAAAAATTTATCAGATAAATGAAATGTTGTGTTTTCGGTGTCGTGATGTTTTGTTTTTCATGGCACTCTACATACCTATGTGTAAATAATCAGTAAATTATTATTGTTTGTTTAAATATTGTGTTTTCTCGAATTTTTTCTTATGTAACCTTATGAAAATTTTATATGTATTTATAGAGAAAAAATTGCAGATTACAAAAATGTTAAAAAAAAAGACATGTTGCCATTTGAAAAAAAAAATTTATGTTTACTTCCGGATGAATTTGAAGTATAACAAAATATACTTTGACAGTTTTCAATAGAAAATTTGGAGTTGAATAAAAAAATTGGTTGCCTGTAAAGTCGGTATACGGGCGAAAGTTTTACGTGACAACGACTTTGAGTGGTAAAATAATTTTAATGTGAATATTCATTCGTATAGTAGGAAGAAGGATGAAATAATAGTAACAATTTAAAACATTTATTTATACAAAGAATTATATTTAATATGCCTATCTCTCTCACTCTCTCTCTCTCGCTCTGTCTCTCTCGCTCTTAGGCGGGCTAACCATGCCCGAGTGGAAGGGACGCGTGCCTCTCACTCGCTCTCATTGTGAGCGCATAACGTGAGCGGAGCGTAACGCAGTTTCTTGAAGTGTCACCCGGCAAACCAATTTATAAGACGTTGTCACGTCAAAAACTATTTAAACTTTTTTTTGTATCTAGTAATATTTAAGAATTATTCACTGTTACCACTTTTCGTGAACACACTGTATTACAATCCAAATAAATTGTCACCTGGGTCTTTGGTGCGATGCATTGCCATTGATAATGCAACCAAATATACTTTCATAATTAGTTAGGTTAGGATGATGTAAGTCCCAGTTTATTTGGATTGTACTATGCAATACGACAGTATGGATAGTATGATAATCTTAAATCTTACCTTCTACACGGTTTATAAAAAATACACTGAACATTAAAAAGTACTACATCTAACGATGCACTTATAATTAATTAAAACGATAAATTAAATTGTAAAATACAAACAAGTAACCTACAAACATGAACGAATGGCGATAATACATTTTTCGATTGATAACGATGCATAACAAGGACACAGCATATAAATATTACAATCAACACCCAAAATTTTGAGTGTTTCTTTTAAAAATATCTGGCAGGTCCAACTGGCTGATTGAAATTAAAAGAATGATCAAAGTTTTCGTGGTGTTGTACGAAAACTGACGCTTGTTGAAAATTGTTTTTTCCTGCTTTTTTCCAATCATTCCAATGTTAGTAGATCCTAACTTTTAACCATTGTTTTGTTTGGTCTATATATGGGGCATTCTACACCAAATCGGCCACTTTTGAACCCGACCCTTTTCGATTTGTCTGAAATTTTTATATATTATTCTATCTCACCAAAAACAGTCCTGTGAATGTTTTCAAAAAAAGTTAAGAATTTTTAGAAAAACTGATGTTTTTTTTCTTCAAACGATTATAACTATTTCAAAAATTGACTAATCGAAACGATTTTTTTTTTGCTTTTTTTTGTCTTTAAACGTACTTTTCAGAAATAAAATATTTAAACTTGTATTCTACAAAATTTTTCATTTTTTCGGAAATAATCATTGATTTTTCAAATTTCGACACTTTGGATTTTTGATTTTTTTATTTAAAAAAAAACTCTGATTTATTCCGCGTATAACAACGCCAACCCCATAGTGGGCCGACATTTCTTTCTATTTATTTTGCTTAATTGAAAAATATTTTTGCGTAAAAATAAACAAAATATTTTTTAATTAAACAAAAAGAATAGAAAGAAATGTTGACCCATTATGGAATTTGCGTTGTTATACGCGGAATAAATCCGAGTTTTTTTTGTAATAAAAAATCGAAAATCAAAAGTGGAAAAATTTGAAAAATCAATGATTATTTTCGAAAAAATAAAAAATTTTATAAATACAAGTTTGAATATTTGTTTGGTTTTTTTTCTTGAAAAGTACGTGTATAAATAAAAAAAAATAAAAAAACCTTCTGATTAGTCAATTTTTAAAATATTTATGATCGTTTGAAGAAAAAAACCATAAATTTTTCTAAAACAATTCAAAACTATTTCAAAAATTGACTAATCAAACCTTTTTTTTTTTTTTATTTTTAAACGTACTTTTTAGGAAGAAACACACAAAAAATATTCAAACTTGTAAAAAAAATTATAGAATATTCTATAAAATTTTTCATTTTTTCGAAAATAATCATTGATTTTTCAAATTCTTCCACTTTTGATTTTTGATTTTTTTATTTCAGAAAAAAGCTCTGATTTATTCCGCGAATAACAACGCAAACCCCATAATGGGTCGACATTACTTTCTATTCTTTTTGTTTAATTAAAAAATATTTTGTTTTGTTTTTACGCAAAAATATTTTTCAATTAAACAAAATAAATAGAAAGAAATGTCGGCTCACTATGGGGTTAGCGTTGTTATGTTCGGTATAAATCAGAGTTTTTTTTGAAATAAAAAAATCAAAAATCAAAAGTGTCGAAAAGACCCCGCTACGGCCTTATGGGTTTTGGGTCCCGGTCAAATTTAACCATAATGTAGGATATTGTAGTTTATAACATGCTGGTAAAAAGTGTCCATGGGCACAAAGTCAAAAAATGGACAGTTTCCGAGATATAAGGCATTACAAAGCTTGTCCAGTCATTCTACGAAAAACACAATGATAAAGTCAAAATCGATACTACCCGGAAACAAAAAATAGGGCTGTGTAGATGAAGGAATTTTAAAAAAGATAGAGTTTTTTTGCATCACTCTAGCTACTGTGTTACATAACCTAAAAAATTAAACAAAGTAGAAAATGCGGTTTCTTGCGATTTAAGAAAAAAAAACAAAAACCGCAATTTTTGACGGCATTTTTTGTTTTTCTTAAAAAATAAATAATGAATCAGTATTTTAACTTTCTACAACTTTTTCATTTAACTTTTTTTTTGTTGAAAAATTCATTTTTTTTTAATTTCAAGAAACCGCTTTTTCGACTTTGTTTAATTTTTAAGGTTATGTAATACACTAGCTAGAGCGATGCAAAAAACGATATTTTCTTTAGAATTTTTTCTTCTACACGGCAGTATTTTTTTTTCCAGGTGGTATCGTTTTTGACTTTATCATTGTGTGATAAAGTCTTTATCTCACAAACTGTCCATTTTTTGGCTTTGTCCCCATTGACACTTTTTATCAGCATATTATGAACTACAATATCCTAAATTTTGGTTAAATTTGACTGGGACCCAAAACCCATAAGGCCGTAGGGGGGTCGTTTAAAAAATCAATGATTATTTCCGAAAAAATGAAAAATTTTGTAGAATACAAGTTTGAATATTTTTTTTATATTTTTTCCTGAAAAGTACGTTTAAAGACAAAAAACAAAAAAAGACGTTCCGATTAGTCAATTTTTGAAATAGTTATGATCGTTTGAAGAAAAAAACATCAGTTTTTCTAAAAATTCGTAACTTTTTTTGGGTTGAGTAAAATATTTTGAAAAAATTCACAAAACTGTTTTTGGTGGGATAGTATAAATGTAAAAATTTCAGAAAAATCAAAAGGGATCGGGTTCAAAAGAGGTCGATTTGGTGTGGAATGCTCCATATACACCATCACAATCTATACCAGTTATTCCCAAACTTACTATAACCGTTGATCGTGGATTTCTTCCCCTAACGGCTATCTTAAATTGCTACATCGAAACTCAATATTTTCTATGGCAAACCAGGAATTCTCAAAAATACACATGGTTCTCAATTTTTATTCTAGTTTTGTTCAAAATGAGTATTTCTATGCATTTCCTTCCATTTTGTGGTAATTTTTTAAATAATTATGATCTTTTTTAACAATGTAACACTTGGGACTTTTTGCAGATCCTTGAAACTTTGGAAACCACTGCTCTATACCAACTCTGATTCTCTTTTTTCCGTTATACGTCGCCAGCGTGCAAAAAGATTGAACTGTTTTTTAATATTTTCTGTTAAAACTCTTATGCCAGAAAATTTAAGGAATTTTTCCATTTATGTTCATCTTCTCTTCTTCCGTCTCTTTAATTCTTTGTGCAGCCATAATAAACCATTTTGGATATCTATTATCTCCAAGCCTTTTTTACATCCTTATTTTATTTTCGGTAGCTATCACGGTTTTCCGTTTTCAGTTTCTATCCCGGATTTAGAAGTCGTGAACATTTTATGAAAATGAAAATTTTATGGAAATCCGGGTTGGAAACTGTCACTGGCTTGCGGTCTATTTTTTTGGTCCAATTGTTAGCTAATAATTTAAAGCAGGTTCATAGCCAGGGGAAGGAAGGTCACTTAGGAGCACGTGCTTCTTCCCTCCCTCCTGACATGTTAAAAAATTTAATATTGAAAAAATTTGTTTGTAATAATAAAAATACCCGGAAGGTGAACCACCGAAAATTTTACTTCTTACAAAAAGCTATAAAAGTGCCACCCCCCCCCCCTGAAATGAAATCCTAGCTACGGAACTGGTTGGAAAGTTTAGCAATGGAAAACCCAGCTTGCCCGACATTGGCTAGATTAGTAATAGACAATATTGATAAGGAAAGAAATATTGACCATAAAATGCGACATATCATTCTTTTGACGACTCCGTTATTGTGGTCAAAAAAATTAAGTCTTTAATACTTTTCATCACAGATTCCACAAATCGGATGCATGTGGTTGAGTTACGAAGATGAAGTTTTTAAGTTTAAAGTTTTAACTTTACAGAATTTTTTAGCTTGGCTCTCCGGTGAACAAGCACATACTATGGGTGAGAATCCAAGAAACTTCCATCACAGTCTAACATAGAGCGGTATACAATAAACCTAGAGCTTCAGTACAAGTAGGTAAAACCACACCCATTAAACAATAAATCTCTCAGAATATCAGCTCCAGATCTTGTAGAAATTATAATTGATGTAGTATTTGGCCTTTGGCCTCATGCAAATAAATATAAGAAATTAATGTTACAAATGACACGAAACAGAAGCAAGAGCTTTTTAGCAAAGTATTATATTGACTAGGTGGAAAGCCCGTCCACGGACGGGTAGCTAGCCGATGGATCTCTATTTTTACGGTATTAATTTAAAAAAAATTGTTTTAAAACACCAACACTAACCTAAGCTTAACCGATGGATTTTTTTAACAATTTTTTATTTTAAAAAAATCAGCAGCAGCAGCGTGCTGGTCTTTTTAACCTTCCACCCAAAAAGAGGGGTGTCATATAAGTTTAACGTGTGTGTCTGTCTGTGAGGTCATAGATCTCAAACGGATGAACCGATTTTTACTTCAGATCGCCAAATAGCTGTTTCAAAGCTTTAGCCTTCTCTGTAATGCTTGTTTATGTATTATATCTTTCTAATCATCTTCCATATATTCTTCCCAATTATCTCTTTATTCAATCTGAGTTAGGTCTTGGACTATGAAGCATAAAACTTTTGTAGGTTAATAAAGTTTTTAGTTTATAATAAATGAACAAACTAATCAGAGGCGCTTTTATAAATTCCACAAATTAGAAGGTCGTAGAGGATTGGATTACTCATTGATGAAATTAAACATATAAAAGTCTCAAGATTACGGTCATCTTGGTTGCGTCTTGCCTATGTTAAGCATTTATATTCAATTTATGAAGTAGTTATTAACTCAAAGCTATAATTACGAACTTTGTCTCAGTTGAGGTGATTTTAGGGGGTTTTTAATTCAAAATTAAGTAATAAACTACTGCATAAGGGGAAAACTATCATTTGGAATGTTACAAGTTCAGAATATAGAAGACAGTACATGTTAACCAATCAGAGAGTTTAAAAAAAAAAATTTTTAAATAAAGCAAAAACCGACATTGCGTGGTTACTGCAAATTATTCAACTGATGTTTACCTATTTCAAATTTTAATCCGCCTTTCCGATTTTAAAATGTATTTCGTCAATGATTTTATCACTTTACTGTAAAAATGTCTTTCTTAATGTTCATTGATTTACATATTTTTTTATTAATCGGTTTATTCTTTCTTTAAGCGTCATCCATAAAGCTTAGCATTTTATTATTATCATAAAAGCTTAACAACTGCGATTTTTTAAGTTGCTAAGCCATTTTTCATCCCTTCTCATATAAAATGCCGCCTTAACAACTAATCTCCCGATTAACTGTGATATCAACGATATTCTTATTCAAAGGTGTTTAAGTTTTCGATATCCGTTTACCTCAAATAAAACAAAAAGGATAACGCCTGCAGATAAGTGGCTAATGCGATTAAAGTAAAAAATGTTCCTACACTTGGCATATAAAAAAATACTTTGGAAAATACAAAACCCGGTATTGTTAAAACTTGAAACCAAGTTTCTTTTAAAGTATATTGGTTTTTTGCTTGCATCTGCTTCTTTTCCCACTTTTCATGAAAAATGTTTTATAATTCAAATTTTATAAATTTTAAACGTACAAAAACCGAATTATGCGCTTTTGGCTAAAAATTATAATATTTTACAAACAAATTAACTTTTTGCTACTTAATAATAATTGCACCCTACTTAATTAGCCGAATGGAATAATTTTTACGTAGAGAAATCTAAACTAAAAGTAAACAAAAAAATTTTTAATTTTAAAACCATCAAACCGGATTGGTCCTGTCCTAAACTGTAGTAGGTGAACATGGTACAAAAAAAATTAATTAAATGAAAGTTTTGTAAGTTGATGATTGCCCTTTTTTTGGAAAATTCCGTTGTTAGAGCTGTTAAGTGCTACAAAATGTTCTTTAATTAGTCCATTCAATCAATATAGTTTACTGAAGCATATAAGCGTAAGTAAATGTTGGTATCAATCTTAGGGCGAAATTCGGCAAAACTAACAGATAATAATTAATTTTGATACAGTCACAAAATATGCTTCTAAAAATTGCCATATAAAAATATTTTACTGTTATCGTAAAAGTTAACGGGGACATTTTGTTCATTTTTTATTTGTACCATAAAACAATATTATTACACTTTACGACGTTTTGGAAGTAACTTCTGTTTTTAGGATATAACATACAATCTAACGATTATTGATTTGTTTGTAAGATTAACACATTGTGATATTGAAATTATAATTACGCTTACACCACGCAATAGACTAATTCTGCCTTTCCGTGTATCTGTTCGTAACGCACCTTTGATTAGTTAGGTATTTTTTCCGATTTTTATCTAAATAAATTTGTTGTTGTGATTCCCCTCAAAATATGTTTACGTCTCCCTTTTATATTTGTTTATTATTTACGCTATACCGGTGGCGCCTTTATTTTAGGGGCTGAAATTAAAGTAACGGAACCATATAATTTTATTTTCGACTTTATTTAATATCAAGATAAATTATGAACAAGGAAAATTATTTTATCCCATTTAGCTTAAAAAAACCAGCACAAACAACCTTGAGAGCACCAAATAAATCCACGAGGACTGTAAATTATAAACAAACAAAGAGATATTAAAAATAATAAAGTGACTTTAATAAATCTGGAAAGCCCGTTCACGGACGGGCAGCTCGCCAGTGGATCTCTTTTTAGCGGTTTTCGGCTAATCCGACAATTTTAATTGTTTGCTCTGACATGTCCATGAGTTCAAAAATAATGATGATAATTTAATACATCAATTGAAAATGTAAAAGTCCAATATTAAATCTTCTGGATGGAGGTAAAGTTTAACCAATTACTGTTTTGTATAATATCGTTGGTTTATTTGTTAATTTTAACCCCAAAACAGTAGTGCCATCTGTAAATGGGGAGAAGATTAGTAACGCCACCTATTTACCGGGGGAAAAACATAAATATGTTAGAATGACCGAAGTGTTTCTAATATTTTAATTAAACAACAACTAATATTTCTATGATTATTCTTTATTACTATCTTTACTACCATATATCAACTTGCTCTATTCTTCCTTCCTATTCTAACTGATTGTCTTTGGGGTATGGCATGTCCAGTCAATTACCATCCTTATAATACCAACTCAAGTTAAGTAACTTAAGTTGGTATTAACTTCATTTAAATTTAAATAGTAATCATGGTCTCTCCATTAATTGATACAGGTCCGGCTTCAGGGTGTATGTTTCAGTAATCCTCGCTTATTGTATGGTTTCTATCTTCCTTGATCAGTGTTTTTCAGATACTGATCAGGGTCGGCTTTTGTATGATTTTCATTGTGTCTAACAAATATAAATTTTTGTAGCATTTTCATTCTACATTTGCTGCCTTTCACTTTTAAACGATCATTTTTCACCTGGGTATTTTTTGAAAATCTCTGATATGAATTTTTTACTTATGTTACAAGTAATGATAAATAAATACAAAATAAAATTAATACGAGATTTTTCATCATAATTATTATCTTCAAAGCACATAAAAAATATTTAAGTTGTTAAAAACATAACAAATAAAGTAAAATTAATCGGAATCGAAACTCATATCCGAATCTTGCTGGTCCACTTCTTTTTCGTTGTAGTACCGATTTTCTGGTTTAAGTTCCCACATGTTTCTATTTGGAGGTTTCCTGTTGTAATCGCAATATTCTCTCAAAATTTCTTTTAAATAAGGCACAGGTTGTTTGGTTAGTTTCACCAAATCCATAAAAGTGTAATATTGATGCATTTCAAAAGCTTTGAAGAGCATATCCAAAACGACATTTTTATCTTGTTTTATATTTTTACCTTCAGCTTTCTTACGTGCAGCGAATTCGATATTGTTCTTGTGATCAGAGATAGGCTTATAGTTCTGGACATTATTTTCGATCTGTATTGCCTTACGAGCTGGAATTGCTGCTTTCCTAATTTCCTCGAGTTTTAAATTCATGTAGCACTTATCACTGTTTGGTCTACACTCTAACCGTTGGATCACTTTTCCCTCAAGCGTCAGTTTTTCCTTTTCAAATTCATTTTTTAACTTTTTTTCAGAAAATACACCCAACGTTTGTTGGGCAGGAGTGGAAACTTCTAAGTTATGAACTTTTGGAATTTTTTCTTTGCCGTCGTTTACAATAGCATCCGATAGTAACAATGAAACTTGTGATTTACTACCAGGAATTTTCGCGATTTGCAGTTTAGCCACTTCCACATTACCTGAGGCATTTTTCCATCTGTTGTCGATGTATTTTGGCACTTTTATTAACCACAGACCACGACCACTGCTAGACAAATCCAACTTTTTCGCATTGTGACCATCAGCCATATTATTAAAATTGTGTATCGATAAAAGCGTTCTTTTCTTTGTAGTTTTTATAGGTATTTGTGTTATTTTTTTTTTAAATTGGTATGTAGTGTTGCCAACCTTTAAATTTACAAAATTGCTGGATGACACTTTTGGTTCCGCCAGATAGCATAATAGCAGTTTTACATTGAAATTTAAAAAAAAATGTATAATAATATTTAAAATTTTAAATTTTGATTTCTTTCAAAGTCAGAGCCGGACTTTTAGTAGCAATCAGTGCTGGACTTTCGACAACACATAATAGGTCTGTTTGGTACCACAGTCCTAGTGCTACACTAACTACACTACTACAAATTGATTGGTGGTACAATTACCAACCCACTTTTTACACCAATCAATTTGTAGTAGTGTAGTTAGTGTAGCACTAGGACTGTGGTACCAAACAGACCTAATATTTTTAAATTTCTAACAACTTTTACAATAAAAGCAATTATTTTTACAAATTGTCACGTTATTTGTCAAATATTTTTATATTTATAATTATAATATAAGGTCTGTTTGGTACCACAGTCCTAGTGCTACACTAACTACACTACTACAAATTAATTGATGGTACAATTACCAACCCACTTTTTACACCAATCAGTTTATAGTAGTGTAGTTAGTGTAGCACTAGGACTGTGGTACCAAACAGACCTATAATTAGCTATAATTTCAGTTAACCGCTAAATGGTAGTTTTTCACCGCTAAAGCAACTTTCAATAAGTCAGATCTAGCGGGAAATCCAAATTTTACTGCGAGCGTTATCGGTCCTTCACGTCCTAGACAGCTACCAGTGCCGGATTAACATAGTAGCAACAGTAGAAAATGCTATAAACCTCGCGGTTATGGGAGCCCCGCACTCGGCAAAACAGTGTTGTTATTTTAAGAAAAGTATAGTAAAAAAATGATCCCTGTTTTTTCCTCGAGAAAAATAGAACTTTTAGTTAAAATAATGGTTTAAAGAAAGTTGTTTCAAAAACCAAGAGGGCTCTACGACAATATTTTCAACGGGCCTCGCACTGGCTTAATCCGGCACTGCAGCTGATTTGATACATAGCTTTTACTTGCAACTAATTTGCATATTTTAATTTTGTTTTTTTCTTAATTCTAAAAAGTAACTGAAAAATTTATATATTATAATAGTTAGGGAAAAAAGCAAACCAGCAAAGTAAAAGTGATAGGTATAGGTAGTATAAATGCCGTAGGCCGTTTTATGTTTTATGATGATGAAGAGTGAACTCAGCCTCACGTCTTAGTAGTGCACACATTTACCAAAAAAATTGCCATCCTTACTTTGTTTTCATTGGCAGACCAAACTATGTAGTTGGCAAACCACAGCAGAGATTTGCTCACATTTGCACACAGCGACCGCAGCGTGGTCTTATGGTTCTCTGATTGGCCTAAAAATCGAGTGCGGTTATTTGATTGGACTGACGATCGACCGTGGTCGTCGTGGGCTTTAAGTGTAGCACTAGAACTGTGGTACTAAACAAAGCTATTATCTGTTCGGGTGAACTCATGTTTTTTGCTTATGTCATTAATAACTTGACAAATGACTTGTGATCTTCACGCCATCTATCGTTAGTTATCTTAGAGCAAAAAAATCGTGGATTTTGTGGGATATTATCCCCAAAATAACAAAATTACGACACCTTTAGTTAAAAAATTGGCAATTAAATTAAGTGTTACTTTATATTTATTTACAAAATCACAGATTTAGATAATATCCGACAAAATTCGAGATTTTTTTTGCAATAATTGCAAACAAATTAAACTAAGTGTTACTTTATATTTATTTACAAAATCATAGATTTAGATAATATCCGACAAAATTTGAGATTTTTTTTTGCAATAATTGCATAACGTGACCATCCGTCCGTCAATACGACGGACCGTTCGTCATTTTAACATGCTGTCCGTCAGACCAAATTGTCCGTCATTCGGAAATTTCAAAAGAAAATCATCCTTTTTCGCTCCAAAGAGACAAACATTGACAAATGACTTGCAGCTTTCACGCCATCTATCGATTGTTATATTAGAGCTATTATATAAAATCGCGAATTTTGTAGGATATTTTTCCCGAAATAACGAAAAATTGTTCATATCACTCGGGCGATAAGGGTTTTCACCCTTCGGTCGGTTATTCACTCGCCGCTGCGCGGCTCGTCTCATAACCTGTCGATCTCAGGGATGAAAATAGTCACTTTATCGCCCTAGTGATATAAACTACTATTTTCTGAAAACATTGAGAAAAAGTCAGTTTCCGAGCGACGTATATTAAGTTTTTTACTGTTTTGTTACACTCGTTAAAATGTCACTTTGCCCTTGAAGGTATGCAACCTGTGATGCACTATAAAAGGTAAATAAACTTTGTTGTTTTTTTTGAACTTCGAAACAATGGGTTTTAGGTCCTATCTATTATATATATTATGATCGAAGTGGTAATCGACCTTTAGTTAGAACTTTCTAACGGAGCCCTGAGCTAGAGCAATGAGTAGAATGGGGATTTGTCTGGATTTGGAACCAAAATACAAAGAATTGTATTTGTTCTAGAAACGGTCATTTGCCTTGTAGGTAACGCGATCAACTGCGAATGCGAGGTACCAGGTTCAAATCCGGAAAAGGGTAAATTTTTTATTACTACTCTCCGTGCTCCGGAAGGCACGTTAAACCGGTGGTCCTTCTGGGTTAATGAATTGCCATCGTTAACATAAAAACCAGGGTTACAGGCACATTTGAAGACCAATCTAGCAAGCTACTTATCGGATGTTAAACAATTATAAACTTAAAGAACTTGTTATTAAGTGCATCCGAGCACTTGATACAGAAAAACAAGCAGGGCCTAATTAAAAAAGAAGAAGTTTTAGTGCTCTAGATCCGTGCTTTCCAACCTTTTTTGTTACATGCCCCACCTCTAAAGTCTTTCTAAAATTTGTATGCCCCTTATGTAACACAATATATTTAATTAATCTTTAATATTCAAGAATGGATATTATGATATTGAATGCACTGATGCAGCTCGAGTATATACGTAGAGAAGAATGAGGGATGAAAAAAATCCCGTCCCGCGCGCGGGACGGGATGTCGATTCAATCCCGAGCGGGACGGAATTTCAATTCAGTCTCGCGCGGGACGGGATTTCAATTCAGTCTCGCGCGGGACGGGATTTCAATTCAGTCTCGCGCGGGACGGGATTTTAATTCAGTCCCGCGCGGGACGGGATTTTGATTCAGTTGCCAATTCAGTCCTGCGTGAAACGATACCAATTCAATCCCGCGTTTGATTTATAAATTTATTTTAAAGATGAATGCGGGACGGGACTGGATATCCCGCAGGATATTTTTGTCTATTTATATTTTGTCTAAATATATTTTGGCAATATATTTAGAATATTTAGTCCAGCGCGGGACGGGATGCCAATTCAGTACCGCGTTTTATTTATAAATTTATTTTATACAATACAGCTAGGGATGAATGCGTGTTTTAAAATTTATGATAAAATTGTGTTTTAAAATAGAAATGAATGCGGGACGGGACGAAATATCCCTCAAGATATTTGTTCCCGCGCGGGAAGGGATTTTAAAGCAGTCCCGCGCGGGACGAAATTGTTTCCCCTTCTATTTCATAATTTAACTTATTGAATCCTTTCCCTACATTTACTCTAAGTAATATGCGTTAACAAAAAAATCAAAAAAATTTATTCGGGCTGCGTTGAATAAAATAAATCAAATGCGGGACTGCGGGATTCCGTCCCGCGCGGGATTAAGTTGAGAAAATGTCCCACGCGGAACTAAATATTCAAAATATCCCGCTGGACAAAAAAAATATCCCGCGGGATATCCCGCCCCGTCCCGCATTCATCTCTATTTTAACTTCAACAAAACAATTGCCCTAGTAATAGCCCAGTTTTTCAGCAGTTGGAAAGTAGACGCTTTCAGACGCATGTGCAGTTTCAAATTTAAGTCACAATTTAATCTGCGCATGCGTCTGACGTGCGGGACCTGCGGGACCCACGGGACGGGACTTACACGACGAGGCGGCACTGCGGGATGGGACGGGAGGACGGGACGGGACAAAAAAATTAGTCCCGCATTCATCTCTAGTATATAGTGACTGAGAGGCCGACTCGGGACGAGTTCATTGCCTCCTAACTCCACCAAATTGTCCCGCTGTGGGTCGTGGACCCCACGTTGGTAAACACTGCTCTAGATCAGCGGTTCTCAACCTTTTCAATTTTGGTACCCTCTATGAGGTTTCATGTACCCCTAGAAAATGTGAGGTAGTTGTGTATATATAATAAAAATTTATTACCAACTGACCTGAATTTATTACCAACCAAGAGACGTCGAAGAAGGGAAGGCTTCATGGATTGATTTGATAATATGGTATTACAAATAATGCACTGCGGCTTGGGTGCGATTAATTTTCCAGTGTGCGTAGATTCATATTTGATATAACTTTCATCGTACTTTCTGTTCTTTCCCATTGCGAATTTCGCTTTTTTAATCGTATTATATGATTAATCTCCGATTAATCTCTGAGTAATTTACGATTAAAAATACGATTAATCGTATAATTTCACTAATCCATTGATAATTCGAATTTTTTGTTAAATATGACATACTATATATACATATATGAATACTCTAAAATTGCGATAAAATCGTTCCTCAACCGGTACCCCCTATGGTACAACCAGAGGAACTTTTTTGATAGGTTGAGAAACGCTGCTCTAGATGATATTGTTTATTATAATATTAAACAAAAATCGAAAAGGAAATAATAATTTTTTTTTTATTCTTAAATTCAAAATTAATTTTTTTATTAAGTAATTCCGGCCGTGGCACATAGAGTGATTTGCTCAATCTGGGGGGGACAAAAAGGTATTTTCTGAAATCGACCCTAGAACCGTTATATTGATAATTTTGGGTACTAAAGACCCTAATGCATTACTACGTATCAATATTTTTTTCTTTGTTGAAATATTTTCGTTGCTAGGCGATTTTAAAGTTGATCCATGTTTAACGTGTAAACTGACTTTATAAAAAACACATCAGAGTACATTTTTTAAATTGCTGCTAAGGTGTCAAGTTTTATTTTTTTCGTACAATTAGTGATGGATATCGACGGATAAGATAAGTGAAAACATTTTTCATATTTGCTTTACATGATATAAGCACTCCCTCGGGTTCCATGGCTTTTTAAAAAAAGCTCCGTTTTGGACCTTGATTTTCCTAAAATGAAAATTTCAAAAGTAAATAAGTTAGTGTCCCAAGCTTTCCCGGCATTGAGTCTAGTAACATTGGAAAGCCTGTTTTCTCAGCTATTAACTCTGTAAAATTTAAAAGTCACTTTTAGTCACATCTATTTTTAGGGCTCAAAAACTGAGGGTACCTCAATGTATGTTCCAACATTTTGAATTTATAATATAAGATACTACATAAACAAAATCTTTTGTAAAATAAAATAACAATAAAGATAGCACTATGAGCATAACAGAGTGTCAAGTAATGACTCGAAATCAATTGTTCTCATTTCTCATAAATTCGGAAGGTAAAAATTTTAGAGAAAAGCTGGAGAACCTGGAAACCTAACTGTTTAACTTTGGACCATTTTTTGACGAGGACACTGATAAATTTTTTCTGATGATAAATACATTTATTTTTCTTGTTGCAAGTTTTAAATACGTATTTGTTTTTATTTAATAAACTAAGGGTACCTCAATGTACAGTAGCAATCAAAAGTAAGTTGGCAAACAGTTTTTCTGCAATAACTTTTTCAAATTTAAATATTTTTCTTTCCACCTGCTTCTTAGCTATAAGAATGCTAAAGTATAGTTTAAAATTCATTTTTAGCCAGTTTTAAAATGAATAAACCCAGAAAATAATTTTATCCCCCCAGATTAGACAAATCACTGTATGTGCGTGGCCGGCTGAGTTGGAATCATCAACAGAGTGGTATATATTAGACCGGAGGGGGAGGGGTCTGAGTGGATATGAATTAAATTATTAATATTTAAAAAAAATTATCTGTCACAGTTTAAAACCCCGTTCACACTACGTGATTTCTCATGTGACTTGTCACATGACTTTTCGTGTGAGAAATTTTTTGACGTTTACACTATAATTTTTGATATTATAGAAGTTATGGCTTTTATGATTGGCTCTTGTAATGGTATGATTTTACCCATGACTTTTCTCATGACTAAGTCATATGAGACTTAGGTTTAAGGCTAGTTTAAGGCTAAGATTCTATTTTAAAATGCCCCTCCTTCAACTTCAATTATTGATTATTTACAATGCTGTTTTTAAAGATTTTGTTTCCTAATTTCATTCTACTAAACGCCAAACCTATATTTAAATTTATAATTAAAAAAAAATGGGGCAAAAAGCAAGTGTTTTTAGTCAAAATCTATTAATTTATGAAATTTCAAGCCAATAGGTGCATACGATTGTCCATAATCGTAAACAAAAGAAGCAGACATACACATCTAGACATTGGTCAAAAGAAACTTGTATGAGCTCAAAATCATAGAAAAAATGCGATTTCAAATTGTTTTTGTTTTCAATTGAATAATAATTTACTTACTAAATCAAAAATTCATATTTCTGTCAATTAATGCTAAAGTTTGAGAGATTATAATAGGAAGGTACCCTCGCGTTATAAAAATTTTTGCTTTGTTTATGATAGAGGAGCTAACCATCTAGCTTTTTCACTATCTAATAGCGTTTTTTTTATGTTTTGTTTTTTTTTACTCTATTATGTACATACAAGAACATCTCACAATCAATTAATAATGTGCAAATTTACCATTTTTTGATAAAGCTTGGCGTTAGCACCTCTAGCGTTAAAAAAGTGAACTACCTACAGGAACTGTTTTTTTAAAAGGCGCTAACGTCAGCTTTCTCGCTCCCTATATTCACCATTAACACGGTTTGTTCTTCACAAACGTCGAAATATATGTAACTATTTTCTGACATTTTCAAATGGGTACAAATCAAAAATAAGTTTTTGAAAAATTCTGATAAAATTAATTTGGTATGCATCTCATATTAAAGATTCAAAGAATTTTCGAAGGTTCCTGCTTACGACGCGTTGTCCAAAATTATCTAAACAAAAAAAACAATTCATCTTAATTTAACAAATTTAATAGATTTTTCAGATTTTTTTTCGGGAAAACAGTTAATGATTTTGATAAATTTCACGTAATAGCTTTAAGGTGTCAAAATCGGGTATTATGAAAGTTGCTAATCATGAATAATTAACAATAAGTTACAAAATAACGTGAAATTAGATTCAAATTAATAATTAAGAAAATTTCACTGTCTCATAAATACTACTTTAAAAAGCATTTCATCGGTGAATTGAGTAAATATGAAAGAAGAATATTAAAAGGAGATATTTCAATGTCAAATGTAATAAAATAACAACATCGATGATATCCAAAAGTTTATTAATAACCCTTGATATATGAATATTATGTTTATGTACATCTTATTTTATCTTATTGACATACCCTCGTATTATTGTGAAAGCCAAAAGTTAAATTTACTTTTAAACCGCAACTTTTCGAAATTAATTAACCATTTTATAAAATTTTGTCGAAGGGTAAATTTTAAACTAAAAGGAATTTGGTTGATTCTTTTATCAATCTCCCCTACCGCAACCCTTTTCATTCAATAAAATTGCTTTTTTCATTCCGTTTGATTACAGATTTGATTGTTAAATTATTTTTAATTAAAGTTTTTTGAAAAGCGGATTTTAAATCGTCGTTTAAAAGTAAAAACATATCTGCAAAATTATGAAATTTTAAGTTTTCCTACTTGTGGCTTTGTTTTCAAAGTTCCGCGTTTCCTTTGTGTAGACTGTAGAAGGACAGTTATACGATGAAACGATGAAAACCCGGCCTTGTCTTAACTTTGTGAACATTTTTTAAATAACGGCCACATAGTACGAGTTTTGTCGGCTTCTATTGTTTTAGTGGAACATTTCCTGTTTTTTTCCATTTTCCGCGTCTAGACACGAAAATAATTTTCTTTGCGGTATTTCACGGATTATTAATCCGAAGTTATAGTTTTTGGTTCAATTTACGGAATAAATTTCCATTTAAATTGTAAAACATAAAATTTCCATTAAAAGGATGTCCGTTTTAAACTTTCTTGTAAAGTGCAATTACCAGAAAGCTGCAATTTTCCAAAAATTATTTTCTGCATTATTTTCTTCGAGAAAAAGTCTTCCAAGTGTAATGCATATAAATGTGGTGTCCAGAAAACAGTTAGAGAAATACCAGAAGTAGTTACTTTTTATGCACTTTGCAGTTGTAAACTTTTTTCAATTTTATTTATTTTTCCCTGCAATAATTGCTAGCAGGGCAATTCAACATCATGTCGGTCTTGAAAGATTAGCTTTCGTGTTTCACTTTAAAACTTCTCTTGGCGTAGGTAAAAGCACGACAGTTTAAGTTTTGCTCATTAGTACTAAAAATTCAACATGCGCTGAAGTATATGCCTATGCTAATGCTGTGTGAATTAACGTAATGATTATCTTTACCTTACTAATAAAAACGATCAAAAAAATCATATTAGAGCTCTTGTGGCTAACTTTATTTTGCTTCAGCAAAGTAATCAAAGCAGACCAGGTGATACAAGATGATAATAAACCAATTCATTAAGTTTACACTACCATCTACGCTTGATAAACCCCGAGTACCTACCTACTATTTTCAATTGGTAGGTAATCACCGTTAACTCCGTGCAAACAAGTCGAATTTTTTACCAAGTAATTGCTACACAACTCCAGTAGCGTGTGTTTCTTTTAAGTTTCCAGTATTTCTTATAGTTTTTAAAATTGCTAGATAAAGCGTTTCAGTAACTTGGCTAGACAAAAGAACAAAAACGTTATCTGGAAAACGCAATTTCGAGATATTTAATAGAAAAAAAATAAAGAAACGGAAATCAATATTGTTAAAACTGCCCACAAAATATGATACAGAAATACATTCACATCAGTAATCCAACATTTTTATTGCAATCTACAGGATGGTCGTAAAGTTGCTCAAGTACGAAAAGTTACTCTGATTAGTGTAATTTTATCGTAGATAGCGCCGTCAAGGGGACAATTTTTAAGCTGTTGATGGTACAAAAATATTAAAACAAGTTTTATCGCTTTTTTGGTAAACTTTATATTTCAAATAATAATTATAAATGGCCGATTGTCTGCATTTACTTAACATCTGCGATCGTTAAACAGCAGTCCAATAAAATTAATAATACGGACTGGATTCGAGACGAACCTTTTATGATTAACTTTGATGAAAGATGACGACATTATAAGAATCTCGTTTGGAAGAATTAACCTGTTATCAGATTAGTAATGGTTAAAAGACACAGCAGATATTGGTATTGATCCACTTGGCATAAAATGCTATTGTACATATTAACGACTTGCAGATGGTAGAAAATTGAGATGCAATCTGGTAAACGACTCAAACGGAACTCGTGAATTATTCACAAAGGTGTATTGTCTGGCAACTAATTAAGAAAAAGTATGACCGAGGTGCTAGTCGAGTAAATAAAAACATGCGCGATAGGAAGAAGATGTTACACAAGAATGTGCTATCCAAAGTAATGCAGGTATCGAACCGCTTGCAGTAGTTAATTATTTCTCTAATAAATTCTATTCAACTAATTTTCACGTAGAATCACATAAAAATTAATTACTATAGGCACCTACTTGTAAATAATTCGTTATCGTTATTCGTTATCCGATCGCTATTATAAAACCCCTCTGAAATTTACCCTGGTTAGCTCGCAATTACGGTAAACTTTAAGAAAATCTTTTCAGGGGTCGTGGTTTAAAATGCTTTTAGTTCTGTGGCAAAAATTTTCAAGGAAAACCAATACAATTTTTATAAAAACATTGATTTTAATTGCTTTAATAAAAATGAAGGTAATCCAATTAAAATTCAACTCATTGACAAATTCTTGAATATTGAAAAAAATTATCATGTAATGGTGTGTTTGGACGATCGATGGCGCTACTTTGCAATGAATAATTAAAAATGAAACTAATTAGTCTTGCCTTTGATTTCCAGTGTTATTGTGTAAAACTTGAAAATTTTTACAAATTCAAACAATTTAGTAATATTAATAAAAAAAACCCAAAAAGTAGTTGTAGGATGCGCTACTAAACTTTTTTTATTATTTAAACTTGATAATCAGACAATTCCTCACCAGATGTTTCCGATCCTTAAGTGCTTTTTTAACTTGATTCCAAAACCAATTTAAATTTCGTTTTTTTTTATCCAAACCATTTAATTCGGCTACAGGCTTGATAGACCTTTTAATAAACAGGAAAATAAAAGTAAATCTTACTTTTCGCTTCCAAAAATTACGTGCTCGGCGATTCCCAAAATTTTCCAAAATTCAATTGTTTTCTTCGCTGAAATTTGATTTACTTTTCTTTTAATTACTTTTCGCGAGTGTTTTAATTTTAATTTTCTTGCGTTAATTTGCCGACTAACTAATAGAAATAATTCAATTTTTACAATCTTGGTTTAATTTTAATTTTCTTTAGAACTCACTAGAGTTTTTTTAATGATTGATAATAACAAATTTTATTTTAAATTATTTTGCAGTTTGGCCTTACTCTGGCTCTTAGAACAGTCGTCGATCAAAAGGACCCATTTTCTTGTTGAACGTTTCCAAAATTAACTTTCTGTTATTTTGTCTGTGCAGTATCCAAATTCTTGTATCATTTTGGTCATTCGTGCACTGGCCACAAAATTTTAATGTTGCACTGTCATGTATCAAACGTAAATTTTTAAAATAAGTGTAATTTTTGTGTTATTTGTTACAAATTTACTTTTTTTATTTAATCTGGATTAATCTCAAGTTTTGTTCTAGGCAAAAGCCTCTTCTGAAGTCAAACATTAAAATTTTTGCTAGTTTTTCCGTGTTTGTACTTTTTTTCAACTCTTAATCTAACATGAAAAATAAAGCCTCCCTTTTGGCCTCGAAACACCACAATACATACATGCACACATTGATTTTTAAATATCGTCCCCTTAGTACTATAACTAGGTAACTTGATTTTACTGTTATTGAGAAAATTGAAAAAATTGAAAGGATCTGGGACTTATCTACATTTTGCAAGTGGATAATTTATATTTAGAAACATAATAGAACATATTTATCCACTTGCAAAATGTAGATAAGTCCCAGATCCATTCAATTTTTTCAATTTTCTCAGTAAGAGCAAAATCAAGTTACCTAGTTATAGTACTAAAGGGTAGTTCACACTACATGATTTATCATATGATTTGTCACATGACATCTCATATGGCGGATTTTTTTACGTTCACACTATATGATTTTTGATATTATAGAAGTTATGGCTTTTATGATTGGCTGTTGCGATGGTATGATTTTAGCCATGACTAAGTCATATGATAAATCATGTAGTGTGAACTACCCTTAAGGGGACGATATAAGGTCTGTTTCTTCAAGCAGTTTGATGAGTTTGAAACCATGAGACGCATGCGCATATTAGAAATTATGACTTAAATTTGAAACTGAAAAAATTTACGGGTAGATAATATTATGGGTAGATAAATTTCTCATGTTACGTTTTTTGATTTTATTTTTGGCTGTTATGTTGGCACAATTTTAGCCATAACTTTTCTTATGACTAAGTCAGATGAGAAATTATATCGACGCGACGGTGTCAATCCAATATCTCGTATTTAACATTTATTTATAATTGGTGATTTTAGCGCGTTTTGTCAGTGTTTTGAAAAGGAATCGGTAGATGGTACTGTCAACGTCATAAGTTACATTACATTGGCGTAAAACGTCAAAATTAAATGCAATAACTCGTATCTGCGTTAAAACATGACGGTTATAGAGTGGAAAAAAAAGGGGGTTAAAAAAAAAGATACGAGGTATATGACACCGTCGATATAGTGTGAACAGCCCATTTAATGTAGTGCCTTAGAATCATCCTGATTATGGTTGTTTACATTAAAAATTGAAAAAAAAACTACTCTCTGAGGCGCAACCTCTAATGAAAAGGTTGACCAAAACAGAGACCAGAGTGTCGCAATCTGGAGAGAGCTTCTACAGTTTGTATAGCTACTATAGGCTAGCCCTCAATTTGTTGTTGAAGTGGGGTCAGCAATTCTAAAATAAAAAGCAATTTGGGGTAACTCCAATAAAACGCAGGTGATGATAAATGCTTTAAATGGCAAAAATTATTGAGAGATGTAGTCACAATTTTGTGCTTGTGTGCATAACCGTGCAAAATAATACACACAGTATAAATAGTTACGTTAAGCTGTCAGTACGTGTTCCAATAATGTGAGCCAAAAGTGAACTACAATAACCACAAATTGATTATCGACAAATTAAACCAATTCTCGTACAATACGTCAATTGCGCGAATTCATTCCAAACGCGTGAAGTGCGGTACCTAAG
Organism: Rhagonycha fulva; assembly: GCA_905340355.1. Classification (NCBI taxonomy): domain Eukaryota; kingdom Metazoa; phylum Arthropoda; class Insecta; order Coleoptera; family Cantharidae; genus Rhagonycha; species Rhagonycha fulva. The sequence continues at coordinate 13,537,417 of HG996558.1, forward strand.
TTAACAGCTGGTGACACTTAATCCAAATCAACCGGTGACACCTGACCGTTGATAAGCGCGAACACGCAGAAACACTGCTTGTAAATGTGGCTTTGACCAGTGAGTGAATTAATGTTAGAGATGCTGAGCGGAACTGGCCCATCTAGATAATAAAACAATTTCCTCAGAGTGATTTGTCTTTCAATAGAGAACGAAGTTTGTTAATGGTTATCAAAAACAACAACACCAAAACGCTGATACTTGTAGAAGATTGGAATGAACTACCCCAGATGTTTCCTAGCCAAATTTTCTTCAAAAACAAACAGAATCCAAATGTACCAAGCAACAGTTTGACCACTTGTCACAAACGACTTGACACGAAAAAAATAATAGCGTCGAATCCAAAAATACTAGCCAACGAAAACTCAAGAAAATCGTTGGGACTAAACAAAAATCAGACTATCTTGTTGCAATGGCTTGTAGAAAACAAAATTCCTACTTTGCGTTTAGCAGGGGATATCGCATGCACTCTGTGGCGTAACTAGGGTATGGCCACTATGGTTGCGGCCATAGGCGCCGAAATTCTGAAATTTAACTTAAAACTATTGTATTTAACTCGGTATTTAATATAGGGAGAAAGAAAGCTCCATTCTCTTATGAAAAAGTTCATGATAGAAGTTCACTTTTTTGACGATAGAAGCGCTACCGTCTAGCTTTTTTGCTAAATATCAAATAAGGGAGTTAATTTCCGATAATTCTCCAATAAGAGAGCGAGAAAGCTTGACGTTAGCGTCTCTAGCGTTAAAAAGTGAACTTCTATCATGAAATTTTAAATTTTTAAAGACGCTAACGTCAGCTTTTTTGCTTTTTATAGGCACGAGAGGCGCCGTTCAAAAGTTTCAATTAAAAATATTTAAAATGTTAAATTATGAACTCGTTGAAAAAACTGGCATCGAAAGCTTAATAAAAAACTATAAAAATAATTTGATTTTTAATCAATTGTAACTCGTTTAAATGAAGGCAAGTCTCAAAATTTGCCATTTTGCACCAAATTTTAAAAAAAAATTTGGGGGAACCCAGTGAAACATTGGAGGGTAAACCCCCTACTCGTTTCCGTTTAAGGCGTATTTTTCGTACTTGGCAAATAAAAATGCAGGGTCGGATCAAGGAATATGGTGAAATGAAAAAAAATGAAAATCCTTCTTAAAATAAACTGCTGAAAATGATCTATTTTTTACCGACATTTTTTACCGACATTTTTTAGATAAAATTTTTATTAGTCGTATTTTCAGCAATCGCAATTTGAACAAGGTTTTTATTTACCACGGTAGGAAAGTGACTTATCTCAAAATATTAGGAATTATTGGACTATTGCGGTTTACGAGAGTTAAATATCAACTTGATCTATTTGAAACACCTGCTCCCTACTGCCTCGCATTCTGTGACGCAATCAGGATTCACTCGACAGTTAAAAATAGTTCAAGTGCGGCTTTCAGGCCGCACAACCTGAGTAATCTAGTAATAACAGATATTTCAATTTTAATATTTCAATATTAATAATTAAACGTAGACACGTACGTAGCGCTTATCCCGGTGATTACCCCGAATAATTAAAAACTCACTTTAAAATTTCATAAAATTTTGTTAATTAAAATACATTTAATGAAATTAAACTGTTAATTGAGAAAACAGATAATTCAACGTAACAACCAAACCAATTAATTAAATCTTCAGGCCGCGCTTTCAGTTTAATTGTGTAACAGAGTAATATATCGTTGAACCTTCATCTAATGATCCACGTCAGCAAAATTTTATTCTACAAAAATAATAATTAAATACAATTATGAAGAATCCTTTTTTGTTATTGCATTTGCTATCCCGAAATGAAATATGTTTTCTAAAATATTCCATGCAAATTTTGTCGATAGAATATTGAACATATTATACGTAATATTAATAATAGCAAAATATTTCATAGCTATCTTATTTCATCAGACTTTTCATAATATTTTCGCATGCTTGTAATACCCTTAAATTTATTGCTCTTATTTTGAAATTAATTTAAAAATGTATTATACTAGTGAACTTGACATAAAGTTACTTGGGACTCTAATTAATTGGACAATTTTCTTTTCAATTTATTTTCAGATGTAGAAAAAAGTTTCACGTTAACGATTTCAATTTATTTTCTACCAAAAAATCAGATACAAATAACGCAATTTTAATTTTCGTGGAACAAATCACCTAATGACTTAAAAACGTGAAATGTTTTAATTTTTGTCGTCTCAATCAGCAGCAGCCACAAAAAGTTTCAGTGGCTTTCGACGACCTAAAATTAGCATCCCGTGCACATTTGTGGCAGAAAAACTTAACTTACCAGCATAGCATTTACTTCCTAGCCACGCTGTAGATTTCAATTTTAATAAAAAATTTATGATGTAAAAATTCACGGTTATTAATTTAAGTAGCAATTTCTATTATTTATGATAATGCTTGGTTAAAGACAAATTGCTTGTATTAAATTATTTTTGATATTCGATATTATTTATGGAAAATTTTAAGGTTAATTTAATCTTGAATATGTAATATCAAAGTTGTACTTTAAAACCGAGTTTATCTATAAATATTTAAATTTATATGTATAGTAGTTAAAATGTATTTTAACGTTCAAGTTCTACTTGAATGAATAAATCCGCACTTTCTCCCCTAAAATAAATTTGTATCAACAATTTTTGTTTGCTTTCCCTTTACATATTTTTTTGTAGAATATGAAACCTTTGGAAGAAATTTCAAGATTTTTGCTGACCTCGCATTTTTGATTTTACATTTAAATGTATTGGATTTGAGATGTGGTATTCTTTTACGCTTTGAAGTACAGTAAGGGAAATATTATTGTAATGGCATAGTGGTAAAAAAAAATAATTATGCGGCTCAAACTTTGCACCACTGCTTCGATGGTTCACGAATATTATAGTGGACAGACTAGCAAAGTTTTGACTCTCCAGTTGCAAGAGCGTAGGTTTTGTAGTTTTAACTAAAGCAATAAATTGTTCTGCAACTAATGAAAGAAAATATATCTGGGTGCCAGTTTTCAAAATAAAACACAAAGGTGAAATTAAAAAATGAAAAATTGGAAATTATATAAGTTTGAACTATCTGGAGCTAAGCTCTATAACTTAAAAAGGAATATAATCAAATTTAATTTTAGGACCATAAATTAAGCGGACTGTACAACTTTAAGTTGTTTTTGTACTTTTAACTTCAATGTAGTTTATGAATTTATCACTCCTTGTAAAATGTATTCTGTCACATTATACTTGTTCCGTACGTTGTCAATAGTTGGAATAAAAATTCTTAAAGGAAAATAAAAATACACCCAAAGCTTTCAAGCACTCAATAAGGTAGTAAAAACAGTTGACAGATTTTGATGAAAAATGAATTTCGTTTCCACCGTTTTATATGATGCGTGTTGATTAATCTGCTTTGTCATAAATTCGAACAAGTTATGTGTCTTCACATAATTCATGGGGTATTACTCTTAGCGTCATCTAACAACAACTTTCTTGTAAATTATTTATACCATTTGAAATGAAACCTCGACTTCACTAATAATGCAAATAAATTTCTAAGTTTCTACCAGTGTAACTGACGGTGATTAAAATTAAGTGCTAGTTGTGTAAGAACTTGTGAACGCTCAAAAGAACAAGTCAAACGGCAATAAGATAAACCCATAAATTCTGGATTATAACAAAGGCTTAAGTAGAAATTTGCGATACAAGGTGGGATAGGTGTCATTTTTTTTAAATTAAATGTTAGAAAAAAAAATTGCAAGGTGGAAGCACAAAATTTAATTTAGTGCTTTTAATAAGCGTAATTAAAGCGACCTTGTTTAACCGATACGATTGGTTTTTCAAACTAGGGCATACCGAGTGGTGCAAAATAAAGCTACACTTTACGCATACGAAAACTTTGTAATTTTTAAGTTAAAAATAATGTAACCCACCACACGAAAGCATACATTTTGAAACTGAAACCATTTTTCACTTCAAAAATTGAAGGCAAGTGTGTGACGGTACATAAATAATGTGAGTTAACCATTCTTTTAGTTTTATTGTTTTATATTGCATTTTGGTATTCTCAAGTAGCGTGCGACACTTACGGAAAAACTGACACGATCGTTATGAGTTGTAAAAGACACGGAACGAGATTTGCATACAAAGTGCATTTAACGTACTTCATCATAAAAGCTTTTTTAACATATTTTTCTACTTGAAACCTTAACTAAGCTTGTAAAAACAGTGTAACTTATCACGAGGGATTATTTCCTATGCAAGCGTGCAGTGTGACGAGAAAATTGTTCTGCATTACACAGAAAACTTTTCGAAAGTAGCTGCTAGCTCTCAGCTAGAAGAAATTAAATTACGGGACATTATAGTTTTCCATGTAAAATTTTTCCACGTGATAGTTTTACAAACGCGGAAGTTTCTCAAACGCGGAAGTTTCTCACCCAATTATTTAGTTTAGCAGTTAAATGGCTTAACAAAGTAAAGCTTCATCTTATCTACTTGACTGCATTTTTAGTCGATAGTCAATTAGCGTTAGGTACATTATATTTCCTGATGACAAGGGATAGCTTAGAAGTTAACTCGCCTGATTGAAAATGTGGAACGCCTTTAGGTTTATAGTTTTTAGTGTAAATTGCTTTCAACTCACCGATAGAAACCATTGAATCGAATTTGGCTCATTCAGTTATAGTAAAGTGCAGTGTTTGTAATTGCACTTTGGAAAATAATTTATTTCATCTGATTGAACTTTATTTTCTCTTTCAGGTGCAGAATAAGAGGATGAGAACAATAACAAACCTTTTTTTGCTAAACTTAGCAATTTCTGATCTTCTTCTTGGAGTCTTATGTATGCCATTTACTTTAGTAGGAGCTTTACTGCGCGACTTTATATTTGGGGAATTTATGTGTAAACTTCTGCCATATTTACAAGGTAAGTTAATATTAACCTTTTGAAATTCACTCCTTCAAGCTTTTCTCTTTATATTAAAAAGTAGAGAAAAAATTGCAAGAAATATTTCATAAAATTGATTTCGTTATATACCTACTAAAAATGAGATACGCAAAATAATTTAATAAATGTTACCTCTTTAAAATGTTTATTTTGTAGTATAAAAGCTTTTGAATCTTTTTTATGTTGTGCTACGAAATTCATAAAAAAATAATTTTAAATTAATAAGGGAAGCTCTAAATAAATGTGCATACATTCTACATGATGTATTTTTTAAAAATAAATTTTTGTTTATCAAAAAAGTTCTATTTTTGTATTTGCAAGTAAACATAAACACGTTAAAGAGAGAACTAGGGTTGTGGGGAATGCGGACAAATCCGTACAGACCTCTTCTCTTGAGGGCAGTTTTATTATTCCTTTTGTTGATTTTTAATTCGGGGTGTCAAAATTAATTAGAAAAGCTTAAAGCTTTACTAGGTTTTGTTTCCTGAGCTGGAAACTTTGTTTTAAATTTTTTATGAGTAGATAAACAAAGTGACTTTTGCCCCTTTTAAAATGAGAGGGTCAGGTCAGAAAAAGTTTAGCTAATTTTGAAATTTTTTTACTGAAAATGACGTAGGAATAGGCTAAGAAAAATTGATGTACAAACTTAAGCCTTTGAGGTTATGAGTTATGAGTACGATTCGACATCTACTGACTTTCTGGAATTTGATTTGGTTAATGTGCATTGAAGCATTAAGTTATAAAGTTATAATAAGCTGAACTATTTTAATGATAATAAGGAATCGTTTAAATGTTGGTAAATTTTTTTAGTGGGTAATAAATGAACCAATCAGTGTGTTCGTTTATAGAGACACAGAGGAAGAGCTTTCTAGCAAATTATTATATTTGATTTGTCCACCAACTTGGTCGTAGAACTTAAAGTAAACAAAATTTACTATATTAAAGCTGTCGGTGGCTTTTAGTAACCTTTTCTAAATGGGGCACTGGAATTAAATCTTCGGTTTTTCAAAACTATAAATTTTCAAAAAATTTGTGTAACAAAACCAATTACCCAAAAAATGTATTTTTATCTCGAAATTCTATTCATTATACACCATTTAATCTTAAAACTTATAAAAACTTCATGCGGCCCCTTTTCTATTATTTATTTACGTGAATAGCTTAGTAAATTAATTTTAAAAACGGTAAGTGCTCTTCCCAAAAGAAAAACCTGGCTACGGAACTGCCAAAGTGAAAATTTTACAGTTGAGGTTGAATGGCCGAGGTTAAATTTTGTATGCAGGGGCGATATGAAGTTCAAATGTTATACTTAACGCCTAATTAATGATTGAAATTTTTAATAACTGACACCTAGCTATAAACTCTTATTTAAGATGTCCCTACATTGTTTTTGCACCAAACTTCAACAGTGAAATTTGTCACAATGCCACTTGATCCTTTTAGAACAAAACAAAGGTATAGCTAGCCTGCACTTAACCCACAGTTCGGAGATTCGTGGGTTGCGCTCTGCACGTTTTGTGGGTTTTAGAAAGTATCTAGTGCATTTACCACGATAAGCTCTATAGCGTCTTCAGTGACACTATCCGCGAAAGATGGAAATTGGGCGCCAGTTGATAATAAAAAACCACGAATGAAAACTTATCACCAACAAAATAGATTTTGTACTTTGCAGCCAAAAGATGTTAAATACAAAATGTCAAATCACTTACGTGGACTCGAGAGGACCTTCTAACCAAGCTACCATGAAAAAATCTGATCAACAATCAAAAAACAATTAAAAATCTAAAAATAAGAATTCAGTCGAACTTTTCAACACCTTACTTTTATTTGTTCGATCTCGCTCTAGCTGTTTTTTTAAAAATCTTTAGAAAAAATACAAGATTTTCAGGAGTAACTATGGTTGTATATTTTCAGCCGCAAAATATTTTTAAAAATTCTGTTTAATAAATAATAGCACCCGAAAGCATAAGGAAGTTACATTCTTGCTGATAAGACAGATAAGTTTAATAACTTATTCTGAACATCTTTACCTCACCCAAGAAAAGAGAAAAAACATTTTCAAATTGTGATAAAATTAAGTATTTGTACTTTATTTTCCATAAAAGAGTTTTTTGAGAAACCGGAAGGTCTGGGAAACATAAAATACTCAACAACTGAAAGCAAATAAGCAGCCGTGCCATTTTTCAAGAATTCAATTTGTATCATCAATCTTGGGAACATGGAGAGCCCTAGAAAATGGAAAAAAATATTTAAAAAATGTCATAAAATTATTCAGCAAACGAGGGGGGGTCCGAAGGGGTATAGAATACCGTTTAGCCCTAAGTATACAGGGGCTGGGATAACTCGCCGCTGACCAACTTGCCTCCGGCCCAACTCGTCGCGGCGCCGTCAACTGAAAAGAGTTTGAATTTTATAATTAACTTTTTGAACGTTTAAATTTAGTGGAATCCTCCGGATATTTTCTACTTTTTAACGATTAAATCTGAGGCCACACGTGCAGTAAAATGTCGCTAGCAGCAGCGGTAAAATGAAGCTGGAGTAAGGCAGTAGACACCATGGCCACACGAATAGTGCACTACGACAGTAATTGAAGCGGTGAATAGTACCTACTGATATCGCGGCTGAAAAAAAGCTGATACAAGTGCATTGCTAAAGCTGCGACATTACTTTGAAAATGCTTTTTCTTGCGTTTCTCAAGCGACATTTGCATCTCCGTGTAGCCAAGCACTGTCCCATAAGGTGCATTTGTCAACTTTACTGAAGCTTTATTTTACCGCTGCTGCTAGCGACATTTTACTGCACGTGTGGTCTCAGACTAAATCGATTTAGTCCATGGCTTATAAAAACCGTGGATGCAAAAATTTGCATGTTTCTGATCCGATTTTATGTTTTGTATCGAGCGTTTAAAGAATTTTTAATTGAGTAGCTGATCGGAAAATCACATATAAACAAAGACATTTTATAAATGAATTGCATTTTAAGGCTGCATAACACTTGTACTAATTTGTTAACAAATTTGGTAACAACTCATTGTTGCCCATGCAGCCTTAAAATGCTATTTATTTTTAAAATGTCTTTGTTTATAAGTGATTTTCCGACCAGCTACTCAATTATCTATTAATTTTTTGAACGCTCGATACAAAACATAAAATCGGATCTGAAACATGCAAAATTTAAAAAAAACGAGTGGATGTGAGTCGGATGTGGTTGTTCGGCCTTCGGCCTCACTGGATGAGAGATGTGGCCATCACATGACTTTACCATACAATAATCTTGTGGTACGATATTATGTCTTGCACACTAATTTAATACAGTTTACAAAAACGTAGTTAACGATTTTGGCCGCTCCCTATGATTTGGTGTCCATGTGCGAAAATTTTATCGGCTGTCACTCTATACCAAGTCACCTTCCAAGGATCATTCCTTTTATCGATAACTCGATGTTATAAATTTTTCTTGTAGCTGTAGCTGACACTTGGCATCTGCGGAGCAGATGCGGGCGATAGCCCGCTTATCTCCTTCATCTGGTTTTGAGACCTGACGTTGAGAATTTTATACAGGGATTTCAAACCCGAGGAGCGGCGTCGAGCCGGTGTCTTGTTTATTATTGCGCTATAAGGTAAGCACTGCGGGGCCGGAGGCTAACGTCGAATTGTCCACGCGTGCACGCACGCGTGAGATAATCCCCGCGCCCGCGGCGGCGCGATGTGCTTACCTTGGGCCCCTACTACAATAACAGAGCCTCAGTCGCGCCGTTGCTACAGCGTTTTTATTAAAATATAAAAAAAATAATTTTTTTACAATTTACAAACTTAACAATAATCTAACAATAGGCGCTGAAAAAAAAAAATTAAAAACACAAGCTGAAAAAGAAGAAGATTAATTGGACAGGACAATGACGGATATTTGTAACCTCCCCGAGGCAGCGTGAACACTCCTCACTGGAACACGTCGTCCTCGGAGTCAGTGTCTGAATACGTGACGTCTGGGAAAATTATTTTTCGGTGAGTGGATTTATCTAGACAGTTGCCCATAACATAACTTGCGACATTATTAGGTGTCGCCCTCTACCGACCACAGTACCAAACATACTCATCGCGTCACTAATTTATCCCAATCTCACGTTTCCGTGGACCGATTTTAACCAAAATCTAATCAAATCTAAGTTTCAATATAAAAGTACTAAATATAAAATTTGATTGAGAAATTCTTATTAGTTTGGGCGCTAGAGCGCACACAAAATTAAGTGACATACAGACACACAGACACACAGCCACACAGACACACAGACACACAGACATTTCTTGATGTTGGGTCTCTTTCAACTCGTTAGACCTCAAGGAATATAAATCCGTGAAAATCTGAAAAAAAATTTTTTTTCGATTACATAACTTTCCCATTCGGTATGGTAAAGTAAAAAGGAAGCGAAGAATATGATAATAGTAGTTTATATCACTAGGACGTAAAGGGACTATTTTCATTCCTGAGGGCGTAGTTTATGAAATGAGCCGCGCAGCGGCGAGGCAATAATAACCCAAAAGGTGAAAACCCTTACGTCCGAGTGTTATGAACAATTTTTCGTTATTTCGGGAAAAATATCCTACAAAATTTGCGATTTTTTTTGCATATATAATGTAATAGCTCTGAAATAACTATCGATAGATGGCGTGAAGGCTGCAAGTCATTTGTCAAGTTTGTCTCTTTGGAGAGTTAAAGAGTGATATTCATGAAGTTTGGTACATGTGTGTAGTGCTGTAATAAAATGCCACCAAAAACGATCAAGAAACGAGCTGAGAATGCGCGGGCCGGTTTGCTGCCAGAGAAAAGCAAGATAATTTACATAAAGGAGTACGACCGATTTATGCAATAATAACTTCGTTAATAGGTTCGGTAATTAAGTCGGGGAATAATAGCCCGAAGGGTTAAAAACCCTGACGTCCGAGTAATATGAACACTTTTTGTAATTTTAGGGATAATATCCGACAAAATTCACGTTTTTTTTGCAATAATTGCATATATAATATAATAGCTCTGAGATAACTATCGATAGATGGGGTGAAGGTTGCAAGTCATTTGTCAAGTTATTAATAACTTAAGCGGTAAACATGTGTTCACCCGTTTGGTGAAAACCCGTTCGGGAAGGTACCCGAACAAAGAGTGTTTTTTTTGTTTAAAGTAGTCACTTTACACCCGAAATAACGAAAAATTATTTGCATCATTATCAATTTTGCAAAAATATTTTACATTCTTAGGAGCATAAGCGCAACTAGGGGGGGGGGGCTATGCTCTTCCAAAATTAAAATTAACACCTTCAAAAATTACTAAAATTAGTAGTTTTTAATGGCTAACATTAAAAAATTAATAGTTTTTGAAAGTATTATTTTTAGCCCTCTCCTAAACTTTAGACTTTAGTTGCGCCTATGCTTAAGAGCTTAGGCTACCCTACAAAATAGAAACATAGAAAAAACATGATGAAAATTATTAAAATTATATATGAACTGGGAGTCTGGGGGGGAGTCTGTAACTTGCAGTTACATGCATTACAATTTTTCAAGGGTCAAATTTGAATTGCCATTAATTTTGAAAAATTTTGTTGTTTCTTTGAGAGGTGAGACCATCATGAAAAATGTAAAAAAACATATAAAAATATAATAAAGTAATAGATTATCAAGAAGACCAGGAATCTTTGGATTTATTGTAGTAAATCTAGTCCAGCAACTTGTAATTAAACCAAAACTCCTCAGTTATAACCTTTTTAAAAATACTCCAAGATTTCGTTAAATTTATCCACCCATATGCACTAGTTTAGCTCACAAGGAGAGCCTACCAACTCGCCATCACGGATTTCGTCCAGATTCACAGTATATATAGGGTCACAGTATATAGTTGGCAGGTTCTCCTTAGTCGGAAAAACTTATGGCACCGCTAACGCGCGACCTTCACTTTTCTAATGTAAAATTCTTCGCAACTCCAACTTTATTTTATTTTATAAAAATTTTCAATCTTCTTCGTTTCCAAATCAAGGCTAAAAAAACACAACGACTTTCACTACTTTTTATTTTTAACTCTCCAAAATTAATAAAAATAATACACTTTTCTCTATCTTTTTCTTTTTCTGCACGTATTAGATAATTATATCCGTTACGCCACCATAAATCACTTGTCCCTTCATCTTTTTTTTTGTCTTTTGACATTACGTCGTCCTATAGGTTTGTACTTTTTTTTATCAGAAATCAGAAGTTGCGATCTCACAACTTTAGGATCGCACGCTCTTTTAATCAAAATTCCACTTCTCCACCTTGACTATCTCATCAGGAGCATTGCCCTTTTACCCTTTAGCTACCCTTTAGCCGTAAGTAAGCAACAAAACGACTTTTCAGGAATGAAATTTTTATCGTCAATCTGTTGAATTTTGTAGTAACAAGAGATGTAATATATTGTTCGGTTTCATTAACGCTCTACAACATCTTCCGATTCCCATACATCGCCAGGCCCCGTTTGGTTTGTAAGCATTTTAAATTTTTTACCTACGACGAGGAGCCAGCCCGACGTAGAACCCCCAACCTGGAAGATCAGCAAGACTGCCAGAATAAAGTTGTACTTTCACCCGGATTCAAACCGGGTATTGAGCGTTTGTAGTCAAATTGCTTGACTATTACTCTCCGAGTCTCCGACCGCCTCCAACAATAAGAGATGATTTGGGAAATGTTGCAGTGTTACTTCACCAAGATGAAAAGTTACATAATGTCTTCGGTTAGTGCGAGTTCTTCAACCCAATTTTCCTAGCTCCGTGTCAAAATTAATCAACAAATAGTGTACGTCCTGCATAAATTTTATTAAATCAAAACATTTTCAAATGAATATATGCACATATCGTGTTATTATGTCCGGGGTGTGGGGAGTATAGAATACCAAAAGTAATACAATTTTTACATATATGCGTAGTAAACCAAAATCACTTCTTTAACGTTAGAAGTGCTAACGTCGCGCTTTCTCGCTCTTTTATTGGAGCATTAGCTCGCTTATTGGAGAATTGAGTGAGAAAGCTCGACGGTAGCACATCTAGCGTTAAAAAACTAAACTTTTTTCATGAACTTTTTTGTGGGGAGCTTTCTCGCTCCCTATGCCACTCAATTTTTCTTGAGGTATAAAATCTAATGGCAATTTACTAAAACTAGATCTCAATGCCGATAATTATCTCAATAAAGCCCAACTTTATTTTTCAAAGATCGCCCAAATTGAGATCTGTAGTTTTTGAAAAAATTTAAGCACAAATTGTCTAAAGAAGTCGCCCAATTTGCGATAAATCGCCCAATCTAACAACACTGTTTATGGTAAGATGACCAACTATTTTTGGCTGCAAAAGAGGAAGGCTTAAATTTTTAGCAAAGGACATTTTGCTTTTTTTGAGCTTTCTGAACTTTTTTGATTATTTATCGGATTATCCCAAAATTTATTTTAGAATGATGTTTTTTAGCTCTTTTGGGCTAAAAAAAGGTTAGAAAATCAAAAAATCTGAATTTTTACAATTTGGGAATGAGTACGAAAGATTGGAAAAGAAAATAAAGAAAAGCAGACGGTTCACGAAAAAACGAAAAAAGAGGACGGTTGGCCACATTACTTATGGGGAATGCAACCATTTTAGTCATCTAGGGTTTTGGAACACGTCGTCCTGAAAATGCATGGTTCATCATTCAAATTGCATTTCAGGTAAAGCCACAAAATGCAAAAAGATCAAATTACTTGTTCCCACGTCGTTAGCTGCCTCGACTACCAAAGATAAAATGGTGGGACGGACTCAAACCTCGGCTGTGTCAAAACAAAATTTTTTCAGTTGTCAAAATATACAATTTTGCCCAAAGATAAATAAATTGTTTTTTTTTAAATAATAAAAATTTAATAAACGTCTGTCGAAGAAATATAAAAACCAATTTCTTTAACTGGAAAGTTTTAAATGAGTCGGTGGTTAATTCTAATGGATTTCTATAGCTTCCTTCATCCGGAAGCCCCTTAGGACTAACAACTTACAATATTGGTTCTTAAATCTTCATTAAGTCTGTCAAGTATTTCCTTGCATGAAAATTCTACAAAAAACGAAATACAAATTGTTTTCCTTTTCTTTTCTTGCTCACAATATTTTTTCACAAATCTCCCAACAGATATTTTAGCACTTAACTCAATATGAAAAAAGTGAATTAAATTATAATTTATTTAGTGCTGGATAAACCCAAGTGTTGAAGGTTGCGCTTTGTTAACTTAAATGAAAGTATTTTCAAGTTTTTCTTTATTTGCTAAAAAGGAAACTTTGAAATTAGTTGTTCCTTAATGTATTTATAATCTTACCATGCCTTCCTTGCGGTTTTAAAAGAGACGTTATTAAAATTATTCTCCCCATTAATTGAGTCAGCTCGAGAAAATTTAGTCAACTCGAATTACCGAGATATTTTTGGGATATCTTAGTATCCAAAATAAAACATAATTAATTATTAATTTTTTCATAATACAAACGACCGGGATTTTCGATCACTTTTCACAATTATCCTTGAGGATTTTCGTACATGCACACAAAGTGGTCGTCTCCTGTAAAATGCTTTAATGCGCTATGCAAATGGAGCGGTAATTTATTCCTTTCAAGTACTTTCTATTCATTCAATTAAAGAACTCTGCAATTCTATCTATTCTCTCAACGATTTCATGATTTTAAGTTAATAAAATTACGACTTAACTAGTATAATCAAACAATAAAACCCAAATTGCATTTTTAATTACCTACTGCAATTTTTAAAACAAGACAAGCTTTCCATTTATTTTTCAAAAAATTTAAAAAAAAAACATAACTAATACTTCTTTGTGGCCTTCAACAAAGAAAAGCTGTTGGCCGAAAATAAACTGAAAGTTAAATTATTATTATTTCTTTTTTGAAAACCCATTCTTTTGTTAGAAAAAGAAAATTTCCTCCACCAACCGATTCGCAAGCGCACGATAGCTTTATGGAATATCAAGATTAGCGACAAAAATGCAATATTTTTAAACGTCGCTGGTCAAAAATTTTCCAACCCTTTATTAGGTTTTCAATAAGCAATAATCAATTATTATCACTCGCCTAATTTGCATGCTACCGGAAGAAACTAAATTTTGCGAGTGTTGCGTATTTGACAAAACACAGAGATGTGTATAAGCTATCAGGTATATAAGAAATAATCGTGAATTATTTCTGCACAATTTAAGCAAGACAAGAAATCGATAATACAGCGAATTCAACATTTCCATTATGCAAAAGTCAATTAAATGATAAATACCATAAATCTTACGCTTAAAATTTATGTAAGTTCAATTCAATGGAAAGTTTTAAAAATGTAAGGGTAACTTCGATAATATTAAATTATTTTTTATTGTTCTTATGTTATAGCGCATTAGAGCAGTGCTCCTAAAACTTTGCAAACATCTCAAAGTTTTTTATAAATGAAAGTTCCTTTGGAATTTCAAGTTGCAGCTATCGAAACTTTTTGAATGTTTTTTGTAATAATTTTCAAACTTTAATATGATATTTCAATAGTGTAATGTAGACTCGCATCGATTGTTTTTAGGACTTTGTTTTTATTCAAATATAAAGTTTGAAATTTTACTGACTCAGATCGGAGTCAATTTTGCAGAGAGAACCGTCCGGTATCGACAATGAAATCTATTCCAATAGTTTAACTTTTGATAACTTGTTAATTTTGAACTGTCGAAGAGTTTTTATATAAAAATTCCATTGAATTTTAATTCGAAGGAATCAAGGGCAGTGGGCCTATGGTAAAATCACCACAACAACAAATGAAAATTAAAATGTCCTTCTTGAATATACAACTTTTCTCTTAAATAGTGACGTTGAAAAAATATTTAGAGAAAGATATTTGTTAATCAGTAATTTTTAATTGATAAACTTTGTAAATACAAATACGACAATATCAAGTAGGTATTTATCTACAATAAATTGAAACTTATCAAGAAAAACAGATTCATATTAAAACACTTCTTATTTTCTGAGATTATTTTAAAAATCAAGAAGCTAAAAACAGAGGTTTTAAAGATTGACAGAAAGATTAACTTGAGACCCGCATGTGAACACACAAAAGAGGCGCAGCTTTATCTTATCATCAGAAAAAGAATCCTTTTCATACAAATTTTTAGAAGTTATATTTTTCTAATCTACGATTATTTATTACATAATGTAAATGCGAATTTAGGAACAATATCATAGAAAACTCTGTCTGTATTTCAGTCCGTACTGCTATTTACAACTTCTGATTGGTTCATTTATTATTATATATATGATGTCATATTATTTTTATGTGTATTTTTATAATTATAATTTTTATATTTTTATTTTGTAAATTTAAATTGTTACGCCTCTGGTGTAAGAGCTGAGGTGGGGAAATTTTTGATTTTTGGAGTGCATGAGGGGACTCGCGAGCGATCCACGGAGCTGTGAGGTCGCGGTTTTGAGCATTGCGAGATTTGATGTATAATTTTGAATAGTAAAATAAAATTTGAGTGCAGCGATAAGTTTTCGTGTATATTTTATTCTATTTTAGAAAAGAAGAGTAAATTTAAAAGAGAAGAAAATTGAAAAATTTTCAATAACGGAGTTTTGTTGAAGTGGGAATTTTTAATTTTGGAAAAGTGCAAGGTCGCAAGATAAAGGGTTTGAAAGATAACTTGGGCGATTGTTTGTTCATGTTCGATTGAGCGAGCTGGGATATGCATAAATTAGTTCGGCAGTTTTTTCATATGGTCGGATATTTTATGTCAATATATACAGTCGGTTTTAAACGTCTTGCGACGTTGTCCGATACCAAACTACCAACCTTGCGAATTGGCGCTTAGTTTTTTTAGCATTTTACATTTTTTACCTACGACGAGGAGCCAGCCCGTCGGTAGAACCCCCAACCTGGAGGACCAAACGAGACGGCCAGAATAAGTTGTTACTTACCCGGATTCGAACCGGGTATTGAGCGTTCGTAGTCAACTCGCTTGACCATTGCTCTCCGACAGTCTCATTTATTATTACATACCCATAAAAGTTTGGACGAATTAATTATGTATAGTGTCCAAAAGACTTCTAAAAAAAACTCAAAATAAAAAAAGATTTATTGTATTGATAAAACAACGCTTTTAGTACAATAATTGCAACTATTTCTACATTACAATGTTAGGAATATTTATAAAAGTAAACTGACTGACTGAAGCTCGCTTATCTCTTTCATCTGAATTTGGCACATGACTTGTTGGCATTCAGCCTAACTTGAAAACAAAAGAAAATAAAGGTGGTGAAGGGGAAGGGGGAGTTTAAGCACCGTTGGTGATTTGTTTTGAAGTACAAGCGGCCTCTCTCTACGAGAGGTTTTGCCCAAAAAAAAACACAAAAATACTGTAAAATGCATGGTACAATGTGTATCTGAAGGACGTTATTTTGAATGATGGTTTGTTGATGGTCGTCGAGCTCACTTCCTGGGGGCTGGTTGGCTATAACAAGTGCAGTCAGGAAAGGTTGAATTTGTGGTCTCAAAGTTAAAAGATTAGATGAGCTTTTAATCATAAAGATTATTTTTTATGTGTGACTCTCTTTGGCTTCTTGATGTTTGGAAAGCCTTGAATGTTGTAGTTTCCGTGGGTTTTTGGGACGTTCTAATTGAAATCATTGATTATTATTGGAGTTTCAAGAAGGTTGCAGCTTGCATTGTATTGTAAATAGGGGCCGATTGGTTGCGAGATCGAATCTTTCAGAACTGCGACCAGTTTTAATTTTTTTGAAATTGAATTCAATTTTGTTAGCAAAACATAGAATGCTCCTAAAAGGTTTTCTTTTCATCTCATTGGTTGTCAGTTGCATCTGTCCCAAATATTGTAGCCTGAGTCGAGCTAAGGCGCCACAGCTGCAGAGAATCTGTTTGGTTGATTCAATCTCCGATTCACAGAGTCTGCACTTGTCATTGCCTCCCAGTCCCATTTTTTTGAGGTGATATCTCTTCGGGCAATGCTCAGTGATCAACCCCGAATGAGTTTAATTTCGATCTTGGATAAAAGAAGAAGCTTTTTACTCTTTCAATCGAGTACTCTATGAACTTCTTCGCTTGTTTTTGTTCTGATGTATTATGCCGGAAGGTTTTTTTGCTTTTTGTTTCACACTTCTGGATTTCTAGCTCCAGAATGGCTCGGGTCCAGTTGAGAGCGTTCTTTAGCCTGATCTAGCTAGTTTATCAACTATTTCATTACCTTTAATTACCTGCCACCTAATGAAGAGTTTTAATTGATCTTTTGATGTTTGGAAAGTCTTGAATGTTGTAATTTTCGTGGGTTTTTGGGACGTTCCAATTTAAATGTTCAATTATTGGAGTTTCAACCGCTATGTGAAGTGGGCAGCTTGTAACGTACTATGGGGCGCCAGTGGATCTTCGAATTTTATTTTTTTTTTTTTATATTATATTATATATATTTTATTTTGATTATCTTCATCTTGCAATCAGAGGCAAAAGACCACAAAGGGGGCGCGTATGTCATAACGGGACAAATGATTGGTCAAGAATAGAAGTTTGACGGAGTTTGTCCATGGGATGATCTTGTGAAACATTTTGAAGGTTTTGAATGACTGTCTTCTTTTTTAAAATATGATCGCTGCGCTCTTGTCCGCATTGATAGCCATCAGCCAAGTACGGTACCACGGTTTTATGAGGTGGAAAGCCTTCTGGATCAACTTGATTGCTTGTTTTCTATTTGCAGATCTTGCAAGGATGGCCACGTCGTCTGCATCTAAGGCTAGGATGGTCTTGGTCAATTTTTGGATGTACCGTTTAGACGAAGATGTTGAAAATGGTTGCTCTTATATTATGGTCCTAGCTTGAAATATGATAAAATTCCTGCGTTGTTGATAACTTTTAATGCGCATGAATTACACTTTAAAAATTTTACCATGTGTAGTTTGGAAGGATATGGAGAGTAAAAATTACTACACATGCAAATCAAAATATTATTAAAATTAAAATTTTAATTTCCGTTTTAAACATCATATAATATATATATAGGGCATTCCACACCAAATCGACCACTTTTGAACCCGACCCCTTTTGATTTTCCTGAAATTATTACATATTATACTATCCCACCAAAAACACTTCTGTGAATTTTTTCAAAATTTTTTAATCAACCCAAAAAAAGTTACGAATTTTTAGAAAAGCTGATGTTTTTTTTTCAAACGATCATAACTATTTCAAAAATTGAGTAATCGGAACGTTTTAGTTTTGTTTTTTTGTCTTTAAACGTTTATGCCACTCGGACGTAAACTGATTTTACGTCCTTGTGACGAAAACTACTATTTAAATTAAACAAAATAAATAGTAAGAAATGTCGGCCCATTATGGGGTTTGCGTTGTTATACGCGGAATAAATCAGAGTTTTTTTTTAAATAAAAAAATCAAAAATCAAAAGTCTCGAAATTCGAAAAATCAATGATTATTTTCGAAAAAATGAAAAATTTTGTAGAATACAAGTTTGAATATTTTTTTTACATTTTTTCCTGAAAAGTACGTTTAAAGACAAACAAAAACTAAAAAAAAAACGTTCTGATTAGTCAATTTTTGAAATAGTTATGATCGTTTGAAGAAATAAACCGTCAATTTTTCTAAAAATATTCATAACTATCAAAAATGGACTAATCAGAACGTTTTCTTTTTGTTTATTTTAATCTTTAAACGTACTTTTCAGGAAAAACACAAAAAAAATATTCAAACTTGAATTCTATAAAAAATTTTCATTTTTTCGGTAATAATCATTGATTTTTCAAATTTTTCCAC
The DNA here is from genome assembly GCA_905340355.1 of Rhagonycha fulva. Taxonomy (NCBI): domain Eukaryota; kingdom Metazoa; phylum Arthropoda; class Insecta; order Coleoptera; family Cantharidae; genus Rhagonycha; species Rhagonycha fulva. Next base: position 13,556,244 of record HG996558.1, read on the forward strand.
TTTTGATTTTTGATTTTTTTATTTTAAAAAAAACTTTGATTTATTCTGCGTATAACAACGCAAACCCCATAATGGGCCGACATTTCTTTCTATTTTTTTTGTTTAATTAAAAATTGTTTTGTTTTATTTTTACGCAAAAATATTTTTCAATTAAACAAAAAAAATAGAAATAAATGTTGGCCCATTATGGGGTTTGCGTTGTTATACGCGGGATAAATCAGAGTTTTTTTTTTAAATAAAAAAATCAAAAATCAAATCAGTGGAAAAATTTGAAAAATTAATAATTTTCTCCGAAAAATTAAAAAATGTTGTAGAATCTAAGTTTGAATATTTTTTTTGTATTTTTTCCTGAAAAGTACGTTTAATGACAAACAAAAACAAAAAAAAGAACGTTTTGATTAGTCAATTTTTGAAAAAGTTACGACCGTTTGAAGAAAAAAAACGTCAGTTTTACTAAAAATTCTTAACTTCGTAAACAATTTTGAAAAAATTTACAGAACTGTTTTTTATGGGATAGTATAATACGTAATATCAGTTGTGTAAATTTTTTCAAAATTGTTTACAAAGTTAAAATTTTTTAGAAAAACTGATGTTTTTTTCTTCAAACAATCGTAACTATTTCAAAGATTGACTAATCAAAACGTTCTTTTTTGTTTTGGTTTGTCTTTAAACGTACTTTTCAGGAAAAAATACAAAAAAAATATTCAAACTTGGATTCTACAAAATTTTTTATTTTTTCGTAGAAAATCATTGATTTTTTAAATTTTTCCACTTTTGATTTTTGATTTTTTTATTTCAAAAAAAACTCTGATTTATTCCGCGTATAACAACGCAAACCCCATAATGGGCCGACATTTCTTTCTATTTTTTTTGTTTAATTAAAAAATATTTTGTTTTATTTTTACGCAAATAATATTTTTCAATTAAACAAAAGAAATTTCGGCCCATTATGGGGTTTGCGTTGTTATACGCGGGATAAATCGGAGTTTTTTTTTAAATAAAAAAATCAAAAATCAAAAGTGTTGAAATTTGAAAAATCAATGATTTTCTCCAAAAAAATGAAAAATTTTGTAAAATCCAAGTTTGAATATTTTTTTTGTAGTTTTTCCTGAAAAGTACGTTTAAAGACAAACAAAAACTAAAAAAAAACGTTCCGATTAGTCAATTTTTGAAATAGTTACGATCGTTTGAAGAAAAACTACATCAGTTTTTCTAAAAATTCGTAACTTTTTTTGGGTTGAATAAAAAATTTTGAAAAAATTCACAGAACTGTTTTTGGTGAGATAGTATAATATGTAAAAATTTCAGGAAAATCAAAAGGGGTCGGGTTCAAAAGTGGTCGATTTGATGTGGAATGCCCCATAAGAAATAAAGAATTTCTGTTTTGTTTCTTTGAAAATGTGAATGTACAGATCTTGAAGTTAATGTCATAGTTTATATTCTAAATTATAGTAACCCTACTGAAGATTGATATTAGAATATTATTTTAAATCAAATTGTTTCGATGAGAAATTTGACAAAAAAACATTCACAGTTGTCTAACTCACAATCAGTGGTATTTAAACCACGGGTCACAACTTCTTTTGGGGGTCCCAAAAACATTTTTGTGGGTCGCAAAATTCCAGAAATGGGAAGTGGGAAATGAAAATAGTTTGCAGACTACTAGTCTAACCTAAACCTATACCATGTAAAGTAGGTTTGATGCATTTATTACTCTATAATTTAGTGATACTGGAAAAACTTTAATACTACAATAATTGTAAAACAAATTACTACAATTTATACTTGGTTAGTGATAGATAAGTAAAACTTTATAGTGTTAGTTATTTTAAATAAATCAAAATTTAGCGGGGGTCTAGCAAAATCTCACCAAGGGGGAAGTCAGTGAAAATCTCACGTGAGCTTAACGCTCTCTAAATTAAAAACCTCACGCGAGAGTTTTACTGACTCCCCGGTTAAAGGTAGTTAGGCTTGACGCTTAAATGCAAATTTTACGATTGAAACCTCGATGAATTCTGAAGGAGCATATTTTAAATAAGAGAATTAGGTGAGGATTGCCGCTCGTGATTGGTGAATTCAGTCATTCTGTTGTCAGTTCGTGTGAATTAAATTACTCTAAGCTTTACGCAGAGAGGCGATAACTGGAGCGACACTTTGCATTGGTATGCTTCAACAGTGCACTTCAAGCGAAAATCATGATTTTTCCAGTCAATTTTTCCTTGCACAGCCACCGTTCTTGTAAAATCCATGCAAAAACGAATTTTACTTTTTAAAGATTCACTTTTTTCTTAACCTACGGGCCTAGGAGTATTTCTATAATAAGTGTAGTTTTTTATAAAAATGGCCCGAAGAGCCCGAAGGGTGCTGAGGGTCAATTTTTATGAAAACCATCATGGCACGAAGAGGATCCACGCGAAAAAGTATTAACCGTACGTTAAAATTGCCTACGACTAAGTAAGTGAGAAAATTTTCATCAGCCGGACTATTTTGTATGACGGCACACATACCGACAATAGAATGCATTGATTCACCAATCACGAGCGACTTAGCTTGAAATTTGCTATGAAAATCGAGCTTTTTTAAATTCGATTTTTGAAAAAACCAGTGCCTTTAAGGCCATCTTCTTCACTTAATTTTCTTATTTAAAATATGCTTATTCAGATTTTATCCAGGTTTCAATCGTAAAATTTGCATTTTAGCGTCAAGCCTATAGTTATATATACTCCCTTATGGGGGGTATTACCCCCCGGTCACAAATACCAACATCATATTCTACATTAATGTACTACGTCATGGTTCCATGGGCGTCCATAAGATCATTTTCAGGGGGGGGGGAACGAAAAAAAATTTATTATAAAATTTTTTTAATGATTTAAAACTGAAAGTTTAGAAAATTTTAAAAACTTGGGCTGGTGAAATATTTAAATGTTGACCATCCTCTTCCATCTCATGTACAAAATAGCTAACATAAATTTTTAAAAATCATAACAGAAAACAAATAAAACTATTATCCTTAAACGAAACCATAAACTTAAGACAATGCTACATTTAGAAAAACAATAATAAAAAATACATAAAATATGTCTATGCTACATTTAAAAAAACAATAAAAAGTTATTTTGAATAAAATAGTAGGTATATTATTTGTAAAAACGATTTATATCTAATACAAAAATTTTTCGTATCGTTATGGTTTCTGCAGCGTTTCTAATGTAAGGTGGCATCGTATTATTGCTATGATTTTTTGTAATTGTTTGCAATATTTTTAAAAAAACATATACCTAATTGCCCACCTGGAAAGTGTAGGTATAAAAAATCGTTTAATTATCGGATAAAAAAAATCATTGATACCTGAGGCAAAACCGAAAAACGACAGTTTTCAGACTAAAATGAATTCAATTTAGAGTGGAGGGTGGGGGGCGTAATAAAAATTAAAAAAATTTGTTTTAAAGAAACAAGAAAGAGAAAAAAAATTTTGTTCTTAGGAGCTTAGAAAGCCGATGATATTAATAACGATAAGTAACGCCGTCGAGTACTCATCGGGGCTTAGGGATTACATCATTTGCAAATTTTACTTTACTATTTAATGATTACAAAATCAGTAATGCTCCTAAATTTTTTCGCAAATAAAGAATCAGGAAAGCAAAAAATTGCAGTAGCACTCGAGTTATATTTGTTAATATTGAAGAGAGTATTAACAAGTCAGCAAACGAGGCTCACGTAGCGTAGTTAAGTACTCACCAAACATCACAAGAAACCACTCAAGAGTGTCATTCGAAGTATCAGCCGGGACATCCAGAACAAACACATAAATGGTTTTACATGGTAGCAGTAATTTGCATACAACAACAATGTATATTGAGACAAATTTGTACAAATTACATTAATTTAATTACACAAAATTAAATAAATTATTGTTTGACGTGTGCAAATTAATTAAAAAGATCAATAAAATGATTAATTTATTGGCGGGTTGGATTATGCTTTCACCTTCGAAAGTGAAAATTTTGTGGCACTGTCGCCTTGTTAACCTCTGGACTTCTTTCAAAGTGGATGATCAAGTGGCGATTACTTATATATTCTATATTTTTTATTTATAAGTAAGACGTACAGCTTACTATCAGCCGAGAGCATATTCACATTCTTTACAGACCCTCGCAATCGGAGAAAATAAGAGCATGCCATTGGCTGAATTTAAATTTAGACGTCCGTCTACCTGTATTTGCATAATACTTTTGTTAACATTAACTTTGTTTTTTGTGTTGCCCACTAAAATATGCATTTTCGAAGACGATGTTCAAACCTTCGTTTTCATCAGTGTCACCTAGTCAGCCGCCCACGGCTTAAATCACAAAAAAATGTATTCTAAAATCACACCAACTATGTACAAATTTTACTTTTTTTCCTTGAAAGAAGCCATTTTTACGTAAATTTAGTTAAAATTAGTAATTAAGGGAAGTCGTCAGATAAAATGAAGCAATTATTTTACTGTTCTTAGTTAAGAATGCTATTTATAACAGTCAACAAGGCCCGTCAAATGTAAACGTTGAAAATCGTGAAAAATTGAGCGTTAACTAAATCTTGTTTATTATAATTCAGAAATTAAAAGTTAAAAAGCGCGCGTTAACTTCCCCGGTAAAGTATACCAGCAAAGTAATTAAACTAAAAATTGGAGCGCTCATTTTTAACAAAATCTGTTTCCTGTTAAAAATGTCTTCTTACACTTTTAATTATTAACCTACATCAGGGTGAAGTGTTTCAAAAAGTCGGTTTTTTTTATTTAATTGAAATACCAATATAAAAGAAACTCCGTCACTTCGTGCGAAGAGTTTCCAATTTTGGAGTGTTGCGTCTGAATGAGGCAATCACGCATTGTCTGCACAACCTGATGTAGAACAATAAAATAAATTGAACTTGAAACGTGAGACATTTCGACTTTATATAAAAAAATTATACGAATTTATTGAAATAATTTTTTAAGATTAGGTACGAATATTTGGCTCCATGTTATAAAGTAAAGGAGAAACATCGAAAATTGTGATGAGGGTTAATTCAATCAATCACTAACTTTTATATTTTGTTTTAGCTTGTTCCGTGGCTGTAGGTGTCTGGACGTTGGTTGCTATATCCGTGGAACGATATTACGCGATATGCCACCCCCTGAGGTCCTTAAGATGGCAAACAGTAAAGCATGCTTATAAAACCATTCTGTCTATTTGGGGTGGAAGCTTTATTTGTATGTGTCCTATCGCTTTATTGAGTCAACTTCAACCAACAAATCAAGGTGAGTTCAAATTTTTTATATTGCAAGGGTGGTAAAAAATAAATAAAACAAAATTTAACAAATTATATTCTAATTATTGCAAAAACAGCATCGTAAAATAAAAAGTATTATAATATCAAAAATATATTATTTACAAAAATATACCATTTATGTACAAGTGATAACAACTGAAATATTGCAATTTAATATTTAGTCCATAGTTTTCATGTTTAGTAGTTGTGCATCTGGAGAAATGCTCCACACTCACATAAAAATTTTCCTGGTTCTGTAATTTGTCTGCACATCTTACAACGCCTTTTCCCAAATGTTGTAAACGTCGCTGATGGTGGAGCAGTAATTCTTTGTAATTCTTCTTTGTCATGTAATTCGCATAACGACAACGCAATTATATCCAATCTCAAGCAAATTAAACAAAGCCTGCTATCACAAAATCCTCTGCACTGACCTGGTTGTGGTAGTGGAGGTTGTAGTAAATGTGGATATGGCATTTGGTGAAAATACCTCATGGTTCCAATTTTGTGAAACATAAACTAACTTTGCACAAATGTATTTTTTTCTGACACTAACACTAACTGTTTGCTTGTGATACCGATACTAATTCAATGCGTAAACCACCCCTTAATTCTATGCTAAATAACCCATAAAACGTCGGCTGGTTAAAACCGGTCCCCACTTCAAAAATTTTTGAAAATTTTTTTCCTGGATTAATTAATGCGTTAATGATATCATTCCACCATATCGTTCTGTTTCTCACACACTGATATTGAAAATAATAAAATTATAATCAATAATCCTGAAAAATATAATTTGCTAGAAATTTTGCAATCAAAATGTTTAAAATTACCTGCCTGTAAGCGGTCGAGTAACGGTAATCTGGTTCCCACCTGAAGGATTAAATTTGCACGTTTTTCAAAAATTATTGTCAAATAAATATTACTACAAATTTAACCTACGAAAGTTGAATGTAAAATGACCTAGAAATATTTTATTACGCAGTGATTTTGGTCATTTCTCGAAGCTGTCTGATAAATTGAACGTTTCGATTTGTAGGCCTTTGAATTTGAAAGAACGGACCCGTTCTTATCAATTCGTTTACTTTATTTGTGAAAAATGTTGAGATAAAAATTTAAATTTTGAAAACAATAAATTGCTTTGAGGCTTCTATTGTAGCAAGGTCAAAAGAGGGATTTGTTCATAAACCACCAAACTACCACTATTCATAAAAAAGCAACGGTAGTTTGTTAACCACAGGTCCGTATCGAGGAGACTAACCAAAGTAAATTAAAAAATTTTTATCGTAGGTACATTTTTTTCTTTGGAAATTTGAGAAATTTCTGCTTGAGACTAATTATGAGTATAGTTCATCTTGGATGGTACCTATACCAATATTGTCCATGTTTAACTAAAAGTTTTCTGACATGGATCTTCTGGCTTTACGGTAGAGAATGAGATAAACCTAGACTGACTGACTCATTACACTATCTCTAATTGCGGTGAACTCTCGGCTCTATCACTCCTCAAGAGACAGATGATCAACTCAAGGATTTTATTAGACAAAATGTTTTTGATTACGGTCAAGTTCCACAAGATAAATCATTTTATTGGCGTACAAAGCATATGGGGATTCCACACCAAATCGACCACTTTTGAACCCGACCCATTTTGATTTTTCTGAAATTTTTACATATTATAACTATCTCGCCAAAAACAGTTCTGAGAATTTTTTCAAAATTTTTTATTTAACCCAAAAAAAGTTACGAATTTTTATAAAACTGATGTTGTTTTTCTTCAAACGATCGTAACTATTTCAAAAATTGACTAATTGGAACTTTTTTTTTGGTTTCGTTTGTCTTTAAACGTACTTTTCAGGAAAAAATACCAAAAAAAATATTCAAACTTAGATTCTACAAAATTTTTCATTTTTCGGAGAAAATCATTGATTTTTCAAATTTCGACAGTTTTGATTTTTGATTTTTTTCTTTCAAAACAAACTCTGATTTATTCCGCGTATAACAACGCAAACTCCACAGTGGGCCGACATTTCTTTCTATTTCTTTTGTTTAATTGAAAAATATTATTTGCGTAAAAATAAAACAAAATATTTTTTAATTAAACAAAAAAAATAAAAAAAAATTTCGGCCCATTATGGGGTTTGCGTTGTTATACGCGGAATAAAACGGAGTTGTTTTTGAAATAAAAAATTCAAAAATCAAAAGTGAAAAAATTTGAAAAATTAATGATTTTCTCCGAAAAAATAAAAAATTTTGTAGAATCCAAGTTTGAATATTTTTTTTGTATTTTTTCCTGAAAAGTACGTTTAAAGACGAACAAAAACAAAAAAAAAAGAACGTTTTGATTAGTCAATTAATAGTTTTTTAGTCAATTAGTCAAGAAAACCATCAGTTTTTCTGAAAAATTTTAACTTTGTAAAAAATTTTGAAAAAAATTACACAACTGATTTTACGTATTGTACTATCCCATCAAAAACAGTTCTGTAAATTTTTTCAAAATTGTTTACAAAGTTAAGAATTTTTAGAAAAACTGATGTTTTCTTCTTCAAACGATCGTAACTTTTTCAAATATTGACTAATCAAAACGTTTTTTTTATTGTTTTTATTTGTCTTTAAACGTACTTTTCAGGAAAAAATACAAAAAAAATATTCAAACTTGGATTCTATAAAATTTTTTTATTTTTTCGGAGAAAATCATTAATTTTTCAAATTTTTCCACTTTTGATTTTTGATTTTTTTATTTCAAAAACAACTCTGATTTATTCCGCGTATAACAACGCAAACCCCATAATGGGCCAAAATTTTTTTTTATTTTTTTTGTTTAATTAAAAAATATTTTGTTTTATTTTTACGCAAATAATATTTTTCAATTAAACAAAAGAAATAGAAAGAAATGTCGGCCCACTGTGGAGTTTGCGTTGTTATACGCGGAATAAATCCGAGTTTTTTTTTAAATAAAAAAATCAAAAGTGTCGAAATTTGAAAAATCAATGATTTTCTCCGAAAAATGAAAAATTTTGTAGAATCTGAGTTTGAATATTTTTTTTGTATTTTTTCCTGAAAAGTACAAAACAAAACCAAAAAAAAAGTTCCAATTAGTCAATTTTTGAAATAGTTACGATGGTTTGAAAAAAAACAGCAGTTTTTCTAAAAATTCGTAACTTTTTTTGGGTTGAATAAAAAATTTTGAAAAAATTCACAGAACTGTTGTTGATGAGATAGTATAATATGTAAAAATTTCAGGAAAATCAAAAAGGGTCGGATTCAAAAGTGGTCGATTTGGTGTGGAATGCCCCATATACAAAATATGTCAATTTTTACACTTACATGACTCATCAGCCTTTTCATTGCCGTAACAAGCTAAAAAAAAACGGGTGCCACAGAAGATCGAGTGCGGAGAAGATAACAGAATCCATGTTGAAAAAACACTATCGTCAATGTATGGGTTAGTATCGCAAGAATCCGGAGCTAAATTGATGATCCTATGGTGTAGCGATGAATAAAATCTAGAGCTGGAAATGCTAAATGGAGAAAACAAAACAACAAAAGTACAAGATATCGTGGCATCAAAGGTTTGTCTTGTAGTGGCTGCTGGCACAGTAAAAAATTACTAATCTAAATCGAAGTTAAAATAAAATTTGTTGATTTTATTAACTGTACCATGGAAACACTTTTTTAATCAGTTCATCCTTCATCAGTTCATCGTTGGTTATATCAAAATTGTATATTTTTTATTGTTTTTGGACAACTACTCTAAGTATCAAACTACCGATATGGTTATAAGAACATCTACAAGTCTAATGATCCTGGGCACTCCCCGATTACGTTTAATGCGTAACATCTTTAGGACAAGAATTAATTATAACTAATGGAGGGGGGGGGGTACAAATATAGAATCTAGTTGAAGTACCATTTTTTGCTTCGTAAACAGACATTGAAAATCTGAAGGTAGTCGAAAACCACTTTTGGGCTGGGACAAAAATTTACAATCAAGTCTGTTATAAATTCAAAACGTTAAACCAAAATTAGTAAATCTACAAGCTTTGTTCGAATTGCAACGCAAGATCAATTTTCAGGTTGGCTGTTAAACTATTGAAAGAGGAAAAAGGAAAATTAAAATCGACATATTACAACAAATAAAATATTTTCGGCCCCTTCGTGCGGAAGAATTATATTAGTATATGTAAAACATTTGAAGTCTACGACTGACAAAAGTATCACATAGATGATGTAGAAATATAATTAAAAAATTTTTATATTTTATTGGCGCAGATAGCTTTGAGTGCTAAGAGGGAGCAATATCAAGAAATGGGTATAATCCGGAGGGTCGGGGGGGGGGGGGGTACGGAGTACCCTCCAGCCGATCGAAAAAAATTTTAAGGAAAATAAACTATAGTGCATTTAGGAACATGGTAAAATACAATGATTTAAATTCTTAGCTTTACATGCTGAATACTCAGAAGGTCTGTTTCTTTAATCACTTTGAAGAGTTTAAAACCGTCAGACGCATGGGCAGATTAAAAATTATGACTTAAATTTGAAACTGCGCATGCGTCTGACAGTTGCAAACTGTTTCAAACTGCTGAAAGAACCTTAAACCATTTAAACTTATAGACACGCCCTTTCCTATCTCTCCTTGAATAGAAACTGAAGCAAACATGTGTGACGTCACTGGTGGAGTTGTATCGAGATTTATATTAACGGAATACTAAAATAAGCTATTTTTTTCATTTATCTTAGCATTTACCCCACCAGTGACGTCACTTATGTTTGCTTCACTGCTTGAAAATCAAGGCGTGTCTATAAGTTTAAATGGTTTAAGGAAAGAACAGAGCCAGAGACAGATCCTGCATGCTCCCTCAATGGAGTAGAGCCTTACGAGTTAAGTTTCGTAGAAGATCTCTCAGAAGAGTCAGGTACCTGCCCATAACAGACGCAAGATCTTGTATGGCCTTAGGTGGAGAGTTTTGGGTTCGTACTGGATTTTCAACAGCATTAAGAGTACTAAGAGCCACTTTTCGAAACGCGCGTTTTTAAGCCTACTTTCCCAAGACCGCCACAAGAATCCGACCACTTATGATGGGCAGGGCAAGCAAACATTTGTTTCAATTACTCCCGGGGCTTCCACCCCTGCAGTAGTTTTTGATTTTGAAACTAACGTTTCAAGGATGGTATAATAAAACATCTTTAAAGATTTTACTTGTCAATCTCATGTTTAGAGCTGCCGCTTTTGGAGTCCACCAGAATGTGGACTTATTCAACGCTTTCAATTCAAATACATATCTCTTGAGAGCACGTTTGGTGGCATTCCTCCTCCTCATGTCGTTATAAGTTAAGGTTAGAGACTTCCTAGGTGTCCGTTAAGAATGGTTACCTTCAGAAGTAACCTACTGCGCCATGATCACACATGAGTTAAGATAAGTCCTAAGTAAGTTCTTTTGTATCTCTCGCAACCATCGTCATCTAGGAATACAGGAGGGTAATGGAAGGATTTTAAATGGTGTAATCTACCGCGCCGTTCATAAGGGGTTGAAACCTTCGCTCTTTTTAGTTACTCTTTTTATTCAATTTCAGATTCCAATGGTGTCACAGTCTTTCACGCCATACAAGTCTTGGTTATGCCAGGGGACTTTATCTTCTACTTCTTTACATGTTCACTAGGTATATATGAAATGATCAAAACACAAACCTAAATCGCATGGGTTGAGACCGCTGCCTCAAAGGTTTCTATGGTTTTCTTCAGTAGTTCCAACTTGCCAAACTCCGACCCATTTGACCAATGTCATAATGGGTCTCAGATGGCTGGATCCTCTTTTAGGTCATCCTTGGATTACAGTATGTGCTCTTATTATATAAAGATAGCTGCACTTCTGACTCTATCTTGTTGAGCAGCCACGCTAGTGCATATTAGTGAATTGTCTGTTGGTGGCTTCACCAGATCCACTGGCACGCCGTCCGGGAAAAGTCAGGTTTATCTTAAGACGTCAATATGATGACGGGACATTTGAGATACCTCTAAACATCAATATTATGACGGAGCGTTTGAGATAAGTAAGTATACGGCGTTTGTAAATTGGGCTCGGCGCCGGCGGTCAGGGATTCTTGAAGCCTGCCTGTAAATTGGACCAAAAGATTATAAGGGTCCTATGTAAATTGGGTCAGAAAAGGTTTAATTATTTTAATATTTTGTTTTCGTATATTGGTAGTATTACTGCAAAAGTACAAATTTTACTTTTTAAGGGTATTTTTGACTTAAATTTGACGAAAAACTTAGCAACAACCACCCCTTTATTAAGAGCACCCTTTTCAAGTTGGAAGGCCCTAAGGGATATTATTAGCTAATACTGCATTAGTCAGTGTTCTTTCCGGGAACACAAGAAAATATTTTTGATGGAACATATGTAACAGCGGCAAATTTTTGACAATAATCAAATTGTTTTTTAGGGTATATTTAAAGTATTAAAAAATTTGCAAATCGTTAAAAATTGGGCTTCTGCAACTGCAATTATCAAAAGAAAGTAACAAATAATTAAATTGCATTTGCGCCCATGCAAGTCCTCAACCGGAACCCTTAAAAAGGTAAATCTGAAAAACAGTCCACTTATTAAAAAAATTTCTCTAGAACCTAGAGTACAGGCTCACGGAACTTCTAAATCGGAATTTCTGAAAATGTGAGTTAGCACCGTGGTGGAACTAACTTGCACCCGCTGGGCGTGGCTAAAGAAGAATGCGTCAATAAGGTCGAATATTGCGTATAAATGTAAACTTTAAATTCGATTTTTGGATATTCGGGATTATTCCTTACTTCTCACTTGAAACGCTTCATTTTAATGTTTCTTTTTTTAATAACTACGATAACTTTGATGTCGTTTTTTCAAACTGAAACTTTTATTTTTTATATAAAGTTTTTGTATCAGCGGCTCTGGCACACCGACGCTAAGCAAACTTGACAGATGGTTTTTCTGTACCCCTGGTGAGCTGGGTTTTCACTACGTTAAAATAACTAACCTCTGATTTTGGTTTGTTAATGAATTAATAAACTAATAAGAAATGTGTTATTGTAACGTAGTGATAATTTGACCCTTCAGGAGGCGCTGAACAGCTATCTATCGAATCAAAAAATTTACAAAATAATCTTATTTTTTAGTACATGATCCCTTTATATCCTCTGCTTGTATAATGTAAGTTCCTATAAGCTAATAAAAGAAAATTGCATGCTGGCTAATAAAATATATTTTCCGAATGCAAACAATCACTTTATTTGTGCTTCGTTCAAGAGCATACATCATCTCGTTTATTTTAACCACCCAGCAGTTGCATTTAACATTTTATTCCTCCTCTAGCTAGTACATGAATGAATGAATACACATTTCGTATAAAAATTTACAGCTCCGAGCAAGTTTGATTTATTTATGACTTTCATTTGAAAAATTGGCATAGCTAAAGTAAACTGCAATCATCTAACTGCCACTTTTAATCTCCACCTTTTTACATGTCGCAATTTTCCGTAAAACCATCACAGCTTTGCTCTATTGCAATAAGGATAATCCAATTATAAATAAGTAAATAATCATACATGTAACATTTTAATCCAAATTGCCAAGTTCCATTTCAAAAGCTTGATCAAATTATTCTTCTATACGAAGCTATTTGAACTTAGGGTTTAAATATTGAAGATGTATGCATTTTTCTTAATTGTAAAACGCAATACATCTACATAACTTACAAACCACGAAGTTCAAAAAGAATAATTTATTACTTTTATTTATAAGAAATACTTCGCTACCTTATTATGTTAGTCACCCAACAAAATCAATCTCTGTCACGAAAGTTGTATGAAAAGCGAAAATAACCCATCTCAATGTTGTAAAACACAATATGACAACCTGAATACGTAATAATTTACTGAAATTTTCTCTCCCGCGCACGAGACTTTACATTTATTAAATTTTGTGCTAACGACAATCAAAATTTTAACTTAAGATTTATGAAATTAAATTTGTAAACTATTGGGATCATAAATTTTTTTCAGACACTCCAAAAATGTCATCAACGCAGTGGAGTACTGTTAACCTTCTGGCTTGGTAATGGAGAACAGAAAAAAATTTTCTTACATTCAAAATTTTAGTTCTGTCAGTTCAGTATTTCAGTTCAGTTTATTAAATTTATTTAATTGCTAATTAACCAAAGTAAAAATTATATATAAGACGTTTCACTAGCGACACTGGTCAGAAATGAAATTCTTCGATTAATTAGTCAGTTAACCTAGAAAAATTTTCAAGCATTTTTTTACACTCAAAAATAAATCTTCAAACCGTAAAAAGTTTCAATAAGGTGCCTGTATTTTTCAGTTTCTTTGTACTAACGACTATGTATTTCTGCAAAACTGATGTGCTGTTTTTGATCATTTGTTCCCCAAAAGGTTGCTCGAGTTATTAAAAAATAATTGAATAAATCAAACAGAATATATTTTGGGATGCATATAAATAACAATACTCAGACATAGACACACATATTTCTAGGTATCTCAAATTATTTGTATATTATTTTAGAAACAATATTTTGGTAGAATAATTTGTTATGTTTACAAAAGCACGAACATGTTGACTCGTTTAACTCAGTCACCGGATCATAACACAATCTTGTTAAATTTTTATAAAAAAATTCTTTTATGTAACAATACACAGTTTCATGTTCCCAATCATCAATTACTTTTAGGTTTGTGATTGTTGAATTTAATTGAATTTCGTAAACATAAAATAAATCAACGTTCTTTGCCTTTCATCTTATTTTCCTTATTCACTTACTGCTTCATATTCAAATAAAATTATGGTGTGTTTCGTGACTTTACTTTGCATGTACTTAACAAAGATTTGCGGTTAATAACTTGTTGAAAGCCTTTGAATCGTTTCGACTCGATTTTGAATTTATTATTATGCTTTTCAAATTATTTAATTGATTTTAATATTTGTTTTTAATTAAATAATTATTTATTTTTGAAGTAACTTTCGGCTATTTACCAGCGCCTTTCGCTTTCTTGTTAAACTCAAAAGTATTTTTGGGTTACCTCCGAGCACAAATAAATTTAGTTTATCTTGTTGTACAGGGTGGTTTATATTTTAATTCTATTTCCTACTTTTTATTTCAATTCTAAAACCAAAGTGATTTTTTGCAGGGCATCACAAGTGTCGAGAAAATTGGCCGTCGGTTGAATTTGAAAAGGGCTACAACCTCCTCCTAGATGTGATTTTATTAGTAATTCCGTTGTTAGTGTTGGCTATCACATATTCCCTCATCACTAGAACATTATGGAAAGGAATTCGTAGGGAGAAGTCTTTTAAAGCTCATGAAAGTAAGTTTAAATTTTTGTTACATCACGTAGATAAGGTAACTTCTGAACGAAACTAATACAGTAGGGCCCGCTTAATGTGATCGCGGTTAATGTTATCATTCGGATATTGTTATCACTTTTGTCAGGAACGGAACGGACATATATTATTACACACAAAAAACATCGCTTATAGTTATCATAATTCGGTTAATGTTATCATATTATTTTTAAGATTATTTTCTCCCACGAGCAAAGGAGTTGATTTTCAGTTACAAGCATTTTTTTATAATGTGCATACCACCCACATAATAAGGTATAAAGTCAGGTGTTAGCAAGAAAATCAACGTCACACATGTGATATCACATTACGTATTTATGTTTATTATCAATTCCGTCGTTTAAATACATAAATGGACGATAGTTTGCTGTTAATGTGTGTTGTAAGATTTAGTCCTACTTGAAAACATCACAATGAGTGACTATTATTAATTAATTTTTGTAGATGTACTACATACTAATAAATAACCAATAAAAATTTTTTCTTTTTATTGTTATCAATCGGTTATTGTTATCAAAAACCTCAAGTCCCAATGTGATCACATTAAGCGGGCCCCACTGTATTCAAATTAAGTAGAATGTAGTATACTATAAGTTAGATTATGTGCTTTAAATACATAATGTTAGCAATATTTACGTAGTTACTTATATGGAAGGGTTGCGGAACAGTATATAATATACTACATACGTTAGGTACTACGTATCAAATTTCATATTAAAAAATACCTTAAAAGTAAAATAAAATAACCAAATAGTCATCGCTGCTTTTCTCTAACACTTAGCACTTTTAGCACTTCTTTCATTGCATTTTAAGGTAAATGGTAAGAAATGGGTGGAATATTGGAGTATATTGAATACACACAATGCGACTATTCCGAATTAAAATTTGCATCGTCATCAATTTTGATACACCTAAGGAGAATATCCTCAACTCTAAAACAGCTACAAAGCAACTTTCCGAAATTGATAACGACGCAAATTTGAAAGCTGAAAAATCTCCTTGTTGCTTCCACACAACTGGGGGGTATTCCATACTCCAGACCCCCCGGTCTTCCTTATTATTGAGCTATCTACTGAAAGTTCAAATTTTAAAACTTGATGATTTTTTTTTTAATTTTACTTTATTTCCTTTACTTGTTATGATTTTTTACTTAGAATTTGAAATCACAAAAAGTCATTGAGCAAATAATATTTACCATGTTGATGTCAGGCCCAAGAAATTCATAAGTTGTTTTGATCCAAATTCCTGCCTAAAACACTACGACTCTTGCTTAAGATAGTGTGATAATCTGTTTCACGTACACTACACCATTTTCAACTTGAATTCAGACAGCATCAATTGTAATTCAGATTAACCAGTAGTTCTAGTCTCACGTCCACTCTTCTGGTTAACTATGACTGAGATGACTTTTGGTGTGCAGTTTTAATTTTTTAGGTTAGCTCTGATGCGAGGCTGCTCGATATTCTACCTTGCTTAGCTACCTAATGGGCGGCCGTGAGCCCAAAAGTATGAGATAATCTGAATTGCAATTGACACTTTCTGAATTAAAACAGAAAGTGGTGTAATATATTATCTAAAATACTATGAAATACAAATAACTGATGCAAAAGTTTCCCTTCAGGGCCGTAGCTAAGCATTGGTTATAGAGGGGGGGTGCTGAAAAAAAAAATGTTTTCTTTATTCCGGTCGTATTTGGGGTAACTCGGCTATAAGTATTCTCCTTGCCGTTCGGTTTGGGTCATAAACCACGCCTCGTGATGAAAAAAGACCCTTTACGTTCTTATGATATAAACTACTATTTCTATGCCAATATTGTTTAAAACCTTTTTTTAATTTCTCGTTAAGCCGTGGGGGCGGTTGATTCCCCAAACCCTCCCTTACTACGGCCTTGCTCCCTATTCTAAGATAGAGTAATTTCTTTCTGCTTTTGTAGAGAATGCCTAGCATAAAACAGGAAGTGCATTTTTTTATCTAAATCTTTCTGTAGCAAAACGGCTCTCAAACCCTTAAAACCGGCATCTGTTTCTAGTTCTTCTAGAGCAATTTTTGAAAATTTTAATAAATTTTTTATAGTATTTGTAGTTTGTATGTCAAACCAATGACTTTATAGTAACCGTTCAGGATAATTTACTTACTTAGGAATTGATTATTGATTATACACAAATTCATTTATTAATCCAATATAATATTTTGCTAGAAAGCTCCTCCTCTTTTTTCATGTTATTTGTAGTTGTAGAGTAACTTGGAGGAATAGAGAAGGAATCTTCTTCTTCTAGTGCCTATCCGTTTCGAATGTTGGCGATTATCATGGCAATGCGTACTTTATCTACCGCAGCTCTAAAAAGACCCACTGTTGTTGTATTATACCATGTTCTTAGATTCTTTAGCCATGATATCCTTCTTCTTCCCGGTCCTCTATTTTCTTCCACCTTTCTTTGCAGGATCAGTTGTAGCAATCCGAATCGCTGACTATTTCTCATAATTCTTTCTCCTCGCTTTCGTGACCATTAATTTTAATATTATATGGTTCTCTTGGCAGATTACTTTTGGTGGTTTGACATTGCCTTCTAAGAGGAGAGGATCAATAAAGTTGAATAAATTTGTAGCCGGGTTGAGGATCGAACCTAGGGCTTCTAGCCTATAGTCCGGTTCTTAGCCCGTTTACTTAGCTCACCTCTCCTTTTTCTCATAATATGCCCAAGTATTCCAATTTGAGAATTTTGATGTTTAGTATTAATTCTTTCTCTTTGTTCATCCTTTCCAGCACAGCTCTGTTAGTGACATGATTCGTTCATGGTACTCAAAGAAAAAAAAGCAATACCTTCCAAAAGAGGCACAAGATTTATTGAAACTTCCAAAACAGGTCATTACTCGTCATCATAGGCATATAGCCATGGGGGATAATGAATGATAAATAACAATGATGGTGACAATGTTGATGATGACATATTCGGAAATTCTAAAGATGAATATGAATATGATATATTTTAGTAAAAATTTGTTCAAAAATTTATTTATGAATCTTTTAATTACTACTAACAGTTGTGTAAAAAAATATCCACTTAAAAAATCAATTAATTGTATTGGAATCTCGTTAATCTATTTATGCGCATCAGCATCTGATAGAAAAGATCCGATTTCCTTAATAAAAACTTGTTCAAGAATCTATCTATAAATTTTTTAGATACTATTAACAGCTCCAAAAAGAGATATCCTACTTAAAAGTCAATTAAAATAGTATTTGATTTAATAGCACTTCTGAACCTGTCTTGCCCAACTGTGCGCCGGTACAACCACATTTCATATGCTTTTATTTTTTTGCAAGAGGCTTCTGTCAAAGTCTCAGACTCTAAAGAAGGAATAAAATTTTCAAAAAGCTTCATCCTTAACCGGGTTACACTTGATAATTTTTAAAAACCAATGCGGAATAACTAAAAGCAACTGAAAAAATAAGTCAATATAATAATTTGCTAGAAAGCTCTTCCTTCATGTCACGTATAGGGACGACTCTGAATAATTCTTTTATGTATTTTGTAAAATGGTTTACAAATCTACAACAAGTCACAATAGTTTCTAGTAAGGGTGCAGACTCTTCCCCATTGGCGGACCCAGAGGTTGGGCAACCTTTTTAATTAAAGTATTTGAAAAAACTTTTCTATTTACATAACTATTATTCAGATTTATTTTACAAAGTTTACAGCGTAATTTTGATCTTCCTGGGGGGTATTCCATACCCCCCCAGACCCTCCCGGTCATAATACCACCACAATAGTAATAATTTTATTTTGAACGGTTGCCATTTAATAAAAACTTTGACATAACGTACACTATGTTAACTTTTGAGACCGGGGGGTTTGTGGGGTATGGAATACCCTTCGAGTATATGCAAAGTTACGGTGTTTAAGTTTGCTAAATATTACATTTGCTGTGTAGGTAAAATTTTTCTCAGACTCTTCCGCCGGTGTAACTACCAAGTCATGTTGATATTAGTATCTATTTGAAACAGTTGCAGATTAATAAACATCATGCCAGACATGCTTTATGTTGGTTTATGTGACCAACACGGGGTTTGCGAAATATGGACACCTTCCAAACACACACAAAGTTTGGGTTTGCTAAGTAAGGACTTTGCTCTCTTCTTTGATGTTTCCCATGCTATAGCCAATATTTTGGTGTCCTTGACATTGTTAACAATTTGGTCGTCTATAATTATGTTAAAAATTGCATTGCTATGGTTGAACAATTTGTTCTGAAATCTTGCTGTTTTTTTCTAGTTCCGACCTGCTGTGTTTATTTTGCATATTATAATATTTTTGTTAACGGATTTTTAAATGCTTTTTAGCAAGCACATTTTTCTGTAATTTTGAGAGCCTTTTTTTCCCATTTTCAATATAGGTACTGTTATACATGTTTTCCGTTGGTCAGGAATACTTTCAACTGTAATTATTTTCTGGAATAAGATATTTAGTTATTTCATATCCAATTTTTCTCTCGGTTACTTAATCATTTCATTTGTTATCTGGTCGATGCCTTGGGATTTTCTATTTTTGAGCTTCACGATTTTATTCATGACGTCATCTAGTTCAATATCTACCTTGTCATACTTTTCCTCGTTTTTCACAGCATTACACAGAGAAAACATTGAAGTAATTTTTACTATAATTGAAGTGCAAATCAATCTCGCACCAATTTTGAAGTTAATTTTACTACAATTGAAGTAAATTTGACATCAATTGAAATAATATTTACTTCAAAATTGGTGCGAGATTGACTTGGAATTCAATTTTTTCTCTGTGTATCTGGAATTTCTTCCATCTCGTCGTCAATATTACGTGCATTGGTACCTTACAGTTTTTGGAAGTGGAGCACCCATTCTTTTTCAGATATTGTGCTTGTTTGAACAAACTTATTTAGAGGTTTTTTCTGTTTTGCAGCATATTCCATATCTTTTATGTCATCTTTAAACCACGGCTTTGTGTTCCTGAAATTCCCATTAAGTTTTTTTTAACCTTTCCTATGCTTCTTCGACGCTGCTTGATATAGAAATTATGATTGATATGATGCTTAATCCTTTCTTTACAGTAATAAGTAATAACCACATCAATCACGCCCTAAATAATAATTACAGATAGTAGAATAATTTAAGAGGGGCATTTTTTCAGGGCTCTTTTAATTTAATCAACAGATGGCGTCTACTTAAATATTTTTATAAAATAAGAGAAATTTGCTATATTTAAAATATAGCAAATTCGTTGAGATAATACTATTCTTTAAACAATATTCTTGATCTTAAGCTATTTTGAGTTCGTATTGAGTATGTCAAAACACACTCACTTACAAAAAAAGATAATTAAACTTTAATCATGAATTGTGTTTTTATAAATAAATATTACGAACTCAAAATAGCTTAAGATCAAGAATATTGTTTATAGAATAGTATTATCTCAACGAATTTGCTCTATTTTAAATATAGCAAATTCCTCTTATTTTATAAAAATATTTAAGTAGGCGCCATCTGTTGATTAAATTAAAAGGGCCCTGAAAAAAATGCCCTTCTTAAGATTTTTTAAATTGGTTTACTCCGAGCAACACTCGTATTTGTTTTTATGCTTGTCTGTTTATAACGCATACTTTCTTGTTTTACTTTTAGGAGACCCACCACCTCTTTTCTTCTTGTTGCTAGACAACCCCATCTTTTACTTTCCACAAAATCAACAATTTTTTATGTTAAAGGAAATGTTGCATTTCACTTTCAAAATGTGGTTGCAATTTAATAAAAACTATGACATAACGTACACTGTGTTAATCTTTGAGACCGGGGGGTTTGGGGGGGTATTTCACTTTTAAAATGCGAAATGGTACAGCTCTCAGAAAGCATAATAATAATATTTGTCGCAATTTCTATTGCAAAGTTGCAATAAAAAGCTTTCTTTAGTGCCCCCCCCCATATATTTCACTCTATCGGTTATAGCGCGGATGTTACTCGCATCAGGACACCGGTTTCAAAAAGTTGTACTTTATCTTCTTAAAAAGTAAGGGTAAAGTGACATATTAAGAATTGTTTATTGTAAAAATTCAAAAACTCAGAGAAAATGAGCTTTAAGATAAGTTCAAATTCAGCTTCTTATAAAACAAAATTTGGCAGCCAAAATTGAGCTTCATTTATTATTTTATTATTGCCCCAAATAAAAAATTTAAAAATGCAACATTATTGTCTTGGTTATAATTTAAATACTAGCAAAGTTACATTATTTGTTATATCCCCGAAACTTAGAATTAACTCGAGCCTCGTTTAAATTTGGTCCAGCGCACATATTCTACGTAATCTAAATCCGTGAAATGTTTAAATCGCCCAAAGCTTAGAAACTAACTGAGAAGAAAACAATTTAATACGCTTGATGATAACAATAAAGTGGTCAAAGATAAACGATGAAGATAATTCCTTTGAAATTTGTAATACAAAAAAATTGGAAATAATATACCAGCAATTGTATAATTAAAACAATTGATCACAAATTAATGCTCCATCACCCACAGTCAGCAAAATTCAATGACATCTCTCAAATAGGTGTCAGTTTTTTGATGAAGTGATATGTCCGCTAATTGAGATACAGAGCAGAGCTGGATCCCTATATGGATCCTGAATAGCCTCATGCATGGAAGTGAAGCAACTATGAGTTAAATTTTTACTGTAGGTACCTTCCTGCAAGAATTATCTCATCACAAAAAGCTTTCTAAAAATTTAGGAAAGTCAAATATTTAGCAGCAGTTGTTGTAAACAGAGTTTTTCATATCATTTATTTCCAGAAGAAAAAATTTGTTTGCATAAATTAAACAACATCTGCATTTTATAATTAAGAAAAGTTATGTCTACTCTTAATTTGTAGTTCAAGTTGGCACTTCAAAACT
Source organism: Rhagonycha fulva (assembly GCA_905340355.1). Lineage (NCBI taxonomy): Eukaryota > Metazoa > Arthropoda > Insecta > Coleoptera > Cantharidae > Rhagonycha > Rhagonycha fulva. The sequence continues at coordinate 13,577,837 of HG996558.1, forward strand.
TCCTTAACAAATTCTCACCTGCTTCCCTTTTGTCGACAAACTTTCTATTAACTAGAATTGAAAATTTTTAATAGACTGAGGTAGGCAGTAGGTACTTAAAAGGCACGCCAAAATGATGCTGGTGACGTAATCAAATTAGATGTATGGAGCTTTCATGAATTTGTAATATAATTCCTCGTCATACCGCTGATTATTGTGCCATTAAGGATAATTTTGGTAATAACTAAGCAAATCTAAATATGTTGATATAGGAACTGTTTAACAAGGATAAGGTGGTCTATCATATTTTCGTTATTTAGAGCTCTTCGTGCTTGACGTAGATCAGATTAAGATGTTGATAATAATTGGAGTGCTACTCAGTCTGGATAATTCGATGTTCTAAAAATTGGAACACTGGTATATCCTACTCACACCATTTTTTTCCTCAAAAGACGATTACTCATTTCTGTTAATTGTGTTTGTTAGACAATAAAGCCGAGGAATAATAATAATTATTACTACTAATATTCTGTTCAATTGTTTCAGCTAAGGAATTAACTCAAATTTGCATAAATCGAAGTCGCTCAAGTGGCAACAAATGGGAATATTGTATACACGAGCCATCGGAAGTAAGAAAACTACGAAACTGTTCGTCCAACGATTTATCAAGCTCAAGTATATCGAAAAAAATGGGAAAAGGATTGCGAAGAACCAACGCTGAAAAAAGCCTTATAAATAAAAAGCGAGTAATTAAAATGCTATTCGCTGTGGTGCTTGAATTTTTTCTATGCTGGACCCCATTGTATATTATTAATACAATAGCACTTTTTGAACCGTCTCTGGTTTACAATAGCATTGGTTACACAGGAATTAGCTTTTTCCAATTATTAGCTTACACATCCAGCTGCTGTAATCCAATTACCTATTGTTTCATGAATTGTGGTTTCAGAAAATCGTTTTTGAATTTATTTCAGTGCATGAAAAAGTTTCAAGAAAGTGGTGGCTTTGTATTACACACAAGCGAATTTAATGTTGATATTAAATGTACAAATAAAAATAACGTAGAAAATGCACAACAATCGCCCTTGTTGTGAGTGAGACAATATAAAAATTTGTTCAAGAATTTATTGTTATTAATTATAGCTTTTTTGCATAAAAATGTAAATGTATAAATTATATAATAAATAAAAGTATTAATCCTAATTTTAAACTTATTTTCTATAAGGAGCGAGAAAGCTGACGTTAGCGTCCTCGAAAGTTGAAAAGTTTCAGGATAGAAGTTTACTTTTTTAACGCTACATGCGCTAACGTCGAACTTTTTCGTTTCTTTATTGGAGAATCAGCGAGAAAGCTTAATGGTAGCTAGCGCCTTTAGATTTAAAAAATTAAACTTTTTTTGTGGGGGAGAGGAATTATTTTCTTTCTACCTATATTTTTCAGATAATAAACATAAATCTCCAGAGTCACCAATTAAACCAAACCATTTTGTGTTTTTTTCAGCAGCACCTGACTGGCTCTCTTCATTACTATCATTTATAGGCGCGCCTCTGATAGGTTCCATCGTCTATTATTTTATTTCTATATGCCATGGATAAAAGATAAAATCAATTATGACGCGGTTAATGCGGAGCATTTTGTATAGCAAACGAGGAAATTAGATTTTTTATATCGGCAAGTAACTGCTCACGCTATGTTGTAATTACTAATAATTTTTATCCTTGGTTTAAATAAAAAATTATGAGTTTTTAAATTTCAACAAAACATTTAAATGAAAATAATTCTTGAGTAATTAATCAAATTGTGGTGTTCCTAAAGTTTCGTCATGGAGTGTACAATAAAATCTGAAGAATACTCCAACCCTTTCTGTTACAATCTGGCTATACGATGAATAAAAAGTGACTTTTATGATTATAGTGAAACTATAACTAATATTCCACCTTGATGTTGTTTTTGTAGGATATGACTACTTTTGATTACATTTGCTGCACACCATTAGAAAAATATTGTAATGCATCATTAGGTACCTACATGTACCGCTTTGAATGTTATAAATTTGCATGTTTGTGGACATTTTTCCAGTACACTTCTACGTAGATTTTAAAACTATGTTAAATATAAAGGCGACAATGAAAATTATAATTTTGCTACTTCTACTCGAATTATGTATTCAAGATATATTTTGCGACCATCAAATTTTATCTAAGGTATGTCACTTTAACTTTTTAAAATTAATGAATTAAGTTTAGTTATAAATTTGGTAAAAGCTAAATGTTGGTTGACATAATTTCTGGAGTCAATTTTTGACCAAAATTGTAAACCGCATTTGTGTCATAATTTTGTGTTCCAATATTTCTCACGAAAATGATTATCTTAAAATTTTGCATTTTAAAAATTAAAATCTAATTCATTTTGATTTTGACGGATTTTATATTGCCTTTTTGGATTGTTTACAACTGGAAAATATTTTTATTATATTGTACCTACCTTTTATACATATGTAAATCAAATAATTTATATAAATTGTTAAATTTTTACATCGAAAAATTAATTAATTAAAATATATCGAGTTGAAGATTTAGAGAATATTTAAGATTTTTAATATTTTTTAGAAATATTTAGGCGAAACAAATGATTTATATAAATCATGACACAATTCTTTTGAATTTTGAAAAAGTGGTCGTTGTATTCTGAGCGTGTAGGAGCAGGAGAGCCAGAGATTTTATAATAAAGACTTTAGGTAAATTGACAAAATTAATTTTAAAACTAACTCTGAAACTTAATTAATAAATATAATAAACATTTTTTATATTTATGCGCAATTTCCCCTTTTGATAGATTCTTAACATCTATTCATAATTGCATTTGTTTAATTAAAATCAATTTTTTCATTAAACAGCGGATATCTCGTTAATCCATTTTTGCGCTAAATAAACTGGCTGTTTATTTTATAAAAAAAAATTTATTTTTTTAAAATAATTTTTAAATATCTCAAAAACTATTTCGATACTAACAAAAATAACAATTGCACAAACAACAATCGAAGTACAAACGATCTAAACTATTTTAAATTTAACATTTCAAAAAAGCTCCCCTCCCCCTAAACTAATATTTTGAAATATCTCGAAAACTATTTGAGAACAAACGAAAATAATGTTTACACAATAGGCGTAAACAAACTACAAACAATTTAAATTATTTTGTATCCAAAATTCTAAAATTTTAATAACCTGATTTTTAAGTCTGCAAAATGATGTACCACAAATTGCTCTTAATTTGTGTCGCTTGCCCCGCTGATCTGCGATGGAATGGCAGACAGGCCAGCTAAGGGATTACACCCCCGTTCAGTACCAGAGCATGGGTCGCGCATGCGCGGTTTGTAGGTTTGTTCACGTTGTTACTCAGACAATCTTTGGCAACTAACTAAGGAAAAAATATAATCGGGCGCCAGTCTTCTAAATAAAACACGAAAGAAGAAGAAGGGGTGGTTTTATTTATAAAACAAAAGTTAAGATAAAAGATGGGGTTGACAATGCTTGATTCCAAAACTCCATATAGGAGACACAAACATATAACAATTCAAGTTAAATCCAGAATACCCTGAAGGGATACCCTGGGACAATAAATGCAAAATAAAAGAACTAAAAAATACAAATGAGTTGCCATCTGAAGACATCCCATCAAAAATAATATCGCGCATCTAGGAAACTGCCCAACGCAGACATAACACGTCGGTAACATTGACTACAAATACTCATTCGCAAGAGATATCATCAAGTAGAATGAAATACAGTAATTGCCTTTTCAACTTACCCTTCCACTACAATCATTCCGATTCAACATCGCTATTCTTTTGGAACCTCTGGAATATTAATGGTTCATCGTGCCAACTGAGTTTCAGATGTAAAGCTAAAAATAACAAAACTGCAATAATTAAACAAGAATCAATTCACCTGCGAACGGTAACATCCCAATGTCGATGTAAAGTATTAAAGAAAGCTAATTTCCTAAATGCGCTTTTAACAAAATAAAAATCCATGGTTTTCCGGTCATCCCACGCCGTCGAAATTATCAAAATCAAAGCTGATAGGGCGGTGACGTCAAACGGACAAGGTCAGCTCAAGTGGACTGATAAGAATGAAAACCAGGTGCGAAAAACTCCATTAAAACATCCATGGAAATAAAAAAGGAAAACACCCTCATGGAAATGGCTCCATCACGCTGATCGAACAACAGAAATATATCAGCTCCACTTTAAGTTTGCTTCCAGAAAACCATAAACAAAAGTTGAAAACCAAAATGGACGAACACAGAAATCGACAGGTGGTAATAAAAAGCTAAAATTTATCAAAGTCAAACTTCGCTCAAAATGGAAAATATCAATGTAATGCTTACCCACAAACATAAAACTGAAGGTTATTAAAAAGATCACTTCATTAAAATAAAGTTTGTGGCTTTTAAAACTCAAACATTACACAGAACAAAAATGAAACCTCCATTTTAGATGGTGACAAACGGAAGAATGCCAATTTGACAAATTTTCGAAATATTAACGCTTGCGCGTGATGGACATACACAGGATGATGCGTAGATTTCAAACCAATTTAAATAATAGCATTTGGAATGCTACAATGAGAGGGAAGAAAATGAAATTATTTTTGTTTATATTTATATTTTTCAGTATTATCTCTTCGAAAAGCTCAATTAATTATTATAAGTAACTGAATTAAGTTACTTAGGCGACAGCTGTAAATAATATTTTTTGTAAATAGTATATTCCGCAAATATATATATAACTGAATTAAGTGATTCTTGACCTGTTATTTACTATAAAATTGCTGTTGTATCTGGGGCATTCCACACCAACTCGACCACCTTTGAACCCGACCCCTTTTGAATTACCTGCAATTTTAACATATTAATTATACCTACTATTCCACCAAAAATAGTTTAGTGAATTTTTTCAAAATTATTTAATTAACCGAAAAAAGTTATGTATTTTTAGAAAAACTGGTGTTTTTTTCAAACGATCATAAGTTAACTATTTTAAAAATTCACTAATCGGGGACGTTTTTTTTGTCTTTAAACGTACTTTTCAAGAAAAAAAAAGTCCATTTTATTTAAGAAGTTCGTGTTTAGTACCTTTTTAGTTCTCAAGAAGTACCTTTTATTTTTTAACTGTGGCAACGCTGAGTCTAAGATTTTTATTATTTTAAACCTTTATTTCATTTTGAACTCCATGTGCGAAAAGAAATCTAGGTTAATTATTTCTATTGGTAAGCATTTTTAGTCATAATTTTACTTTTTAAAATTTTAAATTTTTTTAACTATTTTTAAAAAATCAATTTTTTTTTAACTATTTTTAAAAAATCAATTTTTTATTTTTATCTATTTTTATTTATTGTTTTTTTGGTTACATACGACTAAAGATTGGCAATCACCTTAAAATGGCGACATATCGTATTAATAATCTAAAATTTTAAAATTATTTTACTATGTTTTTCCATTTTTTAAAACACCACGTTTTTCTCTTCCCCTCCACCGTGTTCGGATTTTAGTCATATTTTCAAATAATTTTCTAGTTGTATTTCGTCACAAAAGATTAACGATGTTTTTTAAAGTGTTTTCTTAATAAAATTTCTTGTATGTTGTTCTTTACTTATGGTTAAAATTACTAAGATTTTAACGCTTAGTTAAGTAATTATTTGTTTAATTCTATATTTAATAATTGTCTAACATAGATTAAGTTTTTGTCACTCAGTTTCTATTGACGTATAAAATCCAATAAAAATTCACTAAAATTTATCTTTATTTCGATTATTTATCGCAGTAAAGCGCAACTTCATTTTTCAGAAATCCCCAAATTGCGGTTTGCGGTTTTTAAAAAATTGTGAGCGCAAATTCACTACAAAAGTCGCCCACTTTTATTTAACTAATTTAACTATATAAAAAACCAATTTTACAGTCAGAAGACATCCAAATTAATACAAGAAAAGTTGTAAATATGAGTGAAGTATATTTTGAAAGTAGTACATCTCAAAAAGAAGAGAAAAAGGATAAAGTCGATATTTTGGGAAGTTTGTCGATTTACGCAGCGCAAGAAATTATCTTGTACCTGAACCCTAGTGATATTTCTACCGCTAGAAGTTGCAGAAGTGTGTGGAGATGCATTATTGACAACGAATACGTATTGAAAAAGGTATGCAAAAGGAATGGTTTTCTTCCAAACGAAAATTCTTCAATCTACAGAAAATTTACTAAATTGCACACTTATTGGTGTGGAGTCTTTTTGTACCATCAGAAATTGGAAGACAACTGGAAAAATAATAAATATGATGAAATATCAGTAAAAAGTCGGTTTCAAAAAAGTTGCATTTTTCATTTTGATGATGAAGTACTGATTGTTGTATTTCAAGTGCACGAAATTAATATTATCAGTTGTTCCACTGGTATGATTACAAAACGATTTAGAATCGAAGATTATGTTTTAAAAATGAAAAAGCATACGGATTTCCTGATATGTCTCACTAGATCAAGATTAATAGTGTGGAATATAATAAATGAAAGGATAATGTTTAATCAGCTTAATGAAGATTTTAATTCTCTTTCTGAAATAAGTTGTGATCAAAATTTCATCGGTTTAATTCACTTCCAGGAGGCTTTTAGTTTTATAAATATGGACACGTGGACGATCTATCGTATTCACCAAGAAGTTTTTACTGACAACTTATTATTTTCTGATAATAAGGTAATATTTTTATCCAATGACGTTTCGGTGCGATTTATAAACGTACAAGATAATTCTTCATTTACACTTCGAGTGTCTGAACGTAGGCCAATTCATAAAATATTAGTGAGCGAAATATATCTAATTTGTATCGACTTATATGGGCATATTTCCACATGGAACATGACAACGATGCAGAAAGTAATTTCGTTCGAAATTTCAAATTTCCTCTCTAATTCTATAAGAAATTCTTGGTTTCGCTGTTTATTATTGGTGGATCACAATAAAATTGTGTATGAAAATAGGGAAAAACCTGGACTGTACGTTTATAATGTCCTAACGGGAAAACTTTTAATTATTAATACCGAGGTAATATACATTGACGTTGTGACAATGGGCCACTATATATGTGGATTTTTAGAAGAAGGAACGAGACAAAAAGTACAAGTGTGGTCCTCTAAAACAGGGGAACTTGTAAGAACTTTTAGTACCAATCTGAAGTTGAGACCAAACTTTGCATATCGACCCTGTATTCCTTTCACGAACAGTAAACTACTGGACTACGAGGCTAGGCCAAGAGAATATTTTAAAATTTTAAATTTTGATGTTGAAGCATGTTAAAAATTAATTAATAAATTGAATTATTTAAATCTATAATTTTGTTTGAATAGACGACCTTTACTGTTTTTTTTTATATTTTTTCATTTGAAAGTAAATGTCAAACTGAGTCTTCAGAATTTTTTTAAAACTTTTTTTCCTAAAATTCCTATTCCTAATTTGAGAAAAACGTTACTAGAGCTAACATCAACGGTAGCTGACGTCACACAAAAGAACCAATCAGAATTGTCGTGTTGTCGCATCTACAGCAATTGCCCAATTGGCAATAGCGCAAAGCTGTTCTTAATTACACAAGTCAACAAAAATTTTGCCTTTCCAATTAAAGCATGAATTACGATAGGTTTATCGACAGTCATCCAAAAAAAATTTATATTTCAAAAAAAAGTTTGCTTTTGTAGCCAGGAGAACGTTTGGAAGATATCTTAAAAAATGTATGATTTTAATTTTCTTTATTTTTTAAACCAAATTAAATTTATTTGTATATTACTTTTATTAGATGTAACTATTAAATTACCTTACAAAATAATAAAAAAAATTTTAAAAGTGGACCCTGTTACTCTTTCTTTTATATTAATGAGTAGTTTCTTTTATTAAACCTCAAATATATTCTTTCAGCATATTTTCATCATGTTGGCTTTGATAACGGCGTTTGAAGTTCATAACGTTTTGATGAAAACGTTCTCCTTGTTCTTCTAAATCTTTTAAATACACTCCCATGCAGGGGCGGATTCAGCAACTTTTTCAAGAAAGAGCAATTCTATTGATTAAAAAAGAAAATACAAAAAATACTTTTTTTTCAGTAATTTTAGCTTTTTATATAATAATCCTTAATTTTTCTGAAGGCCCCCCCCCTATCCAAGCCCTCTGGCTCCCATCTTGTTCTTAAATTTATCTAAATGAGCCTGTAGCATACGCACTTTCAGAGACATCCTTCAACTTCAACCACTGACCTCTTATTTTAAGAAGTCCATGCCTAAAATCCATAGCCTTGAAATTTCTTAAAATATTTTTAACTAATTCTTGGTAATTTTTGGCTTTGTTATTTCCTAAAAATCCAAAGACTACTACTTTGAAAGTAAGCCAACTTTTTTTTTGCATTAGTAAGAAATTTTGAAAATTCTTTACATGTGGGCTCCACAAGGCTTATCTAAATTTCAAATAGGGCAGTCAAAGTATGTTTCATGGGCTTCACAGAGCTCCTCACTGTTGTTCAATTACATTTTATATCTCGTACTTTAATAAATTTGCCACATATATAACAAAATGCACCAGCATCATGTTTATACTTTTTCGATGATATTTGCACCTTTTTGAGATCTGTACAAAACACTTTAGGGTTGTTTGCGACTTAAGCGCCATCTGGAGGTACCGTATGAATGTAAAAATCCCTTTCTTTTATTTTCGGTGTGTTTAAATATACCAAAATTAGTTACTGTTTCTGTAAAAACTCAAAAATTTGCATCATAGGTATTATTAGTATTAAAACTACAAAAGCAAACTTTAGAGGGGATATGGATATTTTTCCTTCCTTTTGGAGCATGATGAATAGAAAAATCATAAAATAAACTCTAGGACAAAAAAAAATCATTTTTTTGTTGAGTAGTGTTATCATTGGTCAATCATGGGACTCAGTTTAAGTACTCTTTCAAGTTTCAAATTGTTTTTAAAATCTAAGACAAAGTTCCTACCAAAAACAGTTTTGTGAATTTTTTCAAAGTTATAAATTTTTAGAAAAACTGGTGTTTTTTTTTCAAACGATAATAACTATTTTAAAAATTTACTAATCGGGGACGTTTTTTTGTTTTTTTGTCTTTAATCGTACTTTTCAAGAAAAAAAAACAAAAAAATATTCAATAACTCGTATTTTTTTTCTTTTTTTTCTTTTGAAATTTGATTTTTTTATTTCAAAAAAACTCTGATTTTTCCGCGTGTAACACCGCAAAACTCCGTAATGAGCCGACATTTCTTTCTATTTTATTTGTTTAACTGAAAAACATTTTTTTTTAATTTTTTTCAATCTAACATTCTTTTTAAAATAAAATAAATTTAAATACATACTACATCTATGATATTTTACACTTTCTTTATAATTTTGATTAATAATAATTTGGATTATTACAGGAATAATCCAGTGAACGATCATTCAATTTTTAACATTCATCACATTTTAATTATTAATTTATTTATTGGTATAAATAAGTAAATACTTAAAGTACTTAAGTACTTAAGTAAGTACTTAAATACGTAATATACTTAAAGTATATTACGTATTTCTCATCTTATTGAATAAAATCATTGAGATTGACCACCGTGGAGGCGGCTGTTTTACTAGCCCACCTACCCCACTAGTAGATAGACCGAGGGGTAAATCATGGTCATAAATTTTGTTCACCAGACTTCCCCGGTCTATTCCAGAATTCTCAAACTATCTCGGACTACCCGAGACTTCTTCGAACTACCTCAGACTTTTTCAGACTACCTTAGACTTCCTCAGACAACCCGGATAATATTGAAGTAAATTTTTTTGAATGCATCTGGTTTAGTTTGAAACGTACCTAAATACTGGTCAAAATCAGACTCTTGCCCTGTTGGAAATTGGAGTTTTGATTGTTTTAATCTCATCTTCAAGTGGCATTTGGATGCAGAGTACCGCACCCCTCGTACCGCACTAAATATCACCAATCAAGAGTTGGAGGTTCTTCTCTCTGAAAAAAAAGGAGAAGACTACTTCCCGAATGAATTGTATAATCAAATGCCGATTTTGATTAATGCAAGAGGAGAAGGACTGACAGTTATGTGGGATCCCCCATGCTCGTGAATTTTATGTTAATAATAGCAATTTATTAAGGGTAGGGTAATAGACAATGGTTATTCGCGAAACTCAGTATGAATAACATTACAGAGTGCTTGGGGGGCGGAGCCTTTTTTATATCTTTTTATCTGATTTTGAATGTTAAGAAATTATGGAGTTAAGCATCTGCTGAACAGGCAATTAAGGTCAAGACAGCGTTTGGGTGACAACGGTTAGTTTGCCAGTGCTAGACCAATTACTGGCCGTATTGTAAACGTCGGCAATATTTTCCTGGGTACCTATATACAAACCAACCGAAGAGAAAGACGCAGACGAAAAAGACACATTTTATAGCAAATTGGAGAAAATAACTGAAGAAGTACCAATAATATGATATGTTACTGATAATGGAAACTCAACGCACAAATAGAAAAAAAAGAACATATAAAAAAAGAGTTATAAATAGACAAGTAGTAGGTACATAATAATAACACCAATGACAACGACGCCTGATTGTGCCAGCCGGCAACAGCACTAAACATGATAATTGTCAGCACTAAATACAAGCATAAGGTGATCCACAAAATAACGTGGACAAAACCAGGAAATACGAGTGAAAATGGAAAGCAGATAGATCTCAAAAATAAACGCGTCATCAATGAAAGATGTGAGAACGTATAGCAGAACGAATGCAAATTTAGACTATTATTTGGTAGTTGCGACAATGAAGCAAAAGATTAATATTCAAGTAAATAAAGAGAAACAAAGAAAAAGACAGGACTTAAAAAAAGTAAGTGATAAAGAAATAAGCCAAAAGAAGCCAAAACATAGAAGAGAAGTAAGCGATAACATACAGAATATAAAAGCAGTAAAAAAACGATCGAACGTGAAAGCAGAAAAACAAATAAACACTAATTTAAGTGAAATCTGCATTAGGTATTATCTGAATTATCTGAAAGATAATATTTTTGCTGCAGAGTGTTGAAAAAGATTCAAATTTATCAGTTCGTCGGCGTGCCCTGATTATTCGATCCGGAAAGAATGTTTTTGCAACAGGAAGGTGTCACATAACATACAGACACCGCAACATTTGATTTCAGCAACAATTTAGCAACAATTTAGCGATAAAATTATTTCGAAAAGTGGATCTGTCGATTGGCCATTGTAATGACCTTTGGACTATTTTCTTTAGATCTATATTAAATCCTTGGTCTATGCTGATAAATTGGTGACGATTAAAGCATTAGGAAATCGACATAACTATAATCGAGTTTTTCAAATTCTTGAAAAAAATGTCTGAAATTGTTTTTAAATGTTAAGTGTCATCGAATGTTCTTTCATATGAAGTGAACAGATCAAAGATATCTCAATTTATTGTTGTTTTATTTAAATTTAAATTCCGAGGATCAAAAAAAGAAAACACTCTTTATTTGTATGAAAAGTATAATTTTATTAGTGTAAATATTATTGCATAATTTTGTAAACGTCAATGTATATTTAAATAAAAATATTAGGTTAATTTGATTCGATTAATAAAATTACTTTTATGAACTTTATTTCAGTTTCACCAGAATACCTTTAAAGTTAAAGACTTTCGAATGGAACTAAGCAGTTATAGTAAAGAATATTTTAATTTCTACGAAATGAAAACATTTAAATACAATCGCACTACACCTATGGTGAATGCTACTATGAAAATGAAAGTTACCGTCGAAGACAAACTACAGGTACTGTTACTGTTTTTCCTAATTCCAGGTTCATTCTCACTCTAAAATTGAAGCATGTCTTTAGTTGAAAACTATCACCGTAACCTAGATACTTGTCAGTGCTTAGCATTTTGTTCGGAGAAGTCGAATTATAAAATTAAATTGCATCGCTAGACGTAAAGTCGAGCATCGCTTGAACCAACAATCATCGAGATATTCCGTTATGTAATCCTCGGAGGAAGCACTGATGGTTTTTGAACATAATGATTTGCAGTATGAAGGAAATAATTTAAGAAATAAAAATTGTAAATTTTTAGTTACTTATACAAGGAAACAAATTTATGAGCAATGAATATCGACATTTTCCAATCCGTTTTCAAATCGGCCTCAAAGAAGGTTTTAATTCAAATGCTCTAGGTGTAAAAACATTAAAGAATTGTGGTAACATTACAAATGCTTATTTTAAAAAGGTTTTACAAATAATTTTTAGTAATAAATAGGTATTTTTTACAACTTTACAATTTTTAGGACACCACATATTACATCTGCAACTTTGTTCTTGATGAAACTCAGTTGCCTCCGCTTATTCCCGATGGTAGATACAGATTTGATGCACATATCATGTGTTTAAATGAAAATATTGCTTTAGTCTATACTTTTTTTGAAGTATATACTCCATTGAAATATCCAAAGAAATAAAAACTATTTTACCATGATAGTGTGATAAGAATAAGATTATTGGATCGGAAAGATGGTTTTTAAACTTACACTTGTTATATTTGTTTGTGTTGCACGTAAAATTTAATTAGTAGGAATCCTTGTAAACTCCAAAGTCGAAACACACTTCAAAATAATAGCGAATTAAAATGTGTTTTCAAGCTTAGAATGATTTCTTTTAAAGTATTTCTTTGTATTTGTTAATAATCATTTATATGAATATTTAATATATTAATAGAATATTTTTTCAATATATTTGTGAATTAGATTTTAATTTGTAGTTTGTTTCTCATTTTGGTGATTCGTTTCTCAATTGGCAGTATTGGAAAGGAGAGGGTTTTTCTTATAAAAATTGGATGTGGCTATTTATACATACAGTATGTATAAGCAATTGGATATTTATACATACAGTATGTATACCCAATTGGCTATTTATACATACAGTATGTATACAAAATTGGCTATTTATACTGCTGACTGTAGGTATGCGTTATTATTATTGCAATTAATATTTTGGTAATAACTACTCAGTTATAAATAATTATAGTCAGAGGTGGGCAAAATACATTTGTATTTTGAATTAACCCTTATGGGTCCATACAAATTTACACATTATATCTGCCATACGTAGTACCCGGGTACTACCATATAATTATATGTAATTCTTGTTGTGCTCAATCTTTTAGCGGATTTTTAATATTCATATAAGCGTTTTTAGTTACAATTATGTTTATATCGAGTTACATTTATACATAATGTGATAGTGATTCACGGTTTGTGTCAAAATTTTATTAAACTGTAAACAATATTCTGAAGTAAAGCTGATTAGGCGAGAGCAGATTTTACGTTCTCGATTGCAATAGTTCATTTTTCAGTAACGTAATGAATGCCAATTAATTTAAAATAGAAATAAATTTTAATAATTATTTGTTACCTGGTGCAACTCGTGAATTTTTGTGGTTTTTTTAATAAATCTATCAATTGATGTAATGTGATAGAGACGTATAATTGTGTAAACTGTGTACTCAAAGGAAATAATTGGGTAAATTTCATTAATCGGTGACAGCTATTTTTTGTATCCCTGTATTCCTAATATTATTCACCATGATACATGTAATATATTCGTATTAATTATAGTTTAATTAATCAAAAATTAGAACTTTTAATATTTGAGGATATTGGATCAATTGAGAAATGTAGTTGAAATTAAAGCAAGTAACGATAGCGATACTGAAGACGAACATTGGTGTTACGAAAAACAAAACGAGTCAAGTGAAATGAAGTTTTGTGAATTTACAATTTGGAATACATTTCCACCAAGTCAATCTAAAAGAAGAGATTTTTTTGATATGTTGATAAAAAAACTAACAATTGACGAATTTAAAGCTTATTTTGTAATATTAACTACAGCGGGAGTTTTTTCATCAAGCAAAAATTTTTTTATCTTCCATCACAAAAAAAAGTAAAGATTTTTTAGTAATATGCTTCAATTTCTTAAAATATAGTATAAAAAATACTCTAGGCCTTAAAATAAATCAATCGGTAATTGTACTTGCACAATCAACATCAACGCACAAACTAGACGTTACTGGACGCATGAAAGTAACATGATACTGATTTTTATGTTTATTTAATGTTCCAAAAAGGCAAAGTAAGACTCGGAAAAGCTTCCAGAAATACCAAAAACTTGTGTGACCTCATATCAATGTCCCTAAAACAATTTGTAGAGCATAATACATTGAAATTTAACTTGTTTTATTTTTTATTTCAAATTGCCTCTATTCTAAAGTTAATTTCAAGTAAAATGTAAAACAAATTATATTTTAAGAAAAAAAGATATGACGTTTTAAAGTCAAAATAGTACCCGGGTACTAGGTATGGACCCATTAGGGTTAAAAGTAGTAAGAAAACACACGATAACTTTGAAAATTTTGTTTGAAATTCAAAATAAAGAGCACACTCTCATACATTGCATCTTACATTTTGAATTTAAATTAAAAAATTCTAAAATATTTTGTATTTTGCACTTCAAATATGAAAAAATTAAAATATAAATATATTTCAAATATAAATGTATTTCAATTACATTTTGTTCACCATTGATTTCATATTATTGAAGTACAAAATGCAAAATATTACGGAATTTTTTATTTTAAATTAAAAATATGAAACAATAATGCATGCGACTGCACTTTAATTTGAACCAAAAAATTCAAAGTTATCGTATGTTTTCTTTCTACTTTTAGTTCAAATTACAAATGTATTTTGTATTTGTTGTGCACTTTTACTGGGTACTACAGCGTACAGCTATTGTTAGAACTTAGAAGATTTTATACCTGGAAGTTGTGCTCTTAAGATTATACAAACTGTAAACGCAAAATTGCGTTAGTAGCTGAAATGGAAAAATTTTAAATATTTTCTTTTACATTTTGTTTTATTATAACGTTTATTATAACTATTATCAGTTTAAGGGCCGTATGACATAAGAAAAAAAGTTTTAACGCCATCACTATTTACTCCGCATATTATAATACCGTTTTACTAATATAGTTTTAACATGTGGATTATAATTTTATTTTAAAAATTTAAACTGAATAATTACTAATAATAGCCACAGCAATGGAGTGATGTGATCGCTGGTTGAGTATAGAGCGGAAATTCTGGGTTCAAATCGCGGATTGCACAGAATTTCTTGGCTCGGCCTTCCGGTGGGCATCTACACTCCTGTGGTGATCCCTGATATTTGTGTCGACGTCATTACCGTTGATACGGCTGCGTCACACACGAGAGTTTACAAGACAAGTTAAGTAGGCAGGGAATAAAACCATGGGCCTTCCAGGCCTGTAGAGCTGTAATATATATATAATTACTAATAATTCTGTTAAAATTAAAATTTTAAAATTAAATCTATATTTTAACGGTAACTGTATGTTTAATTAGCCAATTGCATATTACATACTGTATGTATAAATAGCCAATTGCTTATACATACTGTATGTATAAATAGCCACATCCATAAAAATTAGCAATTTCAATGCGATTTCTTTTGAAACCATTGGTGATTTTCTCTAGGTTCGTTTCTGTGAAGAATTTTCAATGTCTCTTAAGACTTAATCTGAAATTGACATTTTAGTCAAGAACTTGAACTCCATTATTTAAAATCTGATCAAGAAGCATTTTTAGATGGCCCAATAATAATAATAACAAGTAGAAATAGCTAGAAAACTTTTATCTTCAGAAAAAACATTCGGTATATTAATCGTATTGCTGAAGATACTCGTTACTCACTTGAGTAGTGAAGAGACCCTCCACCCCTAAAAAGACCAAATCAGGACTTGCCACTCCTATTACCCCCAAGGTCACCAAGCGCAACGGAAGTGCTCTAAAAATGAAAGATTGCATTGATTGCAAGATTGATTGCAAACTGCTGAACGAACAGACCTATTGAGTACAGGCGTGGATACATTTTTGGGAAGACGGCAATTTTTGTGTGATTTTACCTATCTGCCCTGCCAGAAAATGTATTTTAAACCAAAAATTTGATAAAAAAAATTGATCAAAAATTATAATTTGTTTAAAATAAAGTGCTTCGGTTGTGAGTAAAAGGGAGGAGACAATTGCGCCTATTTCCCCGTCTTGTATCCTGATTGAATAATCATAAAACAAAATTTTAAATTATATATAAGCAAGCGCTACACGCCATGCAGGCCCAGGGCTGATAACGATAAATCGCCATTTTCAGTGGCTATTTTCAGCCACATCAGTGGAGTGATGTGATTGCTGGTTGAGTACAGAGCGGAAATTCTGGGTTCAAATCGCGGATTGCACAGAATTTCTTGGCTCGGCCTTCCGGTGGACATCTACACTCTGTGGTGAATCCTGATATTTGTGTCGACGTCATTACCGTAAAATACGGCTGCGTCACACACGCAAAAGTTTACGAGACAAAGTATTTATTCAAAGTATAACAAAGAATAACAAAGTAGTTATTCGCGAAAACTTTTGGGGGGGCTGTAGACATGCTCGCCCCCCCCCCCAAGTGGAATTTTAGGGTAAAAATGGTGTCAAACGTTTGAGCATCGTTTGGGCATCAATGAGCTTCCAAATTTTTCGTTTGAGCCTCAACGGTCGCAAAGTTATTCGCAAAATTCTTGGGGGGGGGGGGGCTGCAGACATGCTTTTTCTATTTTCGATCTTATTTTGAATTTTTTTGTGAAATTGATGTCTATCGATAGAGATTCGTTTGAGCTTGAATGAGCTTCCATTCCCATCATTTTAATTTCATTTTCTAAAAAGTTACGACTACTTCAAATTTCGAGTACTACGGATAAGTACCGTACAAACATTTTCTATTTTAATTCTATTTTACCGAATTAAAATTTTTGATCCGATTAAAAAAACTTAATCCTGCTTAATTACCATCATCATTTTGATGGAATAATACGGAGGGTGTAATTTTAGAAAAAAATATGTTAAATAGAATAGTCGTGAACTAATAAAATCGAATACTGTTATAAGTGTATGTCCACCAACTATACCGAGTTTCCCAAATTCAAAATTTTTCCCAATTTCAATTCAACAACATAATTGATACATTTTAATTTTATTGAAAGATTTTAAAAAAAATTTAAAAAGGTCAAACTGACATTTTACTCTAAAAAACTTTTAAGGTTCTGAAAGTTTACGAATGTACAATTCGAATTTTTTAGAAAAATGTTTGTTAAACGTTTGAACATCAATGAGTTTCCAATATTTTTGTTTGAGCCTCAACCTTCAGGGAGTAATTTGCAAAAACTTTGAAGCGGGAGGGGAAGGGAGAGGTTGTTAACAAGTTTATCTTTATCCCATCTTAAAGTAGAATTAATTTTGTGAAATTGGTGTCAAAGCGACGCTTGAAACTCAAACAAAAAATTTAAAAGCCCATTGAAGCTTAAACTATACCAAACGTTTTAATATATATAAATAAAATTTTTTATTTGAGTACGGGAAATATCTGCCCCCCCCCCCATCAAAGTTTTTGTAAATTTCTCCGTGACGGTTAAAGCTTAAGCGAAAATATTAGAAACTCATTGATTCTCAAATGTATGACTCAAATTATTTCAAAAAATTCGATTTTTACATATTCATTCAATAACTTTTAGAATATGGAAAGTTGCGCTAGATTTCGAGTCTTAAAAATTCTTTTAGTTTATGTTTCTTTTAATATATTTTTTAAATCTTGCATTAAAATTGGTGTCAAAAGTATGAACATCATAAAATTTGTAAATTCGTTGAGGCACAAACGATACTCGATCGTTTAACACCAAATTCGCCCCAAAATTCCACTTGAAGGCGTTAGTATGCCCCCCACCCCAAATATTTCAGAAATAAGTCTGTTAAGACTGAAACTAAAAAATTTGGAACACTTGGGTCTCCCACCAACTATACTCAAATGTTTGACTTATGAAACAAATGTTTGAATGTTTGAGATTGTTAACAACCTCTCCCCCCCCCTGCTCCAAAGTTTTTACTCCCTGAAGGTTGAGGCTCAAACGAAAATATTGGAAACTCATTGATGTTCAAACGTTTACCAAAAATTTTTCTAGAAAATTCGATTTGTCTAGTACATTCATAAACTTTCAGAATATTGAAAGTTGCGCTTGATTGCGAGCCTTAAAAGTTTTTTTAGAGTAAAATATCAGTTTGACTATTTCAGCCTTATGCATAGTCAACTTAGTGGCTACTAAAGCGCTACTAATGGCATAAATAGTAGCTAACAAGCAAACCATATGCATAGTTGAGTTAAAAAGATACTAATCCTTAGTGGCTACTAAAAATTTTAGTGGCGAACTTGGGCATGTTTAAGACATGTGTAAGCTTAAAGCTTACTTTTAATAAAAAGTAAACAATTTTTGATTTTGACAATTTTGATGAAAACTCGATTAGTATACGCTGTGTATTAAAAATAAATTAATTTAAAATAAATTTTAAAAGAATTATATTAGAAAGTTGAAATTTTCAGAATAAACGTAAAATATGATTTTACTTAACATAAGCTATTTCATTTAAAAAAAATTAATATAAAAAAATATCTTTTACTTTTCAATAAAAATAACTTACGTTACGTAAAATCATATTTTACGTATATTCTGAAAATTTCAACTTTTTCAACTTATGATTATTTGTTTTTGATTAAACTTGACACTAGAATTGAAGCAATCTAGCAATCAAATTTTAATCAATCAAAAGTAAAATATTATTAAATATCAATAAAGCATACTAATAAAATATCCTGAAGCAGCTAGTGACATCTGTTGAATTGTATGATTTATTTCTAGCCTTAATATTTTCAAGTTGTTACTTGATATTTTGCAGTGTTGCCAAATAAATATAAATCACATATATAAAAGACCAACTTAAAATTACTTTAGTAATCCAATCAGAAAAGGTTATATATATTTCTATATGGAGTGGTAAAGTAACTTTAAGTTGGTATGACCGACGACAACGATCAATCAGAGTGCGCTGTGTGTCCAAAAAAAATGACGAGCTTGAGGAGTAGCAGCAGTAGCGGCGTGTCATTTTTTTAAAACACACAACGCGCTCTGATTGGTAGTTGTCGTTAATCATCCCAGCTTAAAATCACCTCCCCTGGGATCGAGTTGCACACCAATCAAGTTTTCAACCTTGATGAGACGCCCGTCTATATTATCCTATATTAATTAAATGATCTATTTTTTTTCCAATTTAAAATCACCTCCCCTGGAATCGAGTTGCACACCAAGTAAATTTCAACTGGGATACTTATATATAAATTTTATCTCGGTAAATGCGAGGATTATCCATCCAGAAAATTTAATATTAAACTTTTACATTTTCAATAAATGTACTTCACAATACTAAACGGCCAACACACGCTACTCCTCTACCTCCTCCTCCTTCAGCGTGTCATTTTTTTAAGACACACAACGCACTCTGATTGGTTGTTGTCGTGGTTGGCTTTTAGCAACTTAAAATCAACTCCACTGGGATCGAGTTCCACACCAAACAAATTTCCAACGTTGGTGAGACGCCCGTTCGCAATTGAATCAGCTATATAATCATTATTTTTGAACTTAAGAACGTTTGAACGTGAACAATTAAAATTGTCAGTATTAAGAATTTATTTTTTTTAATGAAGAATGTTAAAAGACAAATCCATCGGTTGAGCTTAGGTTAGTGTTGGTGTTTAAAAACAATTTTTTTTTAAATTAATACTTCTAAAATAGAAATCCACCGGCTAGCTACCCGTCCGTGGACGGGCTTTCCAACTAGTAAAATCATACAATAGTATCATACTAACTAAAATGATACTAACGCCAGTTTAAAAAAAATGATGCATACCAAATTTTAGTAGCTACTAAGCTGCTATTAACTAGTAGCTACTATTATCATTTTAAAACCATTTGCGACTATGCATAAGTCTGCATAAGTATGCATAAGTTTATATCCTTTTTAAAATTTATATTATGTCTTTCAATAAAATTGAAATGTATCAATTCTATTCAACATATTCTGTTCTAAAATTACACCTGCCGTATTATTCCATCAAAATGATGATGATAATTAAGCAGGATTAAGTTTTTATAATCGGATCAAAAATTTTAATCCGGTAAAATAGAATTAAAATAGAAAATGTTTGTACGGTACTTGGGGGGAGGCCAGCGACATTTAACTTCTATGGTTTCTAAGTGACGCTACTCTATAATAGAGGTCGCTGTATTTTAAAAATTAAGATGACACAAGCAAACATTTAAAGTGGTGGTAAAATCTAATTTTTTAATTAATTGGTAATAATTACGGTAATTATCAATTGGTAATTGATACGATTTCATGCGAAAACAAAACGAGCGTTTAAACTCAATTTTAAATTTTATATCGCGGAGCCTCTTATATATTCTAAGAATTTTGTACTAATGTTAAAACAAATATAAGAATTTTTTCTTTTTTGGATTATAGAATTAAAAACAATAAATAATTTATTACCTGTTTTTCAAACATTGCCTAGTAAAAAGCGTTAAATTTCTTGCGACCGTTTCTGAATTTAAAATGTTTTGCGGACACAATGCCCCAAATCTTTGATAAAAGTGGTAAAATATTTGCCTGAAATTGTTTTCGTTCTTTATTCATATGAAATAAACAGATCAGAGATATCTCAATTTTTTGTTGTTTTATTTAAATTTAAATTTCGACGCTTTAAAAAAACACCTTTTATTTGTATCAAAAGTATAATTTTATCAGTGTCAATAATGCATAAATTTTAACGTTAATGTATATTTAAATAAAAATATTAGGTTAATTTGATTTAATTAACAAAATTACTTTCATGAACTTTATTTCAGTTTCACCAGAATACCTTTAAAGTTAAAGACTTTCGAATGGAACTAAGCAGTTACAGTAAAGAATATTTCAATTTCTACGAAATTAAAACATTTAAATACAATCGCACTACACCTATGGTGAATGCAACTATGAAGATGAAAGTTACCGTCGAAGACAAACTACAGGTACCGTTATACTGTTTTTTCCTAATTCCAGATTCATTCTCACTCTAAAATGGAAGCATGTCGTAAGTTGAAAACTATCACCGTAACCTAGATACTTGTCATTGCTTAGCATTTAGTTCGGAGAAGTCGGATTATAAAATTAAACTGCATTGCTAGAAGTAAGTCGAGCATCGCTTGAAGTATAAAAACTAGCCTTCTTGTTTCGGAATACAATAACAAACCACCGAGGTATTTCGTTATGTAATCCTCGGAAGAAGCACTGATGGTTTATGAACATAATGATTTGCAATATGAAGAAAAAAATAATCTAAGAAATAAAAATTGTAAATTTTTAGTTACTTATACAAGGAAACAAATTTATGAGCAATGAATATCGACATTTTCCAATCCGTTTTCAAATCGGCCTCAAAGAAGGTCTTAATTCAAATGCTCTAGGTGTAAAAGCAATGAAGAATTGTGGTAACATTACAAATGTTTATTTTAAAAAGGTTTTACAAATAATTT
This sequence comes from Rhagonycha fulva, assembly GCA_905340355.1. Classification (NCBI taxonomy): domain Eukaryota; kingdom Metazoa; phylum Arthropoda; class Insecta; order Coleoptera; family Cantharidae; genus Rhagonycha; species Rhagonycha fulva. Next base: position 13,599,401 of record HG996558.1, read on the forward strand.
TTGGTAATAAATAAGTATTTTTTACAACTTTAAAACTTTCAGGACACTATATATCACACCTGCAACTTTGTTCTTGATGAAACGAAGTTTCCTCCGCTTATTCCCAATGGTAGATATAGATTTGATGCACATTTCATGTATTTAAATAATGATATTGCGTTATCCTATACTTTTCTTGAAGTATATACTCCAATGAAATATCCGAAGAAATAAAAACTATTTTACCGTGATGGTGTCATCAGAATAAGATTATTTTTTTGTGTTGCACGTAAAATTTAAATAATAGGAATACCTCCAAAGTCGAAAGCACACTTCAAAATAATAGCCAATTACGAAAGTGTGCTTTCAAGCTTAGAAGGATTTTTTTTAATGTATTTGTTTGTATTTGTTAATAATCATTTCTTCGATTAATTAAAATATTTATATAATTTTTTCAATATATTTGTAAATTAGATTTTAATTTATAGTTGTTTCTCGTTTCGGTGATTTGTTTCTAAATTGGCAGTATCGGAAAGAAAAGTTTTTTTTTATTAAAATTATTTAAATAAATAAAGTTTATAGGGACCGAGCGTATTTGCAACTAGCGCCAGTTTTGGCATGATAATTTGCATAGTAGGCGTAAACATGCCTTTATTAACCATAACAACTTTAAAAAAATTAAACTAATTATTGATTAACAACTTAAAAAAATTAAACTAATCATTGATTAGTTTATTTTTTAAGTTAAAAAAATAAAACCAATCAATTAATAATACTAATATTATGTTTTGTGGCTATGACGTGCATGCCAAAATGTTCAAAGTGTCCGCCGTTAGGCGCCACTTTACGGGAACGAGCGTATTTGCAACTAGCGCCAGTATAATGGCATGATAATTTGCATAGTAGGCGTAAACATGCCTTTATTGATCATAACAACTTTAAAAAAATAAAACTAATTATTGATTAACAACTTAAAAAAATTAAACTAATCATTGATTGATTTATTTTTTAAGTTAAAAAATAAAACCAATCAAATAATAATAGTGTCACATAAAAATGAAAACCCCGTCACTCCGCCTATGTGCGCAGTTTTTCATAAATGTCATGTAGTTTACTGTTTTACCGTTGACCGGGAGGTGAAGTTCACGATTTTGTTTACATTGCCATTTTATTTTATTTTTAAAGATAAACCAAATAATTTCAGTGGAATTTTAAATTTCGTTGAACTATGGCGGGTGTGGAAGTTCAAAAACCTATCGTAAGTACTTTTTCTTATTTTTAACTCGCCTTTTTGGAAAAACTAAAAGGGCGTTGCCGTCCAGGAAGTAACTTGCACTTCTGGAATTCATAAAACTAACGGAATTCGATTTTACTAATTTCAGCTCGAAAACAACCTGCGAAATTTAAAACTATCTGGTCATGTCGGATTCGATAGTTTGCCCGATCAACTGGTCTCCAAGAGCATCCAGAATGGTTTTATTTTTAATATTATGTGTATCGGTAGGTCACTTAACCTTCGGTTTTCAAGTTGAAACAATGTACCGTTTCTTGTTGTTTTAGGTGAAACCGGTCTGGGCAAATCAACTCTCATGGACTCTCTGTTCAACACAAATTTTGAATCCGAACCCAGTTCACATTCCTTACCCACAGTGAAACTCAAAGCTCACACTTACGAACTTCAAGAGAGCAATGTGCGACTTAAGCTGACAATTTGCGACACTGTAGGCTATGGTGATCAAATCAACAAAGAAGACAGTTTTAAAGCCGTGGTCGATTACATCGATACGCAATTTGAGTCGTACTTGCAGGAAGAACTTAAAATTAAGCGTTCGTTATCGGCTTACCACGACACTCGTATTCATGTTTGTTTGTATTTCATATGTCCAACTGGCCACGGTTTGAAATCGATTGACTTGGTTTGCATGAAGAAACTCGACCAGAAGGTGAACATCATTCCAATCATCGCTAAAGCGGACACCATCTCTAAGACGGAATTACAAAAGTTCAAGTCAAAAATAATGGCGGAATTACAAAACAACGATGTTCAAATTTACGAGTTTCCGGTGGACGATGAATCCGTACAGGAAATTAACTCTAACATGAACAGTTCGGTTCCTTTTGCCGTAGTCGGAAGCACGGATTTTTTGCGAGTAGGTAACAAAATGGTGCGTGCACGTCAGTACCCCTGGGGTACCGTACAAGTGGAAAGCGAAACTCACTGCGACTTTGTGAAACTACGAGAAATGCTGATACGCACAAATATGGAAGACATGCGTGAGAAGACGCATGGTCGTCACTATGAATTGTATCGGAAGAAACGACTCGAACAAATGGGATTCAGTGATGTGGATGCCGATAACCGACCGATTAGTTTTCAACAAACATTTGAAAATAAGCGTTGTAACCACTTGCAGGAGTTGCAGCACAAGGAAGATGAAATGAGGCAGATGTTTGTGGTGAGGGTGAAAGAAAAGGAAGCGGAACTAAAGGATGCTGAGAAAGAGGTGAGTTATGTACTAGGAAAGATTTTACTTTCTCTTACCCTTGCATTGTGCGTACCTTTCTTGAATTGAATATAATATCAGTTCTTCTTTGTGAAAGTTATCTTTATAGTTATTTACATCAGGAGAGAACTGTCACATAGAATAGACAGTTGAGACAACAAAATTTTCTCTTGAAGTTTATAATTTTTTGATATTAGCGGTATTCACACTGACGTGTATATGCCCTTGTATTTATCCTAGTAATGCAAAGTAAATTTGTGTATTTGTGTATACGTTGCTAGAATAAATACAACATAATACACGAGCGAGTGTGAATACCACTATTGATGTTTTGCAAACGATTAGATAAAAAAGAAATAGAATATTAAGGTCCCAGATCAATAGGAATAGTTTATAAAATTCAGCAGATGTTTCTAGTTGCTTTATGATATTTTATTTTATCCAACCCTTTTTTTGGCTACTTTTGCTTCGAAGCGCTACCAAGCACTTCTCTTGCGTTTGGGTTGGCGCTTTTACGTCATAACGTTTGAATTCTACATGAACAAACGGTCTCTCGCGGTTTGTAGCATCTATGAGCCTTTCATTGGCTGCCGCTAGTAAGTAAGCCCCGCTCACCTCCAATGCATAGGAACCGGAACGTGGAAATGGTATGAGGCACGTCGACAGTAGCTTTGTTTGTAGTGAATGGCCTCTACTTCATCAAACATGTGAATTAAATTGAACGTTTTAAACTGATTTATCGATGATGGATCCTAATCGGACGTAGTGGCGTTGTCAAAATCAACGTTAGTTTTGACCATGAACATAGAAGTACAGGACTGGTAACTGTTCTTAAATTTGCGTGCGCTTAACTGTAAACCCTCCAAACAGCGTTGCCACAGTTAAAAAATAAAACGTACTTCTTGGAAACTAAAAAGGTACTAAATGATAGTAAAATGTACTAAAGTTAAAATTTTACTGCAGCTATTCGATATACATTTTCTCAAAGCGTAAATACATAAATAAAGGAAACACATTTATTTTTAATTATTTTTTATTAGCATATTTAACAGTTTTATTAATGTATAATATTAAATGTTTCAAAAAAATTTAAATGCCAAGAGTCGTGGGGGGGGGGGAGCAAAGGAAGCAGCTGCCATGCTCCAGGTCAGAGAAAGATTTTGTAAAGAAAATAAACTACACAATACTTAATTTTATCTCATTTTTCAATGAGATATATGTGGAGCAGACTTTCTATATACAGTATGTCCATTTTCTTAAATTTTCAGGAGAGCAGAAATAACTACCACAGGTTTATATGTCAAAAATGTATTGGACATACTGCACTTTGTTTGTCTACATTGGACAAACTGCAGTTTGTTTGTCTTTAAAATCCGAAATTTGTCAACTTATCCATTTCAAAACAAAAAAAGAGTATAAAAAAATAATTTTATTAGTAGAAAAAATTTTACATTCTTTCTTGCGATATTTTGTTTTTTTTTTTTTTGCTTTTTTGATTAACATCGCCCACATGTTCACCTTCCGTAATATTCATTATTTATTAATGCCATTAGGTCTAATGATAACAATAAACCTATTGATAAAGACTTAATATTAGACCGGAGAGCGCACACACGTGAAAAAATGGCTAAATCTACGTATGAAGGACATACTGCTATAAGTTGGTACAACAGCACTGGACATATTGCATTTAGATTGTCTTTGTAATTTTCAACAATTTTTTTACTCTGGATAGACGCTTTTTAGATAGATTACAATGCCATGTATAACTAAAAATTTAAGAAAATGGACAAACTGCATATAGAAGTCTGCTCCTCATATCTATTTGATATGATTTTCAAAAATTGTTTCTATTTTCTAAAATGTCTGGACTCTCCCTCAAAATGTAAAGAAAAGGACGTGAAACCGAGGGGTATGGAATACCCCCCAGCACAAGGAAGTAACGCGAAGGCTTTTCAAAATTGATAACGAACCAAATTTAATTCCAAAGATAACATATTTTTCTTTATGAAACCTGAGCTCCCAGAGACCGCTGTTTTTTGATTGTTTACTTTTAAAAGTACCTTCTATGTCAGAGAATAGTAGTTTATATCACAAGGGCGATAAAGGGGGTCTTTTCATCCGCCGGGCGAAAGTTTATGAGACGAGCCGCGCAGCGGCGAGTGAATAATCGACCGAAGGATGAAAACCCTTATCGCCCGAGTGATATGAACAATTTTTCGTTATTTCAGGAAAAATATCCTACAAAATTCGCGATTTTATATAATAGCTCTAAAATAACAATCGATAGATGGCGTGAAGCTTACAAGTCATTTATCAATGTTTGTCTCTTTGGAGCGAAAAAGGATGATTTTCTTTTGAAATTTCCGAATGACGGACAATTTGGTCTGACGGACAGCATGTTGAAATAACGGACGGTCCGTCGTATTGCGGACGGATGGTCACGTTATGCAATTATTGCAAAAAAATCTCGAATTTTGTCGGATTTTATCTAAATCTATGATTTTGTAAATAAATATAAAGTAACACTTAATTTAATTGCCAATTTTTTAACTAAAGGTGTCGTAATTTCGTTATTTTGGGGATAATATCCCACAAAATTCACGATTTGTTTGCTCTGATATAACTATCGGTAGATGGCGTGAAGATCGCAAGTTGTTTGTCAAGTTATTAACAACATAAACGAAAAACAGGAGTTCACCCGAACGGATGAACCCGTTCGGGCAGGTACCCCAACAAGGACTGTTTTTATAAGTCCTAGGACCTTATAAAGTTAAGTTTTATAGGTCCTAGGACATTATAAAAGTTAGTTTTATGGTCGGGTTGGTCCCCCTTGAGGTGACCTTTTGAGAAAAGACCCCTTTTATAGGTCTCAAAACAGATACATAAAGGGGTCATTTATAACCTGAAATAACGAAAAGATATTTTCTGAAATATCAACTACATAATACTGCATTTTATTTCATTTTTAAGTTTTTTTTTTCTAGGGTGGCCAAACCAATTAGATATCCCAAAATGTAAAGAAATGGGCGTAAAACTGGGGGGTATGGAATACCCTCCAGCATATGGAACTTTAAAAATGACTTGAAAAATTGATAAAACCGCAAATTTAATTCTAGAAAAAGTATTTTTTTTAATGGCTGGGGGGTATTCCATACCCCCCAGACTCCCCGGTTTTCCAATTGTTTACTTTTAAAAATACTCTCCAAATCAGGACAAGATTTTTTCATGACCATAAACTGCATAATACTTCATTTTATCTCATTTTTATTTTTAAAGTGCGATTTTTAGCCCTTAGCTAATTTTCGCCTTAAATTTGTGCGCATTTACTCTACGCCACTTTTGCCACACATTAGTTACTCTGTTGACTTTAATATACAGTTTTTTCGGTTTAATATGGGAAGCCCTGATTGTTGTACCTTGTAGTACTTATTGAGATAATTTGTTTAATTTTGTATAGTACATTTGATATATCATCAATCATCATTAAGCTTTTACATTCTATATAGAATATTGCTTTTCCTTTCTGAGAATTACAAATCCGATTAGCGGGGTGTCAATCAATATCAATTTCACCACAGCTTGTGGATGGCCACTGAAAGGCAGAGCTAAGAAGTTCTGTATAGTTCGCGATTTGAACCCAGAATTTCCGCTCTGTATTCAACCAGCGGTCACATCACTCCATGGCTGTGGCTTCACATTTGATATATAGCCCAGTCAAATTAGATGAAAAATAAGCTCCAGCTCGGAATAATTACCATCGAGCTGAATTTTGGTATACACCTTTATTATGTCATTGTAAACAATATGTGAAAAGTCGAAATCGAAATCATGTGAGCTTCACATGCTTCCTAATAATAATACTGAATAAAATTAAATAAAATAAATAATTTGATTGTAGTACAAATTACTATAAATTGTGGAAATTCTCAATTTGTAGCAATTATTTGTACAAATTATAGTAATTAGTAGTACAATTACTAGTCATTATTTACTACAAAGTTTGCCTACAAAACTTTAATAAAAGATCATTACAAATTTATACTTATCCTTATCCAATTACAAATTGTAGTAGGTACTTTGTGTTAACATAGGAATCGACTGTTGCAACATTCTGAAAAATTTCACTTTGTTTTTGTTGTTGGAAGTGGCGATGGGTTAGTAGTTCCATATCAACTAAGTTTCTACCCGTGCTTCTATGTAGTATATACAGGTTTATCGTAACACGGCAAGATATGGTGTAAAAAGAATTTTCACAGACCGAAGCACCTACGGTGCTTCCATTTTTGATAAAACACCTGCGGTGCTTCGCTACATTGCATCCCGTAGAAATGCACTTACTGAGCTTCATTTCTTCTCTTCCCCATCTGACATTCTTTTCCCTTCCCTTCCAACTGTCCATTTGACGGTAGTTTTGAAATGAACGCCCATGGAATGAAGTCAAATCTTGCTCTTCTACTCTTAATTTTATAATAAATTGTTATTACAACAACATACAGTCATACAAATTACAAAACAATTGAAAAAATGAGTCGGATGTGGTTGTTCGGCCTTCGGCCTCACTGGATGAGAGATGTGGCCATCACATGACTTTACCATACAAAAAACGTAGTTAACGATTTTGGCCGCTCCCTATGATTTGGTACCCATGTGCGAAAATTTTATCGGCTGTCACTCTATACCAAGTCACCTTTCAAGGATCATTCACGATACACTTACAACGGTATGCTCGTGCGCATGCAATATGGCCGCCGGCGATTTGTGTGACGTCAGTCCAGAAGCACGTTCGAAGTAAAATTGCGCTTCTTACACGGCTTCTTATAGATATTATAATTTATAATGCATTTTAAAACGTAAAAAGTTATTTATTTTGCTTAAATATCATAATTTCTTTATAGCCAATTAATAATTATTTTTAATATATAATAATACTTAAAACATTTATTTATAAATAATAATAGCTTTACTAAAAATTAATTGATAATGAATTACTACATTAAGTGCTAATTTTGCACCAAAATTGCGCTTCTTAATAGATATTATAATGGGAATGGATTCAACCATTAAAAAATATATGAAGATATTTTAGGAAGTGTTTTTACAGCTGGACAAATACGAAAACTGAATTCAGGCAATGGAAAACAAATTATTTGGTCTTCAGAAGATATTGCCTCTGCTATTTCACTATGCAGCGTTAGTCCATTTTATTCGATATATAAATTTCATCGAATGATATAATACAGAGCCGTTCCATATTATTAAACTCACAAGATTTTTTTGCCATTAATTTTATAACACTTTTCAATACTCCTTGATTTACGTCAAAATTTGATACCCAATGTCTTAATGTGGACATACCCGGTAAGGAATAATTATGTGCTCGCAGATAACGATATGCCTTTGGACTTACACTTCTTAATGATATAGCAGATGCAACATCGTCTGGGGACCAATGAATTTTTTTGGATTTATTTTTACTTAACAGACTCTTAATTTGGCCCTTTGTAAAAACAGTGGCTAAAGTAATCTCATTATAATGTTGAATTTTATTTTCAGCGATTGTCAACATTTCTTTTAGATTTTGTATTTCATCTTGTGCTCTGAAACCAATATAACAGTTAAGATAAAATAATGTAAATATAGAAAAATAGATGTCGAGGATTAAGAATACTTACTTTTTTTAACTCTAATGCAAGATCATTCCTTTGAACATTATTTGTTTCAGCATTGTTTACTTCCGTACCGTTATTATTGTCAATTAAATCATCAAAAACAACTTCAGGCACGTTATCTTCAGAAAAAGTAGATTCCGAAACATTTTCATTTAACAAATCATTAACTATATCTCTGCGTATTTTTTTTTGCTAAACGATCAGATCTTTCCTCAATTTTCCTTTTATTTTGTATTTTATTATCACCTGGTAGTTTTAAAGTAGGTAACGCATCAGGTTTTAAATGTCGGATGTTCAGAACAAATGCAAGCTAAAAAAGTTAAACAGCTCGGTAAATTTTTAAATACTACATAATATTAATTTAACTTACCATTCTTTAAGTTAATTTTATCCTCACGACGACATGCAACAATCCATTTTTTACAAATGTTTTCAATTTTCGGAAATCCAAAGTATTTGATTTCTGTCCCTTTTGTCTTCCTATTATAATTACCACAACCCGGCATTTTTTAACTTTCACAAACGATTATTAATAATTAAAATACAATGATATTAATCAAAGTACAACAGAACAGCAACGCAAAACTGTTGAATACCAGCCTGATACCAGCGTGACAAACAGAATTATGCTTCAGGAGTGACGTCATGCGCAGTAGTAAACGTATTTGGAACAAATAACGAGCATACCGTTGTAAGTGTATCGTGGGATCATTCCTTTTATAGATAACTCTATGTTATAAATTTTTCTTTCGGTAAGTGGATTTATCTAGACAGTTGCCCATAACATCACTTGCGACATTATTAGGTGTCGCCCTCTACCGACCACAGTACCAAACATACTCATCGCGTCACTAATTTACTCCCAATCTCACGTTCCCGCAGACCGATGGAATATCGTTAATGCGCGACATCATACGATGGTGAATCGAGTCACTTTCCAAAGATCATTCCTGTTATCGATAACTCGATGGCAAGATTTGATGCTATTATTTTTCGGTGAGTGGATTTATCTGGACAGTTGCCCATAACATAACTTGCGACATTATTAGGTGTCGCCCTCTACCGACCACAGTACCAAACATACTCATCGCGTCACTAATTTATCCCAATCTCACGTTTCCGTGGACCGATTTTAACCAAAATCTAATCAAATCTAAGTTTCAATATAAAAGTACTAAATATAAAATTTGGTTGAGAAATTCCTATTAGTTTGGGCGCTAGAGCGCACACAAAATTAAGTGACATACAGACACACAGACATTTCTTGATGTTGGGTCTCTTTCAACTCGTTAGACCTCAAGGAATGTAAATCCGTGAAAATCTGAAAAAAAATTTTTTTTCGATTACATAACTTTCCCATTCGGTATGGTAAAGTAAAAAGAATTAAAGAATATCTAGATAAAGTTGTCTCTTGTCTAGGTTCTATTCAGGGTTGCCAATGAAACAATATTGAAATCGGAGAAGATTTTTTCCCAAGCAGATTATATTTAAAATTTTTGAGGAAAATTTAGCGTGCTTTTTCTTTTGAGAAGTTTTTTTTACAAAGTTCAAAATTCAAATGGCGAGTATATTGTCTCATTCTCATGGTTATATAATAATGAATAATATAAGATAATATCTCACTTTTATGCAATTGACTAAATTTATTGTATATTTTTTTATTAAATCTTCTATTATAGTATGATCATATACATTAGCATTAATATGTTTCATTATTAGAGATTCGTAAATTTTTCGATATTAGGATTATTTAGTAATCTTTGAATCTTCAAGTTCATAAAAGTTGAAAAAGAATTATGCTCGTTATAATTTCGATTACAAAATACTTGTATGCAATTTTAATATTTTGTATATTTCTTTAATTGGAAACATAAGTAACAAGTTACATAGTAATTTATATAATCAGCGGATTTTTCTAAATGATAAGCATGAATTGTTATAATTGAATAACGTCTGTACATTCCCACATTCCTTCTTCAAATAAACTATTCAAGTCTTGTTTTTAAATAATGCTCAAAAAATCGTGGGCCATTACTCTCAAAGTGATTTGTATTGGTTGATCTGTATTGACAATACAATTCTCATACTTTGGGGGGGGGGTAATATCAAATATAATAATAAAATGTTATACAACTGAAGGAAGGTAAAAGTGCAGAGATGGTCATTTGGACCACCAGCTTATCAAATAGTTTCAAAAAATTTTTAAAACAATACAATTAAGACTATTTTGTTTAAAATAATAGTCTGTATTTTGATTTTTGATTCACGTAGTAGGTAAACGAGGGGGGGCAAATACAACATTTTGCACTGGGTTTAGTGCTAAATGGTAACTAAGGAATCTAATAGAATAGATAATGGATGTTAGTATCCAAGAGACGATTTCTATAGCCTAATTACTAGAGCCCGGATTTATAGGCACTAACCCCCTTCAGCCCTACCATAACTCACCAATTGTAAAGGTTTATTACCAATAGAAAACGTTTATTATCGCTAAAGACGTGTTTTACACGTTCTTTAGTGCATATAAATCCGGGCCCTACTAATTACCATTTGGTACCAAGCCTTGTAAAAAATGTAGTTAATTACCCTCCTCCCTAATTTAAAAAACCTTTTTTAAAGTTGCAACAAATAAATTACCGACGTCTTATTTTTACTCTTACAATGTTATAAATCACTTATTTTACGTCAATTTTTGAACACAATGTAAATTAAACTTTTCTTATTTATAAAACAGTTCTATTACCGGTTTAATTTATCATTAAATTGTTGTATATAGGGGAGAGTGTGGAGGGTTCGTACACTTTTCACTCTAAACCTTGTCAAATAAAAACTAATAGCTATTTTTATATGATTTTGATGCTGCTAGATAATCTACCTATCTGGCTTTAATAATATTCTAGTTTGGTGTTGATATAAAAGTATATGGCTAAGCTATGATAGTTAAGAAAAAAATGGAAAACGTACGAAAGTACCCCACTCGTGGGGTAGCTTCGTACAGTGATACTGATAATAATGTCATTTATATGGTTTATTCAGATCAAAATTAACATACATTCAGTCATAAATGCAGTAAATAGTTCTTAAAATTAATAAATAGTAATTAAAAATTTAGCACTTCTCATTAAATTTAATTTACGTAAAAGATCAGTATTTTTTTATAATCAATTCGATTTTTGTCTATTTTTCATTTCATTCATTTTTCATTTTCATTAACGAAATGGTAGTAAGTTAAAACCGCTGTTTTCTTTTTAAATAATTGAATTACGTGAAAATTATTTTAATTTTATTAGGTGCTTCAGTTCTTATATGACTTGTAGCTGTACGAAGGTACCCCCAACCCAGGTGTACGAAAGTACCCCAACCCAGATAATCAGAAAAAAAATTTGATTTAAATATTATCGTTAAAGTTATCCCAACATGAAAGTTTACATAAGACACTAAAACGTCAACTCACTAATGACAACAAGAAACTTTTACAATTTGAGGAAAACTTTTAGGGTCAGTTGTATAAAAGAGGATCATCCTTGACCATGGATCAAGCTTCAATTTAAACCAATAGAAAACTTAAAATAAAATTTTAACTGTACTGATTGGTTTAAATTGGAGTTTGATCCATGGTCAAGGATGATCCTCTTTTATACAACTGGCCCTTAAAGTTAAACGCATTTAAAGATGAATCTATAAATTTACTTATGTGTAGTGAAAACACGCATCGTCTCTTTTCGGCAAAGATGACGGCTGCACTGCCAGCCTTGTGAAGTGGTTTGCCTCCACGTATGATTAGGAGTCACGTACACAAATATGAAAGTGGTAGCTTATTGGATAGTGTCTATATGACTACTGTACGAATCCTCCTTCTGTACGAATCATCCACACTCTCCCCTATTATTTTATTTTAACATAATCATAACAAACTAAAACAGAGTAACACTTATTTATCGCAGCGCCGCCTAGTGGTTTAGCTTGGGGGGTATACGGATAAGCGCATGCCATTTTTGGCGTTTTTAACAAAGGAGTTACCAGTCCTGTACTTCTATGTTCATGGTTTTGACTAACGCTGTACCAATTAATAATATCCTTTTATTAACGTTTATTAACTCTAAAAAATCCGGGATTGAAATTGTCGCTGACTCTTGGTCTATAAGGGCAAAAAATAACGGTTTCAGTTTGTAAAAAAATGAACATTTCCTCTTTTAGTTCTGTACCCTTCAGTTAAATTGAGGGTATAAAAAATCAGGTAGCCACCTAAAGAATAGTTGTGATACTTTTACTTTCTCTCACACAAAATTTTCTTGTAGTTACATGCAAAGTTTGACAAGTTAAAGAAGGAGCACACAGACGAGAAGAAAAAAATCGAAGAAGAGCGCAAGAAGTTGGAAGATGAAGTAATCGAATTTAATCGTAGAAAAGCGCAATACCAACAGATGGGTCACCATACCTTAACCTTAGGTAAAAGTAAAAAGAAGTAAAGTTTTGTAAATTTTTTTATTAAAACCAAAAATTTTATAATTTTTTTTTTATCGATTGTGAGAGATGGAGCGAACGTTAATGTTTCAAATATGGTGTCATTGTATGATTTTAATAATACTAATTTTTTTTATTTTTAATGAACTATGCATGGTGGGTATCGGGTGCGCCAGGCAGGAGAGCAGTTTTACACCGCCAAATAATAAATAGAACTGTGATACTTCTCTTCCAGTTTGTTAGTTTGCCTCCTCCCTTGTAGCAAACCCCAACAAAACTTTGGAATTTATTTTACCCGCCCTGTATACGATGTATTAACCTTTCTAATTCCTACAATTTAATAAATAATTTTTATGTATTCTAAACTGCACTTTCTCCTGGTCTCAATATTTTATTGAAAGTGCTGTAGTACGTGTATTTTTTAGTATAATTGGGCGCCGTCGTTGGTGGTTTCAAATATTTCTCGTTTGCCTAAAAAATATATTACTTAGTTTATTATTTATTTTATTGTTAATTTATTAATCCGTCTCGTCCTACGCTTTTCATTGTGAAATTGTTCGTTTTATAGACTGTAAAGGTTCTTACGTCAAAAATGTGAAAAATTAGGAGTTAGGAGTTGTATTTTTTTATTTTGAAGTAAGAAGTTTTATAATGTGGACAGCAAAATTTAGAAAAAGTGCAAAAATAAAATTTATTTCAAAATTTTGCTTTTTATTTACCTGACAGGGATCAAGACGACTCAAAAAGTGTTCCAATGTGTCCCATCCACCACCAATTCGGACCATCATGTGGCAATTTTTAAGCACCTTAAAAAAAGTGGAATTGCTAAATGAGCAGGTAATTTAACCAGCAGTGTTAAACTGCGGAAATATTTGGTTGAACACTTACACGTACGAAAACGTTCCGTCCCGCAATATTATATTTCGATTTTCCAATTTTTGAAATCTTAAGGTTTCTGTACCTTTTAAACGAACACCTACAATTATACCAGTGCAGCTTTTTAACCGCCTCTTCGACCTTTCTATCCACTTCATCGAAAGGTAAATCGGTTTCATTGGACATTTTCGCCTGAAAATATTCATAAAAGCTAACATTTTTAATGTTTTTTGTCTTTTTAACGCTTTCGTTTCCGTTGACAAGAGGCAACGACGCAAAGCTCGGTTCCAAAATTTCCGGGTTTTCAGAAAACTTTATGGACGACTTTTTTGGTTCTATTGTGGGACTGAAAATTCAGTTTAGTTTTTGCACTACTTAAAGCACTCAAATTTTTTCACCTTGGTGTGCGTACTCGGTCACACTCATAACTAGTCGGAAGAGATTGAAATTGCCAGCTTAACTGTGAATCGACTTCCGAATCCATAAGTTTTATCTCTTCTTGTTCGATGCCTTTCTCCAACTGGATTAATTTTGGAGGTTCTACCCCATAGTAACCTGCTAGGCGCGCAACTTCCATCAGGCAGATAATGACATTGCGGTGGTGAGTATGAAGAACTAAAAGTTTGTATTGTGAACGGATTATTCAAAAATTAACGCTTTACCTAAATCATCGCTTTCGAACAGCAAATTTTGATGAATTCCTAAAGACCGGCAAAATTTCAAGAAATTCTCCATGTTATCTCGAGAAAAGAAACTGCCGGGCATTGCATTCTCAAAACACTTCGTTGCAATCTTGGGAAGGTGCTAAAAAAATTTATAAAAACCAAATTTTCACGTAAAAAACTTACTTTCTTAGTAAGTCCTATTGAAACTGCATGTTTTGCTCTCGCAACTATGATTTTCCCAAGATGACAAAGTACTGATCCATTTTCTAACCCTTGGAAAATGTTATCTCCAGTCAGATAACGAAATTCTAAAAAAAATGAGAAAGTTTTAAAATATTGAAGTTAATTTTCGTGATAAACAAAAACAGTAAAATTTTGTGATTTTGGCGCCAAATTTTTTAAAAATTAAGCGAGGGTATTTTTTCGATATGAACATAATTTTTATTTACGTACCTGGTACCTCATACCATTTTCATATTGATTACAGTAATAATTTGTTCTGATAACACGCGATAGACAATTTTGTCAAAAATAACAATTTTGTGGCAGTTTATTATCATACAATTATTGGGAAAAAAACTTACATAGTAAAAAAGATCAATTAACGTAAAAACTTTTATAAAAAAATTAAAAGAACATTATAATTTACTGATTTTTCGTTACATTTACGTATTTAAAATTTTAAAAAATTACCAAGAGTTCTATTTATCCATTCGGCTAAATCTTGCTTCAAAGAGTCCAATTGATTATTTTGCGCACTCAAAATTTTTCCTGTATATTCTTCTACGTAGTTTTCGTCGATGTTTGGAATTTTGTACAACTTGGAAGTTACACCCCACACATTTTTACTACTATTATTTTTCATTATCTCAAACGTGCAAATTAATTAAACATTCGTCATCAGTTGATTTGAAAAAATAATTGGAACCGATTTAATTCAGCAAATTTTCACATTAGAACATTTTGAGAGATAAAGATGTTTTAAGCATTAGGTCGAGAGCGTCTGACAATTTATTATGATTTCGAATCACGAAAGCTAACAAACATTTGTTAGGGTTTCGATTTTAAATTCGTGCCTGGCTGTAAATCTACGCTTTTATTGGGAGTATAAGTTATGATCAAATTATTTGTTTTTAAACTAAATATCTCTATACATGCTTAATTGTGCCGTTTCCTTCCGGGATAGGTAAACCTCTTCGCATAGTCCAAAAACGTAGCTCTTTTTTTTTCTTAAATTATGTAAGATTTTCAAGATAAACGACAGTACAGTTTAAATGAAAAAGTTAAAATTTCGAAGGGGTGAGTTCGACAAACCGACATCGCATTTTACAAATTTTTTAATGAAATTATGGTAGATGAGAGTGTAAATATCAAATAATATAAACTTAAAAATTTGAAAATCGTTTAAAATTGAGGTCAAAAAGCATCAAGATAATATGCGAAAATGGTATTGGCTATTGTCGTTACAGAGCTCTGCCCACAAGCCCTTCCTTGTATCACATATTTTGTTTTATTTTTACGCAATTAATATTTTTCAATTAAACAAAAGAAATAGAAAGAAATGTCGGCCCATTATGGGGTTTGCGTTGTTATACGCGGAATAAAACAGAGTTTTTTTTTGAAATAAAAAAATCAAAAGTGTCGAAATTTGAAAAATCAATGATTTTCTCCGAAAAAATGAAAAATTTTGTAGAATCCAAATTTGAATATTTTTTTTGTATTTTTTCCTGAAAAGTACGTTTAAAGACAAACAAAAACAAAAAAAAACGTCCCGATTAGTCAATTTTTGAAATAGTTACGATCGTTTGAAGAAAAAAAACATCAGTTTTTCTAAAAATTTGTAACTTTTTTTGGGTTGAGTAAAAAATTTTGAAAAAATTCACAGAACTGTTGTTAGTGAGATAGTATAATATGTAAAAATTTCAGGAAAATCAAAAGGGGTCGGGTTCAAAAGTGGTCGATTTGGTGTGGAATGCCCCACATATAGAATATCTAATATGAAAATTTGCTGTAGTAATATGTAATATTGTAATAACTAATAACCTTAAATTCCTACGCCCGCTCACTTGTTAAAAATATCCTTGAAGGACAGGGAAAAAGGAACATCACAGTAATAAAATCCAAAAATACCTAAGCTTTGCCGTTTCAAATTTATCCATATTCATGAATCTATCTTCTATATATATAAAAATCAATGCAACTTTTCTTTGTAATTTTATAACTCAAGAACGGGCTCACTAATCCAAACCAAATTTTTAGTGTTTGTTCAGACTATTTAGTAGATGGTTTCTGTGAAGTTTGCACAAAATCGGTCAAGCGGTTCTTTATTTATCACATTTTTTGTGATGAATTTCAATGAATTTAACTAATTTCACAGATGGCGTTCGCAAGCAACCTACCGTAAATCCTATATGACATGCATACCTCCATACTGTGTTCGGTAGAGGGCGATACCTACATATGTTGTCAGTTATGTTAGGTTCAACTGCCTGCATAAATCCACTCACCAATAAGAAAAAATCATCGAATGAAACCTTCGATCACTTTTTGAATTGTTGGCATCGAGAATATGTCCCCGGAGTGTGTTAAGCAGGGCCAACACATGGGTCGCTTTGGCGATAGCATACTTTGTCACAACTTTTTTTGGTGCAAATGCAGTTTGACGCAGACCCAATTCGGTGCGAGTACGGTTCGGCATTTGCCCATTTCGGTACAATAGTAAATCGGCGCAGAAAACTTTAGCGTACATATTACTATGGTACTCTTTGGAACTCAGTTCAATAAAAGTCCCCCCCCCCCAAAAAAAATCAAAAAAGTAATAATAATTAAAAAGCGCATTTTCATATTTTGGTTTTTCTAAAATTCTGCTGAAAATCGGTCAAGCGGTTCGTTATTTATCACAATTTTTGTAACTCAATTCAATGAATTTTACTAATTTCATAGATGGCGTTCGCGACCAACCTACCGTAAATCCTATATGACATGCATACCTCCATACTGTGTTCGGTAGAGGGCGATACCTACATATGTTGTCAGTTATGTTATGTTCCACTGCCTGCATAAATCCATTCACCAACAACAAAAAATCATCGAATGAAACCTTCGATCACCTTTTTGAATTGTTGGCATCGAGAATATGTCCCCGGAGTGTGTTAAGCAGGGCCAACACATGGGTCGCTTTGGCGAGAGCATACTTCGGCAAAACTTTTTTGTTCATTCACCAACAAGAAAAAATCAACGTCAGGTTTCTAATCAGACAACGGAGATAAGCGGGCTATCGCCCGCATCTGCTCCGCAGATGCCAAGTGTCAGCTACAGCTACAAGAAAAAGTCATCGAATGAAACCTTCGATCAGTTTTTGAATTGTTGGCATCGAGAATATGTCCCCTCAATGTGTTAAGCAGGGGCAACACATGGGTCGCTTCGGCAAGAGCAGACTTCGGCAAAATTTTTTTGGTGACGCAGACCCAATTCGGTGCGAGTACAGTTTGGCATATGCCCATTTCGGTACAATAGTAAATCTTTGGAACTCAGCTTAATAAAAGTCGCCCCCCCCCCAACAAGTCAAAAAAGTAATAATAATTAAAAACTATTCATTCATTGACAATATATCCGCAGAATGTTTCTATATACTTTTTATTCCTAAAAATTTACAAAAATTTTACTATGGTACTCTTTGAAACTCGGTTCAATAAAAGACTCCCCCCCCCCAAAAAGTCTTAATAAAGTAATTATAATTAAAAACTGACAATATATGCGCAGAGTGTTTTTATTTACTTTTTACTTTTATTCCTACAAATTTACAAAAAAAAGCGCAGAACACTTTAGCGTAGATATTATGGTAGTCTTTGGAACTCAGTTCAATAAAACTTTGCCCCCACCACCCGAAAAGTCTTAATAAAGTTATAAATTACAATTATAAAAAACAATTCATTCATTGGATTTTACACAAAATTTTCATGTAGTACATGGTAACTAACCAATGAAAAACCATTTATACATGTACTACCTGACCCGCATGTTGCTCGGAGCAAATAACATTCGCGCATGTTGCTCGGAGCAAATTTATGTGTACTGTGCGCAAAAATATATATACCTACTTAATAATATATATGCACACATACGTAGTTTTCGTCACAAATAAATGGACAACTTTCTTTTGTGTTTCAGTGGGGAAACCTTGCATAGGCGCCCCCCACTCAGAGGGGGGGGGTGCCACATTCTTACTGACCTATCCTATCCTACTAACCAATGAAAAACGTCTGATTGCTACTAATACGCTCCTTTTATTGGTTACTAAAAATTTTGATCTAAATTTGGGTGTTTTTCATTCGGCTAGAAAGTTAACACATTTATCGATTCTCAGGCGAAACGAAGTTCGCCGGGTCAGCTAGTCATAATATATTCACCACAAGCATATTCTAAAAAAGCAAAGTTCAACAAATAACCTAACCTCAACAGTTTTGAAACTGAGATCTTTAAGTCCACGGATCTGCCTGGAATGTTTTTAGTTTAAAATTTCGTTAATTAATGAAATGAAATGTAAAATAAAATATTTAGTTTAATGCTGTCAGTTGCACAAATAATCGGAAACTACGGTAGGCTCTGCCCTTGCTTTAGGTATTACGTCGAGCAAATGTACCGTCAACAGAATGCAGCAACCGGGGCAATTCAAATGTGATATACCGAAGTTTTTCAATCGATTATTGCCTAAACTAATTCATGTTTGGCATTCATTGTCATCTTCAACGTTTAATTTTAAAGTTATCTATCAAATTCCTAAGTCATTTTGAGATATAAAAATTTTACCAGAAAAATTTACAAAACTTAGCAAAGTTTTCTTATTTTTATTCTCCAAATAATATCAATTTATTGCTTTTATATAGTTAAAATTGACAAAGTTTTTAGATCTAACTTTATGAGTCTGATATAAAAAATATGTAATTACAATTTGAAAATTCTTGAAAAATAAACAAAATTATAAAATAAGTTAAAAGTAGCCCCTTTTCCGGTTTTAGACTCGTACGTAAATTAACCATTAAAATTTTTCAGATATTTTACAAAAATTTATATTTTTTAGTTGTTGAGCTTCAACAAAAAGTCCTCAGTTACTCCCAGTGTCGCAAAAACAAACGTAAATTTTTTTTCTTTAATAGTAGTATCTTTTAATAATATCATCTCAAAGCTGGAGATAAAGACTAGTCGCCTTTTCTGAAAATAAATTTTATGTTTTGTTAAAATCGATTTAATAAACTTAAAAATATCAATTTATTATTAAATATGCTCTTTCATGTATGAATCATATTTATAATCCACGTACAACTTTTCTCTTACAATTAACGTCACTTGATGGTGTGATGACGTGGAACATTCCAATTAGTCGATTTGAAGTACCCTGTACATAGTTAGCAAAGACACAAACCACTTGTTGGTTGACTTTCAAGTGATTAATAATTTATTCTGTGATAATTACTCATCGTATCGTTAACTGTTTAATTTGTGCGGTGTTTATTACCACGGGATTTTTGTTATCATAAAAAGGCAGCAAAAAATGTCGTTCAGCACACAAATGCCCAACAGGGAATTTTTATGGGACATCTTCTCCAGGTAAATGTTACCTTAAACTTGACCTTTCTCAATTTTCACGGTTTTAAAATTTTCAGAGTCGACAAAGATAGGAGTGGATATATTTCTTCCGAAGAATTACAAGTTGCGCTATCTAATGGAACGTGGAGCCCCTTCAACCCTGAAACTGTGAGGTTAATGATTGGAATGTTTGATAAACAAAACCGTGGAACTGTAAATTTTGAAGATTTTGGGGCTCTTTGGAAGTATGTTACCGATTGGCAGGGTTGTTTTCGTTCGTTTGATCGCGACAGTTCTGGGAACATCGATAAGAATGAGTTGAAAACGGCTCTCACTGCTTTTGGTTACCGCTTGAATGATCACATCGTGGATACACTGGTGAAGAAGTTTGATCGCCACGGTCGTGGTACGGTTTTATTCGACGATTTTATACAGTGCTGTATTATTTTATATGTAAGTTAGATCTTGTTTTTTTTTGTATATCGTATGATTATTATAACTTTAAATTACTTTTCAGACTTTAACATCGGCCTTCAGACAATACGATACAGATCAGGATGGAGTTATAACAATTCATTACGAACAATTCTTAAGTATGGTTATAAGTTTAAAAATTTAACGACATTGTTCTTCCTAATATATCACTACATAATATAATCAAAATGTACGTTTAACTTTTACATATTTTTGTAATAGTAGTTTGTTGTCATTCCATGTTATAGTTTGTATTAATTTAATATTAAATTGCTCTCATGCTTCATTGTAATTTTTGTACCCAAATCATTTTGAAGGGGCAATAATTGGGGCAATTATTGGAATAAATATTCCAATAAATATTGGAATAAATAATTAATAATTGGTATCTATGGCATATTGATTTAATGATTTTCACAAAATTCATAAAAGTGCCAATATCTTGAAAATTTAAGATTTTTTACTAAGGTCATATTCTGATATTTTGGTCATTCATGAGCTGGTCTATCAACTCTCCAAGGGATGACGTTGAGTTTTGGGACACCCTGTATAGTCAAATTCAATAATATTGGTTTCCATGAGTACAAAAATTTTGATTTAATAACAAATCTTCATGGAAAATACAAAACCTTCAGAATGGCAGTATGCCAAAACAGGAAAACACAAAAAAGACTCCAGAAATTCAAACTAGCAATTTAAAACAAAAGAAAATGACTGATTTGATTATACAACAATCGCTTAGTATACGATCCAAAAATTATAATAATGTAAAATTCGATCCAAAAATTCCCTAACTTTTATTAATCATTATACCAAATGTACAGAACATCGGTCCTTTTATTACGGGACGTTTATGCAGATCGTTTCTTATTTGGCCCACAATAAAAGGTTGCGTACGTATAGAATAGCTCTGTATATAAATTAAGACATAAGAGGGCGCCACTTTGGTAATTACTCTGCTTAAGATGGTAAAAAGAAGGGCAATAACGTAGAACTATCTTTACTCATACGCTATTACTAAATAAAATACGTTGTTTCGGCTTTTCCAGTTAGATGATCTTCACAAAAAGAGTTAAATCGGAAAACAAACATAAAACTGTGCGGCCGTAGGTCGCACCTAATAAAAACACAATCTAAAAGACACAACTTCATGTAAAGTATATAAATAATAAGTATATGTGTTACATTTTAATAAGCTTACATTGGATTATTCTGATACAGGCCCGTATCCAAGTGGAGGCACGTACCCCCCCCCCGAAATGTTAAAAAAAAACTATTTTTTGAAAATGAAAGAAAATCTATATATAAAAAATGAATCCCTATTTCCGTTGGTCATCGCATCACGCGTGAACGGCTGGACCGATTTTCCTAATTCTTTGTTTGTTGTGTTTGTTATTGTCAGGAGAAAGAAAAAATTAAAAAAATCGAGCAAAAAGATACAAAATTGTAAAAAAATGTATTCAACAATTTTATACTTTCAATAGATGGCTTTCACGACGGACCCAACTTAAATCCTATATGACACGATAAATATCTCTTAATTCATTTTTCCTGCTCCCGATCACGTAAGTGTGTCTTATGTGCGTGGCTAGACTCGACGTAAATTGTTCATTGCGTTTGATTACTAGTTACCGTTGGCGACGGAACTTAATAGTGTCACTTATTTTCATAGGAAAATAATAAACGATTGACATACAGATTTAATTTATATTTGTTTGTCTTTTCTAAGGAACGGACAGGCAAAGCAAACTTATAAATTAAAAATAATGAAATTAAACTTCAAATTAAATATTTGACGTTCCATGTCAAATTGTAATATTATAGAAAAATATTGTCCGGTGCTCCGCGGAAGCAGGAAAAATTTAATAAGCAACACGGAACGTAAGGCTTATTAGTGATGGGTAGTTCGCGAACGAACTAATAAGAAGAACGATTCTTTTACACGAACTAAATGAATTAGTTCGTCAAATCAAAGTGAACTAGTTCAAAACGAACGAGATGCGAACGACAACGAGTATCTACGAACTATTTTAAGACAGTTCGTTTAATGAGTCTCGATTGGTTTCGATCTAATATCGTTCAGATCTCTTTCTCGCCAACATAACATCCACCAATGTTCAGTTCGTTCACTTACACTCTACACACTCTAGTTATCGTTCACCTCACCGTTCGTTCAATGAGTCTCATATCGTTCATATCTCTTTCTCTACAACATATCATCTACCACCGTTCAGTTCGTTCACATTTAGTTCGCGAATGAATTAAACAAAAGAACGATAACCGTACTCTAGTTATAGTTCACCGCGCACCGTTCGTTTAATGAGTCTCGGTCGATCTCTGTCTCAAATCGTTCAGATCTCATTCTCACCAACATAACTACCAACAGATCACCAGTTTGTTCGTTCAGTTTTAGTTCGCGAACGAACTAGAAAAATGAACGATTCTTTTTGGTAAACGAGATCGAACGAACTAGTTCGTTCAAGTGAACGAATATTCAGGTGCATGTCCTCAGCCCCCCCCCCAATTCGAATTTTGACTCCAAAATAGTCTAAATCGTTTGTGCTTCGTTTGTACCTGTTTGTGCAAACATTATTTTCGTTTGTACCCAAATAGTTTTTGAGAAATTTCAAAATTTTGGGGGGGGGGGCTGGAGACATGCTAGCCCCCCCATGTCGAATTTTAACTCCAAAATAGTCTAAATCGTTTGTGCTTTGTTTGTACCTGTTTGTGCAAACATTATTTTCGTTTGTACCCAAATAGTTTTCGAGAAATTTCAAAATTTCGCTGGGGGGGCTGGAGACTTGCTTTTTTAAATTTCGAATTTTGGATTAAAAATAGTCTAGAAAGTTTGTAATTCGCTGGAGATTGTTTGTGCAAGTTTTATTTTCGTTTGTACCCAAATAGTTTTTGAGATTTTTAAGAAAAACAATGAAACTGACGCGCATGAGTGGATTAACGAGATTCTTGGTAAAACTTACAGGATCACGTTCAAAATATTTTTTATCGTTTGTACTTTATTTGTGCTTGTTTGTGCAAGTTTTATTTTTGTTTGTACCCAAATAGTTTTTGAGATTTTCAAGAAAAACATCAAAGAAACTGACGCGCATGAGTGGATTAACGAGATTCGTAGCACGGGGAAACACATGGAACACGTAGAGAGCGGATTTATATGTAACAACAGACCCGTCTTAAGGTATAGACTAATGTAAATCACCAATAGAAAACGATTATTAGCGCTAATAAGAGTTTTATATTGATGATAGACTTTGTTTGACCAATTACTTAAGAGGTGTTACCCTTAGACGGGTCTGTTATTACATATAAATCCGCTCTCTACACATAAGATATGAAGCAACAGTTGATTAAAAACTTAAGAAGGGAAGGATGTAATGTGTTGAATACAAAGTTATCTCTGGATTAAAGGATTATTATTTTATATTGGTAACAAATTGATATTATTTCGTATTGGTAAAATAATTTGTAAAATACTATATAAACAAAACTATTTAAAAAAATAAAAAAGTACAACAGACATTACATTTAGTATCCTTTATTATTCACGTATTCATTAAATCAAAGAATCATGCCTAGACCGTCAGAAATTAATTTTGAATTGTTGCTTGAAATTCTTCAGAAATTCAATTTTTTTTTTTATTTTTTGTAATAAAAAATTAGTTTGAAAAAAGTTTGGTGTGTATATTTACTGTTAATCATGCAAATCACCTTGAACATAGCATAATGATCTACATTTCATAGGTGGTGTGCATTTAAAAATAACAACAAAAAATTGTGTATCATTTATTTTAATTTTTAATGGTGAATAATAGTCCATATTCAATAAATCTGAGAATCTTTGCAAGTGCAATTTAACTTTAAATCCAAAATTCAAAATTTTAAAAACTTCTGTGTTTTCCCGTGCTAAGAATCTCGTTAATCCACTCATGCGCGTCAGCATCCTTAATGTTTTTCTTGAAAATCTCAAAAACTGTTTGGTTACAAAGAAAAATGAAACTTGCACAAACGAAGTACAAACGTTCTAGACTATTTTAAATCCAAAATTCAAAATTTAAAAAAACATGTCTCCAGCACTCCCCAGCGAAATTTTGAAAGTTCTCGAAAACTATTTGGGTACAAACAAAAATAAAACTTGCACAAACACAAACGATAGAGAATATTTTGAACGTGATTCTGTAAGTTTTAACCAGAATCTCGTTAATCCACTCATGCGCGTCAGTTTCTTTGATGTTTTTCTTGAAAATCTCAAAAACTATTTGGGTACAAACAAAAATGAAACTTGCACAATCAAGTACAAACCAAACACAGACGTTTTAGACTATTTTTGTATCAGGAATTGGAAATTTTAAAGAAATTTTGTTTTACCACGTGTTACCTAGAATCTCCAAAATCTCAAAAACTATTTGGGTACAAACGAAAATAAAATTTGCACAAACAAGCACAAACGTTTTACAAACGTTCTAGACCATTTTGAATCCAAAATTCGAAATTTTAAAAAATTCTATGTGTTTCCCCGTGCTAAAAGAATCTCGTTAAGCCATTCCTGCGCGTCAGTTTTTATGATGTTTTTCTTAAAAATCTCAAAAACTATTTGGGTACAAACGAAAATAAAACTTGCACAAACAAGCACAAACAAAGTACAAACGATAGAAAATATTTTGAACGTGATCCTGTAAGTTTTACCAAGAATCTCGTTAATCCACTCATGCGCGTCAGTTTCTTTGTTTTTCTTAAAAATCTTAAAAACTATTTGGGTACAAACAAAAATAACACTTGCACAAACAATCTCAAGCAAATTACAAACTTTCTAGACTATTTTGAATCCAAAATTCGAAATGTAAAAAAGCATGTCTCCAGCTCCCACCAGCGAAATTTTGAAATTTCTAGAAAACTATTTGGGTACAGATCGATAGAACTTTTAGTTTTAGTTGCTATATATAGACTTAACAATTATACTGCAACCTCCCCCTAGAGAGCTATCGGGGACGTTGGGTACTACGTCCAAGAGCCGCTGAGGTAGCCAGCATACCTATTCCCTTCAAGGGCTGCAAGACCCAAGAAGGGACCTGTAGGTGTCAAGGTTCCCCGACAGACAGGCCGAGTGCTGATCGTTGCTACATTTCCCAAGAACCACCACCCACTGCGAATCCTACTCAGTGAGCAAGCTCACAAAGACGGGGGGGTTAAGCACGCTCGCGTGAGAATTAACCCCGGGCTCCCGTCTTCCCGCAGACGGTTATTTATTCGAATCCTCCTGTAAATCGTGGAGTTTAACTGATTCAGGGACGTCACGTTAACGCCCTTTAGAGATTTACTTGCAATCTCAAAGTTCAAGCCGAGGCTTCGGAGTCCACCGAAGTCAGCAACCTTCCGCGCTGCCCAGGTCTCCCTGTAGCAAGTTAAGATTGTGACTCCTTAGTTATCCGTTTGGTTTCCGTCGAGAGATGAGTTTTCAAGCCCATACTGCGCTACTACTGTAAGGGTTGAATAGGTTCATCCCCTCTGTTCACCAGAAAGAAAGGTTTCCTTCGGGTCCCAAGTCACCCCATCGCGTAATACTAGTATTGCGCGGTGCCAACTTTTTCGTCCCCTCCGTTCACCAATGGTTCCCTTTGGGTCCCAAGTCTCGCCATCGCGAAATATAGATATTTCACGAGGGGACTTTTCGGATTTCCTCCGTTCACCTGGCAGGTTCCCTTTGAGGGAGAGGTTACCTCCGTACAGTGCAAGCACTGCCCGGGTTAAACTTCCACATCCCCTCCGTTCACCAGAGACGGTTCCCTTTGGGTCCCAAGTCTCGCCATCGCGGAATATAAATATTCCATGAGGGGACTCTTCGGATTCCCTCCGTTCACCAGAGAAAAGGTTCCCGTTGAGGGAGAGGTTACCTCCGTGCAGTGCAAGCACTGCCCGGGTTAAACTTCCACATCCTCTTCGTACTATTTGGGTACAAACGAAAATAATGTTTGCACAAACAGGTACAAACGAAGCACAAACGATTTAGACTATTTTGGAGTCAAAATTCGAATTGGGGGGGGGGGACATGCACCTCGAATATTCCCATCTCTAAGGCTTATCACTTTCGGAAGGTGATTTAAGCCTCGGCTCGGCCTCGCCTTAAATTCACCTTTCTTGAATAATAACGTCCTTACGTTCCTTGTAACTTAAATAACTATTAAGTATTCTTAGTAAAAAACTGAATGTCATTCCGAAAAAAAGTTAAATCATTAATCGATTCTGAGGCGAAACGAAGTTCGCCGGGTTAGCTAGTTTGTTTATAATAATAAAAATTCTCGAAAGAGGAACTACCGAAAATTTTACTTTTTACAAGTGCCCCCCCCCCTTGCCCCCCGAAATGAATTTCTAAAATTTCTAAATTTATATACCTATATAAACTAGCTGAACCCGGCCACGCGTTGCTGTGGCTCAGTCTGATATTAATTATTATTAGGGAAATAAATAAAGGTATTGTAGCAAACATAGATTTACCAAGAGATAGCTGAACCCGGCCACGCGTTGCTGTGGCTCAGTCTGATTTTAATTATTATTAGGGAAATAAATAAAGGTATTGTAGCAAACATAGATTTACCAAGAGATAAAAAACATTTAAATTAATACTCTCTTTTGAGTTGCTGTGGTATGAAAGAAAATATTTTACACCACTCGGTGCGGTTTGTGCGCCTCGGCTTCGCTACGCTCTCCTCGTCTTCCAAAACTTCGCCCTCGGGTGTAAAATCTCGTTTTACGTCCTTGTGACAAAAACTACGTATGTGTGCATATATATTATTTAATATATATATTTTTGTGCACAGTACACATAAATTTGCTCCGAGCAACATGCGCGAGCGTTATTTGCTCCAAGCAACATGCGGGTCAGGTAGTACATGTATAAATGGTTTTTCATTGGTTAGTTACCATGTACTACATGAAAATTTTGTGTAAAATCCAATGAATGGATTGTTTTTAATAATTATAACTTTATTAAGACATTTTGGGTGGTGGAGGGGGGGGGCAAAGTTTTATTGAACCAAGTTCCAAAGACTATCATAATATCTACGCTAAAGTGTTCTGCGGTTTTTTTTGTAAATTTGTAGGAATATATTGTATATATATATCGTCAGTTTTTAATTATTATTACTTTATTAAGACTTTTTTTTGGGGGAGGGGGAGACTTTTATTGAACCGAGTTGCAAAGAGTACCATAGTAATATGTACGCTAAAGTTTTCTGCGCCGATTTACTATTACACCGAACTGTACTCGTTTCAAATCGGGTCTGCGTCAAACAGTACTTGCGCCAAAAAAATTTTGCCGAATTGTGCTCTCGCCGAACCGAGGTATGTGTTGCCCCTGCCAAACAAATTTTAAGGACACATTCTCGATGCCAGCAATTCAAAAACTGATCGAAGGTTTAATTCGATGATTTTTTTTTGGTGACTTAGCTTTATGCTGACAATTGCACATAACATAATTTACAACATATGTAGGTATCGCCCTCTACTGAACACAGTACGAAACACAGGGCATTTTTTTCTTGATACATTTTTTTTGTAAATTTTTAGGAATAAAAAGTATATAGAAACATTCTGCGTATATATTGTCAATGAATGGATAGTTTTTATTAATTATTAAAAGCTTTTATTTAACTTGAGAAGACCGTTGTCCGTCGTCCGTGTGGGTCGACCGCTTTGAGGCCATTTTTAACCAACTTTCCGACGTCCTAGAGATCTGAAATTTGGTACACAGCTTTCACCTGCAGAGCATTTTCATATTTTAATTTTGTTTTTCTAAAATTCTGAAAAATAAGCGAAAAATCGGGAAAAAACTGAAAACCATTAAGCGCATGCGTCGATGCGCATTGGACAATTTTATCATACAGGGTGGAAAGTAACTTAAAATTCTAAATCTCATTTTTAAGGACCGCATTCAGGATAAAGTTTTTCGTCGTAATGATTTATACAGGGTGAAGTATCAAACATCTAAAACACATAAATAAAGAAATCTGATAGGATGAACCTATATTTGTTAAAATACATAAGCTGTATTTGAAAAGATATGACTAAAAAATTAGAAAATAAAAAATTAAAAATTTTAAAAAAAAACCTTTTATTTAAAATTACAAAAGTGCACTAAAAAGTAGAAAATAATTTTAATAAAAACAAACAAAGCTTCGTGAAAACATCAATATAAAAGCGTGGGGTTATGAATTTTGTACACCAATAGTTAGCCTGCTTATCCACCTATAAACAGCCCCACGCTTTTATATTGATGTTTTCACGAAGCTTTGTTTGCTTTTATTAAAATTATTTTCTACTTTTTAGTGCACTTTTGTAATTTTAAATAAAAGGTTTTTTTTAAAAATTTTTAATTTAATATTTTATTATTACTTTTTTGTATTTTGACTTTTTTTTTGGGGGGAGGGGGGACTTTTATGGAACAGTCTATTGTATTTGATTGAACAGAGTTTCAAAAAGTACCATAGTAATATGTACGCTAAAGTTTTCTGTGCCGATTTACTTTTGCACCGAAATGGGCATATGCCGAACTGTACTCGCACCGAATTGGGTCTGCGTCAAACTGTACTTGCGCCAAAAAATGTTTTGCCGAAGTATGCTCTCGCCGAACCGACCCATGTGTTGCCCCTGCTAAACACATTCCGAGGACACATTCTCGATGCCAACAATTCAAAAACTGATCGAAGGTTTCATTCGATGATTTTTTCTTGTAGCTGAATGGATTTATGCGGACAGTTGCACATAACATAACTTACAATATATGTAGGTATCGCCCTCTACCGAACACAGAACTTCATAAATGGTTTTTTTTGTACATTTTTAGAAATAAAAAGTATATAAAAACACTCTTCTATTCAAATGCAACGTTGTGTGAAAATTTGAAGTAAATCCATCGAGTACTTTTTGAGTTTTGACGACACAAACATACGGTCTCTGCATTTTTATATATATAGATTTATAAATATTTCTAAAATTACAATTAAAGAGAGAATACAAAATGACCTCTTAAAAAGGTCCGAGGTCCCTTAAGAAAGGGTAA
Source organism: Rhagonycha fulva (assembly GCA_905340355.1). Classification (NCBI taxonomy): domain Eukaryota; kingdom Metazoa; phylum Arthropoda; class Insecta; order Coleoptera; family Cantharidae; genus Rhagonycha; species Rhagonycha fulva. The sequence continues at coordinate 13,628,688 of HG996558.1, forward strand.
TTCAAAAAACTCAAAAAAAAAATTCAAAAAAAAAAAAAAAGGTCGGAAAATATTCTAAAATATTAGGTCTGTTTGGTACCACAGTCCTAGTGCTACACTACTACAAATTGATTGATGTAAAAAGTGAGTTGGTAATTGTACCACCAATCAATTTGTAGTAGTGTAGTTAGTGTAGCACTAGGACTGTAGTACCAAACAAATCTATTATACATATAAACAAAAGCCGTACTCTTTTTGTACCAAATATAATTGGTCACCTTTGCACCAAATTTCGGTAGTAAAGTTTGTCACAACGCCACTTGATCCTTTTAAAACAAAAATGTAGCTAACTTCGGATATTTAACCCACAGTTAGAAAGCAATGGGTTGCGCACTGTATCTAGTGTACTTATTACGAGAAGCTCTTAATGTCCTCAGTGACACTATCTGCAAAAGATGGAAATTTGAGCGTCAGTTGATAATAAGAAACCTTATCAGTTATCACCAACAAAAAGATTTTTTAGTTGGCAGCCAAAAGATATTAAATACAAATGTGTAAAATCACTTACGTAAACTCGAGAAGACTTTCAAACCAAGCTACCATAACAAATCCGATCAGTCAATCGATCCAAAAAAAAGAATTCACTCTCGAACTTTACAACCTCACTTCCACTTGTTCGATCTCGATCTCCCCCTGCTCTCAACCTCCTTTTCAAAATTCCCTAAAAAGATTCCATGGTTGCATACTTTCAGGCGCAGAATATTCTTAAAAATTTAATTTAATAATAAATAGCACCCGAAAGCATACAGGGTGTTACACCTTATATTAGTAAATTTTCCCAAGAAGTGCGGTGTGCGGCCCGCCCAATCCCCACATGAAACATTTGGCCCTCTAACAAGAAAAAGTTGCTGATCCTTGAATTAGGAAATAAAGTTAAAAAAAGTCATTAAAAAAACCATTTTTGGTGTAAGGAGGAGGCGGCGAGCTTTTTCTTGATTCTGTGTGTGGTGGTGCATTGCCGTTCTTAGTTGGTGGAGCGATTTGTCTGGTTAATTCCGATAACGAACGAGACTCTGGCCTACTAAATAGGCGATTTCAACATCTCGAAAGCCCGCCGGCCGACGTTCGTACGTAGCGCCGTGCGCGGTTTTTTACTGTCGACGCTATATAAATTGTTCTTAAAGGGCCAGGCGACTTCTAGTCACACGAGATTGAGCAATAACAGGTCTGTGATGTCCTTAGATGTCCTGGACCGCACGCGCGCTACACTGAAAAAATCAACGTGTCTCCTTGACCGATAGGTCCGGGTAACCCGCTGAAACTCTTTCGTGCTAGGGATTGGGGCTTGCGATTGTTCCCCATAAACGAGGAATTCCCACTGTTGCTTCGACCATGTCGAACTGCGGAAAACTAACACTCTAAATTACTCATCAAAGGTTTATTATACCTTACGCGAATCAACACTTTACTTTGTCGCGATACGAGGCTCTACGCTCGCAAGTATTATACATACACCCAAATCATCCCTGCGATGTTCTTAGAAGTTGAAAGAGGTGATGGAGACTTCGCCTTCACAAAACTCTGTCCACAAAGTGATGCTAAGCAATGTAATCTCGCGGGTCACCATTACTTCTACCTAAACCATCGTACAGTTAACATCGAGCAAATTCCACTCTTTAGGGGTATTTTTGAATTAAATTTTACGAAAAGAGTAGTGACGACCACCCTGTTCTTAAAAACGCTCTTTGGAAGGTTGGGAGGCCCCCGGGAATATCGAAAAATAAATTACATCCACCCCTTCAAATTTTCACCTTTTTCGAGTTGGAAAGCCCTAAGGGATATTATTAACTAGTAAGCGTTAATCAAAATGGCCCGGTTGCGTCCAGAGCGAGGGCGCAATAAAGTAAATTTTGACAATGCAACTGTGTCCGATTAGAATTCATCATCGAAAAATCAATTTAAAACCTTAAATTTCATTTAAGCATTACTGAGTAAGAGCTAGTAATCATGCGGCGATACTGATTTTTTTACATAAAATTGACATGTTGTAGTTAGTTAACTAACCAATGAAAAACGTCCGATGGCTACTATAATACGCTCTTTCTATTGGTTAGTTACCACTTACATGTAAATTTTATGCTAAATTATGCATCGTGTCCTACAGGCTTCAATAATTAGTAAATTTTTGTTCTACTTATATTTGAAGGTCTCCCCGATTTCAGCGGTCGATAGCAGCACTACTTGCGGACAGATCTATTACTTGTTACTACAATAGCAATAAATTGGTATGGGTACCTACTCGTAGTCAAGCAATCTATTTCTACTCTTTTATGTGTGGTTTCGCAAAACAGTTAATTTACATTAGTTTGTAAGTATATTTGTCAATTTTAGTTTTAATTTGTTTTTTTTTCTTCTAATTTTAGATTTAATTTGTGTATAGTCGTTAATTCTTTTGGTTGTTATATCGCGCAAATTAACAAAATTTTAATTAAAATCCATTTACCTCATTTAAATTATGGATTTTCGGAGATTAATAGAAGCAGAATGTGGCCAAAGCAACCCGGTGTCACAATTAGTTCAACATGTAACTGAAAATAAAACATTGCAAGATAATTATGGCAATCCATCTGCACCTGGGTTCCAGCAATACAATTCGATGCAACCACAATCTTTTAGGATGGCTGGTGATTACTATTCCCAATCATTTTCAGTAACACTGACCATAACACTTTTAAAATTCTAGATTTGGTGCGAGATATTAATCAAATTGAAACACATGATGCAATGTCTGCTGGACCTTATATTCCTGCACAAAACCGTTGGTTAGCAGATGGCACACAGGTACCACAATATCAAGAAAACTCTCAAGCAAGATTTTGGAAAAATCCGAACGTACAGAATTGTGAAAATATAACTAATCATTTTTATTCTGCAAGTTTTGCAAATGTGTTTCCACCACCATCAAATGAACTACCAATGCTTGCTCCTGTCAGTACAAAAGTTTAATAAATTATCTTTTTCAATAAAATATTTCTATATTTAGGTTATACCAATATCTGCAGAGCATGACAAAACTTCTGAAGATTTTGGAAAAAGGGTAATTGTTGAAAGCTTGAACGAATTGGAAGAAGAATCCGAAGAAACTTTTGTTAATCCTCAAGAATTAGAGAGTAAACTATTAACTAAACCAAAAAGTAATATTGACATTACTCATTGGGCGTTAAATTTTTATGCAATTTAAATAATATTTTTAGAGAGAAAAATACCCGAATTTGATAAATATAAGGACTTTGAAGATTTTATTTGCGATTACATAGACGAACACTGTGTGAATGGACAGGTATGCAAAAACCTGAGAGTAAAAAAAATAAATAAACTCGAAATTACTAAAAAAAGTATACTTAATTCGAAGGTGAGTAAACTTTAAGTTTTAATAATTTTTGATTATTATTTATGAAAAAGTTCATGATAGAAAGTTCACTCTTTTGACGCTAGAGGCCCTATCGTCAATATTCCTCAGAGAAATAATTCTCCAATAATAACGCTACACATTGCTTTGGTTATGGTTTATAATTTATATTATTATATTTTATATCTTTAGAAATACTCTCATATAAAAAACAATCCCATGGTAAATATACCAAACGTTGTCGCTAACGGTAAACAAGCAATAACGAATCACTCCTACGACAAAGCTGTTTTATATTTCGACGAAGCTGTCAGAAGAGATCCAACTTGTAGTAGTAACTGGTCAGATTTGAGTTTCTGTTTGTATAAGAGCGATAAGGTTCTATACATTTCAATTTAATCAATTAGTACCATATTAAATACTTGATATTTTAGATGGAAGAAGCAACTTCTAGCTTAAAACAGCTTTTAAGTTTGGATCCTGGACACACTGATGGACATAGGCTTATATCTCTCATCTATAATCAATTTGATTGTGATTATCAAGTTTGTTATTGGATATTTAATTGGTTAAAAAATAATGAATCGTATAACCATCTCATTCCAAGGGGTTTTACTATGGGTGATAAAAATACCACAAAATTGAAAAAGTAAGTAAAATGAACATAAAATTTATGTATTTGAATTCTACGATATTTGGTTTCTGTAATCCACTTCTTTTATATATTGTTTATCATATAAATGACAAAGAATAGAACAGTGGCGGAACAATATTAACTAATTAATTCTATATTATTTATTGTTTAGCGGTCTACTCGATACTGTTAAAAGAATATCTATAAAAGCGGCACGACTAAATCCTACGAATCCCGATTGCAACTTACAACTCATGATGGCATCATTATACAAATTATCTGATGATTATGAAAAAGCGATTGATTGCATGTATGCTGGAATAAAAGCTGTCGATATTACAAAGTCTTATAATGAGATATTTAAATTTGGTTTTCTATTATTAAGAGAGGAAAGACCTTTTGAAGCACTTGACATTTTTTTTTCAATCTTAGATGAAAAACACAATCGTAGAAAATTTGCGACTATCGGTCTTGTTCATATGTATACGAAGAATTATACGTAAGTAATCACATTTTATATCTAAATATTTTTAATTAAATGATATTTCTAGAGAAGCTATACGTTACTTAAAAAAAGGATTAAATATAGAAGATTCGGAAGAACCCAAATTTCAAATCGAAGAATATACTCTTGAAGCTCAGTTTGAGTTATCTTTGCGTTTGATTGTTGAATATTGTAATACACCAATGCGTCGAGTCTAACCATAAGTTGACGAATCTAACTTTTTGATGGTCTGAAACCAAATGTTTTGTACAATTATTAAACTTTTTTATTTACAAACGAGTTCCGTACGGGGAATCACAGATGTTTATGACTAATAATAAAACGCTTGAAATAATATATAAAAACTGATCTGTAAATCGACGTCCCTTTCCTTCAGCATTTGAGTTTAATAATATAAATATATGAATTTTGGCACCCGCGCCCCCTTGAATTGTCCCCGCAGAACCGAGGCTGATCTTTAATAAAAGTAATAGGAATGGGTGATACAAATTGTCTATGTACAATTGACAGTCTGTTACTGCTAAAATAGAAAAGCAGTTTAACGATGAATACAGAAAAGTTATTCTGCGCCAGCAACTTACAAAGTGCGGTGCTTTCCCAATATACACTATTGCAAGAATGATATTGATTAGCAATAATAGTCAAAACGCTCCGACAACCACTAATAATGAAAAGACTTACCCACAGAATTTTTTTGTTGTATCACAAATTGCCAATGGTGACCCACGTTTTCTGCAGAATTACCAAAAACTTAATTCACAAGCACCCACCGACACCTGTCGCACAGAATCTGACGACGGACAGTTGCACTGGATGCTAAAGGCGTTGCTTGCAGAAATGAAATGTGTTCACTTCCAACCACGACAGATGTTGAGTTCAAAAATTGAAGTTGAAGGCGTGACAAACAATGTTTCAAGGTGCCTCACACTTAGGCGACAAGACGTGAAACAACGCGACACTTAGGCGACGTTTTTGTGATATATCTGTCGCGACGAGGAATTTTGTTTAGAAAAATCAAACAGTCCGCGCTCGAGCGTTATCTATGATGATCCTAACTACCGCTACGGCGCTCAAACTTAAAAACTTCATTCAAAATGTCGAGATCATTAGATGAAGACTTATTGGTGAGAGGTAGTGACCCGTCACTCTAAAATAACAATTTTACAATTGAAACCTCGATGAATTCGATGATATTTTAAATAAGAGAATTAAACCCGAAAATTGTAATTTGAAACTTTATTTTTTTGTGGGAAGATAGATCTCTCGAGGTGATATTCTTATCATCTGGGTATCAGTTTTGTTACTCAACCCATCAATTCAACGTCTCTTACTGATCCAGCTACATCAACATCAGCGGACAGAGTTTTTCATTAGCGAGTGTCTGGTCAGTTGTTGCCTGCTGATTACTGCACCTGTAAAAGCCATACACGTCCCACTCGTTTGGAAAGAAGACCTGTCATCAAAATTGTGTAAACTTACCAAGCGCTTACGTAAGTAATTTTATTTTTCCATTTGGGGTGACCGATGTGTATTTGTTTTGGCTTTTTGCATTCATTTTGGTGATCCTTAGTGGTTACTTTTTATGGTAACTTGTCAATTTGAGGTGGGTACACTTTTGATTGTAAACCGTGGTATTCAATTCATGCTCTGTGTATTGTTTTATACAGCAATACATTGCAATTATTGGAATTGTGAACACACTCTCAATTTTATTATTATTAAACGCATTTTATTACCTCCTGGGTTTTATTGGAACTTCCCCCAAACTACCCTTATTTTCAGAATTCACGACCTGGCCTACGCAACCATTGTGAGCTGGTCTATAACATCGTGGCAAACAAACTGGAGAGGTTCTCTCCGGATTGCAGCAGACTCTGGTCTCTTTTTTGGTCAACCCTCTCATTAGGGGTTGAGATTCAGAAGGCAGTTTTTGTTTCAGGGTATCTCACCGATATCACTTCAATATACTTGTTATTTATATTGTCGTGAAACGACTTTAAAAAAATCAATTTTACTAACAAATTAAGTCGAAATTGATAATTTTGTTTTTTTCTTTCATTTTTATGTTATTTTCGATTTATCAAAGAGACGTTCGAATGAAAGTTCATTGTAACTTTAAACACACCAACAAACTTATTTTTATTTGAAAATTTTTGAAAGTTCAAATTTATTTTTTATTGTGAACTATTAAAATTTTAAAAATGAGCGCGTGATAAAATTATTCGAAGAACGCAAGTTCGAACGTTATCAAAAATTAACGAAAAGAAGAAAATTTTTCCAGAGAATCAATCGACCTAAGGGAGAGAGTGAACATTGAGTCATTTTGTTGAGTTAGTTTTTGGCCGCCGAAAAAGGCGTTAATTTAGTGATTAATAAGTGAGGTCGTCTTGGTCTTGTGAGGACCAGAATTCTTTTTAAAGCTTGGATTGGCGTTTGACCAAAGTTATTGATCTGCAATTTGGAATTGTCCAGAATTGGAGAGGAGAATATTTTGGTTTGCAGAACTTGCAATTGTCTGGAAGAATTTACTATTTTTTGGAAAATTTATTAACGTTTGGTGGATGGATCGACGTTCAATGCGAGTCGAGTGAGGAGTTCCAGTAATATGATTTTTTTACAAGGTAAAAGAGCTCAAATACAAATTCTTTAACATTTTTCATAAATACGCGTTTGTGATATTAAAAATTTGTGGCGCCGATAAAACTTTATTTTTTTTATTAATCTTTGAATTGGATTTTTTAATTCCAAATAAATTTGTATTTATTGTAAATTTGCTTTTGCGAACATAAATACACCATAGTGAGTGCGAATGCGTTATTTTGCTATTTTCGATTGCTTTATTTTCAATTACAATAGCGCATTCGTATTTACTAACACCAAATACACCACGCTTTTCGAAACTCAAGTTGCGAGTACAAAAGGGTCTCTTTGATAAAAATTTTTATTAGTAATTTTGAATAAAATTTTTAATTATTGTGAATTTCGACTTGATTATTTCATTTCTGTCTTGAAACCACGCACCTCACTTCGAGCAAAAAACAAGTTTTTTAACAGATTCTTCTTCCACGCGAAAAAACATTAACCGTAAGGTGGATCATTGAGAGGTAAAATTCTACAAGAACGGTGGTTGTGCAAGTAAAAATTAACTGGATGCACTCTACGCTTCGCTCCGAGCGCTTCCAGCCATTTTTACTGCACAATAACTGTTAAAAACATGATTTTCGCTCGAAGTGCACTGCTGAAGCATATGCATGCGAGTGTCGCTCCTGCTATCCCCACTCTATAGCATCACTTCGTGAACAGTTTGTTCGAAGGCAAAGCCTCCATTACCTCTTTCAACATCGCAGGAATGGTTTATGAGTATGTAATATACTAAAGCAAGCATAAAGCCTCGTATCGCAACAAAGTCGAGTGTTGATTCGCGTAAGGCGATAAACAACCTTTGTTGAATAATTGAGTTTTCAGCAGTTCGAGATGGTCGACGTAACCGTAGCTCCCAACAACGTAGCGACGGGACGCCCAGAAGGGTCCGTAGGAAAGAAAAAGGCGACGCAGTTACAAAAAAGAAAGTCAGGATTGTACGAGAGAAAAAAGTTTTCTAACATACATGCCCGCAGCTACTTCATTTAAGAACTGGTCTAGGTCGGTGCCTAGACATTGAGTAAACGCCTCGGCTGCAACCATGCAAGCCAAAAAACGTGAGGCGCTTTTGGAACATTAAAACTAAGGGTGACGCCCTCGAGTTTTAGCTCAAAAGAAATTGTTACGTGATTCGTACCAATTTCTTAGCATGTGAGGTATAACAACTTCTCCTTGAGGCAAAAAACAAAATGTGCCGCGATTTATGAATCAAATCCTCACTCTGCCACTAGCCCCATGTAAAGTACACGGACTGCCGACACAATGCATGTGATTCACCTATAACGACAGACTTAGGTTAAAATTTGCTATGAAAATCGAAGTTTTTAAAAAAACTAGTGCTGTTAAGGCCTATTTTCAGGGTTAATTTTCTTATTTAAAATATGCTTTGTCATAATTCATCGAGGTTTCTATCGTAAAATTGTTACTTTTGAGTGACGAGTACCTACCTCTCTTAGACTTCTTTACTAGAAGAGCAGAAAAAAAAAGAAAAAAGAAAAGTTGGATACAGAGGTACTTCTTAACGTTGTTCTTGCTAAATTCATGTTTTATTTCTGTAGCCGGCTCAGTTAAGTGACAAACTGCAGTTGTCCGAAATTTTCATACATTTCAACTTTTATAAACGTCAATAATTATTTGTGTATACGTAACTTATCCTTTTTAGATTTCGCGATTGTAAATAAATACGCAGGATTTGACTTATGCAGTCATCAGAACTGAATTTTTTACACACAGCAATACGGTCAGGCGCAGCTGTGAAAAAGAAGAACCTTATCAAATCTGCCAAAAGTGGAATACAATACACAAAACTTACTTTTGCAGTTTCGAGAACTAAATTTGTAAAGTACCAAACTACCACTTGAAGGTAATAAAATCAATAAGAAAATTTGATACAATTTCTTTATTTGTATAAATTTCCATGTTATTGAAAGTTTTCTATGATTATTATAAGAAATTCTAATTAATAAAACAAGTACTATATTACATTTGCACTTTTTTGAAATTCATGGTAAAACAAATTTGATAATTTTTAAGAAGGGTAAGGTAGATAAAGTAGGTTTAGTGGGAAAGTACGAACACGCAATATTCAATAAATAAATTAAGTAATTGTTTTTGTGTTTAAAGCAAGAAAATGAAAAAAAATAAATTCCATTCCTTTTAATAATTAAGACACAATCAATCATATTAACTAAAACAAAAAAATTTCATGATGCTTCGATAAAAAATCATATCAATTGATATTATTAACAGGTAACCTATGATGAATTAACATTATTTGAAGTCTATGTTTATTCACAGCTTTTATAATCACTTGTAAATTTGACAAATGATTATTTCCTTTCAAGCACTAAATTTAATCCAATTTATTTTGGATTTTGTCAAACAGCATCAGTTGCTATTGTAGTTATCCTGATCTGGTGGCACGTGATTGTTTTCGCATGGAGACACATTATTTGTTGTACAAAAGTCGACGGCGTGCAAAAACCGACTTCGGCATGTAACCATAAATTCTTCAATTTGAGAATCACATTCTCCAAACTCACCTTTCCTGAACGCTTTCAAAACCTCATTGCAAGTCTAAAAAATATTAATTATCAGGGCCAAATTTGAATTTAAAACAATACCACTCACTTTAATGTCTATATCCTGGTATTTATTGTCCAAATTAGTAACCAATTCGAGCGCTTTACTTTGATGATTCGCATTTAAATAATACAACATTCTGGCGCCCTCTAACACAGCCTTAAAACTGTCACTATGCTTCTCCAAAAAATTATTATTTAATTGTATGGCATCTTTGTTATTATTGAATAATTCGACCTTCTCGCTATCGATCACCTCTTTTACGATCGGATCTAATGTGTCTAAATTTTGGTTCAATGTCCGCCAAAAGCGTACTATACACGAGTGAAGTTTTGGATTTGCGGGCTCCAATTTGTAAGCCCGTTTTAACGATTGCAACATTAATAAAATTTTACCTACATAACAAGAAAAACCAAAATAAAAATGTAACCAAAAACTTCAACTTTCCTCCTACCTTTTCTATAGTAAATTTCGAACGCCATTAGATGAGTTTCTATTCTATTTTGTGCTAAATTTTGTAACGGTTGAAGGAACTTGATTGCCTGTTCGAGCGGATCGTCCACCTAACCCAAATTTTGATAAAAAGAAGACCATAGGGCGGTGAAAAAACTTACCCTAGCCAACTTTTCAGGTACCAACTCGTCCAATTGTGGTGCGTCTGCCTCCACATCGCCCTGCTGTTTCGATTTGTGATATTGATCTCTTTTGACTTGTGCCTGTGCCGCTTGAGCATTTTCTTGTTCAGCTTTTCTTCGCGCCTTTCGTTGTTTATTCCGTAATTTTTTCAATTCCGAAGGTGCCAAGTTTTCTGGAATAAAAGTCAAGTGTTAAAAATATGAAATTCTGGTCAATGCGAAAAAAATTACTTGAAGTGTAAATTAAATTTAAATTACTACGGTACTGATAATTAATTATGACCACGATGGTAATATGTGGGTCAAACTGGAAGAACTTAAAAATCGCAAGCAGGAACGCGCCTACGCTAAAAAACTCGACACATTCTAATTACATAATAACATACAATAATAGTTCATTATGAACTCTAAAATAATATAATGAGGTAATTTAGCTCATCATGTTTTAATGAAATTGCAATTTTAACACACTTAATTATAAAAAAAAACAACATTGGTGCTGAGAAATGTGAAGTAATAGCTAGTGAGTGAGTGACCTCAGACGAATACGAACATCTTTATGATTTATGGACCTGAAATGTATTCGATTTTTAAAGGTTTCGTTTTGATGAAAACTGAGTTTTGTCCAAGAATTTTCTAATTAGTATTATAGAAAGTGATTTCAATGTTAATTAACTCGAAGAAAAAAGCGAAACGGAATCTCTACATTACATTATACTTCAAAGGGTCACTTCAAGATCTGAAGATGTAAAAATAGGGAAATTTTAGAGAAATTATTATTTAAAGTTATTTATATAGGGAGTGGAGATAACGCTTATGAATGGATTAACGAGATTGCGAATTTAGTTAATCTATTCATACGCGTCATTTCTCCCGTTATCCACTATTATAGTTCACTAATCTACGATCTAGGTAATCCATAACGCAAGAAACTAATTGTGCGCTTTATAGTACTTTCAAAAATAATTATCAATTTTTTTCTAGAAAAAATATAAGGCTCGTATTCAAAAATCAGTCTAAAAGTGTGCCAAAATTCATACTTTCATTATCAAACGCTCAAAACAAAAGCTGACAAGTCTAATCTAGAGAAAATCATCTAACTGCTGAAGTGTCGTTATGCTTTTGTAGACCCTGAAGATGGGCAATAAAGTGGTAAACGTCGTCGTGAGTTTCTAATAAAAAGAAAACAGTTGTTTAAGAATTTTAGGAACCTTTTATTGAATAAAAAACACCTGTCACCATATTTATTACCATTTACTGGGCAATCGAAACTCGTTATCTGAAGCACGTGGAAGCTTAAAACTATTGAGCACCTCTTCTTATTCAAACTGTTTTGTCGGACCGCTCTTCAAAAACTTGAAAAATTACAACCTGTTGATGTGTAATTATAGGTATTTCAAGTTTCGAAAGTGTTGAAATTTCAAAACACGCAATACTAACGGCGTTAAGAGTACTTCAACCTCTGAATTTGTTTACCTTTTTTCATAAAAAAATATTATTGGTACAGTAATTAATGACTCTCAAACAAACTCAAATCACAGTTGCAACTTTGGTAACCCAGATGTAGGTATTACATATTCAATTGCAACCGGAAGTACCTACATAATCCAAGAATAGAAAAATTGGGCCTAAAGTGCGCTCTGCATTCGACAATAAATTTTACATATAATGCAAAAAAAGTGATGCAACTTAACCACATAGAAAATAACACTTCTCATTATGTAATTGTAATAGAAACACATACCAAATGAACCAAACTTTTATAACAATAAAAATACTATATAAAAATGCAAATCCCACGCGTCGCCTAAAAAACGTTACGTCCAACAATTAATAATTATGAAAAAAAAGCAGAAAAAATAAAAGTCGGTAACAATTTATTAAGAAACAAAATTAAAATAATGAGAAGTCAAAAATGGTCGGTTAAGGTGTGATCAATCAATTTGAGATAATAACTATACGACAACCTTCGCTGCAGAAGTAGTAATAATACTTTTCCTCTCGTTTTAGAACGCGTGTCTACTATTGAAATAAATTATAAAACGATTTATAATTTGACTCAATGGTCAACTACATATTGGGCGTTGGCCATAAATGTGAAAGTTGCTTCACATACCCAGGCGCTGTGGCTTTCAACAACAAAAATTGACCTGTACGTATCTATTTTGTAATAGCACGACATTACATTCAGTTCAACAATGACCAAAACGAAAATTACATAAACAGTAATTTTGTTAAATATTTTTAACGCTGTGTAATTTTGCACTAAATTGTATCAAGAGAATGTCACCAAAATATTAACTTTCGTGTAACCTGAATGCAGCTCCGGGAGTCGAACTAGACATCAAATGGAAAAACAATAATTAAATGAACTTATTCCGTGGTTAATGTAAGATACAATTATATTAAAACCGTGTGACCTTGCATAAATAATTTACGCTTATTGTTCTTACAAGATAAAAGGTTGCGTTTTCACTTATATTTCGTATATGGCACCATAATCCTCACCAAATTCCCACGAGCTACTTTACAACAAATTCCAGTTTTAATTTTTATAATAATAAACAATGCAAAACAATATAAATTATATTAACGCGCAAAGTTATATGCTCGAAAGGACTTATTAGATTTTATTGTTGGGTATAAATTTTTATGTTCGATTGTTTTAAAGGAAATTTAAAATTGGAAAAGAAAATTCTTTGAAATGGGAAGTTTTATTAACCTCATCGTCGTTGAAAGAAAATTGAACCACAAAGTAAACAGCATCGATTGAAAATTTATATGCATTACATAATAGGACCTACAGTTTATGGTGGAATCCTAATTCAGGATTGGCGAACTCACGACTTTCAGAATTCAGAAGTTGAACTTTTTCCATAATGAGTGCATTTTAAAATGATTTCAAGTAGAGCAATTTGATGGATCCTAGAAAAGCATTGGTAAATTTACAAACTTTGGATGTTTTAATGAGGAAGACAAGCAGTGCAGCAAGTGACTTTGCATTCCTCCAAGCTCGTCACCTGAAGTTACAATTGGTGTGATTTTGGAGAAATACAATGTCCAATTGCGTGAGTTTGAAAGAATGCCATGTGACGTAATGAAAGCGATGTACGTTGAAAACGACGATTGGGGTTTTCTATGATCAATCTTAGGATTGGACGTTTCGTTTCGACCAAACTCCGAAATGTACAAATAAGAAATGGTTGTAAAAAAATTGCGTCTAGAAGTTTTTCACTATTTTTACAGTATACACAAGTTTAATGTTAATATTTCTCAAAAACAACCCCCTTGACGATAAGAATTTTTCACTATTTATGTTGTACTCGCAGGTTTAATATTAGCTATTTTTCAGTTTCAGTGTTAATAAAAAAAATTAGTTTTATTACTCCTCAAAACCACCCCTAAGTTGAAAGTAAAGTAAGTTAAGTTTTAACAGAAGAAAATAATTTACCTTAAAACACAGTAATATTTGAACCTGAAACAATTTAGAACTAGAGAAAAAAAACTTGAGTTATCACGAGAAACAGGGCCAGAATATATTGCATTGAGCATTGAGAAGATTTGTGAAATCATCACTCTTTATTATTTGCTTTAGCTTTACTTAATTTGGGAAAAAAATCCTTTTAAATATTCAAAAGTATCAGAATTTGGATCCAAAGCTTTGACGAATTGTTTCATAGGGCCAACCAACCAACATTGGTTTGTTTGACCAATCAATGGGTTATTACCAAATTTGCTAACAAATATGTTAACAAATTTACACACGTGTCATACGGCCTTTAGACTCTTTCTATGGAGTCATTTAAAAATGGTAGTTGAGGCAAATCTATCTTTAAATTTAAAAACCAAAATTAATTTAGCATCTATCAATTATCACCAAATCGCCAGAACTTCTGCGAAAATTAGAATCATATCTTGAACAAAACGGTGGCAATTTTGAAAAATTTATCAGATAAATGAAATGTTGTGTTTTCGGTGTCGTGATATTTTGTTTTTCATGGCACTCTACATACCTATGTGTAAATAATCAGTAAATTATTATTGTTTGTTTAAATCTTGTGTTTTCTAGAATTTTTTCTTATGTAACTTTATGAAAATTTTATATGTATTTATAAAGAAAACATTGCAGATTACAGAAATATTAAAAAAAAGACATGTTGCCATTTGAAAAAAAAAATTTCTGTTTACTTCCGGTTGAATTTGAAGTATAAAAAAATATACTTTGTCAGTTTCCAATAGAAAATTTAGAGTTCAATAAAAAACTATTTAAACTTTTTTTTGTATCTAGTAATATTTAAGAATTATTCACCGTTACCACTTTTCGTGAACACACTGTATATCTCATTGATAAAATTAAGTATTGAGTAGTTTATTTTCCTTACAAAATCTTTTTCTGTCCTAGAGAATGGCACAGGAGCAACTGAATCCTTTGCCACCCCCCCCCGGATCTTGGCCGTTTACATTTTTTTAAAACATTTAAAAATTCACATTAATAAAACTGTGAAATATTCAAATAAAAAATAATTAAAAATAAATATGTTTCTTTTATTTATGTATTTACGCTTTGAAAAAATGTATATCGAATGGCTGCAGTAAAATATTAACCCTTTCAACGCTGGATACAAAACATAAAATCGTACAGCGTTAGACAAAACGGCCCGTAGGGTCCGGAGCGGAGGGCAAGGAGTCAATTTTGACAACGCAACCACGGAAATCTTGGATCCACCCTAAAATCTTAAACTTACGCGTGGATATCGAGTGGGTAGAGTATCTCATCGCATTAGCCAATACATGATATTTTTTGAATTTTAGAGAAAATTAGGAAAATCTTTATTTCAGTAGTCCTCAAAATTTTAGTTTTATAATTGCTTTTTGCACCATTTCCTATCATCCTGAAAATTAAGTGTTTCTCGCGCTACCCCTTAACGTATCCCCAGGATTTCAAGCATCCCATGGTATTTTAATTTTGTTATTCAATTTTTTTGAAAAAGCACCACGATCGGCAACCTATGTTTTTCATTGACCAAACAGTACATTTACTGAGACAACCTTACAGACCGCAAAGCAAATTTTGCACATCTTTCTAAAAAAATTTAGGATTTCAAATGCCTACACTTTACGATTGCATTTCAAGGTTTTTCAACTTGCATTTAGTCTGAAATTCGACAGAAGTGCAAAGAAAGCACATCTCGACACAAATTGATCGAATAGCACGAACCGAATTAGCATTTTAGGGCAAAGGTGACAGACGTTGCTCATCGGTAAGTTATGAAATGATGAGTCCGCAGAGCACGAAATTTGGCAGAATGCACAAAAAAAGCTTTCCACTCATAAAAAAAAAACAGCAACAGTTTTAATTTTTACAACCTTCCATAAAAACATCAACCTTCCAATAATTAAAATCTAATAGAACCAATCAAGCCGTATTAAAATTTCGAAACGACACGTAAAGTTTATTAACCAGAGGAATAAAATGTCAGTAGTTCGGAAATTTTTAAATTTTAAAATTCCAAACTATTTCGTATTTTTGAACGACAATATTTTACTTAAATATAAGTGGTTTTTCATGATCAAACGGATGTCCAGTCCAGTTACACAATTATTGGGCGCGTTTCAATTAAAAATTGCTTCAAATTATCATAAGTCACCTCTAAACAAGTTTAGATCAACAAACATCTCGTTACTAGAAGGAATTTCCAGAGTGTCCTTGCACCAACGGTACTAATAATTTCCCAAATAACAAAATTTATATATTAAAAAACTTGACTTGAGGTGTAAATCCCCACCCACTGAATGAACTGCTAAGAAATATGAAATCGGTACTCGACACAAAGTACTTGCTCTACCAACGAGTTAAATGGTTCGCAGGTAGTTCAGTGTATACTTTGTACGAAAACATGTGAGAAAGTGTCATGCTATGTGATTTTTTCAAATTAGCACCTTGTGTGTGTCCACCTATGGAACTGTGATTTCAATTATTTCAAAAAACAAATGGAATTTAAAAACTCGAAAAAAGTAAGAAAACATTTTTTACTCTCGTTTAAAACCAAAATTATGAATCAAAGTTTGTCAAAATCCGGAAATCACTTAAGATGTAATTTGTCGATAATTATCCAAACAGGATTCTCGTTAAGTTTTTAAACATGACGAAACTAATTGGATTATAATTTGAACAAATTGGCTTGCTAATTAAATTTTGTCAATTTTTTAAAATCGTTAGGGAAAAACCGCGCTAAACGAAAACAACAACAGTGTTAAAAACTTATTTTTGTGTGGGAACATTAAACCTTTTCAAAAAAAAAGTCGTTTAGATTTCCCAATTTGACTTTTGGATTCCATCAGGGTCGAACAAGGAAACTCGACTTATATGGAAAAACTAACTCATTAACAAGTAACTTAAAAGGTTAATTCGATTATTGCTTCAATTTTGAAAATATTAAGAAAATATGTTAACGCTGCTGTTAACAATGTCATGCAAATTAGAAAACTGAGATATGTAAATCCTTGAATTTACCCCTCTTACTTGACATTCAATTGTTTTACGAGACTTGTTTCCCTATTTACTACTTAATCACTCAAATTGTGTGTAATACAAAATGCGTTTGTAATGAAACAATAATTTTTATCGCCACGCTAATCCGTAATACCAGTTCTTTTTTTGAAAATGAAATTTTTTAAACTAAAAAATGAGCAAACATGATTTTATTACATGAATAATTCAAAACCATGAGAATATTCCGAGGTGTCAATTAGTCACATAATAAATATTGGTCATGATGAAACAAATACTGATCAAATCAATCATTAAATTTAATAATTTTAGCCATACCATTGCGCTGTGCTAATAGATTTCATAGAAAATTATACTTATGTACTTTAAATTTTTGAAAATGTGATAAAATAATTCAAGGTTTTGTAATAATTCGCACAATATTAACAGAGATCTCGTGGAATTAACTATATTATAGGTACATATATCAGTTATACTCGAGCTCTCGTGGTTATAATAGCAATATGTAATAGAAAAGTGGGTACGTCCTCTAGTATGAGTCTAGACCAGACTAGTTAATTATAATTAAATAGAAGAAGTCATAAATAAGATTTTCAAAACGAGTAATCAGATCTTAAAATCATGAACAACTCTAATTCAAATGACTATATAATTATGCGTTACGAACAGACCTGAAATTAAAATGCTGTCAATTTGACATTAAAATCTGAATACTGTTCAATCACACAATTCCTACTGAATTAATTATTTGTATGAATATCACTTCAATGAGTCTAATTTATAAAGTAAAATATCTACAAGTTTTCCAAGTCACAAACAAAAAAAAAATTTTAAAATGGTTAAAGAAAATAAGGGATAAATATGTGTTGTTCCATGAAAGTAGAGATGCAAGGAAACCTAGACCTTATCAACATTTGATTGATTCACTTTTTTCACGAAGTGAAAAAATTAAGCAGCATTAGCATGGGGAAATTGCAAGTGGGTGGTAGAATATGTAAGAGTTAAAAAGCATTAATTGAAGTAAAAGCGTTCAGATACTTAATTTCTTGCACGAGGCAAGAATTCTTATCAGCGGTATCGAAGGGCGGTGCCGATCACTTTATAAATAATTGCGTTAGTAAAGCTACATTCACGTAGAGGACTGTATTCGGATGGTATGTGGATTGGTAATCAATCAAGGTTAGTAACCTTGCATTTTCAAACATATCAGCAGTGCCGGATTCTACCATCCACCAACTTCTTCAAGGGGGGGGGCGATTTAATAGATTGAAAAGAAAATTACAAAAATTGTTAACCCTCTCTATACTTTTTCCAGTAATTTTAGTTTCTAAATTACTAATAATTAAAATAATTTAATAAATAAAATTTTTCAAGAAGGGGGAGATCGCCTCCATCGTCACCCCCTAGATCCGCCCTTGCCATCCACATACAATCCCCCATGTGAATGCCACTTAATTCTGTTTTGGTTTCGTAATAATCAATCTTGATTTTTTCCATTTATTTATTTCGATGTAAAATATCTTAAATTATATAAATAATTTTTGAGGAAAGAAAATAAAATTCTTTAGAAATGCAGTGCATGATCAATGTGGTTGTCATGGGCGTCCATTGGGGGGGGGGGCAAAAGAGTCAGCTGCCCCTTTAAATGTTTTAAATGATTAAAATTCATTTTTAATAATTTTTTTTTTATATTTTGAAAATGATCCCCTGAAAATGATCTTATGGACGCCCATAGTGGTTGTTAGTTGTTAGGCTTCAATCGGAGGTGCGTTACAAACAGATACTATATGTGAACTCATCTAGAGTGCATAATAATTAATCAAAAATATTTACTTTAGTAGAAATAAGAAGTGACACTCGACAGCGCTGTTTAGCGCTCTACAGCACGTATTATATTCACAACAAAATAGCAGTGTTTCCATTGGTCAGCTATTTTGGCATGCCAACGAAAATAAAGCAAATGACGACCATCATACACATTGGAAAACGCTGCAGTGTAACTTCTTGTTTTTATCGTAAACAATCTTTGAATTAATCTGAACTCCTCAGATGTATAGTAAATCAGATAATAAGAGCAAATATTGTGCAATGGTTTATATACTAGCTATGATGCTACCTTGAATTTTGTTAAAAAAAAACCATTAAGGACCCGATCTATCACTAAGATAAGAAATTTTTAAATAGATGCCGCAGTTACCTAGATTTACAATTTAATTATAAATGACGTCTTTCAATGGTTAGAAAGAAAAATTTGAATGGTTTCATAAGGCGCACGTCTTTTAAAATCATTCAAATTATGGTTGAAACGAAACTTCATTTACAGCACTTACAATACTTGAAATTTAAACAATTTTAATGCAGAAAATTAAAGATTGCTGTTTTAACTGTAGCGTGACATATTTTATATTTTGATTAATTGAGCGTTTTTGATATAAAATCGCTAATTAACACAATCAAAATGTTAGATTTTTGTGGTTTAGATTCCACGTGAAGCTGTAAATAAACCTGCAATCTTTTTGTAAACAAAACAAATTAATATAGTAATTAAATCTACTGCCCCAACAGTTAACATTTTCGCCTAATATTCCAACATTGTAAGTTCGAATTCGTATCGAGGCAAAATTTTACGTTTCTAAAATTTCCATTTTCTCATCTGACAAAACACTTCTGATTTGCTTTAAACATTATTTTTGTTCCTCAACTTCGAGTATAAAACGAATTATTTTCACATAGGTTTGATGATATTACGTCAAAATACCATGTGAATGGTACTCGCGCCTATTTAATTATTTCCACATTTACGATTTAATAACAATTGGTAAGTGGACATACAATGGAGTTTGGCATGTTCTACAATAATTATCATGCTCCAAAGAGCTTGTCGAATAATATTGACACTCCACATGATATCTACTAGAAGACTTCCGGTACGCTATTCTATTACTTAACCAAATCCGCACTTGATTACTGAAAAGGGGAGTAACGCAGTGTCTCCACGGTTACAGAATACAAGATACAATACACTGATTAAATCAGTTCGCCATCGCTGGCCCAGCAGAATCATTTCCGCTTGGCATCCCAACATCGTATGTACTTGGTAGCACACAAACTTTTCTAACAAATCCACCGACTTACAATAGTTTTTTCAGTGTAGACTTAAGCTTGATTTGGTATGGTCTACTTTAAAACAAATTTCCTGAAACAGATGCTCGTCAAATTCCCCAACACGTCTTAATTACAAATTTCAAAGAAGCAAATTGCCTGGTAGTGAAAATCGATCAATTCTTCTGAACCTAATTTTGCCAATTACTTTCATTGTTAATTATTTATCTATCAATCTAAAGAGGTGAACGCTGTAATTTAAGAGAAAATCCGTTATACATATGCGTTTGTTGTAAAACAGTGGAGAAAAAACACAACAATAATTTTTTATGAAAGGCTTTTGAATCTAATTAAGAAAAAAGTACTTATTGACCTTTACTAATATTAATTAACGACTACAAATTAATTTGGTTTCGATTAAGAATGTGACACGCCACGCCATTGGCATTTTACTAAGTTGTAAATTATTCAAAAAACCAGGTCATTCATAAAAGAATGCAACAATTGTGGAAAATGCAATTACACGTTAATTTTTCTCTATTATAATTATTACTAAATTTGTATCATGCGGATACGGTATTTTCGGGCCCTCAGGCGAACGCGTGTTAAACGAATAAAAAATTACAACATAACTATAATGAAAGAAGTAAACATGCCTTCAGCTACCTTTTCGTTCGTTCCGTTTCAAATATTAACCAGCACTCGGAAAATCAAAAAAGTTGGCGGAATTTTTAATTTTTATTAAAAACCGAAAAATTAGGAAACGCTTTCGATTACCGTCATCTGCATTCACCTGTCGATGTCGTTTAAAAACCATATAAAGCGATTTCTCTCTATAACCATTTAAGCATAGCAACATTGACCATAATAAAAATGACTTGGCGATGGACTTGATCTTTAAAAAACCACGACCATTTAATTTCAAGAAAGTCCAAAAAACGCTTACCGGCTCACCCCAAAAGAAGAATGAAAAAGAACGCGTTAATTTGAAAGAGCGTAGTTATTATGCGCTTTCACATTTTTTAAAAATTTGAAAGCCGTACGTGCACGACCAATTGCAAAAAGTAACCGTTGCGTCGTTCCAAATGATCAATTTTGAAGAAAATAACGAGAACGACAATTGCGCGCAAATATGGAGAAAGTTATTCAATTTCCATTAAAGTGGTTAAATGAAATGCGACACTTGCAATATTATTAAATTGATAGATTGAATAGAAATGAAAACACTTTTCAATTTGGAGAATATGTAAACTACGATATTTATGAAGATGAGTATTTCAGATTGGAAAACAATGATGCTCTCGCGAGAAGAATGTAGAACAAGATTTTCATTCAATTAACTAGAAAAATAATTAAATTAGCTAATTAGAATCGCTGATGATAAAAGTATCTTGTATTGTATTAATGTGAAACTTTTCTTACAAACAAATAAGTAATTAAGGTCGTTCCGATCCATATAAATATTTTAACAACCTTCTTCAAAAACGTTGTCGTTACTAATATGTCGGATCAAATATTATTGAGTAAATGAATATTATATTTGCACAATTTAGAAAATTTAAAAATTATACACGGAAGGTCCTTGGAAACTGCTCGAGGAAAAATCGAAAGCAATATGTAATTTCACCATTACCTTACACTAATTCGTGTAGGTCAAATGGAAAACTAAACGGTACAAAATTGGGAGGGGTCCGAAAATTTGAAAAAATGCGGATAAAAAAAGGAAAATAATAAAAGAACGTGTAAAATATTGTGTGCAACACCCAAATCAAATTAATCACCCTATGGCGAACAAACGCTTTGGCATTGAACCAATTAAGTGGTAGCTCAGGGCGGTAAATTTGAGAAGGCGGCTTGAAATATAAAATTACCGAACCTTAAGGTTGTAAAATAACAATATAGTCGGTTTAAATGGTGTAATAAAATTTAGTAAATTTGAATTCACCTATTTCACGTGTATCAACACGCCCCATCACACAACGACGTCCGCACCTTTTATTGTTTAACATTCTTCATTTTCTAGACTAAAAAGTAGCAAATTGTTACCGCAATGAAAAAGTAATTATTAAGTTAGGCCAACAATTTAGTAGTTATGAATAAATATGTTGTAAGTAAACATAATTTTAAATAATAAGTAAAGAACGTTGTGTTTACGGTGTGTAAAGAACTGAAATTAGGTAACAAAGGCAATTCCTATACGCTTAGTTTCTACTCAATTACTAATATTGTTTAAAAAATGGAAACATTTCCGCGTTCTTTGTTCTTTGTATGCACTTGTGCTATTTTAGAAGTACCAGGAACAAATTTTAAAGAGCGAATCGTATCGGCAAATAATCCATTTTGATCAGTTTGGCTTCCGAGTGCGCATTGAAAATTACGATTCATATCAATTCAGCTTTGAATTAGATTGAAACGTTGGATTTGATTGAAATTGAATTCGAAAGATTGAGTTCAGAAACTATGGTTTATCTCATCAGTAGTCGAACAGATTGCGAAATACAATATCACGCATTACAATGGAATGCTGCACTGTTTATTTAATTTTTCCAATCATACAAAAGTAAATGGTAATAAAACTTTCTGAAAATGAATTCAGTTGCCTAGCATAACAAACTCTCGAGATATAAGGTCAGAAACAAGCAAAAAGATATTAAATAAACCTACAAAAGTTAAAACACATAATCAATTTTTTTCATTTTGAAATTTGAGATTATTTAAATTCTTTGATATTTTAATGTACTTGAAGCAGGAATAAATTTCGGTGATTTTCTTCTTAAAAAGAGCAGAGCGCCTTGGCGTTTGATTTAATGAGATTTGTTTCCAAAAAAAGGAAAGTATTTAATATTATAAGGGGAATCTCGTTAATCCATTCATGCGCACCATTCATTGTCCATTATAAAATGTTGCTATAAATAAAAAAAGTATTAAACTAACACCCAATTACACTGTTCCTTTACGGACTTGGTACCACAGTCAAAAACTCTCCAAGAAAATTTAAGAATATCCTTAGAGTACCTATGTAATATTTTATGATTTGGGATTTCTTAATGAAAGCTCAAACAAGGTAAAATTAAAAGTCACAGTAAGAAATTAAAATTTGAGAAATTTGATTAGGTAATTTAAATTTTAACTACTACAAATGCAATTGTCAGAATAACGAGACTATCTGAAATAATATGAAAGAATAAAATCAATTTAATATTGCAAGGACCTACAAAGTAATTTGAAACCATTTTTTGAATTATAAGCTTATAGGTCTGATTGATTTTTTTTAACCCTTTGGACGCCGCATCGACTAAAGTAATGGACTTCAATGGACTTGAGGCGATATCTGCCTTGAAAAGATTAAATTGAAGTGTATCTGTCAAACTAAAATTATTTGAAATATTCCTGACAAGTAATGACATCTACAATTCAAGGGGTTCAAGTAATAGACATAAGTCCTAAATGTTGAAATCAGTTAATATTTTTTAATTACACGTAAATGAGTTGCATAAAAAAAATTCTACCATATCACATTACAAAGACATCCTAAAATTTATTGGCTAAAGTTTCTCTACGTGTTTAATCGTTTAAACCATTGGTTCTCAAACTTTTTGAGATGATGGCCACACATCAGAGTTTCTCGTCAAGTAATTTAAACTCTTATTTTAAGTTTCACATTTCGTGAGCAAATCATCAACCTGGAACAAGCTAAAATTACACAAGCACAATCACCGATTGAATTTCAGTCGATTGTCAATTTTTTTCTTGCGCCCGAAATTATTTCATTCTTTACAAATCACCATCATTATCAATATTTGCTCCACCACCGCGCCTAATTTTTGTGCAACCCATACAAAACGTAAAAATGAATCGCTTACATGCAAATTACACCTTTATCTATTTAAATCAAATTAATACGATGACCAGATAATTACGATCCTCGTGGGTTGTTGAAAATAAATTACGTTCAAGAAAAGTCTCCCATAAATCATGCGTTTATGTAACAACAATCTTGATTTACAAGTAGCATGTCACAAAAACGTGTAAATGTTATTAAAAGCAAGTTAACATAAAATTTACAACATTTTTAACGATTTTTTTAATATTTATAAGTCAAAACACGCCGTAATTATCACGTAAACGCTAAGTGGCGAACGTTTTCGCCGCAGTGATTTGACATTTGTGAATTCTGTGTTTCGATTAATTAACATTATGAAATGGAATAAATTGACAACTTCGTCGATCAGAAGTTAAAACAATGAATTTTTAAGGTGGCGGCTCTATTATTATGCAAATGTTGCGTAATAAAAGGCCACGAATGTATTATCTCCGGACGCCTATTCAATCACCCATCCATCACTTAAGTATTCTGGTATTTTATCTATCACACCTTTTAAGCATACAGGCAACCCAATTATTGCTATTCAAAAAAGCTATCCATATCCAAAAGATTTAGGGAATTCCCTTAGCATTTTCAAATTTGACCGGCAAACACCCCAAATATGATATTCGGAATCACATATAGCTCACCTTGATCTACAAAACGGCTGTAAGATGTAGACGGCAATCGACAATCGCAAACGGTTCGAAAAAAAAAGAAAATTATTTTTTTCTTCATGGTCGAGTTTTTCGTTACGTGCACGAGCTTAGAGGAAGCCAAAAATTTATGATCGCTTGAATTACAGTTTTAATAATCGTATCGATTTCAAACCTAAAATTAAAGTTATTAAATCAATCACTTTATTTATCCATCGAATCGGTTCCATATAATTATAATTGCGTAGTCCAACATAGATAACAATCAGATAATCACTAATTGATAAAATATTTTCTTTTTATGAGGAGTTCCGCAAGGTAATCAGTTACGGTTCGATTAAAAAAATTGACCAACTAAATTAATGGCAGTATTAAGTAATTAGTTATTAAATAATCGTAATATAATTTTAATTATTCAAATTTGCACGCAGTTAAAATAGTGGGGAAATATGGGGCGTTCGTTTGAGCCAATAATACCTCACAACCTATTCAGAATTTAAATTATATTTTCAGCCGACTGTGTATGCAAATACAAATTGCTTACTTACCGCCGATTTTACTTTCTTAAATTTATGCTTGGCTGCGGTTTTCGTTGGTTACATTAACTTGGAATAGCTAATAAGACAGTAAAAGATTATGGAGCGATTCAAAGAGTCATTAATTATCAAACTTATGTAATTTTTACCTTTCAATTTTTCAAATCAATTTTTGAGCGAACGCGTGCCAATAACTCGCCAGAATTTTTTCTTCCAATTTCAAGGCCCCTAATTGTATATTTGGCGATAGTAAATTACTCAATTGTATTAAGACAATTTAAAAAAACAATTCCAGTAATTTAATTGTTTAATTTGGACTTCTTATGTATCGATATTATATAAACGTACAGGTGACCTCGAAAATTAAAATTTAATTGTAACGACTGGTTCTACTAATAATAATTTATCGATTTGCTACCAGCAACTGTCAGAATCAAGGCCAAAAATGGCAATTATCAATATCAAAATATGTAAAATGTCCTTAAGGTAAAAAACTTCCACTGTGCAGCGGAAATTAAAAAAGTGCAATGTCAGAAGGTAGAGAAAAACGCATAATTTTTAGGTCAATGTAATGTCGGTGACATTTATATTCAAACGTACAGTATAAAAAATTCATATCTTATGGTTATATAAATTTTTTAAAAATTCAACCCGCAGAAGAACGGTGCACTGTTTTGGAGTAAAAATTTCATCGCGAACATCTTCAACCACGCGATAATGCAGGAAGTTTTTATTAAATGGAACCTGTATAATTTAATTAGATAATAACATTCAATGAGTTCAGTTAACTTTCCATTAACAAAATGTGCCAAGAACGTAAATTAATCTTATTTTATGATTAGAAGTATTTGCGCGAATGAAAGCTTTTACAAATATCGATTGGAAATTTTGAAAAAAAGAGAAAGGACAAAAAATTTGCAATATTAGGATAATGAGTGAATGGTTTGCGTTCTAATTGTACGAAAAATGTCTCCACCCACATAGTTAGACCTTGATACATTATTTAAAACACGAATGCTCGAGTAACTTTTGACCCTTTTCGTTCTTGTACCATTATGTGGTAATGTCTGTAATTAAATGCACTTGCAGAATATTAGGCGTGGCAGGAACAAAATGCACCATAAATCTGTTCAGAAACAAAGCTTCCAAGGCCAAAATTCTAAATTATTATTTTGTCCCATATTAGCGAAAGTAATTTTTTTTATTTCCTTCCAGATGCCTTGGATATGGTTAATTTGGATGGCGTCATTTTGCACAATCACGGCAGGAATTCATCAGGATGGATCAAGATTCAAAAATATCCACGAAAAAGTCGAACTTAAAAATTTTCCCTTAGATTTGATGACTGAAAGTTCGGGTAACCCGAAAAGAGCGACTCCTCAAAAAAATAAAAATGATGAAGACAAAAAAACATTGTCCCATCAAGTAGCTGATGGAAAATATGGTTTACTTCAAAAGGAATTTCCTCCAATTAAAAGACCGGGTGTATTAAGTTACGAAACCAATAACGAAGTGCCTAATGATAACGTGAACAACTACGGCGGATTAAACGACAGTGAAATTTGGCTGGCCGAAAACCACCTTTTGATTTTAAGAGGAGGTTCCTATCCGACGGAAGACACGTATCCGGATTATTCTAAACCCGTGTGGACCCCAATTGACGATTTCATCGCACCAAGACGTCAAGTAAAAATACCCAAAAATCCCAAAGTACCGCCGCCCTTTCCTGTCCAGCTCACCGACGACGGGCCCCTCCAAATCTTGGGGACAAACTTTACAAGAACGCTTAATGTTTCGTTCGACTATCCCTTATCGCCCTTGGACGGCTATAACCCGGAATTCCCCCCGTATCCCGCGCCAGAATATCCAATTTCGTCCAACTCTTCTACCAGGAAAACTCCGTTCCCAGCTTCTCCAAACTCTCCCCCAGTTGAAGGAGGCGTTAAACCAGGAAATGGACCGCCACAGTTTCCGTTTCCAGTAAACGGTGCCTCACCATCTTTCTTAGATTCGTTACCCCCTGGTTCGGTAATTTTACCACCACCTAATAACAACACGGAAGACTACGACGATGACGACCTTTCGATTTATTATCCACCCCCTTACAGTTTTTATTATCCAAAAGATAATTCAAGTATAGTACCAGCAGGACCGTTAGTTCCGGGAATTGTATTACCGCCACCTCCTGACTTTTTCGGCACTTTTCCAACATTCACATCCACAAAACCACCAACAGTTAGAACAATTCCACCAAAACCAAGAACTACTATCACCACTACTACTACAACTACCACCACTACGACTACTGCAAGGCCACAAACGACGACTACTTTTAAACCTAGAGTAAGGCCCTTTTATTTGCCAGTTGAACCCCCTCGTGTATATCCCGAAAATATTCCTCAACGTCCCAAAATACCACAACCAGAAACGAAACCCCAATTTCCAAATTATTATCCAAATGAAATTCCCAAAGTTGTGTCACCACGTCCTGTATATTATCCAAACGAAGTGATTCGACAACGCAATAAAACAGTGAGCGTGACGATTTTGCGTCCAGTAAAGCCGACACAGAAACCTCCACCTGTCTACATATACGAAAACGATATATCCAATAAACCATTTGAAGAGTATGGTCCACCGCGTTATCACAAAAAACCCAGCGTCACTACTACAAGAGTACCCCTGAGAAGTTACTTTAGTACGTCCAATAACGACATAGAAACAAATTTAGTTACAAAATTACCCGAAAGAAACCAAAATTACAATAGAGTCACTACTACAAAGGTACCACTGAGAGCTTACTTCAGTACATCTGGTAACGACATAGACACCAATTTGGTTACAAAAGTACCCGAAAGAAACCAAAATTACAACAGAGGACTAATTCCACGAACGAGGCCAAAACAACCAACGCAAATTTATTATTACGACGATAGCGATGGTGATAACTTAAGTAACACAATAACGCCTTATCCAATTGTTCATCCAAAACAATACATCAATTCAACCAACAATCGATACCTACCAGTTCCTCCACAACCACAATATTACTTTGTTCCAAATAACCCTTACGTCACGCAACGTCCTCAATACAGACCAATCCCGTCGACGTATCAACCCAATAATTTCAAAGCCCATTTAATAAAATTACAACAACAAATTGAGGCGTATCAAAAACCGCCTAGCGAATACAGACCCAGCGTTTTTGAGATGCACAATCAAAATCCGAGCAACGTCCCATCTCCAAAACCAGTGTATCAGTACAGTTTTGAAGTTGCAAACTACCAACAACAACATTCTAAGTTCCAAAATCAGGATTACAATCAAAAGCAACAAAACAACTATAATGTTCCACAATACAGCGTACAAATCGAACCCGCGTTAGAAATTACAACAACAGAAAAACCTCATGTGCAATATCAAAATTACCGCGAAAATTCTCAAAGAACTGCAAAATATTATCCAGCAAATTACTATCAAGAAAATGTAGGAACTGCCAATCCACTTAACAGCGAAAGGTACACGATCACACCAAATCCAATGTATCAGCCATATTACACCCAACAAGACGAGTCATATTTTGATGATATAACGAAAAAGCATTTCACCATGTTTGGGCAAAAATTGCAGCAGACTACTCCAATACCACCACAAATAAACCAACAACCAATTTATGTGCCACCAGCGGAACCAAACCTGCGAATACGTCCGAATCGACCGTTACCTTTAAAAGAGAACCTCATAATTAATTACCTCAATCAAGGTAATGGTCCGCAACCGTATCCCCAAGTTGCCAAACAAGTGCCACAATTTCAACCTCCACAATACCAACAGAACAATGAAAATTATCAACGTCGACCGAAAGTGCCTCCCAGCAACGTCGAAACGATTCCGGCGATCAGTTTACCCTCGCGAGGTGCAAACGACGATAAATCGGGTTCTTTCATTTCGTACGAATTGCCGGGCGACGACGGTGCTCATTTTTACTTCCTAACGCCTCAATTGTCGCAGAAAACTGACGATCGGCGAGGAATCGCTTATTATTATGCGCAACCGGCGCAAGGTGGTTCTGATTCGCGAAGAACAAGAAATTACTAATCATAAACTCTTGTGCGCAGTGATATTACGAAAAGTGTCTTAGTACCCAACTGAAATTTTTAAATTAAGATTAACAAAGTTCGTGGTAGCACTGGTGAAAAGCGCCAGTTAAATCAGAATTTTTTAAAAATTAGTTTGTGATGCGTGGGATACTATGAAGAAAAATTTCAGTTGGATGTTACATAGGAGTGTTAAAAATGACGTTTGATATGTTAGAAATATGAGAACTGAAAATTAAAATTGGTTTCAAAGTAATTTTATAGAAAATCCTACCCTCTTTGCTTAAAGAAATCATTATTTATATTACCATGTATGAAGCAATTAATTTGCTCAAACGTAGAAACAAATTTGGTCATCTCTATGAGACAGCCAAATGAAGTAATTTATATACTCATAATAATCAATGTGATACTTGTCTTGTGAAAATCAAAAAATTCAATTTTGAAAAAATAATTTTAATTCAAGCTAGTCAAAGTGACTTAATTAAAGAAATTCAAAAATCAAAATGGTTAAATTATTAAATTGTAAATAATTTAAGAGATGTAAATATTAAATTAAATAAAAATATTTCACTTACCCATATTGAGCTCCTGTTCGGTGTTTTCATCTTTCAGAGGTTCATCAAATAAATGCAGGTACACTTCGATTGCACATCGGGCAGCCTTGAAATAAAACGGATGTCCACGCAAAACGTCTTCCAATCTCAGTAATCCAACATACGATCGTAAAGTCATTTTTCTCATACAATAGGTGTGAAAATCAAATTGGTCTTCTATTATTTCGGAAAAGTGCTGAAACGTAAAAGATCGCTGTTAGTTACTTTGGTAGTGTAAAATTGAAGTCAATAATTGAACAAGAATGAAGTTGTGAGAACAAAATTTGAACTTCTTGAGCAGATATGAATAAAAATAAAATAAAATAGTGAATGGATTTAGATGTTTTTGAATTTTTTATAGTAAAAAATAAAAAGTTTATCTTTTGAAACTTTCCGCTAATGTTTTCTTTTTTTTAAGGGTTGTAATTCCCTTTTCAACTGGAAAATATTCCAAAGCTAATGGAATTATGACAAGTTGTTTGTGAGTACTCTAGGAAGTCTATCCTAAGTTTTTGACCTCAAAGACTACGTGCTAATTTAGGGGGGGGAAGCAGAAACCGCAAATTTTTTAGACTTTTTTCAGTTTTTTGCTTATATCTCATAAACTGAGTATATTTTGGGTACCATAGTTCATTACAAAATTATAGTGCAGCAAATTTGTTAAAATTTGGTGGGTAAAGCAAATTTTTAAACCCAATATTAACCGAGACACAGCAAATCAAAGTTAGACAAAGTTTCTCAAAATGTAAAAAAATAGACAAAAAACGAAGGTTTTGCCCTTATAATTATTTATTACTATCATTTCCATATTAATTATGTTAGTCACCCATCAATATGAACATATTGGAACATCTATGACCACCCACCAAATGATGCATAAGTTTTGCTATTGTATGATGCTATGGTAAAAGTCGTATTTCTGTACAATTTTTAAAACAACTGAATGTTGGAAAGTTAACCCTTGAGGGTATGCAACTTATGATGCACTCTGAACGCAAAACAAACATTTCTTGTCTTATATGCACAATTAGTGTGACATAGACTGGGGTCTTTTAAGAGAGAGAAAAAGGGGAGAAGTTAATTTTTATTTAACAACATAAACTTACCCTATCCACTTCGTGACATTTTTTGAGTGATTCACCATATATTCCTAATCTTTGGTAAGCTAAAGCGCATTCAGTCTGAAACCACATACACTGCATTTCATTTAAATTTTCCATCGCAGAAACTCCCTCCCTGGTAAATTTGGCGCAAATTTCTTCCGCCTGTTTAACACGATTTGCTCTCAACATGTACTTTGCACACTTAGAATTGATGTATCGATCGGCCGTATCCAATGACTGAGCTTCATCCAACCATTTGCAAGCTTCGAACGGATCGCCGGCATGCTGCAAATACAAAATTAATAAAAGCGAAATATTAAACACAATAAAGTAGCTCACCTTGTAAATCCTGCCCTTGGTAACGAATAACTCGATCAAAGTTGGCGTGTGCTCGATGGCAGAATCGATGTAGGTTAAAGCTTTTTCGGTTTGATTTAAGTAATCGTAGTGTTGGGCAAGAAAATAGTAAACCCAAAGTAAACACGAAGCGGGTTCCTTAGGACCATTGTTGACTTCGCTTTCGCAAAATTTACCAATCTTAGTTAAGGCATCTATGTATTGTAATAGGAGGTTCTCGATAATCTCCACTTTCCTTTTGTCATCATAAACTGATCTCAGATCGACGAAAAGCGGAGGAACGCCTTTTCTCAAACCCTGTCTTAAATAGTTATCGATTAAATTCTTGAAGGATTCTTCGACTGCACAATTCAAAGGTAACCGTTTGGGAGGATTTGATTTTGGATATTTTTCCGATTGAACACAGTAAAAATTGAGGATATCTTCAGGCTTTGTTAATTGATTTGCCAGAATCAATTTTTTATAGTATGTCGTGTTTTCAGGATTCCTCCTGACCAAATCTTCAAAATATTTCGCCGCTTTATCAAATTGTTTTAATTCTAAATTTAAGTCGCCTAAAATTTCCTTAAGTGTTAATTTATCTAATATTTGATCTTGACAACCCTCCAGATGTGTCAAGGCGTGTTTTAAATCGCCGGATTCATGTATTACCAAATTTTGATATATCAACAATTCGCTATGTTCGTAGTCGTAATTGTTCCCTTTCTGCAACAAAAAAATATTGTCAAACAAAAATAAAATTAAGTTTGTTAAAAGTTTCTGTTACAACTCTGGGATGTAATAATTGTTGATTAAAACCAAAACCATCAATTTACAATTTAATTATAAAATAAAAAGTTAATAAAAGTAAACCCGTTTAGGTATACTTTTATTTTTCACCTATAATGAATGTAATAATATTAAAACTTTAATTATTTCAAGTTACTAAAAATTAAAAAATTAATTAAATTATTTATTAAGCTTATTTATAATTTAATTGATTTTTTAATTTTTAGTAACTCGAAATAATTAAAGTTTTAATATTATTTAATATCAACAAGTTAATAATTTAACATTTTAAATATATAATGAATGTATTTTTAGGCTAACTCATTTCAAATAATATTTCCTGTAGGAACAACGAGTCAGGCATTTTTCAAAGAAAAGCACTCATATTTTTTGAAAAATTTGAGGACGCCCAGGTCAGCTAATTGGCTATATTATACTACCTATTATTGTTAAACAAATTGATCAACTTAAACATAATTTTTTTTTTAAATAATTGAACATCAAACGCGGGTTTTTAATATTTTATTGATGAATTCTCCTGTGATGGTTTGGGGATGCATTGACAGAAGTAAAAATTCATCTTTAATAGATGAAATAGAGAAAATAGAATAAATTAAGACACCTAAAAGATTTACAAGATTAAAGGGTCTTTGATATCAAGCATTATTCTATGTTTATTCAGTCAGGTTATCAGAATTCTCGATTTGTCAATTTCCTGAATGACAGTGACGCCCTGTTGTTCAACCAACCATTGCCCAAGTTTAAGAATATTCAATGTTGTATGGATATTGCTGAATTCGGGACGTGCTGAATGCATCCGAAACTGTAGCACAAACCAAGTTAATATGATTTTTGTGTCGTCATCTTCACATATCCCTGAATTCATTAATTTTTACATTTTAATTTTATTATAAAAAAGTTTAATCCGTTAATAAATGTATTCTTATTGTTATCTTTTTCTCAATACAAATCAATAGGTCTAGGGGCAAATGATATCATAATTAAATTACTTGATTATATTATTACAAAAAATGTAATAGTCCAGTGTTATATTTTTTAATAACAATGAATAAATTATTAAGCTTAATTATTGTTTGCTGATTTAATTTTGAAATTTATGTAAATATTGATCAAGGTCAAAAACTACATTGACCTATCTGTTTGTGGTAAAATATCCCAAACTGAACAAAATAGGTAAAATTTAAAATGTTAAATTAGGAGAAGTTGTTTACAGTTCAACAGTATCCAAAACAAATCACTGCTCTGATTCACAAAATTTTAAAATAATAAAAACTATCTTATACAACAATCTATAGGTACTACATTTCTGAAAGTTTGTCCTTCTCTTGGTGTAATTGTCAGTCCCATTAAACTCATGAATACAACTTTTGAGTGTCTAGCAATACGAAATGTTTGCAGAGTATTCACATTCTGTTGCAATTTATAGGCTAAACCAGCTATTTTTAGTTCACAGTGAGTTTCCAACTCGAAATAAGGACATATTTGCAGTTCCCATTAAAAAATTGGGCGTATTATATATGACGACATAAAATATTGTGTGTGTAAGTCGGTTTTAAACGTCTTGCGACGTTGTCCGATACCAAACTACCAACCTTGCAAATTGGCGCTTGGTTTTTTAGCATTTCACATTTTTTACCTACGACGAGGAGCCAGCCCGTCGGTAGAACCCCCAACCTGGAGGACCAAATGAGACGGTCATAATAAGTTGTTACTTACCCGGATTCGAACCGGGTATTGAGCGTTCGTAGTCAACTCGCTTGACCATTGCTCTCCGACCGTCTCTCATAAAATATTAATTATAGTAATAGTCACAGAAAAAAACAGGTGAAGAACTAATAAAAAATATTAAAATATGTTTATTCATACTTCTTAATAATCAAAATCATTAAAAAAGTTATATCAAGTGGAAACAGTAAAACAAAATTAAAATAATTGTATGTATGTTTATAATTTAATAAAATAAAACTTAAAGTTTTGTTTATATTAAAAGATAATTCTATAAATAAAAGATAAATATTTAATTGAAGGGATTATTGTAAGAACTAAATAAGCCACATAACTAAAATTGCCAGAAGTTAATGATTTTCAAATAAGTTTCAAAAAATCTCTAAAATAACATAATCCATGTTTTTATAAACTCATATGCAGAAATTTACCAAGTTCATCAAATCTGAAAATAGTGCAAAAAATCAAGAATTTCATGTAAAATAACGCTTTATTCTAATAGCAGCTTTTAATATTACTACAAAAGCAGTAACACAACAAGCCACAATACATACGCAATCTAAACGTATAATATTGTAAGAACGTGAAATGCCACAACTTATACATAATTAAACTTTAAATTACTTCGTCATTATAGGGTCTTCTCCATTTAAATTAAAAGTCTTCATCTACATTACCATCACCCACAAGAGATTAATTTTTACCAATTGAATTGTTGACAAAATTACTAGTAATATTAATATAGCATTCTTGTGCAGGCGGCATTGTACTGTGGCTTATTTCATTCTAATCTCTGTTAAATAAATATATCTGATAATGCAAGAACCTTATTTATTTACTATTAATGCAATTTTTCAAGTGAAGATTGGAATATTTTTAGAGGCTTCTTCTTATAATTAGGGTTTTTCAATAGCGACGCCCCAAAAGTCCTCAACGGATTCGCTTAAAGAATAAATTCTTTTTTTTTCCCAATTTCACCCAATTTTCAATGACTCTCACACAAATCACACCAAAAGTCAGCAATTACTCTAAATTCGACGGATTCCTCACTTACTTGTTAAACATTAAAAATTATATTTAAAAGAAAAAATAGTTTATCTAGAGATGAATGCGGGACGGGATCCCGCAGTCCCGCATTTGATTTATTTTATACAACGCAGCTCGAATAAACTTTTTTGATTTTTTTGTTAACGCATATTGCTTAGAGTAAATGTAGGGAAAGAATTCAATAAGTTAAATTATGAAATTAAAAGGAAAAAAATTTTGTCCCGCGCGGGACTGCATTAAAATCCCATCCCGCATTCATCTCTATATACGTTTTAAAAATTTATTTGTATCACTGACAAAGTATACAAGTATAACTTGTGTTCTTACTCTGAGGAAGTTCAGCCTGGCTGAACGAAACAAATTTGTCAGTGATACAAATAAATTTTTGAAACGTATAAACCTAGTATTTTTTCTTTTAAATATAATCAGCAATTACTCGTTCAATATTGATCTGTAAATCGTGTAAATTTTCTGGATGATTGCCATAAACCAATGACTTTACGTAGCCTCACAGAAAGAAGTCCAGTGGAGTTAAGTCGCAGCAATGAGGTGGATAATAATTTATCAGTCCATATAACTGTGTAGAAACTAACATACAAAAATGTAGACCCTGTAAACCATTGTACTTTTAGTTGGCCGGGTTTTTAAAGGTAAAGTTTAAGAAATTTAAAAATTAATTTATACAACAACATAACGTAAATATATCATATTCTAATGATGATTCGTAATGATTATAACAGTGGAAGTGGTTAATTTGTGTAATTAAAATTAAAATATAGTAGAATAAAATGTAAATGTCAAATCTAGTTGACCATCTTTTCCTAGGTGGCGCAATTTTAAAGTGTCTGAAATTTTAACATGAAAGTTTCTATTCTATTTAAATCTATTCTTCTATGATCCATATCTTGAAATAATCAAATCACCGAATTTTGCTTCCAATAAACGCATTGTGTTCTTGGTAGTAAAACTCAATGACTCCATTATTTGAACATATGGACCGCTGAATTATCCATTTCGTTCGTATGGCTTAACCTCTACTGAACTTCGTTTCTTTACATGATTTCCAGATCAATATTGTACAAGTAATTGCTTTTATTTTTTTGAAATTTCCAATTCAAAATAGTCTAGATCGTTGGTGTAAGTTTTATTTTCGTTTGTACCCAAATAGTTTTTGAGATTTTCAAAAAAAAACATAAAACGACACGGACGCCCATGATCGATTGGATTAACGAGATTCTCATTAACAAGTGATAACATAAATTTTTTTTAAATTTCTAATTCAAATAGTCCAGATCGTTTGCGTAAGTTTTATTTTCGTTTCTATCCAAATATATTTTGAGATTTTCAAGAAAAACATCAACGACACTGACGCGTATTACAAGATTAATGAAATTCCCAATCCACATACAATGTTTCTAAATTTCGAATTTAAAATAGTCTAGATCGTTTTGTGTTTCGATTGCGCAAGTTATATTTTTGTTTGTAGCCAAATAGTTTTTAATATTTTCAAGTAAAACATAAAACGACATGAACGCGCATGATCGATTGTATTAACGAGATTCTCAAAAATTTCAAAAAAAACTATTTTTGAAATGTCTCTAAAACTACAAAATAATTTTTTATAAACAGGTACAAACAAAGCACAACCAATTTAAACTGTTTTATACAATTAAGTTTAATTTTGTTAAAATATATTGAAAAAAACAACATTTAACAATTTTACAAGCTTTTTAGGAGGTCGCATTAGGGGGTGCTTCACAAAAATGATAGAGAAATGGTGTTGTAGACTCTTTAGTCTACCTTATTTTTAGTAATTGGATAATTTGCTCTAAAATGAACCCAAACAGATATATTCATAAATATTCATACAAAAATGTATTTTTACGCTCAAGTTTTTCAATATGGCGGCCAAATCAGGAATAACTGAATGGTGAAAAATTAGTACGTGCTTTTTGAGTTCCAAATAAAGAAAATCAAGTTTATTTTAACTTTCCCCTATAATCCTTTTAAAACGATTTTTGAGAAAAGATCTAAAATCGTCAAAATTTGTGAATATTTCTAAATATGTAAAAAAGTCCTAGTCCAAAATTCTCCACTACTTATAATGGATGTAATTAATGATATGGACGCAATGAATAAATATGATGATATGTAAAAAAGATTTATGAGAATTCAAATTATGGCTATTGAGGGTATCTATAGCCGTATGAATTTCGTGTGCCTCAAGGTGATTTTGGGGTTGATATTACCATAAAACGGTAGAACCAAGGATAAAAATGATGAGATTATGTAAATAAAAAATAAAAAAGAGTTTTTCCGTAAAATTATCTTAAAAATTTAGGGCGTCAATTAACCAATAATTTTTTCAGTTAAAAAATTTAATATCACCATTTTTTTGGATGCTTCTTGCGGTATAGAAATATGCTGTTAATGACTTTTTTTGTAGGAAATGTTACGTTTTTCAAATCTGTCCATGGGCAAAATTACTTTATCTTTAATTTGTTTCCCAAGAGAAGCGTTGAAATAGGAATAGAAAAAACTAATTTTGGTACAATAAATAGTCAATTTTATCATTTTTAATTACTTCTTCTTATGGCTAAGCTATGGATTCCACAAACCCGACATTTTTATCAAATTGCCGCTTTTAAATCAATAAGCAAATTTGAAATTATGGGGTTAGTGTAACAAGTTAAGTTTGTAACTGTCATTGCATATGTTTTCTCAACTTTCTTGCATAAACTTCCAGTTACAAGAAAAGTCAAGATGATAATGACTTCAGATTATAGCCAGAGTCTTATCTTAATTATAATGAAAAAATATGAACTTGTTTTTACACCAAACCCCTCAATTATTAATAGTAAGACCTAATTATTTAATTAGTAATTTAAGATTGCAAATTAATATGTACCAACTTAGAAATGCAAGAGAACTTAAGCTCGAGTGCACTAGCTTAAAAAAACAATCAAAAATATAAGAAGAACCAAGTGGAACCTCAAAAACCTCCTCCCTTCACAAACACAAAAAGTTTACATATACAAAAAAATTACTTAAAAGATAAAACAACATACACTTACTTGTTGTTGATCTAAAAAAGTTGTCAAAATATTGAGTGCACTTTTGTATTCCCCCAGCAAATGAAACGACATAGCATACCCAATCCAAGATGCTCTTTGGGTGGGTCTCAGCATGAGCAATTGATATCTCGTGTCCTAAAATAAACAAAACCGTAATTATTAGATCCAACACAAAAACTGAAATTAAACAAACCCGATAGCCTTCCAAATCTCTCATTTGTATTTGCAGCAGAGACAAGTCACGTAAAATTTGAATATTGTCTTTTTCCCATTTCAAAGCGTTTCTGTAGCACTTAATAGCTTCATCGTATTTTTTATCCGACCTTTGTAACAGTCCATACACGTGCCAGCACACATGCGACCGCAAATCATTTCTCAATCCCCTACGAACATATTCGTAGGCCTCTTCTTTACGTCCCAAACAGTTCAACGTCAAACCTTTCATGGCCAAAGTTTCTACAACCACACAAACACTCAAGATTAAAAAAACCGTCGTTAAAACCACCAAAGATATATTCACCTCCGTGTTCTGTAAACTTGGCATTCGACAAAATCTGTTTTGCAAATTTTAAGCCATTTTTGTACTGCTTTTGTTCGTAGCATCTCTAAAAAAGACATTATCAAATATTACGTCAAGTGTTAAGTAATTCTTACAAGGCATCCAAAATAACCGCCATCCTAACCTTACAAAAACGATAGAAACAAAGATGAAAAATTATTTTTACTTGAAAGCACTCGAAAATCGCGCAAATTGCTATATTAAAATCGGGGAAAGTAGTTTTCCATACAAGGAAGACTTACGAGGACAAACCGAAATAGTAGAAATAAGTGATTGAAAAAAATGTACTTACTAAAATTCGTTTAAATAAGGCGTTCTCCTTTGGTGGCAAAGGATTACTCGACGGCATTTTCAATTTTAAAATACAATTGGTTTATCCGTTAAAATAAAATGTACACTAAAGATAATCAAAGTTGAACCTCGTGGCCCCAAACTCCTCCAAAGTCGATTTTAATGATCACGTGACGCTTGTCATAACAACTACCGGGTTGATAAAACAGATTCCGTACGCCCTCTACTACCTAATTACAGCAAATTTTTGCAAGAAAATAGAAATTGTTAATTAACTTTTGATAATTTTGTTGGTAGATGTGGTGTAAATTAATTTAACAGGGTAAATGTAACGTCGTGCGAGAAAATTGACTTCTTGCACTGACGTGAGGGCAGTTGTACGAAATACGAGGGGCGCTCAAATAGTATCTGTTCATTTTTTGTGGCAAATATTATTTAAAATACTTTTTTTTGTATTCAAATTAGATTAAAATAAAATAACGAAAAAAAAAACAACATTGAGAGGCTACTAAAAAATAGTGCCTGCACTATTTCCTGTCCAAAGTTACTTATGAGAGGTTTACCAAATAACCGAAATAATTAACCATAGGTGTACTCGGGTGGGGCGAATAGAAGTGCACAGCACCCGGGCGCAAGCCCTCAAAGGCGGCAAAAATTTATAATTTTTTTAAATAGTAAGTTTGTTAAATTTAAACAAATACGAAAATGTATCTAATTAATACTAAGAAAGTTCACTGTATTAATTTCAGGTAGTACCTAATTAAATTGTAGATTTTAATTGTTGTTTATAACATTTTGCATCATACACTGTTACGACATCAAGTTAGTGTTTGCGTGAATGTGCGAAGTTAATTGTGAGATTCCTTGATCAAGTGTGTTATTGTACAGTTTGAAAAATTATTTAAAAAAAACAGAGATTTAAAAAGTTTCCAAAAAGTATTTCTGTTCGTTTTAAAATAAACATTAGTAAAATTAATTAACAAAATTTTATAGGTAATTTTGACTCATTGTTGAAATAAATG
The DNA here is from genome assembly GCA_905340355.1 of Rhagonycha fulva. NCBI lineage: Eukaryota > Metazoa > Arthropoda > Insecta > Coleoptera > Cantharidae > Rhagonycha > Rhagonycha fulva. The sequence goes on from HG996558.1 coordinate 13,668,403, forward strand.
TAGAGCAAAGTATGCGTCATAATTGGTCTATCTAATTAAAATTCAAACCACAATAACAATAACCCAATAGCAAACAAAAATGGAAATCATATTAATCAAAGTTGGATTTCAATAGATACCTAACGCCGATTCGCAACAAAAATCTAAATATTTTTTGTTGTTCAAGGTTTTAATTTCAAATTTAACTGTTTGAATTTTGAACCCAACAAACATACATAAGACAATTGAAACCGTTAAAATTTGAAACCTTGAACAACATAAAAGCAATTCCCATAACTTTGTTGATAGGCATTCAGATTCCAGTTGTGATGTATATGGGAAATTTATGGTAAGGAAATTTAATTCAATAATAATATAATTGAAAATAACTCAAGTAAATGTGTTTTTGGGAATGGGGTAATAATTCAAAGTAAATTGTAGAACTAAATAATATTTATTTTTTACCATTGAAATCAGAATTAGATTAAAATTGAGTAAAAGTTACATGAAGTTTGATCTCGGGCAAACACCCAAAAAAACTGACACCGAGATCTTGAATTAAAAATTCTGTGATATCGGTAAAAAATATCAACAATTTGTGCCTTATATGAACAATTTTGTAGATAATGAAATTTTGTTAAAAAAAAAGTTTCTTACGGATTAATACGTGAGAGTCGTTCTAAGGTGCAAGTAAGTTGTAAAAATCATTTTTAATTACTACTTTGCCCGTTGGAGTTTTTAACTGTAAAAAAAATTAATATTGACATCAAAACCGTCTAAAACATTTTGGCAAAATTAGAGTGTTCGAAAAATCTATGGTCGTGTTTTAATATTTTTTTACAATGCAGACATACAAAATCGAATTACTACTATTTTTTTAAAACAATTTATTCCTTTTTTATAATTAGACTTTTTTTTTAATTTTGAAAACTATAAATTATATTTTTTTACTTTTTGTATGTAAATATTTTTAACAATGTTAATCATAAAAAAATAAACAATAAATACTTGAGAAGGAAAATAACATCACATATCCCCTTTTGAAAATTTAAAATTGGCAGATGATGATGATGTATGCAAGTCACCGCTCAATTTTAGGATCCTCACGGACACAAAACTATCTTGAATATAATTTTTAAATAAAAATAAAGTTTTTTACTTGAGTGAATAAGTTCTTTGAATGGGATGTTCCTGAGCTACTTCTTCTTGAGTGTCCTTCTCCATCAGTACACTAACTTACTTCCACAACCAAAACTTCATCTTATGTCATAGTTTAGAAGTTTCATTGATAATTCCCCTTATTCTTTTGAAATCCCATTGCTTACTAAAAATAAAGTTAAAGTTTTTCTAAATTTTCATATTGATTAGGTAAATTTTTCTTCTGTCTTTTTTTATAAATTTTGTTGCAATTCTTCATCATTTCTTCTTTAGACTTTTGATATTCAAAATTGATAGTAAGGCATTATTTTAAAAATTTATTCTTTTTAAGGTAAATGATGTGAATTTTTTTCATTTCTTCTTTCACAATGAATTATTGCTGCTTCAAATTTTCTTCCACTCTTCAGCTCACTTCTACTAAACCTCATGAAATTTCTACTTCTTAGAAATAACTTCTTTAACTTCCAATCATTCATCGGATATTACTAATTTGTGGTAAAACTTCTACTTCTTGAACCATTGTTTTTCCAACTTCCAACATCTTAATGTTCGTTGTTTGATCAAGAGACTTTTACAATTTTATTTGTCACTGATTTCAGCGACTCTGACTTTTATAATTTTAATCCATTCAACAATCAAAAACCATTTTGATTTTTCACATGATTAATTTTTCTTTTTCTTGATGATCCAATTTATCTCTTTCTCTTTTGTTTCTTGTCAATCCTACATAATGTACATTTTCTCATCTCTTGATTTGTTTTTTCTTTACAAGGGTTGTTAATTTTTTGATTTACTTAACCTTTCTTTTTTGTTCTTAGTTCGTACTCATTTTCTATTTTTCTTCTGCTTTTATTTTTGTTCCATTTATTTAAAAACCTCTTGGGTTTTTTCACTTTTACACTCATTTGGGTTTTAATTTACGTTATTAAACGTGCATTTTTCTCTAAAAGTTTTCTGTTTGTTTTAATGTTACCACCTTCCCATGAAATTGATTTTAGATAAATTTTAATAAATCTTTAATTTTTCCAGTATTTTAATTTCATTCATCATTTGTAGGGACTTCCCCCAACATTGAGAATTTACATTACGTATTATATTTATACTTCATTTCACGCGTAACGTTAGCATAGAATGGAATTTTTATATGTTGGTGTATTAATTTAAGGGAAAAAGTATTATAGCCCAATCAAAATAGACATTGAGCCTTGCATACATTCCCAAGAAGCTGAAAATTTACATGAACGTAAGTCCCCATCGATCCCATATGTGCAAAAAATTTTATGCGAGATCAAAGTTCGCAAACATGGGTTTTTTAAATTTTCAAGCAAAACGGTTAGTTTTATGAGAAAATTAGTTCAGTCAAAAATTGTAGATCATTTAATTATCTATAAAAATTATTCTTGTACTTTTTTTTTCTAAGATTTACCATTTCTGAGAAAAAACGATACTAAAATTTACTCAAGTTGTATTAATTCTCCATAGTACATACATAGGTTGTGTAGAAACGTGTGCATATTTTAGAATCGCTTTTTATCAGAAATGGTGAATTTTATGAAAAAAAGTGAAAGGACAATTTTTATAGATAATTAAATGATCTACAATTTTTGTCAAAATTATGTTTCGCATAAAACTAACCGTTTGGCAAAAAAATTTAAAAAACTAATTTTTGCGAACTCTTTGACCTCGCATAACATTTTTTGCACGATGAATCAATGGGGACTTTTCACAATTTCATTATAATGGTATCCCTAACGTTCATGTAAATTTTCAGCTTCTTGGGAATTTATGCAAGGGTACCCCTATTTTTATGTCTATTTTGACTGGACTATAACTATTAAATTAAATAAAAAACAAATACAATCAAAAATAACATAATTTTTCCTAATTAATAATTATATTTGTATTAATTTTCTTTAAAATAAAGCTTTCATTTTCAAAACGTGGCTTTATTGTAAATTTTGTAAGTATCAAAATAGTGAACAACCCCGAAAAAGTGAAAGGACTTTGCCATATTTAATTCACTATTTCGCGACTCGACTGTATAATTTTTTTAGCCCTTATTTTTGAAATGGTTTGAACAACATTTCAACTATTTACGAACATATGCAAACTTTAAACGGCTATATCTTATACAATTTTTATACTACAACAAAAAACCTAAATTTTCAGAAAGGCAAAACTTACAGAGTTTTCAACTTTATAAAATTTTGGGTGTCATTAATAATTTTTGAGATATTTTTAAGAAAAGGCAATTTTTTGCAAAATTACAAAAATGCTCTCTTCACTTCAACCTCAAATGTTTTCAAAACTAAGCACTTTAAACAGGTAAAACTTATAAAACATATTATAAGTATACATAAATAAAGTGAATTCTGAAGTAGTAACAATTATTTTCAATTGGGGTAGTAATTAGGAGGTGATTTTCACATTTTTTGTTGCCGAAATAAATAGGGATCAACTTTATTTTTGTCATAGCTCGCTTAGTTTTGATGCTACGTGATTTTATAAAAATAAAGGGTCTTTAAATTACTTTAAAAAAGATTCTATGAGTTTTCCCCGAAAAGTGCATTGTTTTTTGGTTACTTCACGTTGAAACTTTCAATTTTGGCGTTTGACCAATAAAGAATAAGCAACTATTAACAAGTAGCTATTACTCCGTTTGTATTGGGTCTATACAGACACCGCATTAACCCACATTTTATTTTTGTTTTTTTATAAGCTACATTTTAAATAAGAGTAATTTTTTTGATAAAATACTTACTTTTTGAGTTATTCGCAAAAAACCGTCTGAAAATATGTTGTTTTTTTTTGGTTAAAAAATTAACATTTTCACTCGCGAATAAATTGAAAAGTACCGACTTTTTAAAAAAAACTTTATAGAATAAAAATTGCTTAGAATTAGTCAATCTATTCATTCCCAAACTTATTTTTAATGAAAAATTCTTTACTCCCGAGAAAAGGTGGCATTCACCCTCAGGTTAAAATCGACTTCAGGCACAGTCTCAACTTTAAAAGAGAAAGTAAGTAGAACCTAAATCCAAATTTTTATAAAAATCGGTGCTATTTGGAATAATTCTCCAGGAAAACGGCCATTGACTGGACTATCAATTCTTCTTCATTTCTCTCTTTCCTCTTCTCTTTTTATTCGTTCTTCTTTATATCTTTTTTTCTTTTTTTATTTCATTTTCTGATTTGATCTTTACAAATCCTTGTCGTACAAGATTCAATGTTGTTTTTATTTTAGAAATGTGGAACTCGTTCAGCACTTCTTTCAGTCGTTGTCCAAATATTCGATTTAGTTCAAATTTGTCCATCGCGCCTCTTTTCTTTTGACGACTTTCTCCTTTCGGTTTTTAAGCTAAAATCTTTTCCGTTTCTTGTTAATTTTCCATTTTCTCTTTATTTTTTTGATTTTCATAATTTATTCTCGATGAATATCAATTTATAACCGTAAAAGAAGAAAAATGAAAGTTTTTATTCTAAAAATACTGAAATCGACTCCTATACTAATCTCTTATTACAAATTTTTTTAAATTTTAAAATTAAAGTCGTCTCAGGGTCAAAAATCGGCTCAAATTTTGTTACTTGTTGTAATCCTCTTTGAACTTATCAAAGCCTTATTTATTCCGCATTCACTTAATTAAAATAATTAAGTGAAATAATTAAAATAATTAATTAAATTATTCCTTAAGGAATAAATATTAATCTTGATACATTTGCAGATGCCACGTACGTATGAGCGACAATTTTTGTGTAATAAAGGCGTTTAACAAAAAATGTAAATACAAAATCGGTCACCCAAAATGCCCCACGTTGGGCGCCAATTTCTAGACGGTGTTATTTTTTATTAAGAAACTTTTTCACCAACTGAAACATTTTAAGTTACTGTTTGAAAAATTAACTCCCCCCCCCCAACTACTGCGAGACTAAAAAAATTATTAGTGAAATTTATTTAACATAAGAAAATTATATAAAATACACACAAAAACTTTGTATAAACGAAATTATTTTTAAATTATAGCCACATTAATTTTAAACAAATTATGTTTTTATTTTTTTTAAAGGATGCTCAAGTCATAACTAACTAAAAGTGGATCACCATTTATAAATAAATATAAAATTTTTACATTAATTTGCAATTTTTTAATTTTAAATTTGCAGAACTAAAATAATGCACGTTCTTTGTTTTATTTAATACAATGTTTAACATTTTATGGTTTTTTCAGACTATTCTATTTTAATTGGAAATAAAAAATGGTTTGGTCAACAGTAGAAGAAATGGAATTGGAAAATTTAACAAATTCATCTTTAACAGATCAACAAAATAAGGTAAATATCTATCTAAAAATAAAGTAATAAGGTTAAAGTTTGTAAATATTTACAATGGAAATATGGGAAAATAAATAATAATGTGTTGTTCATGATGATTGTTTTGCATTCGGCCTTGTAGAGTGGGAATCGTTAACATACGGGAAGGAGAATTAGGTTGTTCGGCCTTCGGTTTCTCTCGGTGATTCAAAATTTAAAGGATTTGATGTTTTTCCATCAATTTATTATTCACCACGTTTGAATAGTCATTACTACTCCGAGTTACTGGAGTAATCGGAGTAATTTCGCCTGCCATCTAACGAATTTTTGTTGAAACTATCGATACATAACCTTAAATTTGCTTATTTTGACAGTTTAAAATGAAAAAACAATTTAATTGAATTTGTCACTGTCAATATAAGTAATTATTATGATCTTCTTCATAAATTTTTTCAACAAAATCTTTTTAGATGGCAGGCAAAATCACTTCAATTACTCCAGTACTCGGAATAGTAATAAATATTCGAACGCGGTCATTATGTTTATTGTTTAAATATTAGTAGAGCACATTGTTGAAATATTAATATTTTTGAATAACAGATCTAATTTTACAATTAGCTCGTAAACGTTGCATGGCCTAACATTAATCGCGGTAAAATATTAAACAAAAATGATTTAATTCTAGTTGTAGTAAAAGTTATAGTTGGTGCGGTATAAAAGTCAAAAGTAGTACCATGTAGCGCAAAATTAGTTTCTCACCCTCAGTTTATTGACTAGGTATATTTTAGAATTACGATAAACAAACTTGAGCACTTTCCAGAATTAACATTATAAATGAAAACTGAAAAGTGATATAGCAATATAATTGATAGATAGTTTATTTTGCACCACCTGCTATACTTTGGTTTGAAATTGGAAGACGATGTAATTTCAATTTTAAAATTTATACCACTATCAACTTTGTATTTTTTTCTTAACTCATACCGACACTTCAACTTCATTACATTTCCAGAACTGCAAACGATTATCAAACAGTGACTTACGTATTGATTTTATATTGGCATACAATGACCACGATAACGATAGCCGTAAAGAAAAACGGGAGTTCTTTGAAAAAAAATTGGAAGACGTTGGTTTAATTTTAGAAAAAGAAGCGTATAAAAAGCTTAACTTTGTTAAAATTCACGCACCAAAAGAAGTGTTAATTCAGTATGCCGAGGCTGTTAAAATCAGACTGCCCATCAAACAGGTGCAATGGAATTTTTTATCACAAAATTTTGAATCCGATACAGATTTTACCCAATATGAGGACATTTCTGCAACAGAAAGTAGGACGTTTTTTGATTCTCTCTTACGAAAAGCTTTAAATTATTTTGGAATTCAATTAGACACACAAAAGTTTCCTTCTAGGAAGAACACTTTAAGTGCCGAATTTTCGAACGACAAAGATTATTTGTAAGTGGTTCCACTTTGATGAAGTTCTTTGCAACGGTAGTACAATTTTTTTATTATTTTAGGTTTGATGTGGACTTAGAAAATGCTTTTTCCACCTGTGCGAGAATCGTAATCGTTTCGTATATTTTACATAGGGAAAAATTCAGTCACGTAGATCAAGACCAAGGAATCAAAAAACTTTTAAACGAAGGGGTCTATAAGGCCGCCTATCCTTTGCACGATGTTAGTTTTTTTTATAAATAAAGCAACGCACACAAATTGATGAACCCTTTTTTTTTATTTTAGGGCGATATTGGCACGGAAGGTTCCCAAAGAAAGTTACTGTACGACGAGTGGGCTAAAATCCGCAATTGCTTTAAGTTTCAACCGATTCACAATATAAAAGAATATTTTGGGGTGAAAATCGGTTTATATTTTACTTGGCTCGGATTTTACACTAATATGTTGATACCAGCATCGATAATTGGTTTAATATGTTTTATTTATGGAGTTTCGACTTTGCCTGAAGATACATTGGTAAAAGAAATATGTAATTCCACCTCTATAATGTGTCCACTTTGTGACAAAAATTGTGACTATTGGAAGTTGTCGGATACGTGCACGTATTCGAAAGCCGTACATATCATAGATAATTCTGCAACTATATTTTTTGCGGTGTTTATGTCCTTTTGGGCCGCTTTATATTTAAAGTTATGGAAACGTTACAGTGCAGGTGTTAATCACCAATGGGGATTGACTGGTTCTAGCGCACAATGCGAACCACAGAGACCCGAGTATCTGAAGAAACTGAGAAAAATTAAGAAAATCAAAAGGCGCAATACAATTACGGGAAAAATGGAACCACACGTCTCTTTTTGGAGATTTAAACTACCGTCAATATGTTTGAGTTTCTCTGTTGCCTTATTTTGGGTAAGATTTGAAAAATAATTTAGCCAAAATGATAGTACGTATAATTTTAGGTTTCGCTTCCAATTGCAGTTGTTTTTGGTATTGTAATTTATCGTATGGCTTTTTTAGCGTCTGATAAATTGTATGGTAATGCTATGCACTTCTCCGAGTATCTTATGCCACTTACAACAGGAATATTCAATTTGATTGCGATTTTTATACTCAATTTTACTTACAATTACTTGGCAAAAAAGTTAACCGAATTGGAACTGTGGCGTACTCAAACGGAATATGACGACAGCTTAACTTTGAAAATGTATATGTTTAAATTTGTCAATTATTATTCTTGTATCTTTTATATTGCATTTTTAAAAGGCAAATTTGTTGGGCATCCTTCAAAATATAACCGAGTTTTGGGATTCAGACAAGAAGAGGTTAGTGTTACAATTTATAAATCTTGCATCATCAAAGTTACATTTTTTTATCAATTTTTTTTACTTCCTTTTGGTAGTGCAACCCCGGAGGCTGCCTAGTCGAGCTAACAATTCAGCTATGCATAATAATGATAGGAAAACAAATTTTAAATACCTTCATAGAAATGTTGATACCGTTCCTTTATAAAATGTACAATTCGTTTAAACAAAGAACAGGACTTAAGAAAATTGATAGTGATGAATCCATGATTAGTTGTAATCAATGGACTGAAGATTATAAGCTGTCGGATATGAAATCTCAGGACGTTTTTCGCGAATATTTAGAAATGGGTACGCAGATTTCCATAACAACGAACTTGGTACTATTAACTTTTTTGTTTTAGTGTTGCAGTACGGATTTATCTTAATTTTTGTATCTGCGTTTCCGTTAGCCCCCTTATTTGCACTTATTAATAACATCTTTGAGCTACGTTTGGATGCCCAAAAATTGATAAAATATTACAAGCGTCCTGTTCCGCAGCGCGTGTGCGATATCGGAGTGTGGTTACCAATTATAGATTTTATTGGTAGGATAGCTGTTATATCGAACGCATTCATAATTGCATTTTCGTCACACTTCATACCTCAGATGGTTTATTATTATTTACAAAACGACCGCAGAGACTTGTACGGCTATTTGGATTTCAGTTTATCTCATTTTAATGTGGAAGATTTCCATCACGATGTGAGTCCTGAATCGTCAAAATATAACATTACTACCTGTTGCTACATGGACTTCAGGCATCCACCTGATCACAAATACAGATACAAGAAGCGTACAATTTATTGGAACATTTTGGCAGCTAGGTTGGTGTTCATCGTTGTTTATCAGAACGTTGTTGGGCTTGTCGTTTCTGTCGTACAATGGGCTATTCCTGACGTTCCAAAAAAGTTGGTCAGACTAATACAAGAGGAGAATTACAGAACAAACGAAATCATTTTAAAACATGAAACAGACAGGGCAAAATTGAAGCTAAGAAAAAGTGATTATTTTTATGTTATTTTTATGTTGAAATTTATACTTGGTGTTTGTATGTTTTAAGGAAATACTTCAAAACTTTAATGGTACAGCCTGACTGAAATGGATTCTAACCTGTAGACGGAAGAGAAAAAGGGAACTCAAAAGAGAAATAACAGAAAAGCAGAAACTTCCAGAACATCAGCACTAATTCGAATTAAATAAGATTAAAATTTTTATAACTTGTTTATATTTAAAATGGATTTTATAAATAAACTTTTTAAAATTTTGATGTTTTTTAAAGATCTTAAGTTAAAAAATTGGATTTAGTTTCTTTAGAGAAGATTGGGTTGGGTTTTCGCCTATTTTATAGGTGAAGATGATGATCAATGTTTCATTTCGTTGGTGAGATTTTCAAAACACTGTCAGGTTTATTGGTAAGTGAATGGCTGAGGAGTTAGCGTATTAGATTTTCTTGTCAATATCCACGGGTTCAAATCCCGTAGCTTACCATAGAATGATTTTTCTATCACAAAATGTCTACTAGCTGAACCCAGGTAAAAATATAAATTAAAATATATGTAAATCTGAATAAAATTTGACCTTTACAAAATTAGTACCCACCAAGGAAGCTATAAATTAAATTTATTTTTATATTTTCACATAATTTTAATTAATTTATTTAATAATTAATCTATTTATCTGCACACAACAAATATAAAATAATAATTATACAGAATACAGCAATGATATAAAAAATCCGTAAATTAAAAAAAAATCAAAATTTAATAAATAATTGTATAAATTTTTATAAAAACGGTGATCATGTAAATATTCCAAAGTTAATTGAATTTTGACAAGTTGTTTGATGGTACTCAAAGATGTCTATCCGAAGTTTTTGACTTTGAGGACCCTGATACTTCGCCATCTCTTACTTTTTTTTAATAATTAAATAAAATAGTTTTTTTATTTTAAGAGCTGAATTTTGAGGCCTCTTTGATTCAAGAGGCCCAAAGAGTGCGTCTCTTGTGCCTGTTGGGAAATTTACCACTGGTTGCGTAGAAATGTGGCTGAAGTTAGAAACAGATTTGGATTTGGATTTGGATTTGGATTCAGATTCAGATTTACAATTTTACAGTGGACCAAGTAAATCTTCAACAAAATATAAAATTTTGTAAAATGTACGTTGGCAATTTCTGAAAGCAAACGATGTATACAATTATGAACAAATATGTGTTCTAAATTAGGCTAAAAAATATTTCGACCACCGGGAAGCCCTAAATGGTATTAAACCACATTATCAAAAAATAAAAAAATAACACATGTGCCCTAAATCTAACCACTGCTAAAAATTCCATTTTACAGAAAATCATAAATATAAAACATTGTAATTGTTAAGTCAAGAGGCAAGGGGGCAGATTTCCGTGCTGAAAATAAAAATAAAAAAAATCGGACTGTGCCAAAATCTGAACCATCTCCAAAATTTGAAAATATTTAGTTACGTATGTACAAAAATTTTCATACCCTAACTCAGAGGTCTAGGGAGTAGATTTGCGACTCCAACAAAAAATTTAAAAAAAATCGCAGTGTGCCAAAATCCGACTTATCTCAAAAAATTGACAATATTTAGTTACGTATGTACAAAAATTTTCATACCTTAACTCAGAGGTCTAAGGGGTACATTTGCGACTCCAACAAAAAATTTAAAAAAAAATTGCATTGTGCCAAAGACCGACTTATCTCAAAAAATCGACAATATTTAGTTACGTATGTACAAAAATTTTCAAACCCTAACTCAGAGGTCTAGGGGTAGATTTGCAACTCCAACAAAAAATTTAAAAAAAAATCTCAGTGTGCCAAAATCCGACTTATCTCAAAAAATTGACAATATTTAGTTACGTATGTACAAAAATTTTCGAACCCTAACTCAGAGGTTTAGGGGTTAGATTTGCGACTCCAACAAAAAATTTAAAAAAAAATTGCATTGTGCCAAAATCCGACTTATCTCAAAAAATTGACAATATTTAGTTACGTAACTACAAAAATTTTCATACCCTAACTCAGAGGTCTAGGGGGTAGATTTGCGACTCCAACAAAAAATTTAAAAAAAAAATCGCAGTGTGCCAAAATCCAACTTATCTCAAAAAATTGACAATATTTAGTTACGTAAGTACAAAAATTTTCATACCCTAACTCAGAGGTCTAGGGGGTAGATTTGCGACTCCAACAAAAAATTTAAAAAAAAATCGCAGTGTGACAAAATCCGACCCAACTAAAAAAATCAACAATATTTACGTATGTACAAAAATTAGTTGCTACTATAAGTTGAAATTAAGATTACGAATAATTAAGTTTACAATTTATTAAAATTATAAAATAGTTTAAAATCATTATCAAATCCCGCTCATGTAGTGCATTGACCTCTGAGTTAGGGTATGAAAATTTTTGTACATACTTAACTAAATATTGTCCATTTTTTCAGATAAGTGGGATTTTGGCACACTGCAATTTTTTTTTTAATATTTTGTTGGAGTCGCAAATATACCCCCTAGACCTCCGAGTTGGGATATGAAAATTTTTGTGCATACGTAACTAAATATTGTTAATTTTTTGAGTTGGGTCGGATTTAGGCACACTTCGATTTTTTTTTAAATTTTTTGTTAGAGTCGCAAATTTACCCCCTAGACCTCTGAGTTGGGGTATGAAAATTTTTGTGCAAACGTAACTAAATATTGTTGATTTTTTGAGTTGGGTCGGATTTTAGCACACTGCAATTTTTTTTTAATATTTTGTTGGAGTCACAAATCTACTCCCTAAACCTCTGAGTTAGGGTTTGAAAATTTTTGTACATACGTAACTAAATATTGTCAATTTTTTGAGATAAGTCGGATTTTGGCACACTGCAATTTTTTTTTAAATTTTTTGTTGGAGTCGCAAATGTACCCCCTAGACCTCTGAGTTAGGGTTTGAAAATTTTTGTACATACGTAACTAAATATTGTCGATTTTTGAGATAAGTCGGATTTTGGCACAATGCAATTTTTTTTTAAATTTTTTGTTGGAGTCGCAAATTTACCCCCTAGACCTCTGAGTTAGGGTATGAAAATTTTTGTAGTTACGTAACTAAATATTGTCAATTTTTTGAGATAAGGGGGATTTTGGCACACTGCGATTTTTTTTTAAATTTTTTGTTGGAGTCGCAAATCTACCCCCTAGACTTCTGAGTTAGGATATAAAAATCTTTGTACTTACGTAACTAAATATTGTCAATTTTTTGAGATAAGTCGGATTTTGGCACACTGCGATTTTTTTTTTAATTTTTTGTTCGAGTCGCAAATCTACCCCCAAAACCTCTGAGTTAGGGTTTGAAAATTTTTGTACATACGTAACTAAATATTGTCGATTTTTTGAGATAAGTCGGATTTTGGCACAATGCAATTTTTTTTTAAATTTTTTTTTGGAGTTGAAAATGTACCTCCTAGACCTCTGAGTTAGGGTATAAAAATTTTTGTACATACGTAACTAAATATTGTCAATTTTTTGAGATAAGTCGGATTGTGGCACACTGCGATTTTTTTTTAAATTTTTTGTTGGAGTCGCAAATCTACCCCCTAGACCTCTGAGTTAGGGTTTGAAAATTTTTGTACATACGTAACTAAATATTGTCGATTTTTTGAGATGAGTCGGATTTTGGCACAATGCAATTTTTTTTTTAATTTTTTGTTGGAGTTGCAAATGTACCCCCTAGACCTCTGAGTTAGGGTATGAAAATTTTTGTACATACGTAACTAAATATTGTGAATTGTTTGAGTTAAGTCGGATTTTGGCACACTGCGATTTTTTTTTTTAATTTTTTGTTGGAGTCGCAAATCTACCCCCTAGACCTCTGAGTTAGGGTATGAAAATTTTTGTACATACGTAACTAAATATTTTAAAATTTTTGAGATGGGTCAGATTTTGGCACAGTCCGATTTTTTTTGTTTTTATTTTCAGCACGGAAATCTGCCCCCTTGCCTCTTGACTTAACAATTACAAATTTTTATATATTTGATTTTGTATAAAATGGAATTTTTAGCAGTGGTTAGATTTAGGGCACATGTGTAATTTTTTTGTTAATGTGTTTTAATACCATTTAGGGCTTCCCGGTGGTCGAAATATTTTTTAGCCTAATTTAGAACACATATTTGTTATTGTATACATCGTTTGCTTTCAGAAATTGCCTTAATAACGTACATTTTACAAAATTTTAAAATTTGGCTGAAGATTAACATGGTCCACTGTAAAATTGTAAATCTGAATCTGAATCCAAATCCAAATCCGTTTCTAACTTCAGCCACATTACGTAGAACACTAAATTTTCTAAAATTTGGTTGGTGAATCGGATATGTAGACCCAATATTAACCGGAGATCAAAGCTAGACAAAATTTCTCAAAATGTAAAAAATGACCGAAAAACGAAGGTTTTATCCATATAATATTTATTATCATCATTAACATGTTAATTATGTTAATCATAATATACGTATCTTAACACACCACACCTATGACCACCTTCCCCTTACCCTACCCTCTCATTCAACTAATCGTGAAGATGCCTCATTTTAAAGTAAGAAATGCTAATTAATGTGAGGCATCTTCATGTTGGAAGAGGAGGGGAGGAGGGGGAGGGTAATCATAGATGTTTTAAGATGTTTATATTGATGAGTGATTAACATAATTAACATGGAAATGATGGTAAAAAATAGTTATAGTGGCAAAACTTTAGCTTTTTGTGTATTTTTTACATTTTGAGAAACTTTGTTTAACTTTGATTGGCTGTATCTCGGTTAATATTGAGTCTAAAAATTTGGTTTACCAACCAAATTTTAGAAAAAGTACTCCTCTATAACTTTCTAGGAAACTATGGTACTTAAAATATGTTTAGTTTACGAGATATAAGCAAAAAACTGATAAAAGTTTAAAAATGTTGAGGTTTTTGGCCTCCTCTAAGTTAGCACAGGCTCTTTGAAGTCAAAAACTTATAATAAACATCCTAGAGTACCCCCAAATAACCTGTTAAAATTCTATTAATTTTGGAATATTTTCCAGTTAATAAGGGATTAAATGCTGTCAATGCGACGTTGCCAAATCTTCATGGCTCGTAGTAAAGGTGGCATTGGTTAAACTAATCGATATACAACATTCTTCCATATCTGGAACGCTTTATTTAATATATTTCCTTTGAGTTTTCTTTAATACATAAGTACTATAATACCTAAAATACATACCTCACTTCAGCGGAACTTCTGTATCTTTTTTTTAACCCAAAACAATTGTAAAATCTCTGGATAATTATTTTGATCCAATTCTTGATGACTTTTTGGATTAAGACGTTTCCTTCAAATGTTTTGTTTAAGCCCTTTTTGTGGTAGGACATGGGTGTTTCCCCTTTTTTCGGACTGTAAAGTCCCTTAAAGTCTCCTCTCGGAAGGGAATGGCAAACCACCGAGAGTAATCTACCAAGAAAGCCATTTAAAATTAACATATTAAATTGGTCGCGACGCTTCTGTCAAGAAGCAATACGAAGATGAAGAAAATCCCTTAGTTTTAATATTATCCTTTTCTGTGTATAAAATTACATTTGTTTTCTCCAAACTATGCAATGCGACCTTGTTTGAATATAAAAATAAAAACGATTATACACATCATTAAAATACAGTAGGTACAAATATTATAATATTTTAATAAATATCATAAAAATATCAACTGTTTTTATGTATTTTTCTGAGATTGGATAATAACAATTTAAACTAACTGAAACATGACACATCAAAGTACATAGTATATAGTACAAAATGTGTAGTTTACCTACGTATAGCAACAACACCGTGTAGTAAAACTAAATAGAAGAGAGTAATCATATCAATTTTTTAGAATCACCAAAAATATTCCAGGAACACTTTCCAGAAGTAAAATAAGTGAACCTTATGATAGCTTATTTTGCACCACTAGGTATACTTCAGTTTGAAAGTGGGAAATAACAGTGCGCTGACGTCATGATTGAAATGATAGGCACTTCAACTGAAGATTTTGTCGAAAGTGGTCAAGCTTGTGTGAGTGTGATTTAGTTTGCAATATATCAAAGTATATTTCACACCTTTACGGAGCCTTCTGACCAAAGCGTCAAAGTGGGAGCATCCAACAAAATGTACTTAAATCTGCTCCTGTTTTGATTTCTTGGACTGCTCGAGATCCTTTATTAACCAACGCACTACAATTCGAATTACATTTCTAGATCTGGAAACGATTTGATCATCACATCGATTTTGTTTTGGCATACAATGACGATGATACCGATAGTTGTAAAAAAAAACGAAAGTTCTTTGAAAATAGCTTGAAAGACGTTGGTTTCATTATAGAAAAACAAGCATGCCGAAAGGTTAATTTCGTTACAATTCATGCGCCAAAAGAAGTTTTAATTCAGTATGCGGAGGCTGTTAAAATCAAGTTACCTATCAAAATGACCATGGCAGCATCAGCGCATGGTTTTGATAATTCTCTCTTAAAAAGAGCTTTAACTTATTTTAGAATCCAGTTAGATACACAAAAGTTTCCTGCCAAGAAGAATGTTTTAAGTGCCGAATTTTCGAATGACAAAGATTATTTGTAAGTGGTTCTATTTGGAATAAACTTTTTGCAGCACTACAATTTTAATATTACTTTAGATTTGATTTAGACTCAGCAAACGTTTTTTCCGTCTTTGCAAGAACTGAAATTGTGTCCTACATTTTACAGAGAGAAAAATTCAGTCAAGAAGAGCAAGATCAAGGAATCAAAAAACTGTTAAACGAAGGCGTCTACAAGGCCGCCTATCCTTTACACGATGTCAGTTTCTTCCAAATAAAACAAAACATTAAAATTGGTTAAACTTTCATAGTAATTATTGTTTCTATTTTAGGGCAATATTGTTACCAAAGGTTCGCAAAGAAAGTTGTTGTACGACGAGTGGGCAAAAATCCGCAGTTGGTTTAAGTTTCAACCGATTGATAATATCAAGGAATATTTTGGGGTAAAAATAGGTCTATATTTTACTTGGCTCGGATTTTACACCAATATGTTGATACCAGCGTCGGTAGTTGGTTTAGTATGTTTCATTTATGGATTATCAACCTTGTCTCAAAATACGCTGGTAAAAGAAATATGCAATTCAACTGTTATAATGTGTCCACTTTGTGATAAAAATTGTGATTATTGGATGTTGTCGGATACTTGCACGTATTCAAAAATTGTTCATGTTGTGGACAATTCGGCAACTATATTTTTTGCGGTTTTTATGTCCTTTTGGGCCGCTTTGTATTTGCAGTTCTGGAAACGTTATAATGCAGAAGTTATTCATAAATGGGGTTTGAACGGTTATGGGGTACAATGCGAGCCACCCAGACTCAATTTTCTGAAAAATCGGAGAATTTCAAAAATTAAAAAAGCTAAACATAATCCATTTACGAGGAAAGTGGAACCGTATGTTCCGTTTTGGAGACTTAAACTACCGTCAATTTGTTTGAGCTTTTCCGTTACCGTATTTTTGGTAAGATTTGCAAAACAAATATAAAGAAATTTTTAATTTTTTGATAAAAAGTAATTATTTTAGGCTTCGCTTTCAATTGCAGTTGTTTTTGGAATAGGAATTTATCGCATGGCTCTCTTGGCGTCTCACGAATTGTATGGTCGTAGAATTCTATACATTGAGTACGTTTTGCCGTTTACAGCTGGAATTTTAAATATGATTGCTATTTTTATACTCAACTTAATTTACAAATATTTGGCAAGAAAGTTAACTGAAATGGAACTGTGGCGAACTCAAACCGAATATGATAATAGTTTGACTTTAAAAATATATATGTTCAAATTTGTAAATTATTATTCAAGTATCTTTTATATAGCATTTTTGAAAGGCAAATTTGTTGGATATCCTTCAAATTATAATCGAATTTTTGGATACAGACGAGAAGAGGTGAGCATTTAACTTATATTTATTAATCCAATAAAGCTGAATTTATAAATTGGTGTTTGTACTGCCAATGTGAGCAAGAAATCTATAAATCTTTCTTTATTTGTGCAGTGGCGTAACTCTAACACATATAGGCCTTGCTGGGAAACTTTGGTTAATTTGGTACTGTACTGTATTAGTTTTTCGGTCAAGAAAAAATGTTAAGAAATAAAGTCTACTGGAATTTGAAATTCCTTTATTATACGAGTTTAAAATTTAATAATAATAATTTTTGTCGACTGTCTCCGGGTCTTCGTTCCACGGAACCCACGTAACACCGGTAGTTTCTTAACTGCATCAAAATTAAATGTTGATTTTACCAATTTTAATTTTACTTTCTTTTGACAGTGTAACCCTGGAGGTTGTCTAGTCGAACTAACAATTCAGTTATGCATTATAATGATAGGAAAACAAGTTTTATATTCCCTTAATGAAAACTTGGTACCTTTCCTTAAAAAAATGTACAATTCTATCAGAAAAGGTGCCGAAATTAATAAAACACTGAGTGAAGATTCCATAAAAAGGTGCAATCATTGGACTGCAGATTATAATCTATTAGATTTAAGATCTATTGACGTGTTTAAGGAATATTTTAAAATAGGTACGTAAGCTTACATAACGACGAACTTGGTAAATATTAACTTTTTTGTTTTAGTGCTGCAGTACGGTTTTATCTTAATTTTCGTATCTGCATTTCCTTTGGGACCCTTATTTGCGCTCATTAATAATGTAATCGGGTTACGTTTGGATGCAAAAAAATTGATTTTGTTTTACAGGCGCCCTGTTCCGCAGCGCGTGTGCGATATCGGAGTTTGGTTACCAATTATGGATTTTATTGGTAGGCTAGCCGTTATATCGAACGCATTTATTATAGCATTTTCTTCACACTTTATACCTCAACTGTTTTATTATTATATTCAGAACAACGGCAAAGACATGTACGGTTATTTAAATTTCACTTTATCCCATTTCGATGTGAAAAATTTTTCTTACGAAGACAGGCCCCAAACGTCGAAATATTACGTCACGACCTGTTCCTACATGGACTTCAGGAATCCACCAAGTCACGAATTCAAGTACGAGAAGAGTATAATTTATTGGAACATTCTGGCAGCTAGGTTGGTTTTCGTTGTTGTTTACCAGAATATTGTGGGACTTGTTATTTCTGTTGTGCAATGGATGATTCCTGACGTACCAAAAAAATTGGTCACATTGATACAGCAGGAGAATTACAGCAATAACGAAATAATTTTAGAACATGAAATCAACAGAGCAAAATTAAAGGTAGGGTACAATAAAATTAATAATAATAATAATATCTAATACTTAATTATTTCAAGAAATCAAGTGTAACTTCGTAGAATAAGGTTCGATATGCAAATATTTTTTATACTTATCAAATTGCTCTCATTTTTGCATGGCTTCTGGTAGCTTATTATTATAGTTTAAGATATGGGTGGATGGATGTTGCAGACAGATCGAAGCCCTAGTCATACATTTATTTTTTGAAGATTCAAAGAATATTATTATTTTTGTAACATTTTGAAGAGTTTTTTATTATTGCATTTTAGTAGCACATAGTAAAAAAAAAAACAAATATAAAAATAAATAATATAACGTTAAAAATAAATAAAGTTGGTAGCTTTTCAGATTTACTAACTTCAGTTTAACGCAGACCGTATTTTTTTTGAGAGAAGATTTAGAATACGTTTTATTTGTAGACACTGTTTCCTCCTTCTGACCTCTTTCAAGAAGGCCATAGTTGACCAAAACCATTATTGCCTAGAATATAACACTTTTTGTTTGTACTAATAACAATATAATTACTGAGTATACAGCATGAATTTTTACCAGATTGCTCCGTCATGTGCGTAAACGACTTCTCTCAGTAGTTCTCGGCTTAATTGAAACATCGCACAAGACATAGTTTATTTAGATTTTGCACAAGCCTTGTTGATAGAGTGTCCACAAGAAAACTCATAAGGAAGCTAAAACATTTTGGTGTTAATTTATAATTTTTCAGTGATTCTTCCGTTTTTCGTGGCGTTTCTCAGATCTGCGATTAGTCCGTTGTTGTTTCTCGTTTACAGTGCTGATTTGCTATTCCTAATCTTATTCTTTATTTTCTCATATTATGCTAAGGACCCGCTACGATATGATCTGTTGGGGTAGTTGCGTTACCAAGTGGTTGCAATTGCAGTAGTTACATATTAAAAAGTGTGCTTCGTGCATTTGGATAAGAAAATCCAGAAGTTGGCTTCACAATTGACGGTTTGGGTCACACCGCGATTTAGGGTGATGATCACCAGTAAATGTAGTTACATAAGTAAAGTATGAGGCAAGATAACCTTCTGGTTTTTTCTTCCAAATTGGTTTTAAAAAGAAGAACTGCAGTTCTTATCATTTAAAATATAAAATTAAATAGTAACAGGAGGTGAAAGGTAGGAAACGTAGACCTTTAAATGCAAATTTTACGATTGAAACCTCGACGAATTCTGAAAGAGCATATTTTAAATAAGAGAATTAGGTGAGGAAAATGGCCTTAAAACCAACAGTTTTTTCAAAAATCGAATTTAAAAAAGCAAGATTTTCATAGCAATTTTCAAGTTCAGGCGCTCGGGATTGGTGAATGAATGCATTTTATTGACAGTCCGTGTAGTTTGAACTGGTCTTAGCTTTGCGCAGAGGAGCAACACTTGCATTGGGATGCTGCAACAGTGCACTTCGAACAAAAACCTTGTTTTTTAATAGTAAATGTGCAGGAAAAATGGCTTAAAGCGCCCGAGCGCAGCGAGGAGTGCTTTAAGTCGATTTTTCTTTGCACAACCACCTTGCGTTTAGAATCCACGCTAACGAGTTTCACCCCTCAAAGATCCACCATTTTCCTTAATCCACGGGCCTAGGGGTATTTTTATAATGAGTGTCGTTTTCATCAAAATGGCCCGAAGGGTGCTGAGGGTCAATTTTGATGAAAACCACCATGGCACGAGAAGGATCCACGCGAAAAAGTAATAACCGTTCGTTAAATCAAAGCATCCCTTTTCTGATGTAATTTTGGTCCTAAAAAGGACCTTTTTGTCGTAACCATACACAGGATACTGTTCCGCGATCTGATGCAGCAGTTCGTTAAACACAGCTGCAGGTGTGCGGCCAAACAACCCAACCCACAAAAACTGGTCCAGGTGACTAGCGAGCAAAGAGGAATGCATCACACCTAAGCGACGACAGAACCCCTTTAGCTGCGACCAGTAGCCCTCCATCGATCGGTCCAAATCTTGGTCCCGGGTCGTACTAAACCGACGATGAGCCTATGCAGCGTCTCCCGCGATCGATTCGGAACGAAGGCAACAACCCTTCGTCTAGCAGTGACACTGTAGATACCTACAATCCACTGCTGGGCGACGACTCTGCCAACGTTATACTTCCGCTTGGCGACCACGCTCTCATCAATTTGCACCACCTCACCCGGGCCGCCGAGTTGGACGAGTGCAATGTTGCTGCGGAGTTTCCACGTGCAGATACTTCGAAATTTGCGGTGTAACTGATACACAACGTGTCGATCCAACCCAAGAACGGTAGCGGTTACACCGGCCCGTGAATTGCACGACCACATCCATAACACGGCAAACACCAGCATTGGTGAAAGCCTAAGGTGCGCAAAGAAGGTGCCCTTGCTTAGGGAATACACCTTTCTGCACTTATTTGGACACCAAAAACAGTAGTTGAGGTTGTAGCGGTTGTGTTTTACCAAGGTGCAATGCTTTCTGCACAAACGTGTAGTGCAGCGCTTATTGTCTGGCAACAACCCGCGAGACTTGAGAAACCAAACTGCCTCTTCATCACCCGCATTAAAAAATGCGTTGATGTCATAAATTGAGTTTACCTGCAAATCAGGTAACCGGAACGGATTTACTGCCATGGCGTACGACTTACTAAAAAATTTGTCATCAGCGGGGCTCTTATGCATTAGAGTACACGGACGGAGCACATAATGCTTTCATCCACCAATCACGAGCGACTTTACTTGAAAATTGCTATGAAAATCGAGCTTTTTTAAATTCGATTTTTAAACCGACTTCAAAAAAAGAAGGAGTTTCTCAATTCGTCTGTTTGTATGTTTTTTTTTTTTTTTTTTTCTTATGTATGTTCGGGCATAACTTTTTACAGAGTGATCCGATTTTGATGAATTTTTTTTTATTCGATAGAGTATACCTCCATGGTGGTCCCATTTAAATTTCACAAAAAAATTCCATTCGTAAGGGTAAAAAATATGGGAAAATTGCACCCGTAAGGGTAGAAAATAGAGAATGATTGTTTTTCATTTATTGATTTTTTACTTGTCAACCTATTCTGTTGAAAGTTGGGGTGGAGAAAAACTTTATATCGAGCATATTAATTAATTAATTAATTAAGGTAGTAATTAGTAGATTTTAATCACTAAAAATTAAAAAATAAAAAACTTTTTAACAAAAAATTAAACCGACCTTAAAAAGGAAACTAAAAAGCATAAAATAAATATATTACATTTTGAGTCTTAATAAGTAATGTAAGTAACTAATTTTGAGTCGGTGCAAAAAATCAACGATTACTAAATTACTTTAAAAAAATTATCAAAACAAAAGTCACCCATTCTGCACCGACTCAAACTTAGTTACTTACATTACTTATTAAGACTCAAAATGTAATATATTTATTTTATGCTTTTTAGTTTCCTTTTTGAGGTCGGTTTAATTTTTTGTTAAAAAGTTTTTAAAAAAACTGTTGGATTTAAGGCCATTTTCCTCACCTAATTCTCTTATTTAAAGTGTGCTTTTTCACAATAAATCGAGGTTTTAATCTTAAAATGTTTATTGTGGGGTCTACGTTTCCTGCCTTTCCCCACAGGATGTTGAAATTATGCTATAATTAAATGGGAATGTTAATTAATCACATATTTATGCTGATAAGGTAAACATGGGCATTAACTTGCATGGACAAGTCAATGCTTTATAATTGATCAACAACAACATGCAATCAATAAGAACAAGGATAATAGATAAGACTGAGAAGTAAGAATAGTCGTCGATAAAAGTGAGTTTTCTTGTGAACTGAGCTACACAACCCCTAATAAGCCCAAAAGACTTAAAATAAAAAGATCCCACCTCGCTTTTTTTGGGATTTTGCACAGAATGACCATTTGCAATATCTCAATAAAAATGGTTTTTATACAGCACCTTTTATCTCTACGGGAGTGTTCCACTTAAAGCCCACGACGACCACAGTAGATCGTCAGTCCAATCAAATAACCGCACTCAATCTTTAGTCCAATTAAAAAACCACAGGACCACGGCGCTGTCGCTCATGGGCTTAAGTGGAACGCACTGTACATATACCTACTGGGTCGATAGCTCTTCCTTGCCGGTTATTCTTAACCGAACCAACTTTATGCATTCTGCCTGAAGAAGGAAATTTCGTCTGAGACACCACCACAATCTGTACCAATGTTTTTTTTTTTTCATTAAGCTTTTTACGTTCTAAGTAGAACATTGCTTTTCCCTTTTTGGGAATTACAAATCCGATTAGCGGGGTGGATTAGTCCCCATATTACCTATTTCCGATAAATCAATATCTATTTCACCACACCGTGTGGATGTCCACTGAAAGGCCGAGCTAAGAAATTCTGTATAGTTCGCGATTTGAACCCAGAATTTCCGCTCTGTACTCAACCAGCGGTCACATCACTCCACGGCTGTGGCTCCTTTTTTTTTATAAAAAAAAAAATTTTTTTTATTAACTCCATTTATTATTTACAATCTGTTACAACGTTCAAAACAATAACAATCAGTAAATGGTCTAGCAGTATGTATCACGATAGAGTGTACGCATCGGTACCGCTCATTCAATCCTATTTTACATGGTAAATGAATCAAATCTTTCTATTAGATCGAACGGTTTGTATCGTTTCAGTCTTCGAGTTTGGTTATCGTCTTCTAGTAACCGTGTTGCTAACTTATTCGGATGTACTTTTAGTCTGTTCTGATATTTTTCACTATATTTGGCTATTTCACTTTTAACACTATTCACTTCCAGGTCATTATGGATTAAAGCATTTGGAACCTACCAAGGTGCATTTGTGATATTTCTCAGAACCTTCGATTGAAATCTCTGAAGTATTTCGATATTAGAAGTGCTTGCTGTACCCCACAGCTGGATACCATCTGCCCAAATCGGTTTTAAGATAGTCTTATACTTATACAGTAATACCTTACCTTCAAAGGTTAGCTGTGATTTTGGTCCAGTCAGCCAGTGCATTTTTCTGTACATCATGCCCAACTGTTTTCTCTTCATCCAAATGTGGTGCTTCCACGTAAGCCTGCGATCGAGGTGCATATCATCTCTCACAACATTTCGGATTTTCATTGTAACATCTGAATCCTTCATCCTAGGATAATATGTCCCTGATCCGGACTGTCTATTTCTTATTAACGTGGTTAATCACTTGGAAGGTTCTGGGAATGTTTTCCAACTCGTTTTTCTAGATGTTAAATGCCTTCACTTCCTTTCTCCAATTCAATTAGCACATCGCCTTGTTTTGTTCTTTTTACTCTTCGGATTGAATCATTGGATTGCCGGTCGTTGCCGATGACCTTCTCGATGGCCCATATTGCTTCATTAAATTGGAAATTATTTTTTTGCCTTTATCTTTCAGCTGGTCTTTTTTGTGAGTTTTTTTTGTAGATTCTTCTCTTTACCTATCTTTGACCATTTGAAATTCATCTTGGATTTTTTCCAATACCATCTCATTCGAGCCATTGTTAAAAGACGTCCTACTCTGGTCTACGTGATCAAGGACTTCTACTGTTATTTTTCTTTTTGGAGTTGGGATATCTTAAGATTTTTGGTTTCTATTGTATTGCACTTCTTTAATTCGCGCAGGTCTCTGAAAGGAAATCTAAGCATTTGATTGATAAAAATCCCATTTGTGGGATTTGTAACAAAATTGTGATTTCAAACTTTTTGTTATATTATAAAAAATTTGTTATTACTTATTATAGCCATAAATATTTTTAAATTGTTAAATTATTAACTCGTGATAACAAATAAAGATGATTTTTTAAATTGTATCAAGTTATAAATAATTAATAATCAAATTAATTTATAAATTTTTTTAATCTTTCAAGCGCAAATGCGTCTGTTTGTCAGAATTTTTAGAATAATTGATAACATGTTTTAATCAAGAGCTTAATAAAAGAAATATAAATTAATTTGATTATTAATCATTTATAACTCGATACAATTTATAAATATTTTTAAATTAATGAATAATTTTCAACAAAGTTGATTTTAGAGAAATAAATAAATCTTAGATAAATAAATCACAACTTTGATTTATGATCATAATTTCATAATTATGACATTTCCAGAGGGCCCCAAAGATTTTGGTAAAGGGGGGTAGGTGGTCAAAAAGTCAAAAAAAATTGTCCCCCCAAATAACTTTTCTTAGCTATACTATCATTATATTTTAGTGTTTAATTTCTTCCGGCTTTTTTTTAATTGTTGTCAAACATTTAATACTTCAATTAAGATAATATAGCTCTAAACTTGTACTCCTAATATTTTATTATTAAGAAATTTATAATTTAGAAAAATACATGTAAATTATTCTATATTTTATATATCCAATTTTCCCCAGATTTAGATTGTTTTAAAAGTTTTTTCTCCAGCCCCCAAATAATATTAAAATTCCTCAGATTTGTGGAAAATTCAGTTTAATATACCATACAGAACTAGTATTTCAGTGTCATAAAGTTGACAATTAAAAAAAATAAGTTAGGTTAGGTTCCAAGTTTCAAACATTAAAAACAAATTTTAATTTCAAGGATCGCAGTTATCCGCAGCGCTTATAGCATCGTTTGCTTTAGAAAGCGTAGAAACAAGCATTTTTCCAAAGTAAACGTAAATTTTACACGTTTCTATTGGTGAACAAGCAACAACTGTTATGCAAAATTAAAAGTTTTACTGGCGACACCTCTCAGAAGAATCGAACTGGAAAAGAAATATTATTCAAATAATTTAATTTTTAACACTTGCTATTTTAAATCAGTAAACTTTTAACTACCAATAAATAAATTATTTATTAACTTGGAACTCGAAATTGTGAACTTTAAATTACAAAGAGAATAAATTATTTAATGTCGCTCAATATCCCCGCCACTGATTATCCGCATTGCTACACGCACGGCAATGAAATTGAACTGTCAGTTTGACGTTTGCGGTAGTATGTGCTACATAACCCCAATTTACGTCTTAATCGAAGTAAATTGAGGAAATTAAAAACGGTTTTTTTGATTTAGTCGAAGGCAAAGTCGTTGACCTTTTCACATTAATTAATATGTATGCAGTTTTGAGTCTCGTTGCACAAAAATCAAAATGACCAATCGAAGTGAAATAATAAAATGTTACGTTGCTTATGTGAAAAATTAATTAGCGGGGTAACTGTTTATGTAAATTTTATGTGTGTCACGTGACTTTGTAGGATGAAATTCACTAAAATCGACTAAAAATAGATCGTCGATTGTTTAGGTGAACAGCAAGCACGTTCAGGTTTGTGGTTAAGTTTGTCAAGGTGATGTGTTGGTTTTTTGAGCCGAAAATTGATGGAATCGGTTTTTTCTGTATGATGTTGATCTAGGTCGTTAATAATGCATGCTGCACTTGTTTTTGAATTATAGTAATATTTTTATTTAACTTTAGTTAAAATATGAACTTTGTTACTTTGTACACTGACGCCTTCCAAGTTTTTTATATTTACTATTCAATTACGTAATTATTTTCATTTTATATTTACTTAACTTTACATTTACATTAATTGTATTTCTAATCAATTTATACATTCAAATGCTTTTCCATTTCTTGGCATACGAATGCTGTCAGTGCTTGGAAAATCAATTTAAGTAATTTTGTGGTGTAAGTAATTACCTCTGCATTTTTGTACAAGTAAATATAAAGTGCTTATGCAGGCCTTGTGAGATAAGATTAAGAATATCGGTAATTAGTTCAATGCCAACTCCTCATAATCTACATAATATGAACCAGCACTTACAATAATAACCAAGTGGAAATTATAATTATAACATAAAGTGGTGATCTTCAAAAGTGCCATATAGGTAATTTTATTGATTTTATCTTCTGTTTGATTACAAACTGCCTTCAGGGGTTTATTTTAATTTTTCTGCTTTTTTGATTTTTTTTAATTTAATTACCTATACTTTAAAAATTGTTACTGAAACTAATATTTTTTCTTGTTTTACTATTATAAATTAATATTTTAATCCCCCCCCCTACAGTCGCTACTAATATTATTCATTTGTTTTTTCGTTAAAATTTTATTCAATAATTTTTATCCCTCCCCCTCTTTCTGACAGTTGTTGCTCATGTTCTTCATTAATATTTTCTTTTTGCTCTTTTTCTGTTACATTTTTATTTTTCTTGGAAGATTTTTTCAACAGCTAAGTACCAAAATAATCTAACTTGTGATGAATAATATTGACATTACTATTAAAATGAAGTCATTAATTAATTAGTCCACATTGGTACATCCGGCTAATTAAACGACTTTAATTAAATTATTTCATTTTCATAAATCGTCAATCAATCAATATTCATTGGTGGGTGTTTAGATTTGAGGAAAAATAAAAGAATGCGAGGGAAGCGAGCAAAACAAAACAGCGCCGCAGGTGTACTTTTTTTAAACGGGCGAGGCCGCTTTTATAATAAGCCAAAAATATTAATTGTTATTTATTAATTTCGCAAATTTAAAAATAGGCAATAATTTTATATATTTAAAGGGTCTAGCCCAGTGTTTCTCAACGTGGGGCCCCACGCCCTACAGGGGCGCAATTTGATTTTTAACGGGGGTACTAATTCGAAAATGGTCTCCTAGTGATTTCTTCCTAAAACCTATCATTTAATTCAAAAAAAATAGGGGGCATGCGAATTTTAGATAGGTTTAATAAGGGAGGCATGGCACAAAAAAGGTTAAGAAACACTGGTACAGCCCGAAAATCTCAAATTATTCAGAAAAATCAAAAATGTTCCGAAAAATATAGAACACATTTTTTTGGAAATTTTTCGCAATTCTACGAAATAAAAATTCAACAACTTTTTAAAAAATATTTAACCATATTAAAATTTGTCGACTACTCTTAGAAAATTTGGCTTTATTCTGATTTGGAATCCCTACAAATTAAAAAAAGACTCAAAAACCGCAGAATTTTTATGTTTTTCACTAAAAATTCTTTTAGAAGTTTTGCGATAATTGACCGTATTTAAATTCCTTCTATAATTTATCGGAATTCCTTCACTATCTTCAACTATGCCTGATTTTCAACGGTGTTTTATGATTTGATAAGAATTGAAATATAATCTCTATTTCTCGATTTTTTTTAACTAACTATTTAAATAACTACTATAATAACTATTTTTTTTTTAAATTATTATTTTGTATGTTTCAGCCCCCATCCAAAAGTAATTTACATGTACACATTTATATGCGAAATTATACCCCGACTTACGCGAATTCGACTTACACGGTTATCACTCAGTCCCACCTATCGCGTAAGTTCTGGGTATTACTGTATTTATAACTTCTTAACAGGAATAATATAATATTAATGGAGTACACACCACCAAAATCATAATTGAATTTTACAGTTTTTCAACAACAATAAAAACATCGTTAAACCAAAGCAAATGTCGCATTTTTTATTCAATAACAAACAAAAATTATGAAGTAAAAAAATTCTATTGTAAGAAGTGACCATTGACCTTTTGTTTTTTTAACTTTATAGACGCGGAGAGCTGTCACATAAAACTAATTAATGGTGGTTCACAACCCTTTTATCCACACTGCGAAAAAAATTTTTTTTTCTTTGTCCAACAATATACGGCTTTCCAGACCTTCCGATTTTTTGATTGTTTAATTTTAAAAGTATCCTCCAAATCAGAGGAAGATGTTTTTAGGAACGTAAACTAGAAAAATACTTAATTTTATCTAATTTTAGGTTTTTTTTATTTTCTAAATTTAAGCCCACTAGACTCTCTAAAATGTGAAGAAATGGGCGTGAAACTATGTGAAACCACATAGTGAACGCTGATTTTCGATCCAGTTTACGTACTTCGATCTTTGCATTGTCTATCTGTCCGGTTGCCAGCTTTGTTTGTCCTCGGTTATATTAATTAACATTGGAGGAAAATGAGCTGGTAAGCCGGTACCGGTAAACCTACCTTTACTCTAGACACAGCTTACGGAAGTAACTAGATGACTTGATAAAGATGCAAATGTAATTCTTGTACCCCCCAGACCCCCCGGTTTTCCATTAGTTTATAAAAGTGCCCCCCAGGTTAGGAAAAGATTTTTTCAAGAACATAAACTACATAATAACATAATAGTTAATTTTATTTTCCACCTCAAATCTGTTCGCCACTTTTTTTTTTCGCCACAAATCTACATTTTACTGATAGAAAATTTAATGCGGCAAGATTTTGAATTTGATGAAACATAGAACTTTGAACAATTGATAGACTTTGAATATTAAATTATTTGTGACGAGATAGTTGTTGTAAAGCACAAAAAACTAGAGTTCGTTATGAAATTCTAAATATCAGAAATAATACATACTATGTTTTTAAAAATTGGTATGGTGTAGAACACTCAAAGCTAAAAAATGAATTATCTGAATAGAACGCAAAAGATTATATTTTAAGGGATTAGGTTACAGTAATACAGTATAAATTTGATAAGTTTATTTACAAAATTCCAGAAAGTTGGCAAAAAGTTGACAAAAACACCCAAAAGTTGGTCAATTTGGCATTTTTTTATGTCTAAATTTACTAAAAGCTGCATAACTTACAAAAAGTTGGCAATTTTGAATTAATTCAGTTGGCAAATTTGAAACCC
Source organism: Rhagonycha fulva (assembly GCA_905340355.1). Lineage (NCBI taxonomy): Eukaryota > Metazoa > Arthropoda > Insecta > Coleoptera > Cantharidae > Rhagonycha > Rhagonycha fulva. Next base: position 13,697,585 of record HG996558.1, read on the forward strand.
CCCCCCCCCCCCGAAAAAAGTTGGCTGGGCACGTCCCTGAGTAATTTTGATAAATTATAGCATTGTGACAGCTTGCAATGTAATTTTGGATATGGTAGTCAATCGTCGCAAAACTTCCACGAGCAAATTTCGTAGGAATTTCTAGTGAAAACGTAAAAATGATGCGTTTTTAATAGTTTTGATGGTCTTGCAGGTAGAATTTTGAGCCCCCTTTTAACTTGTAGGGGTTCCAAAGCAGAATCACTTCAAATTTTCCGAGTGGTCAGAAAGTTCTAACACTTTTAAATAATTTTTTAAGAAGTTGATCAATTTTATTTTTTGTGGAATTTAATCTGTAAAAATTTCCAATGGCTTTTGGGACATTTTTAAATTTTCTGATTTTTTTTTTGAGATTTTTCGGAAATCTTTTAGTTAGTAAAAGAAATGAAGAAATGTAAAAAAATTATTTTTTTCTATTAAAGTCAACAGGAATTAAATTGAAAGGCTGAAATTTTGCGCACGACTGTGTTTTTATAAAACAACATTTGACATACTAATTCGGTTAGACTTTTTTAAACAAAAATTAAGTTATAATTAGAAAGTCAACTAATATGCCAAATTTGATTAAAATGTTGTACGCAAAATAAACAAAAACCAAGTTAATTATTATAAGCTTGAAAATATGAGTTTTGAAATTCTCGAACTCAGATCTTGCAGTTATTAATTTAAGATTGCCATTTATATTATAATTAATTGTTACTAGTCAGACACAACTTATTTTGTGAATCATTTTATTACTTCCAACTACTGAATTTCATCATCTGACATTCCACTGTTACACCTTTCGTCTTCTTCCCTATATGCAATTATAGTCTAATCGTAAGTGTCATACCATTAATATTTTTCAACTTTGTAATAATAAAACATGAGTATTGTGCATCGGATATAAATTCCTCAACATTAACGGATGGAACATCAGTTCATGATAGATGAGAATGACGTAATACGCGAGAAAGGCTACATTTAAATTAATTTTCACCTTATCGAACTTCCACACTACTACGAGTTACGAGTACCATATAATAATTACAATACTTTAACAATTAAAATTATTGTTATGTTTGCAATTTCGGGGTCGTTTGGAAAAATGGCAAGTTAATCTTTTTTAAGTTTTATGGGATTATTAATAAATAGCATCGAAATGCGTCATTCAATATTTTTCAAGGTGTTTATTTCAACAAAAGCATAATTTTACTTTAATGTTTATAATTACCTGGTATTCGAATAATTCTAAAATAAATTGTCAATGTACTAATTTTCGAATATCTATTTTTGTTTTTCATATATTTAACTACTCCCCTACAGTTCTTACCATAGAACTTTGGTGTTACGTCATTGCAATCAAAGTTTCGCAGTTGGTTTTTTAGGTTAGCTTAGGATGACGTAACGTCAAACTTTTGCGGTAAGGGTTGTAGTATGTAACATGAAAAGAATAAATTGAATTATTTTTAAAAAGCAGTTCGTGCGTCTCGGCTTTACTTCGCTTCGCCTCGGCTTCCGAAAACTCCGCCCTTCGGGTGTAAAATCTCGTTTTACATCCTTGTGACGAAAACTACTATTTTCAAGCTTTTTATAATTTTTTTACTCTATAAGATAAGATAATTAAGATAGTAGTATATAATTTAAATAAGGTACTGCTGTTGGTTGGGATGAAATGAAAAAAAAATTTTAACTCAAAAATTTATTATTATAATCCTGTAGGTATTTAATAAGATTATTTTCTTAATTCGCGATTTAAATTAACAAAACGCCACCACACGTATTAATTTCAAACTAAAAATTGGACGTTTAGTTATGGTGGCGCCACCAACGGTAAGATAAATCGCGAGTAAATAACATAATTTAAAATCTTCTGAGTTAGTTAAAATATTTAAAAAAGACTAAGTACCTACAGAATTTATTGTAATGATGAATTATTGAATAATTAGCTTTATTTTGAGTTTTCAAGTATTTAATTTTAAATTTTGCACCAGTCAACATCAGAACCAAGCAGAAATAGTTTGCTATTATAAATAATGCACGCTTTTATTATTATTTAATTTTGTTTTTGTTTCTACAATAATTTTTAAAATAAAATTTTATTTTTAGACGGATTTGTTTTAATTGGAAATGGAAGATGACGACGAATTTTATGATACTCAATCATTAACTTCACATGCATCAGTCAACAATAGGAGAAGAAACAGTGACAAATCTTTTTTAAGTTTATCGAGAAATACCATATATCACTCAGCAGTAGATTTAGAAATGGAAATGGAAAATTTAACCGAACCATCCAACCAAATAAATCATCAAAATAAGGTCTCTAAAACTAATAAGACTGTAACGTATTCGCAATGGAAATATAGGGTATATTATTCAAACTTTTTTTACTACTACTAAGTATACTTTTGGGCATGCCAACTTTAAACTGCACCTGATCACACTTACAACTTGGCTTTTGTCTTAAATTTTAGCAGTACACAGGTATGCAGAGAAATAACGAATAATATACCTTTCATTGTATTATAATAATAATAATAATTTAGGTGGTATACAGGGTACTACGTGCATGTGTTAATTTTCGGGTACATTTCAATGCCAAAAATTTGATTGTCTGGCTCGTCTGGTAGTCTGATGCTTAGGGCAAATTAAAGGAAAGTCTTATTCTTGTATTTTTAATTTTGGTTTGTTTACGAGGCGGTCTTGATATTTAAATACAGTATATAATTTAGAAATTTAATTTTTTTGTGCTACTTGGGACTGCTTTTAAAAAAATTCTGATTTCTGAACTTTAAGTATGAATTGTTTGGGACTTGCGTGAAAATGTGCCAAAGAAAACTACAATTTTGGAAAACGTGGATTGAAACTGATTCAATGACATCTTACAAGTCTTTTTATGAAAAATCGTTCGCCTGGAAGATTTGGTACTTTCTAATTACATGAACAAACTTGAGCGGTATAAGTTCTCATCGTTTTAATTAATTTCCTTCCTTTAGCTCCCTCCATGAGCTAAATTGCTTGTTAAAAAAATACTTCCTTTCAATAATTTTTTGATTGCTTACCGCAATCTAAGGTGATATTTAATCCTAAGATTATTAATTTTGTGATAATTTATATTTCCAGCTTTAATTCAAAAAACATCAATATTGCCGCTCTTTTGGGTGGTCGCTCTGAGAGGCCGTTTGGCATTCACCTTGAATCTTTCTGGTAAGCTTTGCGACGCTGCTGCATAGAATAGATGGATGGTTGGGAGGCCGGAAGTATTGGCTAATAATCTAAACTGCAATTGACGCTTTCTGAATTAAAGCTGGAAATGGTGTAGTTCATTGAAATTGAAGAGTTGATACTCATTGGGCTAATTAATTTTTGCTTGACATCGCTTTTTAAAAATAACATCAGATTATTAATAGGATGTATTGTTGTAATCTTCTAACCTAAATTATTTACATTGACGAACAATAATTCTTAATTTCATAAATCTGATTTGACGATTAATTTGACATTTGATTTCTGACTATTCGTATGGGCATAAAGGTGACGTTACTGATTAAATACCAAGTATTCAAGCTAGTTGAAACAAACAAAAAATATCTGCAGTTTCAATAAAAATCCATGATCAACAGGAGTCCAAAGAAAACCCCAAATATATTGTTTCTCTCTAAAGTAATTAGAGAAGCAAACAATTAAACATTTAGAATTTTTTTAATTTTGTTATTCTTAATATTATTAAAGTGTTATTGCTTTGCAAAAATATGCTAAACTTGATAATTTTCGCAGAATTTGCAATTAAAATTCTGAAATTAACATAATTTGCATTAAATTTATTGCTTTTATACAATTTATACGATAAATTAACTTCAAAATATGAGAAAATTATACACCGTTGCAATTCAAAGAACTCATCTTTTCATTCGCGTCTGGTGGCGCTACAGTACAACGCGGAAAAATTTTGAAATAAATTATTTTGATTAGATAATTTTGTGTTCTTCATATTTGATCTCGTGCTAATTTTTCATAAATGAAATTAAGTGAGTTATAATGGTCGAAAAACTTTTTTGGGGGCTAATAAAATCTTCAATTGGAAGGATAAGACCTAACAGACAATTTTTGGAGTTTCATTCAAGACTGATTTTAAATTAAAAAAGTTCTAAACGTGACCCACCGCCAGTAAAGGTGCAGTTGCTTTAATTTTCAATTTTGTTAACTGGGGCTAAGATTAGCCTTTTTTCGTTTTTCAGGGAGGAGGAAATCTAAAACGAGAAACAATCTATAGGGGTAGTGTCAAACTTTTATCGACTAAAGCCTCCCCCTACCCGCACTTACACTACTAACGGTGCTTTGTCCGTTTTACTCCTTTCGTTTTTGCCATTATTTTGGCTTGTTATCGTTGTTGATTTTCTTCGTTCAGGATGCATTGAAGCATCCATAGCCGCTGAAGGCCATGAGTCGCAGTGTCCACTGACCGACTTCGGCTTCTCCTCATCTGAAATGTTAGCGTGCTAGGGTGTCTTTGTGGGCGTTCACTTGTCTGGTCTATAAATCTGTTGATGGCATGTGGTTGAAGGCGTTGAGCACGGTGAACATTAGGCTGAACTTGCGTGTTCTGTGGGTACCGCTTTTAGCTTCACGGATTGTCTCGGTGATCTTCTTGAGTGCATCTATGGTCGACCTGCCTTTCCTAAATCAAATTTGTTTTTTGAGAGACCCCTTGTTCTCTCGATATCCTCATTGAATCTTTTGGGGATCTTTTTTTCTAAGAACTTCCCGGCGTGATTTAATAGACACAGTGACCTGTATGAGGAGGGTTTTTTCAATGGCTTTTGGCTCTTTTTGATGAGCACCAGGTCCGCCTTTTTCTACCGTGAGGGGAATTCTCTTTTATCGAAGTAGTCGTTGAAGGTGGACAAAACTCAGATTCGTGCTCCGTGTCCAGGGCTTTTAATGCTAGTCTTGGCACCTTGTCAGGGCCTAGGGCATTGTCTACCGGGAAGTTGGCTACTGCTTTTCTGAACTCCTCTGCTGTAAACGGGCTTCATATCTGAGATCTGAGAAAGAGTGCATCTGTTACCCGCTTGACTCAATCTGGATACCTTTGATAATCTTATACGCCTTTCCCGAAGGTTTTTTGTTGAGCTGGACCAGGAGCTGTTTCTGGCATCTTTCGTTCCTTAGCTCCTGTCTAGCTCCTTGGTAATTCTCCAAGACTGTTTTGTGTTCATGGGTATCTACTTCTCTGGACTGATTCGAGGTTCTCTGTAACTGCTATTGTGATCGCATCGCAAACGTTTTCCACTACCTCGATGAGCTGATCCTCAATGCCACTTATCCGCGAAGGTTTTCAGCAGCTTTTTCTTATTTATTTTATGGGAGAGCCTCCTTCGTGAGACGTTGAGCTTGTCTGTTGTTTGTTGGACGTCGAATGAGATGCATTTGTAATCCAGTTATTTTCTGAGGGGTTCAGGGGGGTGCGAGAGTGAGGTCCAAGAGGGATGCGGACTTTACTCACATATGTAGGGGTGTCGCCTACGTTGCACATCATCGGTTCAGTGATTCCCATTGCTTTTGTGATAGCCTCCCTTCTATAGTTTTCGAGAGGGGAGCTTCCATTACGTCGCCGTCACCAGTTCAACTTGCTGTTTGGGTCAGAAGATGATCCAGTTGTTGGTACACCCGCAGTGGGTCGTTTGTAGCAGCTGTAGACCGTGTTCTCTTAATTTTGGCCTACACCGCTCGCTTTTTCCACTACCCTTAATGGTTTAAAGCGCCAGTAGATGAAAAAAAATAGGAAAATCGACTAGTGCCACGTCGATTCTCATAGGTTTTAAGACCTAGTAGGTCTTGGGCCTTTCTGGAGATGTGTAGATCGTCTTGCAAAAACCGGACTGACTTATTTTTTCAGAAGGGACCTTGTCTTCCTCGACGCGTCCGGGTGTTTCAATATCTCTTTTTTTTTGTTTTGGTGCGGCAGAGGAGGGGGGAATTGGATCAGAGAATGGATAGTACCTACATTAGCCTAGATAACGTTTAATTTAGTTCTGATTCAGATAATTAGGTTGTATGTTTGGATCCATCCAAAGTAAATAAAACTCATTATATCTTTCTGGTTAGTATCCACACGTGAAAAATACTGTTCAATGACTTACCACCCAACTTAGTACAATATAGTAGTAGTAATAGATTTAATTGATGTAATTCTTGAAAATCTGTTCAAGAGCACATTTCAGGATTCAGTTTTCAAAAAGTTTTCTTAATACTGGGGAACTATTAAAAATAGTAAAACTCTTGCACCCTAGTCGCATCTAATTTATACCACACCTTCATATCACTTTAGTATTTTCTTTCACACCCATCACCTTCATTACAGATCAAATTAAATTTCTAGAACTGGAGACGTTTTTCGAAAGACGACTTATGCATCGATTTTGTATTGGCACACACCGAACACAATCACATCGGTCATAAAGAAAAACGCGAGTTTTTCGAAAAAAGTTTGGAAGATGTGGGTTTTATTTTGGAAAAAGAAGCGCACCAAAAAGTTAATTTTGTTAAAATTCACGCCCCAAAAGAAGTTTTAATTCAGTATGCCGAGGTTCTCAAAATGAGATTGCCCATCAAACAGGTGAGTAACATTTTTCACCTAAAACGTTTTTTGAACTTGAATCATATTTTCGTAGGATTATTCGGAAAGGGAAAATACTAGGAATTTTGTTGACTCACTTTTAAGGAAAGCTTTAAATTATTTTCGAATTCAGTTAGACACTCAAAAGTTTCCTCAAAAAAAGAACGTCTTAAGCGCAGTATTTTCAAAAGACAAAGATTATTTGTATGTATTTTCTCGGGATTAAACTATTTCCAAGGTTACAATTTTCACATTTCTGTAGGTTTGATGTTGACGCAGAAAACTTTTTTTGTACATCCGCGAGAACCGAAATCGTGTCGTACATTTTACAAAGGGAAAGATTCAGTCAAGACGAGCAAGATCAGGGAATAAGAAAATTGTTGACTGAAGGGGTCTACAAGGCTGCTTACCCATTACACGATGTTAGTTTCTTCCAAATAAAATGACGCGCATGCACAAACTGACGAAATTTGAACTGTTCTTATTTTAGGGCGATATTTTTACGGAAGGTTCTCAAAGAAAGTTGTTGTATGACGAATGGGCAACAATAAGCAATTGCTTTAAGTTTCAACCAATCGACAATATAAAGGAATATTTTGGGGTGAAAATAGGTTTATATTTTACTTGGCTCGGATTTTACACGCACATGTTGATACCAGCATCGGTAGTTGGTTTAATATGTTTCATTTACGGTCTATCGACTTTGCATAGAGACACGTTGGTAAAAGAAATATGCAATTCGACCGCTATAATGTGTCCACTCTGTGATAAAAATTGTGATTATTGGAAGTTGTCGGATACCTGCACGTATTCAAAAGTGGTGCATGTTGTAGATAATTCAGCTACTATATTTTTCGCGGTATTTATGTCCTTTTGGGCCGCCTTATATTTGGAGTTATGGAAACGTTACAGTGCAGGAGTTACTCACAGGTGGGGTTTGACCGGTTTTGGAGCACAGTGCGAACCACCCAGGCCTGAGTATTTGACCAAACTAGAAAAAGTTAATAAAGTTAAGCGTAATGCTATTACGGGAAAAGTGGAACCTCACGTGCCTTTTTGGAGAGTTAGACTACCGTCGATATTTTTGAGCTTTTCCATTGCCTTTTTTTGGGTAAGATTTGCCAAAAAAATTGGAGCAATTTTTATCATCCCGTTTGATGTGGAATATTGCCAGAAAATAATACAGATAATTTTAGGTTTTGCTTGCAGTTGCAGTCGTTTTTGGTATAGTAATTTATCGTATGGCTCTTTTGGCGTCTGACAAATTGTATGGCGATACGATGGGTTATTCCGAGTACGTTTTGCCGCTTACAGCTGGAATATTGAATTTGATTGCAATTTTTATGCTCAACTTTGTTTACAATTATTTGGCAGAAAGGTTGACCGAATTGGAACTGCGGCGGACTCAAACAGAATTCGATGATAGTTTGACCTTAAAGATTTATATGTTCCAGTTTGTCAATTACTATTCATGTATTTTTTATATTGCATTTTTTAAGGGCAAGTTTGTTGGGTATCCTTTGAAATACAATCGCATTTTTGGATATAGACAAGAAGAGGTAAGCTTTGATTTCTGATGATCATCATCAGAGTTACATTTTAATCTTCCTATTACAGTGCAACCCTGGCGGCTGCCTAGTCGAACTAACAATTCAGTTATGCATAATAATGATTGGAAAACAAGCTTTAAATTCCTTTTTGGAAATGTTGATTCCTTTCCTTTATAAAATGTACAATTCTTTCAAACAAAGCACAGGATTTAAGAAAACTCAGGACGAAGAAATCATAATTAGCTGCAATCAGTGGACTGAAGATTATAAATTGTCAGATATGGAACCCCAAGGTTTATTTCACGAATACTTAGAAATGGGTATGTACTATGCTTCTATAATACAACAACGAATTACGTATTAACTTTTTGGTGTTAGTCTTGCAGTATGGTTTTATCATAATTTTCATAACAGCGTTTCCATTGGCGCCCTTATTTGCGCTTGTAAATAACGTCCTCGAATTGCGTTTGGATGCACAAAAAATGATCAAATATTATAGACGCCCTGTTCCGCAACGCGTGCGTGATATTGGCGTTTGGTTACCAATTATGGATTTTATTGGTAGGATAGCCGTTATTTCCAACGCATTTATTATTGCATTTTCGTCACACTTCATACCTCAACTGGTTTATTACATACAAAACGACAGCAAAGATTTGTACGGCTATTTGGATTTCATTTTAGCCCATTTTAATGTGAATGATTTTCCCGACGATATGAAACCTGTAACGACTAATTTTACTGTGACGACTTGTCGCTACATGGAATTCAGACATCCACCAAACCACGACATGAGGTACAAAAAGAGTACAATTTATTGGAACATTTTGGCAGCTAGGTTGGCGTTTGTTGTTGTTTATCAGAACGTTGTTGGATTTGTTATTTCTGTCGTGCAGTGGGCTATTCCAGATGTTCCACAGAAGTTAAGCAGAATAATACAAACGGAGAATTACCGAACAAACGAAATTATTATAAAGCATGAAACCGAGAGGGCGAAGTTGAGGCTAAGAAAAGGTGAGTCATTTTTGTTTTTTTTTTCTTACTAGAATTTTTTACCATTATTTTGGGGATATTTACGTTTTTTTGCAATCTTTGTAAGTTAATCTATCATTTCATAATCTTCTATTCTCTCATCAAAAGGATGAGGATGACTAATGAATTGTTTACAGTAGTCCCATACAATTTCAAACTCAAAAGTTAGTGAATTTGCAACTTTTTAAAGCCTTTTGACTCTTGAAATCTCCCTCTCTTTATACATTTTTGCGCAAATAATAGCGTCGATTTCAGCCTCAAATGTGGGTGACGTGATTCCCAGTGACACGAAGAGCCTGAGTTTTGATTCAGATACATCTGCTCCAACTCCAGTATCTATTATGTAGTCATCAGTGTACCAGGTACTGATATCTTTACATAGTTGTGATATTGTGGCTGCAATCTTCGCACATGTGTTTATGACACTTTTTGTAGTTATTATAATTTAATTTTTTTGCATTATATCTGTAAGGTAAATTGAAGTAATTTTTTAAAGGCCCAACCAGTTCATCTGGTTTAAAAGATTTGGTCAGGTCCAGCTGTGACACTCATATTAAATAACCTATCTCCCCTTACTTTTTCAGATTCAAACTAATTCAAATCTTTTGTGTTTATGTGTTGCTTATTTTTACGTTTTAAAATTTTATCAGCACTTATGCATACATTTAATGATTCACAAACCTTACTAACCTCTAATCATTTATGAGGGTACTTCTACACAATTCGGGTAGCTTTACAGATGAATTACATGTTTTTTTACTGACCCTTTCTGTGCTTAATTTCAAATGAGTGCTAAAAGAGGCGGACACTCCAACGCACGAGTCGTCCCGCCGGATTTTTTATGTATTTGAGCCACAACAAAGAATAATGATCGTATATTACCTTCCACCATAATAATGGTCTAAATTTTTCGTTCACAAAAATTACAGTGAGGCATTATCTTTCCGTGACCGAATAATTCCGCTCGGCCTTATTGAGCGTACGTGACGCATACTTCATACCCCTTGAGTTAAATAAAACACAGCCTAAACCGTACTTAGAAGCATCAGATTGTATGGAAAATCGTTTATAAAAATCTGGGCTGCCTAAAATAAGCGCTGAAACTAATAGCTCTTTTAAACGTTGAAATGACTAAATGACCTTGGAAGTCTAAGCTATGGTTTGGCGCTTAACACGATCCTTAATGAGCTCAGTTATTGGAGCTGAAAGTGACGAAAAATCAGGTACATATTGTCTGCACCAACCAATCATCCTAATAATCGTTTAACCACAGTAAAAGTTGTGGGTCTAGCCACCTTTGTGATAACTTCAACTTTATCTGGGTCTGTGTGTAATCCTGTTCTGTTGACAATATTCACAATGGTTGCAGAAACTTTTTGTGTAGATTTGCAGTAACGTTTATCTTTTCCTTTACCATGGCCCAGTGTTTTTTCAAACTTTTATTTTCGAATCTCCATAGTTTATATTTATTGACTATTTTGCCGCATATAAATCGATTGAATCTGTGTGTAAGTTTTTGTTTGATCAAATTTTTTCAAAATATGTTAGTATCACTTTGTCAAATCGGTCAAATTGAGCTTTTTTTAACCTTTTCAACGCTTAATTTGACTTTAGTCGTATAGCTTATAAAAAACCATTAACTTTGCACGCGGAAATGAGACTTTTGTCGCCAAGCTTTTGCTTCTCAGACACTGTTAGTCTCTATCCATTCGTCATTTATTAAAATAACACCTGATAACTTTTTTTTTAGTATATTAAAGTAAGAATAACAAAATAAAAGGAATGTTATAGAACACTATTTTTTTATGATTTTAATGGAGCGTTCAAAGGGTTAACTAGTTCTTTTTTTTTGTTGGAGTTTTCCGCCATCTGTTCAATTTTACTTTAGGTGTAAGAGCATCCTTTTCATTTATACTAATTTTATCTCTTAGTCTTCTATAGTCAGTACGTGACATTTGGTCGCCGGACTTTTAGGCGCCGGGACTTTTAAGTGCTTTTGTAATTTCATATTAAAAGATATGAATCATATTAATAACTCTTACAGGTTGAGTAAGGAGGAGTATTTTTTTTAAATATAGAAAAAAAGGACGGGTTATTTATTGAAGATGTTCAATAAAAAAGAATTGTTAAGGTCAGATTGACTGTTTAGTAAAGAAGACCAGTATTTTAATATATTATGTTGATTTCCATAGCTTCTAATAATTCTAAAATGTTAAATTATTAACTCGTTGATATTAAATAATATTTAAACTTTAAAATATCGAGTTATTTAAAAATTAAAAATCAATTAAGCAATTTATTAAATAATCTCTGTAAATCTTATTCTGATGACGGATGAAATAATCATCTGAAAGCTCAATAAATTGTTTAATTGATTTTTAATTTTTAAATAACTCGATATTTTAAAGTTTAAATATTATCTAATAATTCTAATATTTTAGTAAGGGTACTTAGGATTGTGGCACCCCCCACATCTTAGGGGTTGTTCTTTAATCACATGCCACGTTTTTACTCTCTTCTTCTTCTTGGAGATACGTCGTGAAGTTTTAGGGTACCTCCACCACTTGCCTCACAACATCACAAATACAAATATAAATACAAACAAATAAAAATTAATTTTTGCTCCCCCTTTCATCTCCACTTTTTTATATTTTATGAAATATGAATAATAATATATTATAGGTAAAAATGTTGGGAACATCACCAAAAAGCTCAAAAACTAATTGAGTTTCAAATTTTAACATTCGCGTTTCCGTAACGCACTTTTAAAAATTATATGTTCTTTATAGTAGTGCTTTAATTTTAATAGGATTTTGTTATTTGAATTAAAGGCTCTTCATCCCTACTGTGCCCAAACGCCTAAAACGCCGGCGCCCAAACGTCGCCGCCTAAAAATTCAGCACCGAAACGGCGAGCGTCCAAACGTCCTGGTGCCCAAAAATCTTGGCGCCCGAAAAACCGGCGCCCAAAAGTCCTGCGTCAAAAACTATAGAACTTTTGTTGTTGACATTAGTTGCTCAGTGTTCTCATCAGTCTCTTGCCACACTTTTACGGTCGAGGGAGTAACGACAAGGGACTGACGAATTTCATATAAAACACGATAACTTTTGATTAAAACTAGACGATGTTTTATCTTGTTCTCATACAATTTAAGCCACACAAAAGACATTGAAATAAAAATTGATTAAAAATAACTACCAATAAATTACAACAAAATTACTCACCAAGGGACTGAAATGGTGACCAGCACAACGTATGAATTCAAATTGGCTGACTCGCAAATGTCGACGTTTACCTCTGACTGCAAGTGTTTAGTTTATGTTAAACAGATACTTAGGTTTTAAACTTGAAACCATTAAATTACCCGAGTTTTGTAGAAGTACTCATGAATAATTTTTCTTCTTTTTCAACACTCCTATCACACCTCCTCGTCTTCCATTTTTTACCATTTTCTCTCTTATTTCAACTTTCACATATCACTTTTTTTTTAGCAAAAATCACACATCCTGAATTCAGCACAAAACCTTTCTGTATTAACAATAGATAATATTTTTTTTAATCTTTAAATTTTAGTAAAAAAGTCTTTGACGTATTGATAATATCATTGGAACTTTGGTAGGCATTATATAAATTGATTAGGGGTTATTAAATTATATTATGAAGAATAATTGTCATGCAGGTATTTGGAAGATTTCAATTGAGTTCAATTTAGTGTTGGAGCCAACTTTGAAAAAATGGGTAATAGCTGTTTTATCTATTTTTACCACAATTTGTTTACTTATTTCTGCCTCGATGTTCTATCTGGTCTTCATAGGCGACCAGCTAAGAGTTGGACCTCCTTCAGTTATGTTAGATGGGTCGTAAGTTCTTTCTACTAGAGAATGAGGAGCGTCCATGCAAAACCGTAGATGTCCAGTAAAACCAGTTACCAGATGAAAGCAAATTTTATCTGTAATGTAGGTCTTTAAGATTTTGATATTGTTATTTTATGAATTATGTAACAGATAACATACAACATATAGCTATATTTGGTCGTGGCGGGGACGTCATATTTTGCATGATTTATTATTAAAGACGTCAAAATGAGGTTATAAAATAAAACTATATTAATAAGCTAGCTAAAGATGAAGAGTTCTACAATCCAGCTCTAAACAGTCTGTCATTGGTTCGTCTTCTATTATTTTCGAGTTGCCGTAAATTATCTCTTTATAAAATCGAAGTTCCGGCAGATCTTCCAATTTAACATTTTTTTTGGCATTACTTCTATATTGCTTTTCCAGCAAAGTCTTCACATTTTCTTTTTTTTCTTTCATAATCTCATTGCCAAGGAGCTAAATTTTTAACTTTCTTGGTCTTTGACAAACAAAATACTCTTTGTCTAAATGAAACTGATATGATGGATTTCAGGATATTTTTTAATTTCCCAAAAAGGCCATTCTTTGTTTCACTCTTCTTGCTACCTACTATTAAAGTTTCATGTTATATCTTACTTCATTGTTAAAAGTTGTCACAAGTAACGTCCTAGTAACGAAGAGTACCAATCTATATGATTTTTTAATACAAAAATTTGAATGTATGATCTTTGTAGCAAAATAGGGTAAGTCTAGAACATTTAGGTTCCTTAGAAATCTTTTTCGTATCGAAGCTTATACGGAGGGTTACCTTTAAATTATAAATTAAATTCTAACTTATTTTTTATTAACTTTTCAGTTAATGTACTATTTGTGAATTTGGATTTGGTTTCATAAAATAGAATTTTTTTGTGTTGAAGTTTAAGGCGGATCTTTGTATGTTTAAAGGACACACTTCCAATGTGAACCACTCTGAATCAAATGGAGTCCATCTGGAGGAGGCAAATGAAACTCAAAAGCGAAACAGCTTAAGGAATTCCCTATATCACGACATAATTGAAGACACCTAGCAAATATTAAAAGCGGTTTATTTAGGTTTAAGAAAAGTTAAAAGATATTTATATTGTAAAAGGGGGCACAATTTCCTACATAGTCTCATCATCACTTGCCAATTTTCAAAGTAAATTGTTAATTTTCATACTAACACTTACATTCTCAAGATATTTTTTATAAAGATAGACTATTCAAGTCTGTTAAGTTTTGATATTTTATAGAGATTATAGAAAACGTTGCTTCGTTATAAAATAAAGCATGTAAATACTCACAGTTTAAAAGTTAAACATTTTAACGAAATGTTTTTGAGATTTTTATTTATGACGTAAAAAATCAAATTGTTGGTTTGAAACCACAACTCACGAAGGAATCTCATCTGTAATTTGAATTTTTAAATCGAATCTGTTTTACCTTTTTTTATACACAAATAATATTTTTTACATTATTTTATAAGCATTGTAAAATAATACATTTAATTATTAATAAATTATTTTAAAATGAAAATTTTGTAGTTTCTGTAATAAACCTAAGAATTATACAACAAGAAGATAATTTCAACAGATTGAAGTGATTAATCCAGACTTGATAAACAAATTATTTTTATTCCATTCCCCACAACCACTACAACGTGCTTCCTTTTATTATTATCAATTACTTCTTACTTGACGAGTGTACCGAAAAAAGGTGAAGATTAAAAATGAGTTCTAGAAATTTGGAAGAAGTTACGCTTTTCGAGTTCAGAAATTTTTTAAATTCGTTTGATTACGTTTTGTGTGATTGTGACGGTAAGTTTTTATTTTTTTTATTTTATAAAAGATTGAATAAGATTTTGGGACCTACCGTTTGTTCAAATCAAAGATAATTCTACAATTGGGCGGAAATGCTTCCGACCTGGTGTAGATAAAGAATACCACAATTCAATATTTTGTCATAAATTGGAAAATGATAATTTTAAATTTGTCTAAAATCGTAATTATTAAAAACAAACTTAAAAATTTTTGGGAGTTTTGAATTCTGGTTAAACTTGGGGTGGTGGAGGCTAATGGGCTTTTCCTGCTAGTAATTGCTAAAATTGGCTACTTTTAACAGCAATAGCTATATCGTCGGCTGAGTATTGGTTTGTTCCATGTCCATTTCGTAAAAATGAAAAGTTCTTATGCTAAAAAGGTTCCCGAGTAACTAATTGTACTATATCCGTTGATATGAAAATATAAAATTCAAGTATGATGTTCATATTTTCATTTTATATATTTATATAAACGGATATGGTACAATTAACTATACAGGAACATTGGTAAAATAAGAATTTTTCATTTTTACGAAATGGACATGGAACAAACCAATACTCAGCCGACGATATGCTCTTATAAGAAAGATTAAGATCTGTTAATGATCGAATTCTTCAGGTTTCTTCCAGTACATTAATCGACTTAATTTAGACAAGTACATTCGACATAATTTTAGGCGTAATTTGGATATTGGGGCAAGTAATCCAAGACGTTCCAGAAACAATTCGATTGTTGAAATTGTGCGGGAAAATCATTAAATTCGTTTCGAACAACAGCGCATTTGGTCTAAACGGAATTTATAAAGGTTTAGCAAAATCTGGAATAGAAGAAGTTCAATTAACTGACGTCGTAATTCCAAGTTTGGCTGTAATCGATTACCTAAAATCGGTTAATTTTAACAAAGAGATTTTTATTTTTGGTACCTATTTAATGAAGAAAGACTTTATTGATGCAGGATTTACAGTTTCGAACCAGAAAGTCGGTTTTATTTTACGTTTTGTTGAAACAGTTGATCCAAAATAAAATTTTAGGTCACTGAAAATCTTGAAGAAATAAGTGGGTTTCTGAAAGAAATCCAAGACGACGAAAGTATTGGTGCAATAATTTTTGATTTTGATGCAACGTTGAGTTACATAAGCCTTCTCAAAGTTTTGACTTATCTCAAGCGTAACGATGTATTTTTTATATCGAATATCAGCGAAAAAGCATTGTTAGTGAATTCATCCACCTTTTTAATGGGTAAGTTTATTTATTTCCTGTTCCTTTAACACATTTTGCTGTGTTTAGGTGCAACTGGGTTTATATCTATGGTGGAAGAGTTTAGTGGTAGGAAAGCTACAAACTACGCAAAACCATCGGAAACCCTAAAGGATTTCATAAAAAAACATTTCAATATTAGCGATCCCAAACGAACCTTGTTCATTGGAGATTCGTAAGTTTTTATGTTATTTAAGGAACGTCAATTTAGTTTCCTGTATTGCAGGTTGGATCAAGATATGGAATTTGCCACCAGTTGCGGTTTCCAGAAATTATTAGTTCTAACCGGGACTACAAGATTGGAAGAATTGAACAACTGCACAGATAAAAATTCAATACCGGATTTTTATGTCAACAGTTTGGGGGATCTACAAGAACTGATTAAGAAAAATCTCAACACAATCTAAAACATTGTAATCGAACTAAATTAGTTAATAAAACAGTGATTTAATCGCGGTACTTTTATTCATTCTTATGGTTGGGGAACTGATAACTAACAAAATTTCCCGGTCTACGAAGGAAATAGACGGCTTAAGGTGCTTCAAACTACCGGTATCAAATTAAAATGTATAAATAGTTTTTGATAGTGTGCATTAGTAATTCTCTTTAATGACAAAATAAAATTTATACTCTTTTTAGTCAATTTTTGAGAAGCTTGGTAATAAAAGTTTTCTTTTCTTTGCTTGTTTAAAATAAATGAGTAGACGTTTTAATTCTTATTTTATCTCCGGTTTTTGGCCGCCCCTATTATTCGGCGCTTGTGTGCCACATACATAGTGTACCTACCTGTAATTTAGTGAAAAATTAAATGATTTAATTTTTACACAAAGTAATACAATTTTTCCGTAAACCAGGGGATTCTCGTTAATCTATTCATGAGCGTCAAACAACAACTCAAGTTACCGTGAACCAATTTTAACCAAAATCTAATCATTTCTAAGTTTAAATGTAAAAGTACTAAATATGAAATTTTGTTTTGAAATATTTATTACTTTGGGAAGTATAGAAGCAAGCGCGTGCTGGGCTGTGATTAAATGGGCCGTAGATTTCAGGACCAAAAAAAGTCATCAATCTAGAAAAAGAATAAATCATGGATATCTTATAAAAAATTTAGAAAAACAGGTCGAATTTCCCGGGCCCTAGATGGGTCCCGAAAACGCTACTAGGTAAAGCGTACACAAAATTGAGTGACAGACAGCCATTTGTTGATGTTTGGTTCAATCTTATATTGTATCAAATTGGAAAATCTAAAAAGTTAAAAATTGATCTCCGGATTATTTTGGCAATATCTGCTCATTTTCTTCTGTTAGCTGCGTTCTTCTCTTAATTTTCAATAAGCGCATATCTTCCCTTTCCTCTTCCTTCCATTCTATCACTGGTCTACTTTTTCTATTTTCTTCCTTTTCCGCGCTTTCCATATTTTACTGGATTTTTCGTCTTGATCCATTCTTAGTAAATACCCCAAACCTCAGCCGCATTTAATTTTTTGAGCTTTTACCCAACCAACACCACATAAAATCTTTAGTTCCTAATTTGTTTTTCTTAAGTACTGTTCTTCTATCATCTCCACGCCATAGATTTCTTTCTGACACTTTCTCTCTCATATCTTCAATTTTTGCTGGTCTTGTTTTTTCAGTGTCCAAACCTCATATGCGTGTACATTACATTTGGTCTTAAGATAGTCTTAGCCTTTTCAATATTAGTCTGCTGTTCAGCACCGTTCCTACTTTACAAGTATTCCTGGTATCAGCCGCTATTTTAAATATATGATATTCTGAACCTCTTCAAAAGTCCCTCTACCTATTTTTTGAGTCTGACCTTGACATATTATTGCCTGATTTCATGTTTTGGGCACACAGAAAAAAATTTGGGCTAAAAATTTGTAAAATTATGCATATTTCAGGTACAAGTTCTCCCTAGATAGGTTACAGGTAGAATATTGTGTTTAAAAAATGAAAACTGTTGAGTCCACATATTTATACCTGCATACAACCCAAATGATACCTTTTTGCAGTACACCCTTTTTTCCTATTTTTCACCCAATATTATGTGGAAAAAAAATTTTTAATTTATAAATAAAAATAATTATAAATAAATTTAAAAATATTATTCACACATTTTAATTTATATTAATTTTTCCTTTTTAAATTGCGACAAATTTTGACTGAAATAGGAACTTAAATAAATACTTACTCTTTTTCATAGGCCGACGTGGGATTCGAACTTGGTACCTCTGGCTTATGAGGTAAACGTGGTATTCGCTAGCCCATGAAGCTGATTTATTATAATTATTTTGTACAACTATCAGAAGTTTTGAGATCTTAAAAAATTCCATTTTCTATTCTGATTGTTTTATGAACATTTAAATCTAATTAAAATTACATTGAAATTGATTTAATTTTATAAAATTTTAACTTTCAGTAAACAGTATTAATAATTATCCAGTTTAAATTTTTAAAATAAAATTATAATCCACGTGTTAAAACTATTAATAACAGTATTATTTACGGGGTAAATTAATAGTGGTGTAATCTAATAAGACAAAATGTCTCTAAAGGGTAGTTCACACTACATGATTTATCATGACTTAGTCATAAGAAAAGTCATGGTTAAAATCATACCATCACAACAGTCAATCATAAAAGCCATAACTTCTATAATATCAAAAATCATATAGTGTGAACGTAAAAAAATCCCTCATATGAGAAGTCATGTGACAAGTCATATGATAAATCATGTAGTGTGAACTACCCTTAATAAGCAAAATGTAAAAGAAAAATTTTTGAATTGTACCGTTTAGCACTTATTCAAGAATAACTTTGCGTTTACAATTCGCATAATCTTAAGAACCGATTAAGAACACAACTATTGGGAGAATATACAATACAATTTTCCAGGTATAAAATTTTGCATAATTCTAACAATCGCTGTACTTAGCAAAATACAAATTTAGGCTTCAAAAGTGCACAATTGCAACAGCCCAACATTGGGTGAATTTGCCACCAGCAATTTTTTTCTGTGCACCTCTTCCTTGATCCATATCTTTCTAACTATCTTTTCTTGGAGCTCTGTTGTTTTTTATTTTGCCAATTATTTCTACAACTTTCTCAAAATCTGGAATTTGTTCACTTGCTTCATACTCGTGTTGTGGTGTTTGTTCCGCTTCTTCCTGATATTGATTGCTATTTGGGAGCTCCTAGAAATATTTTGCTCACCTTTTCATTATTGCTCTTTTCCACTCACCAAATTTCCTTTCTTTATCTTTAAAACTTTATTTATTACGAGTTATTATAAATGATTCAAAATCAAATAAATTATTTATTAAGCTTTCGGAACTAACACGTCCCTTCGTCAGAATAATAATAATAATTTTTTTTAATTATTTGGTAGACGTTTCTGATTTCTCTGTTAGCATATTTTTCCTGTATTTCATCCAGTATCTTCATTTTATGTTTCTTCTTTTTTCTCCTGTTTAATCTTTTGCATTTTTTTTTGCCGTTTTTACTATATTTTTTTATTTCCTTTTTTTGGTTCCAATATCATGTTGCTCCCTTCTCTGTATTTTGTTGTTGCATTCTAGATCAAGCCATTTTTTTCTTTCCCTTCTTGCCTTAAAGTTTCTCTCGACTGCTTCTCTTGAATTTTCATCGCTTTCTGCTCTTCTGACTAATTCAGGAAACTTCCCTTGCGAAAAAAATCCTACGTACTGGCCTGTATGTACCTATTTAAAAATATATAAAATTTAATCATACTATTGCTTCTCTAAATTATTTTCTATTACTGTCATTAGATCCTAAGGTCAAATTACTTATGGGTAATGAAATGACAAAAAAAGTTGATAAATTTGCATTTTATGGAATGCAATTTAATTAGTCATCGCATCGGCGTAATCAAAAGTTAATAAAGTAAAATAGTAAAACATCAGGATACAATTTTGCTTTATTAGATTAGTGACTGACATGGACTTAGAAGGTGACTGCGTATATCGCTCTGAATCTTTAATCAACCTTAATACCAAATTTTTTTTTTACTTTATTTTGGAATAACTTAATCATTCTGCAGTTTCAAAATATTTTTTTCTTTAAGTTTTATGTACCACTTATTACTATTGCACTATGTACCAGACTAGTGACTTCCAAACTTGCTATGCCCATGAACCATTCTGTTTCTTACAGCAAAAACCTGACCATGAACCCTCAAGTGAAATACTGCATATAATAGAAAATTTAACTTTGACGCCTTGAATGGTAATGGGCTAGTGACTTTTTTCTTTTTTAATCCCGTCACCTCAAATGGACCCTTTCCTAAATTTACATTTCGGTATAAAATTTCGACTTTTTTTATACTATTTTCTACATTAACTATATACTTTTGATATAAAATATAGGTGGTCCAGAAGGTTTTTGGTGTACTGAAAACGAATCCGTCATCAAAATTGTCCTAACACGTCAGGATTTTGAGATATCGTAACTTAAATGAGCGAAACAGACTAATCTTGGCTGTGCTCGAGTTTATGTGTAGTAGTAATACAAACAGCAAATTTTTCTAAATCTAAAATATTGGACTTAAATAAAAATATGGGTCTGTAGAAAAACGTCAGTTAAAATTTAATTATATTTTCACATTTATTTCTTTATTTTTATTATATTTTAATTATTTCGCAACATGGTAATTTATGTTCGACGTCTCACAGCAATTCCTCACGTTTATTTTTATAAAAATCTATTTGTGTAAAATTAGACCAATCGTCTAAATTTCAAATCCACAAAGTTTAGTGGTTAATCGCACACCAGCGGAATTGGTATTCATTCCATCAGCAGGAGGAAGAAATATTAAATTGTTTTTGTAAGTGCATTTTAATTCCAAAACTAACCCGGTCATACACTGTTAAATTGTGAGTAGTTTAGATAGGAGTTATTGAAACAATTGGATGTATGTAGTCATGGGCGTCTATAGAATCATTTTTAAGTTGGGGGGGGGGGGGGACAAAAAAAAATTATTGTGAAATAGGGAGGGTAGCAGCCCTTAATTCTTGTCAATTAACTGACGAATATTTAATAAATAACTTACAATTGTTCACCAATTTGCTTATTTTTGATTTATTTTTTTAAATATTTGACAAATTACTAACTAATATTTAAATTACCTTTGCATCGAGGTTTTCGTCACATTTTTTTGAGAACATGTTACCGATTCTACAGACGTATTTACCTCCAAAACGCAAAATTTGCTAATATGGTCGTAGAATAAATAGACTTTGATAATAAAGAAATCACAACCCATATTTATTTATTTTTACTTTTATGTATAATTTGGAGTTATAACAAGTGTGTTTTATATTATACCGATATGAAAATATAATTACTTTATAATTAATAATATTGTGGTCAATGTAGTGTAACTTGACAGCGAATAAATTATACTTTCATTATATTTTACGTTGTGATAAGTATAAAATGTTTAAAATGTTAAATTATTAACTCGTTGATATTAAATAATATTAAAACTTTAATTAAGTTGAGTTATTAAAAATTAAAAAATTAACCGCAGGTATAGACTATGAGTAGTTTTTGCAGAAACAGACTTTACGACCTTTTAAGTGTTTGCCACAAAAGAATTATAAATAGAAATGTTGCTTTAACCGAAATTTAAAAAATTTGATTAGATTAATTTTATTTACCGAATTACAAATAACAAAAAAAATGGCATAAATAATGAAACTTTATTACATAATACTTCGTTTCCTGATTTACTGATTCTTTAATATTTGTTTTAAATATTTAAGAATATTCTTTTTATGTTTCATTAAAGAATCAGTTAAACCGGAAACGACCTAATAAAGTTTCAATATTTATGCAATTTTTTGTTATTTATAAAGTTGTTATATTCGGTAAATAAAATTAATCTAATTGAATTTTAAAAATTTTGGTTTCTGTTGGAATTTAAATAATTCTTAAGACACGTTTATCACTTTTATGGTACTTTTTCGTTTGATTTTTCAGATAGTGATATTTAATCCAATGTGACATTTAAAGATATTTTTTGATACATTGACATTTCATATTAGAACATTATATTATGTTAAATGCCAAGCAGATAAAAGAATTTGAAAATACATTTTTCAATGTTAGCTTAGATTCGCGATTGAGTTTGTATGATTCTTATTTTTTCT
Organism: Rhagonycha fulva; assembly: GCA_905340355.1. NCBI lineage: Eukaryota > Metazoa > Arthropoda > Insecta > Coleoptera > Cantharidae > Rhagonycha > Rhagonycha fulva. Next base: position 13,719,928 of record HG996558.1, read on the forward strand.
GAAAATGAGTTTTTTTATAGAAAAAAGGTCCGTGAGAGCAAACAGAGGTTATATTAGTGGGGAAATCACGCGCATGAATGGATTAACAAGTTCCTCGCTACTAATCTTTAGAATAATTAATAGATTTTTCCCTATTGTTAATCGAGTAGATTAACCTTTTTAGATTTTAATTAAATTAAAATATTGTTACACGATTTAGATAGAATAATAATTTATTAACATTTACATAAATTTTACGTTAAAATTTTAATTTAACACTTGTAAAACATCAACTATGAGACGGTCGGAGAGCAATGGTCAAGCGAGTTGACTACGAACGCTCAATACCCGGTTCGAATCCGGGTAAGTATAACAACTTATTCTGGCCGTCTCGTTTGGTCCTCCAGGTTAGGGGTTCTACCGACGGGCTGGCTCCTCGTCGTAGGTAAAAAATGTAAAATGCTAAAAAAACCAAGCACCAATTGACAAGGTTGGTAGTTTGGTATCGGACAACGTCGCAAGACGTTTAAAACCGACTATATGAGATGATGATGAAAACATCAACTATAACATCATGCCTTGTCATCTCTTTTTATATAATTTAAAATTCATTTTTTTTATTGTTCTTAAATGATATTTTTTTAAATAATTTTGTAATTTTAAACTTGTAACCTGAATTTTTAAAAGTGTGTTTTTGACAATTTTGATTCTTTAAGAAAAAAAATTTTACTTTGTGCGAAATTGATTTTGATTTTGAAATTGGAATTTTGACTTTGGAGGGCTATAAGCACCTCTCTCTCTTCCAGTTACGCCTATGGTTAGTGGCGTCAAAATGTACTTTGAACTTCCGGTAAAATAAGAAATATTGAAAATTTGCATAAGGAGCGAGAAAGCTGGCGTTCTCTAGAGTTAAAAAATTTCGTGATATAGAAGTTTACTTTTTTAACGCTAGATGCCCTAACGTCGAGTTTACTCGATCTTTTATTGGAGAATTAGCTGGAAAGCTTGACAGTGGGGCGTTAAAAAAGTGAACTTCTATCATGAACTTTTTTCATGGAGTGGGGAGCTTTCTCGCTCCTAATATTGATTTACACAAATACTCGTATATTAGCGATATATTTATCATCATTCAAATTGACTAATAAAAGTCGAACTCGTAATTAAAATAAAATAAAGATGCGTTAATTACTCATTCATTAGAAGATACGATTTGTATATCAAAGTCTGAACAATTAGAAAAATGCCAAGAGTGCGATTTACTTTAAATTAGGAAATTATTCAAATTGTGTTAATTTGAACTGCAATTGTGTTCCGCATGAAACGAAAGTTTTAAGTTACAATTAAAATTTTGATAAATGAAAAACTTACATTATTATAAGTAAAATGTCGGAAATGGCTTCAAAATTTAAGATTCTAAAGTGACAAATAGAAAGAAAACAATTGATCAAATTTTGTAGATTTGAGTAATTTTTATGAGAATTAATGGCGAATTAAAGTAATTATCGGTTACGATGTTTAGCTGTAGTGTTTGAAATTGCCGGCGAGACGTATACTTGCGTTTTAATTACATTTTCAATTTGACTAGATCTGCAAAATTTTTATCCATACGAAAAAGTTGTGCAATACTACAAATTACAGTTGATCCAGGAAATTGGTAAAACCTTGTATGGTTTGTTGCAATTTGAATTAAGATTTGATGATTTATTGGAAATTTGGAACTGAAAGTTGCAGATTTAGTAATAAAAATTTTATAGTTTGTCTATGAGCGTATCAACTTTACGTTTGGCTGTGTACTATAAGATTATAATTAAAACAGCAATTGGTTAAGACTTTTGGATGACAAATAGAAAGGTTCAATTTTATTTGATTAACATTTTTAAAACAATTTATAATAAACTCTGTGGAAAAAAACTTTTCCGTCAATTTTGTGGAAATTTATAGCAGTGCGGTACCGGAAAGTCAAGAGTAAAATAATTCAAAAATAATTAAATTGTGTAAAAATTTAGTACAATTTTACTTATTTTTACCACAATTTTAGTCATCTCCAGCGCAATTGTACTATTTTATAACACAAATTGTGCTACATTTTCACACAATTTGTACTTGTAGACAATCCAGACACAAATTGTTCTACTTTTAAGTACAATTTTTTTTCTGTGTGAAATTCACTTTGCTTAAATAATTAGTGCTCCTGTAAATCCATGTTTTCTCGGAAAAACTGTCACCACAAATTACCTTCGTTTTACTTTCAATATTTTTAACACTTTTTCATTGTTTGGTAAAAAATTTAATAACAAAATGTATAACTAAATATTTAACATTTTTAAAAATTAATTTTAATATCACTTGCCTTACATTTAAATGGCATGATTTTGTAAATCCCGCAAATGATGAAAGCGTTGCCATAGCAACTTCATTACAAAAAAATTCAATTTATCTCAATTTGATTGCAACATAAGATGATGTATCTTGCACGGTTTTCAAATTCAAGGTATTCTTGTAGGAGGGGCTCCTCAGTTTACGTCATGTCAACGCGACTAAAAAGGAGTAACAGTAAACATTTGTTAAATTTAATGCAAATCTTATAACAATAATATTCTCTCACGTTCAGGTAAATACACTTTAGTATATTTAAATTGTATGTCGGGATTATTTTTTTTGCAGCGATAAAACCTTTTATTTTAATAATAAATAATGTTAAAAATTTTTGAAGTTTTTCCTTAAGAACTCTGACGTCATTGTAAAGTTTTAAACATCAGAAAAACCCGTTCTGGGTAATAACCACGACACGGAATTAACGATATGCTGCAACGGAGTTCCAATTTGGTATACCGGTGCGTATAAAATCAAATTTTTATTTTAAATTACAATATTTGTTTTAAAAAAAATGTTGGATTTATCATGTCAAGATAGAAAAATTTAAAATAAAAGTAAAACACAGTTTGCTGTCATCATCCAGCATCACTACGATAATTGCAATCAAAGCCGTCTGCGCAAAAGCATATCTTGAATTTCTTGTATTTAGGTAATACCCAACCGCACTTTCCTCATTATCTTCCTGTCATAAATATATGTAGGTAGGATAGTTACTTATATAATAGTAAACCGTGCTTAATTTATATCATTTCTCTTAGTAGTGCAAGTGTGCGAATTTCCAACTCGTCAAAATCATCAAAATGGGTTTGCAAAATTTGGAAACGATGACCAATGAAGAATTTAGGAAGTTTCTAAATTCTTTTGATAACATTTTAACGGATTGCGATGGTAACTATTTTTTTTTAAATTATTTTTTTACCAACTTACTTGCAGTTCAAAAATATTTTCATAAATTAAATTTTTAGGCGTTTTATGGTCAATTTTGAAACCAATTGAAGGAATACCGGAAACGTTTACCGAATTGCGGAAAATTGGAAAAAAGATTCGATTTGTTTCCAACAATGGCACTTTTGGTATCAAAGGAATGCACGAAAGAATGGAAGGTTTCAAATATAACTCCCACATCGATGATATAACCATTCCAACTTTAGCGGTTATCCATCACTTGAAAAAAATTAATTTTAATAAGGAAATTTATGTCTTTGGAACCGATCTGATGAAGAAGGATTTAGCCGATGCAGGATTCAAAGTTTTTAAAAATGAAGTGGAAGTGGTTCAAGGAAGTGTGGAAACCCTCCTTGAGAAAGTTGGAGAGAATAAAGATATTGGAGCGGTAGTTTTTGACGTCGATTTTAATTTGAGTTATTTATCCATTCAAAAAGCTGTGGTTCATTTAAAACGTCCCGACGTCCACTTCATCATTGGATCTGCCGATAGACTAATTCCATTCACCGCAGATACAATTTTATTAGGTAAACATTCGGAATCAAAAATATTTTTTGTATTCTAAACTTATTCTTGTTTCAGGACCAGGACATTTTCAAACTTTGCTGTCGCAATTGTCAAAAAGGGAACCTTTAACTTTTGGAAAACCATCTTCAAAATTGAACGAATTCATCATGGAAAGATACCAAATTGGTGATCCAAAACGGACATTATTTATTGGAGACTCGTAAGTTTTTTTAGACTTTGAATATTTTTAAATTTTATGTAACGGAAAGTTTTTTGCATTTATTTGATCTTTTTTTTTTTAGTTTGGATTCTGATATGGGATTCGCGTCGAGCTCAGGATATCAAAAACTTTTAGTCTTGACAGGAGTCGCAACATTGGAGGATGCCAAACAAACCGCAGACACACCTTTATATCCAGATTTTTACATCAAAAGTTTGGGAGACTTGGGTCCATTGATTACTAAAAAAATGAACGGTTTAAATTCTACAAAGACGCCAAAGAAAGCTTAAATTATTAAAAAAAATTTTAATTTGGTCATTTAAGCATACACGCGCATTTCTTGATCGGTTGCCCAGGGTTTGTCATTTTACTAGTCAAATAAATACAAAAATGAGTATAATTATGTAGTAGTCCATTGTGGGTCACCAATTTGTGTATTATAAATAATAGTTTATCCTTTATATTATTTAACATTTCGTATTGTTCAAACAGTATTTTTATCATTTAGTTTCTTCCGGGATAAAAAAACATTTTTGTGACCCACAATTTTTGTTGCATAAATAAATTGTAATGTTTTAGAAACATTCGGCTTATCTGGCGATGTTTTATTTTTACTTAGGTGCTAAACAAATTTGTTTGCTTTACTCTGACGTTTCTTTAGGATTAAGATATTTAAATATTATTTTAGGATGATAAGCTAGCATATGATGATTTATGTATATTTTTTACATAATATAATAATTTATAAAGTATAATTTATTCAAAAATAAATTATTAATGTTGATCGACAAAATTGTTATAATTTTTGTTGTTGAAATTTTGAGACGGCTTGATAGGCGTTATTGGCTATGACATCATTGGCATGTGTATAAGAAATGTGGGTTTAGTATAGATCCGACTGAATATATAATTATTATTAGCTCTTTTTGGTATCACAGTTCTAGTGCAACCCAAACTACACTAACTACAAATTGTTTGATGTAAAATCATCAACCTACTTTTTACACCAATCAATTTTTGCAACATTTTACTCGGGGTAGTTCGGAGTAATATTCTAATTTTTCACCCATAAATTAATTGAATAAAAATAAAATTAACCTATGTGACACTCCTCTCACCTTCTCTCATAAAGAATTACTTATGAAAAGTTCTAGAAGCAGAGCAGTTCAGGGTTCAGGTGTGACCACAACTACATAGAGATAATGATAAACATAAATGTCTCAGTCCTCGAGAAGATACCAATCAAAAGGTGAAATGCTAAGAAACTGAATAGAGATGACATCGTCTACATGATAGGGCATCTAGTTAGGGTCCAGGAGTAGTCGAGACCGCGGAGCAACTCGCAGCTATGCATTCGGCAATATGCAAAGTGACGCTAACCCGAAGAAGTTTAGACAAGTAATACAAGGCAATATATTGGTGGACCTCGGAGATCATGAAAAGATGGGTTAGACAGCGTAGAATTTACCGACGACACCTAAGTAGAGAACGTATGAACATGACATTTATTACGATTAAAAGATCCTTGCAATTTATAAAACCTAATGAAGCTGATGGAAACAAATCCTCAAAGAAGTCAACAAGGACGTGTGGGGAAAGTGGTTCAAAATTGTAACTTAGACAATGGACAGAAGGAATACACTCTTCTTCTTTAGTATTCTCTTGACAAAGGAGTCGTAATCTCAGCTTCACTACTTTCATCCGTTCCGTCCGCTCCCGACTCTTCACACTACATCGCATCATCTCTCACTGTTGCTAGCTACTCTTAAAACACAAAGATTGGTGATCTCTTTTACTTGATCCAACCAACGCTTTGGAGAGCGACCCCTTGATCTGGTTCCTTTTACTTTGCCCTGGATTATCAATTTTTCCAGTCCGTCGCTACATTGCCGCGTTATGTGTCCAAAGTATTTAAGCACGCGCTGATACACAATAACCTGAGATAATCTTTGGGGTTCATCACTCTCTATAATGATAAAATGATGGACACATTGGTTCTTCTCTCATTCCACGATATACGCAACATTCTTCTCCAACGCCGCATCTTAAGTGCGTCAATTTTGAGTCCATGATTCTGCGCCGTAAAGTACTATGGGGAATACCAGCGCTTTCATCAATAGGTTTTTTGCCTTAATGGTGATTGCTTTATCTTTCCATATTCTCTGCAGATTTCTAACAGCATTTCTTTCCATTTCACAGCGTCTTTTGATTTCTTGAGTACTTCACCCTCATTTGTAATGAGTGCCCCCAAGTATACATATTGTGGGTTATTATTATTGGCTCTGTCCACAATCATTATCTTGGCTTTGTCGTTATTTATAATCAAGCATCAGCTGCAGCTTTCGTCTTGTAGTCGCTTCATATAAGCAGTGTCAATTCTTTGACCGAGTTGACAAAGAGAACGGTGTCGTCAGCATATCGTAGATTGCTTATCTTTTTGCCCTAATGGTAAACCCGTCGCTCTATCTCTCGAAAGTTTTCCTTATGATGGCGACAGAATACATCCCTGCTTCACTCCATTCTGAACTTTACATGCGTTAGAGAGTTTGTCATATATTTTAATTCTTGTCATGCTCTTTTTATAAAGTTCTTGTATCAGCATGATTAGGTGTTTTGGTATTCCCTTTTCCGACATCACCCGCTACAGCATCTCCTATTTTATCAGCATTACAGCATCTCCACAGCTTTTGACAGCCTTGCGGTAGTCCACAAAGAATATATGGGGCATTCCACACCAAATCGACCACTTTTGAACCCGACCCTTTTTGATTTTCCTGAAATTTTTACATATTATACTATCTCACCAAAAACAGTTCTGTGAATTTTTTCAAAATTTTTTATTCAACCCAAAAAGAGTTAAGAATTTTTAGAAAAACTGATGTTGTTTTTCTTCAAACGATCGTAACTATGTCAAAAATTGACTAATCGGAACGTTTTGTTTTTGTTTGTCTTTAAACGTACTTGTCAGGAAAAAATACAAAAAAATATTCAAACTTGGATTCCACAAAATTTTTCATTTTTTCGTAGAAAATCATTAATTTTTAAAAATTTCGACACTTTTGATTTTTGATTTTTTTATTTAAAAAAAAATATGATTTATTCCGCGTATAACAACAAAAACCCCATAATGGGCCGACATTTCTTTCTATTTCTTTTGTTTAATTAAAAAATATTATTTGCGTAAAAATAAAACAAAATATTTTTTAATTAAACAAAAAAAAGAATCCAAGTTTGAATATTTTTTTTGTATTTTTTTCTGAAAAGTACGTTTAAAGACGAACAAAAACAAAAAAAAGAACGTTTTGATTAGTCAATTTTTGAAATAGTTACTATTGTTTGAAGAAAAAAATTATCAGTTTTTCTGAAATTTTAACTTTGTAAAAAATTTTGAAAAAAATTACACAACTGATTTTACGTATTATACTATCCCATCAAAAACAGTTCTGTAAATTTTTTCAAAATTGTTTACAAAGTTAAGAATTTTTAGAAAAACTGATGTTTTTTTCTTCAAACGATCGTAACTATGTCAAAAATTGACTAATCGGAACGTTTTGTTTTTGTTTTTGTTTGTCTTTAAACGTACTTGTCAGAAAAAAATACAAAAAAAATATTCAAATTTGGATTCTACAAAATTTTTCATTTTTTCGGAGAAAATCATTAATTTTTCAAATTTTTCCACTTTTGATTTTTGATTTTTTTATTTCAAAAACAACTGTGATTTATTTCGCGTATAACAACGCAAACCCCATAATAGTCCAAAATTTTTTTCTATTTTTTTTGTTTAATTAAAAAATATTTTGTTTTATTTTTATGCAAATAATATTTTTTAATTAAACAAAAGAAATAGAAAGAAATGTCGGCCCATTATGGAGTTTGCGTTGTTATACGCGGAATAAATCAGAGTTTTTTTTGAAATAAAAAAATCAAAAATCAAAAGTATCGAAATTTGAAAAATCAATGATTTCCTCCGAAAAAATAAAAAATTTTGTAGAATCTAAGTTTGAGTATTTTTTTTTGTATTTTTTCCTGAAAAGTACGTTTAAAGACACACAAAACAAAAAAAAAACGTTCCGATTAGACAATTTTTGAAATAGTTACGATCGTTTGAAAAAAAAACAGCAGTTTTTCCAAAAATTCGTAACTTGTTTTGGGTTGAGTAAAAAATTTTGAAAAAATTCACAGAACTGTTGTTGATGAGATAGTATAATATGTAAAAATTTCAGGAAAATCAAAAGGGGTCGGGTTTAAAAGTGGTCGATTTGGTGTGGAATGCCCCATATAGAGTGGTTTGTTAAACTCTCTTGCTTTTTCAATTATTTTGATAATGTTGAGTATATGCTCCCGAGTGCCTTTTCCCTTCACCAAGCCAGTTTGTTCGGAGATATCTGCCAGGACAAGAATGGTTTTAGTCTACCATGTATTATGTGTAGTAGCACTTTGCTGGCATGCGAAGTTAAAAAAATCAATTTGTAGTTGTCACATATTTCTTTTGACCCCTTCCTATGGAGTGGGATGAATACCGAACTAGTCCAGTCGTTTGGCCATTTTCCGGTTTTCCATATTTTTTGGCAAATTGTGTGCATTATTGCTACACCTGTCTTCCCCATGGCTTGAATGATTTCAGCAGCGATCCCGTCTTTTCCCGAAGCTTTGTTAAGCTTTAGTCTGTTTATAGCTTCTCTTATCTCGTCCTTTAGCAAGTCTGGCTCTCGCTGCTTATTTTGAGCCACGGAGGACGAGGCGGTGTCACTTTCCTTGTCTTCAAAGCGAGTTTCTCACAATACTTCCTCCATGCCTCCATCACTCCATATATACCTATCTGTGACTTTTTCTCCTTTATCATCTCGAATGGCCCGTGATCGCAATGCAAAACGTTATGTTATACTTTTGATTGCTGTGAACATGTCTTTAGTACTGTTTCTATTGGTGTATTCTTGGATTTCTTTGCATATTTCTTGGAAATAGTCATTCTTTCTCTTCTACAAGCTTTTTGTATCAAATGATTTAGTTCTTTATATTTTGCACATTTCTCGTCTGTGTGCATGCCGCTTCTTTTTATTTCTCTCTTCTCTTCTATAATTTTCAGGGTGGCATCCGTCATCCATTGCTTTCGTTTTATAGGCATTCGAGTTGCTGAACAGCAATCCTTCCTGATAATATTTGGTGTTTGCATGGGATATACAAAAAACTTCTACGATTGAATTAATGATGCTATTGGTTAGGCATTTGTTTTCAGAAACCTTTAGTATGTTAGTAAGTAGATGAAATACGGTACTGTAATAATAGTACATTACGCACCAAGGGTGTAAAGTGACATTTTTTGGATCGACGGTAAAGGATTTTTTTGCGCGAGGTGTCAGCCGAGTGCAACAATTCCCTGAGGGACAAAAAACACTTTACTTCCGTCGTGCATATACTGTTTTTCTGCAATTCCTGGAGGTAAAGTAGGAACATCAATAAAACATTCACAACCGTTTGTGTTTTGTTATCAAAAAATAGTTCAATTTCTTCTGAAACAATCAAGAAAATCATTGGTAATATTACTAGTGTAGTACCAAAAAAGTAGCAGTCGATACCTTTCATTTTTCAAAACAATTAACAGATTTAGTTACTTTACTCCCCCAGGATAAAAAATGCCACTTTACTACTTTACACCCGCAAAACGGGATGTAAAGTGAGTACTTTTTACAAAAAATATTATAAATATGCTAAATCTTTCAAAAAATTTTAAATTATTATTGCAAAATTTTAGGCCAAATGAAAAAAAAAGGAACCCTTATTTTCGAAATTAGCTTTTGTACTAAATATTTTTATAAATTATCATCAACAAATAATGATGAATTCGATTATGCCAAGTTTAATTAAAATTGATTAACTAAGATAACAACTTTCTAATTAGGCAATTACTAGCATATTTAACTTTCGACTTATTCTAAACAAATTATCATCACGAAGCTTTTAAATGGCTCTCAAAAACTTAGAATCATTAACAAATTTCGAGTTAAAAGAATTTTTTGATTCTTTTGATACTGTTTTAATCAGCGGTTCTGGTAACGAAATGTGGCATTGTGAACTAATAAGAATCCCTAATTTTTAGGAACTCTGTGGATCCAAAAGAAAGAAATCGATGGAGCTGCGGAATCGGTGCAGAGTTTACGTAAAATTGGAAAGAGGGTTATTCTGGTTACAGATAACAGCAGTTCCGGAATAGCAGGAGTTATGGAAAAATCCGACAGTTTAAATTTTGGTTTTAGCTCCAACGATGTTGTTTTACCAAGTTTGGCAATCATTCATTATTTTGAAAAAATGGAGTTTGATAAGGAGCTTTTTGTTGTTGGTACTCCAAATTTGAAGCAAGCTTTTGGTAATGCAGGATTTATCGTTGCCAACCCTGGAGTGAGTTTATGAAAGGTTGCTGATAAGTGATACTAATTTTTGGTTCTTAGCCTGAAACATATAAGGAAACTTGTGATGAGTTAATTAACAACGTAACGGATAACCAAAATATTGGAGCAGTTATATTTGATTTTGCTTTAAATTTTGATTACTCCACTTTTCTCAAAGCTTTGACGTATTTGGGTAGACCTGAAGTTCGCTATATAACCGCTGGAAGTTATCCTAAAATTCCAACTGGGCCAAATTCGTATTCGATGGGTAATGATTAAAAAAATTAGTTGGGCTGTTTTTTATGTACGATTTTAGGCCAACAAGCTTTCCAAAATATGATTAAAAATATATCGTGTAAACCACCTATTAAATTTGGAAAACCGTCGACTAATCTTTCAAGCTACATTGAATCCAAATATGGAAATGATAAGTCAAGAACTTTGTATATCGGAGATTCGTGAGTATTTTGTTTGATGGAAGAGTTGCTAAAAGTCATAGAAATTGGGCATACAAATTTTGATAATATTATTTAGCTAAATTCGGTTTATTTTGCTTTTAGGTTGGAGAACGATATGATGTTTGCTAGTAGAAGTCGCTATGAAGGCGTTTTAGTATTAAATAACCTTCAAACTAAAGAGCAAGCAGAAGCAGCTCTTAATGGACGTTGGCCTTTTGATTATTATATAAACAATATTTCAGATCTTACAGAAATAACAAGAAGATTTCAAAAAGAAAATAACAAAAAAAGTCAAATATCTGGTTGTACATTTTAGGTGGCTAGTGGCGCTGTAATCGCTTTGTTTACCAATCATTTTGCTTATATTATTTCTATAGCGTTTCTATTGGTTACTTAACATAGTTCAAAGATTTTCCGTAATTTTGTATTCTTACTTTGCAAGTTTTATTTGCTACTGCTTTATAACCAAATTAGTGCTAATATACGAAAATTAAATTTGTATACAAATTTTATTGAAATTTCAACAAAATATAAAAGAGTAAACACAATTTGTTCTTCTGTTTGATCTATCCATTATCAGAAACTTTCCAGAAAAATTTTTAATTCGAAAATTTGTAAAGCATTTTATTCCGTCTGAAGAAAAATCTCGCTTGTCCGATTTCTAAAAAAAAAATATAAATTAAAATTTTTTTAAATTTGAATCGTTTACTCACCTCTTTCAATTCTGGTGGTGATGATAAAATAGATGGCAAAAATGGCCTCAACAGAAAATATAAATAATAACGATAATCTAGAAATCAAAAATTTAGTAAGTAGAAATTTAAATCTTATTTTACAAATTACGAAATTAATATCACGTTTAAGTCGTTATGCAATTGTTTAACTGAAGACATTTCGCAAGTTCCTTCTACGAGCGCCATTTTAAGCACAATCGAAAAATATTTTAATGGTATAATTTTTATATTTAGTTCGATTACTTCATCAGAGAAACAGTTTATAGAACAAAGGTTTGTATTGTTATTTAATGAATTGCTGATGTGCATATAGGCAGTAGCGACTCGTGAAATTTTTCAATCCAAATGATACGAAAAAAATTTTTTATTTTGAACAACAAATTGTAGTTAGCTATCAGTGCAAAAAATAAATTGCTTACTTATTGCTGGGGGGTATTCCAGACTTCTCTATTCTTCGATTCCAGGTCAATAAAATACTTTTTCAGGAACAGCTACGCCTCTTTTACTTATTTTGCTCCTCAAATCTGGGCACTCGTGACCTGCGCCACTTTTGCCATGCTCTAGGTACGACTTTGCATACCAACATCATTTTGAAATATGGAAAAATTGATTTCATAAGCTCATAGCTATGGAAAAAATACCCAACTCAAAAAAGCAAATGTTTATGCCAATAGGCTAGAAACAATTCCAGAGATCCAAGGGCTGGATAATGTGGTGGTAATAAAACCTTTTATTTTGCTATCATGTAACCTGTACGAAGTGGCTAAATATAGTCCGAATATTGGGAGTTTGAATTCAAACCTCTTTTATTTGTTTTTAGTAAATCGATCAGTGCTTATGTCATGCTGTGTCATACCCTAAGAATGCTATTTAATCAGAAAACCTAATTTTATAATGGGACCAATTAATGTTATTGCCATTAAAGTTAAAGATAAAGAATATAACAAATAACGTCGAGATAATCTTTTGGGAAAACTTTATTATGTACATTGTGTCGATGTGAGAAATAACTTCCGCTGAAATGGCGTTCAAAAATTTGAAAACTATGAAGAACGACGATTTGAAGTCATTTTTTGAATCATTTGACAATGTCATGTGCGACACTGGAGGTAATTCATAGAACGGAAACAAAATAAAATTGTGGATTTTTCACCCGTTATTTTTTTGAACAGGTACACTTTGGACGCACAATACTTCATTTATTGGAGTTCCGGAAACCATTTCAATTCTGAAGAAATCTGGTAAACGCATATATTTGGTTGGCAACTCAAGCATGTCCGGAGTCGATAATATGGTTAATCATGCAAAACAATTAAACATTGAAATTGATCGCAACGACATAATTATTCCAAGTTTAGCCATGATTGCATACCTAAAAAGTATTAAATTTAATAAAGAAGTTTTTGTGTTGGGATCGCAAATTTTGAAACAAAATCTGATGGATGCGAAAATTAAAGTTGCCAATAAGGAGGTTCGCCAAAAGTTTTTTGATCTTCTAATTTATTTTTGACATTTTATTATTATTTACTTATTTTATTCGGAAATCTTTGTTCCATTCTTTTCCATTCATATGTTATTCTTAGCATATTTACATTTTATCATGATGGGTCAAGGCAAAGGTTTAGTTATAATTTTCTTTGTGCTAGGAGTTGTTTTTAATTTTAAAATACAAATTTAGACTAGAAAAGAATTTAAAACTTAACTTTGCATAACAATAACATCACTTCGATAACGAATTTCTCCTACTTATTTCAGTTGGATACGCATCTCAACTCGTACGAAGAACTGGTCGATAGTATACAGGATAATTTAAAAATTGGGGCCGTTTTGTTTGATTTCGACTTGAACTTAAATTACAGGAATCTGCTCAAAGCGATTTGTTACCTTAAAAGACCAGAAGTGCTATATTTGATTGGAACGGACGATAAAAAGTTATGGATTGGTCCAAATAAGTCACTCGAAGGTATCAATCCGAATATTGCATCCAAAACTTGTAACAGTTTTTAAATTATAGGCCAACTTGAATTCCAAAACTTGTTAACCGAAGTAACTGGGAAAAGTCCTATTAGGTTTGGGAAGCCCTCGTTGTATCTAAACGAGTACATTACCAATAAGTACACGATTAAAAGAGACAGGACTTTGTTTATTGGAGATTCGTAAGTGTTGATTTTATCTCGAAGTGGTGCCTAATGTGAGGTGGTTTTTATGTTTAGGTTGCAGCAAGATATTACATTTGCAATGAACTGTGGTTACCAAAATGTTTTGGTATTAACTGGCGTTACGACGTATCCGCAGGCTGAGTTGGCTTCAAGCGAAGTGTATTTTATCGATTATCATATTAACAGTTTTGGAGACCTTTACAAATTACTTAAATCGAAATTAAATATCCTACAAGAAACAAGGGAGTACGTTGAGGGTGCTCTTTCAGCTTTGAACCTTTATTTTTAATTTTTATGATTTTTAATAAAATATTGTAATATGTATAGGTTGCTTTAAGTGTAAGGATACAAATATGCTTAAGATTTCCATACTGATTTTCGGTTTGTTTATACGTTAAATTTCTGCATTACTAATTTTGTATAAGTAATAAGAAACTGTAATGAGAATTCAAGTTATTGAATACTTTGTAAAAGTTTACCAACCATTAACTAATATTTTTATCAGTTTCAAAGCCATCAATAGCTTCTATTATCTATAGTAAAGAAAAAATTTAATAAAGTATGTACCAAGTTTTTAAGAAACCTAAAAAGAAAAAATAAAAAAAATTATAATTAAATCTTAAGTTATAAAAATTGTTTTATTGTTATATTTTGATAAAGTGAACGACATCAAAGTTAAGAAAACAAAAAGATGAAAATGTTAAGATTTTGGAGCAATGAAAAACTTCATAACTTTCTTATTTTTTAAAGTACTTCATAAACCAGAATATAAGTTTGTTCTAAATTTAAAGCCCTGCAAATTTATTCTTTTTGCATTTTTCGATAAAGCAATTAATAACAAAGTTATTGAAAGAAAACAATTAACTGGAAAAGTCCACTAGACAGACGACACTTCATAAATCTTTATTTTCATGGTTGGAATTAAAACAAATTCTTAATCGTTTAAGCGCTACAGATTTACTCATTTAATATTTTGTGGTAAAGTAATAGCTGAGATAATAATGTGAAAAATGAAAAACTGGAGATGTCAAGACAACCGACAACTCTGCAATTTTCTTACTCCAAAGTGTAATTTGTTTGTACAGTGTTTACAACTTACAACTGGATTACATATTGACCACAAATTTATTAAATAGAATATTATTATAAACTTTCCGTGCTTTGTGAAGTTGTTGCCATTTCATCAGTATTTGATAAGTTCATCGCTTCCGTTCCCAATATCGATGATAGCAAACGAACTACGCTCTTGCCATCTGGGTTTTCATTCTCTTCCGCAGTAACCTTTTTTTCCAGTTTCAACTTTTCTTCGTTAATTTGCCGCATTCCTTCTTCAATGGTACCTTGAGAAATTAACCTAAAAACTTGCACGAGTTTAGTTTGTCTCATCCGATGGCACCTATCTTCTGCTTGTTTATCATTGTGCGGGTTAAAATCTATGTCGTGGATTATCACCGTATTAGCAGCCGTCAAATTGATACCTAAACCACCTGCACGAATTGATAGTAAAAATATAAAAATATCAGGGTCACTGTTAAATTCGTCTATCAATTCCTTCCTGTCGGGGACTGCAGTGGAACCGTCTAAACGCAAATGACTGTGATTTCTAATCTGTAAATATTCTTCCAAAATGTCCAACATGATCAAATATTGGTTGAATATTAAAACCCGATATCCTGCCTTTTTCAACTCTTGCAGTTTTTCATCTAGGTACGAAAATTTACTCGAAGTTAAAATTAGGTGTTCAGATAGCTGATACTTCTTTAAACACTCAAATTGTTTACGAAAGCTGTGGATTTCAAAATCGTATGTCAAGGACAAGTCTTCCTGGATGTACAGTGCATTTTTATCCGTGTACGTCGGTTCAGATGCCAATAATTTTGCAATTTCTCCTAAAGTTTATTTTTGGTAGTGGTACCTTAAAAGCAATGGATGATTGCTTGTCTTTCGCAGATTTGACAATATTGTCAACCCATTACTGCTTCCATGGTCTCTTCCAATATTTTTATAATAACGAACAAGATTTTGATACTGCTCGGTCTGCGTTGGTGGTGAATGGATCTCAATTAACTCGAAAGTCTTTTTGGACAAATCTTGCAAAACATCGCATTTTAAACGTCTTAAAATGAACGGCTTCATTATATCTTTAGCTTCATTTATCTGCTGCTTTTCGAAAGTTGAAAAATCTTCTTCGTTTTTCTGCGATTTAGTCATTTTTTGAAACAAACTTTTTAAATTGTTTCTCTTACGGGCAAACATGGAAGGCATTACAAATATTAAGAGCGATATCAGCTCCAAGAGATTATTTTGTAAAGGTGTTCCAGTCATAAGAATTCGATTTTGCATATTTTTTCATATTTTTAAGCATGTGAGCCTCGTCAAAAATTACATAATTTATCTGCGCTTGCGCTTCTTTAAACATATGTCTTTCTGCAGGTGTGTTGCTAACCAAAGAATACGTAGTTAAAATAACATCGTAATTGCAATGTTTTCCATCTTTCAAATTTTTCCTTTGAAACGTTTTTCGTTCTTCCGTGGATCCGTAATACACGAAGACCTTGAGTCCAGGACACCACTTTTGAAATTCAGATCGCCAGTTGTCCAGAGTAGACGCTGGTTTGAGTATCGTTTAAGCATACATGAGCTTTCAAATTTTTTATTTGCGCCTCAACCGTCGCAGAGTTATTTGCAAAATTCTTGGGAGGAGGAAGCTAAACACATGTTTTTCTATTTTCGTTCTTATTTAAAATGTTTTTGTGAAATTGATGTCTATCGATAGAGCTTGGATGAGCTTTCATTCCCATCATTTTAATTTCATTTTCTGCAAAGTTACGAGAATTTCCGTATCCTGCTTAATTACCATCATCATTTTGATGGATTAATACGAAAGGCGTAATTTTAGAAAAAAATCTGTTTTAGAATATCGTGAACTAATAAAAAATAAAAGTGTTATAAATATGTGCACCAACTATACCGAGTTTCCCAAATTCAATATTTTTCCCAATCTAATTTCAATTCGACAACATAATTAATACATTTTATTTTTATTAAAAGTTTAAAAAAAAAATTGGTTGCCTGTAAAGTCGGTATACGGGCGAAAGTTTTACGTGACAACGACTTTGAGTGGTAAAATAATTTTAATGTGAATATTCATTCTTATAGTAGGAAGAAGGATGAAATAATAGTAACAATTTAAAACATTTATTTATACAAAGAATTATATTTAAAACATTAATTTATACAAAGAATCTCGCACTGAATTTCATATTAACAAAATTTTATTTTTACCTTTACACATACATACGTATTTATATACAAATATACTGACGTGGATTATGATAGCTTCAAAATTCTGAAATTATCCACAATTAAATTTTCATTTTGTCAAAGTTTTGGTTTATGAAATTTTCTTTAATTTAATTGGACGAATAGTAGTAACTTGTTGTTTTTCAATTATGTGCCAATGAGTACGTGTAGAGACGAGATTTTAAGGTTGGGAATTTGTCCATATAGCCTGAAAATTAAACATTTCAAAAGAATGGAAAAAACGTTGAAATTTTGATTAATTTATTTTTTATTTGTTCTTAAAATTGTTAACTTACGTTTGAATGAGTTGGTACAAAGGTAGTTACGATCGTTGATGCGTTTTTAAAACTAAAAGTGTAGTTCGGAATAATTTAAAATTTAGTGACTTCAAAATGTTGAATTTGGCATCAGAAAATTCGAATTTCGCTGGGAAACCAACCAACCAGAGTGTGACACGATTTTCCGAAGAAAAGTTTGGCAGGAAACGAGATAAAATAGTCAGTTGCTCTAGAGTAATGGAGGTGTGAAGTCTACAACTTAACGGCTTCAAAGTGTAATCTTCGAATGTGTGAAAATTACCCATTGGTAATTAATTTAACGATGATTATGAGCAACTGGAGATTTGTTTGATTGTGTGTGCTAGAAGAGTATTATGAAATTCATGGTGATTTTTGAAGATTTGAAAAGTTTACGTACCAGACTTGAAACGAGGTCGCCATTTTGTCAAATCGTGGATGCAAGGAAATTGAGAGTCAATCACCAATTATTCAAGCCATCATCTTGGTAAATACCATTTAAATTAATTATTCACACTTATTCAGCGATTATCTTCGATATTTGTTATGATGCTGCAGAATTTTTTGAGATTAATCACATTTGACGTTGTTAAATTTGTACTTCAAGTCGCATTTATTATTGGATTTTCACATTTAATTAATTAAACACATCAGTGGAACAATTTTAATAATTAAGTCGTGTTATTTAACAGCAAAATTTAAATTTATGTGATAAACTTTTTCGCACGGTTTTTTGCGTATTTGGTAGTGTCTACCATATCAACAACGGTTATTTAATGATACCAACAATTGAACAGTTAAAAAGCGCTAATATTTGAAAATTAAACAATTTTTCTTATTTTTGTAAATTATTTTATTACAGATGTTTTGTTTGTATCACATAAAAACGTTAATTATTTTACAAATTGGAGATACGGTTTTTGAATTTTAAATGTGTAAATTTGTAAAATAATTTTCCAATAATTTTTGAAATTTTACGAAAATGTTAAGAAGTTTAATAACAAAAATTTCGTCTTGTTTGAATTATCATTCTTATATTAAGTACTACTTTAGTCACATTAAATTATCAATCAACCCTGAGAATTTTGTTTCATTCATTGTGGATAGTTTGAGAATCAAATTTTTGGAACCTACTCCTGAGATAGTCTCGAAAGTGTAAACTCCGACTAACGAGCTACTGACCTCTTTAGTGCTTGTTCATTAGAACACGACAACTAATTTTGGCGCACGAACGTGGGGCTCCGAAAAACGAAAGTAGATTTTTACTGGATAGAGTTAATTATAGGATTTTTAAGATAAGGGGATTAATTTTGCAAGGTAAAGATAAAAATGGCAATGATTATTCAAACAATTGATTGCACAAACTTACCTTACCCAAAGGAAGTTTATGATATGAGGGAAATGGTAATTATAAATAGAAGTTCATTGATAGAAAAACAAATGAGTAGGGTTGTTTGGGATAAACATCTGGAATTGTGTAAAAGAAGCTTAGCAGAGAATGATTTGACAGGGACTGAATGGCCACGGATTGAGAAAATTTTGTTTGAGAATAAATTACCAAGAATGGCTGTAATGTCTGATAAAAGTAGGGAACAAAATGAATTTCAGTACATGATTGATAGAAGAGAAGAGAATGAAATTTTACATTCAGTCATAGATGAGGCAAAGTATTCCTTTTGTGGGAATAAAATTTATTATTATAGAATTATAGAAGAAACAGCTGAAAACGAGCTGGATTATCTTAACAAAAAGTATGAGGAATCAAATCAAATAAAATCTAACAATCACAAATTAGAGGATAATAATAAAAATGTTGATAATCAATTAGGGGGTGTAAATAAAAATTTAGGGGATGTTAATAAAAACGAGAATGAAAAACTTAATGGCTCAGATAAGATAAATGACAAATTAGAGAAAGGTTTAAATAATAAAATTGGACAAATTAATCGAACAAGTGACCAAATTCTAACAAATAGAGAAAGTTTGACTACTCCAAGTTGTTCAAAAAATAATGAAATTTTGGAACCTACAATTATAGGGGATGGTTGTGAAATAAATAATGAGGTGATAAAGAAAGATTTAAACCAAAATATTAAAATAGACCAAAAAAATCAAATTAGGGATGAAAGCGTCAAATGTTTAAAAACTTTAGAAAATAATGAAATTTGTCAACCAAAAATCATAATGGAAAATTTAGTAACAACGAATGAAAAGGTTGAAGGTGCAATTGACGGGATAAAGGTTTTAAAGACTCAGAAACATCAAACTGAGGGGTCATTAGTTAATAGGGGTAGTAAACAAATAGAAAATAATGATAAAATGAATGAAACAAAAGGGGATGATGTGATTGTAGAACAGCAAATGACATGTGCTATAAATCGTCTGACTGATATGATGATACTAATGTCTAGTAAACTTACTGATATTCAAACAAAAATGGATAGTAAATTCACTGAAATAGAATCAAAAATGTCTAATAAATTTATTGAGATTGAAACAAAAATGGAAACTAAATTCTCAGAATTACAAGGGGATGTTAAAAATGACAGAATTCAATTAGAAAAATTAGACAAAATTGTAGACAACCTAATCTCAATAGAAAAGAACAATAATTTAAATCAGAGCAAAGAAACAAATTGCAAAAGTATTCAAATAGGGGAGACAAATTTGATTGCTTCAATCTGTCCTATCAATAATAAATTTTTGGTACCTGCAATCGCAGAGGAGCTTTTGAAAATAAAATTTGAGGGGATAGAGAAAGTTTGTAATCAGAATGGGGAAGTAGGTCAAATTAATCAAATTGACGATAAAAATTTAATCACTGTAAATTGTCCTGTTGTAGAGGAAAATTTGGAACCGGTAGTTTCAAATGAGTTTTTGACCTTTACTGATATTTGTGAAGAACTTGAGGACATAAAAATTTTGGATATAGTTGTCAATGAAATTAAAATTTACACTAGAAAACAAATTAGGGGGATAAAATTTAGTAAATTAAAAGCTAAAAGGAAATTAAAATTTACAAAAGACCCAGGTATAAGTAAAACTAAAAAGAAAGAATTTAAATTTAAGGTAAAAGTTTTAAAAATTTATTCAAAAGAGGAGGTTTTGGCCGATTTGGAAATTTCTCAGGTGAATGATGAGCTGGATGAACAGCAAAACAATTTAATTTCGTATAAAGTAAATGATAAGGATGAACAGCAACAAAATTTATTTTTGTTTAAAACAAATGATACGGTAAATAAAAAGGAAAATTTAGGATATTTTATTAGACAAAATTTTGAAGTTTTTGATAAAAATAATAATGACAAAAATTCAAAATTAGTAAAATTAATAATTTTTTGTAAATTAATTTCTTGCACGAAGAAAGTTGCAGGAAAGGAATGGCTGTGTGCCGTGTTAAAATGGGCTTATCGCAGGGTGCGATGGAAAAAAAATTTGTAAATAAAAACCTAAATTGATAAAGGCCAGGAAAATTTAATAAAAAGACAATTGCAATTAACGTGGAAATTGATGATAAAGTTTAAAATAATATTAAAAATTTGTAAATAGTATGATTGGTTAATTGATTAATTAAATTTAGTAGTTTGTAAGATAAATTAAATTAGGGGATAATTGTAAATTAGATAAAATGAATTAAAATTAGAATTGTAAATTTGATAATAAGGATATTAAAAATAAAATTATGAATATGAGTATCAAACATTCCTGACCAATTATTGTGATAAATAATTAAAAAATTAAAACATGGGTAGAATAAAAGTTTTAAATGAGGTACTGAATAATTTTAATTAATTAAGGTTTTTCTAAAAATTAAGGAGGAAACATTACAACAAAATTAATAATAAAAATTAAAGTCGTATTTAGCAAGATAATTGAAAATTAATAATAAAGTTGATAATTGTCAAAAGAATTTGTTACTGTGAAATTTTGGAATTTAATAATTTTTAGGGGTTTAATTAAAATGGGGAAAATTAATGAAGAATTGTGAAATGAGATTAAAAGTGAATTGATATGAAATTTATGAATAATTGATTGGGAAATAAAATAAAATGATTAAAGTAATTTGAAAGCCACAGTAAAGGATTTAAGTAAATAAAAGTTAATTGGAGGATTGAGATTCAGTAAAATTGCAATGTACGAGTGAAAATTTTATAATTGTTAAATATCCACAAGGGAAAAATTAAGATTTTGAAAAATTAAGAGGTTTTTGTTCAAGTTTCGACTTTCATATAAATTTTGTGGTTTTATCTCATTTTAGAGAAATAAATTGCAAAAAGCGAATTTAAATCACCAAGTTATTTCACAATAATCAAAACCGGATACTATCAAATTTTGGCAACATTTTTACGAAGAAAATCAAGTTCTACTTCTAACCGTTTCTTATTACCCTACTCTGTTTCTTTTTTGAATTGGAGGATTTGCTTTTGCTTAATAATGAAAATACCAATATTATTAGTCACCTAATGTACACGTAATTATTGCAGGAAATACAAAGTCTTATCAGCATTCGATATAACAATGTCATAGCGATTACGTACTTGTAGTGTAGATAAACCATTCATTTTCAAATTATTATATTATCAAATACTACCATCTTGTTTGGTTATGTAAACGTAAAAAAATTTAAATTTGTTACGTCTTTGGTTTTCTACCATCCAACAATAGTTTAGTGTTTCATCGTTCGTTGCAACCTGCGGCTCGAAAATAACGAATCGATATTACAATATTATGTCGTTGAAAAATTTAGCAGATCTGAGCAGTGAAGAATTCCAATTGTTCTTTGATTCGTTTGACAACATTCTGTGTGATTGTGATGGTAAATAACAAATAGTTTTTTTTAAATTAGATTTAAAGTGGCGGAGCTTTTTAGCCACCACATCCTTTAGTTTATATTATTACGATAAAATCCAAACTTGATTTTTAAGCTTTATACGATTTTTCACTTGCTTATCAATTTATTTATGACGTTATCAGGCAATGCACTATTGATATATCAGAAATAAATAATATTAAACTATCACGCCATATTTGAGATGTAAAAAATCAATAGATTGAATGAAATCTTGCATTTACGATATATACAAAGTGAATGAACCACTTGGCGCGGTTCGATACCTCAACTGCATCAAGTTTTTTTTTAATACTTTTTAATTATTTGCAGGTGTTTTATGGCAACTCAACAAATTATTCGATGGAGCTTCAGAAGCTATAGAAATATTACAAAAATGTGGGAAGCAGGTTAATTTTGTATCGAATAATTGTATAGCAGGATTGGAAAATTACGTACAAAAGTTTAAAAATTTTCAAATAGACGCAGACAATAATAATTTAATGTACCCTACATTAGCAATAATTGAATACCTGAATGATATAAAATTTGATAAAGAAATCTTATTAATGGGACCAAGTGCAATGAAAGACGACTTAATGAATGCCGGTTTCAAAGTGAAAAAATTTGATGTAAGTAAATTTCAAAACCAATATTTTTTAATTAATTTATAAAAATGTTTTTTGTGTAGGCAACTCCAGAATTGGTAGAATCGAAGGAAACCTTGCATAGATTATTTGTAGTGGAGGAATCCATTGGTGCAGTAATTGTCGATATTGACATTAACCTTAATTACGAAAAGCTGGTTAGAGCAATCTCCACGTTATTTCTTCCAGATATTTTATTTCTAGGAGGAGCTACTGAAAATACATTTTCGCTGGGCGCAGGAAAACTTCTATTAGGTAAAAAACTTGATCCTATCACTTCCAACTATTTCACTAGCTTTTAGGACCTGGATACTTTCAAAATATGCTGGAACAATCTAGTGGGAAGAAGATGATGGGTTTTGGCAAACCATCTAAAATTTTAAACGAGTACGTTGTGAAAAAGTTCAAAATTACGGATCCATCTCGAACTTTATTTATTGGTGATAGGTGAGCTTTGATATATTTCTGAAGTTGTGTGAGTTACTTATCAATGTGTTTTTTTAGCTTGGAACAAGATATAGGATTTGCTATTAACAGTGGGTACCAAAACTTACTCGTTTTAAGTGGGGCCACGACTATGGAAAAACTGAAAACATGTTCTAAGGATGTTACGCCAGATTACTATTTGGGCAGTTTAGGTGATTTGGTTTCTGTGATCGAAACAAAATTAAATTTGTGATGTATTTAAGTTTTTATGTGTACTCAGATAATAATTATTTGGAGTGGGAAGTTTTTTAAATAGAATTTTTAACAACTGCATTTATTTGTTTTAACCCCTTCTATCCGTTACACCATGCCTAGATTTCTGTTTTCTTTTCATCACAAATTCTTCTTACCTCTAACAGATTTTTGTATGCATGACTCAGTAAAAATGATTTGATTTATATACTTAAGTTCACAACATAACAATTTATATTTTAAAAAAGATTTATTTAATTTAAAGTTGAATTTAAAACATTACAAGTTGCAATAACATAGAGAAGTTCTAAACTAATCTTCTAATTTTGTACCCTGTATTTATAATATCTAATGTTAGTAATTATGATAAAGATAAGGGTTAGTTGTGGTGATTACATTAATTGTTCTTAAAGGTTATTTTGATAACTAATAATTTCTGTAGGTAAATGTCGCTAGCCCCCCCCCAAATCGAATTTTTGGGTAAAATTTGCGTCAAACGTTTAAGCATCGTTTGAGCATCAATGAGCTTCCAATATTTTCGTTTGAGCCTCAATCGTCGCGGAGTTATTCGCGAAAACTTTGGGGGGGGGGCTGTAGACATGTTGGCCTCCCCCAAGTGGAATTTTGGGGTGAAAATGGTGTCAAACGTTTAAGAATCGCTTGAGCATCAATGAGCTTTCAAATTTTTCGTTTGAGCCTCAACGGTCGCAAAGTTATTCGCGAAATTCTTGGGGGGGGGGAGTGCAGACATGGTAGCCCCCCCCCCAAGTAAAATTTTCAGGTAAAAATAGTGTCAAACGTTTGAGCATCGTTTGAGCATCAATGAGCTTCCAAATTTTTCATTTAAGCCTCAACCGTCGCGGAGTTATTCGCGAAATTCTTGGGGGGTCTGTAGACATGTTTTTCTATTTTCGTTCTTATTTTGAATTTTTTTTTGAAATTGATGTCTATCGATAGAGATTTGTTTGAGCTTGAATGAGCTTCCATTCCCATCATTTTAATTTCATTTTCTGCAAAGTTACGAGCATTTCAAATTTCGAGTACTCCGGGCAAGTACCGTACATACATTTTCTATTTTAATTCTATTTTATCGGATTAAAAATTTTGATCCGATTAAAAAACTTAATCCTGCTTAATTACCATCATCATTTTGGTGAACTAATAAAATGGTGATATATTATAATTTTATTAAAAGATTTAAAAAAATTTTTAAAAAGGATATAAACTAAAAAGGTTGAAATGACATTTTACTCTAAAAAAAAACGTTTAAGGCCCGGAATCGAGCGCAACTTTCAATATTCTGAAAGTTTATGAATGTACCAGACAAATCGAATTTTCTAGAAAAAGTTTTGTTAAACGTTTCAACATCAATAAGTTTTCAATAATTTCATTTGAGCCTCAACCTTCATGGAGTAATTTGCAAAAACTTTAAATGAGGGGGATTAAAGGTTGTTAACAAGTTTATCTTTATCCCATCTTAAAGTAAAATTAATTTTGTTAAATTGGTGACAAACGTTAGTGTATAGTTGGTGAGAGACCCAAGAGTTCCAAATTTTTTGTTTGAGCCTCAACAGACTTATTTGCAAAATATTTGAGGGGAGGGGGGCATACTAACGCCTTCAAGTGGAATTTTGGGGTGAATTTGGTGTTAAACGATCGAGTATCGTGATGTTCATACTTTTGACGCCAATTTTATTGCAAGATTTAAAACATTTATTAAAAGGAACATAAAGTAAAAAAGTCAAAATGACATTTTACTCTAAAAGAATTTTTAAGACTCGAAATCTAGCGCAACTTTCAATATTCTAAATGTTATTAAATGAATATGTAAAAATCGAATGTTTTAGAATAATTTGAGTCATAAGTTTGAGAATCATTGAGTTTCTAACATTTTCGCTTAAGCTTCAACCGTCAAGGAAAAATTCACAAAAACTTGGATGGGGGAGGGAATATTACCCGTACTCAAATAAAATTTTTGGGTGAAATTAATGTCAAACGTTTGGTATAGTTTAAGCATCATAAATTTTTAGAATATTGAAGGTTCCGCTGGATTCTGGGCCTTAAACGCTTTTTTTTTAGAGTAAAATGTCATTTTGGCCTTTTTAGTTTATATCCTTTTTAAAATTTTTTTAAAATCTTTTAATAAAAATTATAATATATCACCATTTTATTAGTTCACGATATTCTATTAAACATAATATTCTTTTCTAAAATTACACCTTCCGTATTATTCCATCAAAATGATGATGGTAATTAAGCAGGATTAAGTTTTTTTAATCGGATCAAAATTTTTAATCCGATAAAATAGAATTAAAATAGAAAATGCTTGTACGGTACTTGCCCGGAGTACTCGAAATTTGAAATGCTCGTAACTTTGCAGAAAATGAAATTAAAATGATGGGAATGGAAGCTCATTCAGGCTCAAACGAATCTCTATTGGGGGGGGGGGCAGCGACATTTACCTAATTTCTGTATAAAGTTCAGAAGTGATTATTAGTTATCAATTAGATAGTTGATTATCAAATACGTAACTATATGTTTAATAAAAGATCTTGAAAGTTGAAACTAAAACGTATCATTGATTTTACGTGTGCTTAGTTAATCTCGCAAACCTCAGGTTACAAAGACTAACGTAGTTAATTTTTTAATGACATGTAATTTCAACAAGACGGTGGCACGTACCACACAGCTTGAGAAACAATGCAGGTATTGCATACAAAGTTTGCGTTATCTCTGGTATCGCAAGATTGTGTAATATAACGTTTTTGAATTTTTTTGGAGGGTTACGTGAAGCAAAAGGGGGGCCAATAAAACCTAAATGATTCTAGAATTAAAAAATGAGATTCAATGCTTTTTTAAGAACTAACACCAAAACTACTGCTGAAAAGTAATGGAAAATTTCTTCAAAAAGCAGAAGTTTGCAAGGCCTTTGACCTATATCAATTTTGCATATTTAATATCAATGTTTTTAATTATTAAAATTAAAATATCAGCAAATTATTAAAAACCAATGTATTTATTTCAAGTTTAAATTTTTACCTACATATAATTCTAAAATGTTATAATATAAAAGTATAAAAAAAATTTGTTTAGCATATTTTTATATAAAATAAATCAAATTAAATAATAACACTTTTTTGATGGTTATCAGTTGACTGATGCGTATCTTCACTTGAAGATAAAAAATTGTTCAAGAATACATTGATATCTTTCAGGTCGTCCAAAATTTTCAAAATTTGTGTTTCAGCACCTGGAATTAACTCGTACGTTTCTCTTATACAAGCCTTAGATTCCATGCTTTCTAATTTTGTCTTTAATTCTTCATCATAAATACCTAACAATTGAATTAAAATGACCGATACTACGGTCCCCACGATTGGCTCAAACATAATATTATAGGCCGATAAATTGAATGTTTCAAGTAGAAGCTGAAGTTTTTCTCGAACGTCATGAGTACGAAGACTCAAAGAGTTGGTCAATTTTTTCAAAGCAGGCAAAATCGATTTCATGTAAATTTGACGCCGCTTAATTTGTATAGAGGATTGGGATTCTTGATTTCTGTCATCAAAGGCTGGAGGTTTTTCATCGATAGATGTATCGTAGAATTTTCCCTCATTCCAAGCCTGATACTTCAACTTGTAATTTTCAGTTTCGCGTTGCAATTGTTTGTAGTTCGGAAGAGGTTTCAGTAAGCAAGGATTGACAACTCTTTTATCAAATTTTTCATCCGACAATTCTTGGAGTTTCAGTTTGTGAACCACTTTCCTGTATTTGGTTTTCACATCGTTTGAAACTTTTTCTAAATTTAAGGATTTGAAGTGTTGGGTTAACCGTTCCTTGTTTATCAACTCCACTACTTTGTCTTCTCCGTAAAGAAACTTGTAGGTTTCAATAGTAACCCATTCTGAAAAGCTGTCTTTAATGGTTTTCAATGGATCCACTTTTTCCCGTACTGATGGTCGAGATTTTACAGTGGTTTTGGCATTTCCCCTTCTTTGCGAAAAAAGACTCTTTTTGACTGGGGGAGTGCTTTCGATATGTTCCTTCACATTTTTAGTACTGTCGACAGGGTCGATCTTACTAACCAAATCTTTGGTATCTGGAACCACGTCGACTTTCTCGATTTCCGTTTTGGGTAAACTATTGGTTTGTGGTTCTTTACTTTTTAAAGTAGTACCATTCAATTGTACTGGCTTTGTTAAATTTGCACTAATTTTAGATACTTGAGAAGCTTTCTCATCGGTGGATAGTAAATTAAATTCTTTACTTCTAGAATTTCCGCTCGAAGAATTAATATTGAATTGATTTTTGATGTGATTGCTTGCACGATAACAAATCATACTACAAAATGGTTTTAACTTCCTAGCATCATAAATTTTTCCTTTTATCCTATCGATGTAGTATGTTTGCCTTAATGGTTCGGATAAGACTTTATTGCATAATGGATAACCGCATGTTTTGTTCGTCGACCTTTCTTGTACCACACCTTTATAAATTTCTTGAGTTATGTGTTTCAAGCATCGTAAAAATGTATCCGGTTTTAACTGTCCTTCTGTTAAAAATTCACTTATTTTTAAAGCTTTTTTTCTTATCTCGCGCGATTTCTCCAGATGTATCTCCACGTCGTTCGTCTTCTTCTGGGCGGAATTGCTGGCACCTGAATTTTGCTTAACGTTTTTAGAATAATTGTCCATTGTAACTTTATGTTTATCTATTAGTCAGAATTGTGTTATGTAGGTATGGTCTCTATGTAAATTTTGATTATAACAACAATTTTTTTTCTTTTCCCTTTATACCCATTAATCCGATGAGTTGTTGATCAAATAATCAGTTAAGTCGATCATCTGCTCCTGGGTGTTATTTTTTTGCTAGTCATTTTTTAGGATACACAATGCACTCTGATTTATTATTGATGGTACCAACTTAAAATAACCTCCTCTGGATTCCAGTTGCTCACCAAGTAAGCATAATTATTATTGCAAAATTAGGTTGGTACCTACTATATTGTGAAATTAGAAACATTTTGACGTACAATAATAGTAAGTAAAATAAAATGTCTTAATTATTTGGAAAAATTAAAAAAAAACCGAAAAATTTTGTTCCAATATTCCAAAAATATTAAATTAAAGCAAATTTTCAAATTTATTGTAAAATTGGACAAGTCATATAAATAAAGAACGTCTTGATTTACTAAATTCATAATATAATTATCCTGAATGGAAAGTTGATAGTCATCGTGAGGAAAATCGTACGTGGCAATTTTATGAAACATAAAAAGAGTAATTGATTATATCATTAAATAGTAGGTAGTATTTACAAAATGATTAATAAGCAAATAATCAACCAATCCATAAAATTGTAGTGCAACCTCGATAATCCGAACTCACACTAATGCAAACTCGATTAAATTACAAAATTTTCAAATTAAATTGTAAATTTTAAAACATTAATTAAAACAAAATTAGGTTTATGGTGTTGGTGGTAAGTAACCTTTCGAGAGACTTAGATGAATTTCCTCGTTGGGCCCCAAGAGCGTCTGCAGTTGCAAAAAACAAAAGGTCAAAAACTTCTTGCGTGATATTAGTCTCTCAATGCTTTAACCCGCCAATTACATGAAATTTTACCCCTGTAACTTTAGACCACGCATCTTAACTCCAAGTCGGATTACTAAGGTTGCACTGTATAAAGTACGAGTATACGAGGTTTTGGTAATTGCTAAATTATAAAAACACTACAATGTAAATTCCTAAAGTAAATACTAATAATAATCTGGAAATTTCAAATGCAGAATTATTTATGTTTCTATTTATAACATTCATAAAAACCTAAACGAATACAGCTATATAAAGAGGTACTACCCCATAATCATTTCATTATTACGAGTTACATTATTGGAAAATTGTTTCAAAATGTCTCAAGTATCACCAAATTGCTTAGCTTGCGCATTTGGTTTACTTTCCAAATTTGGTTGTGCACTTGGATTACCATCAACTATCTTATCTTGTAGTCACCTACATGGAAAAGTGCAACTGAAAATTATTGTCTACAAGTATTTCAAAATTGTTGGATTTTTGCTTGCCGGAGTTGTATTTCTTGCTAGCTATTATAATATAATGCGAGCTTATAAAGCAATATAAAGATGTGATTTGTTGTTCGATATTCTGTTAATGACCGTCGATTTATTATTGTACCTAGTTACGGTAACTGCAATTATTCAAGTAGAATGTTACTCGCGCTTACTTGAAAATACAACCTTGCTGTTACAAAAACTAGCAACAGAGTTTAAATACTTAACATCTTGTGATTTGATATCAATTGAACGTATTGTTTATTTCAGAAGAATTATTAAAGCCTTTTTAACTTTAGTACTTATAACAGTGAGTTTCACTATTATTCTGTTCGTCAACTTCACAGTTGATCCGAATTGGACAGTATTGGACAAGATTGCTATAGTTATTTGCTTCTATGTGTGCTCGATCAACTTGATTCAAGTGGTATTGTTTCTTTACCTCATCCAGCATATGCAAAAGCAATACAGACAGTTCCTGAAATTTGATTTAGAAAATGTTACTAACATGTGGTTTTCGCCCAACAATAAAGATTGCGTTGTTATAGTCATTACGAGAGTTAGGATGAAAAATGTGATCGTAATCTATCGCGATGCACATATTAAGTTTTACCAATGCAGTATTGCAATAGGTGGGAGTATTATCCACTGTCATTTATTCTGATTATAGTTTGCATTATTTTTTTTATCCTTGGAATATTTTTAATGACACTGTAAGTTATGGAAAGAGGACAACTAAATTTTAAATTTGTAGTAGTTGAACTTATAATGATATGGTGTATTTGGGTAATGGGTTATATAATATATCTGTTTGCGGTATGTGGAACAATGGTAAGCACCAGACTCTTCAACTGACGAGAGATTGCGATTTTGGTCAAACATATTTTGTTTCAGACTCAAGAAACGTTAACGCTATTGCGTAAATTTCCACTCAGCAAACTAGCAAATACTGCTAAAAAAGTTCAGGTGGGTAAATAAATAATTATTACAATTTTTTGTTCTCAGACAGGCCTACTAAACATTTTAGACAGAAATCGATGAATTGCATTTTATTAACTTTAATGTTAAGCTCTTAGTTGCCCGTTACGACTCCCATCTCTCACTCGTCGTGGCAAGAGTTGGTTACTATACTTAATCTCCGAGTCTCCAAATAAAACTCCGGAGAAATGTAAAACTGACGCACACTAAAAGAAAAACAGTAAAAGATCCGGAGACGTTCAAGCGAATGCTGAGGCAAGGTCCAATATCTAAACCCACTAAAGATTCAAATCAGACATTGACAACGACAAAGGTCTGGATAACGCAAGCTCTAGACGACTAAAACGACGCTATTAAGAAGAAAGCATTGGATGAGTGACTACACACATTAATTGATAGAGAATTTGCGACAATAAAGCTATAAATTTGTTAGCCTGCGTACACAGTAAACGCTGGTTTCTTATCCGGCTTACCCACTTTGATTGTTGTCTTGAAATATCTGTCTCGTTACCATCTGCGTTTATCCTCGATTACATTAAATAACATTGGTAAGCCAGCGCCGGTAAATCTGCCTCCACTCTGGAAGCAGCTTTAATGAAAAATCATTGATTGGAATTACCTAAAAAGAGCATCTTTGTTTTAAGCGGTTTGTGCTCAAACCAATTGAAATTAAGATGAATGTCAGTGGCTTCCCCACCTTCAAATTTTTGGATGAATTTGGTGTCAAACGTTGGAGCATCGTTTGAGTCTCAATGAGCTTCCATTATTTTCGTTTGAACATCAAAAGTCGCAAATTTATTCGCGAAAAAGAGTTGGGGGGGTACTGTAGACATGTTGCCACCCCCCACCTTTGAATTTTTGGATAAATTTGATGTCAAAGGTTAGAGCATCGTTTGAGCCTGAACGAGCTTTCATTATTTTCGTTTGAGCCTCAAAGGTCACAAAGTTTTTGCAAAAAACTGCAATTGTAAGGGGGACCGGAGGGGGGGGGAGTTGTAGATATGTTTTGCAATTTTCCTTCTCATTTTGAATTTATGTGTGCATGTGATGTCAATCTAGAGAGCTTCTTTTGAACCTGAATGAGCTTTAGTGAGCAAGAATTTAAGTTAATTTTTTACAACGTTATGGATAGTTGAAATTTTTTACTAAACTCTGAGCAACATGCATTAAATCGTTAGATTTTTAAAAATTTTTATTTTGGTAAAACGGTAGTTTTACCCAATCGCTTTACTATTTCCGACCAACAAATATTTAATGGGCCCCAAAACATTTTAGTCATTGGATCATTGGGCCACTGACATGCACCTTTGAAATTAGAATGGCGGAAAACAAGTTAATTCAATTAGGAGACTTAGATAGTATCATGTGGTTGTATTATGTGTAAAGAGTGCCATAGTCCTACAAAAACTAAAATAAACAGGATGTTAGGAGTTTTATGGCCGTTTTCACCGACAATTTCCTAACGTTAAGTATTTCCTAAAGTATGAATGAATCATAATTTATAACCAAAATGCAGTCGCTAAGACAAAACACATAATGATAAAACACATAGTGCTTTAGGAAATACTTAACGTTAGGAAATTGTCGGTGAAAATAGCCATTAGATTCAGTTGCTATATGTAGACTTAACATTATTTATACGGCAACCTCCCCTAGAAAGCTAACGGTAGAGATTTTGTGACTACCTCGGAGCCGCTGGTGAGAATTGCCAACCCCAGTAACAATTTGATCCAGCAGCTACCTATTTCCCCATCTCAAGATGACAGAAAGGCCGAGTGCCGATCGTTGACTACTTTTCTAAGAACTACCCGCCGCTATGAATCTTTCTTACTAAGCAAGCTCACAAAAATGGGGGGTTAAGCAAACATACGCGAGAATTAGCCCCGGGCTCCCACTTTTTCAAATTCCTGCAAACGCTTATTTGTTCGAATCCTTTTGTAAACGTAGGGTTGACTGGTTCAAAGACGTGCCGTTAACGCCCTTTAGAGATTTACTTGCCATCTCAAGTTTAAGATATGTCTTCGGAGTCCACCGGAGTTTCCACCTACCGCCCACACAAGTTTTACTGTGCAAGTTAAGATTTTCACTCCTTAGGCGTCCGTTTGGTTTCCTTTGGGAAATGAGATTACTGCGCCCTACTTTGCACACCACTTGCAATAACACCACTTTTGTACGGGTTAAATTTCATCTCCTCCGTTCACCAGAAAAAGTGCAGAAAAATTTTGCAAAACCAAGGGCCGGCAAAAGTTTCTGTAACAATACTAGTGACCTTTAGTTCATCTCTCTGATGAAGCCAGGTTTATTGTCACTTCTTTTTGTTTTTGTGTGCTGACGCACATACGATCATTGCTTAGAGTTATTATATACAGGAACTTCACCGACTGTTAGCTGGCAAAGCCCCCCGTGAACATCCTTGCAAAAAAAAGTTATGAGGCCAATGGCTGCTAGGTGACAACTCCCATTGATGACCGGGCCAGTAAGATTTTCTCCTCGAGATCGCTACGTGGGCTCTTACTTACTGATCCCGCTGATCACGATCGTGAAGTCGTAGACCGGCAACTCATACCCAGACATGTTGATCCTCTCACTAGAAGAACGTGCCCTGAGAGTGTTAGTCTGGTTTCAATTGACCGATTCGTCCGAGCAGTCTCCAGTCGCGCACAGAATGGCTGCGGACTCTCGCCTATGTGCTGACTTAAACGCTAGTAGCTTATAGTGACGTTTGTACACCATATAAAGAACGCTCTTCCGGGGCCGCCTTGCAGAGGCTGCCTACTTAACTTGCCGTGCAGTCCCAAGACCCAAAGAGTTTTTAAAAAGAGACACAGCCGTTGCACGTAACTTTTCCTCAGAAGTCACCAACTAGCAGCAAAACGCTACTAATTAGATGACGAGCCATTTGCCTACCTTAAGAGAGTTACAGTTACTCCCACTAAAGTAAAGAAAAGAATGTTAAAAGGTTAGAACAACTTACAAAAAATATCAAAATTAAATACAAAGTATAATTTGATGTACTAAAACTTCACGTTGCCGACTATGGAAAAGAATTGAATTCCCTTGAAAAAGTGGATTGAAGACATCGGTGTAGTGAATAATATGCTAACTATAACAAAAAATTAAATAAATTACGGTGGCGTGGAATATATCAACTTATTTGATCTGATTGTATCAAAAAAATGCAGAAAATATAAATCACTAAATGTTATATTTTCGAATCACTACTTTCAGAAATTTTAAACAGAAATTGTAAATTTCACGATTTTAATACATTTTTAGACGTTTAAACTATTGTATTTAATAAAATTAATAAATAAAGAAAATTTCAATTCGACACAGTACATTTTTAAATCAATGCACAAGAGTCTTTATGCAAAATTGAGAACCACTGAGCTAGTGGTTAAGCACTAAACTACAATTATACTTTATCAGTGTAAATTCTATTAGCTGATTAATTTTTATTCAAGATTTACACTCACTAAAATGTTAGAAAAATAAAATAGTCAGAGCTAATACTATATTAATTTTATTTACAGTTTGAATGTTTTCTAAACGTAGTCTTGCGATATGAATTAAGTTCTAAACCAACACCCATGGTGACGGTCGACTTTCAACTATTTCCAGCTGTAAGTAATAATTATTACTATAATTAATTCTTAACAACAACGTATAAGTTTAATTTCACATTTTATGAGATAAAATTTGCCGCACTTCCCAAAATTTTTTTTTAATAACTTTTTTAACCTTACTTTATGATTGAGCAAATTACTCGCCTACATTTCTCCGAGCAACTACCTCCCCCCATGTACTTTAATTTAATACAAAGTAATTAAATACATACAATTATTTACGTTGAATTCGATACTTACATATGTATAAGTAAATACACATGGTAGACAACAAGTAAAACTACTTACGGTATATCTTGTAAAAGTAACAAATTTTTTGTTTTTAGGTATTATCCACAGTGTTGACCTACCTTTTAGTGGCAATACAATTTGAATTTTTATAAATTCCGAATATCTTTGTAATCTTCAAACTGAAAACAGGACGGAAGACTAATCTTTTTACATGTCACAAAATATTTTTGTGTGTTGTGATTTTTAACAATTTATTATATTTACACCGTTTAAAATTTTTAATAAATTACAGCTGATGTAGTATAATCAGCATAAGAGGTGCGTTTAATTTTACTACAATTATTGTTTCTGTGACAACAATTATTTTACTACATGAAAAATGTTAATATAACAACATCTTTTTTGCAAAATTTACCACAAAAGTGACCGAGTATTTTAAAAACCAAGTGCTTTCGGTCAGTACTATTACATAAATGCAATTTTGCAGTATAATTTTAACATAAGCATGGAACGGTCCCCGATAACATTTTAAACATAATTTTAACATAATTAAAAGTAACGCTTTTGAGAACTGATTACACATTTACACTAAAAACTTTTAGATATTCACAAATATTTGTCAGTGAGTAGTACGATATTTGAATTAATATAATTAACCACAATTTGATATTGTATGAGACGGTCATTTGCCTTGTAGGTAACGCGATCAACTGCGAATGCGAGGTACCGAGTTCAAATCCGGAGAAGGGCAACTTTCTTATGACTAGTCTCCGTGATTCGGAAGGCACGGAAGGCCGGTGGTCCTCCTGGGTTAATGAATTGCCATCATTAACATAAAAACCAGGGTTACAGGCTCGTCTGTAGGCCAGTCTAGCAAACTACCTATCGGACGTTAAACAATTTATATGCTCACAGATCTAGCACTGTGAAGGGAACGACGCAGACGTTGGAAATAAACAGATCAACAGATCTAAAGAAAAGTTAAAGAAGAAGAAGAATTTGATATTAACATTATTTTTGTTTGAGCTTCAAAAGTCGCAAAGTTATTCGCAAAAAACAGGTGGGGGGGGGGGGGCTGTAGACATGTTTTTCAATTTTTCTTCTCGTTTGGAATTTCTATGTGTAATTGATGTCAATCGATAGAGCTTCGTTTGAATGAGCTTTACTGAGCAAGAGTTTAAGTTAATGTATTACATAGTTATAGATAGTTGAAATTTTCGACAAAACTCCAAGCATCATGCGTTAAATCTTAAGTTTTTTTAAA
Source organism: Rhagonycha fulva (assembly GCA_905340355.1). NCBI lineage: Eukaryota > Metazoa > Arthropoda > Insecta > Coleoptera > Cantharidae > Rhagonycha > Rhagonycha fulva. Next base: position 13,755,610 of record HG996558.1, read on the forward strand.
TCTTTTAAGCTGATAATCTACATACTTTAAATATATAACTTCTCTAAATAAGCAACATTTTATTTTTTACAAACATAAAATTTTTTAAAATCGAAGTAATTTACCGAAATAGAAATCATGCCGAGAAAATCTAACACTGATTTGAAGCAGCTTAACGTTGTTATTATTGCTAATAAAAAAAAAATTATGATCCAATGGCTAAAATGTTTTGGGGCCCCCATCAAATGTTTGTTGGTCGGAAGTAGTAAAACAATTGGGTAATACTACCGTTTTGCCGAAATAAAAATTTTAAAAACTTTACGATTTAATGCATGTTAAAACTACAAAACATGCAACTCCCTCCTCCCCCAGTCACCTTTCCCAATTGTAGTTTTTTGCAAATAACTTCGCGACCTTTGAGGCTCAAACAAAAATAATGGAAGCTCATTCAAGTTCAAACGATGCTCTAACGTTTGACACCAGACTTACCTGGAAATCTCATGTGGATAAAATTCTATCCAAAGCAACAAAAGCCTTCTGGGTTTGCCGAAAACTCTTTGGAAAGACTTGGGGAATACGACCGAAAATGATCCATTGGTCATATACGTCAATAAAAATGGATATTTGTGTAAGTTTAAGTAAATACATAAATAACGCAATTATTTTTTACTTTTTAGTGTATTTTTTTACGCATTTGGTTTACTTTCCAAATGTGCTTGTGCACTTGGATTACCATCAACCATCTTTGCCTGTAGTCACCCGCATGTGACTATACATCCTGTAGTCATCTTTTTGCCGCCGACAAAAGTTGATTGTTTTTTAAATTTATAAAGGACCCCCCTACGGCCTTATGGGTTTTGGGTCCCAGTCAAATTTAACCATAATGTAGGATATTGTAGTTTATAACATGCTGATAAAAAGTGTCCATGGGCACAAAGTCAAAAAATGGACAGTTTCCGAGATATAAGGCATTACAAAGTTTGTCCAGTCATTCTACGAAAGACACAATGATAAAGTAAAAATCGATACTACCCGGAAACAAAAAATACGGCTGTGTAGATGAAAGAATTTTAAAAAAGATAGAGTTTTTTGCATCACTCTAGCTAGTATATTACATAACCTAAAAAATTAAACAAAGTCGAAAATGCAGTTTCTGGCGATTTAAGAAAAAAAACAAAAACGGCAAATTATGACGGCATTTTTCGTTTTTCTCAGAAAATAAATAATGAATCAGTATTTTAACTCTCTACAACTTATTTTATACAACTTTTTCATTTAACTTTTTTTTTTTGGAAAATTCATTTTTTTTTAATTTCAAGAAACCGCTTTTTCGACTTTGTTTAATTTTTTAGGTTATGTAATACACTAGCTAGAGCGATGCAAAAAACGCTATCTTCTTTAGAATTTTTTCTTCTACACGGCAGTATTTTTTTTTCTAGGTGGTATCGTTTTTGACTTTATCATTGTGTGTTTCATAGAATGACTAGATTAACTCTTTAATGCCGTATATCTCGAAAACTGTCCATTTTTTGGCTTTGTGCCAATTGACACTTTTTATCAGCATATTATGAACTACAATATTCTAAATTTTGGTTAAATTTGACTGGGACCCAAAACCCATAAGGCCGTAGCGGGGTCCTTTATAATTTATAAAAAGTTGCAAAACTTACAAAAAATCGGCAGTTTTGAATTAATTCAGTTGTTTCATTTGCAAATTTGGAATTGATCCTCCCTGAAAAAAGTTGTTTGGGCACGTCCCTGTAATTATACATTGTTTGGAACCAGAAGTGAGCGGTTTTGTGAGCGCTAACTAATTTATTGTAGCGTAAAGCAAGTGGCGACTGGCGATGGCGATTTTACGAACTTCAAAAATGTCATCATTTTAAGTAGACAAAAAATTATAGGCAACTTGGATCATGGATGTATGTGTTATCACTTATCATGAACATAATTGTAAGTATTTTTACCTATTTCAAATGATAAATGTTTAATTTATCACAAAAACTTAATCATGTATAGCAGAGTACCTACATACATTACTAAGTTTTGTTAACGTTAAGTTCAATTTCTAATGTAAGGTACTGTTAATCTTTCAGATTGTTATAAATTCGTGTTCGCATCGCATGATTAAATAAAAATTGTTAATATGGTGCTCGAGAATTATTCTAAGTGTTGAAAAATGAATTCTACGGGGGTCATGATGCTATAAGAGCTGGAGCTTTGTTAACACTTAAATAATCATAACCTCACTCATTAATTCATATGGGAGAAATTTTCATAGTGTTGGTAAGTTAACTAAAATCTTATTTTATCTTGATATGCTTATATCGGGTGGTGAGATTAGGCTTATTATCTCTTAGAAATTAGTAGTATTGTCTTGTAAAGCAAAAGCTTTTAAGAACCAATCAATTTGAATAATTTTTTGATGCTTAAAACTTGCATAGTGATCAGTTGCGGGATTAGCGGTTAAGTGCCACAATTTTAATGATTCTCGTAAGCTTTAAACTTGTAAATCAATCGGTACAATAGTTACAATAAATAAAGTTTAATTGTAAATAAAACTTTGTAATTTGTTTCAGTGACGAAGAGTAAATTATAGTATCACGAAAAATTTACAATTCAGTGGAAAATTAAGTCAAGATCAAAAAGTAGAATAATAGATGGACAAAGTATAAGGTAAATGATTGCTATTATTATTTATATTCCAGTAAGTTTGACTACCGCCTCTTTATGATTTGTGCCATCTTCCTTACGCATATTATAAGGGTAGCTTTTTAAGGCTTTAGCGATAACTTGTACAGAACTGCGCTTATCCAATAAAAAGTTATTCAACGCATCTGGACAACCATAAAATAAATCTGGATTATTGAATTAAATCGAGGTCTCCTTTACATTTAAACTATAAAGGTAGCTATAGAAGCCGTAGAACTGCGGTCATCAGAGTTCCACCTTGTTTAATTATAATTCGTTTATCGGAATTTCGTCGTTGGGTTAATTTATACAGGGTCAATGATCTTAAGCCACCGTCACGTTATTTTTAAATTTAAAAAGATGAGACGTTTGCCTATACTATAAAAATAGTTACGATCGGTCGCCCAGGTCCTAATTGGTGCTTTACATTACCTATAGATGGCGCATGTAGTTCAACAACGTGGACGATATAAGTAGTACATTTGCTAAGTTACACCAATATTATTTTTATTTTTATAAAATACTACAATAAAATACTAATTTAATTATCCATTTGTTGTTTACGTCCAAAAAAATTTAGTACTTATAATCGCCATTTTCATTTACATTAGATTTTCTTAATGTATCGTATATGTTGTGTCTAGTTTTCAGGGTACTTAATGTTGGTTTTAAACTTTTTGGAAGTGGATCTATCCAAAAGAAATCGTGATTTATAGCTTCTTCGGCGTTTAACCTCTTGGATGGATTTAACTGTAAAAGATTATCCAACAATTCAATTCCATTTGAATCTCTTCTGATTGTTGGAAACATTTCTTTAACCTATTTGTACAAAATATATTATATTTCTCTCTTGCATTTTGTAGAGTATCTTACCTGATTTTTTAAGTTCTTTGGTAGAATTATTTGTTTGTATAAAGGATACCTTTGAACTTCTGGCCACACATTAGAATTGATGGACCCACATAACTTGCTAATCAATTCTAATTGTTTTTGTTCTGAACTACCTTTAAGGATTGCCGTCTTAGTCCACAATTGAGCCATTATACATCCTAGACTCCACATATCTACTTTTGAAGTGTACTTTCTTTCTCCTAATAAGAGTTCTGGACTACGGTACCATAGGGTGACGACAGTGGGTGACAATCTTAAATTAATAAAAAATTAGCATTACATTAGTAAAAACAAATTTGTTAGCAAATTTGGTATGTTTAGCCAATCAAATACATTTTATTGTAATACGTAAGCGAGTAATAAATTCATCATAACTTACTTTTCCTTAAACTTAGGCGAAACAGATCTTGCCAATCCAAAATCGGCTAATTTAACTATGCCATCCTTGGTGATTAAAATATTGGCTGGTTTCAAATCTCTGTGGATAATATTGTTGGAGTGAATAAAATAAATTCCCTCTAATAGTTGGTGCAGTATGTATTTTTTCTCAGCCAAATCAAAATTAACATACGGATTTAGAAGGAGTTTCGATAAGTCGTAGTCACAATATTCGAATATTAAATTAACCCTTGAGAATTTAGAAGTTCCAGGTCTACCATCTGCCATATTATCCATACATAATTCCAATAAACGAACTATATTGTCATGTTTTAGTGCTTTTAATATAGAAATTTCTCGTAAAGCTGTAATTGGGAACTGAAATTACAAAATATAAATTTATAATTTGAAATAAATTTTTTGTAATAGATAATATTTACCCCTTCTGTTTCTTTTTCAGTAAGTATTTGCTTTACTGCAACAACATTTTTTGTATTTGTCTTCTCGTTCGCTTTATATACAACTCTAATAAATATTATACAAATATATTAAAATTAAATAATATGTGCTAATAAAACCTTTACATACCCATATGTGCCTTCTCCAATTTTTTTCAGATTAGTGTATTTACTCAAATCATTGCAATTTGGAAAGGAATACTTTTGAACATATTTATGTTTTTCATCTAATGATAAATTTTTTGAAATGGGGCTTTTAGAATCGTTGGCAGACATACTTTTTATTATTTCTTTATTTGCAATTTACTTATTTTATTTATTTACTTTTTATTTTTAATTCTAAAGGTACCCGACACTTTTATACTAATTTTGTAACAAATTTATTACCAATTTTGGTAAGAATCCATTGATTGGTCAAACAAATAAACATTGGTACCAACATTGTCTTTTTTTTTCAGCTAGAGAGCTGAAATTTGGTACACAGATTTCACTTGCTGCTAATTTTAAACTCTGAAAAATAAGCGAAAAATCGGAAAATTTCAACGGCGCTGCGCGTTGGAACAGTTTTATCATATAGGATGGAAAGTAACATTTCTAAATTGCATTTTTGGGGACCGTATTCAGGGTGAAATTTTTCGTTGTAATGACACAGGGTGCAGCATAAAATACATACCTAGAGAATACAGGATGAAGTTGTATTACTTTAAATATGGAAACTGTATTTGAAAAAAAAAATGACTAAAAAATAAGGTGGAACTCTGATAATCGTAGTTCTAAGGCCTTTTCAACCACCTGTCTAGTTTAAATGTATACGAAACCTCGACTCTCATCAATTTTTGTATTTCCATATTGTAAAAGTTTGGAGCGGTACAAAAGGAAACATCAAGGGGTTGGGCGCGATGCGAACAATGTGCCGGAAGACAAAATAGTATAATTTCATTTTTGTTACTTTATTCCAGTACTTCCAACCCCTTGCGACTACTATGCCCATCGAGGATTAATTTATTTTTATTTATTTATAATCTTATTCTCTTTTACCCGAAGGTATCGAGGTTGTGCTACATTTTATGTATTCATTATAAATCTCCGCCATTCTTCTCTATTTTGTGTTTTCCTTCTTGCTTGTTCCCAGTTGATTCCTTTACTACTCAAAATCTGTCATATACCATCATTCCATCCTTTTGCGGGTCTGCCTCTTTTTCTTTTTTCCTATTGGTCTAGCCATTCATGTCAACTTCACTGGCATATCGTCTTTCATCCTGTTGATATGTCCGAACCATCCGAGCTGCTGTCTTTCTATTTTTGTCTGAGAATTAAAAGAACATTAATCTTCGTTTGATATGCTTTAACGTGCAAGACGAATAGGCCAGTCATTGTAGGCTTAAAAAGTGAAAAGTTAGACAAAAATTCCGGAAGTTTTTAAATTTTGGAACAACATTGTAGACGGTAAAAAAATAATAATTCCGAATTTTGCACCCTTTTTTGCCCCCCGGAATATTTTTACATAATTAAAAAATAAACGTAAAATTTTAATAACACTAGAAAAAAAATCCGATATTTATGCAAATTTTGGAGAACATTTTAATAACTATTACACATCTTTTATAAAGTTTGCACCCTTCTGCAATGACCGGAACGTGCAAATAGTTGTAATTATTAATCTGCCTGCCTATTGGGTTGCATAAGCAATTATTTGTATGACTCGCACTTTTTTCGACAAGATATGCCAAAATAAAATTAATAAACCACTATTTGCCATGTTCCGGTGATCGTAGCAAGGTGCAATTTTTATTGAAGATGTGTAATAATTATTAGAATGTTCTCTAAGGTTTGCACAACTCTCGGAATTTTTTTCAAAAAGTTACTGCACATTTACGTTTTTTGTTAATTTAGCAATGTTCCGGGAGGCGGAAAAGGGTGCAAAATCAAATTTATTATTTTTTTACCTTCTCCAATATTGTCTCAAAATTTTAAAACTTCCGCTATTTTTCATATCTTTTTTGCTATAATGACTGGCCTAGAAGTGTTTTAGCCACTTAACAAATGTTTTTGTGTTCATCCAGCCATTGTCTTGGCAAAATACTACACTGAGTACAGGTGCGTCATCCATTAATTCGGCTTTAAATCGTTTCCGCGGAAAAATAAAGGCGGGAGAAACAAAAGTTCCTGTAGCGTTCATACAACACAGCGGTATAATTTTGTCCATGTCCAGTACTGCTTATAATCTTAATTTGTTTCCGTCCTTTGGTTGCAAGAATTTTGAGAGACTTTGTAGGAAACAAAGATCAACATTAAAGATATTTTCAGGAGAAAATTTAAATTTATCCGTAACTTCTGCAATGGAACAGAAAAATAACCTCATGTTTTCTTTATTGAAAGCCTGTGCTTTTGCGATAGATTCCTGCTCATGAGTTCTAAAGGGTAGTTCACACTACATGATTTATCATATGACTTAGTCATAAGAAAAGTCATGGCTAAAATCATACCATCACAACAGCCAATCATAAAAGCCATAACTTCTATAATATCAAAAATCATATAGTGTGAACGTAAAAAAATCCCTCATATGAGAAGTCATGTGACAAGTCATATGATAAATCTGTGGTACTAAGGCAGAACCCCATATGTCAAAAAACATGTTTTTCGAGGAGGCGCTTTTTAAAGTTTACGAGGTCACTGAAATTCAAATTTTATATCAATAAGAATTCTATTAATCTGAGAAGTTTGTTAAAGTTTTATCTACCATTCTATAAAAAGTTTGTTTAAAAATTTCAACGGGTTGCAAAAATAATTTGATAAGTTTGACATATCGGTTTTGCCATCTTTATTTTTTTGATAAAATTAACTTGTTGCTTATCTTTTTCACTCACCAATGACATTATCGGTATTTAACTTATTTGAGTCTTAGTTGCTAATGAGTTATTTTATAAGGATTGTTATTGTTTCAAGGTACAGATCTTGTGACTACGTAGAGGTGGAACTATTAGGAAGAAAAAAAAATATAATTAGGTAATAAAACAAACAAACAAACAAGTTTTTTTACTGTTTTTATTCAGTTTCTTCAGAATCATCATTAGAAAGCTCTGATACTCTACTGCTGATTTCCAAATTTTTGTAAAAACTTTGGCATTCGGTGGGAATCAGCGGAAGAAGACTAAGTAAGTCTTTTTTCTTTAGGGGATTGATAGGTAGTGGACCATCGTAACATTTGCTCAACAAGGGTATTGATGGTTTGCCGCGTTTCGATCGCCGCAAATCGAGTACTCGAAAATTTTCATCATCAAGAGAATTTTTGAATTTTATTAAACCAAAAGTTTTCTCATACCTGATCCATTTTATGTCAAACCAGTTAACCTTTTTTCCATCAATGTCTGTTTTCCTTCGAATAAACCGTTCTTGAACTAGTTTTGAAAAAGACATAAAGTCCTTTTGATCCATTTCATGTACTTGAAATGGTTTTTTACCCCTTACCGTTCGGACGAATTGAAACCAGTCGCGTGGTACCATAATCGGTATTTCAGCAGTTTTTTTTGCCCTTTCAATGCGAGCATGATCTACATCACATTCGAGGTGCGTGTGTCCTGGCAACAAAAACTTCTGATCTATGCAATCAATGTGGCTACTCGTACTGGCAAATAGCGAAAACATGCTGGCCATGTTAATATTCCGATTTTTACCCCCACATGTATCGGAATAGGTTACTACGTGGGTCGCACTTTCGGGGAGACTTTCAAGTTTTTTTAAAACGCTGGACGCAATCTCGTCAGACCCTCGTTTACCAAGTACTTCATGCCACATGTAGCAGCTAGTGGTGCCTCCGTCTATAGTGCAGTCCCGAACAGTTAAATTATATGTTGAAAGAAGACGTTTATAAAATGAAACGTTGGCTGTTAATGAAGGGGTATCTAAAACTTGCTGTAAGTCAAACACTAAGACTCTCATTGTTGGGTCTTCTTTTGCCTTATTTTTGTCAGCATCTTTTAATTTGTAGCCTAAATCTGCAGCTTCCTTGTGTTTATTATGTTCCAAATTAAGCTGTTCCTTTTTATTTGTATCAGAACTTTGTTTTATTTGTAACACATAAGAGTCGCATGTCTTGCATGTATCTACTTGCGGTTGTTTAAATGAATAACCTGCTGACTTAAATACCTCACGAAATAAGTCATACGAGGCAGCATTTTGATGTTCCATTTTGTAATTATTATACAGCATTCTTATGTTTAAGTGACTCTGTAAATATTTTCGCTGTGTGTCTCTTCTTGAATAGTGACTTTCGTATTTGGGATACTTATCTAAATATTTTAACATGGTCATCCGCTCTTCAACCATTTTATTTTTGGGTATATGCCGACCCCTGCAATCCTCAAGAGTACCAACTGGTACAGCAGTAGTTGTGGATTTTTTTAATTTTTCTACCAAGTAATCAACTTTGCATTTGGTTATTCCATAAACGGATTGAAACATATTCTTGCAGACCGACTTGGTACTCCCATCATACTTTAAAAAATATTTAGCAGTGATTTGCCGATCGTGTTTAGCACCTGTTTTTGCCACGACCCTTCCTTTCACCACTTTTTTTTAAGATGGTTATTCCTCCGGCCAAAATTTGATTTTGTTCAGCCTTCGAGCATTCATACATTTTTGTGTGAAATGCTTTTTGTTGTTCTTCAGTCATTGTTTCGAAACACCTTTTACGACAACAACTAACAGTTATTTTAAATTTCTTTTCCGGAATAACTCTCCCCGTTCTTGTTTTTGACTCTTTCCCATGATCACGCAATTGCTTCTGTTGTTTTCGTATATTATTATTTAATTTACGTTTCTTCCGTACTGGGGTGCCGTTTCCTTGAATATCGTTTCCAGATTCTTCGCTTTTTTCACTTGTCTTTGGTAATGCAGTATTTTCTGTTTGCATATTTTTAACTTCAAAATGGTCATCTTCAGACGAAGGTAAATAGTCGATGTCTAATACCGAATCATCCAGTGAAAACTCGGATGAGGAAGTATGTTCTGTGGGTATGTTCTCCAACTCTCTGTCATCTTGGACTATTTCTGTATAATAAAATAAAAATTACTTTATTTTTAGTGGAACCTATTACTGAAATAGTTAGAATCCATAGAAAAATCAATAAAAGTTTTCATTGGTTTTGCTGTTATGGATGTAAATTTCTATGGCTAATCTTCAAAATCATCTGAAGTAGCAATCCAATTCCGCAATTCGTCATCCATTGGTGGTAAGGGTGATTCCAAATTATCATCATCATCTTTTGTCAAATCTAAACAAAGCGCATGAGCTCAAAGTACTTGATGCCACAAATATTTACCTAAACTCATTTTAACAATCTTGCCTCCCCTACTATTTCCAAACATATTTTATTATAGTAAAACTACGACACGTGCAATGTCAACAAATTAAAACAATGTAATTAACAACTTTTATTAAATCACTTTAGTACTGCTTGAACACAATATAAATAATTTTAAATTAACGGCTATAATGCAAGTTTACTCTTCGATAGTTTAAATCAAACTGAAATAATAAAACTATGCATTTGTGCAATTGTAACAGAAACAATCGATTTGACCACATTTTTCATAACAGATAACAAGCTTCAACACCTGCCATAATACGATAAGTCAAACATATACAAATTCATTCATACAAAGTAGTTGCGATAAGACGCCAAAAACAGATATGTCTAACTTATTGGGTTTTGCCACAGTCCAATTGCAAAGAAATGAACTTATCCGGATAATTGTTTTGTAAATATCTATATATTACAGCTCTACAGGCCTAGAAGGCCCATGGCTTCATTCCTTGCCTACCTAACTTGTCTTGTAAACTCTCGTGTGTGACGCAGCCGTATCAACGGTAATGACGTCGACACAAATATCAAGAATCACCACAGGAGTGTGGATGCCCACCGGAAAGCCGATCCAAGAAATTCTGTGCAATCCGCGATTTGAACCCAGAATTTCCGCTCTATACTCAACCAGCGATCACATCACTCCACTGCTGCGGCTTTTGTAAATATCTATTCAAGGAATATCACAATCCATATGGGGTTTTGCCATACGTTTCTTGACTAAATTTTCTCCATATTGGCATTAAAAAAAATTTTTGATTTTTTTTGACATATGGGGTTTTGCCTTAGTACCACAGAAATCATGTAGTGTGAACTACCCTTAACAGTTATTGCTAGATTTCTTGCGAGAAGTCCTTTCAGCCATGCCTATTCTTTATTAAATCGGTGTTAAACTTTATGCTTTTTTGCTATTTGAAAAACAGGTTTTCTTAACTCTGTACTGATAAGTCCAATAATCCTGGTTTCTAAATTAACAACATGTTTTGCAATTTCGGCTTCAACATCAAATGTGAAGTCTACCTAAATATCCCTTGACACTGCCCTGTTAATTTTTAAACAAATGAAATATTTCTACTACGCAGTGTCGTTCAGGGCACTTTAAAGATTTTATCAGAAAACGCCGAGAAAACGTCACTTTCCGAGCGACCTATCAGGTGGAAAAAGCACAACATTCTCTAGTCACTTTAAAAACAGACGTGTAACGGTTTTCATTACTGGTTTCTCGCACAGTGATATGTAGCCCAAATCCTTATACTCATTCATGAAAGAATGATAACGAATAGATAATTCTGGCTCGGCTTTAAATCGCTGTTCCAGAGCATAAAACCTTTTTGTTGCTACAGCTATGAGTCACCTAGGGCTGTAATTGGTTGCTTGAACGGAATAGTGACAACAAAACGACCATCAGCGTCTCTACGTGTGTGTTTGGTGTAATGCGTCTCATATTTATTTACCTTTCTTGGGGATATGATTCAAGCTCCCAAAACTTAGTAAGTAACTTCTGCATCTTGCAAGAAGTACTTGTGTTGCATTGTACTCGACCAACGTCTTGTACCGAATTGATGGGACCCATCCAAATCTTGTATTTTGTAACGTGGGAAGATTAGGACCTAAGCTTAACTTTCCCATACATAATAAATCAAAGAAAACAATTGAACCTATTAGAATGTCGACTTTTGCATCTTGATCGAAATTTGCATCTGATAAATTGATGTTATCAGGAATCTTAAAATCATTTCGATTAACAGTAAACCCTGATGCCAAACCAGTAATTTCATCAATTACGAGTTATGAAAGTGATATCTTAAATGGTGAGTGACATGCTCTTAACTCCAGGTCGCATCTTGAATTAGCTCGCGAATTGTATTTATTCAATTCTCAAACAGAAACCTTAACCGATTTAGTTGATAATTTTCTTAGATCATATATATTACATAGATGCCAAGTGCCCTATCCCAATGCATTGAAGCTAGTGAAATTAGATATTTACGACATAATAAGTATGTCTATCTTTGTTATACTTATAGTCAACAGAGGCAATCTTGTATCTCTCTCAGAGTTCAAACCCGAACGGCGCATGTGCAAATTTTTACATTTGACAGTTTCTCAAATATTGCTTTTGTTATATTACAATAAAATTGCACATGCGCCGTTTGATTTTGGACTCTGAGAGAGATACAAGATGGCGAACTGTAGTGTTTAACAAAGACAGCTACAAATTATTATTTCGTAACGATCTGGATTCACTAACTTAGGAGGTACTTGGTATCTATGTAATATATATGATCTAAGATAATTTTAAACGATTGACTAGCTCTTTACAGACAAAATTAGACTGGATGTAATTACAAAATTTGTGCACGCACCTCGTATTTTGTCGCAACTGCGTATCAGTTTATTTCCGATACGAGCGGATTGCTTTGCACGTGAATGTCATTGGAATTTATTTCTGATTTTGGTTTATACCTTGAACGTTTTAACAAGGAGAAAGTTTTTGATTTTTAATAATTTCCTGTTAACATCAGTTTTATCAGGTAATTAGTCTTCAGTTCTCAATGATATTTTAATGTGATGTAATTCATTTTGTAGAGGAGTCAGATTACGTCAAGTGGACCCCCCCCTCTAGCACTTGATGATAGAAAACTTATTAAAATATAATTATTGGAAGTAGTCATATCCTAAAATCATCCCCCAAAACAGTTTTTAAAAATTTTGAATTTAACAACAATTTTTTTTACAATAAAAATTTTCGGTACTTTAAATTGAAAAATTAATTTTAAAAAAGCTATTGAAGATAACTTTACGAAATTTTCAGCGATTATAGTAAAATATCTATAATTTCATATAAAAAGTTTTTGCAAATTTCATTTGTTTATTATCATATTTTTTATTAACTTTTAAATAAACAAATTGAAATTTTAATGACTTCTCAGTACGATAATTTAATTTTTTTTTTTTAGTAATACGCGTTATACATTTAAGTTCTCTATTTTGAAAGAAAATTTCACTGCCCGGTATTAGTTTAAACAATATGAATTTTTATGTGACGCAGCGTCGAGCGATCCAAGTGCTGTGCGCTACTGAGCTTAGCTGTTAAGACTATAGATCGCTATAGATTACACACTTTATTTATTAAATAATCTTTACAGTCTAATATTTTTTTATTTATTTATATTTTTAACAATATTAGCACAGAATAATTAAGATATATTTATAAAAGAATTATATAAATCGAACAGTTGAATAAAATAAACATTTTAATAAAATATAATAAATAAATCAATTAATGCCTTTAATTAGTTCTTAATTTTTTTTTCTGTTGTTTCTTAAATACTTCATTAGTAATACTTTTCTTATCTTCAGAGAAAACTTTGCATTTTAATGATGCTTTATTTACACTTTCGAAAAAATGAAATTGACGCGTATTTTTTATCGTGATTGCTTGGTCATGTCGCGATTTGTATTTAGCTTCATGGGAATCATGTTCGTCTTGAGAACAAAACCCAAAATTTATATTCTTGAAAAAACTTTTTGCCCATTCAAATAGTGACTTTGCTGTCGTAATGTGTTGGTCATTGTCACGTTGTACACTCGTGCGATATGCGTGTCTTTTGACAGTTCCTCCTACACCATCACATGCACCTTTCCCATGAGATGTGGCAAAAAAATTCCATTTAGGATCAATATTAAAATCAGATTGATGATAAATCAAATTTAAAAAATTATATTTATTTTTATATTGGGATGCTGCTCCGTCAGAAAAATAAAAAATTTTTTTGACATAATCAACGCCTAATTTTTCTTTTAAAAAGTCAACAAGTTTAAAATTAAAAAGATGGACTGAGCTCGAATCATGAGTGACTTTTTCAGAAATTATGACGTAATTTTCATGTTTGATTGTATCATTATCTCTATAATAAATAACATAAGGATGAAGTGTTGCCTGACTGTTCGACCAGTGATGCGATTGAATTGCGTTCTGTACAACAAAAGAATAATTTTCGGCGAAATCCAAACTTACTACAACTTCTCCAGCTTCAATGGCTTCTTTTTTTTTTGCAAAATAAGAAGCTTGAGATTTAGCTAGAAAATCATGCCTTAGTAATTCTTGCCATTTTTGCTCCAAGTCCTGTAAGAATTCTTCTTTTTCAATCGTTTTTTCAACAATTTCACACCTGTAAAATTAAAAAAAGTTCATAAATCAATCGTTAAATTTATTTAAATATTTAATTAAGTCAATAAATATATTCAATTCAATTCACTCTACCATAAACTTAACTTTTTCTTACCTATCAGTACTTATCCACTGACTGTACGTTATTTGAATTATTTGATAGTTATCAAGCAATAATTTTAATTTGTCAATAATATAATTAACACCTGGACAGTTCGAGCAATCAGAAAAAAAACAAGATGATGTTGAATTATTGCAAACGGAGCTTTTTATCAAATCAGTATAGCTTTCAGAAAAAACGCATCCCTTTTTTTTAAGCTCATTCTTGAGTCCAGTTAGTTGAAGCTTAATATTTTGATGGATTTTACAGACGCACACATTATGTGTTCCAGTTGGCCCGGCTGAAATACATTCACGTGGTCTAAAAGCTTGAAACTTCGTGAGTCCAATTTTTTCATCGGGAAAGGCTTCTTTGAATTTTGTATGAATATCCTGTATATTAAATAATAATAATCTCTTTTGTTTGTGCTGTTTTTCACCATTTTCAAAAACGGAAACATAATCTTTCATTCCAGGCATCATACGACTGACATCATCGGATAAATAAAAGTTTCTAACTCTTTCCCGCGTTAAAGTATGTAGAGGTTTTCCTTTTTTTACAGGAGGTTGAGATGCAAACCCTGATTGCTCTCTTATTTTTTTTGCACAACGCACCATTCTCCGGGACACTTGAAATTCGCGTCTTATCATTTTTGTTGACCACTCAAGGGGAAGTGTCGTTAACACTTGAATTTTATCACTCCTACTGGTTTTTTGATCGAAAGCAACTTTAAAATGATTTATTAGATTTTTAGTCTGATTAACACTATCAGAAGAGTCATTTTCGCCCCCTAATTTACTAACAGCAGCTCTAATTACTTTTTTGCATTTATTCTCACTTGATAATCGTTTAAATTTTACTGGTGGTTCCCCTACTTCCAATAAAAGTTTATTTATTTTGTCGACTTTTAATTGATCATCTATAACTTTGCATTGATAAGAAGGATCTGTTTTTTCATTATCTTCAACATCATCATTCACTAACTCAAGCTCATTAACATTGGGAACTTCATTTTCGCATAATTCGCTAGGTGATAATGTAGGTTTTTTACCTTTATAAATATCTCTTTCACATGAATTACACATAAAACAGCCGATAAACTTTTTAAATGCACTAGCTCTTTTGGCAGTAACAAAAATGAGATTCTTCTGTATATTTTTATGTTTATTCTTATTTAACGGATTGCAACATTTATTAACCGGACCCATTTTTACCACTAGTTAATATTTAAATTATTATTTAAACTGCGACACTGATTAAATGTAATAATAAAACACAGGTTTCACGAAAAAAACATCTTTATTAGTGTAGTATACATTTATGCTAAGAAACTGGTAAAAAAACAAATAAATCTCGTCAGTTACCGAAATTCATTTGTTTTATATTTATGAATAACAAATGAAAACTTATTGTAAAGCCAATTTTTTTTTTCTGGAAATATTAGTCAGTTGGAAAAATAATTTTTAATACATACCTCGATAATACTTTTTTATAAATATATCTCAATTATTCTGTGCTAATATTGTTAAAAATATAAATAAATAAAAAAATATTAGACTGTAAAGATTATTTAATAAATAAAGTGTGTAATCTATAGCGATCTATAGTCTTAACAGCTAAGCTCAGTAGCGCACAGCACTTGGATCGCTCGACGCTGCGTCACATAAAAATTCATATTGTTTAAACTAATACCGGGCAGTGAAATTTTCTTTCAAAATAGAGAACTTAAATGTATAACGCGTATTACTAAAAAAAAAAAATTAAATTATCGTACTGAGAAGTCATTAAAATTTCAATTTGTTTATTTAAAAGTTAATAAAAAATATGATAATAAACAAATGAAATTTGCAAAAACTTTTTATATGAAATTATAGATATTTTACTATAATCGCTGAAAATTTCGTAAAGTTATCTTCAATAGCTTTTTTAAAATTAATTTTTCAATTTAAAGTACCGAAAATTTTTATTGTAAAAAAAATTGTTGTTAAATTCAAAATTTTTAAAAACTGTTTTGGGGGATGATTTTAGGATATGACTACTTCCAATAATTATATTTTAAGAGGGGCACTTTTTTCAGAGCCCTTTTAATTTAATCAACAGATGGCGTCTACTTAAATATTTTTATAAAATAAGAGGAATTTGCTATATTTAAAATATAGCAAATTCGTTGAGATAATACTATTCTATAAACAATGTTCTTGATCTTAAGCTATTTTGAGTTCGTATTGAGTATGTCAAAACACACTCATTTACAAAAAAAGATAATTAAACTTTAATTATGAATTGTGTTTTTATAAATTAATATTACGAACCCAAAATAGCTTAAGACCAAGAATATTGTTTATAGAATAGTATTATCTCAACGAATTTGCTATATTTTAAATATAGCAAATTCCTCTTATTTTATAAAAATATTTAAGTAGGCGCCATCTGTTGATTAAATTAAAAGGGCCCTGAAAAAAATGCCCCTCTTAATAAGTTTTCTATCATCAAGTGCTAGAGGGGGGGGTCCACTTGACGTAATCTGACTCAGAGGCAAATTCTTCTGATGGCAAAATTCTCTGGGTATCAAATTAAGTTGGTAGAGGTAAATTTACCGAGTAGGTAACTAATAACATTTAACAACGGTGAGTCGATTGATGAGTCGATGAGCATCTGATCTGATTGGTTCCCATATGGATGAATTTTTTAACTATCATGCTTTTTTTTTTGGAAGATCAGAAGAAGGTTCATATTTTATTACATCTTGAAGAGTTTTAAGGCCGTATGACACTCATACTATTTTGTCCTTAAAATTCTGTTGAAATTTCATGAGAAATTTATTGATAAATTTTAGCACGTGTAAAACCTTAAAATTTCTTAACAAATTTCATGACAATTTTCATGAGAAATTTTAAGAAATAATAGTACCTACTACCTAACCAGGTAATAATAGTATTCAGGTAAAAAAAATAGAACAGGTCTCGTATAAATTTCTCATGAAAATTGTCATGAAATTTGTTATGAAATTTTAAGGTTTACACGTGCTAAAATTTATCAATAAATTTCTCATGAAATTTCAACAGAATTTTAACGACAAAATAGTATGAGTGTCACACGGCCTTTATTTACCATCACAAGTATTTGTAAACACCACGGTAATGAAAGCTTTCTGAAACTGGGTGAGTGATAACTTTTATGTAGTTGTTTTTATGTATGTATTTCTAAGATTTGTGATAAAATTTTATGCAATTCTTATAGCATGTAGTCTGGAGTGGAATTGATTACGCTAAAGAATTCTCTTTGACTGCCGTTAATTTTGAAGCTATTTGCAACTGTGCAACGACGCGAATTACTCCAGCATCACTTAAGAGTAATTTTTTAAGTGATCAAATTGTTATCGATTCTTGTGTTATTGATTTCTAAACGATTATTGGTGACCATAACTATTGGTCTTGCGTTAAAAAAATAAACAAAGGTTGTGGATTTGTTTGATCTATTAATTTTGGTTTAACGAAGACCGCGTTTTCCTTTTGGGGATGATAAGGAATACGTTATACGACAAAATCTTGAACCGATAATTTCTCAAAGATAAGTAAACTCGATCGAACCAACAATTTCAATTTTGATAGTTTTCTACCATCATCAATAGACTGTTATGGCGATAGTCTAATCCCCCGTGACCATACAGGAATTTTTTAGAATTAAAATTTACAATTTTAATCGATTTGGGGGTCTCGCATCCTTACTGACCCTTTCAAAGGCACTGGTCGCTCTTCCAGTTTGACTTCTATTAGTGCGTTCCACTTAAAGCCCACGACGACCGCGGCGTGGTCGTGTAATTTGTCGTTCCACTTATAAACTTTCGCCCACGGGTGCTATGGTCGTTTATTGTAGTGGAACGGCTTTCACGGGCGTTGTGAGCTAATTTTGAATTTTTAAATTTGAATTTTAAAACATTCAATTTGATTGATGTTGGTAATATTGCAAGTTTTGATACCCTACCAGAGGTTGAAAGTCATCGTGAAGATCAGAGGCATGTAGAGTTCTTTTGGAATATTTCTAAGTATAATGTTTATATTTTCATTATTATTTTTATCGCATTCGTTTATTTAGTTTTTCTTGTGGTATTGTAGTATGTTTTTGTGTGCCCTATGGCACGTAAAAAATCGATTTTATTACCTAGTAAACGGGCAAAATTGTTATTCAAAAATAGAGTAATAAATTTGTTACAGGTATATCGTGATTTATTACAATCAATTATATTTTTAAAATTTTTTTAGTAACCTAAAATTTTACAAATCAACATGTCAACATGTCCATCCTCTCTTCGTGCCTGGCTCGTTTCGCCTTTTCGTGCTCCTCCTTCTGTTCAATTCTTCTTTTAAGGAGAAGCTTCCCCGGAGAACGGGATAATGAAGTGTCACTATCAGACTCCGGTGGCTGGATTTCATTGGCTGCATTCGAAACTGCAGTGAACCCTGTTGAAGAAGCCAGTGCAACAGGGTCACACCAAGCTTTTTTTGAAAATATTTCTTCCATAATCTGCAAAATGAAAACCTTATTATAATTTGTTTGAATAATTTGCTTATTAAGTACCTCAAAAAACTGCCAGGTTATTTTATTGTTCCCCGACTTTAAATTATGTTTCTTTACAGCTTTGTATGTTTTCTTAAGACTTCTCATCTTTGCCGAACATTGAGGTCCGGTGATGCTGTATTTGTTACTTTCAAAAATTTTGGACATCTCTGCCCAAAACTTTTTGTGGCTACATTTCCTTGTAGCTGTTCAAAAGAAGCAGCACACATGGCGTAGTCCACCTGTATAGAGAGCCTGAAATATTCACAATAAAAATTTCAGTTGACATTATTTACAGACTAGTCATATTATGCAAATATAATTTAAATATAGATTATATGGAACATATGTAAACATACCAGTTTCACCCACACTAGCTTCTTCGTCCACTTGAGTCATCTCTGCTTCTTCGGCTAGGGGATCGAGTACCTCAGAACTACCGGGTAAGACTCTGGTACCGTACCGTCTACTGGTACCGTAGAACCTACGGTACCCTGTAGGCCGGCATTCATCAGTCTCGTGGCGAATACTATATCTGAAAAATATTTTATGTATTTTATAATACAAAAATATATTATGATGCTTGTTATGACAAAGCAAGGCGCATTTTACATCGTGTAAAACAAATCGCGAATGTAATATACAAATTTTTTTCGCAAAAAAACACGCTTTGATTATAAATAACGTTTTAGATGTAAAGATTTTCACACGTTATTTTCAAAAATAAAGGCAGAAAATCATAAATAAAAAAGTGGTAGCGAGAGAACAGCCTTAAAATGCACGTGTTGCATTTTACCGCGCAATAACGATAAATAATTTAGAGTGATTTTAAAAATATATAAATATATATTTTAATTTAATAAATAATTTATTTTAATTAGATAACTTACCTTTTTTTGCACGTTCTGCATCAGCGATTGATACGACCATATGAAAAACCTCATCGGTTTCGGAATTTAAAAATGATATGTGTTCAGTCATGTTTGAACCAAAGTATATTACTAAATAAAAAAAAGTTTAAAATACTATGTTTGAACTTTCCGCGCTTAACTTCAAATGATCACAACAACCCACCTTTTAAAACGAGCGTCGTGGTCGTCGTGGGCTTGCAATCGGTGACGTCACGGATGTCGTTTTGAGCTCGACCGCAGCGACCGCGGGCTTAAGTGGAACGATTTAAAGTCGCCCATGGTCGACCGCGGTCGTCGTCGTATGCATTTCTCAGGCTGTTTTAACCGAGCCGAAAATACATTTATCCATAAGTAGCAGTCAATCCATAATAGCAATCAAGCTTACAGGTTTATAATCATCAGTTGCTACTGTTCCAAACTTCAACCAAATCTTCTAAAAGGATTAAAATTTTTCGGCGATTTATGATAACAAGGTTACAAGAAAATCTATTCTTTTATTTTCACGTATATAACTGCGGTTTTATTACTTAATTTTATCGATTTCGTGGTTTATTCTGTTTTTGAGTATTTTTCTTACATTTGTAATTGGATTTTACAATTTTTATAGTAAATCGGTAAGTGTTGCATTCGGCAACAAATTTAAAAGCGTTTAGTTCTTCTAGAGTACTGATCACGACTAGTATTTTGGCCATTTTTTATTTTTCAGAAATTAAATAAATTTAGATGGAAGAACATTTGGTTTTGTGTTCACCCTCACCATTCCGTTTCAAGTTTTTTCAAACTTATTCGCGTTGTGGTAATCATTCCAACAATTGACTCTTGGAATCTCCTAGTGGTTTCTTATTTTTCTTCCTCTCTTTGAGTTCCATTCGGAAAACTTTTAGAGATTTTGATCTTCTTGCGGTGTTTTCACCATTTTAATTCTTTATTTTTTTTCGAGTCTTCTTCTATAAGCAAATATTTGTCGATATAAAAGAGATAATATATTTTGACACACGATAATCAACCAATCAATAAAAAAATAAAACGCAATTCTAAATTGGTTATTACATATTATATTATATGGACACATTTTTTAATTAAATCAGGAAATGGATAAACTTATGTAACCCCAGTTGTAGTACAACGGCCCTAAACAGATTGTAGATGTTATTACACGTATCAGATAGTCAATCGAAGGCGATGAGACTATACTCAGGGGTGAGCTTTGGTTGGTCTTTGTTTTGCTGTAATTCGGTCCTCCTGTATCTTGAAAAAAAAACTTGGGCACCGTACACACGTTGGGCACGCAAAAAAACACACGTTGCACCGTAGATAGTCGAAACGTCGAACTCGATATTGAACTCACTGCAACAGTAATTGTATCTTCTGCACTCACTAGCAATTTGCATGCACAAAGGGAAATAACAATAAAGCCTAATGCGTAGCCTGCTTCGTCAAAAACTATCAAATCAAGACTGAGGCAGTGTACGATCAATCGACCGTTCAAAAAGTGAAATAACTCGCACAAAATGACAATTGAATCTAAAAGATAAATCAAAAATCAACCACACAAATAGCATACAATATGTCACTGCGGCTCTTTGGATAAAAAACAAAGCTACCACAGTTCGATTTAACAACTTTTGACTAGCACACACTGCTAGCGGCTTATTATCAGGGAAAATCAAAAGTAAAAGTTTTGATACAATAATTACTGTTGTGCAGGGCTTCACTAAGACGAATTCTTGCGACAGAAGGTGATAATTTAACATCGGCAGACAATCCTCCGAATTGTTCACAAGCCTCGGAACTAGAGGTTAAAACGTTGAAGGCTGAATGTTGAAAAATTGCAAAATGGCGGTTTCAGATGTCGATCCACCGAACCAATTCAACATATGGTCTTGAAACAATGAAATTTTTCACCAGCTCTTCGACGCAAACGAACAGTAATAATAATTACGGTAGTCGACACTACTGTCAGAACACTGAGTCATCAAATTGGTTTAATTTAAAGTGATAGAAGAATCCACTATCTGGGATTTCAAACTAAAACTTTCTGTCGATCAATGCGTTCGATCTCAATGACGCTGTCAGACTCGCTCGCAATCGCAATCTGTAATTGCCTCTTTGTCGATGCATAGGAGATCTATGTCTTTGTCTGGATTCCCGGTCTTTTAGTACAACTAACTAACTTACTTTTCGTCCATCTATTTCTCTACGTTCCAAATTTTCTATGGCCCTTCTCATACTTTGGTAATTCGAAAACTGAACCATACTTAATTCGTAGGGACGTAGATTATGTGCCTTTGCAAAATCTACAGCTCCAAATCGGCTCATTATTTGGATTAATTGTGGCCACTGTACACGTGATGATACATTTTATAATAATAAAATTCTCATCCCTGTCTCCTCGCTTCAGTTCACGTCTTCTTTTTACTGAAACCTGTCAGCTCAGTAACCTTTTCTCGTTTAATTGAAAAATTGTATGGGCAGCATCTCTTTGGTGAACAAATTCAACGTAATCGTGTAGCATTTGACTATTTTTCTAATGTAGGATCCTGCTGTGTGAAAGTAAAAAAAAACCGATTCTGCATTTGAAGTCAAAGTTACCCTTAAACATGATGCATTTTTACCACAAAAGTAAAAAAAATTATTGTACCTGAAAAAATCAATAAATTTTTATTTCTAGATGACTTTTTTTCGAAGTACATAAAATCTCTGATGGTATATTTTAAACTTTTGACAGTTTCACCTTATGAGTTATGACATCCATCATAATTTAAGGGTCCATTGCTTTCTTCTGTATTCTTAAACAGTTGCGTTCTGGGCAATATTGTGTTATTAAGCCTTCTACATAATGGACAACGATATTCGAGTTTGTCTACTCGAATAAAAATCGTCAACTTCAGGGATATAGGTTTCATCCAAACTTCAGTCTAAATTTAGTAAACTTTGACAATCGGAAGATAACGAAGGAGCAAGTGAAGTGATCTTAATTCTCAATATTTTTATCTGCATCTTTGGTATCATTTCATTCGTCGTCATTCTTCTGCTTGATCACCATTTCACATAATTTAACATTTGTGATACGATAATAATCCATACCTCTTAATCATCTTTTTTGAGAATGGCTCGTTTATTGCTAATTGTTGAAATGTCAAGCACTTTGGCAAAATTAGCTTTAGTTATTATTTCATTTGGATTTTCCATAAATCACATGCGAATGCATCCTTCCAAGCTGCTTTAACTGGTCTAAAAACTGATACGTCAGCCGGTTGTAAAAAAAAGTGCGATGGATAATATTTAACGCTTTGCACAGTTTACTGACCTCATAATGTCATCTGCGTTTTATGACCGTCAAGAAAATATATTACATAATATAAGTATGGGTGAAATACGTTAGATATATTAAAAAAAAAGTTTACTAGTCATCCAGCCACTCTAACTTCGTTCAACACCTCAACCTTCCGGTACTCTTTTAGCAACTTTTTATGGAAATTTTTGGTAGTTATAAACTACCATGGGAGGTCAGGTTTGACCGTCAGCAGAAAACGTAAACATCACTCTAATAGATTCTTTAGTTATTTGACTCGACCGTGTCGAACCCCGAGGAAAATAGTTATTAATAATGTTCCGTCTCGATAGTTGACTTGAGAGTTCTAATATATGATTTTCTTCCTCTATTCTAATTACATTTTCTTCTTCTAGTGGGATTTACCATTCTTCAGAA
The DNA here is from genome assembly GCA_905340355.1 of Rhagonycha fulva. Classification (NCBI taxonomy): domain Eukaryota; kingdom Metazoa; phylum Arthropoda; class Insecta; order Coleoptera; family Cantharidae; genus Rhagonycha; species Rhagonycha fulva. Next base: position 13,778,827 of record HG996558.1, read on the forward strand.
ATTTCTTCATTTTGTGCAAGGGCTATGTATGTTATGTAGGACAGCTGTTGCCACAATAACTATAAAGAGTCGTTTTCAGTTTCAGAGTCAAAAACTTTTTGTAATATTGGAAAGCGACGTTTCCAGACACCGTACTGCCTCTCGACCACATTTATAGTTCTTATAATGAACTCATTATTAGATTTTCTGAGTCTGTTTCCACATTTAGCAGCTTCGTCATTAAATAAGGTTTTAATTGATGTCCACTATCACCTACTAATAAATATTTTCCGAAATGTTGTCTTTCAAAAAGTCTTTTTAAACTTGAATTGTTGAAGATTGTCTGATCATGTCTGAAATATTCTTTGTTCGGAATATTTCTGCATCGTCTCCTCCAGGTGATCGAATTTTTATTAAGGTGCAATCTATTGCACCCTTGGGAATCGACCAATTTGGTAAAATTCTTCTGCAGTTTTCGCCATTGCCCCTTGGGTTTCAGGTATTTTTATGTACTGTGGAGCTAACATAGCAATAGAATCAGAAATCCGAAAGATGATTGTTGACGCCAAAGATGTTGATGCTCCGCAAAAGTCTGCTACTGATTTTTACATACATCCTGTTGCATAAAACCGAAGGGTTAAAACCAATTGAATAATCGGTTGAATGCATCCACCTCTGCAATAAACAATAATAATGAATTTATCTAATTATGTACAACTAATAAATTGAATGCATGCGGGAGTTTTACTTGGAATCCAAACTTATTTGCTGACTTAAAATTTATAAATTATAAATAAATTACATAGGTACGTTCCGTCTCGTCCTAGGTTGCAAACGATGTTCAATTTGTTGCAGCACTAAATTAAAAGTTTCTTTGGTTAATCGAAACCTTTCAAAGAAATCTAAATCTTCCAAGATTTCTAAGTAGTTTTGCCGTATCCTGTACCATTATTTACGTAACAAATAATTCATCTTCTGATGAAGAATTAGATGAACTGCTATCTAATAAAACATTCATTTTTATCCACAAAAGCGCGCAGTATATTCGATACTTCTCTAGGTTATGTAGGTGCCTATGTATGTATAACAACTTAAAAGACCTTTTATGAGTTAAATAAATATGTCGTGAATTTTTCTCGAATTTGATTCGCATGAAATGTAGCCCTTAGTGCTATATATGTGACAAATACCTTATTGCAAGGATTTCCTGAAATTCTGATGATTTGTTCATTATCATTTCATTATAGACATCTTTACATGCTACCCGGTGGAGTGTATATTCTTCTTGAAGTTGCACTTTTCCGGAGAAAATTGTACAACAATATGCATGTCATAGTCAAATCAGAGGCTTTTTCTGGATTTAGTAGTGTAAGCTTCCGGAAAATCTTAAATCTTGATGCCAATATGCCAAAAGCGTTCTCTACTACTACCCGAGAAGATGAAAGTTTATTATTGAACACACGTTAAGGTGATCCTACATTGTGATCACCTGAGCATGGTTTCATGATGTGTGCTAAGAGCAAAAACGCTATCTCCCAAAACCCTATGTGTTTTTTAACATTTTTATTATTAAAGGGTTACATGTAGCTAGAAATTTTTTTTTTACAGTTTTCTTTTTTGGCCTAAATGATACTTTTATCTTGAATCTATGACAACCTTTTACTGCAACAAACTCAGTTCATCGATGATTAATCAAATCCTCCAAAATGATCCATCAATTTATTCACTTTATCTGATAAGAATGTTTTCGAACGGCTGCACTTACCATTACATTTTATGTAAAATTTATTTTTGATTATATCGCTACCCTCCCTCTTGATTTTGAAGGTCTATCTTTTATTTTTCCTTTAATTATGCTCTCTTCCAATCTTCCAAATACTTTTAGGTTTTTCTTGGTATACCACACGGGTGTTCCAATTTCTAAAGGTCGTTCAACAGTTTACCTCTGTTATCATAATATTTGAAAGGAACGGGTTCTCTTCTGACTGTTAGAGGTCGAAAAGAAAAACCGCGTTGCAATTCGAATGTATAAGTTTTAAAACTTATACTGTGAACGACGAACTAGGTCAATTAATTGTTGTATTTAATGAAAACCATTTTAGTCACTGTTGAATAATGATTTTATTTGTTGCATTACATAAATTGTTTTACTTTATTTTATGCAAAGAAAGGAGTGTGTTGATCGTTCGAATGATCGAAATGTACTACTCTTGGCGAACGATCTGGATGCACTGGTGGTATAAAGTTTTAGCTGCGTGTTTCGCCGGTGCAAACGAGCAACGCGAAAACCATGCGCAAAGTACCTACAGAAAACAGTGGTAAATTTAAAATGTTGTTTGAAATACAAAGATTATAAGGATAAAAATGTTTAACAATTTTAAATGTATAAAATGGCGCAATATTGAACAATATTTCTTTCCATTCGATTGAACTCGTTCAATTTATTATACTTGTTCTTGTTTATTACTGTTGGTTTTAAGTTTTTCTCAGATATTGGTAGGTTATCACATAAGTAACGAGACATTAAAATTTGTGATGGTGTGTAACCGTGTGTAACAATCGTTTACAGGAGTACATATTTCGAAATGCTGAAAGAGCTAAGTAAACATCTTTTGTTGTCGACTGTTTTTTTTTAAATTAATTTTTTAATTGTTTGTATTATTCTTTCGGTTTGTCCGTTAACTTGACTTGAAACTTTAAAGTCACTTTGTCTCGTAAGAAATTTCCTTCGAACACATCATTATTTGATTTCAAAACTTGTGCTATACAAATGCTATAATTGTGCTAAACAAAAATTTAGGTACTCAACAAAAAAATAAAAAGTGAATTTGAAATTAACTTTAGCAAAAATTATAATAACTCAATTATTAATTTGAACTGCCTTTGTATGGCTTTTAGGTCTTTAGTATGCCAAATACCAACGTTATGACCTGTCTTATTTATGAGTTCGTAAGATAAATTTCCTACTTTCCTAACAATAGTACAAAGTATATAATTTGATCGTGAAAAATTTTTTGGCATCTAAGTTCTTCCACACTTTATCGCCTACTTGGAACGAAAGGGGACGTTTACGAAGATCGTACCGTTGTTTACTTTTTTGTTTAAGTTATTTTTTGTTTTGTTAAGCCTATATAAATTGGGAAATTCTTGATGGTCACGATCTAAACAAATACGTTCCTCAATTTGAATGACTTTGGTGTCATCAGGAGTGGGACCAAAAAATGTACCGTCTATTGAAACAAAACGTCCAAATGTCAGATAGGAAGGTGAGAACTTTGTAACTTCATGTTTAGCGGTTCTAATTGTTAAAAACAGTTTCACACTTATGATTTTGTTTCACATTGGAAGATATGGCAGTAACTAAAACGCGGTTAACCCTTTCTGTTGGATTCACCTATGGGTGATAACGGGCATTAAACCAAACCTTCTGAACTTTGTTTGAATTGCAGTGCGTTCCACTTAAGCCCATGGGCGACCGCGGCGTGGTCCTATGGTTTTTTGATTGGACTAAAAATCGAACGCGGTTGTTCGATTGGACTGACGATCGACCGTGGTCGTCGTGGGCTTTAAGTGGAACGCACCCTTGGTAAGCTGTTTAAATTCCTTTCATATAAACTGAACTCCATTATCGCATAAAATTATCTGTGGAACTCCAAAAATTAAAAAAACCTCATTCTCTAATCAATGCACTTTGTAAGCCCTAAACAGTCTTCGTGCATCCATACCTGACACAAATTGCATTTTCAGAACAAATAACGCAAAACCAACTTTCCTTACTAGAACTTGCATATTTCCAAGAGCTACATCCGAGCTTAGGCTCTGAAATATCCATTGTGTTAGGTCTGGCAATACTAGTTGTAGATGTGGACTTTTTTTATAAATATAATATATTTTAAAACAAAATATTTTGATGGGCTTTATTACCTTAACTATAGTAAATTAATTGTTAGGTTAGATTTTATTAGAAAAAAAAATTTGAAAATTGTAAATTTTGTGTTATTAGATCTAGGACTAATTGACCTACAACACAACTTACCGTCATAAAACTGATGAAAAACGCACGTTTATGTAGCAAGGGGGCCCTTGAAATTTACTAACTTTTGTAATTTTAATGGTAAAGTAAGCTATGCATGAACAAAAATACTCTCAATGGAAAATTACACAAACTTCTTCAACTTTACCGGCTTGTATTGCTAATATTTGGGTGGCAATGTGTAGATAGCGCAAGCATGATCATTGTGCTACGGATGTAGCGAAAACCAATAGTGGGCCTTATTACCCTAGGGGACCTTACATGTAATTCTGACTAAGTGCTGTCGCTTTGTTCCGGATCTTCCCTTAAAATTTCGTCTTCAAGTTCAGGCCCAGTATTAATAATAAGCGGTTCTGTTTGCTGTTCTTGGAACGGCGGGGTTTGTGAACTCTGGATAGGTGTGAACCGCTCGGGTTGCACTTCCGACCTGTTTGTTCACTACGGTCACGGTCATTTGAATTGCTAGTAATGTTACGTGACCTAGATCTGTAATATGATTAGACGGAGAAGTACGTGTCGTACTCTCTCGTATAAACCTATTGCCATGTTCATGCGTACTATGTGCCACTGAATTATGGCGTCGGTCTTCGCGCCTTTTTTAATTCCATTTCTAATTTTTTGATTCGTTTATATAATTTCCGTTTGGAAATTTCGTCACTAGGACTACGAGAACGGTCTTTATTTTTTCTTTTTCCCATTGCTGAAAGATTTTCTTACAAAAGATTGTTTATTTTACTTACTGTTTATTAACTAACCTGCACTTACGAGCACTGAAAGAACAATGAACAAGGTTATAAGAAGCTTAGAGAAAAAGCCGAAGTAAAATTATGATTATTAAAATGATTACGAAAGTGGTCGAATAATGTATATAATTAACAATTGATGGTAACATAAACGGTTGTTTTTCAATTTGCTAAACATCTTTTTCTAGTTGATCCAAATTTTTAATGTGTTCCGATTTTAGATTAATCTTGTAAAGTTTATTAAATTGTATTTGAGAAACGTTAGGTGTTGTAATAATCGAGAAGTTTGTTGATCGAAGGTTGATAATTTCATCATTATATTATATGTATAATTATGGTGTAGAGACGAAAACTGCCCTCTGAGTCTCAACCCCTCTAATGAGAGGGTTGACCAAAATAGAGACCAGATTCTGTCGCAATCCGGAGAGAATCTCCAGTTTGTTTAGTCACGATATTATAGACCAGTTCGCAATAATTGCGTAGGCAAGGCCGTGGATTCTGAAAAATAAGGGTAGTTTGGGGGAAACTTCAAAAAAACACAGGAATAATAAAATGCTTTTAATGACTAAAAAGTTTGAGAGTGTATTCACTATTCCAATAATTGCAAAGTATGGCTGTGCTAAATAACAGCATATAATTGAAAAATAAATATCGTATGCAATCAAAAGGTGTTTCTAAATAACCGTGATCAAGTCTCACACCTCAACGGTAACCTCTAATGGTTACATCACAATGAAAAATATAACCCACAATTCCCGTCAGTAAAGACGAATAAGAAAACTTACCTGCGTTAAACTAGCAAAGGTGTGAAAGGTGACAGTAGCTTCTTTCGAATCGCTTCCTAATGTGTGGCTCTATGTAACTAAAATAGAGGGATACACAAATCTCAGGGCTGTGTAATCGCAAAAGATGGAAGATGCCCCTTTTGCTAGCTCGTAGATGCAAGAGATAAAATGATGTGCCAATTATTCCCTTACCTGGATGATAAGTGGATAATACAGGGGGCGCCGTAAAGTTATGCTTTACAAAGCAAAGGCGATAAAAGATAGTAAAATGGACGCCACGTAGTTTATTAACCACCCTGTATATCACCGCAATAGTACCCACTAGAAAAACCACGAAAATATGGTGCACTAAAAGAAAAACAGTAAGGGAAATTGGGTAAATCACCTTTGGTATCAAAAGCGTGCTATCTCGTTTCACTTTTAGGTTTAATATTGAGTAAAATTTACAAACTTTGCGCAGTAATATTGAGAGATTGAAAATATTGAGTTTAGTAAAATTATATTCCAAATTACAAGTTGGAAAAGTTATGAAAATAACCTTTTAACAAATAGAAGATTAATTTGTTGGTCAGTGAAAATGGAGCAAGTTTTATTTTAATCGTGATCGGTTATTTTAGTAAATATGTATTAATTTTCCTATCAAAAATTCTCCAGAAGCACATATTACTAAGAAATTAGATAGGATTCTTTCACTTACGTACAGATAATAAGTAGCCATCTTTCCTTTTAGGTTAGCAAAATATATTAACCAACTCCAATAAAAATATTTTTAATATTCAATTCGATTATTTTATTAATATATAAGAAAACTAAGGTAAGTAATGTATAGTATTCGCATCTGTTGAACTGTATTCTAAGAATTCTTTTACAATCAGCGATTCGATGCAATTCTCGATAACTTTAACATCAGGTTTGAATTGAGAGGCGAGACCCTGCAAAACTTCGGAAGTCAACTCAACGCATTTCAAAGTTTTTCGCGATTTCATAATTTTAATAATTATTGCTTCTACGATAAACTTTCTCTGTTTATTAGTATCCTTATCGATACATTTCTCCTTCTTTTCGGCTTTTAGAGGAAAGTTTATGCTAAAGCGATGCTTCTTATTATTATACGTTTCATTTACGGAAATTATGGAGCTTGAAGTAAGATTTTCTGAATTCTTGCAAATCAAAAGCCTGGATTTCAACATAATTGGAATAATTTGCAAGATTAAATTCATGTCTATCTTAGTTTGTTCTTGTATTTGGCCCAACGTCCAAGAGGTGGAAGTATTGAACAATAGAAGAATACACATTTGGCTGGTACTGACTTCAATGGTATAACAGATTTTGTAGTTAGTGGTGATAATTTCGCCCTTTGAAAGGTTATACATCCACGACAATCGCTTTGCATTATTTTTTCTAATATAATATTCGGAAAATTCCTCGACACATCTTGACAGTTCCAACGGCAAAGTATAAATGGGTGTAGTTTCAAAAGACCATGCGGCAGATTCGAGCACCTTAACGGTAAAGTTAACCTTCAACTGTTCCCTTTTAGTTCCAGCAAATTCTTTACTAAGAGTTTTGGATAATTTCAGATCTCGAATCATTTTTTCAAGTTTTCCTGTGGATTGCGAACCGGTAATTGTTTTAATTCTAGTGATCATATTGGTTTCTAAGTTTTCATCGTAGGATGTATCAAGTAATCGTTTTTCAGTATATTTTGTATAGCAGTTTAGAAATACATCTTTGTCTTCAATCAACGAGAATATGAACATAACTTCATTTAAAACTTCATTTAAGGCTTTGTTTTCCGTTATTCTTGCAACTGGTTTTTTACATTTCCATTTCTTTACTACCATTGCGCTACTATAGACGAAAGGTTTATTTGGTATTTTAGGAACCATATTTAGTGGTTTATTATTAACTACCATTTTACAATTCCATTTTTTTCTCATCAACTGATCGCAAAATTTGGTCACTAGCTCAGGTGATTTTCGGACCGTATTTGATGCAAGCGTTACAAAATTCCAGTTTACAAATTTTCCGGTCGCTTTTTGTAATGCAGTGTTGAAGTTATTGTTGTCGGAAAATACATTTTTGATCATTTTTGCATACTTTTTGTAAACCACTAGGATTGCTTCCGTATACATTTTAGGATTCGTTTTGACAGCTTCTCCGCACCCTTCAATGGAAGCCAAACCTTTATCGATAACATGGTTTTCGAAAACTGTAGCAAATTTGTTTAAATCCTTCACGTACTCGTAGATAAATGAATACATCAGTGCAATATTCGTACTTTTATCTAAGGTCAACTCTCTTTTAAATTCCGAGCAAAAACGTTCCAAATGATTTTCAATAAGCGCGTTATGGATGGTTTTTAACATATTTTCTTTCGTTGACAAATTTAAATAACCGTATACACTCATACCCTCTTCCCTCCGAAATATATTTTTGACCTCGCTAAAATATTCCATAATAGTTTTAACTTTTAAAAGCGCCGTACTTTCTGTAATATAGAAAGTTTCAGTTTCCTTCAAAAGTAAATTTTCAAAATCATTTATGGTATTGCTTGGAGAACCATTTTTATCATCCAAAGAAATTTTTATTGCCGAGTGTCGTTCTAAGAGATCGATAATCAAATTGGATTCTATGCTTTTGCCGCAACGTTCAAGATTTATTAATTTAACAGCGGCCCTATCAATTCCAAAATAAAACGGAATAATTCCTTTCCACGTATCAATGGCTAACACTTTAATTTCATATCTATGTGGGTTTTTGATAGGAAATCGTTCTGACGTAGTTTTACTAAGGTAACCAAACGCGAAGCTCAAAGCTTTAATATTTCTTTCATACTTTTTCCATTCGGTATTGTAGAATCTCAACAAATCTTCGTCTTCTAAGTCGGCGCCTTTTACACACAAATTCGTGCAAAACAAAATCAAAAATTCTTGTAGCTTCAAATAAATCGACCACTCTTTGGCGTCTCCAGTGGATATTTTTTCCATTTTTACAGTCATGTCGTCATGAAATTGGCTGCAGTAACGCTGTACTTTGGTGTAAATGTACATCAATTCTTTCTTGCTATTATAATTATTCGTCTCAAACATTGCAGTTAAAGCCGGATCCAAGCTCGTCCACGCGTCTTCTAAAGTTATTAAATCCATAATTTTTGATAATACTTTTTATACTGTTCAATTAAAATGTTTTAAAACGAAAATAATTTATATTTGTTTATATAGTGTAAAAGTTCAGCATTATTGTACCAACCGAAGCAGTTAGAATTTTCTCCCTTTATTGGGGTCTAAAGTCGGAACTTTAAAGGTCAGTTGTATAAAAGAGGATAATCCTTGACCATGGATCAAGCTTCAATTTAAACCAATAGAAAACTTAAAATAAAATTTTAACTGTACTGATTGGTTTAAATTGGAGCTTAATTCATGGTCAAGGATTATCCTCCGTTATACAACTGGCCCTAAACGACGGTCAAGGATCGCCTGGGAAGGTATGTATAGACATTTGAATAATTACCGGGGAGGGGGGCAAAGGACAAAAAGGTTCCAGGCCCAATGCATTGAACCCTCTTAAAATGCATTATATTGAGACCCAATTTTGTTTTTTTTAAATCGTTGTAACTAAAATAGAGGGATACACAAATCTCAGGGCTGTGTAATCGCAAAAGATGGAAATACCCCTTTCGCTAGCTCGTAGATGCAAGAGATAAAATGATGTGTCAATTATTCCCTTACCTGGATGATAAGTGGATAATACAGGGGGCGCCGTAAAGTTATGCTTTACAAAGCAAAGGCGATAAAAGATAGTAAAATGGACGCCACGTAGTTTATTAACCACCCTGTATATCACCGCAGTAGTGCCCACTAGAAAAACCACGAAAATATGGTGCACTAAAAGAAAAACAGTAAGGGAAATTGGGTAAATCACCTTTGGTATCAAAAGCGTGCTATCTCGTTTCACTTTCAGGTTTAATATTGAGTAAAATTTACAAACTTTGCGCAGTAATATTGAGCGATTGAAAATATTGAGTTTAGTAAAATTATATTCCAAATTACAAGTTGGAAAAGTTATGAAAATAACCTTTTGAATAAAATCACCGCGTATAGCTATATTTGGCGTACAGTTTTTATACACGCTTCTGTGTAAAATCCACAGATATCGCAAACACAGTGATTGAATTAAAAACCTCAAAATAATTAAGCCCAAAATACCACGCGCAGTAATAAAAAATTGTACACAGACAAAATAAAAATTAGGTACGGCACAAACAGATATCTTATCTTGAAGATGTCTTCTGGTTGTCGATGTTAATGGAGGGAAAGATGTCAAACAGCAGGACAAATTATTGGCAGGTGTAAGACCAACTTGAGACGGGGTGGTTGATGTCTCCAAGATTACAATGCAATAGGTAATACGACAAAAGGTTGATTCTTCCAACTGGATCAGAGAATTCTCAAATTTGGAATGGACTCGTCCAACAAATGAATTGTCCATACGATACAAAAAACGTCCATAGAAAAAAACATCCATAAGAAAAAAAACGTCCATACAAAAAAAAAACCCTAAATGAAACAAAGTTAAAAACTGGAGTTCTGATAATGATTTAATTACCTCAAGGTGTTAGTCGAGGGTTCAATGATTTCCAGATAAATTTTGAAACGATTTCCATAAAAAGATGTTAAAAATTTTGAACTATAAAATCCTTCAATGAAGATAAGATTTCCTCAGCAAATACTTCACAAGAAGCAGGTAACCAAAGAAAATCTCAAACTCGCAGTGACTGAAATAATCCCAAATAATTGGATTGGAAAAAAAAACACTAGTCCAACAAAATCAGGTCACTTTAAAGTCCAAAAACAATGCGAAATGTAAAACGTAAATTACAATGTCGGATAATCGTTTACTAAATTTGTTACGGTTGTGCCCACCGTAACGAAAAAAATTAAATTTTATGTAGGCATAAAATTAAATATTATTTGAAACCTGATATTTTTTTGTGGTTTAAATATCGACTCTACTAATAAGTAACGTTGATATTTTATGGTCTTTACAAAGAATTGGTTGTTGTGCTATTTTTAATAAATGGCATAAGAACGAATGATTTGGGGGTGTTCGAAAAACAAAAAACCCGACACTTCTGGTTAGGGAGTCCATTAGGAAACATCAAGCAAATATAATTTAGTTTTGGAAGATAATTTTGGTTTATATTAAATTTATAAAGTTAATTCAAAATTTGGTTAAAAGTAGTCAAGATTATAAAAACTGGTAGTGTAAAATTAAATAAGGATGATTAATATGTGTAAAAAATAGTGCAAATGTGAATAAAACAATAAAAGACTTTTCGTTGATAAACAATATTAAAAAATAAATTTAAACTTTTAAAATTAAGTGTCAATATTAATAAACGATAATATAATAATTTTAGTGATAAACAACATTTAAATAGTGAATTGCAATTAAAAAACTGTTTAAGAGGGGCATTTTTTTCAGGGCCCTTTTAATTTAATCAACAGATGGCGCCTACTTAAATATTTTAATAAAATAAGAGAAATTTGCTATATTTAAAATATAGCAAATTCGTTGAGATAATACTATTCTATATACAATATTCTTGATCTTAAGCTATTTTGAGTTCGTATTGAGTATGTCAAAACACACTCACTTACAAAAAAAGATAATTAAACTTTAATTATGAATTGTGTTTTTATAAATAAATATTAAGAACTCAAAATAGCTTAAGATCTAGAATATTGTTTATAGAATGGTATTATCTCAACGAATTTGCTATATTTTAAATATAGCAAATTCCTCTTATTTTATAAAAATATTTAAGTAGGCGCCATCTGTTGATTAAATTAAAAGGGCCCTGAAAAAAATGCCCCTCTTAACCAAAATTTTAGTTTTAAGTGAAACGGACACTTTTATAGGGTAAGCGTTTATTGGTACCAATAATTTTAAAAGTAATTGATTTGTATGTTTATACAATCAATATTATTTTGTTTAATTTTAAGAATATGTTCATTTTTTTGTTTTTAGCTTTAGTATTTCGAATGTTTTTTGGTTTTTATTTAAATTTTAATTTTTATTATATTTCCTTTGTTAAATTAAATTTGCATTTTTATTTGTTTAAAAAACTATGCACCTACGACCTGTAAGATTCTCTACTGAGCTTAAGGTAAGTGAGGTTTTCGGATTTTGTTTTTTTTTTATGGCAACAAATTCTAACTTTTTTTCAAGATAAATCTTATCAAAACAAGTCAGGTGATAATTTTAAATTTAAAATACAATGCATGTAATGCTTTTTAGCGGATATTAACAAAATTTGCATACAGGAATCTTTAACTCGCTGATAATCAAAATTCAAAATTTAACGAATGTTTAACATGTTAAAATTGAACCGTAACATCTAATCTAAAAGATGACAGTTGGAGATCTTGTTTCCAATAAACAGGTTGCACCTGACGCTAATACGGTAAACACAAAGAACACTGCTTATAGATGTCGGACGCTGCTGGACCAGAGAGAGATGTAGATATCGGTTGATCGACTGAACCAACCAAACGATAAAAAAAATTCCAAAAAGATTTATCTTTCAACATAGAACGAAGCTTGTGATGTTTGTTTTGTTGTCAAACACAACACCAACATTGCTGACCAACATTTGCAACAAAAATCCTAAAAATGCAGGATCGGATCGAGAAATTTCGTAAAGTGAAATGAAAAGTAGAACCACGTAAACAAGTGCAAAAATTTGTTGCAATGTCGCTTTAAGATTTCAGAAAATTGGTTTTCAGTCGTAACACATTTAAAAATGATGTACCTATTTATAAATATTACTTTTTTTTTATTTCAAAAACAATTTAAATCGTAGGTATATAATAAATCATGGTACCTATAGTAATTCAGATGTACCTATAAGGCTGTTTTAAATTACGGTACATAAATGTAAGCGCCTTCACGTAATGTGCATGGTATAATGTACTTCTTCTGAATTAGGAAATCGATACATTTTTTAATGTCACGATGAGTAGCACAGAATTGAGTTGATAAATTTTTGCAAACTTTTTTAAGCAATTCTGAATGCTTCAGATCTTTTTCCTGCTTCATTATTCGGACTATGGCTGCTTGAATGCGGAAGTTCTTATTAGATTCAGCTTCTCTGCTGTAAGCTTCTACATCGCCTTACGATTCCGTTTCTAGAGAATGGATAAGATTGATGCAAAGTTTGTCGTTCTTGTACTCGTTAACTAGAGAAACTAACGAATCAGAACCTAAAACGTCCTCTTTGCAAGTCAACAATTTTGCCTTCAACAATCCTTGCACAACTCACCCAAGCACTTCTGACTTCAAAAGAGTAAGTTTAGCCAATTGCTTTACTGTCCAACTTTTCTTATCATTAAATTGTAGAAGAACGACCATTTGGTATGTGCTTACCCGAAGCGTCTTTGTGTTTTCGAAACAATTCATTTGAAGTTTACCATTTGACACAACGTACCACCAAGAAAGTTTACGACCAACAAATTTTTTGTTATAAAAAGATTCAAACGAGGTGATAACATTTTTTGAATTCCGACGGCAACGAAATTTTAAAATCGACAGACTGCTGCAGCGGCCATGCGCGAAAATCAAATTTTTTTAAAGGGAGGATGCGTCCATAAATTTGTCACACTGAGAGCGGTTGATCTAGCAAGAAATTCTTCCATTATCCTTTTTGTCTCATTGCTATCCGACAGCATGTTTTCTTATTTATCGGTGTACATTGCACCAGAGTGGGCGGTCAACTTTGCTATTACATCCATTTCGACTTCATAATCAAAGGAATTTTGTTGAACTACACGTTTGGCAAACATCTTACCGTAATTCAATTGAAAGAGTTCTTTATCTTCGACATGTTTAAAGATGGAATAGTAATTTCGTCGATTGCATTTTTGAATGAAGCATTAGTTTCGATTGTTTCAATAAAATGTCGCTGTATCTGATCAACAATGTTACAGGTTTAGCAGAAGAATTACCTATCACGGATACACCATTTGAATTCATAAAGGAATTACATGCTCTATCAAAAGCCGTAAAAAAACCTTGATGATTTCTAAATGCACTTGAAATTAATTTTTGATACTTTCTGTACATTTTTAAGATTGTTTCATTAAAAATTTTGGGATTAAGTGCAAACGTGCAGCTTTTTTTAAGAGCTAATAACCCTTCAGATTTTATATATTTTTTGAAAAGTTTTATAAGCTTTACTAATGCATCGGGCACCCCTTCAAGAACAGAAAACATTCTACCCAACTCGTGATTATTTTCTAACAACCAACGTGACAAAATTACTTTGAATTAAATTCAAATGCTTTACCATTAAAATATTTTTGCAGATGGTGGTCAATCCGAACGACGTGGACTTGTGCAAATACCTTTGTAACCTATTTTCTTCCTCTTGCAGAACGTTATCGATTTTCTTCAAATACTCCGTCGCAGTGGTATTTTTAAGGAGAATTTTTTCTTTCTTGGTATAGAATTTTTCCGTTTCTTGAAGAAATAACTTTTCAAACTTTTTTTGGTAGCACGTCAAATTTTGTCCTTCTTGATTTTGTAATCCCATCTCTACGTAAGAATGGATTGCATCAATAACCAAACGTTCATCAATCAATTCGCCGTTTCGGTCACATTCGATCAATTTGAAGATCTTTGAGCATAAACCTTTTTCTACTTTCTTGAATAAAGAGTGGCTTTTCCAAGCTTATAAGGCCAATTGGTAAGTTTTGCTTATGTGGCCTTGGTCGCATTCCCTTTTGATCCAATAACGATTCATATACCTGCATATTTTGTCTAAAATTCTACTGCTGCATTGATAATTTTGCCACTGGTCAACGTAAAATTTTAAATCGGTTGCATTGTTACATACCTACCATATTTTTGGATAAATTCATTACGTAGTTATTCAAAAACTGTTGGAGTCGTTCGTATAATTGCGTACCAACGGATTTAATTTGTTCATTAGTGGTGTTTTTCGCTCCAACATCAGATTTGTGAGTAGCAAAATAAGATCCATTATTTCTTGGATTTTTGATTGCACATAAATTGTACACGTGGGAATACAATTTTAAGTATTTCTTTCGGCACACATTTGCTTTCGACAGGAAATTAATTTCGGTTTTTAAATCGCCCCATACTTGACTCAATTCGATTTTTGTCGCTGATAGTTTGCTTACGTCGCGTCACACTGATTCATCTTTAAAGTCTTAATTGTTTGTTAGTTCTTAGATCTCTTTTACCTATATAATTTTTAGTAATAAAAGTTGCGTACCACCAGAAACTAAAATTTAAAAGATTATGCCGATACTGCCCAGAAGAAGACACCGTGGAGCATACGCTCTTTCAATGCCCCCGGTGGAACGACATCAGGCATAGAACGGATTTTCATCAATTGACACCTAACAACTTAGTCGAGGAAATGCTGAAATCAAAAGAAAGATGGGATTTTATCTCAAATGTCATAAGTGAGATTATGCTGACAAAAGAATCAGACGAAAGAAAAGAACAGGAGGAGGGTAGCAGTTAACCGTGAAGACTGCAGCCGTAACTGAAAATGTACTAAGGAAAAAAAAAGTCCCGAAAGGGCTGAAGATCGTGCGGATGTCAAACAGAAGAAATACCGGAAGGTGAACCCTGTTTGCATCACAGG
Source organism: Rhagonycha fulva (assembly GCA_905340355.1). NCBI lineage: Eukaryota > Metazoa > Arthropoda > Insecta > Coleoptera > Cantharidae > Rhagonycha > Rhagonycha fulva. The sequence goes on from HG996558.1 coordinate 13,794,046, forward strand.
GAGGGGGTTTTTAGTGGGTAAAACCCTACACTACCAGCAGCACGGGCTGATGGTGTCTTGTTTAAGATTTTCCCCCTTCCTACGTAAATCAAAAAAAAAAGAAGCCTGACATGGCTAGATTCAGCAACAGTCCACCTGTCAGGATCCGGAAGTTTATCCTACAGTTGGGAAGGCTTGAGAAGTGACAGGGTCGGCATGGCACTGAAATAAGCAGTACTACAATGAACCCGATTTAGTGAACTAAGTAAGTGATCAATAGCAAGACCGTACTGTTCAATAATAACAGATCAATGTTGGTTCAAAAAGCCAGGATGGGAACTTGGCCAACCAGGAAATTTGTTCTAGTATACTATCGTTGGACGTAAAGAACGCTTTCAACTCGGTAAGCTGGAAGATCCTTCTGGAAGAACTCGACAAAAGATACGTAAAGAAAGCTCTTAGAAATCTCCTAGACGACTACTTCAGGCAAAGATCCATAATTTTTAAAGACAAAAAATACAGAATCTCGTCGGGGGTTGCCCAAGGATTAGTGTTGGCCTTTCCACTATGGAACGTCAGCTACAATAAAGTTCTGTCGCTGCCGCTACCGGAAGGCGTGACCTTGATAGGATTTGCGGACGATTTGAACGCCGCATAATAGAAGGCAAGACAGAGAAAGAAATTGAAGACAAAGCCAAAAGAACGGTCGAAACAATAAAAAATGGATGGACTCCAAAGGTCTCACACTAGTGCCTGAAAAGACCGAGGCGGTTCTAGTGAGTGGGAGAAGGAGACACAAAAAGATAAAAATTAAAATAAAAGATCAAGAAATTAGCACAAGCAAACAAATCAAAGTACTGGGAGTGACTCTGGACCACAATCTCTCATTTGGCCTGCATATCACTAAAGCTGCTAACAAAGCTGAGAAAGCAACAGCAGCCAGAGCCAGACTCTTTCCAAACATAGGTGGACCATCAGAGAAAAAAAAGGAGAGTGTTGGCCAGTGTTTCCGAATCCATCATGCTTTACGCTCTACGGCGCTCCGGTATGGGCAGATGGGTTAAAGATCAAACCAGTACTTGGAAACCATGATTAAGGTCCAGAGAAAAATGGAACTGAGAATAACCAGAGGATACAGGACTACTTCAACAAAGGCGATAATGGTTCTGATCTCCCTGTTACCAATAGACCCGATGGCCCAAGAAAGAAAAAAAATCTTTAAACAACCAGAACAAAATAGAAGAAAACTCAAGGAGAAATCATTAGAGATATGGCAGACCAGATGGAATGTAAGCGGTAAGGGACTCTCATCCCAGATCTAACTCCAATAAAAATATTTTTAATATTCAATTCGATTATTTTATTAATATATAAGAAAACTAAGGTAAGTAATGTATAGTATTCGCATCTGTTGAACTGTATTCTAAGAATTCTTTTACAATCAGCGATTCGATGCAATTCTCAATAACTTTAACATCAGGTTTGAATTGAGAGGCGAGGCCCTGCAAAACTTCGGAAGTCAACTCAACGCATTTCAAAGTTTTTCGCGATTTCATAATTTTAATAATTATCGCTTCTATGATAAACTTTCTCTGTTTATTAGTATCCTTATCGATACATTTCTCCTTCTTTTCGGCTTTTAGAGGAAAGTTTATGCTAAAGCGATGCTTCTTATTATTATATGTTTCATTTACGGAAATTATGGAGCTTGAAGTAAGATTTTCTGAATTCTTGCAAATCAAAAGCCTGGATTTCAACATAATTGGAATAATTTGCAAGATTAAATTCATGTCTATCTTAGTTTGTTCTTGTATTTGGCCCAACGTCCAAGAGGTGGAAGTATTGAACAATAGAAGAATACACATTTGGCTGGTACTGACTTCAATGGTATAACAGATTTTGTAGTTAGTGGTGATAATTTCGCCTTTTGAAAGGTTATACATCCACGACAATCGCTTTGCATTATTTTTTCTAATATAATATCCGGAAAATTCCTCGACACATCTTGACAGTTCCAACGGCAAAGTATAAATGGGTGTAGTTTCAAAAGACCATGCGGCAGATTCGAGCACCTTAACGGTAAAGTTAACCTTCAACTGTTCCCTTTTAGTTCCAGCAAATTCTTTACTAAGAGTTTTGGATAATTTCAGATCTCGAATCATTTTTTCAAGTTTTCCTGTGGATTGCGAACCGGTGATTGTTTTAATTCTAGTGATCATGTTGGTTTCTAAGTTTTCATCGTAGGATGTATCAAGTAATCGTTTTTCAGTATATTTTGTATAGCAGTTTAGAAATACATCTTTGTCTTCAATCAACGAGAATATGAACATAACTTCATTTAAAACTTCATTTAAGGCTTTGTTTTCCGTTATTCTTGCAACTGGTTTTTTACATTTCCATTTCTTTACTACCATTGCGCTACTATAGACGAAAGGTTTATTTGGTATTTTAGGAACCATATTTAGTGGTTCATTATTAACTACCATTTTACAATTCCATTTTTTTCTCATCAACTGATCGCAAAATTTGGTCACTAGCTCAGGTGATTTTCGGACCGTATTTGATGCAAGCGTTACAAAATTCCAGTTTACAAATTTTCCGGTCGCTTTTTGTAATGCAGTGTTGAAGTTATTGTTGTCGGAAAATACATTTTTGATCATTTTTGCATACTTTTTGTAAACCACTAGGATTGCTTCCGTATACATTTTAGGATTCGTTTTGACAGCTTCTCCGCACCCTTCAATGGAAGCCAAACCTTTATCGATAACATGGTTTTCGAAAACTGTAGCAAATTTGTTTAAATCCTTCACGTACTCGTAGATAAATGAATATATCAGTGCAATATTCGTACTTTTATCTAAGGTCAACTCTTTTTTAAATTCCGAGCAAAAACGTTCCAAATGATTTTCAATAAGCGCGTTATGGATGGTTTTTAACATATTTTCTTTCGTTGACAAATTTAAATAACCGTATACACTCATACCCTCTTCCCTCCGAAATATATTTTTGACCTCGCTAAAATATTCCATAATAGTTTTAACTTTTAAAAGCGCCGTACTTTCTGTAATATAGAAAGTTTCAGTTTCCTTTAAAAGTAAATTTTCAAAATCATTTATCGTATTGCTTGGAGAACCATTTTTATCATCCAAAGAAATTTTTATTGCCGAGTGTCGTTCTAAGAGATCGATAATCAAATTGGATTCTATGCTTTTGCCGCAACGTTCAAGATTTATTAATTTAACAGCGGCCCTATCAATTCCAAAATAAAACGGAATAATTCCTTTCCACGTATCAATGGCTAACAATTTAATTTCATATCTATGTGGGTTTTTGATACGAAATCGTTCTGACGTAGTTTTACTAAGGTAACCAAACGCGAAGCTCAAAGCTTTAATATTTCTTTCATACTTTTTCCATTCGGTATTGTAGAATCTCAACAAATCTTCGTCTTCTAAGTCGGCGCCTTTTACACACAAATTCGTGCAAAACAAAATCAAAAATTCTTGTAGCTTCAAATAAATCGACCACTCTTTGGCGTCTCCAGTGGATATTTTTTCCATTTTTACAGTCATGTCGTCATGAAATTGGCTGCAGTAACGCTGTACTTTGGTGTAAATGTACATCAATTCTTTCTTGCTATTATAATTATTCGTCTCAAACATTGCAGTTAAAGCCGGATCCAAGCTGGTCCACGCGTCTTCTAAAGTTATTAAATCCATAATTTTTGATAATACTTTTTATACTGTTCAATTAAAATGTTTTAAAACGAAAATAATTTATATTTGTTTATATAGTGTAAACGTTTAGCATTATTGTACCAACCGAAGCAGTTAGAATTTCCTCCCTTTATTGGGGTCTAAAGTCGGAACTTTAAGGGTCAGTTGTATAAAAGAGGATAATCCTTGACCATGGATCAAGCTTCAATTTAAAGCAATAGAAAACTTAAAATAAAATTTTAACTGTACTGATTGGTTTAAATTGGAGCTTAATCCATGGTCAAGGATTATCCTCCGTTATACAACTGGCCCTAAACGACGGTCAAGGATTGCCTGGGAAGGTATGTATAGACATTTGAATAAATACCGGGGAGGGGGGCAAAGGACAAAAAGGTTCCAGGCCCAATGCATTGAACCCTCTTAAAATGCATTATATTGAGACCCAATTTTGTTTTTTTTAAATCGTTGTAACTAAAATAGAGGGATACACAAATCTCAGGGCTGTGTAATCGCAAAAGATGGAAGATGCCCCTTTTGCTAGCTCGTAGATGCAAGAGATAAAATGATGTGCCAATTATTCCCTTACCTGGATGATAAGTGGATAATACAGGGGGCGCCGTAAAGTTATGCTTTACAAAGCAAAGGCGATAAAAGATAGAAAAATGGACGCCTCGTAGTTTATTAACCACCCTGTATATCACCGCAATAGTACCCACTAGAAAAACCACGAAAATATGGTGCACTAAAAGAAAAACAGTAAGGGAAATTGGGTAAATCACCTTTGGTATCAAAAGCGTGCTATCTCGTTCCACTTTCAAGTTTAATATTGAGTAAAATTTACAAACTTTGCGCAGTAATATTGAGAGATTGAAAATATTGAATTTAGTAAAATTATATTCCAAATTACAAGTTGAAAAAGTTATGAAAATAACCTTTTGAATAAAATCACCGCGTATAGCTATATTTGGCGTACAGTTTTTATACACGCTTCTGTGTAAAACCCACAGATATCGAAAACAAAATAAAAATTAGGTACGGCACAAACAGATATCTTATCTTGAAGATGTCTTCTGGTTGTCGATGTTAATGGAGATGTCAAACAGCAGGACAAATTATTGGTAGGTGTAAGACCAACTTGAGACGGGGTGGTTGATGTCTCCAAGAGTACAATGCAATAGGTAATACGACAAAAGGTTGATTCTTCCAACTGAAGTAAATAGTTCTCAAATTTGGAATGGACTCGTCCAACAAATAAATTGTCCATACGATACCAATAAACGTTCATAAAATAAGCGTCCATAAAAAAAACGTCCATAAGAAAAAAAACGTCCGTAAAGAAAAAAAAACCCTAAACGAAAATAAAGTTAAAAACTGGAGTTCTGATAATGATTTAATTACCTCAAGGTGTTAGTTAGTCGAGGGTCCAATGATTTCCAGATAAAATTAGTTACGATTTCCATAAAACAGATCTTAAAAATTTCGAACTACCAAATCCTTCCCATGAAGATAAGATTCCCTCAGCAAATACTTCACAAGAAGCCGGTAACCAAGGGAAATCTCAAACTCGAGATGACTGAAATAATCCCAAATAATTGGGTTGGAAAAAACACTAGTCCAACAAAATCAGGTCACTCGAAAGTCCAAAAACAATGCGAAAAGTAAAACGTAAATTACAAAGTCGGATAATCGTTTACTAAATTTTAACTTTTTATAAAGATAAACCTTATCAACCAAGTCAGGTGATATTTTTAAATTTGCAATACAATGCATGTAATGCCATTTAGTGGAAATAAACTAAATTTGCGTAAAGGAATCTTTAACTTATTGATAACCAAAATTTGAAATGCAATAAGTGTTACCATGTTAAAATTGGACCGTAACATCGTACACTTCTCAATTGAGCAGCCCATCAAAGAGTTCTAGCTCCCGTGCTCAAAATTTAAAGCTACGCCACTGTATGCATTTTACCATTGTAAACCATTGTAAAAGAAAGTTTAGAAAAACAAAATTAAAATATGAAAATGATCTGCAAATGAAAGCTGTGGGTACCAAATTTTAGATCTTCAAGACGTTGGGAAGTTGGTTAAAAATGCCCTCAAAGAGGTCCAGCCACACGGAAGACGGACAACGCTCACAACAAGTTAAATAAAAGCTTTTAATAATAATAGAAATGTCCGACTTGATTACAGACAAAAACGAGAACAGTTCAGATTGCGTTAATATGTAATTAAATTTTTAAAATAAAGTTAAATGTGTGTCCTACATTTTGTATATCTCAGAATTTAGATTTTTTTCTCAAAACAAAAAAATTATCAAAATAAATAATTGAAAAATAACAATTTGGAATAAAATTATTGTTTGAGAGAATTTGACGCATCCTATACATGAAAACAATCGCGCACTCAATCGCGGATTGGATGCAATTTCCCCCCAAATTTAACAAACAGCAGTCTACTTTTACTATATTTATGTAGTGACGTTCGTTATTGTAGTGACTAATTTTAATATTTAAATCGGACAAAAAAAAACGTGACCAAAAACCATTTTAAGAATAATTTGTGTACACCAAGACAAACCAGAAATTCTGAACCAGATATAGCGATATGTTGAAGAGATCGTGAAAGCAACGGAAAAATAATTCGACTACAAATAGAAGATTCGTCAAGTAAGTTACATTTTATTGAAACGTCAAAATTTGTTACATTATTTACCACGTGAGCGTGCACTACTGACACTTTCGTTATCAAAGTCGTATTCTCTAACTCGTCCCTAAAATAAAGATCTTTTATGTAAAGGCAGGCTACCTGAAAGGATCCGTTTAAAAGCGCATTCTGTAACTCATCCTTTAGATAATTTCTTGTACCTTAGTAGTTGTCGTTACGTAAAGGCAAGGCTGATGTTTTTAATCGTAATAGTACAATGCGAGTATAAGAGTAATGTGTTCTCATTGGTTGATTTTAATTTTCAAAACAACATAACCTATAATATTTTTAGTTGACGTCTTAAAATTGCGCTTTTGTTTTGTGTTTTTGAATAATTTATAATTGTAAAACCAAATTTAAAATTGTAAAAAATGTACAAAACCAATTATTATTGATTAGTTTTATTTTTTTAAGTAAAGTAAAAATAATTTTTTATACAAAGTGAAGAAAAGTGTAAAATTTTCATCTATCTATTTCGGATTGCTTAATACATTGCAAGGTAAGTAACAAATACATGCTAAACACATCACAATGCACCACGCTACAGCTGGAAACCGTTTTATCCGTTCCCAAACTACCAGCCTTGCGATTGGCGTCTGGTTAGTAAGCTTTTTACTTTTTTTACCTACGACGAGGAGCCGGCCCGTCGGTAGAACCCCCAACCTGGAGGACCAGCAAGACGGCCGGTATACAGTTGTAACTTCACCCGGATTCGAACCGGGTATTAAGCGTTCGGCTTGACCATTGCTCTCCGACCGTCTCTATTATCAGCAGCTGGACCGAAAGGTTCCTTCATTAGCTGGGGGCAGAAAAATATGCCAGCACCGTAAGTGCTTGGTGTGTCATTTATAAGACTGGTGGGCATGATTTCGCTTACTAATGCACGCTGATTAGCGTTTACAAGTTGCGGAACTTTGAATATGGTTTGGGATTGTGACCCGATCTCTGACATTGTTGGAAAAACGAGATGTGTTATCTTAAACGTTTTTGTATTTGCAATGACGTTTGAAATCGCCTGTAAAAACTCTAGATTGACTCCTGAGTTAGTAGGAAATGACTGGAACTCCTGGTCGGTGATACCCAGCTCAAAAGCTAAGTTTTTCGAAAACCAAGAAGGTTCTGTGTAGGCTGGAGATCGCCTAGCGTCACTTGGGATTGATAGATGCCAGGTGGGGCATTACCAATTGTATTCCATACGGCCTCTGATATAACGCCAAGGCATGGCAATTCTTCGTAGAGGTTGTGTAGTGTATCATCTACTCCGTCGGCTGCTTGTGCTAAAGTACCATAGTATCCTCCTTGTCCTCTTATTACTTCAATGGGTAATGCTGGGAAAGTTGGATATAGATGAGCGCCCGGCTTGGTTACAATATTGCCTAGCTGGCACAATTGTAGTCTAATTGGTTCGGGTACTGCATATGTCATCGGTTGGATGGCCATGAGTAATTCTTGCTCGGTGATGGTAAGTGGTTGGGAATTCTTTTGTTTTAATGACACTATTCTAAACCATAACATGGCTGTCGAATAATAATCAATGAATTCTGGTAAAATGACTTTTGTTAACGAACTGTCGTCCGTAATCATTTCACTGTAAGTTTGCCTCGATATTTCAATCATCGCCGGCGCACTAACTGAGAACGTTTGCCTTGGAGCGTTTTCGCGCACGCTCAAGTGTCGTCCAAAGATAGCGTCGTCCGCTGGTGAAGCGGTTGCCAGTTTGACTTTTGATGTATCGTGAAGCCTGGTTGGCTTCGGGAGTGCCGGTGGCATCTCTGGCTGGGGGCGGGGATTAGTGCCTCTGGTTCTAGGACCTCCTCGGCCACGTCCTCCTCTACCTCGTGGGGATAGCACCGCGTTTGGGTCGCGCTGATTTTCAGGTCTACCTAAGTAGACTGGTGCAGGCCTGGCTTGTACGTTAGCTGGTTGCTGTGGTTCTACGTTAGTCATTGTGTTGTGTTGTTTTGTTTTTAAAATATATAAAATAATTTAAATTTGGTTTGTGTTTGGTTGGTGGTGCAGACTCTGCTCACTCAATATAAAATTGGTGGGTGGCTCAAAAAAAAATTTTCAAAAAAGTGAAAATTTTCTGCATTTTCTCAATATTATTTAAATTAATAACAATTTAATTACAACAACCAATTTAATTTAAAAAAAAAACAATAAAAAAATTTTAATTTAGGAGCGTCGCCGTCGCGTCGTAAAGGCAAGATTTTTGGTATTAATAAAATAAAAATAGGAGCTAAAATTAAAAAAAAGGTAAAAACTTAATTCATCAAGAATATTATTATTCAATTGAATATTCATTTTGAAGATAAATTCACTTTTGAAGTTCACATTTACTAACAAAAACAACACTTCAATTTCGTTAAAGGCGTCTACTGACCATCCTTTACGTAAAGGATCAACTTGGTGTATTCTGACGCTAATAACGGATCCCTTAGATTTACAGAATACGCAAATCCTTTACCTAAAGACATCCCTTACCGCGCCGTTTCGTAAAGATCGATCTTAAAGGACGGCCTCTTACTAAAGGATCCTTTATAATTACAGAATAAGTTTAGCCTTTACGTAAAGGCATCCTTTCCGTAAAGATCCTTTAAGAGTTAGAGAGTACGACCCTAAGATGTATTATCTGTTTTAACTCAAAAATCATAAAAAAAATAATTATAAATAGCGGAATAAGACGTATAATTAAATTAAAATAAATAAGTGGAAAATTTAATTTTTAAAAATTACTTCATCGTCCAGATGTAAGCTTATCTTAATGTAAATATTCCCCAAGTAATACCAATGAATATCGCAAGCACCGATACTGTCAGGGTTCTTAGAGTGGAAATTGGTAAGAGAAGAAGAAAAATATAAGACAGAAATGGAGGGTGTTGTAGGATAAGACTGGTAGGGGTCGATGAATCCACGAAAACATAGTAAATTTATTATGGAACTGAAGAAGTTTTTGACCAAATATGCAGACATTGTTAGGTGATGTTCATTGAAAGACGACCCATCAGTGAGAACTCATGTTTATTTAGTTATTGTGGTATAAGTTACTTCAGTTGGTTATGCAATACACATGTAGTTATGTATCCGACATCCCCCTTATTAACAATATTTTCAAAATATTTTTATGCTAGACATTTAAATAACAATATTAATAATATTAACAATAGTTTTACAAAATGAATTTGAATTTATAACTAATGAACATAATACCGACGCTTTGTGCGTTATTATCTATTTAATTTTTATGTGAAACTTCCACTACATAGGTATTCACTTTCCATTTCGTTATTGTCATTCACATACTATTATTTTCATTTACACTCTCTTATGTATTTTCAATATCGATATTTTTGTCGTTTACCATATTATTATTGTCATTTAAGAATTCTGACTCGATTGCACTGCTATTTTAATTTGAAGATTATTAGTAGTTAATATTTTTAGGTATATATATGCACATTCATACTACAAATATAATTTTTCAGGGTGTGATTTTTCGGTGAGTGATTCTTCAGTGAATGGATTGGTATTTCTAAATTTTATGTAAAATTTATTTTTGATTATATCGCTACCCTCCCTCTTGATTTTGAAGGTCTATCTTTTATTTTTTCTTTAATTATGCTCTTTTTTAATCTTCCAAATACTTTTAGGTCTTTCTTGGTATACCATTAGTGATTGCAATACCGGTATACCGAAAACCGGTATTTTTGGGCTATTTTGCTATACCGAAATACCGGTATTACGTATTCAAAAATACCGGTATTTCGGTATTTTTAAAAATTTTTTAATTTAAAATAATTTTGATGTTGGTAATTGATTTATATTAAATAAGTAGTAGTTACTAGTTACTTTTAATGTAATAAGTAAACATTATTTCCAAATTATTAAAAAATTAAGCTGTAACGGCTCTAAGGTTTTCGGATAATCGGATCAAAATTTAACTAAAGTTATCATGGACAATACAAATATACGTAAAAGCTGAATGTAACAAAGAAATTTTGCTTTTATTAGATTCAAAAACTTGTTGGAATAGATTATTCTATATGATGAAGCGATTTTTAAAATTAAAAGATCCCATTCAAAAAGTTTTAATTGGTCTTACTACTGCCATTAGCTTTCCCGAAAGCGAATTTAAAGTAATATCAATTACCATTTCGGTTCTTTTACCAATTGAGCTTGCTGTAGAAGCACTAGTCGTCAAGATGCAAATTTATTAACTGCAAATGCAACTATTGAATTCATGTTGGACACTCTTCAGAAACAAAATTTGCCACCCTCTGAAGAATTGTTTACTGCATTGAAATTGTGCACCAAGGAAAGGGAAATAGATTTAGAATTACTTTTAAGATACCTCCATAATTCAAAAGAGTATAGTAAGAAAATTATAAGGGTGACTTGTATAGATCTAGTTTAAAATTTTAAACTGCAGATTAACCAATCACAATAGTCAAAATCCGAGTTTAAACCATAGTTACCGGTTAAACTTGGACTATACAAGTCACCCTAAGAGAGAATTCACGACTAACCAAAGCTTATATGGCAAAATTCATTTTCTCCATGGTCGAAAAACTTGATGGTGAGATTGATTTGCTTGTATCTGAGGACCTACATGTTGCAAGTGGTAACGTATACGAAAATGAAGAAAATGGAAAAGAAGATGTCAATGATGAACAATCAATGGAATAAAAATTGCAGTCTGCAATAAATAAAAAAACGGCAGTTCACAAAGAAATTGTGACACAACGAGATATGAAAATGCTCATTAAAAGAGAGATAAGACTATATGAAAACAAAGGACTTAGAGGGAAGTACTTGAAAATAGTGTATGGTTATCTTCTAAAAATTCCACCCACCAGTGTAGAATCGGAAAGAGCGTTTTCTGCAGCAGAAAATTTTTGTACTAAGGTGCGATCGCGACTATAAATAACGAAACAATTGATGCTTTATGTTTTTTTGCGATCGCATTTTAAAAATTTAAAATAATAAAGTGTTAATTTTGTGTTAATAATATAATATAAAAATATAAAAGTGTTAATATCAACTTTTTGCCATGGTTGCTTTAATACAATACCGGTATTACATGCAAATAAATACCGAATACCGGTATTTCAATTTTGGTTCGGTATTGCAATCACTATATACCATACGGGTGTTCATATTAGAAAGGTCGTTCAACAACACCTCTGTTATCATAATATTTCTTTTCGTTCGATTGAACTCGTTCAATTTTTTTATTATACTTGTTCTTATTTATTAATGTTGGTTTTAAGTTTTTCTCAGATATTGGTAGGTTATCACATAAGTAACGAGACATTAAAGGTTGTGATGGTGTGTAACTATCGTTTACAGGAGTATTTCGAAATGCTGAAAGAGCTAAGTAAACATCCTCTTTGTTTTTTTCTTCTTCTTCTTCTTCTTCTTCAACTGAATGAATTCAGCCTAAGCCTAAGGCTTGTTATTTCCAGCCACTGCTTCGTTTCCTCGGCAGTGCTAGATCTATGAGCATATAAATTGTTTAACGTCCGATAGGTAGTTTGCTAGACTTGCCTACAGACGAGCCTGTAACCCTGGTTTTTATGTTAATGATGGCAATTCATTAACCCAGGAGGACCACCGGCTTAACGTGCCTTCCGAAGCACGGAGACGTCATAAGAAAGTTGCCCTTCTCCGGATTTGAACTGTTTTTTTCTGTTTTTTCAAATTAATTTTTTAATTGTTTGTATTATTCTTTAGATTTGTCCGTTAGCTTGTTGATGATAGGGAGATGATTGATTAATTTGGAAATTCCAATCTTTTGCGAAGGTTTTATATTGACTAATTAATTGTTTACCATTATCCGATATTGCAATTTTGGAATTTCCGTGTTTGGCTAATTTTAATTTATTTTTTATTATATCTGTTGATGTTAAATCTCTATGTAAACTTACAATTTCTGGCTATTTTGAGTAATATTCAACTACTATCACGAAAGTTTCACCTCTTAATTCGTACAGCTCAATATCAACTTTTTGCCATGGTTGCTTCAGAATTTGATGATTTATAAGTGGTTCTTTTTGATTGAAATTTGTATGAGTACAGAAATCTGTACAAGTGTCACACGGCCTTAAATAAATAATTATTGTAATATTTAAACGACTAGCAAATTCATCATAACGTACTTTTCCTTAAACTTAGGCGAAGCAGATCCTGCCAACCCAAAATCAGCTAATTTAGCTTTGCCATCCTTGGTGATTAAAATATTGACTGGTTTTAAATCTCTGTGAATACTGTTGGAGTGAATAAAATAAATTCTCTCTAATAGTTGGTGCAGCATTATTTTTTTTCAGCCAAATCAAAATTAACAACGGATTTAAAAGGAGTTTAGATAAGTCGTAGTCACAATACTCGAATAATTTATTAAATTAACTCTTGAGAATTTTGAAGTACCAATTCTACCATCTGCCATATTCTCCATACATATTTTCAATAAACGAACTATATTACCATGTTTTAGTGCTTTTAATATAGAAATGTCTCGTAAAGCTGTAATTTGAAACTAAAATTTAAAATAAAAGATACCATAATGAATCTTGGCTGGGACATCTTGCAGATCCCGGCGTATTGAAAAATGGAGCAGCTTAAAATTGTTTTAAACGATCGGCCCGAGATACAAAACGCTCTACATGGACAATCTTCTTTTCTAATTGCGTTCCATGAAATTCTTTGATAGCTCTATTTTCAGCTTCTTCGTTTTCAAATTGAACGAATCCAAAGCCTTTGCTCTTATTATCTTGATCAAGAGCGACCTTATGACTTAGAACGTTACCAAATCTTGCAAATATCTGGTCCAACTTTCTGTAGTCGATGGTAGGATCCAAATTTTTTATAAATAAATTACTTTTTTCATCCGTTCGCAAATTTGGATTGCGTTGGGATCACATTACGCGCATCGGAATAACTCGGAGCAATCCATAGTTCATCATCTCCAAAGCTTTCTGAGCCTCAGTTGAACACAAAAAATTTACATACCCATAACCAAGAGATTTTTTGTTATAATCTCTGCATATATAAATCGAAGCACTTCTAATGTCTTCAATGGAATAAAACTTAGCTGATAGTTCTCTTTCCTTCACGTCTTTATGCAAACCACCAACATAAAGAGATAAACGTAAATTTTCTTCATTACTTGCCTGTTCTATATTGAGATTTTTTGATACACTTTCCATAATAACTACTCAAATACTTCGTAAATCTACTCTGTAGATAATAATTATAAATGGGCGATTGCCCGTATTTAGTGAATAAAGAAATAAATAAAGAAAAACTAAACTTTCTGTTCTGGTTGCTGACTTACTTCAATTCTGTTTTTTTTGTACATTGATTAAGCCATATAATTTCTACTTCAGTGTTGGGAGTTTTATGTTGGTGTTACGGCAGATTGATGTATAAATTTTTTTAAATAAAAAGCGGGCACTGGGCACTTCTCGACTTCTCACTTTTTGCATTACTTTAGCCGAAGTAATATTTCCAAATGGAACAAATAGTTCATATAAATCATAGTCGCCTGTGTTGTCATCGAAATGCTTCACATATAAATTGCAACCTTTATGTCGACGATCACTTTTTTCCACAAATGCGCGATACTTCTGGTTTAGTTCATTTTTTCTCTGACTTTTAGTAAGAGCACGACCAACATACAAAGGCATACCTTCGGTTAATTCAATACAGTTCAATTCGGTTACTACTTTTTTGGCCGAACTGGAATCTTCGAAAGCGATAAAACCAAATTTGCGTGAGTTTTGGTTTTCATCTCTCATGATAGTCGAACTTGTTATTTTACTCATGCTTTGAAATTTTTCGGTCAATACTTCTTCGGTTATATCTTCACTAAAATTTTTCACATAAATATTGAAAAATGGAGCAGCTTAAAATTGTTTTAAACGATCGGCCTGAGATACAAAACGCTCTACATGCATCTTCGCATCTTCTTTTCTAATTGCGTTCTATGAACTTCTTTGATAGCTCTATTTTCAGCTTTTTCCTTTTCAAATTGAACGAATCCAAAGCCTTTGCTCATATTATCTTGTTCAAGAGCGACCTTATGACTTAGAACGTTACCAAATCCTGCAAGTATCTGGTCCAACTTTCTGCAGTCGATGGTAGGATCCAAATTTTTTATAAATAAATTACTTTTTTCATCCGTTCGCAAATTTGGATTCCGTTGGGACCACATTACGCGCATCGGAATACCTCGGAGCAATACATAGTTCATCATCTCCAAAGCTTTCTGAGCCTCAGTTGAACACAAAACTTTACATACCCCCAAGAGATTTTATGTTAAAATCTCTGCATATATAAATCGAAGCAATTCTAATGTCTTCAATGGAATAAAACTTAGCTGATAGTTCTCTTTCGTTCACGTCTTTATGCAAACCACCAACATAAAGAGATAAATGTAAATTTTCTTCATTACTTGCCTGTTCCATATTGAGATTTTTTGATACACTTTCCATAATAACTACTCAAATACTTCGTAAATCTACTCTGTAGATAATAGTTGTAAATGGGCGATTGCTCGTATTTAGTGAATAAAGAAATAAATAAAAAATAAACCTTTTGTTCTGGTTGCTGACTTACTTCAATTCTGTTTTTCTTTGTACATTGATTAAGCCATATAATTTTTACTTCAGTGTTGGCAGTTTTATGTTGGTATTACGGCAGATTGATGTTTAAATTTTTTTAAATAAAAAGCGGGCACTGGGCACTTCTCGGCTTCTCACTAGTCGAAAGGCGACCACGATCGCCTTTTTTCATTACTTTAGCCGAAGTAATATTTCCAAATTGAGCAAATAGTTTATGTAAATCAGAGTCGCCTGTGTTGTCATCGAAATGCTTCACATATAAATTGCAACCTTTATGTCGACGATCACTTTTTTCCACAAATGCGCGATACTTCTGGTTTAGTTCATTTTTTCTCTGACTTTTAGTAAGAGCACGACCGACATACAAAGGCATACCTTCGGTTAATTCAATACCGTTCAATTCGGTTACTGTTTTTTTTTGCAGAAATCGAATCTTCGAAAGCGATAAAACCAAATTTGCGTGAGTTTTCGTTTTTATCTCTCATGATAGTCGAACTTGTTATTTTACCCATGCTTTGAAATTTTTCTGTCAATACTTCTTCGGTTATATCTTCACTAAAATTTTTCACATAAATATTAAAAAATGGAGCAGCTTAAAATTGTTTTAAACGAAACAATTACTCCTTTCAGAAAAGGTTATATATATTTCTATATGGAGTGGTAAAGTAATTTTAAGTTGGTAGGACCGACGACAACAACCAATCAGAGTGCGCTGTGTGTTTAAAAAAAAAATTACACGCTGGAGCAGTAGCAGCCTGTCATTTTTTTAAAACACACAACGCGCTCTAATTGGTCGTCGTTAATCATGCCAACTTAAAATCACTTTCCCGGGGATCGAGTAGCACACCAATCAAGTTTTCAACCTCGATGGGACGCCCGTCCGTGGTTGAGCCAGCTATATTAATTAAATGATCCAATTGTTTACCAATTTAAAATCACCTTCTCTGGGAACGAGTTGCATACCAAGTAAGTTTCAACTAAGGCACTTATATATCAATTTTATCTTGGTTAATCCGAAGATTATCCATCCAAAAAATTTAATATTCGACTTTTACATTTTCAATAAATGTATTTCACAATTGCTGCCATACACATATGAAGTATTTCACAATAATAAACGGGCAGCACATGCTACTCCTCTACCTCCTCCTTCAGCGTGTCATTTTTTTAAATGAAGATTATTAAAAGAGAAATCCATGGGTTGAGCTTATGCAGGGGCGTTTCCAGCCAACTGCCTTAGGGGGGGGGGGTAATTTACCTATAGCAATGTAAATTTTAACATAGATTGATTTTTACTTGTTGTAAAATGGAAAGCAAATAGTAATTCTTGGGAGGGGGGAGGGGTAATTACCCAATTACTCCCCCCTGAATACGCCAGTGAGCTTATGTTAGTGTTTGAAAACGATTTTTTTAAATTAATACCGCTAAAATAGAGATCCACCGGCTAGCTACCCGTCCGTGGACGGGGCTTTCCACCTAGTCACATATATAAAAGACCAGCACGCTGCTGCTGCTGCTTCAGCGTGTCATTTTTTTAGGACACACAAAGCACTCTGATTGGTTGTTGTCGTTGGTCGTACTAACTTAAAATCACCTTAGTACTCCAAACATAAAGGGTTATATATTGAAGTAGTGCTGGGACATCGATACAAAACATCGATGTTGAACATCGATGTCAACATCGAACCTGGACATCGATGTGAGCATAACATCGGTTGCAAAACATTGATGTTTTCGTGACATCGATGTTATTGCATATTAGTTTAAATAAATCAGGAAAAACAAAAAATTTAGTTATGAATATTAATAAACGCAACAAATTACAAAATTAGCAAATAAAATAAGCAATTATTTAGTGGCTACTCTACATATCTACAGGAACGTGCTCATGGAGGGGGGGGGGAGCAGAAAGTTGGCAAAAAGTTGACAAAAACACCCAAAAGTTGGTTAATTTGCCATTTTTTTATGTCTAAATTTACTAAATGCTGCAAAAGTTACAAAAAGTTGACAATTTTGAATTAATTCAGTTGGCAAATTTGAAATTTCTCCTCCCTCGAGAAAACTTGGTTGGGCACGTCCCTGCATATCTACCTGTAACATCGAAAGGCTAACATCGAAAAGCAAACATCGATGGTTTCGATGTTTCAAAACGTCTGAGGCGATGTCAAAATATCGAACATCTGTCGGGCTAACATCGATGTTTAGAAAACATCGATGAACATCGCCCAGCACTATATTGAAGTGTTCTCGGTGAGATACCTCTCAAAAGTGCGCCGACAGCTCGCTAAATGGAAACAATCAAAAAATCTTTCCCAGGGTATGTGGTTTCAAGATGAAAATGAAATTACCAAGTCGAAAGGTCAAAAATTATTACGTTGAGCGTCAAAAAGATGAATAATCGAGTCTAAATTAATAATAGAGTAATAATTGTAATTTATTCAAAATTAATATTAATATTTTTTTTATCAAAGAGACTTCTTTGTAACTCACAAATTTGAGTTTTGAAAGCGTGATGTACTATGTTAGCAAATACAAACGCGTTGCTATAAATGAAAAATCAAGTACTCAAAAAATAGCAAAAAAAAACAACGCATTTGCATCTACTATGGTGTAATCGTGTTCGCAAGTTAAACAAATTTGCAATAATTTCAAAATTATGTGAAATAAAATTATTCAAACAATAATCAACAATAAAGTTTATCGGCGCCACAAAAATTTTAATTTCACAAAAAAAAACGCAATTTATCGAGAATGGTAAATAATCTGTACTGAGCTCTTTTACCTTGTAAAAATTCCTTGGTGAAGAAAGCTCCTCATTATTATAACGACCTCCTCATAACGACCAAACATTAATAAATTTTCCTCCAATGCACTCTTGGAACCAGAATTTCAAATCATACAGAAAAATGGCAAATCAAAACAAATCGCCGCACAGTGGGGTATTTGACCATAAAAGCTGGCAAAAATTCAAAAAATCAAATGCTATTTACATATTTGCTATTATGATTTTCGTAAACTACACTGTCTTGGGCACCATATACACGAATTAGTTTTGACATTACTCGTTTCAAATTTTCTACACATCGTAAAATATATGCACAAATGTGATAATGTGTATATTTACACTTATTTTTGAAAGCATAATTTTGTTAAAATTTTTATAAAATTCTTACTTTTTTTTGTGAAACCTGCAAGTTGTGATATGTTAGATAACTTCTGTAATAATTAATTTAAAAAAATATGTGTTACAATAATATTATTGTATTCATGATAAATGTAAATGTTGTTGGGATGATTCAGTTTTTGATTGTGTTCCGAAGCCGATCGAGCTTTGATATTTTTTTTTACTTAAAAGGTATTGATGTAAGGAAACAGTCGCACTTGAAAATGGGTGCCCCAATTTGCCCCATTCTTCAATAAATACAATTTAGTATTTTTCGAAGCACGTCATATAGGGTGAACCCAAGAAAAATTTGATGTAGTATTAAGGGATTCAAAAACACAGATTTCTATATTGCTGTGTTTATACACAAAATAGGGTTTTGACGATAGCTCCGGTCATAGCTCTTACAAACAGGCTTTTCATGGTGTGCAATCTTCATCAATCTTTATGTTTTTTATTCTAAAACAATTTATATAATAGTCATATTTACACCACTAGATGGCGCGCCAATAGAAAAACAACATAGCGCCATCTATTGGTGACATTTTCCTCTAAAAAAAAATCCTTTAATAAAAACTGTCCTTTTTCACTTTCCAGTGGGTTTTCTAATTTTTTTTTTTTGGATTGCGTTAAAGATATAGTAAGTAATCTTTCATAATTTTTTCAAATTTTTTGGAATTGTATTTGATTTGATGCCAGCTTTTTAAGTCAAATACCCCACTGTGCGCCGCTCAAAACTCGGAACAACACTTTTCCAAAATTCCAAATTATAAACCAACAAATTCTGGTCGAACGCCAATCCAATCTTCATCAAATTTCGGTCTACCAAGACCAAAAACGATCTCACAAAGAAATTACTCACTATTTAACGCCTTTTTCGGCGGCCAAAAAAAACTCCAATTAAAGCGCGTTGTGTGTTTTTAAAAAATAACACGCTGCTACTGGTCCAACGTGTAATTTTTTTTAGAACACACAGCGCACTCTGATTGGTCGTTGTCGTCGGTCGTACCAACTTAAAATTACTTTACCATTCCATGTAGAAATATATGTATATAACCTTTTCTGAATGGAGTACTAAGGTAATTTTAAGTTGGTACGACCAAAGACAACAACCAATCAGAGTGAAAAATGACACGCTGGAGGAGCAGCAGCAGCGTGCTGGTCTTTTATATATGTGATATTAGTTGTTCTTTCGTGGTTGAAAAAAATTAAAAGGTATGTGATTATAATCATTTTTGTTTAGATTGGTAATTGAGTGCCTAGTAATATTTTTTATATAAAGTAAATTTATTAATTATTATTTGAAAGATATCAAAAATGGCAAATTACAGTTTAAAACATAATAGTATTAATATCAAAAAATGCAAATGGTTGGCTATGAATGTAATTCGCGTTTTACATTAACAAAACGCCACTATGCGGAATAATTTCAAACTCGTTTGTAACGTATAGTAAAGTAAGTACTAACATAAACACCACAAATAAACATTTTCTTTTGTTTACATTAACAAAACGCCACCACACGGAATAATTGGAACTGCTGAAAGACGTAATGTTGTTATTGACAGTGGCGCCACCAACGATAATGTAAAACGTGAATAGACATTATGCAGAGATTTAGAAGAAGTGGCACATACAGAAGACATATTAGGAACAATTTAGAACGTATAAGTAATTCAACAAAAAAGGCTGTTTTTGTTACAAATTGACCATCACAATTAACCGAAGACAAGATTGAATTATCCGATCCAATTGTATCATCCGATCCGATTGCTTCAAGTACAACTGACTTTGAGAGTGATTTATCAAATAACAACAGCACCAATGATATTGATGATAATAATTACGAAAGTTCTGATAGCAGTGATAGTGAAGACGACGACACTGATTATAAATTAAATTTAATTTCTGACTTGAAAATTAATTTAGGAAGATGGGCAACAAAACACTTAATTACGCAAGTCGCTGTTCAAATCTCTTAGTACTTTTAAATAATAATTTGAAGTTAAAATTGCCGAAAGACGCAAGAACATTGAGAGGTACTCCAAAAAACATACGTGATAACATAACAAAATATGATGATAATGGTGAATATTGGCACAATGAAGTCGATGTGTGTCTGCAGAAATGTTTTCAAGATGTGACCGATAAAATCCCTGCAGAAATTTTATTAAATTTTAATATTGATGGATTACCTCTTTTCAATAGCTCTAAATGTGAATTTTGGCCCATTTTAATGAATATACATACATAAAATGGCTTATGTAAAACCTATGATCGTAGGAATTTTTTGTGGACCAAAGAAGCCCAGTTCCATCGATTCTCTTTTGTTCCGATTCTGTGAAGAAATGAAAACCATTCTACAACATGGAGTAAAAATAAATGAACAGCAAGTAAAAGTACGTGTTCGATGCTTTACATTGTATATTCGGTACCCTTCCAATATGCAATGCAATCTAGTCCTCTAACTTTTCTATGAATTTCTTTCGGAGTTTTAAAATTTGTTAATAACACTACTCAACAAAAAAATGATTTTTTCTTGTCCTAGAGTTTATTTTATGATTTTTCTATTCATCATGCTCCAAAAGGAAGGAAAAATATCCATATCCCCTCTAAAGTTTGCTTTTGTAGTTTTAATACTAATAATACCAATGATGCAAATTTTTGAGTTTTTATAGAAACAGTAACTAATTTTGGTATATTTAACCACACCGAAAATAAAAGAAAGGGATTTTTACATTCATACGGTACCTCCAGATGGCGCTTAAGTCGCAAACAACCCTAAAGTGTTTTGTACAGATCTCAAAAAGGTGCAAATATCATCGAAAAAGTATAAACATGATGCTGGTGCATTTTGTTATATATGTGGCAAATTTATTAAAGTACGAGATATAAAATGTAATTGAACAACAGTGAGGAGCTCTGTGAAGCCCATGAAACATACTTTGACTGCCCTATTTGAAATTTAGATAAGCCATGTGGAGCCCACATGTAAAGAATTTTCAAAACTTCTTACTAATGCAAAAAAAAAGTTGGCTTACTTTCAAAGTAGTAGTCTTTGGATTTTTAGGAAATAACAAAGCCAAAAATTACCAAGAATTAGTTAAAAATATTTTAAGAAATTTCAAGGCTATGGATTTTAGGCATGGACCTCTTAAAATAAGAGGTCAGTGGTTGAAGGATGTCTCTGAAAGTGCGTATGCTACACTAGTAAAAAAACTAGAAATAATTTTACCAAACTCATGGTGTAAAATGATTTGGTGTAAAATTATACACCGGTATTGGTAAATCATAGATTTTTGTACCACACGCAGTTTGGTAATAATTGTCCTTGGTTAATTTACAAGAAAGTTCGTACATCTATTACATATTACACCAACTTTGGTAGATGAAGATAAATTTTACTAGCACGGCAAATGCGTGGGTAGATTATTACGATTATTTAGCGTCTGCATCCGGACATTTTGCTGATTCAATGGCGTTTACCTATATTTTATAACCCGTGTGAAAACAGCGACTAAAGTCAGCGACAAATTTTACCGAAAATGCCCGAAGTAATACCATTAAGAAAATATACCTGGATAGCTGTTTTTTTGCGCATGCGCATCAGTTTGATATTTTTAATAATTTTACTAATTCCTTTAATATTATATCAGATAGAATCTCGATTTCTCCGAAACGGTACATAGCAGCACTTTTAAATTAATACCATAGGTACTCCTTTTTGCGGGCTACAAAACCATATAAAATTTGTGGACTTGCAAAAGGGCCCCGGGGATGGAAAATCCACTTATATGAAAAATCGCGAAATTTGGCACACTAAAATCACGATTTCTCCGAAACGGTACATAGCAGCACTTTTAAATTAATACCATAGGTACTCCTTTTTGCGGGCTACAAGACCATATAAAATTTGTGGACTTGCAAAGGGGCCCCGGGGGTGGAAAATCCACTTATATGAAAAATCGCGAAATTTGGCACACTAAAATCACGATTTCTCCGAAACGGTACATAGCAGCACTTTTAAATTAATACCATAGGTACTCCTTTTTGCGGGCTACAAGACCATATAAAATTTGTGGACTTGCAAAGGGGCCCCGGGGGTGGAAAATCCACTTATATGAAAAATCGCGAAATTTGGCACACTAAAATCACGATTTCTCAGAAACGGTACATAGCAGCACTTTTAAATTAATACCATAGGTACTCCTTTTTGCGGGCTACAAGACCATATAAAATTTGTGGACTTGCAAAGGGGCCCCGGGGGTGGAAAATCCACTTATATGAAAAATCGCGAAATTTGGCACACTAAAATCACGATTTCTCCGAAACGGTACATAGCAGCACTTTTAAATTAATACCATAGGTACTCCTTTTTGCGGGCTACAAGACCATATAAAATTTGTGGACTTGCAAAGGGGCCCCGGGGGTGGAAAATCCACTTATATGAAAAATCGCGAAATTTGGCACACTAAAATCACGATTTCTCCGAAACGGTACATAGCAGCACTTTTAAATTAATACCATAGGTACTCCTTTTTGCGGGCTACAAGACCATATAAAATTTGTGGACTTGCAAAGGGGCCCCGGGGGTGGAAAATCCACTTATATGAAAAATCGCGAAATTTGGCACACTAAAATCACGATTTCTCCGAAACGGTACATAGCAGCACTTTTAAATTAATACCATAGGTACTCCTTTTTGCGGGCTACAAAACCATATAAAATTTGTGGATTTGCAAAAGGGCCCCGGGGATGGAAAATCCACTTATATGAAAAATCGCGAAATTTGGCACACTAAAATCACGATTTCTCCGAAACGGTACATAGCAGCACTTTTAAATTAATACCATAGGTACTCCTTTTTGCGGGCTACAAGACCATATAAAATTTGTGGACTTGCAAAGGGGCCCCGGGGGTGGAAAATCCACTTATATGAAAAATCGCGAAATTTGGCACACTAAAATCACGATTTCTCAGAAACGGTACATAGCAGCACTTTTAAATTAATACCATAGGTACTCCTTTTTGCGGGCTACAAAACCATATAAAATTTGTGGACTTGCAAAAGGGCCCCGGGGATGGAAAAACCACTTATATGAAAAATCGCGAAATTTGGCAAACTAAAATCACGATTTCTCCGAAACGGTACATAGCAGCACTTTTAAATTAATACCATAGGTACTCCTTTTTGCGGGCTACAAGACCATATAAAATTTGTGGACTTGCAAAGGGGCCCCGGGGGTGGAAAATCCACTTATATGAAAAATCGCGAAATTTGGCACACTAAAATCACGATTTCTCCGAAACGGTACATAGCAGCACTTTTAAATTAATACCATAGGTACTCCTTTTTGCGGGCTACAAGACCATATAAAATTTGTGGACTTGCAAAGGGGCCCCGGGGGTGGAAAATCCACTTATATGAAAAATCGCGAAATTTGGCACACTAAAATCACGATTTCTCCGAAACGGTACATAGCAGCACTTTTAAATTAATACCATAGGTACTCCTTTTTGCGGGCTACAAGACCATATAAAATTTGTGGACTTGCAAAGGGGCCCCGGGGGTGGAAAATCCACTTATATGAAAAATCGCGAAATTTGGCACACTAAAATCACGATTTCTCCGAAACGGTACATAGCAGCACTTTTAAATTAATACCATAGGTACTCCTTTTTGCGGGCTACAAGACCATATAAAATTTGTGGACTTGCAAAGGGGCCCCGGGGGTGGAAAATCCACTTATATGAAAAATCGCGAAATTTGGCACACTAAAATCACGATTTCTCCGAAACGGTACATAGCAGCACTTTTAAATTAATACCATAGGTACTCCTTTTTGCGGGCTACAAGACCATATAAAATTTGTGGACTTGCAAAGGGGCCCCGGGGGTGGAAAATCCACTTATATGAAAAATCGCGAAATTTGGCACACTAAAATCACGATTTCTCCGAAACGGTACATAGCAGCACTTTTAAATTAATACCATAGGTACTCCTTTTTGCGGGCTACAAGACCATATAAAATTTGTGGACTTGCAAAGGGGCCCCGGGGGTGGAAAATCCACTTATATGAAAAATCGCGAAATTTGGCACACTAAAATCACGATTTCTCCGAAACGGTACATAGCAGCACTTTTAAATTAATACCATAGGTACTCCTTTTTGCGGGCTACAAGACCATATAAAATTTGTGGACTTGCAAAGGGGCCCCGGGGGTGGAAAATCCACTTATATGAAAAATCGCGAAATTTGGCACACTAAAATCACGATTTCTCCGAAACGGTACATAGCAGCACTTTTAAATTAATACCATAGGTACTCCTTTTTGCGGGCTACAAGACCATATAAAATTTGTGGACTTGCAAAGGGGCCCCGGGGGTGGAAAATCCACTTATATGAAAAATCGCGAAATTTGGCACACTAAAATCACGATTTCTCCGAAACGGTACATAGCAGCACTTTTAAATTAATACCATAGGTACTCCTTTTTGCGGGCTACAAGACCATATAAAATTTGTGGACTTGCAAAGGGGCCCCGGGGGTGGAAAATCCACTTATATGAAAAATCGCGAAATTTGGCACACTAAAATCACGATTTCTCCGAAACGGTACATAGCAGCACTTTTAAATTAATACCATAGGTACTCCTTTTTGCGGGCTACAAGACCATATAAAATTTGTGGACTTGCAAAGGGGCCCCGGGGGTGGAAAATCCACTTATATGAAAAATCGCGAAATTTGGCACACTAAAATCACGATTTCTCCGAAACGGTACATAGCAGCACTTTTAAATTAATACCATAGGTACTCCTTTTTGCGGGCTACAAGACCATATAAAATTTGTGGACTTGCAAAGGGGCCCCGGGGGTGGAAAATCCACTTATATGAAAAATCGCGAAATTTGGCACACTAAAATCACGATTTCTCCGAAACGGTACATAGCAGCACTTTTAAATTAATACCATAGGTACTCCTTTTTGCGGGCTACAAAACCATATAAAATTTGTGGACTTGCAAAAGGGCCCCGGGGATGGAAAATCCACTTATATGAAAAATCGCGAAATTTGGCACACTAAAATCACGATTTCTCCGAAACGGTACATAGCAGCACTTTTAAATTAATACCATAGGTACTCCTTTTTGCGGGCTACAAGACCATATAAAATTTGTGGACTTGCAAAGGGGCCCCGGGGGTGGAAAATCCACTTATATGAAAAATCGCGAAATTTGGCACACTAAAATCACGATTTCTCCGAAACGGTACATAGCAGCACTTTTAAATTAATACCATAGGTACTCCTTTTTGCGGGCTACAAGACCATATAAAATTTGTGGACTTGCAAAGGGGCCCCGGGGGTGGAAAATCCACTTATATGAAAAATCGCGAAATTTGGCACACTAAAATCACGATTTCTCAGAAACGGTACATAGCAGCACTTTTAAATTAATACCATAGGTACTCCTTTTTGCGGGCTACAAGACCATATAAAATTTGTGGACTTGCAAAGGGGCCCCGGGAGTGGAAAATCCACATATATGAAAAATCGCGAAATTTGGCACACTAAAATCACGATTTCTCCGAAACGGTACATAGCAGCACTTTTAAATTAATACCATAGGTACTCCTTTTTGCGGGCTACAAAACCATATAAAATTTGTGGACTTGCAAAAGGGCCCCGGGGATGGAAAATCCACTTATATGAAAAATCGCGAAATTTGGCACACTAAAATCACGATTTCTCCGAAACGGTACATAGCAGCACTTTTAAATTAATACCATAGGTACTCCTTTTTGCGGGCTACAAGACCATATAAAATTTGTGGACTTGCAAAGGGGCCCCGGGGGTGGAAAATCCACTTATATGAAAAATCGCGAAATTTTGCAAACTAAAATCTCGATTTCTTCGAAACGGTACATAGCAGCACTTTTAAATTAATACCATAGGTACTCCTTTTTGCGGGCTACAAGACCATACAAATTTTATGGATTAACAAAAGTTTTATTTTTTAAATTTATAATACAACATTTATTTAATATAATTTACATAAACTACAAATTTCTCTTTCGATGAACGTAATTTTGGAAATACTGAGGCATTTAGCATGTATATATCTTTTACATGATACACATTGCATGGATGCATTGACCAAGATATCTCTTCCGCACAATATGCAAATCATATTCATATTTTTTGCTGATTCTAACAAAATTGTCTTCAATTCAATTCGAAAATCAGTCATTGCTTTTGGCTGTGTTAAACTCTTGTCATCACATATTTGTTTGAAGAAGTACACTATGTACGGACCGCAGTTATAACCATCTTCTTGAAGTAAGTGTGGGTATACCCGAATATTGAAGTCGTTTAAATTATAATGCGAATTTTTGTATTTGGTATGCATTGATAAAAATAATTTAAATTTAAGAAAATATTGTTCTGTTGTATGGTGGGAACTGCCTGTTGGATTTATAAAACAAAATGTTTTAGCGTCAAAGTCTGCTATTGCTATGCACCAGTGGTTATTGTTAATAAGAACTGGCATGGCAATTTTTGATAATGTTATATTAATATTAGTTACAAATGTTTCTGTAAACTGATTTGTTTTAGAGTGAAAAATGTATGTTGATATTTCGGAAGGAATAATTGAAAATTTTTGAAATCCAATTAAATTAAGGAATATATCAATTGCAAAACTAGAAAGCCAATTTTGATCGGATAGTGTTAAATAATCTGATATCAAAAGTTCTTTTACGAAACAATCGACATCGTACACCGCAACGGTATAGTGCCTATTTTCCGACACAGTTACATAAAATGAAGGATCCTTCACAAGACCATTTTTGAAGAATTCCAAATCTTTTGAAGTACACCATTTTAGTTCATTTTGGGAATATTTTGTGTCAGGGTCAACAATTTTTGGTAGCATATGAAAATAGTAAAAAAATTTTAATTTAGGGAACATTATAGAGTTCCAGAATTGTTCTTCTTTCTTCACTTCTACAATGCGTGTACCTGTTAAAGTAAAAATAAATAAATGGCACCAAGGCCTATTACAAATTTCGAGCAGACCCTGAATTTGAAAAAAATAATTGTGGTTTCTTTTTAAAGAACCGTCCGTTTCTAAAAAATTAAAATTATACGTGTCAATATTCTCGTTTCGTGCTGTATATGGGCACTTAATTTCCAGTATTCCATCCTTTTCTACTAAAGAATCTGGAGAAGCAGCAAGAAATGGAAATTCTGGATGTACAATTAAACCAGTAGAGTGACATATAGATTTTGTTATTTCTATGTATTTCGTTAAAGCTACACTTTCATAGTACCTGCCGTGTTCAATAGAAGCCGTAGAAATTTTCTTGTTTTCAAGAATATTTTGCGCTATATTGTTTAAACTTGAGAAACTTTTCGCTTTTATTATTCTTCCGAAATTTGATGCAGTGACTCTTTTTAAACGTTCTTCGTGCCATTGGTTACATTTACTTTGTGCTACAGTTTTCTGACTAATCTCCTTTTGTTGTATATCACTGAGTTTAAGTGAATCTTATATATTTATATACTATTATTATATACTATAAATAATATATTTTAAACCGATTTTTTAAATTATTTTTAATTTTATACAATGAACATATTTTTCCATAATCGGAAGATTTTTTACGGTAGGACACTGAAGATAAGGTACTTTTATGATCTTCGATCAATTTCTTTAAATTTATTTCTTCTGTTCTAACTAAGCTAGAATCATCAGCAATATAACGAACAAGAAAATCTCGCTTTCGATTAATTAGTCGCAATACAACACTTGGGTATCTGTACTTAGTGTTTCTAAGTTCATGTACTAAATGAGTTATTAACGTATGATTTTCATGTAGATCTTTTATATCTCTTCCCAATACAAACCTCGGAAATTTCTGCTTTATAGCTTTCGCTATAGTAATCAAAATATTGTCTTCTTTCTTTGAAAATGCCATTGTATTAATTATAATTTGGTCTCCTGTATCTAAGTCTATTAAAATATATTATATAATTTAAATTTGTTTAGAAAATAAATTTATATATACATATAATTTCAGTATATTATGCTGCCGACCTAATAATAAAAAATAATAAAAAAATGAATGACAACAATTAACAATTGAATTACAACATTAATTAGAGGGTGCGCATAGTAGAATGCGCTAGTGCTACTTTTGCATGCTATTTTTGCTATTTTTGCATAAAATTTACATGTAAATAGTAACTAACCAATGAAAAAAGTCTAATGGATACTAATACGGTCTTTCTATTGGTTAGTTACCATTTACATGTAAATTTTATGCAAAATACATGCATCATGTCATACAGGCTTTAAAATTTTTACCGTAAGTAAAAAACAACATACAAGATTTTATAATCATAACACTTTAAAAAAATATTTTAAACATTTTTTGGCAAAGTGCAATTAGAAAAACATTTGAAAATATGACAAAAGTGTATATCCATTTTTAATGTATGTAAATACAAAGGTATTTCATTTTTGTCATATTCTAATTTTTGTTTAAATTTAATTTTTACATTGAACAATTTTATTACACAGGGTGGAAAGTAAAGTGGCATTCACATAGGGGATTGTATTTGGATGGTATGTAAATTTCGCGATATGGTCTTGTAGCTCGCAAAAAGGAGTACCTATATATTAATTTAAAAGTGCTGCTATGTACCGTTTCGGAGAAATCGAGATTTTATCTTGCAAAATTTTGCGATTTTTCATATAAGTGGATTTTCCACCCCCGGGGTCCCTTTGCAAGTCCACATATTTTATATGGTCTTGTAGCCCGCAAAAAGGAGTACCTATGGTATTAATTTAAAAGTGCTGCTATGTACCGTTTCGGAGAAATCGTGATTTTAGTGTGCCAAATTTCGCGATTTTTCATATAAGTGGATTTTCCACTCCCGGGGCCCCTTTGCAAGTCCACAAATTTTATATGGTCTTGTAGCCCGCAAAAAGGAGTACCTATGGTATTAATTTAAAAGTGCTGCTATGTACCGTTTCGGAGAAATCGTGATTTTAGTTTGCCAAATTTCGCGATTTTTCATATAAGTAGATTTTCCACCCCCGGGGCCCCTTTGCAAGTCCACAAATTTTATATCGTCCTGTAGCCCGCAAAAAGGAGTACCTATGGTATTAATTTAAAAGTGCTGCTATGTACCGTTTCGGAGAAATCGAGATTTTAGTTTGCAAAATTTCGCGATTTTTCATATAAGTGGATTTTCCACCCCCGGGGCCCCTTTGCAAGTCCACAAATTTTATATGGTCTTGTAGCCCGCAAAAAGGAGTACCTATGGTATTAATTTAAAAGTGCTGCTATGTACCGTTTCGGAGAAATCGTGATTTTAGTGTGCCAAATTTCGCGATTTTTCATATAAGTGGATTTTCCATCCCCGGGGCCCTTTTGCAAGTCCACAAATTTTATATGGTCTTGTAGCTCGCAAAAAGGAGTACCTATGGTATTAATTTAAAAGTGCTGCTATGTACCTTTTCGGAGAAATCGTGATTTTAGTTTGCCAAATTTCGCGATTTTTCATATAAGTGGATTTTCCACTCCCGGGGCCCCTTTGCAAGTCCACAAATTTTATATGGTCTTGTAGCCCGCAAAAAGGAGTACCTATGGTATTAATTTAAAAGTGCTGCTATGTACCGTTTCGGAGAAATCGTGATTTTAGTTTGCCAAATTTCGCGATTTTTCATATAAGTAGATTTTCCACCCCCGGGGCCCCTTTGCAAGTCCACAAATTTTATATCGTCCTGTAGCCCGCAAAAAGGAGTACCTATGGTATTAATTTAAAAGTGCTGCTATGTACCGTTTCGGAGAAATCGAGATTTTAGTTTGCAAAATTTCGCGATTTTTCATATAAGTGGATTTTCCACCCCCGGGGCCCCTTTGCAAGTCCACAAATTTTATATGGTCTTGTAGCCCGCAAAAAGGAGTACCTATGGTATTAATTTAAAAGTGCTGCTATGTACCGTTTCGGAGAAATCGTGATTTTAGTGTGCCAAATTTCGCGATTTTTCATATAAGTGGATTTTCCATCCCCGGGGCCCTTTTGCAAGTCCACAAATTTTATATGGTCTTGTAGCTCGCAAAAAGGAGTACCTATGGTATTAATTTAAAAGTGCTGCTATGTACCTTTTCGGAGAAATCGTGATTTTAGTTTGCCAAATTTCGCGATTTTTCATATAAGTGGATTTTCCACTCCCGGGGCCCCTTTGCAAGTCCACAAATTTTATATGGTCTTGTAGCCCGCAAAAAGGAGTACCTATGGTATTAATTTAAAAGTGCTGCTATGTACCGTTTCGGAGAAATCGTGATTTTAGTTTGCCAAATTTCGCGATTTTTTATATAAGTTGATTTTCCACCCCCGGGGCCCTTTTGCAAGTCCACAAATTTTATATGGTCTTGTAGCCCGCAAAAAGGAGTACCTATGGTATTAATTTAAAAGTGCTGCTATGTACCGTTTCGGAGAAATCGTGATTTTAGTTTGCCAAATTTCGCGATTTTTCATATAAGTGGATTTTCCACCCCCGGGGCCCCTTTGCAAGTCCACAAATTTTATATGGTCTTGTAGCCCGCAAAAAGGAGTACCTATGGTATTAATTTAAAAGTGCTGCTATGTACAGTTTCAGAGAAATCGAGATTCTATCTGATATAATATTAAAGGAATTAGTAAAATTATTAAAAATATCAAACTGATGCGCATGCGCAAAAAAACAGCTATCCAGGTATATTTTCTTAATGGTATTACTTCGGGCATTTTCGGTAAAATTTGTCGCTGACTTTAGTCGCTGTTTTCACACGGGTTATTTTATACCAGTTCAGATCTATTCTTTGTATTTGTATGTGCTACAACAGTTTTAATAATGGCAGAAGAACATGTGTTACCCTCCTGCTACTCACTTCTGTCGGTCGAGCAGATTTTTCGAACTTGAATTCAAAAATCCTGAGAACTTTATCTCAGGGTGGTACTTACGTGAAACAAAATATACGCTTACCTCGCTTTTACATATATACACAATCCTGAAAAGAATTCGGCGCTCTTGAAATAAAAGATATTTGCGGTAAAGAAATATAATAAAGTTAAACGAAAAATCGACACAAATACGGAACATAAATACAAATTTTCCTTAATTTTACCTAAATGATCAAGGAAGCTTCCGCAAGATTTACTTAAAATTACTTAATTTAAGCGTTATGTAGAACAACGTCAATAATAGTAAACCATTTACTTTATCATCTTTATGGATTGATTTCCACTTCAATAATTTGTACAGATAAATACTTTTTACAGATAAAAATCATAAGTAATTGTACGATGGATTTTTAATGTAATTTTAATGGAAAATGGACCAAATAGTCGTTGAATAGCAATACATCAAATCAATCGTTACAATTAGATACGTGCGGTTACATACAATTAAACTGAACAAAAACTAACCTTTAACCCTTTTAAACGTGGTAAGTCGTTGCACTCTAATGATTTTTCCTGAATTCAAATTCGGAAAAGCTGCTTTATCGATACACCTGTAGATTGCACACCGTCTTTCCAAATACATTTTCTGGTAACCGTCTTTGATTACTTGATGAGCCAATTCTTCTTTATCCAAAAGGTATACGTTGTTTTCTTAACAATCCAAATTTTATCCATCCAGTAGGTATAAATATTTATCGTAAATCAACAATTTGTCTATTCTTTTTTTATTGAATTAGCATCGTCGGTAATGATCGAAAATATTAAATTTCTTGCCTTTATTCAAATTTGCCATGATAGATAGATTTATTATAAAACACATTTTGTTCGATAGATCGGTAAAAAGTTTTAAGTTATTTCTTTAATTTTTGTTACACGAACAATTAATCAGGTATTTATTCGATTTTAGGTACACGAAATAATTAATCACACATGTTTGTTATTTTAAGGCACAAAGGAACGTTTTGTAGTTATTTATTCAAATTTAGGTACACGAAATAATTAAATCCATTGTGTGGAGCACGATACGAAATATTGACCACATCTTATCACTATGAAAGTACGACAGAAAGTTAAAACACCTCTTCCTTGCTTGGAAGATTAAATCACGTCTTCATGACTCGAGGTACAGATCGAAAGTTTTAAGTTATTTATTTTTCGGTACACAGAAAAGTTTAAGTTAATTATTTGCAGCACGAGACAACATGAACGCATCTGACTTCGATGGATGCACGACAAGAAGTGCCGTCATTTTCAAGATGGCTCTTGAAATTTAACAAGGATTTTTACTCAAAGTTTCTTCAAAGATAATTTGGTTGCCTACTTATAGGAGTTAAAATGAACCGATTTCTTATTTTTTTCCGTTCTACATACATGACGCAATACTGTTTTATGCATCTCTGCATTACTAATAAAAATTCTAGGTAATCTGGAATAGAAATCGCCTATTCTCACGTAGATAAGTTCTAAAAATAACTCTAGTGGAGACTGTTGTCTGTGACATATACCAGGCTCGTTCAAATAAATCTTATGATTTAATCAAAATTTTAAATGAATTTAAGGACTGTTCGACGTAGTCGTAACAAATATCCTTATCGTTAATAAAAAACAATAAAAAAAAAGCGTAAAAGTCATAGTAGGAATATAAGTTAACATAATTCATGTCAAGGCCTAGATAGAGATACTTTACTGTTTGATCAGTATTTTCACAACTGCGATAAAGATAAATAACAATTTAGATAATGATACCCCGATAGATAACCCACAAAAATCGAAATATAATGAAATCCCATCCCAGAGAAATATGGTTGTAACCATCATTACCATAAGGCTAGGTTACTTCGGTTGAAGATACTGTGCACGAAATTTTCCCACCCCCTGTGCACAGGACACATTTATCGCCATGAAAACAAATGTCATGTTGATGCGATGGCATTGCAGTCATCGTTTTTTCCTCTGCTTGGTGAGGCCAAGCGCAGACAACGAAACGGAAACGGTGAAGCCATTGGTTTCCTCTTCGGGCACCGATATCAAAATCCTTTGGGCATAGCCAAAGAGCGTCAATAGATTTCATAAGAAATAATTAAAAGAAAAAAATATCACGAATCTTCCTCATAAGGATCAGGGCCAAATCGTCACCTCATGATGAAGTCGCAAAAACTCGTCTTAAGAGCCGATCGAGAAGGTCGGGAGCAAATCTTCGCCTCTCGATTGAGGATCTACAGACCGTCACGAAACTGACACACACACACAAGGGCGGAACGGTGAACTAGGGTCGGTAGCCAGTCACACTAGAACTACCCGTACCACTACCTTTCTCACACTCATTCATCCAACTAAAAAAGTACGTCAAGGACGTAAAAAAATTATAAGTATGGCTCTAGGGAGACAAACTTATAATAAAAAAATTAGTTTTGAGTTACTACTCAAGACTAAATAAAAGTCAAACTGCGCATAGCTTGAAAACAAGCGCAACCGGTATAGGATCTTTCGGAAACCGAAATCTCGCGTAAATAACGCAAGTACGAGACTTGAAACAAGGAATATCTTTGTATGACCGGAAGGGGTCATTAACTGAAAGTTTACGTAAGTAACGCAAAAAAGTGCAAAGTTACACAATAGAAATCCATAACCTTTACGGTTATGAAGGAACGCATAAATGAAAACGCAATGGCGCGGACAGCGCAAAGATAACGGGAAACAGCGTAAGATAACGCAGATCGCGTCAGATAACGTAGATAACTGCTTGACAATAAGAATGGTATGGGGGGCGCAGAGGCAATAATACCTCCTGTTCCATACTTGTACTTATTGTCAAGGTGAGGAACCACTAGATATCGGTATTCTCTCACTTAAATTTCGGACTTTGCCTTTTAATTATTTAATCGATATTCGGCTAATGCCTTTAATTATTATAGATATTTGGCTAATGCCTTTAATTATTATAGATATTTGGCTAATGCCTTTAATTATTATTATTGTGATTTTCACAAATTTTTGCTATTTTGTATAGCAGCCTCAAAACACGTTAGCTAAGGTTTTACAGCCTTTAGCCTCAATGTAAGATTTACCAATAGACTTAGCCATAGGTTTTGTTAATATGATAGTTTTAAGATTTGTTTAATAACGAACCATGAAACTTTTCAAGGTAAAACAGTTTAACTAAAACCAGACATGGAGTTTGATTTAAAAAAAACGAGAAATGAGTAATTGAATTAGTGAACTGTAGAACAGTTTAAGGTCATGTCTTGGACCTTAATCACGAGAAACGCAATATTAGGACAGTTTTTAAAGTCATATCGGGGACTTTATTAGGACAGTTTAGGGTCATATCTGGGACCATGAGTCGAAAAGTTATTAGTTAATGAGTTAAAGTTATACAAAGTAAAGAGAGATAGATAATAGATATCTTCAATAGGAAGGGAAAAGTTAAAGAAAATGAGATAAACTTTTAAGATAAGGAAAATAGAAAACGCGGAAGGGTCTAGCTCGTTGAAAAATGGTGTTGACAAGTATATGATCATCACTATTGATCTTGGGAGGAATGAACTGAGATGAGCTCTGGGAGACTATCAAATTTACATGTCTATAATCATCACTATTGATTGGTTGGGGAGGAAATTCAGGGTTGTTAGGCGCCACTCAATTTTGTCTTAATTTATCTGGGAGTAAAATTAAGAAAATCAGACAGATAAATGTTGGCTATCATATTTACAGGCCGATAAAATGAATAAAAATATAATTTACTACTAAGTAAACTTATCTAAAGACTTAATTCAGCACGCAACGACGCATAATTGTTCAAGGAGGGAGTCATTTTCTTCACGTGATCCAAAAGCGACCAAATTCCTACAAGGACAGTGTTAATAATCGTAGCGACGCATCATGTCGGAATTTAAAATTGTTTTATAATCATATTTACAAAATCCTAGTAGTTTAATCATATTCAACTAAAATTAATGTAGCTTTACTTTACTCCGTAGGTTAGAAAGTTGAGCAAGAATAAATAAAGAGGGCAACGATTTTTCGCACGGGATTGAAAAACTATTGTAATCCCACAAAATTAAAATCTTTTTCTAATTCCTTGGCCTTCCGAGGTTTTAATAAAGTACGGATGATTCTTAAAATTAAATGAAGATGAAAAAATAAAATAAAATAAATCATCAAAGGGCTTAGGACGGACCTGTATAAAAAATTGATGTCGATCGATACGAGAGGGAGGTTCTCAAATATCCGAGTCAATTTGCGATCCTGATTCCCACAAGTATAAACCGTATCTTAAATTAATAAGGCAGTCTAAATTCCAGGGATGATCAAATATCAATCAAATTTACAAGTTAGGTTCGGAACAGGTGAAACACCTTGTATAAAGTTTAAAATTTCTTATGAAATTTTATGTAATAGTAATAGTATATAATCCAGACGATTAAAATTGTTGGTGAACAGATATCACCTTGTGATTCAAACAAAAATGTTTGTATTCATTGGAAATTATTAACCTTGTTTAATTTTATCGCATAAAATTATTAGATAAAAAGTTATCAGATAATATTCATTAGGTATTCGGTTTGATCAGGACCGATAAGATCTCCTTAAGATAACAATAAGGTAAGATAAGGTAGTGTCTTTTTAGACAAGATAATGCGATATAAGATAATAGATAATAGGTATATATCGTTAAGTTATTCACTTCGATAACGAAACAAAATTACAATCTTATGATTGATTTTTATTGTCATTAGACAAGGTATGCGATATTAGGTAAAAGGTAACAGGTATAAGATATTTAGTTAAGTTATTCAACGATAACAAAACAATTTTACAATCATATGATTGCTTATTAAGGTTATAATAATAATTTCCATTTTTCCTTTTTCTTCACTTCTAGGTACTTCGATACGTTAAAATTCGATATAGGAATTAATTAAGATAAGTTACTGATTCAGGTAAGATAAATTCGATAAAATAAGGAATGATAAGGTAAAATTAATTAGATAAAGGTAATGCATTAAAAAAGGTAAATTCAATAAGATAAAGATACGGTAACAGATATAGCAATAAATAAGATAATATTTTAGGAATTAGAAATTCGATAAAAGGAAAAGATAAATAGGTAAATCGATAATTATAAAGATAAAAATTATTCAGATAAGAATTGGGTTTCATTTAGATAATTCATAATTCAAAATTCAAGGTATAAACATTTAAAATTGAGGTAAAGTTAAAATTCGAATTTGCAGATAAGTAATTAATTATTAAGCAGTTTTCTTGTTTTCTCGGGCCCTGAGTTAAACAAAAAAGTTATACTAACATACATACACACCACAAAATTCGGGATAGGTAAATTAATTTTAGTAAATTCAAGAAAAATATTTAATTATAGATAAGTAACAAAGGTAAAGAAATAGTACGTTATAAGAAAGTCAATAATAAGGTAAAGATAATTAATTGAATCAGATAGGTAGGTAATAATAAGAAAATATAAAAAAGTTCTTTAGGGATTTATTGATTGACAGAATGGAACGATTTAAGGTCCTTTAAATGCCAGACTCCAATCTGTTTCTGAGAATCCACTAATTTTAAACGATAGGCGAGATCACCATGTTTTGCAATTACTTGGCATTTTAAATATTTAGGCGCAAGTTTATGAGAAAATTGCTTAGAGGCATCAGATAAAGCAAAATTTCTTTTCCAAACGATATCACCCACTTGGAAAACTAAAGGGCGTTTTCTCAAATCATAATGTTGTTTACTTTTTAGATAAGCTCGTTGTAAACTTTTCCGTACGTCGGCAAATAAAGTAGGGAGTTGTTGTTGAGTTTCGTCCCAACGAATCCGTTCGTCTACTTGAAAGACGTCGGTATCTGTAGGTACAGGACCGTAATAGGAACCATCGGTAGGTATATATCTACCAAAGACTAGAAATGAGGGAGAGAAATTAGTAACTTCATGTTTGGCGGTATTTATTGCTAATGCAATTTTGTAGATATTTTCATCCCAACGGGTATGATCGTTAGTAATATATGAAGAGATGGCGGTAACTAATACTCGATTTACTCTTTCGGTAGGATTAAATTGTGGATGAAATTTACAATTATAATAAGTTTTCTGAACATCATATTTAGATAATAATTCTTTAAATAAATGAGAGGTAAACTGAACTCCGTTATCACACAAAATTACTTGTGGGATACCGTAAACTAGAAAAACTTGTTGTTCAAGGAATCGAGTGATTTGGATTGCGGTAGCTTTAGTTAAAGGTTTTACTATAACATATTTTGTAAACCAATCTGTAATTACTAACAAATGTTGATTTCCTTTCTTTGACCTAGGTAAAGGTCCTAATAAATCCATAGAAATTAACTGAAAGGGATATGAGACATGTTTGGGTTTTCCCATTAATCCAGGTCTAGCTTGCTGAGAGCTTTTCTGTGCACAACAAATTTCACAAGAGAGGACATAATTTTTAACGTCAGATATCATTTTTGGCCAATAGTAAAGTTCGGTAACGCGAGAAATAGTTTTGGCAATACCAAAATGTCCAGATGTCGGATCGTCGTGACATTGTTTTAATACTTCTTTCCTATTAGCTAAAGGTATAATCAATTTAAACTCAACTTGATTAGCTGAATTTGGAGTTAAAGTCGGTACTAATTTATATAAGAAATCATTTTCCACCTTAAATTGGGGATATTTTTCGGGTTCTTCTAAAACGTTAGTTTCTAGTTGATGATACCAATCATCTTTTACTAGATTTTGTGCTTTAATAAGACAAACGTCTCTAGATAAAATATCGGGAACAATATTTAGCTTGCCTGGGCGATGGCGTACATCAAACGAATGTTGAGCTAATTTTAGTGACCAGCGAGCTAATCTACCAGAAGATTCGTCAAATTTAGATAACCATTGTAATGCTGAGCAATCAGTTATTACAGTAAAGTGAGTACCTTCGATATAACCACGAAATTTATTTATAGCAAAAAGGATAGCTAATAATTCACGCTCTGTAGCATGATATTTCTGTTCGGCGGACGTAAGAGCACGGCTTGCGTAAGCAATGGGGTGTTCTAAACCGTCTTTTTCCTGGAACAAGACCACACCTAATCCTACAGCACTAGAATCAGTTTGCAAAAAAAAAGGTTTTGAGAAATCGGGAGAAATTAAAATAGGAGCTGTCGAAATTAATTCTTTAATTTTTTCGAAGGCAATTTCAGCTTCGTTATTCCAGGTAATAGTTTGTCCTTTTTTCTTATTTTTAATAAGAGCAGTGATAGGAGATGAGATAGTAGATAAATCGGGTAAGAAAATTCGGTAATAGCTGACCATACCTATGAGTCGCTTTACTTCGGTAGTAGTTTTTGGAGTTTTAAAACGTTGAATACATTCAACTTTTGACGGGTCGGTACGGATACCTGTTTCGTCAACGACAAATCCAAGAAAAGTTAATGATCTCATACAAAAATTACATTTTTCCGTATTAATTCGGAATCCTGCTTTTTTCAAACATTCATATACATTATTTAAGGTATCGATGTGTTCAGAGAAAGTTTCGGAAATTACCATAATGTCGTCAAGAAATACAAAGACTTTACCGGTATGAATAAGTGATCCTAAAATTTCGTCCATGACTCTCTGAAGAGTTTGGGGTGAGTTAGAAAGTCCAAAAGGCATTACTAGAAATTCAAATAACCCTCTTCCTGGTACACAGAAAGCGGTTTTTTGTCGAGAGCGTTCACTTAATTTTATTTGCCAAAAAGCTTTGCGCAAATCAATCGAAGAGAAATATTTAGTATTTCTTAATCTGTTTAAAATTGAATCTATTCGAGGTAAGGGATAGGAATCTTTGACGGTAATTGCATTTAAAGTTTTTCCATCGAAGCAAAAACGGTATTCATCGTTCTTTTTCTTAACTAACAAAAAAGGACTTGAATAGGGAGAATTCGAAGGTTGGATTACTCCATCTTTCAACATTTCATCAATTTCTTTATGCAGATGAACTTGCATTGCCGGTGAGAGATTGAACGGGCGTTTTTTAAAAGGTTTGCTGTCCAGTGTTTGGATGTCATGGTTGGCAACTGTCACACATCCGGAAGCAGCTGTACTCAAAGTGTTAAATTTAGAAATAGTCGCTTTCAAAAGAATGCTTTGTTCATCGTTTAAGATAGCTTTATTATCGGTAACGTTAATTAATTCTTCAGAAATTAATTCATCATTAATTTCAGAAGGTGTGTTTACTTGCGCAAAAATTAATTCATTTTTATTTTTTGAAATTTCATTTATTTTTTCAAAATTAGGTTCGATATATTCGATATTCTCGGTATTCTCAGGAAAAGTTAATTCGGCAAAATAGATACTAGTTTCCGTTATTTTAGGTAAATTTAAAGTTTCTTTACTATTTGACATAATTTCGATATTTTCAGAGGGCATTTGCCATGAACGAGTTCGGAAGTTCAAAGTTAAATTAAATTCATGTAAAAAATCAGCACCTAAAATGAAAGATTGTGGTACTGCAGGGACTATTAAAAAATCAATTGTACGTTGTACATTATTTAAAGTTATTTCTAAAGAAATTTGTCCAATTACTTTCGTAAGCGAGCCGTTAGCGATATTTATTCCCAAAGTTTTTGAAAATTTTGGGGTTAAATAAATTTTTATTTTTTAGAAATTCGATACCAGGTGAACCCATCAAATTATTTGTTGCACCTGTATCTGCAAGCACTGAAAAAACTTTATTCGAAAGAGTTATGTCGATAAAAGGTCGATTATCATTAAATTTCTTAAAGGTAAATTGTTTTCCATATGTAGGAAATG
The DNA here is from genome assembly GCA_905340355.1 of Rhagonycha fulva. Classification (NCBI taxonomy): domain Eukaryota; kingdom Metazoa; phylum Arthropoda; class Insecta; order Coleoptera; family Cantharidae; genus Rhagonycha; species Rhagonycha fulva. Next base: position 13,834,049 of record HG996558.1, read on the forward strand.
GACGTAAATTCATTTTTCCAAAATGTAATAATAATTCAAAAGTTTCGCAAAAGTTTGCACCTACGATAAAAGTTTCAGGTATTTCGGGCGCAATTAAAAAAATGACTGATTTTTTCCTGTCATCAACGGTACAAGTAAATTTGGTTTTACCCAATATAGGAGAATAACTTCCGTCGGCAATTTTTATATATTTCTCAACTGTAGATGTTATGTGCTGAGTTTTAATATATTTTAAAAATTCCATTCCTTTCTTACCCACAACATTAACTGTTGCTCCACTATCTACTAGCGCGACTATGACTTGATTTTGTAATTGAAAGGTAAGATAAATTCGGTTGTCATTATTTTGTATAGAAAAGACAGGTTCTAATTTAGGTACTTTATCACAAAAGAAATTCGATATTTCAGATAACCAATTATTCCATTCATTCTTATCTAATTTAAAACAAAAAGATTTTTTGTTAAAATTTAAATTTATTTTACTAGTTATTTTTGAAAACGGTTTTCGTTTTCTCGAGATGACGTAATTTTGTTTTGCTTTGTAGCAATAAATTTTTGGTCGGTAAGAAATGTTGGGGTTGCGAGATTGACCTGGTCCGTTCCCCTTAACAGGTTTTTTGGAACATTTTCGATATTAGTACAATGAGAACACTGTGGCTTAAATGTGTCGGCTTTGCCACACCCATAACAAAAAATATTTTTCCTTTCTATACAATTTGTATAGCTATGGTTTGGTTTATGACAATTCCAACAATTTAAAATTTTATTCGGTAACGGTAAATTATTTTTAGGAATAGTGCCGTTTTGTAAAGTATTCTTAGGAACATTTACTTCAGGATTAGTAGAAATTTTCAACTTAGCCATCGGTCGATAAGGTGTCGTAAAATTTCTTTTAATTACAGGTTTTAAATTATCTTGACGTAATTTAAGTTCGTGTATTTGTTTACACTTATTTCTTAATTCCGTTAAGGTATGATATTCGGAAGAAACTAAAATATTTGAAAAATAGGGATCCACTCCACGTAAAATAATCTCGATAATTTCTTTCTCAGATATTTTCCGTTCGATTTTATTACCTAACATTTCAATTTCGTTAATGTAATTAAAAATATTATTAAAGGTACTTTGAGTTATATTTTGAATTTTCTTTTCCAATCGACTTTGGTAATCGAAAGGTAAATATTCTTCTATTAATAAATTTAAAAATTCGTCCCAATTTATTACTTTTTTCTTTGCATTCCTACAAAAAATAGTAGCTTCGCCCTCGAATAAATCCTGTGCATTCTGGAATAAATCTTTATCCGTTGCACCCCTAGCGATTTTTAATTCATTTATAATTTCAAGAAAAGCTAAGATATCCCGAGAATCATTATGACCTGTGAACTTGGTAAAGTTCCACTTATAAATAGGTATAAATTTGGTTTTAGATATTTCTACCGGTATTTTTTGTTTAAAGAAAACATTATTTTCATTAGTAGTTAAGGTCGTTTCCGCTAATTTCAATTGAATCTTAAAATTTTCTATCGCAATAATTTTTTGTTCGTCATTTCCGGTATTCACGGTATTTAAGCGAGTCGATATATGCGCAATTTTTGTTTCCAAAAATTCTATTTGTTGGTCCGATAGTTGTCTTTCTAATTCGCGATTTAATTCCGCTAAAGATAATTTAATTTCCTGAAAATGAATTTCCCAGGTACACGGGTCTTTTGAAATTTCAATATCTTCTTCTAATGCGATTTGCAGTTGAATCCTACGACTTGTAATCGTGACTCTAGGTAAAATTGAACGTGCAAGTAATTCAAAGTTCAATTCGTGTGAAGACAAATGCTTTAAATTCATTTTGAGATAAAAAAATAATTATTAATTTACGATAAATTTTCTTGATACGCCACTGGTGGTCGTCGATATATTTTGTTAACACGCAAATACGTAATACGTGTCGAGTCCCACGTTGGGCGCCAAATGTTACCCTCCTGCTACTCACTTCTGTCGGTCGAGCAGATTTTTCGAACTTGAATTCAAAAATCCTGAGAACTTTATCTCAGGGTGGTACTTACGTGAAACAAAATATACGCTTACCTCGCTTTTACATATATACACAATCCTGAAAAGAATTCGGCGCTCTTGAAATAAAAGATATTTGCGGTAAAGAAATATAATAAAGTTAAACGAAAAATCGACACAAATACGGAACATAAATACAAATTTTCCTTAATTTTACCTAAATGATCAAGGAAGCTTCCGCAAGATTTACTTAAAATTACTTAATTTAAGCGTTATGTAGAACAACGTCAATAATAGTAAACCATTTACTTTATCATCTTTATGGATTGATTTCCACTTCAATAATTTGTACAGATAAATACTTTTTACAGATAAAAATCATAAGTAATTGTACGATGGATTTTTAATGTAATTTTAATGGAAAATGGACCAAATAGTCGTTGAATAGCAATACATCAAATCAATCGTTACAATTAGATACGTGCGGTTACATACAATTAAACTGAACAAAAACTAACCTTTAACCCTTTTAAACGTGGTAAGTCGTTGCACTCTAATGATTTTTCCTGAATTCAAATTCGGAAAAGCTGCTTTATCGATACACCTGTAGATTGCACACCGTCTTTCCAAATACATTTTCTGGTAACCGTCTTTGATTACTTGATGAGCCAATTCTTCTTTATCCAAAAGGTATACGTTGTTTTCTTAACAATCCAAATTTTATCCATCCAGTAGGTATAAATATTTATCGTAAATCAACAATTTGTCTATTCTTTTTTTATTGAATTAGCATCGTCGGTAATGATCGAAAATATTAAATTTCTTGCCTTTATTCAAATTTGCCATGATAGATAGATTTATTATAAAACACATTTTGTTCGATAGATCGGTAAAAAGTTTTAAGTTATTTCTTTAATTTTTGTTACACGAACAATTAATCAGGTATTTATTCGATTTTAGGTACACGAAATAATTAATCACACATGTTTGTTATTTTAAGGCACAAAGGAACGTTTTGTAGTTATTTATTCAAATTTAGGTACACGAAATAATTAAATCCATTGTGTGGAGCACGATACGAAATATTGACCACATCTTATCACTATGAAAGTACGACAGAAAGTTAAAACACCTCTTCCTTGCTTGGAAGATTAAATCACGTCTTCATGACTCGAGGTACAGATCGAAAGTTTTAAGTTATTTATTTTTCGGTACACAGAAAAGTTTAAGTTAATTATTTGCAGCACGAGACAACATGAACGCATCTGACTTCGATGGATGCACGACAAGAAGTGCCGTCATTTTCAAGATGGCTCTTGAAATTTAACAAGGATTTTTACTCAAAGTTTCTTCAAAGATAATTTGGTTGCCTACTTATAGGAGTTAAAATGAACCGATTTCTTATTTTTTTCCGTTCTACATACATGACGCAATACTGTTTTATGCATCTCTGCATTACTAATAAAAATTCTAGGTAATCTGGAATAGAAATCGCCTATTCTCACGTAGATAAGTTCTAAAAATAACTCTAGTGGAGACTGTTGTCTGTGACATATACCAGGCTCGTTCAAATAAATCTTATGATTTAATCAAAATTTTAAATGAATTTAAGGACTGTTCGACGTAGTCGTAACACATGTTAGTAAGTTTATTGTCCAGTACGGAAATCTAAAGAAGTGGTGCAGTGTTTGTGTTCGTGATGATGACGAAAACGAAGTAATCTACCAGAACGTAGTTGAAAAAGGTATGTAACTTTTAATTTAAATATTTTCGGTTAATTTTAATAATATTCAATGTACGGGATATATCATTTTAGTTAAATCAAAATTTTCAATTTCGGATGATATTTTTATATACGATGAGGGAGATGTGATGATAGAAGAGGATTGTGTAAAATATTTCTTCTCCAGAGGAAAAGAAAATTTTACAATAAAAATGAAACTTTTGGCTGAAGCAGGTATGAAATAATTTGTATTGCAATTTTTGGAATTATGTATGATCTAGAAATTTCAAAAAATGAATTAAACCTACTAAAACGGTTATAAGGGGGAAACCCAAGCACGCGAGGTTGAAGAAAGTTGTCGCCCCGTAACGTCAGCAAAACTTATAAAATCATAGCATTTATTTTATTAAATAAACGTGTTTGCCAATTTATTACAATAATTAATTGTTAATAAAGTTTGTCACGTTAAAAGTAAATTTTAAAAAGTAATAATTTATCAATCATAATAATATTATAACTTGTAGATACAGTTTCTTTCCGTTCATCAGCATCTTTTACAACAAGTACATCAAGCACACAAAATTGGTTAGAAAGAGCTGATGATGAGCATTCCATAATAACAGACCCACAGCGTGAATCATCAGAGCACTCTCCTTGTGTAATTACTGCTGAAGTAAAATAATTAATGCTATTTTAATGTCAGATCTTAATGACCATATTTGTAGATGTTAAAAGGTTTACTTTTAAAGGATGGTTTATGTCACATATTTAAAGAATATGAAAATACGAATACGTTGTCTAACAAATCACGGAGACAACTTGTTAATGCTGTTGTAAAAGTAATGGTGGACGAACATTTAAACTACATTACAAAGAAAACCAAAATTGACTTTGCGAAAGCAGTGGTACAGATTTTTCCGAGGTTGCGATATCCGTACAGTAATAAAGGAGGATATGCAATATTTATTTACGTAGTATGTACATCTACTAAATTATTTTATATATTTTTCTAGGAGACCTTTTTTGATTCCGATAGCGGTTCGGGATTCTTAGTTTGGCGGCTTCGTACCGTTATCAGGAAATTAAAAGAAAATGAAAATTTGAAAAGAAAAAGAGAAAGTGATGATGAAAAAGAAAACGAAGCAGAGGGAGCTAGATACGTCTCCGATGTGGAAACCGAAGAAAAAATTATGTACCTTAAACAGGCAGTACATACACCACAAAATACCAAAGGTATTTTTGACAAAATGCAAGAAACGTTTTTATGTAGGCAACAGTGGTAGTGCACCGAAAATATTTTTACAACATTTCCAAGATTTTTGGATACACCCGGTTTGGTAATTTGATAAGCATATTTAACTTTTGTTTTCTTCTTCTAAACGAAATTTAACTTTTAAGGTTGACCAAGATTTTCAAGATAAATATTCAGGAAATCTGAAAAATTTCGATCCTAATAAAATTATAAATGTATATCGCAGTAGTGTAGGAGATAAAACTTCCGATTTTTTGTCTGAAAATGAAATTTGTAAGTCTTATCATTGGCAATTGGCAATATTTCTTATTATTTCAATTACTTTTGTTTTTCCTAGCTTGGAATAAAACTACACAAGGTTTCCTCGCTTTACTATATTTGTTACCTGCTACAGCAAAAGGGCGTAAAAAAGTACTTCGACACCTTGAAATTACTAATTTAATAGTTTTTGTTCAAGTAATGATCATTTATAATATTTTAGTCTTCAATTTTTATTAATATAATGTGTTTCAGATGGGCACTCCTTTAGCGGATGTAATTAACAAGATAAAAACTCAACAGCCTTTTATCATAGCTCAAGGAGCAAATATTAGTGCTATAGATTTTTATTACGTGGTGGTGGATGGACATACTTTACCTCCTGTAAGTGACGCTTTAAAAAGTTTTGACCTTCTTTTCAAAGTACATTTTGAGTTCAACATAAAATACGACGAGCGTTTAGATTCCTTTTGGAAATTTATCCAATTTTTTTATTATAAAATAGATATGAAACAAGAACTTGTAACTCCAAAAATGAAAGAGTTGTGCTCTAAATTGGAATTTTAAAATTCAAATTTAGATATATATAATACATATTATTATCTAATTTTTTAAGTAAGTTTATCAAATTTTTATTTTAATTTTTTATATTTTCGTAATTTTAGGTTAAAAAGCTTTTTTAGTGTAAGTTTTATTGGTAATTTGTAAAAAAAATATTTGTTATTTGCGTTAACCATGGATTTACATTGCTACAAATGCAAAAAATCGGGCAAAAACGAAACTTTTAATACTATTAATGATCTTATTAAACATTTTAGAATTAGACATGCTTTCATTGAAAATCAATTTTTAAATTTGCGTTGTGGTAACTTATATTGTCCATTAATATTCAAAACTTTTAGTGGTTTTAGAAAACATATGAAACGTTGTACAAAAGTAACATCAAATGCAAATGCTACTAATATTGAAAAGTCAAATCGATCAACAATACTGAATGATAATTCCAATTTTGCTACTGTTTCAAACTGTGAAACACAGTCACTTGAATGTAATGCTAACAATGAGCTTCAAAGTAATTATGATTTAAAAAATTCAAATGTTGCAAATGCTTCTAATACTTGTGGAACCGCAGGACAACAAGAATGTTGCAATGAAAAAGATTTTGAAAATGTTAGTAAAATAATGAAAGGGCATTTCATCAATATGACAACAACTTTAAAGGAGCTAAATGTAGCTAAAAGTATTGAACAGAAAATTTTTAATAATTTGATTGAATTTTTTGAATCACTTCATGACACTCTGACATCAATTAAATGATTTACCATCATTTGAAGAAATAATTAGTATCTTTACTTTTGAAGATAGCGACATAATATATTTCATAACAAAGCCATGGTTAACGCAAAATTTTTCTTATGATGAAAATGCATATATCATTAAACCCTGTGAGGTTAATTATAATTTAATCGATATTAATTCTTTAACTTATAAAGAACCTTACGAAACTGTACAAGGCTGCTCTAGTAATAGTAATAAATAATATGTTTCTTGTTCCCAAATATATTTTTTGTAATTTACCTAGGTAAGCTATTCTCTCCTCACCAAGTGTAAAATGTAGATTTAAGGATTTTTTAATCAATAAAAAATTAATAAAATAAGGTCGTTTTATTCATATCACTATTTCAGGATAAAAATATACACCATTTAGTTTAAAAACATACCACATTCAGAGTACATAAAGTACACCTATCTGAGAACATATCACCACATCAGGTGTAAAACATCTACACAGAATTAAATTAATTTTGTACAATAATCGTGTAAAAATATATTAATTTCGTGTAGTATTGTAAATAAAAAATGAGTTAAATTCGTATTATGTAGTGTAAAAGATACCAGGTTACGTGTTAAAATTTACACTAGACTTTGTAATAAGTAATAAATTAAGTGTAAATGATTACTCATAGAAGAGTTATATTGAATAAATCGCGTGTACTTTTTACCAGACAGTTGTGTACAATATTTTACCCTTTTTGAGTGGTAATTGTTTACCAAATGACACAGTGGTAAAATCAACACTGAAACGGGTGGACCTATATACACACCTAAAACGGTGAAATTTTACACCGGATTTTTTACCGTGTACAGGCTCATTTAGATAAATTTAAGAACAAGATGGGAGCCAGAGGGCTTGGATAGGGGGGGCCTTCAGAAAAATTAAGGATTATTATATAAAAAGCTAAAATTACTGAAAAAAAAGTATTTTTTGTATTTTCTTTTTTAATCAATAGAATTGCCCCTTCTTGAAAAAGTTGCTGAATCCGCCCCTGCATGGGAGTGTATTCAAAAGATTTAGAAGAACAAGGAGAACGTTTTCATCAAAACGTTATGAACTTCAAACGCCGTTTCAAAGCCAACATGATGAAAATATGCTGAAAGAATACATTTTAGGTTTAATAAAAGAAACTACTCATTAATATAAAAGAAAGAGCAACAGGGTCCACTTTTAAAATTTTTTTTATTATTTTGTAAGGTAATTTAATAGTTACATCTAATAAAAGCAATATACAAATAAATTTAATTTGGTTTAAAAAATAAAGAAAATTAAAATCATACATTTTTTAAGATATCTTCCAAACGTTCTCCTGGCTACAAAAGCAAACTTTTTTTTGAAATATAAATTTTTTTTGGATGACTGTCGATAAACCTATCGTAATTCATGCTTTAATTGGAAAGGCAAAATTTTTGTTGACTTGTGTAATTCACTAACGGCAATAATGTCTTTCGAAGACCATTTTAAATCAAAATTTTTGAAATAACCCGTTTTCCAACCAGTTAGTTGCCTCTTCATTACTCCCAGATATATCAAATGTAAAATATCGGAAAACTGGAAAATCTTCTACCATATCGATTGGTAGGTTTTCAATTGGTGATTTGTATTTATGATGGTCTTCATCATGCCTGTTGCGAAAACTAGCATCTGTTCGTACTGCTAAATCAAATCGTGGGAATATATTGCAATGCGCACAGAAAAAAATTTGGGCTAAAAATTTGTAAAATTATGCATATTTCAGGTACAAGTTCTCCCGAGATTGGTTACAGGTATAATATTGTGTTTAAAAAATGAAAACTGTTGAGTCCACATATTTATACCTGCATAAAACCCAAATGATACCTTTTTGTAGTACACCCTTTTTTCCTATTTTTCACCCAATATTATGTGGAAATAAAAATTTTTAATTTATAAATAAAAATAATTATAAATTTAAAAATATTATTTACACATTTTAAAATATATTAATTTTGCCTTTTTAAATTGCGACAAAATTTGACTGAAATAGGAACCTAAATAAATACTTACTCTTTTTCATAGGCCGACGTGGGATTCGAACTTGGTACCTCTGGCTTATGATGTAAACGTGGTATTCATTAGCCCATGAAGTTGATTTATTATAATTATTTTGTACACTTATCAGAAGTTTTTAAAAAATTCCATTTTCTATTCTGATTGTTTTATGAACATTTAAATCTAATTAAAATTACATTCAAATTGAATTAATTTTATAAAATTTTAACTTTCAGCAAACAGCATTAATAATTATCCAGTTTAAATTTTTTAAATAAAATTATAATCCACGTGTTAAAACTATTAATAACAATATTTACGGGGTAAATTAATAGTGGTGTAATCTAATAAGACAAAAAGTCTCTAATAAGACAAAATGTAAAACGAAAAATTTTTGAATTGTACCGTTTAGCACTTATTCAAGAATAACTTTGCGTTTACAATTCGCATAATCTTAAGAACCGATTAAGAACACAACTATTGGGAGAATATACAATACAATTTTCCAGGTATAAAAGTTTGCATAATTCTAACAATCGCTGTACTTAGCAAAATACAATTTTAGGCTTCAAAAGTGCACAATTGCAACAGCCCAACATTGGGTGAATTTGCCACCAGCAATTTTTTTCTGTGCGATACGTAAGAAAATTCTCCAACAACGGTACATTTCAAACACCCATGCTGCCCGTTAAAATTTGCAACACCTTTCACAAATGCACGAGCCGGTGAATCACATGTAAAGCATCGAACACGTACTTTTACTTGCTGTTCATTTATTTTTACTCCATGTTGTAGAATGGTTTTCATTTCTTCACAGAATCGGAACAAAAGAGAATCGATGGAACTGGGCTTCTTTGGTCCACAAAAAATTCCTACGACCATAGGTTTTACATAAGCCATTTTATGTATGTATTGTCGTGTTCTGACGAACAACTCTTTAAATCCCGTAGCTGTTATAGTCGGAAGTTTGCATTATTTAAGACTCTCTCAGTTAGTGAATTCCAGGGTATGCTTAAATTATCCACAATAAATGAAACAATAATTTTACCGGGCATCAATAAAATTTTACTCAAACGAAATTTAGTTATCATTAAATTTTATCATAAGCAGAAAACAGAATTTTAGTTAAATCAAAATTCGACAATGAATAAATAAGATATAGACGAGATTTATCTACAAGTTCCCACATTTACTATTATAAAACTCATTACTCTAACTTGTAAACAAATCAAGCATTTTAAATTGTACAAGCTGAAATAAAATAATTTGCACAAATTTATTGTCTTATTTATACCGCATAAAACAAAACTGATAATTTTTATGCCTATTCACAAATAAAGTTCGACGTGACGCGTAACACAGCAGCTGATCATTATCGTCGCAAAAAAATTAAGTTAATCTCGACGGCAAACTAATTGATTCGAATTTTTAAACTGGTGCATCGAAGTGATTAAAGTTGGTGTAATACTCCAATCAATCTGTTGTTAACAAAGTTTCCAGGTTCGTAAAAAACAATGTGATTTACATAACCTCTAATTGAAAAATTTATAAATTCCATTTTCAGAAAAATAATATCGAACTAGCGCAAAACAAAAGAATTCAAATTCTAATTACCATTCGATGGCTTCATAAAATGTTGTTACATGGAAATAACTTGCGATGAAAAATATCAAAAATGCGGCCATTTCACAAATCATAAGGCAGAAAAATTTTCACTTTTAATTCCAGAAATCAATCTTCCAGAAAACCATCATATTCATCATACTGACACTGCACTCATCATCATTGCAATTATAATTTACAATTCAGGCTGAAATTCCAACATTTCACAACTTATCGAGAAAATTTTCTTCCTCGAAAAACACAACTTAACACCTCCGCCTCTCAGTCAGTAATCATCATTATCCAAACTTTTATTTCCTTCCCGTTCCAGGCTTTTGGAAATCGTGGCCCACGCTGATTCGTCGATTTTTCCAGCGAAATTTGAAAATTTTCCAAAAAAATCTTGATATCACAAATTTTTAAAATTACTTTTCAACACTAACCGCACCATCTAGAGTTATTTACGATCAACCCGACGTTACAGTTTTCTATGCACGCATTCACTAATTTATTAAAAAGAAGGTAAACAAATTAACAATAAAAATTTTAATCAAACAAAATGCAGTCTTATCTGATTAATTTAACTTTTTAGGCTTCTGGAACAAATTATCCACCATAAAAAATCCTGTTTTCTTGGTAACAAGCAAAATTATGACCAAAAGAGAAAAACCATTCAACTTGTCCGAGTAAAATTCAAAATCATACAAAATTCAATAAATGGACGGATCAACATCAATTGTGGATACTTTAAACTTTTGGTAATTTGCTCGGCACACGTCAGTATATTCATTAAAATGGGCTAAAATTCACATTTAGAGCTATTGAAAAGAGGTAATCCATCAATATTAAAATTTAATAAAATTTCTGCAGGGATTTTATCGGTCACATCTTGAAAACATTTCTGCAGACACACATCGACTTCATTGTGCCAATATTCACCATTATCATCATATTTTGTTATGTTATCACGTATGTTTTTTGGAGTACCTCTCAATGTTCTTGCGTCTTTCGGCAATTTTAACTTCAAATTATTATTTAAAAGTACTAAAAGATTTGAACAGCGACTTGCGTAATTAAGTGTTTTGTTGCCCATCTTCCTAAATTAATTTTCAAGTCAGAAATTAAATTTAATTTATAATCAGTGTCGTCGTCTTCACTATTACTGCTATCAGAACTTTCGTAATTATAATCATCAATATCATTGGTGCTGTTGTTATTTGATAAATCACTCTCAAAGTCAGTTGTACTTAAAGCAATCGTATCGGATAATACAATTGGATCGGATGATACAATTGGATCGGATAATTCAATCTTGTCTTCGGTTAATTATGATGATTGTGATGGTCAATTTGCAACAAAAACAGCCTCTTCTGTTGAATTACTTATACGTTCTAAATTGTTCCTAATATGTCTTCTGTATGTGCCACTTCTTCTAAATCTTTGCATAATGTCTATTACATTCATATCCAACCATTTGCATTTTTTGATATTAATACTATTATGTTTTAAACTGTAATTTGCCATTTTTGATATCTTTCAAATAATAGTTAATAAATTTACTTTATATAAAAAATATTACTAGGCACTCAATTACCAATCTAAACAAAAATGATTATAATCACATACCTTTTAATTTTTTTCAACCACGAAAGAACAACTAATATCACATATATAAAAGACCAGCACGCTGCTGCTGCTCCTCCAGCGTGTCATTTTTCACTCTGATTGGTTGTTGTCTTTGGTCGTACCAACTTAAAATTACCTTAGTACTCCATTCAGAAAAGGTTATATATTGTCGTGTTCTGACGAACAACTCTTTAAGTCTCTAGCTGTTTTGGTCGGAATTTACAATAAAAGACTCTCCCAGGTAGTGAGTTCTAGAACATTCTTAAATTAACCACAATTTGAAATGAAACAAAGTTATACCGGGCATCAATAAAAATTTACTTAGACGAAAATTGGAAATTGTTAAAATCTTGATTACAAACAGAAAACAGAATTTTGTTGTTAAATCAAATTCAACAAATGAATAAATCAGATATTGACGTGATTTATCTACAAGTTCCCACATTTACTATGTCAAAAATTAATACTCTAACTTGTAAACAAATCAAGCGTTGTAAATATTGTACAAACTGAAATAAAATAATAATTCGCATAAATTAATTGTCTTATTTAAAATTTCGCGCCGACCTGTAACCAAACGCATGAAAAACTGTTAAATTTTACCGCTAGATGCAAATAAAGTTCGATGTAACGCGCAACACACATGCTGATCCAAATCATCATAAAAAAAAAGTTAATTTCGATAGTAAACTAATTAATCCAATTATTGAAATTGTTGCATCGGTGTATTTAAAGTTGATGAAATAGTGCAATCAACCTGTTATTAGCGAAGTTTCCAGGTTTGTAAAATAAGACGTGCATTGTATAACCTCGAACTTTAAAATTTATAAATTTTATTTTCCAGATAAAATAATGTCAAAATAACGTAAAATAAAAGAATTCAAATTCTAATTACCATTCGATGTCGCAGAAAAATGTCGTTGCGTGAAAATAAGATGCGATGAAAAAGGACGGCCATTTTCCCAGCTCATCAGGTAGAAAAATATCCTTAATTTTCAATTCCAGAACTCAATCTTCTAGAAATCACCATACTCATCATACTGACACTTCACTCATCATAATTGCAACTGTAATTTACAATTCATTCTCAAATTGCAACATTTCACAACTTATTGAGAAATTTTTATTCTCTCGAAAACACAACTTAACTCGTTCGCCTCTAAATCAGTAATCCCTTATCATTTACAAAATTTTCATTTCCTTCCTGTTCTAGGCTTTTGGAAATCGTGGCCCACGCTGATTAGTCAACTTTTCCAGCCAAATTTGAAAATCTTTCAAAAAAAACCATATCAACAATTTTTAAATTTAATTTTCATCACTTCTCACACCATCTAGATTTATTTACACTTAACACGACGTTACAGGTTTCTACGTACGCATTCACTTATTTATTAAAAAGGTAAACAAATTAACAATATAAAAAAAATTATTTAAAACAAAACGCAGTCATATCTGATTAATTTAACTTATTTTAGGTTTCCGGAACAAAAACTCCACCTTTAAAATCCTGTTTTCATGATACCAAACAAAAAGTATAACCAGTGAAAGCAAAACCATTCCACTCGTCCGAGTAAAATTCAAAATCATTCAAAATTCAAATAAATGACAAATCAATCTCAAATTGTGGAAACTTTAAAAATTGGTAACTACCACTGTTCATGTCAATATATTTCTATATGGAATGGTAAAGTAATTTTAAGTTGGTACGACCGACGACAACGACCAATCAGAGTGCGCTGTGTGTTCTAAAAAAAATTACACGTTGGAGCAGTAGCAGCGTGTTATTTTTTAAAAACCCACAACGCGCTTTAATTGGTCGTTGTCGTTAATTATACAAACTTAAAATCACCTCCCCTGGGATCGAGTAGCATACCAATCAAGTTTTCAATCTTGATGGGACGCCCGTCCGCGGTTCAGGCCCGTAGCCAGGGGGAAGGCACCTTGGGGCACGTGCCCCCTCTCCCGAAATGTTCAGAAAAAATTTTTTTTTTAAAGTAAAGGAAAATTTGTTTAAATAATAAATATTCTCGGAAGGGGAACCACCAAAAATTTAAATTTTTCAAGTGCCCTCCCCCACAAATTAAATCCTAGCTACGGGCCTGCCGCGGATGAACCAGCTATATTAATTAAATGATCCAATTTTTTACCAATTTAAAATCACCTCTCCTGGCATCGAATTGCATACAAAGTAAGTTTCAACTGGGGTACTTATACCTACAGGGTGGCTTTTTGAAAACGAAACAGACGGGATTGTAGCCAGCAGAATTTTTTTCTTAAGAAATACAAAAACACGTCAATTTTATCATTGAGGGGGACAACTGTTGCGACTAATGTTACTTCCGTATTGTTCCATCCCTTTGAGTTGCGATGACAACCCCTAAAATGATAATAGGGATGATATGGCAAGTAACACCTCATTTGAAAGGTCTTGCTTCCCTGAATTCAGTTCTATAATTTTTTTAAAGTTTTATCAATTATTCAACAAAAAAATTGAAGCTGTAAAAATGCGATATAATCCGATATTTCAAGACATTTAAGAAGAAAAGAAGGAAAAACGCTTGGACAGGTCTGTTTCGTTTTCAAAGGGCCACCCTGTATATAAATTTTATTTTGGTTAATCCAAACATTAACCATTAGAAAATTTAATATTCGACTTTTACATTTTTAATAAATGTATTTCACAATAATAAACGGGCAGCACATACAACTTCTTAAGAGGGGCATTTTTTCAGAGCCCTTTTAATTTAATCAACAGATGGCGCCTACTTAAATATTTTTGTAAAATAAGAGGAATTTGCTATATTTAAAATATAACAAATTCGTTGAGATAAGAGGGGCATTTTTTTCAGGGCTTTTTTAATTTAATCAACAGATGGCGCTTACTTAAATATTTTTATAAAATAAGAGGAATTTGCTATATTTAAAATATAGCAAATTCGTTGAGATAATACCATTCTATAAACAATATTCTAGATCTTAAGCTATTTTGAGGTCTTAATATTTATTTATAAAAACACAATTCATAATTAAAGTTTAATTATCTTTTTTTGTAAGTGAGTGTGTTTTGACATACTCAATACGAACTCAAAATAGCTTAAGATCAAGAATATTGTTTATAGAATAGTATTATCTCAACGAATTTGCTATATTTTAAATATAGCAAATTTCTCTTATTTTATTAAAATATTTAAGTAGGCGCCATCTGTTGATTAAATTAAAACGGCCCTGAAAAAAATGCCCCTCATAATACTATTCTATAAACAATATTCTTGATTTTAAGCTATTTTGAGTTCGTATTGAGTATGTCAAAACACACTTACTTACAAAAAAGATAATTAAACTTTAATTATGAATTGTGATTTTATAAATAAATATTACGAACTCAAAATAGCTTAAGATCCAGAATATTGTTTTCGTGATTTTGGGTGTAAAGTGACTACTTTACACTCGGTTGTTCGGGAGTAAAGAAGCTCTTTTCGTCACACTTTATTTTTCTTCCGGGAGTAAAAAAATACCGGGAGTAAAAAAATACCAAAAAATTTCAAAAACAAAAATTTTCAAAAATCATTTATTGACATATTTAATCTTAACCACACAATTGTGAAAAACTTGCCTGTCTTGCGTATCTACAACGTTTTTGTGGTTGTCTTCGGCGAACGTGCTTTTCGTCGTTTTCATTTTTGATCTTGATCTGTATAAATTCGCCCCATAAATACCGCTTTTTGCTGAGTTTGATAGTACCTACCACGTGATCCATCGATATTGAATTTGCGATTTTTTTGCAACGTGTCCATGAACATCGATAGATGCGACCACAATGTCGTATTTATTGATTATTTAACGATTATTTCTTGGTTTTTAGGCATTTTTAATTGAAAACACACGACACAATACACAAACGTGCAAACTTCACGAGAGCAGAAATTAAAATAAACATGGCGCTTCAACATGGCCGCCCTCTAGGGTACCAACTGGTGCCAAGAAAAACACCATGGTTACAAGTAGAAGTTGGTTTTACACTACCACGATGTCAAATTAAACGTGTTATAATTTATAAAATTTATGCAATTATTGCAAAAAAATCGTGAATTTTGTCGGATATTATTCCCAAATTCACGAAAAGCTGTTCATAATACTCGGGCTCCAGGGTTTTTCCATCTCTCGACTATTATTCCCCTCGCCGCCTTGCGGCTCGTGTCATAAACTACGTCTCGTGACGAAAAACAACCCCTTACGCCCTCGTGATATAAACTACTATTATAGAATAGTATTATTTCAACGAATTTGCTATATTTTAAATATAGCAAATTCCTCTTATTTTATAAAAATATTTAAGTAGGCGCCATCTCTTGATTAAATTAAAAGGGCCCTGAAAAAAATGCCCCTCTTAAGCGTGTCATATTTTTAATACACACAACGCACTCGGATTGGTTGTTGTCGTTGGTTTTTAGCAACTTAAAATCTACTCCCCTGGGATCGAGTTACACACCAAACGAGTTTCCAACGTTGAGGACGTTTGAACGTGAACAATTAAAATTGTCAGTATTAGGGATTTATTTTTTTTAATGAAAATTGTAAAACAAGAAATCTATCGGTTGAGCTTATGTTAGTGTTGGTGTTTGAAAACCATTTTTTTTAAATTAATACCGCTAAAATAGAGATCCACCGGCTAGCTACCAGTCCTTAAGCGGGATTTTCAACTAGTTACTAATAAATCGTAATTTTCACAACCGAACTCTATGGCCTTGTGGTTAACAATGCAGGCTTCCAAATAAACGAAGGAAAGGTCGGAGGTTCGATCCCCAGTTCAGGTAACACACTTAGGTCCGGTTGCACCAACGCATAATAAGGATTTAATAGAGTAATAAGCATGGACTTAGAAAGATAGGACCCGCAACTCCCTACCTGAAAGCTTAAAATTTGCGAGCTCTTAACCGTATGGGTTCATCACTTCTACCGCTAGGATCGCTGAATTCCTGTTCCAAAAATACGATTTAAATTCAAATTGAAAATTATTAATTTAACCAATATATGAAAATAAAACATAAAAGATTGAAAATATATTATATATTAAAAACAGTAATGCATTTTTCATACATGTACGTGCACTTTTATTCAAACTACAAAGGATTAAGTTCGGTAAAAAAATTGGACAGCTGTCAACAACGCGCATGCTTGGAATAGTGATAAAAATTAAAAGAAATTGTTTTTTAAATAATCGAAATTATATAATTACTTATTAAATAACGTATTTTATTATTTAAAAAAACTTTATATGTATAAAAAAGTAAGTTTTGTAATGAAAATAATTTGAAAATAAAATATTCAAATGAATATTTTGGAACAGGAATTCAGCGATCCTAGCGGTAGAAGTGATGAACCCATACGGTTAAGAGCTCGCCATTTGAATCTTAGTTGCTAGTCCTATCTTTCTAAGTCCATGGTAATAAGCTATTACTAGATTAAAAATTGACATTTTGACATAAGATGCGTTGCACCAACGAGACTTAACTTATTACTAGATTAAAATCTCCACTAAAATGAATGACATATGTCAGTTTCCCTCGCAACAACGTTTATTAAGGAAATTATTAGCAAAATTATTAAATATTTAATAAAAATTCCTTAGTTACCAAAAAAATGCGTTGCACCATTGCGACTTAGTTTAACAGGGTAATAAATTTAATAATTAGCAAATTGGCCAAAATTGGTCAATTAAAATTTTAAGTTGAAATTTTATTAGAAAAAATTTGATGAAAAAAGAAGATTTTTAAGTTATGTAGTACATAGAACTTGAAAAATTAATCGCTGAATTCAATATTATATTATTATGAGTAGAAAATGTCAGCTACAATTTCTTTTTCGAGTACAGATAAAGATATAAATTTGTTAATTTGTTACTAAAGCCTCACATTTTGAGTAGTTAATATTCCTCTATGGATTTACTCACAATATGTGAATATTATGACAGTAATATTATGTTGTCGTTAATACAGAAAAGAAAAAGTTATTCATTACCACTGAAAAGAATTCGTATTTAATAATATTTCTCAAATATTAAAGTCTTCAAATTATTGCAGTTAGAAAACTGTTTTCTGATTGAGTGCTAAAGCAAACGAAGAGTTACTTCACTTTTTGCCACTGGATATTGAAAACTACTATTGGGCCAAGAAAATCAAAGCGTGATGCAAAAATTATAGGATATTGTCTCTTTTATAAAAATGATGACTTGGATTGTTGCAATTTCTGCTTATATATTTTGCTCAAGAACTTTCCTTTACATTTTTTTCGTTAATTTCCATGATATATTTTTAATAATCACGTACACATTTACCTAGTGGCAGATCTAGGAATAGTTCAGGAGTTTAGGATTGAGAGTTAAGTTAATATTTAAAATTTTTTTATTAATTTTTCAACATTTGCATCTTCTTGGATAGTACTTGATTTTCCCTTTTATAGATATTATATAGATACGCTACTGTATTAACCTAAAATTAATATTTAAACAAGCGAGAAATGTCAAATTAGTATGGCGACCATTGTTGAATTTCATAATAACTAATATGAGATTTTTAATTGAGAAAAATGTTGGTGCAACGCAAAAAAATTTAACAGGGTAATAGTTTAACAGGGTAATAACTTTTACATATATTTTGACATAAATAATAGATTTTTAGGTTATGAACTACATCGAAGTTGACAAGTAATCGTTGAATTTTGAAATAAATTTTTTTAAACAACAAAACTTTTTCAAGGAAGCAAGCGAAAGATAGAAATATTAATATTTTGGACAAGCCTTATCAAAAACGAGGTAATTTTCTCAAGCTTTACAATTTTGTGGGCATAAATTTTTAACTTTGTCGCTTATGAAAATGTTTTTATAGGACCGGGCGATGTAAAATTTTTTTTATTTTTTTACATCTTCTGTGGCCGTTATACAATTCCAATATGCAATGATTTCAGCAAGAAACTCACGTCGTGAGATGTTCAAAAATCTAACAAATTGCTACGGTATATTGAAAATAATAAATTTACTCCCTGTGTATATAAAATGTGATTGAAAAAAGACAACTTAGAATGCATTTTTTATTAGAAATGAAAATTAACGTGAAAATACACCATTATAAGGGCAGTTCTAACTGCAAAGTTTTGACAATGACAATAGCGTTGCCTTAGCAATTATAAAAATATTAAACTAATAGCCTAATAACGTTATTAAAATAATTTTAACAGAGTACTAGCTATTATGATAATAGCGCTTAATATGCCAATTTTAATAGACGTTGGTGCAACCCGACCTTAAAAATTTATAATATTTATTTTCAGACTTTATCCAATAACAACGCACAAAGAGTATACAGGACCAACAGGAGGATCACACCAAAAATAGGAGAAAATAAATTATAAAATAATATGAGATATTTTCAGACATTATCCAATAACAACGCACCAAGGGTATACACGACCAACAGGAGGATCACACCAAAAATAGGAGAAAATCGTAAAATAATTTGAGATAATAATATAATAATAATAAAAAATTAATTAATAGAGACAATACTAAAAATGAATAGAAAAAAAGGTAAATTAAAAAAATTAATTTTTTCAATTAACGAATAGTAGTTTTCGGCACAAGGACGTAAAATCAGTTTACGTCCGAGTGGCATAAACTGCTTTTTGTTTTACCGGAACTACCTCACTTTTATTCGCAACATCGTGGTGAGAGGCTATGTATTGAAAGCCTGCAGGTCCGACGAGCTGGTGTCCTTGCTTCGGACTTCGCTGACCACAATGGACGGTGGCTACGTGTGTACCATCAAAGCGACCAAGACAGGAGTGCAGAGGAGTTTCATAATAAGAAACTCCGATGACGTCGATTATGTCGGGGTCATCGACCTGTACCTGAAGGCTCGGGACGTTGTAAATTCAACGCGATTATTTATGCAATTTCGGAGTGGTAAGTGCACCAATCAGCCGGTTGGAAAGCACGCCATCTCTGGAATGCCTAAAATGATTGCGTCTTATTTGCAGCTTCCCGAACCTTCCACATACACAGGGCACTCCTTCAGGCGCACGTCGGCGTCTATTCTGGTAGAGGCTGGAGCTTCCATGGATACATTGAAGAGGCACGGAGGTTGGAAGAGTTCCACGGTTGCTGAGGGTTACGTTGTAGACTCCGTCTACAGCAAGGGCAAGATTTCCGATCAAATTTTGGGATCTGCATCCACATCTTGCCTCCAGAAGATTGTTAATGCGCCGCAGGCGCATTCTTCAAACAGCGGAAGGGAGAACACAGACGAATTAAGAGGTCCGTTATTTTCCAATTGCGTCGTAAAAATTAAACACTTTCACTCAAATAAATAATTTTTTGCGTAAATATATTATGTTTTATTTTATAACCCCCCCCTTTTTAACGTCCTAGGACGTTAAAATTACGGCCCCCCTTTTTAACGGCCTAGGACGTAAAAAGGCATTTTAAGTACCTCCAATCTAGACTTAAACACCTAATTTAACGACCGGTATAACGAAAAATTATTTACAATAAATTTAAAAATTCTTTAAAATTTAATTATTTAATCTATAAATAAATATTTTTTTACACGTGGAAATCAAAACCGTTACAGGTTTGCGGCGGGCATGGGCAGGTTTGGTGCAGGTTCGCGCCAGCACCTGCTTGCTTCCAATCAAGTTTGTCACAGGGCTGTCTACGGTAAATTCATGCGCCATTTTAACTAGACAGCAGCTGTAGTGAACTTGCCGCATACCTGCCTCAGACTTGTCGTACCTGCCTCAGGCTTGCGCCAGGTAATTTACCTGGTTTGTGGAGGGTTTGTTGTAGCACAGATTACTATACAGATAGCCAACCCCATTGTTATATTGGTTAACACATTTCTTACATGAAATTATGTTAGTACTGGAGACGGCTACCAGAGGCGCATTTCTGGGAGACATCACGACATTGAACTATGGTGGCTACTGGATACGCTTCATAGATGTCGTTTCTAAAATACCTCATGAAATCTCAAGTAGAAAATTTTATTATGCACCTGAGCCTCATGCACCTGAGCCTGCTTACCCACCTATAAATAAACATCCCTTCGCTTTTATACTGATGTTTTCAAGAAGCTTTGTTTGCTCGTATTAAAATTATTTTTTACTAATTAGTGCACTTTTGCCATTTTAAATAAAAGGTTTTTTTTAAAATTTTTTATTTTATTTTTTAATTTTTTAGTCATATCTTTACAAATGCAGCTTCTGTATTTAAACTAATATAGTCCTATCAGAATTGTCCATTTATGTATTTTAGATGTTTGATACTTTACACTGTGTAAATAATTACGACGGAAAACTTCACCTTGAATGCGGTCCTTAAAAATGATATTTGGAAATCTATTTTACTTTTCACCCTGTATGATAAAATTGTTCAATGCGGAGCAACGCATAACTTTTTTCGCTTTTATTCTGCTCTTTACGCGGTTATTTTTGTTAAAAATTAAAAAATTCCTTTTCCTTAAGAAAATTTCCTTCCACATTAAGAACAACTTGAGCACAATTGAGACAAACATTTTAGCATAAGAACAACTTTTATGAATTTATGAAAAATAATGTTGGTTACTGTTCAAATTCTTTTTGGCTTTATTACAATTGCAAACCATTAGGCATTAACCGCACTAATCCTTGCAGGTAATACCATAAAGGGCACTATTGTTATTGTCACTTTGATGTTACATCTAGGACTAATTCTTTTACTTTCTATATCTATTTCATGTTGTTGGAACTAAATAAAGTAATCTGTAATTTTATTGATATTTAACTTTCTCTTCTGGTGGTAAGAGAACACTACCGACTGGACCTATAGACAAGAGCAAAAGATATAAGTCGATTTTCCATCTCATAAAACACCACCTTAAGCTATTTTGAGTTCGTATTGAGTATGTCAAAACACACTCACTTACAAAAAAGATAATTAGACTTTAATTATGAATTGTGTTTTTATAAATAAATATTACGAACTCAAAATAGCTTAAGATCAAGAATATTGTTTATAGAATAGTATTATCTCAACGAATTTGCTATATTTTAAATATAGCAAATTCCTCTTATTTTATAAAAATATTTAAGTAGGCGCCATCTGTTGATTAAATTAAAAGGGCCCTGAATTAAAGACCCCTTTTAACTGAAAATTACTATAGTTTCTATAATATTGACACTAATTGACAGTTAAAATTAATTTTAAAAAACTTTACTTAAAACACTTTTTCAATAAACGAAAGTTTGAACAATAAAATTAAGATCGAATTGGGCATGGAGGCTAAATGTTTGCTTATTGAATCGAAATAAATGCTGATTTTTATGTTTATCTTTATTTTTTAGTAATCTTCACTGTTGGCACTTTAATAATTTTTATTACATTGGACATTATTATGTTGACCTTTGGTTGTATGAAGCTCGAGCACTGCACAGTTGAAGAAAAGATTCCTATATTCCTAATTGTTTCGGGTAAAAAATTTACTATACTGAAAAGTTTTCATAATATTCAAATTGACCATGTTTTTTTAAGGTATTGTGGGACTAATGGCTATAATTATTCCATTTCTGAATTATAAATTTCAGTCATATAGTCTTAGTGTTTTGACAGTACTCTTCATGGTTTTTCAGTTTGTTTGGTTGATAATGGGTAAGTAAGTAATTACTGGTAATGGGAATGAAAAGCAGTGTAGGTACACTAATCTTACATTATTTTTATCTTATCTTTTTATATTTACTTATAGTAATTTTAAAACTTTTTAGGTTCTGTATGGGTCTATAGTACAACACCACAATTCTCACCTGATGAATCCTTTTATTATTGTGATAGAACCATGTACATTTTTGCATACTGGCTTGTAACAATTCGTTGGGGATTGATGGGATTTTCAGTATTATTATGTATTTGCTGTATCGGCTGTTCTATATATTAGGAGATAAAAAATAAAGTAATCTTAATCGACATTCATTGCCTTTCATCTTTTGGAGCCTACACGTCAAAATCTTTTGGACTCAACCGAGATCCGATGATTTTCACCAAATGAATAAAACCAATTTTAGGCTTATCTGTTTTATATCTCGAATCTTTTAACATATTTTTTGCGGAAAAACCTTCCATTCTAATAGCATGATAAGGTAAAGAAAAATTAACCAGTCTAAATCCACGATCCACTGTGTTTCCTTGAAAACAGGATTAAAATTCTTGGATGATGAAGAAATATGCACATCTGAGAAAGCTGTTTTAATTTCTAAATCATCCTAATCAGAAAAACCAATAATAATAACGCTCTATTTATACCATTCGACCATCTACAGTTAGTATTAGCTTCATTGAGTATTACAATGAGCTTACTTTGTCCAAAACTTATAGAGCAATATCATATAATTCCTAGTCCTTCCGTTATTGAGGGTTACGTCGCCAAAGAAAAATTCCAGTGATAACAACCAATTTCTTCATTACATTTAAAAAAAAAAACGAAAAGTTACTATAGTTTTTATAAGTCATTTTGACAATTGACAGTTACAAAATTCTGGACAAACATTTTAATGATCTTGAAAATTTTAACAAATGAGGCGTGTCAGTGAATTAGACGACGATTCCAAATGTATACTGAAATTTAATTGAAATATGTATATCCTGATTTCCATTTTTGTATTTACTTGTAGTAGCAGCTAGTGGTTGTGCTATATTAATTTTCATAATACTGGACTTCATAATGTTGATCGTCGGTTGTCTGAAACTACATGACTGCCCAGTTGAAGAAAGAATTCCAATATTCCTGATAGTTTCGGGTAAAAATAATTTAGTATGCTGCAAAACGTAAAAATGTTAAAATTTTTCTCGTAGCTAATGTGGGAATATTATCTGAAGTTATTCCAATTGCGAATCGTAATGCTCAGGTACCGCTTCTAAATTTCATGGTATTTCTCTTAATAATTTTTGAATTTGCTTGGATGATCGTAGGTAAGTAACTAATGGAAATTGTACACTAACCTACCGTAACATTATTTATTTTTTCATGTTCCATTTGAAACTTTTTAGGTTCCGTCTGGATCTATAGTGCTGAGCCAGATTTCAAACGTGGTTCACCTTCCTACTGTGATAAAACGGCATATTTTCTTGCATGGTACCTTATAACCATTCGTTGGGTGATGATGGCACTATCACTGATAATATTAATTTGTGCTGTTGGCTGTATTATACTATTAGGCGAACAAAAATAAAGTTTAAAATTAACATAAAACGTTCTTTAATAAAGTATATTTCCAATATTGAATACAATAAATTGACACACGCATCTGATTGAATGCTAAAAAACTGTGACCTTCTCGGATTTTTGAGTTCTTCATGGTAAGCTGCTTCTAAGCATACAAGGAGCGTGGATTGGATATGATAAGATGAAAACTTTTTATTTTTTTGAATCTTATCTTTTGGAGCATTATGGTATGATCCATATCATCGGTTTATGGGTTTGTTTTAACATAAGAAAGGCAGTTATTACACCTTTTACTTACTAATAACTATTCCCCCCTCCCGCAAGTCTACCCCAGAGAGGTTTTGCATTATAATTCCTTCCTTCTCCGTGTTCTTCCATATGAGCATTAAAATCACCGCTACAAATTTTAGTGGATGCTTTAAAAGTATTTTTTAAATTTGTGTTATTAGAAAAATATAAATTCACTATGACTTGAATTATCTCCAAGTTTCCGGTTTTTTAATATCCACATTTAGGTTATTTGTTGGCCATAGGGTACATTTTGAATGAGGTTTTTTAGATACGCACATGGTAGTTTTTTGATTAAAAGAGCAGGAGCTTTTAATGGTAGCTTGGTTGAGAGTTTGGTCTAGTCCACGTAAGTGATTTAGTATTTGACATCTTTGGCTGCAAAATAAAAATTTATTTTGATGGTGATAAGTAGAGGTGAGATTTTTAGGTCGTATAAAATCAAAAAAAGGTTCTAGAAAAAGCGATTTTAGGTCTTATAAACACAAAAAAAGGTCCTATAAAAGTACTAAAACAAAGATTTTATATCTAAGCATTCTTAGATACTCACTGAAAATTTGTAATTTTTTTTAGGTTGGCACATTTAGTGAACTGCCACCATCGAGCAACAAATTCAAATTAACAAAAGAATAATAAAAAAATTTTAATTTAGGTTAGGGGGTCGTAAGGTTGAGATTTTTTTTCTATTTAAACTGAAAATTAAAAAAAAAGTTTCCAAAATGCTAAAATATGTCGTAAAAATGAAAAAAAGGTTGCCAAAATGCTAAAATAGGTCGTAAAAATTAAAAAATGACAAAAAAGGTAAAAATAAATAGGGCTTAAATACCGTAGTTTTTCATGAAACAAATTTTGGTACCAATAAACTAAAAATAGGACGTAAAATAAAAAAAAGGTAAAAACCTAAAAATCTCATCTCTAGTGATAAGTTATCATTCTTGGTTTCTTATTATCAACTGGCGCCTGGATTTCTGAAAAGATGAATCATCTTTTGCGAAAAGTGTTACTGAAGAAGCTACAGAGCTTTGTCGTGGTAAATACACTAATTAGTAATTATATTCAAGAAACCGTGCAGAGCGCGACCCACGACTCTCCGTACCTACTGTGGGTTAAATACCGGAAGTTAAATACCTTTTTTGTTTTAAAAAATCAAGTGGCACTGTGGCAAACTTCACTGCCGAAGTCCTTTAATTGACTTCATTGGTATGACGTCAAAACGCTTAGATATAGACCACATAAACGCTTTTGAGTCACGAATCACAATAGTAAGATGACTAGGAGGAGTCGATTGTAATTCAATAGATTATATTCTTAATTTTATTTGGAAAGTTACAGTAAGTATTCAGTAGATTTGTATGCTAATTCCTGGATCCTGCAACTACATATCCTTCAATATATCCGCAACTTATTAGCCTATTTACATCAGTTAAACGACATTCAATTTTGATTTTCCAATACCAACCATCTACAGGAATAATTAAAATTGGCTTCAGATTTAATGTAACATTGCTTGCCTGGTAAACGCCCTAAAGAGGTATCTAAATGTTTAAAAAGTTTTTTGAAGTATTGTAATTTTACCTTTTTGCAGGGACATTTCAATTTAGGTTTATAAGGTATTGCTAGGGGACTTCGACCTGCTATTATATTGTCCGGATTAATCATTTGACAGAAACTTATATTTTGTTGTTTAATAAATTCTTCGCACGAATCCAAATTTTCTCTCGATTGACATCTAGTAACCGTAAGAGAACACTGCAACCAAAATAACAATTGCTTAGCATAATTTCAAAAATTAAACCTCCATTTTTATTTTATAATGAATCGATCAGCGTTGCTGGGTTCACTCTTGGAACTGGAAAGATTCATTCGATTGCCTTATAAAAATTTAAAAACCTTTTGAACCCAAAATTCAAATTATTGAAGATTACCTTTTGAGCAGGCGTCGAAATATTATTTTCTTTGATAACAATGGTTACATTTCGACAATGGCCTTCTTCAGAATTAACGGTATATCCATTCATGTAAAGTACGATTGGGACATTTTTACCACCACATTGACCATCTAACCTAGTGAGGTGTATCTGTTTTTTACCAAACTAAAAAATAATTTTTTTTCTTATTTTATTTTATGAAATTAAATTTAATAAGTACCAATTTATCTTGTATACGTCCCGAACTTACAACCATTAAACTTTGAAACAATACTAGAATTACTTTTAGACAGACCATTTTTTGAAATTGTGTCGCGTCGGTATTGGAATACCTATCTTGCTACAACTGCAATGTGAGCAAAATATTCAATATTATATATGCGAAGGATTCAATAGGATACATAATTATTTTTTATCTATTTGTGCATTGGTCAATAAAACCTGATCGACTATCAGAAAAATTTTTCTGCTTCACGATTACGTTAATAATTTCTTTTTAATGTCAGTATTTACAATTTTTAAAAGCAATTTTTAAACGTCGTTCCATAGTTACGAGAAAGAGAGAATAAAATAATTCTAATATATAGTTTTCATTTACAAAGATAAATCTGAAATTTTTCTGCTTTGTAATTACGCCAATGATGTGTTTATGAGGTTATACGTACATTATTATGCAATTACACCGTAATTATTATAAAAATAAAATTGCTGTATTGGTTACCTAGCAATTTGATTTAATCAAAATGTGGACTGCACTTTGCATTTTCAATTGCTTTCTGCTCGAAGAATTCAATAGTACATGCAATTTGTATAAGAAAAAAAAGTGTACTTTTTTAACAGAGGATGGGCGATAATCTTTCAGATACTGGGATTCCGCCACTTCACTGGTAATATGGGATTTCCAACCACTTCCACTTCTTCTTTTGTTCTTCTTTTTTTTACCTTTTCTCTTCAAGAGCGCGTATGTTCTTTTTCGGTTGGAGTACAGCAAAGTTACCAGACCTCTCAGCAGAAAATAGTTGACCAATCAAGACCATAATTGCAGCTTTGGAAACAGTGGAATAAACGCTTCAAATCCTCAGTGTCATTTCGAAGAAATCTGCTTATCATGCTCTTGTAAATTTGTGCTTCCATTTCTTACAGAAGAACAGACTGGACTTCCGATGCAAGCACCCTTTTCTTGGAGGAAGCTGGACATTCCGTATTCGACATTAATCTGGTTTGGACTGACAAACTACAGCTTTTGTATTCCAATGATGACTTCTGTATCCATCCCCATCTCAAAGGAAACATCTCTAATTCGCGTTTTACATTACCGTTGGTGGCGCCACCGTCAACAACAAAATTACGTCTTTCAGCAGTTCCAATTATTCCGTGTGGTGGCGTTTTGTTAATGTAAACAAAAGAAAATGTTTGCTTATAGTGTTTATGTTGGTACTTACTATACGTTACAAACGAGTTTGAAATTATTCCGCGTGGTGGCGTTTTGTTAATGCAAAACGCGAATAACTTTCCTCCTCTCCGTAGTCAAAACGGCCGGGTCTCTGATTTTTCAGGGACGATATTAAATCCATTACAATCTTTTCAAACTCGTCTGCTTTCCTCTCGATTTTTGGCTCTTAACAACCATCAACATCTTGATATTAAAACCACACAACTTTCTTCAGATCTTTTCATGCACATCAAGATAATCAGATAATTCTTCCATCGTAATTCAGAACACTATATAAGAAAAAAAATTTGACATAATAATTTTATTTAAATATTTTTTATCCGTAAATATCATGAGCACAAAACGAAAAGCGGATGATATCGAATCATCTGCCAGCGAACAAGAAGTTTTAAAAATTACCCCTTTGGGTGCAGGTCAAGAAGTTGGTCGTTCATGTATTATAGTGGATTTTCGAGGAGTGAAAATAATGCTCGATTGTGGTATACATCCTGGATTTAGTGGATTTGAAACGTTACCTTTCATAGACTTAATTGATCCCGAAGAAGTGGACTTGATCCTTATAACTCACTTTCACTTGGATCATTGCGGTGCATTACCGTGGTTTTTACAAAAAACTAAATTCAAGGGAAAATGTTTTATGACTCACGCCACGAAAGCTGTATATCGACATTTACTCTCCGATTATATAAAAACAAATAATTTTTCGGCAGATAGACTTTTTACGGAAGCCGATCTTAACGCAAGCATGAATAAAATAGAGACTATCAATTTCCACGAAGAAAAATTTGTTTCTGGTATTAAGTTTTGGGCGTATCATGCTGGCCACGTTCTGGGAGCTGCAATGTTTATGATCGAAATTGATGATGTTAAGGTGTTATACACTGGTGACTTTTCAAGAGAAGAAGATAGACATTTAATGGCCGCCGAAATTCCAACTATAAAACCCGATGTTGTGATAACGGAATCAACCTACGGAACACAACTTCACGAAAACAAAGAGGAAAGAGAAAATAGATTTACCAATAACGTAAAAAATATAGTTTCGCGAGGTGGGAGATGTCTAATCCCTGTTTTTGCGTTAGGTAGAGCTCAAGAGCTTTTACTTATATTGGACGAATATTGGAACTCACATCCCGAGTTCCATCACATTCCGATCTACTATGCTTCTGGGTTGGGTAAAAAATGCATGACCATATTTCAGTCCTACATAAACTCCATGAACGATAAAATCAAACAACAAATCAGAATGAATAATAATCCATTTGCTTTCAAGCACATTTCCAACTTAAAAGGAATTGATTATTTTAACGATAAAGGTCCATGTGTTATCATGGCCACACCGGGTATGTTGCAAAGTGGTACATCGCGTCAACTTTTTGAATCGTGGTGTACAAATCCTAAAAATGGAGTTATAATTGCAGGATATTCTGTTGAAGGTACTCTCGCCAGAACAATTTTATCGCAACCTGAAGAAATCACAACATTGGCGGGTGGAAGATTGCAGCTAAAAATGTCGGTGGATTACGTTTCATTCTCGGCTCATACCGATTATCAGCAAACCAGCGAATTCATAGAGTTATTGAGGCCACCACACATTGTGCTAGTTCATGGGGAAAAAACTAACATGGCGCGCCTAAAGCACGCTTTAGAAGATAAATTTGAAATGGAATCAAATTTTGGTACACAATTATACAATCCCAAAAACACGGAACCGGTGGAGATACACTTTTTTTCTGATAAACGTGTAAAGGTTATGGGAAGCTTGGCGATAGAAAAACCTCGTGGAGGTAGTTCATTGTCTGGAGTGTTGGTAAAACAAGGATTTAATTACAAAATTATGTCACCGGATGATTTACCAAAATTTACGAATATTTCTGTATCCGAATTAAAGCAACAGATGACGGTTCCTTACTCCGGATCCATCCAAGTTTTGAAAAGCACAATTGTTCAAATTGGTGGTTCAATAGATACTATCGAAGGGGAAAAGGAGAAATTTCGAGTATTTAATGCTATTGAAATATCGATAGAACACGAGAAAATATTATTGGAGTGGATGAGCAGCCCTTTGAACGATAATTATGCGGATACAATAATAGCCGCAATCACAGAAACAAAATCTGTCGATATTGTACCTCAAGATTCCAACTTGGATAAGATTAGCTTTAAGAAATGCCTTTTGACTATGTTGAAGGACATGTTTGGGCAAGAATCTGTTGAGATTCTTGATGATGATAAATTACGTATAATTTCTAATGAGCATTTTGTCGAAATTGACGTTTCAAACTTGGAAGTGTTGTGTTTAACTGACGATAAGCTCCAGCAATTAATTCAAACTAACGTTAATAGATTGCACCAATCGTTGAGTTCGGTGTCTATGTTTTGCCACTAATTTAAAATGAATAATAAAATAAATTAAAATTGAAAGGTTGTAATTGGGGAGAACTACAATTTCAGAGAAAATCAAATCAAATGGAGTTTCTATTGTTATTTAAATTCAAATATTTCCATTCTTTTTGTGATTTTAACCCCACCTATTCTGTAACATTTTGTTCAGAATGTAAAAATTTTGTTTGAGTGATGTTTGTTTTTAACACCTCTCGCCTAAAGTTTCTCCGAAGAACATACGTACTATCCGATAGAATTTTTTAAGATTTAGGAGGGTGAAAGAGGATAAATTTGAAATTTATTTTTATGGTCTTCTAGGTTGGAGCTTGGAACATTGAGCCAGCTCCCCATCGCTTGTAAAGAAAACAGAAAACTACTGAACCATAACCAAGCCTCTGACAGAGATACTTGGCAATGGGAACGGATAAACAGAACGGACAGTTTAACTGTAGCTCGAGAAATCCAAATAAAAGTAATTCTAAATACAAGGAGGACGTTTGGTTATCTTTTTTTTAGGTAGGAAGAGGAGAAATCTTCAGAAAGACACCAACAGCCCGTGCTGTTGGTAGTGCAGGGTTCCTGTAACGGGACCCACTAAAACCCCTCTCCCAGGTGATGATTAAATAGTGGCATCACCATAGATAGAAGTAACGATGGCTGGGATAGCGAGTGGTATCGCGCTATGCATTCTTCTTCTTGCTATCCCAGTTAGGTGTAGTCTATTCTACCAGCTTCAGACTAACCCCTGGTTGAAAATTGGAGAAGCGGCTTTTCATGAAGTTCACCTTTTCGGGACTTTTCTTATGAGGCCGCTTCCCCTCTCGATATCCGTCGTTTCAATGCGGTTTCGAGTTGCCTATCACGTTCTTGGGTATCCTTCGGCTTGAGTATGAAAAAAATTATGCTCTTAACCTTATTCCATGCTTTCTGGATGCTCAGAAGCGTCTCAACGGGAGTGTTCTGGGGAGTCTTCCTCGTTGCAAT
The DNA here is from genome assembly GCA_905340355.1 of Rhagonycha fulva. Classification (NCBI taxonomy): domain Eukaryota; kingdom Metazoa; phylum Arthropoda; class Insecta; order Coleoptera; family Cantharidae; genus Rhagonycha; species Rhagonycha fulva. The sequence continues at coordinate 13,865,143 of HG996558.1, forward strand.
GGTTACAATTCGGGCATGGCGCCTTTCCGATCTTTTGGAGGTATTTGTTTAAGCAACCATGCCCCGTCAACGCCTAGGTCAGATGAAAGTCTAGCTCGCCGTGAGATCGGTTGGTCCATGTTCAGATAACTGGTATAAGGCGCTTTGTCCAGGACCCGTCGACAGACTCACTCCATCTTTTGCTGCATTTGAAAAAGTTTGGACCTGTTCCACTCTATCCTAATGTCACTTGACCACATTGGGGCCCCGTATAGAATAACCGAGTTGACGATCTCAGCCAGGACCCTTCTTCTAAATTTTTGTGGTCATCCCTCGTTTAGAATAATTTGATTGAGGGCAGTGTGAGTTCTTTCTGCTCTGGCCGTCACTTTGGCTACATGTTTGGCAAAATTCAGGTTCATATCGAACGTAACCCCAAGAGCTTTGATGTATGGTTGCGGCGTTATGACGTGTTTTCCCATTTTGAATATGATCGGACTGATCTTTCTTCGTCATGTACCAGGACGGCCTCAGTCTTCTCAGGGACCAGTTGCAGTCCTTTTGAAACCATCCAATTCTTATAATGATCTCAATTGATTCGTTAGCAACAAGTATCAGATCCTTTTCCGGTTTGGCTATGATAATCATGTTGAAGTCATCTGTAAAGCCAACTAGTTCAACGTTCTAAACGTGGACGTTCTAAAGTTTTGGGCTGATAACCGAGCTCTGGGGCACTCCACTTGTTGGTTGAATAGATGTTTTCAAATGATGTTCGTCCACTACAAAGACTTTATCGGTGAAATAGTCCATGACGAAGTTAATAAGATAATCAGAGACCGCCCACTTCACCAGTTCGGTCACTATTGCCTTCCACTTGGCGGAGTTGAAGGCGTTTTTAACGTAAAGATGATTCGAAAGTGAATTCTAAGTAAGGCGTCTATGGTAGATCTATCTTTGGTAAATCTGTATTGGTTGGGACTTAGTCCGCCTTTGTCTTTAATTTCCTGAGTTAGTCTAGAAATGTTGTCAATTAAGCATATTGACTTGTAAGAGTTGGGCAGGTCCAATGGCTTTTTCTCCATCCTGACCAACACCAGTTTTGACTTTATTTTTCTCATAATTTTATGATCTATCAGCGGACTGGGTTCATCAAGATGACAATGTCGTCGGTATAGGCGAGTATCTGTCCTTTAGTTGTTATCGAACTTTTACCTTTTAATTGGCGTATGATTATCTCAAAGACTATGTTGAGTAATAATTCAAGAAAATCATCAAAATCGTTTAAAATACCCAAAGACTTCACTATCATATCTGAAGGGATGGATGTCAAGATGTCATCCACGTAAAGCACCAGGAAAGGAATATAGAAATCGACAGAACTAAAGAAATTGTTAAGCAAATCGTTCATCACGAAGTTTGCGAAAATAGGACTGCAGGGTCTTCCATAGCAGACCCTACTTCATGTGAATAAAAACATCCCATTAAATAGAAAAAAAAAACATTATCAAAGATAGCGGCCAGCAAACTCAAACACATCAACTACTGGTATGGATAAAAATTGAGAAATCAAATCCCAATTGTTCCGTAACGACATCACTACAGCATTCTTTGATACATTTCTAAACAATGACCCGACATCGTATGAAATCATAATATAATTCTCAGGTATGCGCCTATTGTTTATTATTTTCATCGCTGATTTTGAATTCTTTAAATTGAAAGGGAAATCGAAGAAGACTGAAAGCAACTAATAACAGGTTTAAGTAGTATATTGGGTTTATGAGTTAACAACTTTTTCTTATTTTTATCTATGTAGCCATCATCACACAGGGCTTTGGCTAGCTTAATAAATCTATTCTAGATAAATGTAGTTGAATCCTTTTTGAGTTTTTTATATGTTCTAAGATCATCGAATAATTCAACCATCTTACAACATACTCCCCTTATCAGTTCTGAGATCGCACAGTTCCAGGTTATTCTTAGGGAAACTTCTAATTTTTTTTTCATCGTTTACAAAATTACTTTTAAGTTTATTCTTTTTCGCACTTGTCGTTTTTAATCCTGAGACGATTCCGAAAGGTTCCGAAAGGAGGCTGTGCATAGGAAATTCCTTGAGAGTGGTAGTTAAAGAAAACTTTGGACCAAGAGTGGTTTTGGACACAATTTTGGGGATTGGAGTATTTGTTCGATTTAGGACCAATGATGTATCTTTTAAATTGTCAGTTTGGCAGTTGTTAATCACCATATCTTTTGTGCGGATCAACAAATTCTTATGATTTAAAAAACTTAATTACTTCCTTATCCGACCAGCAAAACCTCTAGCATTTTCGGTTACCTATCTAAAAGCTATAACATTTTTAGGACTCCTAAAACCGTCAGTGTGTTAAATCGTTAAGTGAATAGGAGTAGTCCCGGATCTAGGGAGAGCAAACTGAGGTATCTCACCGGGCGGCAGCTCAAAAGGCGCCCTTATATTTAAACTCTTAAACTTATTTGATCTTTAAACTCAAATGCTGGAGAAAAGGGACGCCAATGTCAAGTTTTTGCTCCTGTTTGGAAAAATCGTAAATCCGCAGCTGAATAGGGTTATTAACTAGTAGATTTACTGGGCAAAACGTTATACTACGTTATTAATATTCACAGCAATTTCCCTTTTTTTAGTTTTCCATTTTAATATCGTAAAATATGCATAGAAAAACCTATTATTAGTACTTGAAATTAATATTTTAAAATAATAAAATTAATATTTGAATTTCTGTCTTATTAATTATCAACGAATTTGTGAGAACGCATATTCTACAGTAGAAGTTATGTAGTTGAATAAGAGTAATTAATATTTTAAGATTCATACGTTTAGAAAAGCTATCATTAAATATTAATTGAGAACTATTATAAATAAAAAACAATAAAATATTTAAAAAAGACTGCGTGATGAACCTTCCATTTTTTTAAATTCATTAATTATTAAGCAAATAAGCTGGATATAAAAATATTTCAAGAAGAATCTACCACGTAGGTGGTTGTGGTTTTTACCTACTAAACCAAAAATAGAAAACGTTGATTTTTCAGTGGCAGGTATGTATACATTTCAAATTAGTGTAAACAACTCGAAATTGTCGTTTTTTTATTTATCATTAATGCAATCGCAATTTCGTACAGAAAATCGAAAAAATGCCCGCGGTTGAAGAATCGGCGAATCCTGTCTAAATTAAAGTAAATTATACCAAAATGCAATAAAAAAAAATTTAACCTTTCTTTCTCTAATTCAAAAAGCTGCGTTTCACATGAGGTGCATGGGGCTCCATAGATATTTTTACTAAGTTCAAATATATCAGAGATCTCAGTTTACTAGGTCCTTTGGTTAAAGTAATAAAAATCGTTTTTAAAAAGCAAACTAAGGGTGGGCAAAGCTAATCTTCAACTACAGCCAATTTTTTACTTTTCTTGTTTATTTTTAGATATCAATTTGTTACCTATACAAAATGTTGAATCCAGGATTATTACACAAATTTCCTCTACAAAATTTCAACACGGTGGGAATTCTGATAAACAAAAAAGTTTCAAGAACAGTTGCCGTGGTTACCGGTACGATAATTCTAATACACTGGTTTTGCATCACTTTAATGTTTATGCAGTTCTTTTATATGAAAGACGGTGATATTGCTGGCTATGTAAGCAATTTCGAAGGCTTTATGATGTGCTGTCAGGTAAGCAACTTTTAGTGTATAAAATTTAGTTGTTGTTATATAATCTTTTGACCAAAATTTTGAAAATCATTGATGATGTAAAGATGTAACGGTAAAATAATCAAAAAGTTTTTCATCTAATGAGTAATAAAACAATTAGCAAATAGTAACTTAGTTGTAACGTTCAATCGAATGTTCCGACTTGACGAAAATCGATTGAGAAATGTCAATGGAGGATGGCAATCGTTAAACTTACAACTACTTCCCAGATCAAAATCTCAAACTAGAAAATTAATAATGATTGTGTTTTAGGCTGCATCAAAATTTTGTTTAATCTTATACGACAAACAGAAATTTCTTACCTTGATTTCGATCACAAAGAAGTTTTGGAACGACGATCAGTGTTCTACAAACACAAAGGAAGATGTCAGGATTGTAACAAAGGGAGTGCTGCTACTGCAAAAACTATACTTCTATGCTATTGTAGCTGTGCTTTGTATGGCTACTATTTTTTCCCTTACTCACAACATACTGGTTATGGGTGATTGGCAATGGGAAAAAAACAAAATGTTTCAATTGGCTTGGATTGAAACTTTTGTAGCACTTGTAACATTAGGAATTTTTGTAGGACTTTATGATGGCCTTTACATGGGCTTTTTCTATGAAGTGCAAACGCAAAGCAAAATTTTGTTTAGTCATTTAGAACGATTAAGTGTCAAGGAAATAAAGAGTGAGCAAGAATTTAAAAGTTATTACCTAAAATTGCAAACTTATATTAAACATCATATTTTGCTGATCAAGTATGCTTTTGAATTTAGAATACAATTTAATTTTTATCAAAAAAATCATTTTAGGTTTCACGATAAACTACAAGAAGTTTATTCCGTTTCATTACTGGTTCAATATTTGACTGCTGCTCCTTTACTGTGTGTGGAGCTGTATGCAGTGACAGAAACGTGAGTAAATCCAAATAGCAAATACTGAATACGACAATATGCATATTAGAATGTTCTCAATATTAATAAAAGTAATTTCAGTTCTGATCCGTTCTTGATGATTAGATACGCCATTACTGTCTGCTGTCTAGTATTTCAAATATCATTTTATTGCATTCCTGCAAATTTTACAGAGCTTGAGGTAATATTTTATTGATAACTTGTAAGTTTTTAATTTTTGTTTGTTAGATGTCAACAATATCTACTGCTATTTACAATTCTGATTGGAATTCTAAATATTTTTATAAGCTGCGCGTACCAATCATTCTTATGATTCAAAGAGCCCAACGAAGAGCAACGATTAGTGCATGTGGATTAATTGAAATTAATATTGAGACTCTTGGCAAGGTTAGGAGGTTTAGTTATATTGCACTATATTATAATTGAATACATTTTTATTTCAGTTGCTTAAGCTAGCTTTTTCAATATGCGTAACACTGAAAGGTTTAAAGAATTCAAACTAAAATAGAAACCATGGATGTCCAAAAATTTTCTTTTTGTTAATGGATCTTAATGTTAATGGATTATAAACAGCACGAAATATTAAAAACACTCACTATGTTAAATATTTTATTATATTATGATGTATTTACTAGATGCACTATGAAAGGAAAAACAGTGAAAAAATTATAGCACACATTTTTTGTTATTTATTTAAAAGCAAAAAGTTATTTAAGTAATAATTTTATAATGATAATATAATCAGTAACTTACGTTGCTGCACCACTTCAATTTTGAATTCAGAAAACATCAATTGCAGTTCAGATTAATCAAAATTTCTTGCCTCACGACTGCCGATCTGGAGAGTTGTACGAGGTTGAATACCGATGAGCAGCATCGCAAATCTAGCGAAAAGAATTAAAGTAAAACTTTGAACTGTCTCTCATCAGAATTAACTGTAAGAGTGGTCGTGAAGCCGGAAGTACTATCCAATCTAATTTGCAATTGATACTTTCTGAATTTAAGCTTGAAATGGTGCAGATACCACTTAAACTTTTTTCCCAGTAGAAAAAACCTTTTTTTTCTTGGAAATTGTGAAGTAAATTTCATTACATAAAACAACACCTCTTGTAAATACAATCACCTAATATAAAAATGAACTACTGAAACGGCAAATTATTATCTAAACAGATTATTAATAAGAGTATTAATTAATTAAAGGAACTCAGAAGTCAAAAGTTGGAGCAATCACGAGAGTTTTTTTAGATTGTTAAAATTTTGGAGCAATCAGGGATTTTTGCGACACTTGGATGCTGTCATTTTATTTACGGGTCAGGTCTTGATTATAAAGAATTTTATTCTTTTGATTTGTTACAGTTTGGTGCATTTCTCACAGCGTGTGACGTTACGAATAAGAGTCATTGCTAGCCGGACCATTCAGAGATTGTATTTCCCATTCGAGCTTTTGACAGTTTTCTAATCTTTGTTTTTCAATACCAAAACGGCGATTTGGAAAGTACAATATTAATTAGTGCCGTAAGGGCATCTAAATATTATGTAGAGATGCATCAATACAGTAACGAAATAAGGAGTAAATCAATGCCATACCAAAATTAATTAATCAACATTTGGTTGATTTGATCAATCATCTTTTTGTCTCATTGAATGTCTCATTTTTTTCCACTTAGCGGTGATTGTAAGCTTGTTCTGCTGAGTAAGGTACAACATAAAAGAACCCACGAATCTCATATGCGCGACCTAGTTCTGGTACTTGAGAGGGGTGTAATCCCTTAGCTAGTCAACCACAAACATCAAACAGACATCAGAAAACGTTACAACAACTAACAAAATAACTGCAGCTAATCAACGCCTGGATCTAAAAACAATTTTGGATTAAGTACTTACTTAAGAGATTAAATATGTCTATATAAGTTCTAAAACATAAATTTAATATGGAATTAAGAGAACTTCCAAATATTTGATAATGTCTGGTAGTATGGAGAACTGTAGTATATGTCTACAACAGATATGCGAAGAAAAGGGTGCTCTAAATACTTGCATCCATATATTCTGTGCACCATGCATAGAAAATTGGGCAAATCATAAAGACACCTGCCCCCTTTGTAGAGCAAATTTTCAGACAATTACAGTTACCGATAATTCAAACAAATCCGTTGTTAGAATTGTTCCAGTAAGTAATACTCTCATTTTGGATAAGCAAGATATGGAAAAAGATATAGATACAATTGTTGATTACCTCCAAGCTGACATGTGGGAATTCCATATGATGGTGCATCCTGAAATGATTAACCAAATGTTTACAAATCGTATATATTTTACATATGTATATTAATATTAATATTTTTTGTCTATTAAATATTTAATATATAAATCTGATTTATATAAATAAATTTTTATAAGAAAAACAAATATGTTGCTATTTAAGTTAAAAAAACATGTGTTTAGGCTGTTTACCTATATAGGGAGAAAGAAAGCGTTCCTCCCCCATAAAAAAATTTTATGAGAGAAGTTCACTCTTTGAATGCTTGAGGCGCCACCGTCGAGATTTATCGCTAATTCTTTAACGAGGAAGCGAGAAAGCTTGACGTTAGCACCGTTACAATTAAAAACATAACTTCTATCATGAAAGTAACAGACAAACTGGTACTATAACATAGCTTTGAGATAACTATCGATAGATGTCGCGAAGGCTGCAAAATTGTAAGTTTTTATTGTAATTATATTATATTATTTTGTATTGTATCATTATACTATAGGGAGCGAGAAAGCTGACGTTAGCATCTTCTATAGTTAAAAATTTTCATAAAAGTTTACTTTTTTAACGCTAGAGGCGCTAACGTCAAAATTTCGCTGTTTCTTATTGGAGAATCAGCGAGAATTAGCTCTCTTATTGTAGAATTAGCTAGAAATCTCTAGCGTTAAAATAGTGAACGTTTGCCATAAATTTTTTTCATGAGGGAAGGGAACTTTTTCACTCCCTATTATTTGTTACTATCCTCTATATTTTATAGTCATTAAACCAAATATTAATGCTCAGCACTTTTACTAAGGAATATTAATTAATAAATAATTTTAATTTTGTGGTTTGCGAGGTTTTTTATGTAAAGGAACTTTTGATTCTTTTCAATTTTTTAAAAATATGGAAGCACAATTAGAAGCTTTTCAACTGAAATTGCAATCAAATGTGAAATCCACTCCGACAATTTTTGTGACAATTGGAAGACTTGCTGAATCACAACATCTTGATGGCACAAATTATGGTGAATGGAAGCATTCAATAAAGAATTTCTCAATAGATGCTGATATGTAAAAATTCATTGGAACAATAGCCCAGTCAATAGAGCGAAAAAAATAGCTCCACCTTGCAAAAGTTATAGAAAAGTTTATATTTGGCATGATTGTTTAGTTAGGTAAGTTATATAAAATTCCAAGTTTTCGACTTTGAGGGAGTGCTGCTCGCGCCGCCATCTTGGTTTGAAGGGGTGGAAAATCGCTTTTTTGCTATTATCTCGTTACTGGTCTTCGATACGTCAATTAAGGTTATTATAAAAATTGTAAAGCATACAATTCTGCATATTTTTTGTTCTATACATTTTTTTCTAAAATTAATAGTTACAGAGTTATAACGCGTAGAAAATGAGCATTTTTGTCAATTTTAAAGTATTGATGGTCATATTGAAAAACAAACGGGGTTCATTAAAAAAATAGTTAATTAAATGTACCGCTTTATCTCATTTACTCATATCAGTTGTAAAACCTTGTTCATTAATCTCTCCTTTGCAACTAAGTGTTGTAGTTTTTCTATATAAAAAAATTGCATTATGAGATTTATTAGAAATCTTATCATCTTTTATACAGTGTGTCGCAAAACTCAACGTTATCTCTTGGAGGGCTGATAGACCAGCTTATGGCTGACCACAAAATCAAAATATGACCTTAGTAAAAAATCGTTAGTTTTTGAGATATTCGTACTTTTATGAATTTTGTGAAAAGCGACACATTAAATGAGTTATCGTGTGCCACAGGTACGAAATTTTTATTATAAGGTTTTAATTTTCGTTACGTAATCCTGAGTAGCCCTGCTATTGATCACAAATAAAAATAAAACTAATGGTGCCATAGTTTTTGAAAAAAAAATGTTTTTGCCCTCCTCAGGAATTAATTTTTTTATTTGCTAACTTCGACTCTTCATTTTGTAAAAAAAATGTATCTACTAACCTAGTAAGTTATTTTAAAAAATTGCTCGTTTAGTGCAGTTTTCGAAATTTTATAAACATTTGCTATAATATTTTATTTTAGAAAAAAGATATAGCTATTTTACTATAAAATGAGCTTATTGTGAAATTATTACAATAATCAGGAATTAAAATGAAAAGACTATTGTTAAATTAAAGTGACAAGTATTTATTTAAAACTAAAAAAAAAACACTATCAAAACTTAATAAATCAAAAAAAAAAATTTTTAAAATGACCTTATGATTAACAAAATTGCAATGTCAGGACTTCTAAAGAAAAAGAAAATTTCTTTCAAAAACATAAATTAAAAGAAAATCAGATAATCACAGTTTTGTTTGTTTTCTTAGGGAAATGGTAATTAAGATGTTGGAATATGTCGATTATTGAAAAGCAAATTTGAATAAAGCGAAAAAACTTTTGGAGAAATTTATTATTATAGTTCTTAATTTATTTTAAATTGTATGTTTTATTTATTTGTTACATTTTTTTGTATTTTGTATAAATAAATCATTTTAACTAAAAAAAAGAACGTATTTATTTGTAGATCTACTTTTTTAAAACAGCTGTTATTAGCAGATAGAGTAGATGAAATGAGAGAAGCAAATGAAAAGAATCAAAAATTTTCCCACATTGGAAATACATTGGATAGGAAAAATTCAGCAAGTGATGCCAAACATAGTCGACAACTGAATTTTAAGAAATTACAATAACTGAAAAAATGACTTACGATATTTTCAACAATTAACGTACCAGCCTTTTTTCAAAAAAGGTGATCAAGAAGATTATATGGATGATTATCGTATCGCAAATGTTAACTTACGTGAAATCAATCAGGATCAAGCAGGAAAATGATGAAAATATTGAGAATTAAAATCACTTCACTTGCTCTTTCGTTATCTTCCGATTGTCAAAGCTTATCGAATTTGGATAACGGTAGGACAAACTCTAATATTTTTGTCTATTATGTGGAAGGATTAGTAACACAATATTACCCAGAATGTCACCGTTTAAAAATACAGAAAAAAGCAATGGATCCTTAAATTATTATGATTGATGTCGTAAGGCGGAACTGTCGAAAAGTTTTGAAAATGCCATCAGTGATTTTATGTACTTTGCGAAAATGTCATCTAGTTCTAGAAATGAAAATTTATCAATTTTTTTTACTTTTATGGTAAAATGCATTATGTTTAAAGGTAATTTTGACTTCAAATGCATAATTAGGTTTAATTAAAACTTGGTTATGAACTTTGTACCTACCGGTATCCATTTCATTATACTCTGATTTGGTTGTTGTGGTATTTGTGAGAGGTTCATCATATTCTGGTTTGCAATTATTTCATGTCCAGGGTACTACATCATATATGGGTAGTTCTGATTATTATAATACATCAAAGGAGTTGTTTGTTGCAAATTGAGTAAGTACGGCTCTGCAGGTTGATTTATTGCTTGCGTGTTTACATTTTGATGAATTATTAAAACTATTGGAAATTTAAAAGCTAAGAACTTTTATGATACCAATTTTAAACGGTAGCACACTCTCTCGTATATTTCTCATCTTTGGGTCCACAAGCGCTCCAATAAGCGACACTGACAGCAGGAAAATCTAGTGAAAACCTTTGATTTTTAATCAAATTGTGACGTTGTTCATGTTTTAAAGACAGAATAATTTTACTTCTAACCTCTATGATCTACTGAACTTTCATTTTCAGCAATTTAGGTAATCATGCTGTCCAGAATTCCCATTTTCAAAGTGGGCCTAACAAATTATAACATTAAATAATTTCACAATTATGTAATTTAATTTCATTAAATGAAGTTTCACTTTTATTCTATCTTGTCGGAAAGAGAAAACAAAACTAGATTTTCCTTTTAAATTAAATACATAGACACTTAATGGCTTGCAAGTTTTCCAAGTCGATGTTCTGCGTTAGTTTCATTGAACCACGACTAATTAGCACTTAAAATTAACAATAACAAAATGAGTGATTTAATGTAAATATAAATAGCAATAAAACGCATGTTAAAGTTAAAAAAATTTTTTATTAACGTAAATTTAAAAAATTGGAAAATAAAGATAAACAATTAAATTTTTTGATACAAATTTAATTAACCCGTAAGGAGAAAGCATTATTTGTATATCAAGCATGCATAAAAAATTACACCGAGAAAGTCAAGTTTAAAATTTTGAAATTTGGTAATAAGATTATTAAATTAACAGGACGGCTTAACGTAAATTCAAGAGGAAACGATTTTATCGGTTAAAATGAAAAGGAAATCAGGAATTAAAAATTGAAATCGTAGAAGACAACTTTACCTTTTCAATAGACTTAATTATATATTAAATTGTTAGATTTGCTGTCGAGAACAATACATTTTTTTTATTGCAAAAAGGAAATCGTAGTTGAAGAAGAAATCGAAGCTAATAATTCAAAAATTGAATACAATTAAACTTTGATTAACCGAGCATTAGTACGGCAGTTATGGCAAAAAACGAGTTTTTTTAGTAGGTATGGAATTTACGGTCTTAAAAAGTGAACAATTTTTGTTCCTCAAATTAGTCTTTATTAACAATAAATATGTGAGGTATTGTAGTATATAATTTGTTAAACTATTTTTTTTTTTGATGGCTGGATGAGTTTTCCAAATGGATGAAGAGAAAGCAAAATAGTGCGCTAGACAAACTGTAACATTAATTTTTCTAAAAATTTACACAAATCTGTTAACTATTAATTATCCAAGTTGATTTGCATATTTGATTTTGTATAATTAAGTATTGCTGTAGTCTTTTTGTAATCGAAGTAAAATTTAAATATATGGTAGATCCGAACCGTATTCCATATTTTTACATAAAATTGTAAAAGTAATTGAAAAGCAACTTAAATTTGTCTCGCAAATAAGTAAACAATTTTATTTAACAATAGAAATCTCTATATTATGTGTAAAAAGCATAAAAGATTTTAAACGATTCATTAAATTAATAAAGAAAACAAACTACGAGATATTATAATTAATTGTGATAATCGTAAAATCTGTTGGGGCAAGATTTTAAGACCATTTCAAAGAAGACTGTTTAATCACTGATCTGCAACCGAGCATAGAGCTTTTATGTCTTTTATAACCATAGAGGGTGGAATGACCCAGTTGGAGTACCCCAGGGTACTCCACTTGGCCCCCCCGACTTGGTATGTATTTAAAACGTTGAGAACCACTGATTTGAGTCGATTTTTAAAACTGAATTCTCTTAACCGTTTATTGATATTTTATGCATATTTATTCAAAATTTTGCATAATGCAATATGGATAAGGTAAACTTAATCTTCATTTGGATCGTAAATGGTAACTTAAAAGGTGATTTATAACAAAAACAGTTTTAAAATCCAAATTGTTCTGCGGACAAAAACAATTTAATGATAGGTGCAAAGTAAAGAATTTCAATTTCAAATTTATTACAAAAAGGGAGTTAATTTTTTTTAATTGGCCGATGTAGGTTAATGGTGTTAGTTTAAAAGTATTGTATTACAATTAGGTGTAATTAATTGCTGTAAAATTAAAAGTGAACATGAGGATTTGAAACAATAAATTTGCTGTAACGGCAATTAAACATAATTTGCATTATCGAGCGGTTTTCACGCATTTTGAGTATTTTTGATATTTATTGGTAATTAACCACGGCCGTTCTTTCTTTTAATATTAAAAGTAATACCCGAGAAAGTTAACTGAAAGCTTTGCGTTTTAATGGTCTACATGAAGATATTATTGCCACCGAGTCGACCAGAATGGGGGAAACTTTATATACGAAACTTCGTTAATAAGTTTTTCATTTTGCAGTTACTTCTTACATGTGTAACCACTTAGTGAAATTTGTAAAATTTTGATGTGATAGTGAAAAGTGTTCAAATTGCGACACGTAAATTAGGATTATGATTTTGTTTGTAAGTTTCTCTTTTTGAAATTTTCTTTTTTACTATTTACTTTTAATTTTAGATTTTAACGCTCAGTACGTTATGTGTTTATTCGAATCAGCAAACCCCTGAAACATTTCAATTTCAAGAAAGTGATGCTATAGTGAAACGGCAAATTACAAGTTACAAGTCAAATATTATACATCACGATCCAAAATATAAGAATGGACAAGCCGAAAGTATAATTCAGTTTGAAATGTTCCCTGAAGCACAGCCTGAGGAACATGAAAAACAAGTAAAACCTGAAAACTCCGGACATTACAACCATCAACCTACCGAACAACAAAATGCACCAAAATTTGCTTATAATTATAAAGGAGGAAACAATCGGAATGTTGCTCACCATTCGACCGAACAAAAGCAAGCTCAACAACAATTAGTTCCATTTACTAATCGGGTTCCAACAGCTTCTCCTTACATTCCACAATCACAAGCAATCAACGTAGGATACAGCGTCAGCTTCGCTGGAAAGCCTGACACCAAGCAAAAATTTTCAAAACAAAGTCAAGATGGTGCGGAAATAATTACTGGATTCCGAAAAGAGACCGTTCGCCAACCAACTGCAAATTTTCAAAGCAGCTACTCCTCTCAACCCTTAACTGACTTGAAAAAGCCAAAAACGCCGACGATTAAACCGATATCTAATTTTGCCACCAACAACCAAAACAACGACGCCAAGAAATTTATAAACACCCTATCGTCTCAACCTTTTGAATACTTTTCAAAATCGCAAAAGCCTAATCGGACGGTAAGCAATCGCATAAAGTCATCCTCAAACGATGCCGAAAATGCTGAATCCGTAACCTCATCTGCTTGGATGAACTTGAGCCCCTACGTAGAACTGTATCGCAGCAAGGAACAAAAACAAAATTTAAACGTTTTCAAAGACCAACAAAAACAGCCAAACCTAAATTTAATGATGAGTCCGCAAGTATTCGATTTCACCAACATTTACGACACACAAACCCAAAAAGCCTTAACCGATTTCAACAGAAACGTTTTCGGAAGAAGCGAAAAAGGTCAAACCAAACCAACAACTGTATTTGATTTTAGCAACATTTATAACACCCAAACTGAAAAACTCCAAAGCGAACCCAAACAAGAGAACGCAAACGGAAGAATCGAACAAGCTCATACTAACTTTCAACCCATAAATTATCCATCAGAAGATTTTAACACACAACAAGTTTACCAACCATTTAATCAGTTAGGTTCGATTCCAGTAGTCGAGCCTGGAAACTTACAAGCACAACAAACGGAAAGTTTTCCTCAAGTTTCCAGACCGGTACTTGATATGTCGAAGTTATTGCAACAGTATCCAATCGAAACAAGTTTACTGCGGGATTATACTCCAACAATAACTCGACCCATGGATACGAGTGCAATGCAACAAAATGCTGCTCTAAACTCTCAGCTACTGAACAGCGGGGGGATCAATCAACCAAATCAAGCCCAAAATAATTTTGATTATTCGGGACGACAAATTCCAAACTTCTCGAATTTGAACTATCAAAACCCCTACCAGGGGACGAATCAAGTGAGCACTTATCTTCCGGATTGGTCACAAGCAAAAAATAATTTTGATTCCTACTTCGACTACAAATATTCCAGTCGTAAACCCTACGAAACTCAAACTAAAAGCACGACTCAAGAAAATGGTGAAAATAATTACGGAAACTACGGTAGCCGATCAAAACCAGTCAGAAGTATCCAACTTCACACCGACTTACAGCCACCCCCTGAAAATTCACGAAGCAGAAGACATTTTAGGTACTAAATTAGTCCAAAGTTATTTCTATTATTATTTGTTACTATTTTATTGTACTAATAATTTATTATTTATTATAAAACGTGTTAGAATAATTGTTGTTAATAAAATAGTCCAATTTTTTCTGCCGTTCCTTTCTGTTCTGGTGGGGTAGAAATTTTTAAAATTGAGGTGAAATTTAATGCTTTTCATATTTGACATAAAAATGCTTAATAAAAAATAATCTTCAAATAGAAAGTATTCTAGTTTTGGATAAATTAATATTACATACACAACTGCACTGGAAGAACTCAAGCAAAAAGAATTATTTAAACAGAAAGTTGTAAAAAATTAATTATGAATTGAAGTTGCGGTATTTAACTTTATGGTAATTCTAAGTAATTAATGTACACGTTAATTACCAACTGTGCTTTTTCTATATTTTAATTTTAAATTAGTTGTTTAATTTGGTAACCAAATAAAATCACAAAATTTAGTTGCTGATCATTCATAATTGGATAAAAGTGGGCTAATAACAAAAAAATTCATAAATTTTCGTGAGGACCAAAACAAATAATTTAGAACAACAATAACCACACATTTGATTTAGTTTTTAGATAAAATAATTTTATTGTTTAACAATTTCATGCTACTGCGTACGTTACACATAATACTGAATCCAGGACATCACGAATTTGTGGAAGCATCACGAAGTGATTTACTGATGTGGAGGCGGAGATGATGATGATTCTTCATTATTTTTCAATTCCGGACATAGGGGGTTCCGAAATTTGTCGAGAAATGCAATTTTTTCCTTAAAATCTAAAGTTGCTTTTTTGAGTTCTGCCACATTAAAGTTCAATGCTTTATCC
This sequence comes from Rhagonycha fulva, assembly GCA_905340355.1. Lineage (NCBI taxonomy): Eukaryota > Metazoa > Arthropoda > Insecta > Coleoptera > Cantharidae > Rhagonycha > Rhagonycha fulva. The sequence continues at coordinate 13,880,581 of HG996558.1, forward strand.
ATTTGTAACAAAGGAAGTGGAGCACTTTTTTCTAAAATTTTGAATTTAGTAATAGGTTGTCTGTCCAAAGGACATATGTTATTAATTTTTGACCATTCGGATATACAATGAATATGAAATATATGGTCACAACAGTCCAGACCTGCTAACTGCATGTTTGTCATTTTTTTTAAGCAAATGCTACAGTGGATGTCTTGTGAAGTCATTGTTTTGAGCTCCTTTAGTCTTTGAAGGTGATTCTTTATTTTTCGTGTGGGATCTGATAAGGCTGAAGTCATTGTTTCAAGTTCGTTTAGTTTTTCAAGTTGTTTTTTAAGCCATTCTGTTTGATCTTCTAGGATAGTACTTGCTGTTGCTTCATTATTTTGATCCGATGAGATTACTGATGTTGATTCAGTTTCTTCATTATTTCTGTTTAATTCTACTTGATTTGGTACGGAAGTACTTGATGCTGTTTCATTTTCTTTATTATTTGATGCTGCTTCATTTTCTTTGTTTAAGTTCAAAACCCCTAATAAAAGAGTATTTGAAGTTGCATCGATTTTTTTTCTATCCATGTTTGAAGAAATTGTACTCTAAATCTACAAAAAAGAATTTGATTAAGGAAATATAAATGAGAAACAACAAAAGTAAATGGAATCCGAATTTTGAAGATCTATTATAGCAATTTAAAAAAGTTTTACAATGAATTTTTTTAAAAGTAAAAATGTATTTTTATTTAGACCATATTTAAAAATTTACAGATATTTTTAAAATAGAAGTTATAAAACTACACTTTCAAAATTTTATTTATTGTAAAAAAATTTATCATACAATATTACACAAATTTGATTATGAAATATATTGTATTTTTCAAATAAATATACCTACACAAATTTGATAATATTTTTGTTGTTTTTTCTTGAATTTGTTGAAAATTCAAAATGGTTCTTTAATTTCGCATGGACAACCAAGAGATCATCGATCACAACCAGAGTTGTTGATCAACAAAAACTCGTTTTAAAATAATAAAAGAAAACAATATGGACTTACCAGAAATAAAACCAACACTAATAAAATAAGTTGCAGCTTAATTTTTAATTTTGCAAATAAAAATTTCAAAAAATTATTGGCATAAACACAATATCATGAAAGTATGGTAATAAATGAAATACCATATACAGTAAAATACGGTAAATGTAACAGGTGCGGTAGTTTCGGCTAGGTGCTCCAGGGTTCGCTTCCACATTTGCGTAGAATGTGCGTGGTATTGGTACATTATGCGTAGACGCAACATACGCTCTAGTCACTGTATTGTAAGTTGCCTAGCATTGAGGGGTTTGTCATTCTAAAAAATAATCTAATTGCAAAACAAATCCACAGAAAAGCCCAAAATTGTACTAATACAGTGTGTTCACGGAAAGTGGTAAGAGTGAATAATTCTTAAATCTCACTGAATACAAAAAAAAGGTTAAATAGTTTTTTATTCAACTCAAAATTTACTATAGGAAAGTGCGGAGGTATATTTTTTTATACTTCAAACTCAACCGGAAGTAAACAATAAAATTTTTTTCAAATGGCAACATGTCCATTTTTTAACATTTTCGTAATCTACAATTTGTTCTCTATAAATACATATAAAATTTTTATAAGGTTATATAAGAAAAAATTCGAGAAAACACAAGATTTTAACAAACAATAATAATTTATTAATTAGGTATGTAGAGTGCTATGAAAAACAAAATACCATTATTCTCATATAACACCAATAGACTCTTTTTGTAGAGTCATTTAAAAATGGTAGTTTACGCAAATCTATCTTTAAATTTAGAAAATTTAAAAATCAAAATTAATTCAGCATGCTATCAATTATTACCAAATCATCAAAACTTCTGCGAAGATTAGAATTATATCTTGAACAAAACGGTAGCAATTTTGAACAATTTATCAGATAAATAACAGTTGTCTTTTCTGAGCCGTGATGTTTTGTTTTCATAGCACTCTACATACTTATGTGTAAATTATTATTGCATGTTTAAATCTTACATTTTCTTGAATATTTTTTTATGTAACTTTATGAAAATTTTATATGTATTTATAGAGAAAAAATTGTAGATTACGAAAATGTTAAAAAAAAAAGAAATGTTGCTATTTGAAAAAAAAAATTTAATGTTTACTTCCGGTTGAGTTTGAAGTAAAAAAAGTATACCTCCTAAGTTTCCTATAGTAAATTTTCAGTTTAATAAAAAACTATTTAAACTTTTTTTTGTATCCAGTAAGATTTAAGAATTATTCATTGTTACCACTTTCCGTGAACACACTGTATAGTACACTACGCACCAAAATGTTATAGTTCTCTCCTAGCATTTCGTATATCAAGGTTTCTTAACCGACACTGCCGAATCCTTTGTCTATCCTCTTGAACCAGGTCTTGTCTTGTTGTTGTCCCCTTATGCACATGATGTAATTAGTTTTCTTGATATTAACTTTCAGTCCCCTCTTAATTTTCAATCATTCATTATAGTCTTGGACTAATACAATCTGGTCGTCAGCAAAACGCAAAGATATTCTCATTCTTTTACATTTATTTTTCACGTCTTATTTGAATATTGAATTTTTTATTTTATTATTTGTTATATTATTATTTTATATATATGGGGCATTCCACACCAAACCGACCACTTTTGAACCCGACCCCTTTTGATTTTTCTAAAATTTTTACATCTTATACTATCTCACCAAAAACAGTTCTGTGAATTTTTTCAAAATTTTTTATTCAACCCAAAAAAAGTTACGAATTTTTAGAAAAACTGATGTAGTTTTTCTTCAAACGATCGTAACTATGTCAAAAATTGAGTAATCGGAACGTTTATTGTTATTTTTGTTTGTCTTTAAACGTACTTTTCAGGAAAAAATACAAAAAAACTATTCAAACTTGGATTCTACAAAATTTTTCATTTTTTCGGAGAAAATCATTGATTTTTTAAATTTCGACACTTTTGATTTTTGATTTTTTTATTTCAAAAAAAACTCTGATTTATTCCGCGTATAACAACGCAAACCCCATAATGGGCCGACATTTCTTTCTATTTTTTTTGTTTAATTAAAAAATATTATTTGTGTAAAAATAAAACAAAATATTTTTTAATTAAACAAAAAAAAATAGAAAGAAATGTCGGCCCATTATGGGGTTTGCGTTGTTATACGAGAAATAAATCAGAGTTTTTTTTTTGAAATAAAAAAATCAAAAATCAAAAGTGGAAAAATTTGAAAAATCAATGATTTTCTCCGAAAAAATGAAAAATTTTGTAGAATCCAAGTTTGAATATTTTTTTTGTATTTTTTCTTGAAAAGTACGTTTAAAGACAAACAAAAACAAAAAAAGAACGTTTTGATTAGTCAATTTTTGAAATAGTTACGATTGTTTGAAGAAAAAAAACATCAGTTTTTCTAAAAAATTTTAACTTTGTAAAAAATTTTGAATAAATTTACACAACTGATTTTACGTATTATACTATCCCATTAAAAACAGTTCTGTAAATTTTTTCAAAATTGTTTACAAAGTTAAGAATTTTTAGAAAAACTGATGTTTTTTTCAAGATATTGCAAGATCTATAAAGACTGCTCCAATACCTTGACTACGGATTTGAGAAGCGCACGCTCAAACTATGAAGAGGCGATTGTTAGCTCTGGACCGAAGCACTTTTACAAATACATCAGTCAAAACTTGACTTCGCGAGTATCGTCAATGATCTTGCGCTGCCAGGATGGATCAGAATTATCTGATACTAAAATCACGTCCTAGGTATTTGCACGCCAATTTCATAGCGTCTTTGTTAGCGAACCACCGAATTTGCCCACCATGGATGCATCACGTTGAATCCAGAACAGCTTGATCACAATAAAATTTACCAAGGAAACTGTTTTCGAGCATCTAACTGCACTGGAGGCGGATTCAAGCCCGGGACCGGACGGCATTTCTCCAAATTTTGTCAGAAGTTGCGCAGCTTCATTAGCAGAACCTTTATCAACCTTAATGCAGGCATCACTAGATCTAGAAACTTTGCCCCAGGATTGGAAAAAATCAATTGTTGTACCTATCTATAAAAAAGAAGATAAACTTGCTGCTAGTAATTACAGACCGATCAGCCTTACTTCCGTCATCTGTAAGTGCATGGAAAAAATTGTGGCTAAAGAGCTTATAGAGTTTCTGCTGGCCAACTCAGTGATTCCAAATTACTAGCATGGCTTCCTTCCGGGTAGATCAGTGATCTCAAATTTACTGAAGAATCTAGACGATTGGACTAAATCTTGGGACTCGCGGATCCCAACCGATGTTGCATACCTAGACTTTTGACCGAGTCCCAATAAGAAGACTACTGTTGAAGCTGGAACACTATGGTATTCGTGGCAATCTATTGAATTGGATTAAGGACTTCTTAACGGATCGTACCTTTCAGATGCGAGTTGGAGATTTGTTGTCAGATCCGCAACCGGTACTCAGCGGCGTACCCCAGGGTTCTGTGCTGGGACCAATTTTTTGTCTTGTCTACGTTGCGGACCTCGTCGAATGTATTCGTTTTTCCAAAAGTGTGTTTGCGGACGACTTAAAGATTTACAACTATCCGCTTGTCAACAAATCAGTTCTACAGTCCGACTTGGATAGAATAGATGGCTGGTCGAAGGTTTGGTTGCTCACACTGAATGCCGACAAGTGTACCGTTCTCCATATTGGTGCTAACAACTCTTGCTATGACTACACACTAGATAACGTGGTGCTTGGAGGGGTTAGTGATCAGACCGACCTTGGTGTTTTAATGAGTGGTGACCTCACACATCTCAAGCGTGGTCAAAAAAGCAAGTTCTTTGCTCTATCTCATCAAAATAACCTTTAAGGGTCTGAAGCCTGATGTGTTTGTAAAAATTTACAAGGCGCACGTTAGACCCATACTTGAATTTAGAGCGCCCATCTGGAACCCATACTTTGTCAAAGATATAGACCATCTGGAAAGGGTTCAGCGTAGGGCTACTAAATTGGTTGCGGGTTTGGAGAATTTGCCATACGAGCAGCGCCTTGCACGGTTGGGGATTCCTTCTCTAAGGGAAAGACGCAGACGTGGGGACTTGATCGAAACTTATAAAATAATTAGTAATCACTATAAGTGTCTGTTGCGTGAGAGGTTTGAGTTTAGTGACAATTTTCATTTGCGGGGTAACTCCCTTAAGCTGGTGCACCGGAAGTTTCAGAGCGTGTCCGGACAGAACATTCTCTTTGTGCGTGTGGTTAAAGATTGGAACTCGTTGCCTGACGATGTTGTCAATGCTCCGTCTTTAAATGTATTCAAAAATCGATTGGATAGGTGTATTGGTTTGACTGTGACTTGAGTGTGATAAAATTTTGCAATATGTTGGTTTTCTTATCTATATACGTATGTTTGTTGCTTGCTTTGTTTTGTAATGTAAAATAATTGTACTGTTATGTGCGAGTTAATCGGCTTGGCCGCCTCTCCCTAATTGATAATAATAATAATAAAAAGCGTAATCCAAATATATCTGAAATAATGTAGGTAAGATGTGGCAACCTTATTTAAGTTTTTCGGTAACCTGGAATTCTTGTGTAACTTCGTTTCGTACTTTAACTCTACTTACTCCCCCCCCACCCCCAGTTTATTACACTGGTGTGCTCAAGTTTATAAATATAGGGATAGAAATATGCAAATTACGTTCAGTAAATCATTAAAAATGTGGATTTCTGAGACAGCTCAAAGATACTAAAATTTTTTTTATAGTTTACTCTATCCCTTAACTAAAATCTTAGAAAATATAGATCTTCGAGACAGTTCAACTTACTAAAAATATTCCTCTGTAGCCCACGCAACTCATAGACCTGATGTGTTTTTTTTATTAGGATGGATATCTAATCTGGCATGATATGATTTACTATAGTTGATGATATCTTCTTTAATGGTAGGTATTTGTAAGTTTCTTCGAATTACCTCGTTTGGAACAAACTATGGGGCACCAGTGATTATTCTTATTGTTTTGAACTGTAGTCTCTCCAGTATTTCTACATTGGATCTACTAGCTGAACCCTATAATTAAAAGCCATAAGTCCAGATAGGTTTCAAAAAAACTTTATAAATTAACAATTTGTTATCCAGAGTCAACTTTGAATGTTTTCCAAAGATCCAACTCATTTTGTTTAATTTTAATCTGAGTTGCTTTCTTTTCGTTATAATATGCTTTTACCAAGTAAGGCGCCCATCCAGATGAATGCCCAAGTACTTGGTGTCTTCTGATTGTGGTAATTGCTGATTATTTAATCGCACTGGAGGGCATGTATCTTTTCTTAACGCAAAAATTACTTGAAATTTTATTTGAGTTGGCCTGGAGTATCCAAGAACCGATTAACCGTTTCATCCTCCTCATCCTGCGGATCAAATTTGTTTTCTTGAAAAACTTCTGATAGATGTCTAGCGAATAAGTCAGCTTGTTGTTTATTAGTCTTAGCCCAATTTCCATACTTCATTCTTATTGGTCGCCTCCGTTGCACTTAGACTTTGTAGGTAGTTTTAAATACTTTTGTTTTTATCTTCTTGTAATAGGTGTTTTAGTTCTTTAACTGCTTTGTTATATCTTGATTTGTAATCAGGAGGCCACCATGCAGTTTGCCACTGCTTTCTTAGTTGTCTCTTTACCATTATTTTTTGTTTTATGTTGGGAGGACATTCATTCGTACCATCCCGCCTGCTGCAGCGTTTTTCATTTGGTGTTTTTGATGGGATTTTTAGTTGTAAGTTTTATTCCACTAATTTTCTATAGTTTATCCAGTTGGTCTTTTTGGAACATAAAAATAGAGGTTTTGCTTTGTAAAGTGCACATGTACTTATGGTAACTATAACAGGAAAACGGTCGAATGGCAAATCCAGGTTTGATTCTGCATTTTAACAATTCTCTGGAATTTTTTTGACCACACAGAAATCGATGCAATCAGGTATTTTTCTTTGATCGGTAAGCCAATATGTCGGCTGGCTTGTTGAGAGATGTTGTAGATTATTTTTGTAGATTGCTTTCAATAATTGTCGTCCCTTTGGTATTGCTATACTTAGAGCCCTATTGAAGATGCTTTGCCTTGTAATCTCCTCCTGCTATAAAAGAGTGCCTAATGTAAGTATTATAAAAATGTTCAAAGCAATCCGCCTTGATTGTATGTCTTGAAGAGCATTAGACAGCCTAGATTGTTAACGGTCCAATACAATCCTCTATTAAGACGCAGGTCGCCTGCAGGTATTCCTTTTGGTAATTAGTGAGTGCGTGATGTTTTTCCATGAGCCGTTCCATCCGAGTGTTGAGTGGAATAAACTGTAAAATTTTGAATCAATCATTCATTGTTGTCTTGGACTAATACAATCTGATCGTCAGAAAAACCCAATGATATTCTTTTAATCGCATGATATTTTTTCTTGTAGATAATCACTGTCGAGTTACTCCTCAACACAAACTTTTCAGGATTCTCCCTGATAAACCTTCTCATGGTTTGCACCAGTTAAATTAAAGGGTCACGGTTGCTATTTTTAAATTTTCTATTACACAAATTATAGGTAATATTAATCTAACTTCCACGTAGCAACTCTCTCTTTTCGTGTGACAATGTTAACTCTATTGAGATATTGGAAAAACTTCTTACCCCAAAACACTGTCTGTCTGTCTTATCGCCGCTCTTTTGTGTGGGCACAGTCACCCCTCTACCCCACTCATTTGGCATTATTGACTTATTTCATATATTTGCTATCAAGTTGTATTTTCTTTCGTGTAACTTCTTAATTCTATATTTCAATACCTCCCCCTTGACACCATCACATCCCGACGCTTTACCATTTTTTATTATTTTTATTATTCATATTAGGTACTTCTGTAATTGTTGGATCGTCTATTTTATGGCTATCTCCTCGTGGTTTTTTGCCGTATGTTTTATTATTAATTTTATTCTCTTCTCCTAGGAGTTTACAGAAATAATCACTTCATATGTCTTTAATTTTCTCACTGACATGTCTTCCATCTTCATTTTTGAGACCTTCTCCATAAACTACACTTTTGTTTTTGTATTCTATAATCTATAGAACTCTTTTGCGTTATGGACGTAACTAAACTGTAACTAAAAAACATGCTAATTATTATTAGCAACTTTATTTAATGTGTACTACATTATGTAACATACTTAGATGCATAATACAAATTTAACAGTGCTATATGCAACAATAAATAGATTAGTTCTTATTTAAATATGAATTAATGGGCATGTTCAACCAGACCTAAGTGTTCGGTTTCTAGGCCATTGTTTAATTTCCTGTTTAGCTGTGACCGCTGCCCAGCATCTCAACAGTTGAACATTATGTGCCATTTTGAGTTAAAAACAACTGTGTAGGCTGTTCTTGTACATTTTTATATAATTAACACACACTTTTCTAAATATTTTATTTTAATCTAAGAACAGTCATTAGATACTAAAGAAATTTTATCTGTGCTCTGTGGTAGGTATATGTATAAGCTTTTGAACTACATAAATGATATATTTTACTATGAATGTGAATAACTTAATCTTCTTGCTTGTCTTCAGTTTGAGATTAAGAAGGCAATTTAAATTTATATAAATTTAAATTGTATTGCATTCAAAAGGTTGGTTAACACTACGGATAATATCTGAAAACAAGAAAGGTTAAATTACTATTCTAAGATGTTATTTGGTTTATGTGCAGTTATAATATTTTTCGTGTTCTGTTTGGGTGACACACTGACGCTACTGAGTACCTAAGTTATTAATATAAAAGTAACAAATTAAATAAAGGTCGTTGCATCTTTAGTTTACATAAAGATAAAATCTTGACAGTGCCACGCTAGAAAAAGATTCTTACTTTGTCTAGACTCGAACCGGGTTCCTGCTTTAACAGTCAGTGTGCTTAATCGCTAATGCTAATGAGTAATGACAGTTTCAAAATTTTATTACTTTATTAAAATAATTTATTGTATCATTTATTACTTACAGCTGGAAATAATCCAAAGTCTACGTTTACCATGGCCGTTACCTTCGGGATTACATCTAATCTAATCACCGCATTTAGAAAGCATTCAAACTGAAAATAAAATAAAGTATTGTTCTGGAAATATTATTACTATTTAAAATATAAAAAGACCAAATTTTGTATTCCTTTATAAAAATTCATATGAACATTCTCGCTTAAAATTAGAAAAATTTTAACTTAAAAAAAAACAAAAGTTTAATTATTTATAAATATTTACAAACCTGAACTTTTTCAAGATGATTGAGTTTGCTGAGCGGAAACTTTCGCAGTAGCATCAATGTTTCCTCATTCTGAAACAATACAAAATTTACTTTTATGGCCATAATCGTGACTTACTTAAACAGAAAAAAATTTCTTTTTCCAATACTTGCAAGTAAAATAAGTTTTACATTGCCATTTCCAAGCAGCCAAAGTGTGTTTTTTTTCACTAGTGCGCGAAAATTTACTTTTGCTCACTACTAAAAAATGTTTTAGTCCGCAAAATCCAATTTAACTCTAATAATTTAAATAATATAAAACTTCCAAATATCGAGTTATTATTAAATTAAAAAATGATTAAAAGATTTATTTAGCTTTCAAACGATTATTTCGTTCGTCATCAGAATAATATACAAATATTATGTAAACAAGTCATGGAAACAGAGAACAAGTATTGTCATTTGAACGGTAACTAGATAAAATCTAGGACCGTGAGTTAGGAAAAACCTAAATTGTGTTCCGGCAAAGAAGGAAAACCTAACTCCAATACGTAAAAAACTTAAAGGAGTAATTGGCTGTAAATGTTGCTTAAGCCATCAATATCAGTTTGCCGGTTCATTGTGTTGTTGGTCTTCTTTATACAAATCATTTCATGTACCAGCCGATCTTTATAATTTGGAACAGACTTGATGATTTTAGTGTTTTCGAAGTCCGCAGTATGTCCATCTACCAAGATATGTTTGGCGATGGCCGTTGATTCGGGCTTATTACATCTGATGGTTGAGATGTGACCACCAATTCTTTTCTTCAACCATTGGTTGGTTTGTCCAATGTACACCAAGTTACAATTTGTACAGTCCACTTGATATATAAGGTCAGATTTTTTCTCAAAAGGGGTAGGATCTTTAAGTTTGGTATATAAGAGACCAATGTTGTTAGGAGACTTGAAGGTGGTTTCAATATTGTGTTCCTTTAGACTTCTTTTGATTTGTTCACTTATCATTTGTTCATTTTTTAATTTAATAATAACTCGATATTTTGAAGTTTTATATTATCTAATATCAACGAGTTAATAATTTATATATTCTAATAATTTAAGTTTATAGAATTTAATTAAAGAGATTGAACATCTAAATTATTAACACCAACATTTCCATGAAAATTAATGGCACCTGATGATAATTTTGATGTAAAATCGCAGAATTTTATTAAAACTCAACACAAAGTTTAGTGTGTCAAATTGATTACTGTCACAAAATTATAATGTCATTTCAAATTTTTGATTTTGAAATTTTCATTTTACTTGCAGGTTTTGGATAAAATGTTGTGTGTCACTCTTAATCCCATAAATTACTATTACCAATAATTTTAAAATATAGAGCACGTGCGTGGAATTTTTGGAACTGTTTTGTATAAAAATAATGTAAAATTTTTTAAAATTTAGTTAAAGGTTATGGAAAATTCAATAATTGTGATGTTCTGAAAACTTTGTAGCTGATTCCCATAATCCACCAAATTTTTTTTTTTTTGACGAAAGAAACAGAAAATCTTCCAAAAATTTCTTTAGCCGCTATTTGTTGATATTGACTTAATTGGAGCTTTGAAAAAATTAATATTTATTTTAGGGGAGGGTGGTCCTAAGTTGGCACTGCGGGTTAAGTCGGCACCATGGTGTTTCTCAAAGATGGCGCATGTGTCGGCTAAATGATTTTGTCGTCTGATATGTTAGTAACCACTGACGTAAATTACTTTTGCAGTTTTCAGTTTGGATTGTGCTGTGCAATGTGAGCGCGTTTATAATTTTCATTAGTGACACAATTTCATTTTTGTCATGCATTCTGAAGCTGCTACAGGTATGTAAATATTTCCAAAATTGAAAATGAGTGAGTGCGCTGGTTTCTTTATTCAATGTTTTCATTTATTGGTTATGCCGATTTTCCATTCGGATTTTTTTGCGTGCAAAATAACGTGATACTTGTAGAAAGTCGAAGTGGTCCTGAGTCGTCACTAAATGGGTGGTCCTGAGTCGGCATCAATTTTTTTTATCTTGACGCTTTTTTTGCATTGTTTCAGGTATTTAATCTTTTCAGTGTAATGTATTTGTCGGATTATCCATTGTTAAAACACTATATAAGTAATTACAGTTTTAAATATGGACGCTATAAACGAAATCATTTCACCAAAACGAACACCAGTCTCCGCAGCCCTCCACAAGTGGATTGCACTTGCGTTCGTGTTTGCTACGCCCTACGTATTTTGAATCTGACGACGATAGCAAATGATCATTTATTTTCAATAAATTATTTTCATTTAATTATTTACCTGAGAAAGGTTTCAATATAAAATTTGTGTACGTAGCTGAGAAATGTTTTCATAAAAAATTGGACAAAAAATGCATGTTTTATTCTTCTGTTTCAACTTAAAGAATCTACACTTTTTCCTGCATTCGAGCGAAAAAAAAATGGGGTGCCGACTCAAGACCAGGGGGGTGCCGACTCAGGAACACTATTTTAAAAAATAATCAAAATGTTGTTTTTTACTTTTCACTGCATTGCGACTACAAAAGCCACATTACACCTTTCTAAATTACATAGATTTATAGCCAATTGATGTCAGTAGGCAACTACACTCTTATTAGTGCTATAAAATCCTATTTACCTTTCGTTTTTGGACAAAAGGCTTACTGGGCCGACTTAGGACCACTCTCTCCTACTATTTACTTACCATTGTTCCACATTTCGCAAATAGTGATATTAAAGAACCCAGCAACAAAATAGAGATTTGCGTTACAAACTGAATAACTAAAAATTTTAAATTTATTTTTCTGTTTTCCATAACGCAAAGTATTAGTAAAAATATCGCAGAAACAAAAAAAGTAATGCAAATTAAAAAAATAATCAATATGAATGGATTGCTGAATTTATCGCAATTACGTATTAAACGAACAAACTTAAAATGGGTGTCATGATAAGTTTGGATCAAATTTTCCATGTTACTAATACTCGGAATGACTATAACAACGGCATCTTCGTAGTCTTGCGATGACCAACCGTTAACCACATTTTCTAAGTCCATCTTTAAGAAACGCTTGTATTTCTCTTGCATGTGATGAAAACCTTGAATGTACATTATATAAGCATACAAAAAGATGCAACCCACGTGAAAGGAAATAAACATTGCAACCTTGTCCAGTACTGTCCAATTATAATCAAAATTGATGAATACAAGAGAACCAATAGCAATAACATCAACTACGTGTATGAAAATTAAAATAGCTTTAAAGAATTTTCTGAAATAAGCAGCCTCTTCAATCGATATCAAATCATAAGAAGTTAATTGTTTAAAATTTGATGGTATATTTTGCATAAGAACCACTGACTTCAGTATTAGGTTTGTGTAAAGCTGAAGTTGAAAAATTGCACATATAATAACTATATAAAGTAACAACTCAATCGTCATTAAGAGAAAATCGTACAATGAAACATTTTCTTGTATTGCATTATAAGCTCTCATGATATTGTAATAGCTAGCTAGAAGCAGAATTACGGTAGCAACATATCCAAAAATTTTGCTACTTTTTGAATCAGAAATTTTCACTTGCATTCCTCCATTTATATGACTGCAAGAATAATTTAATGACGGCAATCCAATTACAGTGGAATAATTCAAAAATAAACCACCAGAACAAGCTAAGCAATTCTGAAATATTTGAGACATTTTGAAATTATTTTCAAATGTGACCCGCTATCTACCGTTCTTCGTACACGTATAGAAATTTTTCAATACAAACATGATTTTTTACTTTTTTACAATGTGAGAGCTTTGATTATATTGTACAGTACTCTATATAAATAATAATTTATTATAACATACCCACATATGATGTGTATATTTTATAGTATAAACATATAATCATAATAACTAAATAATGATGATATACTTCATATTGCAACGATATTATCTTGTTTTCCCTGGGGTTAAGGTAAATGTATTTTATTTCATGAATTTTAATAATAAAAATTGATCTGAGTGGCTAACCTTAAATTTTGTTAAATTTATTGTTGGTATCTTACGGTTGGATCACTCTGTATAAAGAATGATATACAAAATCTCTATAAAAAGTGTTTCAGAATCGTAAGGAAAATTATAGCTTTGAAACAATTACTTATAATTATAAGAATTATAATTACTTATAATATAATTAATAATAATTATAAATTATTAAAAAAAAATTATAATTCTTATAATTACTTATAATTATAAGAAATTGTGGGGTGCAAATTAGGAGATGATTTTGCAATACGACACACCTCTGCAAAGACTTAGCAGGAACTTGCTAAATCAATAACAAATAGGTTTAGATTTATAAAAAAATTGTTTAAGAAAATTAGAGAGACCAAAGTGCACATTTTTAGTTTCAAGAAATTGTTGAAAAATAATATCTGTTTAAATTTTAAATGGCGTGGTTTGCGACACTTCCAACCAAGAAAGGTGTAGATAAGAGAGCACCTGGGAGAATCGCTGAACGATTTGTGAGCGAATGGCCGTTTGTTTTTGAAGGTAGTTCAATTTTTCGATTATTTTAATTACAATCAAGTTTTTTGAGAGCGGTAACAGTTAATCACACCAATAACTTTTGTGAGAACATCCTTGACATCTTGGAGTTTATTTACACCACGTTCAGGGCAATAATATTGAATTTTCTGGAGGGCTAAAACATCTGCAGATAAGTTGGGAAATTTTGTCTTGCGCCATTGAAGGTCAAGAAGATTTACAAACTGGGAAGCAGCGGATATTTTGGAAAATACTATTGGAGCTTTTTGATCTATATTGGGATCAATTTTTCTTGGAGCATCCGCTATCACGGTTGTATCGCACCATCTGCTGACTCTTGCCTGTTGGATCCGTGAGAATAAAGTTTCTCAGCAACATTTTTTATATTTCCAATTTTTAAACATCACTTTTTGGTTAGTAGTTACCAAATATTTACTTTTTTGTCAGTCAGTGCGTTGGAAACTTATTTGAAATTGAAAATTGCTTTAATAGATACGCTTTGGTTTATTTAGCTGCATGTATTTGTTGCTTGATTTGTAAATTTATTTTCTAGTATATTTTCCATCATTTTGGACGCCGATCAAATATTCCAAAGTAGAGCGCTCACAGAGGAAACCATTTCGTTGGAATTTTTTATGTCCAGGTCATTACAATTTGGTAATGATCATTTAAGCAGTAAATACTGGGTAAGCTTTTTTACATTTTAAGTGCTTTGCATGTGCTAAAATTTTAACCGCATTTTAAGCGTTTGTTTTAAATTTGCAAATTACTTGTGTTACGATCTTTTCAATTCAAATAGTTTTTATGACGTGCTGATTGATAAATCCAACCGACCTTCAGTCAGTTGTGAGGCACTACATTTTGGATTTATATTTTTTTTTGAAGCCTTCAGCTATTCAATATTGTTTGTGACCCTCGAGGTCAACTGAAATTGTACAATACTGTTCATTGTTCGTATAGATACGTTTATCAATCATCTATACTATTGATTTCACGCCTATTGAATAAATCAACTTCTACTTTTCTGTCTTTGCGTTTTATTTCAATAGGCTGGCGCCCCGAGCATCTTTTTTTTTCTAGCTGACGATCCAATTAAAGTGAGCCTCTTATACAGTAAAGCAGTAGAAACCCACGAACCGCATCCGTGCGACCCGAGCTCTCGTGACTTTCAAGGTTTAGTCCTTAGCTAGCCTGTCCCTTGTTACATCAGTTGGACCATCGAGGCAGCAACGCAAATTTTTATTAAATTTGTGGTATAACAAATGGCAATACTATGAACCTGCAATCATTTTAGCTTGTGGAAGCTAAAAAGGATACAGTAACTTTATTCTTTAGAATACAAAATACTGCAAAGAGTGAATTACAAGAGATTGATTGAAAAATTATCCTACAATTAAATTAAAAAATTAATTTGGTATTTAGAGCTGACTTAAGCCAGCCTTCCAAAAATTAAATTTAAAACTTGAATATCAGGCTTTTCGGTAAAAAACTGTAAAATAACAAAATCGCAATACCATTTACGACAAACGCTATTTCCTAACATCAATATAGAATTTCACGGAATTCATAACTGAAAATCGATTTAAAGCTTCTTTTACCTTCCTGCAAGTAAAACTTACCATAATACATAAACCAAATGATTTAAAAAAAGATTACTGTATTATAGTAACTATAGTAGCTATAGCCCATAAGGTTGCTCAAAAAATCTTTAAATGTAAGGATAATTCGATAAGACTTCGAATTGCAAATGGCGGAGTAACGGACGTGTTTGTGTGTTGCTGGAAGGTTTTATTAAATAGTACGGTTAATTGTGTTTAATAATAGTCCTACTGTACGATACTTTTATTTATTTGGAAATATATCAACACCTGTGCGTGAATCTTAGTAGGTTAGAATTATAGTCCGTCCGCATCATTAAAGTGATTTTTCATTTTTACATTATTGTCATGTCCACGAGAAGTCAGAGTAAGACAAAGTGTGATCAAAATATGGATCCATCACTGTTAGCGGCAATCAACACTAAATTAGATAAATTGATTGACATGTTGGGCGAGGTAAAGTCTGAAGTGGCTCGCAATAGGGCTAGAATTGAAATGATAGAGGGTAAGTTTTAAAAGGTCGATATTATTGAACTGAAAATCCAGGAGCAGAAGATCTTCATAGGTAAACTAAAGGAGGAAAATAATAGAGCAAGGGATGCTGCTGAGCAATACAGTCGAAGAAACAATTTAAGAGTATTTGGCATTCTAGAGCTGGAGGATGAGTCACCTGATGATGTAATACTTGACCTTTTGCGGAGCCGTCTGAAGATTGACATACAGATGTCCGACATTGAAGGAAGTCATAGAGTGGCAAAGTTACAGATGGAGATCGACCCCGTGGATTGTTGGTAAGGTTTCTCTCGCATAGAACGCGTGTTACACCTACCCTCGGCTGACTCACTTTTGCGGTGGAGCAGATTTTTCGAATTTGAATTCAAAAAAAATACTGAGAACTTTATCTCAGGGTGGTACTTACGTGAAACAAAATATACGCTTACCTCGCCTTTACATAAATACACAATCCTGAAAAGAATTCGGCGCTCTTGAAATAAAAGATATTTGATGTAAAGAAATATAATAAAGTTAAACGAAAAGTCGACACAAATACGGAACATAAATACAATTTTCCTTAATTTTTTACCTAAATGAACTAGGAAGCTTCCGCAATATTTAATTAAAATTACTTAATTAAAGCGTTATTTAGAACAAAATCAATGGTTATAAACCCTTTTACTTTCATCATCCTATGGATTGATTTCCACTTCAATAATTTGTACAGATAAATACTTTTTACAGATAAGAATTATAGGTAATTGTACGATGGATTTTTAATGTAATCATAATGAAAAATGGACCAGTGGGTCGTTGAATAAGCAATACATCAAATCAATCGTTACAATTAGATACATACGGTTGCATACAATTAAATTGGACAAAAACTAACCTTTAACCCGTTTAAACGTGGTAAGTCGTCGAAAGCATGATTAATTTCTGAATTCAAATTCCAAAAAACTGAGTTGTCGGTACACCATGTTAATTGCACACCGTCCTTCCAAATACATTTTTCTGGTAGCCGTCGTTGATTACTTGATAAGCCAATTCTTCTTTATCCAATAGGTATACGTTATTTTCTTAATAATCCAAATTTTTATCCATCCAATAGGTACAAGTTATTTATCGCAAATCAACACTTTGTCTATTCTATTTCATTGAATTAACATCGTCGGTAATGATCGAAAATATTAAATTTCTTGCCTTTATTCAAATTTGCCATGTTTGAGATAGATTTATTATAAAACACATTTTATTTGTTAAACGCATCTTAATTTTAGTTATTCTGGTTTGAAGACACGAGGTAATTACAAATAGTTATTATTAGCTTGATGCACGATACCAAATTTAACACATTTGTTTGTAGATCGGTAAAAAGTTTTAAGTTATTTCTTTAATTTTTGTTACACGAACAATTAATCAGGTATTTATTCGGAGGCACAAGATAAAGTTTTTTAGTTATTTATTCGATTTTAGGTACACGAAATAATTAAATTCATTGTGTGGAGCACGATACGAAATATTGACCACATCTTCCCACGATGGAAGTACGACAGAAAGTGAAGTCATTTCCAAGATGGCTCTTGAAATTTAACAGGGATTTTTACTTAAAGTTTCTTCAAAGATTAAAGGGTTGCCTAGATATAGGAGTCAAAATGAACCGATTTCTTATTTTTCTCGTCGAGGTACATGACGTAATTCTTCGTTTTGCTTGTTAGCAATTTGAGGACAGAATTCTTAGAACTAAAGCCTACGAATGGCATGTTTCTCACGTAGATAAGTTCTAAAAATAACTTAGTGGAGACGGCTGTCTATGAAATATACCAGGTTCGTTCGGATAATTCTTATGATTTAATCAAAATTTTAAATGAATTTAAGGATTGTTCGACGTAGTCGTAACACGCGTAACTTAGTTATGAAGAACAGGAAGCTGCTCAGGGGAACCCCTATCAATATCCAGGAGGACTTGACAGTAATTCGCTATGAAAAACTCAAGCAAGCAAAAAGAGATTTTGGATTCAAAAATGTGTGGACCATTGACGGGAAGATTTTGGTTAAGAAAGCGCAAAATGATAAAACTGTTATTGAAAGTCTAACTTTTTAAAAGCTTATATTCTTTGGTCAAAAGTTAATTTAATTTATTTATCTTTAGTACTATGGAGAGCATTTTGTTTATTTAAGTAAAGTTATCTGTATAAAATGTGCTCTGTGATATTGTTGCAAACTTGAAAACTCTTTATTTATCATCATGTTTAGTATTATTATATTTAATACAGTAGTAATACAGACAGATATAGAGTGTTGAGCTATGATGGTTTATTTCTTTTTTCGTTTTCTTCTTCTTCTTCTTCGAGTACCGTATCCGATATCGGACGTTGGTAAGATCCTACTAGCTAAAGCCAAGAGGTCTTTTACTAGGGAAATATTAATGGGGTGGTTTCCCGTTGCCTTCCCCATAGTCCACAGATCGATATTGGACTCTTTAGATCACAGCAAATTTCAGACGCAATCAGGATTTGAACCGCGGTTTCCCGCGCTACAGTCATCCGTGTTTGATTTACGCCAGACTGCTGGTCTTTCTTTTTCTATTTTTGTTGAATTTTTGTATATTGCAGCTAACAATACCTTTGTGTCCTGTTTATTTTATTTCACATTGTTAAGTAGTAAGTAACCGGGAGTAGTGTTGGCTGTTAAACTGTAATCTTATTTAGAGAAAAATTCTTTTGCGTTTGTTTTGTTTTAGTTAGTATTCAATCATTGTATGTGGTAGGCACGAGGTTCTCCTTTGATTGTTGGATATCGAAAAGATGCCTCGGTGCTACCGGTGTGTATAAATTTTAAAATTTATACTTTGAACGACGAACTAGGTCAATTAATTGTTGTTTAGATGAATGAAAACTATTAGTCACTGTTGTTAATGATTTTATTGCTTAAAATACATGATTTGTTTTACTTTCCTATGCAAGAAAGGAGCACTGTACTTTTCAAACGTTCGTAGTGTACTTGTTGAGCTTTCGTATGGTACTGGCTATAAAGCCTACTAAATACGCGTGCTTTAACAAAGAGCAACGCGAAAACCCTGCGCACAGTATAGAAAACTGTGGCAAATTTGAAATGTTATATGAAGTATAAATTTAAATGCAAAGATTATAAGGATACAAATATTGAACAAATATAAATATATAAAAGGGTGCAATATTGAACATAGCCCGCGGGTTGAAATTGGCAATTTCAATAATGCTAATAATCAAAGATTAAGTAAAGCCCGCATAAATGTTAACAAATACAAAAAAGACTTGAGTATCAAAAAATGTTTGTGAAAACAATGCCACAAACAATTTTTGAATCAAGCCGAACAGAATAAAAAATATACAAGTTAAATCTAAGAAAGGTTGAAGAAATACACAAATCAATATTCGCGCACTTCACGCACAAAACAAATCTCACGAACTGGGTAAGGGACACAGCTTGGAGAACGCTCTCTTGATAATGCCGGTGCTGGTACGAACGGTGGCAACTCGGTTGATGCCATCAGCGCCAGGATGGAGTTTGATGACACGGCCAAGTTTCCATTTGAGCGGAGGCAGGTTGTCTTCCTTTATCAAAACGAGAGCGTCATTGGTGAGATCGGAGTGGTGAATTTTCCATTTAACTCTTTGTTGTAGCTCCGAGATGTATTCCTTACTCCAGCGAGTCCAAAGATGTTGTATGAACTTTTGAATAATTTGAAAATTGTCCAAACGGTTTTCAGGCAACAGAGTAACGTCAGGTTCAGGAAGCGCACTTAGAGGACGTCCAACCAAAAAGTGTCCTGGTGTCAACGGCTGCAAATCGTTAGGATCTGAGGATAAAGGAGCAAGGGGGCGGGAGTTGAGGATAGCCTCTACTTGGTACAATAGCGTGCAAAATTCCTCATAAGTGAGAACGTGTTGGCCAATTACTCTTTTTAAGTGAGACTTGCATGACTTTATTCCAGATTCCCACAAACCCCCGAAGTGAGGACTGCGAGCAGGAATAAAACTCCAGCTTATACCCAAATCAGCAGAAAGCTCTGAGATTGAAGAGTGATTGGTTTCTAAAAAAGTACCCAAATCTAAAAGTTGATGTCTAGCTCCAACAAAGTTAGTTCCATTGTCGGAATATATTTGAAGTGGTTTTCCACGACGAGAAATAAAACGCTTTAAGGCTAAAATGAATAGTTCGGTAGACAAACCGGTAACTAATTCGAGATGCACTGCCTTGGTAGCAAAACAAATGAACAAACAAAGATAAGCCTTTGTAATTTTTGCTCCACGGCCCTTACGATCCTTAATTAGTATTGGACCAGCGTAGTCAATACCAGTGTGCAAGAAAGGAAACGTAGGTTGCACTCTAGCAGTAGGAAGATTTCCCATAATGGGTTGAGTTAAAATAGGTGATACGCGAAAGCATGTAACACACCGATGCACGACTTGCTTAACCAAGTTTCTACCATTAGTGATCCAAAAGCGATCACGCAATGAAGCTAACAAAAGTTGGGGGCCTGCGTGAAGCATTACAAGATGCTCACGAGACGTTATAAGTTTAGAAAGATAATGCTTGCCAGACAGAAGGAAGGGATGTTTTTTGTCATGAGTGTAAAGTGAATTATGAAGGCGTCCGCCTACGCGAATTAAATCATCAGTGTCGATGAATGGATTAAAACTAACTAGGGAAGATTTGGATTTTAATGGTAATCCCTTTTTCAACAGTTTGTATTCGTGGTAAAATGAGTCTGATTGAGAAATTTTTATTAAAGTATTTAATGAAAGCGTCAATTCTTTTGCAGTCAATGGACCAAACTGTCTATCTTTGTCTTGCTTGGAGCAATTTTTTATAAAACGTAGACAATACGCGGTGACTCTTTCAAGTTTTGTGAGACTGGAGTAGTCCTCAAAGTTACAAAATGGCTGCACAGTGGTTGCAAAGAATTGAGTTTCCTTTTTTAATTCGGGTAGGTCTGAAGGACAAGATTTAAGGTGAGGCCATGATGATTCGGTTTCAAAAAGCCAGGATGGACCGTTCCACCAAAGAACAGAATCCATTAAAACTTGAGGAGTAGTTCCTCTCGAAAGAAGGTCAGCTGGATTATGCTTTGTTGGAACATGGCACCATACAGCATCTAAAGTGATATTTTGAATGTCAGCAACTCGATTGCAAACGAAGGTTTTAAGTAAATTTGGACTGGTTTTTAGCCATCCCAATACAATTGTAGAATCTGTCCACAAAAAGCAGGAGGAACATTTTAAAATGAGAGTCTTTTTGACTTGAACCAACAACTTGCTCAGTAACAAGGCTCCACAGAGTTCCAATTTTGGTATAGTGGTAGGTCTTAAAGGCGCGACTTTAGATTTTGAGCATAATAAATTAATATAAATTTTGTCGTTATTGGAAACGGATCTGATATATATACAAGCACCGTAACCGTTAATAGAAGCGTCGCAAAAACCGTGAATTTGGACGTCCTTGGGACTTGAACAGGTCACATGTCTCGGAATTTTGAGTTCGTTTAACAATAACAGTTCGGAGCGGTAGGACAGCCATTTTGCTTCGATTTCCTTAGGTACAATGTCATCCCAATTTAACTTTTCCAACCATAACTTTTGCATAAAAATCTTTGCCACAAAGGTGCAAGGTCCAAGTAGGCCAAGTGGATCAAAGATCTGAGCAATTTCAGAAAGCATTTGGCGTTTAGTGGTTTTTAAATTGGAAAGACCGGAAATCTTAAACATAAAATGGTCTGTCTGGAAAAACCAAGTTAAACCTAAAGTGCGTGATGATTCGCTGTCTCCAATGTGGAGAAGACCGGGGTGAACGTCGGCAGTTGGAATATCAGACAACACTTCAGAATGGTTCGAGATCCATTTTCGCAATTTGAAGCATCCCGTTTTTAGAGTGTCGGAAAGTTGGGTGCAAATTTTCCGAGCACTCTCGATGCTATCTGAACCACTCAACAAATCATCGACGTAAAAATCTCTTTTTATAATTTCGGAGATTTTGGGTAAAGTTTTTTCAATGTCATTGCCTAACTGAATCAAAGATCGTATGGCAAGGTAAGATGCAGAAGCGGTGCCATAAGTGACAGTATTTAAATTGTATATCTCTATGGGATCGTTAGGTGCAAATCTCCATAGAATACGTTGAAGTACTCGCTGTTCTTCATCCACATATACTTGTCGATACATTTTTTCAATATCTGCCGAAATTGCATATGTGTGTTGTCGAAAGCGTATGAGCACGGAAAATAAATCTGATTGAATGGTAGGTCCAATCATTTGAAGGCTATTTAACGATTGCCCTGTCGAAGTAACAGAAGAACCGTTAAATACAACACGAAGTTTTGTGGTTAAACTGTCCAATTTATGAACACCGTGATGAGGAAGGTAATATGAAGGAGTTATCCTGCGATTATCAAGAGACATGTGACCTAAGTCAAGATATTCCCTAATAAATGCTGAGTATTCCTTATACAACATGGGGTTGGCCTGTAGACGCCGCTCAAGTGCAAAAAATCTTTTTTGTGCAATAGAAAATGAATCTCCTAAGAGTGAGGGTGGTTCCTTGAACGGAATTGAAACTATAAAGCGCCCGTTATTATCGCGACGAGTGTGCTCTACAAAATGTGCTTCGCATGCACTTTCTTCTGGTGAAAATACTTTGTCGGTAGGATAGTTATCAATTTCCCAAAATTTAACGAGTTGGTCGTTTAATTCATTCTCAATGCTGTGATGACATTGCACCTGATTATTAGGATGTGGGCCGGTAGGACCTGAAATGATCCAACCCAGATAAGTTTTTTGTAGTATAGGTAATGCGGTACCTAGTTTTATCTGTCCAATGCACAATAATTCAAAAAATGTGGACGAGCCTATTAAAATGTCAATTTTTCCTGGTTTGTCAAAATTAGGATCAGATAGTTGAATATTTTTTGGAATTTGGAAATTGTTTAATTTAATACTAACACTGGGAACGCTTCCAGTAATTTGGTCTAGTATTAGACAAGATAATTTTATTTTAAAATTTGAATGTTGAGAGTGTAATTCTAATTCGCATTTTGTTTTTATGTTTGTGTTTGAGTTGTTCAAACCGGT
Organism: Rhagonycha fulva; assembly: GCA_905340355.1. Lineage (NCBI taxonomy): Eukaryota > Metazoa > Arthropoda > Insecta > Coleoptera > Cantharidae > Rhagonycha > Rhagonycha fulva. Next base: position 13,903,594 of record HG996558.1, read on the forward strand.
GACAAAGACGTTTGCACTTGAGGTGCCCAAACCCAACCTGTTGCATGTGTCGGCTCTCAGGAAGTTCGATTGACTACCGGAATCAAGTAATATTCTTAGGGATTGGTAGTTCCCTGTGGAGTCTTGCACCTTGCCAGTTGCTGTAGGTAAGAGAACTTGCGTAGTCGTAGAGCAGAAGGCTGATACGATCTCGAGAGGTTCTTCATCGACAGATGGATTTAATGTTGGAAGGGCAACGGTTGAATTAGGAGTTTTTTCCACTCGCTTCGATTGATGAAGCAAAGTGTGATGCTTATGTTTGCATATTCTACATGAATATTTTGAAGTGCACTGAGGCAGAAAATGATTTTTCGATAGGCAGTTGAAGCAGATCTTGAGTTCCTTAACTTTTTCTGTTCTTTGCTCAGGGGTGAGGTCAGCAAATCGTTCGCATCCACTTATTGGGTGCTCTCCCTCGCAAAGAGCGCAAAAGGGAGAAGTGGTAACGAACGACTTCGAATGAAATTTAGGTTTTTCGACGACCTTCTTCAACTGTCTATTTTCTATATTTTCTAAAAGATTTGAATGATTTGTTAAAAATTCTTTGAAGTCTGATAAGGTTGGTAGTATGGCAATGCTTTTGCTTAAGTTTATTTCCCATTCCCTTACCGTTGCTGCGTGAAGTTTATTTGACACCAGATAAACTATCAGTGTTTCAAACAGCTGCTCGGTGCTAGCAAGAGATTTTAGTGCTGAGACATGCTTAAACAAAACGTCATTAATTCTACGTAAATCACTTGCTGATTCCTTATTTTGAACTTCAAGTTCGATGATTGAATTTAAGTGATTTTTTATGATGACCTTTGGTTGATCAAATCGCGCAATCAGTGTGTTCCATGCGATTGCGTAACTTTCTGAATTAAAATTTAAGGAACTTATTACATCAGTGGCTGTACCCGTTAAACTAGCTTTTAAGTAGTGAAACTTTTGTACTTCGTTAAGTTGTAAGTTATCGTGAATTAAATTTATGAAAATGTTTTTAAATTCTAACCATGACTTTGCGTCACCATTAAATTTTGATAAAGTTATTTTTGGTAAACTAATGTTGTAATTATGATTTCGTTGATACTCAACGTTAGGGATAGTTTGCGCATTCGAATTTATTGAATTTGCAGGAGAGTTTCTGCCAGAAATTGGGCTTGTGGTGCCACTTCGCGAACTATACCTATCGCTGGTTCTTACTAAATTTTGAGATTTTCTGTTAATTAAATTACGAGCAATGCCAACCTGTGTATGATACAGGTTTTCGAAATTTGTGAAAGAAATTTCCGCTTCGAAATCCTCAGAGCTTTCTGGGATTTGGTAGTACAAGTTCTCGTATAAATTTATTAATGGTAATATACGCTCGAGTCTAGATTTTAATGCTTCGACTTTATCGTTTGTTGTTTCTGTCGAGTCGAAGTCATTTTTGATGTTGTTTAAAAATTTTTCAAACCTTGCTAGGCTTGCTTCTAATTGAGATTTAGTTAAATTTGATTTCTCCATAATGTGTATGAAGATTTGAAATTTTTGTAAATAAATGTAAATAAAATGACAGATAAATATTTCTATTGTACCAAGCAGGAAACTGTATGGTGGATATAGGGAACTGTAATGGTAATGGAATAGTTTTATTTACCGCCGTTGAATGTGGTTGGAAGTCACGTGGTTGTAGGCTGTCACGTGATCTTGCCGTTGGTCTCTGCAAGATGGCTTTTGGTACCTGTTTGAAGGCTTCTCGAATTGGCGCTATCTTGAGCTGGACTGCTCCGTAGGGTTTACCCTGTTAGAGGTTTCAAAATGGTGGGATGACGCTGCTATTTTTACAAATCTCGTTCGGGCACGCCACTTGGGGTCAATACCGTACTTGATCGATTTGTTTGATAGATATTTGTTGCACTGTAGGGCACTGAAACACTGTTTGGTAATTGCGAATTACCAAAATCCGGCTCGAAGGACCAAAAATGGTAGGCACGAGGTTCTCCTTTGATTGTTGGATATCGAAAAGATGCCTCGGTGCTACCGGTGTGTATAAATTTTAAAATTTATACTTTGAACGACGAACTAGGTCAATTAATTGTTGTTTAGATGAATGAAAACCATTAGTCACTGTTGTTAATGATTTTATTGCTTAAAATACATGATTTGTTTTACTTTCCTATGCAAGAAAGGAGCACTGTACTTTTCGAACGTTCGTAGTGTACTTGTTGAGCTTTCGTATGGTACTGGCTATAAAGCCTACTAAATACGCGTGCTTTAACAAAGAGCAACGCGAAAACCCTGCGCACAGTATAGAAAACTGTGGCAAATTTGAAATGTTATATGAAGTATAAATTTAAATGCAAAGATTATAAGGATACAAATATTGAACAAATATAAATATATAAAAGGGTGCAATATTGAACAGTATGTCCATGCGACACATGAGATTAAAATAGATTAGGCGAATCTATTATCAGAATGTGAGAGGCTTACGTACAAAATTGGAGGATTTTTATTTGAATCTCGTGGGTAGTGAGTACGATGTCATTTGTATAGCGGAGTCATGGTTGAATGAGAGTTTTTTGGATGGTGAGCTGGTGGGTAATGGTGAGTGGAATGTCTTTAGAAATGATAGGAGACTTGAGCGTGCTGGGAGAGAGAGAGGTGGTGGTACTTTTATTATTATTAAAACCAAATATACTGTAAAGCATACATTTTCATCAAATAATATATTTGATGCTATGGGAATTACTTTTGAAGTCGGATCTGAGTCACTTACTGTAGTATCTGTGTATGTACCTCCGGGGCTATCTGAGATGTCTTTTACTGAGTTCTTTCAATTTTATAAAAAAAATCTAAAATATATTAGTGATAAAGTTATTATTGTTGGGGATTTTAATTTGAGTGATATTAGGGGTACCTTATCTGATATGTATTTAGGACAACCTAATACTCGATTATTATCAGAATTTATAGATATTAATAATTTGCAACAATTCAATAATATTCTTAATGGATCGGGAAAGACACTGGATCTTGTATTGGGGAGCTTGAGATGTATTGTTAATAGAGAAGATACTCCGTTTGTTACAGAGGATGATCATCATCCTACTTTGCTGATCCATGCTACCATGCATCAGATAAATTCATTAATGGCCTCATACCTATTAATAGTTATCACTTTAAAAAAGCAAAACATGAAAGACTAGAACATGATATGGAAAGGGTGGACTGGGCAAAATTATATGAAACAGATGAGGTCGATGCTGCAGTTGATGAATTTTATAAAAAAATATATCAAGTCTATGACAAAAATATTCCGAAAGTAAAACATATCGGTAGGTCATTGATTGAAACCAGGTATGCTGGCTTTACTCGGTTTACGAAGACTACATGTTGCTTGTTGTTGATTATTATCGTAAATGTCTTGGAGTTTCTGTTCACGACTTTGTAGGGTCCATTATAAGGTGGTTGTAATGACTTCTTAACGGCTTCAAATCTTAAGAATACATGAGTGCAAGATTCTAAATCTCGTGATATAAAAAGTTTTTGTTTATTTTGAAGAGGCGGTTCTGCTGGTCGTAGAGTATTGAAGTGTTGACGTAATCGAAATATAACTCATCACAATTGTTAAGTTCCTTAGTTGCCGAGTAAAATTCTCCAGGTAAACGTATTCCTTCGCCGTAAATCATTTCCGCTGGACTTGCCTTCAAATCTTCTTTAAATGACGCTCGTATTCCTAGTAGTACAATCGGTTTCAGTCCATGAATCTTCTTCGTGACTCATTATTGTCGCCTTAAGTTGTCTGTGGAAGCGTTCGACCATACCATTGCCTTGTGGATGATGCGAGGTGGTTCTTATATGAGTAATACCGAGCAGCGAGAACAGATTTTTAAATAAGTAAGATTCAAATTGTCGGCCCTTGATCCGTAGTTACTCTTAATGGTACGCCAAATCTAGAAATTCAGTTTGCTATGAACGCTTTCCCTACCGTTTCTGCAGTTATATTTTCCAAGAGTATTGCTTTGGGCCATCTTGAGAATCTATCGACGCATGTTAGGCAGTATTTACATCCATTGGAACTTGGTAGGGGTCCAACTAAATCGATGTGGACGTATTCAAATCGTGTAGAAGGTAACATGTAATTACCTAATGGAGCCATAGTGTGACGTTGTATCTTCGAGGGTTGACAAGATAAGCACTGTCGAGTCCATTCCTTACAATCCTTGTTCATACCGTGCCATATAAAGCGAACTGTGATTATTTTAGTAGTAGCTTTCGCACCAGGGTGTGCCAATCCATGTAAGTTGTTAAAAACTTGTGCCCGAAATGGTTGAGTTATGTAAGGGCGTACTGTATCTGTTGATGTGTTACAATAATGGTTGTTTTGTATTCGGGGAAATGTATCTTTCTTAATTTGATTGCTGTCTTAGATTTATCTAGAAACATTTTAAGTTCAGAATCAGTTTCTTGTGATCTTACAACATATTTTAAATTATTTCATACGTTATTGTCTAGCATCTCTCTCGGTAACGGTACATAATGGCAAAGGCCCAAATTTTGTCAGAATCTAATTCGCTAATAAATCAATTGGGTTGATTTGAAACCTTTCTAAAATCGGTTGAACATGATTCTAAGATAAGAAATGTAACAATAAAAAAATTAGAATTAAGGTTAGAACAATTTTCGCCTATAAACAAAGCTTACTCGGATGTCACAATGCAACTACACGCGCAATCTGTCTACGATGATTCATTGATGACTGTTGAAGATGTCGATGACAAATACATTGAATTTAAAACTACCGCGTCTTTCCTCAACCGTCGCGGAATCTGTCGCGTAATTCTTGGGGGGAGGGGTGTAGACATGTTTTTCTATTTCCGTTCTTATTTTGAATTTTTTTGTGAAATTTATGTCTATCGATAGAGCTTCGTTTGAGCTTGAATGAGTTTCCATTCCCATCATTTTAATTTCATTATCTGCATAGTTACAAAAATTTTAAATTTCGAGTACTCCGAGCAAGTACCATACAAAAACTTTCAATTTATATTTGATTTTTTCGGATTTAAATTTTTGATCCTGTTAAAGGAACTTAATCCTGCTTAATTACCATCATCATTTTAATGGAATAATACGGAAGGTGTAATTTTAGAAAAGAATTTAATACAATATCGTGAACTAATAAAATCGAATACTGTTATAAGTACGTGCACCAACTATACCAAGTTTCCCAAATTCAAAATTTTTTCCAATTTTAATTCAACATAACTGATACATTTTAATTTTATTAAAAAATTTTAAAAAAATTTTAAAATGGACATAAACTTAAAAAGTTTTGACATTTACATGACATTAAAAGGGGGCGGAGGAGAGGTTGTAAACAAGTTTATCTTTATCCCAGCTTAAATTGGAATTTGTGAAATTGGTTTCAAACGTTTGAGTATAGTTGGAGGGAGACCCAAGAGTTTCAAGTTGTTTGTTTGAGCCTCAACAGACTTATTCGCAAAATATTGGGGGAGGGAGACATACTAACGCCTTCAAGTAGAATTTCATCAAAACAATGACATTTTACTGTAAAATAATTTTTAAGACCCGAATTTAGCGCAACTTTCAATATTCTGAAAGAAAAAAAGAAATTAGAAAAACCTAATAATATTCTTTTAATCGCAAGATATTCTTTTTTGTAGATAATCACTGTCGAGTTACTCCTCAACATAAACTTTTCAGGATTCTCCCTGATAAACCTTCTCATGGTTCGCACCAGTTAAATTAAAAGGTCACTTTTGCTACTTTGAAATTTTCTATTACACAAATTATAGATAATATTGATCTAACTTCCACGTAGCAGCTCTCCCCTTTTGTGTGACAATGTTAACTTTATTAAGATTTTGGAAAAACTTCTTACCCCAAAACACTGTTTGTTTTATCGCCGCCTTTTTGTGTGTGCACAATCACCCCTCTCCCTACTCATCTGGCATTATATCTCCTTATTTCTTATTAGTTCTATGTTTCAATACCTCCCCCCCTTGACACCATCACATCTCGACGCTTTACCATTTTTTTTATTATTTGTAGGACTTCTGTAATTGTTAGATCTTTTATTTTATTATCGTCCTCGTGTTCTTTGCCGTATGTTTTATAATTAATTTTATTCTCTTCTCCTAGGAGTTTACAGAAATAATCACTTCATATGTCTTTTATTTGCTCACTGACATGTTTTCCATCTTCATTTTTGAAACCTTGTGCATTAACTACACTCTTGTTTTTTTGTTTTATAATCTATTCGCTGTGTGCGTAGGTGTAGAGGGGATACAAAAATCGATCGAAGCGTTCGGAGTGGCCGGTAATAAAACTGAATTGGGACTTGCTTTATGTGATTACCATGGACTTAAAAGGATTATGACCCGCAACTCCCTACCTGAAAGCTTAAAATTTTCCAGCTTTTATATGTCAAGAGTCCCAATTATTTTGTCTATTTGAGCCACCAGAGGGCATTAAGAGCAACGCACACAGCGAATAGAATTCTTTTGCGTTATGGACGTAACTGAACTGTAATTAAAAAATATGCTATTATTATTATTATCAACTTTATTTAATGTGTAGGTACTACATTATGTAACATATACTTAGATGCATAATACAAATTCAACAGTGCTATATCCAACAATAAATACATAGATTAGTCCTTATTTAAATATGAATTAATGAGCATGTTCAGCCGAGCCTAACTGTTGAGCTGCTAGGCCATTGTTTAATTACCTGTTTAGCTGTGACCGCTGCTCAGCATCTCAACAGTTGAACTCGGCTGAACGTGCCCATTATACATATGTGCCATTTTGAGTTAAACACAACTGTGTAGGCTGTTCTTGTACATTTTCATGTAATTAACAATAGTGCGCTTTCGTAAATATTTTATTTTAATCTAAGAACAGTCATTAGATACTAAAGAAATTCTATCTGTGATATATGTATAAGCTTTAAAACCAAATAAATTATATATTTTACTATGAATGTGAATAGCTTAATCTTCTTGCTTGTCTTCGGTTAGGACTTAAAAAGGCAGTTTAAATTTATATAAATTTAAATTGTATTGCATTCAAAATGTTGGTTAACACTACAGACAATATCTGAAAACAAGAATGGTTAAATTACTATTCTAAGATGTTATTTGGCTTATGTGCAGTTATAATATTTTTTGTCTTTCCGGGGGTAAAGCGGTCATTTTACTCCCACTTTTGCGGGAGTAAAGTGCCAGTTTTTTTAGGGGCGGGGCGAAAAGTAAAGAGCAAGGCGAAAAGTAAAAGAAGCGAGGCAAAAAGTAAAACAGCGGAGCGAAAAGTAAAAAGAATTACAAATTTTTATTTCCATCATTAAAATTTACAGTAATATTAAAATTAGCAAAAATTAATGTGTGTAACCGATTGAAATCCACTGAACTTGTTAAATTTTTTTGTTGGTTTGAAACAGCGATTCAAATTTATTACTACGTCTAACTAAAAATGCATACGGTACTTTGGTAATTACATCATGTTACACAAACTACCACATCTAGGGTAGGCAATAAAGATTTATGGTTGTTTTCAAGGCAGTTACTAGACCTTTTTTTGTAAACAGCTTTGTATTTTTAACCCTTATGGGTCCATACAAATTTACACATTATATCTGCCATACGTAGTACCCGGGTACTACCATATAATTATATGTAATTCTTGTTGTGCTCAATCTTTTAGCGGATTTTTAATATTCATATAAGCGTTTTTAGTTACAATTATGTTTATATCGAGTTACATTTATACATAATGTGATGGTGATTCACGGATTGTGTCAAAATTTTATTAAACTGTAAACAATATTCTGAAGTAAAGCTGATTAGGCGAGAGCAGATTTTACGTTCTCGATTGCAATAGTTCATTTTTCGTAACGTAATGAATGCCAATTAATTTAAAATAGAAATAAATTTTAATAATTATATTTGTTACCTGGTGCAACTCGTGAATTTTTGTAGTTTTTTTAATAAATCTATCAATTTATGTAATGTGATAGAGACGTATAATTGTGTAAACTGTGTACTCAAAGGAAATAATTGGGTAAATTTCATTAATCGGTGACATCTATTTTTTGTATCTCTGTATTCCTAATATTATTCACCATGATACATCTAATATATTGGTATTAATTATAGTTTAATTAATCAAAAATTAGAACTTTTAATATTTAAGGATATTGGATCAATTGAGAAATGTAGTTGAAATTAAACCAAGTAACGATAGCGATACTGAAGACGAACATCGGTGTTATGAAAAACAAAAAGAGTCAAGTGAAATGAAGTTTTGTGAATTTACAATTTGGAATACATTTCCACCAAGTCAATCTAAAAGAAGAGATTTTTTTGATATGTTGATAAAAAAACTAACAATTGACGAATTTAAAGCTTATTTTGTAATATTAACTACAGCGGGAGTTTTTTCATTAAGCAAAAATTTTTTTTATCTTCCATCACAAAAAAAAGTAAAGATTTTTTAGTAATATGCTTCAATTTCTTAAAATATAGTATAGAAAATACTCTAGGCCTTAAGATAAAACAATCGGTAATTCTACTTGCACAATCAACATCAACGCACAAACTAGACGTTACTGGACGCATGAAAGTAACATGATACTGATTTTTATGGTTATTTAATGTTCCAAAAAGGCAAAGTAAGACCCGGAAAAGCTTCCAGAAATACCAAAAACTTGTGTGACCTCATATCAATGTCCCTAAAACAATTTGTAGAGCATAATACATTGAAATTTAACTTGTTTTATTTTTTATTTCAAATTGCCTCTATTCTAAAGTTAATTTCAAGTAAAATGTAAAAGAAATTATATTTTAACACTTTATACTATGATAAATTGTTATTAATAAATATTAGAACAATTTTGAATAAATTGAGCTATTCTGTACCATTTATATCCCATAGAAAGTAATGTAGTACCCAGGTACTACGTATGGCTGGATTAAGTATAGCTTTAAAGAATCTCAAAAAATTTTTACTTTATATGACTATTTTATTTTTTTTAAATTTTTTTTGTGCAGACAACCATTTTTTTAGAGATGTCACCAAAGCTCAAAGAAATCGGCCGGATAGAAAAAAAGATATGACGTTTTAAAGTCAAAATAGTACCCGGGTACTAGGTATGGACTAGGGCTGGGAATTTTTAACATTTTTGTATTCGAATATTCGTTCAACAAATTACTAGAATATTCAAATTATTCGAATATTTAGATTATTCGAATACTCTGATTATTTGAATATTCAAATTATTCGAATATTCTGATTATTCGAATACTCAGATTATTCGAATACTTAGATTATTCGAATACTCAGATTATTCGAATACTCAGATTATTCGAATACTTAGATTATTCGAATACTCAGATTATTCGAATACTCAGATTATTCGAATATTCGATTATTCGAATATTCGATTATTTGAAGAAAATATTCGAATAATTAATTTAAATAGAATAAATTCGACTATTCATTTCACCTGTCATCTGTCAAATGAGGACCAATAAAAATGTTGGATGTCAGATTTTATGACCAACGAAAATGAAAGTACAATGCTTATTATATAAGCATTGTATTCCCCCCCCCCTATTCTGTAACTTTTCGTTGCCATTCGTTATCGTTACAAAATCGTTAAGAACCGTAAAGTTCGGTTTCCACATACCATTTCATTAATATTTAACGCAATTCTGAGTGTAAACCAAACTTTACGGTTCTTGACGATTTCATAACGATAACGAACGGTAACGAAAAGTTACAGAATAGGGGGGATAATAGTAAATATTTTGTAAATTGGTAATACTAGGGCAAGTTTTTGACACCAAATGCAACTTTTTTTACGAGTCGTAAACGGTCTGAAAACAACGAAAAGTTGTATTTTAATTGCATATACTGAATAATAAGGGAGTTTTAAGCGCAACTTTCCACATATTTGCAGCTTCCCTGCAACTTTTACAAATTACAAGTTAAATAAATTTTTTTTTTTCAATTTTTTCCTGAATTTTTAATTTTCCATAAATCTTAAGCCCGTTATGAGCAGCAAATGGTAACTAACCAATAAAACGCACGTGTTAGTATCCATCGGACGCTTTCTATTGGTTAGCTTCCATTTACTAAGTACGACCCTGTACGAGTTATTTTTGAATTTTGAGTTGTTTAGTTTTATATTTGTAAGTTTTTATGATTTTTTTAAGATTAATAATTGCAAACACTTTTTGTGTTTAAAATGCAACAAAAAAATTGCCCTAATTATAATTATTCTATAACAAAATTAAATATGACAATGTATTTATTTATTTTATAAATTTCTATGTGTATATTCTTTATTATTTTCAAGAAATAAAAAAAAATATAATAAATGCATCTGTTTTTGCTTTAATTGCTACTTTTATGATTAATAAATGCAACTTTTCGTGTTTTAGGTCCGTATGACACGATGCTAAATTTTACATAAAATTTACATGTAAATGGTAACTAACCAATGAAAAACGTCCGATGGGTGCTAATACGCTTTTTCTATTGGTTAGTTACCATTTACATGTAAATTTTATGTAAAATTATGCATCGTGTCATACGGGCTTTAAATGCAACAATAGAATTGCCATAGTAATAACTTTAATCAGGATTAATACTTAATCCGGCTAATACTTACTCGGGATCAAAGATTATAATTGAGGGAAACCCATCAATTAGATTGATTAATTAAAGGTTAATTTGGATATTTGAATAAATATCTCTCTATATCAAATTACTCGAATACTTCAATTATTTGAATATTCAAATTAATCGAATATTCACATTAATCGAATATTCAGATTAATTGAATATTCAGATTAATCGAATATTCAAATTATTTGAATATTCAGATTAATCGAATATTCAAATTATTCGAATATTCAGATTAATCGAATATTCAAATTATTCGAATATTCAGATTAATCGAATATTCAAATTATTCGAATATTCAGATTAATCGAATATTCAAATTAATCGAATAATTTGAATAGTGCTGTTGAGAAAATATTCGTATTCGAATATTCGAATACTCGATTAGTTGATTATATTCGATTTTGATTCCCAGCCTTAGTATGGACCCATTAGGGTTAAAAACAGAAATTTTATTTAAAATCGTTCTAGAAAGTTCGAGTTAGGAAAGTTTGATTGTACTTGCATTTAATGTCGTAATTGGCTTTCGGAAAGACAAAAATAGTATATTCGCGCTCGGGAGTAAAGTAACTTTTCGTCCTTCGGGTAAATTTTTCCCCTTGACTGCGTCTCGGGTAAAAATCTTTTCCCTCATGACGAAAAGTGGCACTTTACTCCCTCGGTGTATAATATACTATTTCGTGTTTTGTTTGGGTGACACACTGACGCTGCTGAGTGCCTAAGTTATTAATATAAATGTAACAAATTAAATAAAGGTTAAGATAAAATCTTGACAGTGCCACGTCAGAAAAAGATTCATACTTTGTGCAGAGTCGAACCGGGTTCCTGCTTAATCGCTAATGCTAATGACTAATGACGGTTTCATAATTTTATTACTTCATTAAAATAATTTATTGTATCATTTATTACTTACAGCTGGAAATAATGCAAAGTCTACGTTTACCATGGCCGATACCTTCGGGGTTACTTCTAATCTAATCACTGCATTTAGGAAACATTCAAACTGAAAATAAAATAAAGTGTCTATTATTCTGGATCTGTCGTTACTATTTCAAATTTAAAAAGGCCTAATTTTGTATACTTTTATAAAAATTTATATGAACATTCTCATTTAAAATTTGAAAAATTTTAACTTTAAGAAAACAAAAGTTTAATTATTTATAAATATTTACAAACCTGAACTTTTTCAAGATGATTGAGTTTGCTGAGCGGAAACTTTCGCAGTAGCATCAATGTTTCCTCATTCTGAAACAATACAAAATTTACCTCCATGGCCATAATCGTGACTTAATTAAACAGAAAAAAATTTCTAAATTTCTTTACCAATCATTTTAAAATATAGAGCATAGATATGTGTCGAGTTTTTGAAGCTGTTTTGTATAAAAATAATGTAAAATTTTTTTAAATTTAGTTTAAGGTTATTGAAAATTCAATAAATGCGATGTTTTGAAAACTTTGTAGCTGATTCCCATAATCCACCAAAAAATTTTTTTTTGGCGAAAGAAGCAGAAAATCTTCCAAAAATTTCACTAGCCGCTATTTGTTGATATTTACTTAATTGGAGCTTTGAAAAAATTAATATTTATTGTACTATTTACTTACCATTGTTCCACATTTCGCAAATAGTGATGTTAGAGAACCCAGAATCAAAATAGAGATTTGCGTTACAAACTGAATAACTAAAAGTTTTAAATTTATTTTTCTGTCTTCCATAACGCAAAGTATTAGTAAAAATATCGCAGTAACAAAAAAAGTAATGCAAATTAAAAAAATAATCAATATGAATGGATTGCTGAATTTATCGCAATTATGTATTAAACGAACAAACTTAAAATGGGTATCATGATAAATCTGGATCAAATTTGCCATGTTACTAATACTCGGAATGACTATAACAACGTCATCTTCGTAGTCTTGCGATGACCAACTGTTAACCACATTTTCTAAGTCCATTTTTAAGAAAAGCTTGTATTTCTTTTGCATGTGATGAAAACATTGGATGTACATTGTATATGCATACAAAACGATACAACTCACATGTAAGCAAATAAGCATTGCAACCTTATCCAGTACTGTCCAATTATGATCAAAATTGTTGAATATAAGAATACCAATACCAATAATATCAAATACGTGTATGAAAATTAAAATAGCTTTAAGAAATTTTCTGCAATAAGCAACCTCTTCAATCGATATCAAATCATAAGAAGTTGATTGTTTAAAATTTGATGGTATATTTTGCATAAGAACCACTGACTTTAGTATTAGGTTTGTGTAAGACGGAAATTGAAGAATTGCACCAATAATAACTATATAAATTAACAACTCAATCGTCATCAAGAGAAAATCGTACAATGAAATATTTTCTTGTATTGCATTATAAGCTCTTATGATATTGTAATAGCTAGTTAGAAGCAGAATTACGATAGCAACATATCCAAAAATTTTGCTACTTTTTGAATCAGAAATTTTCACTTGCATACCTCCATTTATATGATTGCAAGAATAATTTAATGACGGCAATCCAATTACAGTGGAACAATTTAAAAATAAACCACCAGAACAAGCTAAGCAATTCTCAACTATTTGAGACATTTTGAAATTATTTACAAATGTGACCCGCTATCTACCGTTCTTCGTACACGTATAGAAATTTTTCAATACAAACATAATTTTTTACTTTTGTACAATGTGATAGTTTTTGATTATATTGTACAGTATTCTATATAAATAATAATTTATTATAATATATCCACATATGGTGCGTATATTTTATAGTATAAACATATATAATCATAATAACTAAATAATAACGATATACATACATATTTCAATGATATTATCTTGTTTTCCCTGGGTGAAGCTAAATATATTTTATTTCATGAATTTTATTAATAACTATTGATCTGAGTGGCAAAGTTTAAATTTTGTTAAATTTATTGTTGGCAACTTACGGTTGGATCACTCTGTATACAAAATGACCTACAAAACCTCTATAAAAAGTGTTTCAGGATTGTAAGGAAAATTATACCATTGAAACAACTACTTATAAGAAATTGTGGGGTGCAAATTAGGAGATGATTTTGCAATACGACACTCCTCTTTAAAGAGTTAAAGCAACAACAAACCACCAAAATAAACAAATTAATTATAATCGGTAATTAGATAATAATATATTAAAATTAAAGTAATGTCACATAATTTGTATTCAAACAAGTAATATATTGTGATGTGATGTGAAAAATTTTATCTTCCTTCGTTCAGTTGGAGGATTACGAAAGCATTGGAAATTTATAAACAGCTAAATTGTATTGCTGCCAAAAGGTAGGTTAACTACGGACAATATCTGAAAACAAAATATCTATTGATTTCTTAACATAGAATTAAAATTAATATTAAAGCTTTCAGGTGATCCAGGACCGTAGTCATTTATTTGGGGGGGGGGCGAGGCTTTAATCGTTTTTAAAGCGGTTCTACTAACAATAAGCCATTCATAGAAACAAAATAATTAAAAAAATTTAATAATTATAAAGGTGTTCTTGCAAGATTTTTATAAATTCTTTATTAAATTTAGCCTTAGAACCTTAAATTGTTAGAATGGTAATAAAAATGAAACAAAAGTGGAATACAACTTAGCCCTTTGACTACATACAAAAAGATGTAATAAACATGTGTTGGTATCTTCCTAATTAAAGAGTACGAGGTTCTGGGAATAACACTGAGCGATGACGATTTCTGAAAGAATTTTTGAGCAACGTTTTCATCATTGTTTTTAAAGTAAGTATTCATCTTTAATAGTAACCGCCGCGCCGGCTTAAGGTTGAAAATTCTTGGTATTGTAAGATTTAGTGTTTGGGATTGGATGGTAAGTTGCATTACGCTGCAAGTAGACGGATTGTGGAAGCTTGGGTATGTTGCATGGCTGGGTAGTGATATCGGGCAGTCAGGTGTTGGAGTGCTTCTCTGCAATTAGACATCCTGAGGTGGTGCGTCGTGGGTTTATCCGTCATGCAGGTTCTATTGGGTTGATGGTTGTTCTCGGGTGCGATTGTCGCCAAAACAATAAATTTGTTTGGGTTTAGACTTTTGGTGGGTCGGCCAGTGTTTTATCTTCTGGGAGCAACTTACACGTTTTTTTTGAGTAAAACATTTGGGGACTTCTTTGTCATTGTCTGTAGAGTCATGGCTTTTAAGTATAGTAGTGGTTTGGAGCCTGACCTGGATTGTGGAGAATTAAGGAAAGAAATCGTTTTATGTCATGAAAATATAGGCGAGGATGTCTGGAAGCATTGCACATTGGGGCAATATCTTAGAAATGCTAGCAAAATTCTGAAACTTGCTAAATCAATAACAAATAAGTTTAGATTTATAAAAAAACTGTTTAAAAAAATCAGAGAGACCAAAGTGCTTGTTACAAAGAAAAAGTTGTTATTGTGGACCCTTTATAGTCTCAACAGATGGCAGTACTATGAACCTGCCATCATTTTAGCTTGTGGAAGCTAAAAAGGTTATACAGTATGTAATACCCTTATTCTTTTGAATACAAAATACTAAAAAGAGCGAATTACAAGAGATTGATTGAAAGATTATCCTACAATTAAATTAAAGAATTAATTTGGTATTTAGAGCTGACTTAAGCCAGCCCTGTAAAAATTAAATTTAAAACTTGAATATCAAGCTATTCGGTAAAAACCCGTAAAATAACAAAATCGCAATACCATCTACGAGAAACTCTATTTCCTAACACCAATTTGGAATTTCACGGAATTTCGACGAATTCATAACTGAAAATCGTTTAAAGCTTCCTTTCTTCTTCTCAGATTCCTTCGACCTATGAAAGGACATAGTGACATTTTTTCAAATGTTCTCTAGGCAAATTACACCTCGGTGGTTTGCCGTTGCCTTCCGAGTGGAGACAGTCAGAATAATATTCTTACTTCATCGCCATTCTTACTTATTACCCGAAGTCGAACCGGGTTTTCTGTATTAGCAGTCTGTGCGTTTAATCGCTATGCTACGACTGTCTCTTCCTTTACCTTCCTGCAAGTAAAACTTACCATAATACATGAACCAAATAATTTAAAGAAAAGATTACAGTATTATAGTAGTTATAGCCCATAAGGTTGCTAAAAAAATCTTTAAATGTAAGGATAATAATTCAAATATATAATCTTACTAAATAATTGTATTCAAGTTTGGCTCCCTATGAAGATCGCGGTGGAGTCTAAAACTCACTCTCTTGATGTATTGTTGCACAGCATATACAAAAATAATAATAGCAAAGTTGAACGTACCATTTCATTTTTTGATATTTGACTTTGCCATTTGCCATTTGCCCCACTGTGCGTCGGAATTGTTTCAATCATTTCGTCGTTCACCGTGCGTTCTAATTTTTTGTCATCTTTTCCGTCACTTCGGAAACACGGTGTTGGCTCGAAGGTTGACGCTTGGTCTTGAATTTTAATTTCTTATTTTTCAGTATTCACTTGCATGACGGAGAACCCAAAATATTACGTCCTAAGAAAATTGCTGAAAAGATCATTCAGAACAAAATTTGCAAAATATGGATTTTCCGTAGCTGATCCAATCTTCTCATAATAAAACTGGTCATCAAATACAAAATAGCTACTGTCATAAATCAACGACACGATCTCTATAACAATGGCAGGTGGCATGAAGGTAAAGGGGATCGAGGTTCAATCGCAATTATTTCGGACGACAAGACCGCGTTGTTTTTTAGATATTATATCAGTAAACCATCAACACGTAACCTTGGGTATGTTGGATTTTCATATCTTGTCTATGGCTTTTTTAGAGTTCTTAATGACTGATAGTAAAATGACATTCTTTTGATGGGCGTTAGGAAAAACTTCTCAGTTACATCAGTACAACCGCCGTAACATAACTTCTTTGCCAACTTATTGAACTTCTTCTGAAAAGTATTCGTGGGCTGCTTATTCAGCAGGACCATCAAACAAGATGTGCATCTTATCAAAATATTCCTTTTTGTAAATAATCACCGTCAAAGTTACCCGTGTAAGCCCTTAACACACACTTCTCAAGATTTTTCCTGATAAATCTTCTTATGGTTCGCACCTGTTGAAGAAATGGGTCATAGCTGCAATTTTTGAATTTTTTATTTTAAAAATGATGGATAATATTGATCAAACTTCCACGTAGTAACTCCTTCGTTTTGTGTGACAATGTTAACTGGGAAAAGAATTTACCAACTGTATTAGCCTGACCAAATCGCTCTTTAGCTGTTCAATCTTATTGCATTAGGAAACACTCCATCTGTTCAGCAACGCGAATGTTTTTTCTTGTGTATTCTGCCGTGTTAATTCTAAAGGGCGTATCTGCAATTTTTGGCTTTTTGAGTTATTGCTGGCAAACGCTTCCCTGCATGTAAATCTATCATTTCGTTAAGTTCAGAAGGCTAAACTATGTATAGATATGCTAGAATACATCTTTAAAGAAACGGCGTATCTGCAGTTTAATGTGTAATTTTAGATAAAAAAGACGTAACCAACAATGTTAGATTTAAAAGACGTATCTACAACTACTATTTTGCGTAGATACGCCCTTTCTTTGTAACACTCCATTACTTGACTGGCAAAAATTATCTATTCTGTGACTGGCAGATACAATTCAAATTTTGATGGTTACACTTGTGAAGTTCTGTTTGTTTTTTATAATTTAAATATTGTTACGTGTTTTAAGTTTTTTGGTTATCAGTTATTTAGGAAAAAGTTTACACAGTGTCTCATTTTGCAGATACGCCTTTTTTTCTTATGAGTTTTATTAATATGTGTTAGTCAGAAAGGGCGTATGTATCAAAAGTCCCATTTATAATAAATATTTAAGAAAACGGTTTATTTCATTAGATTCTGCCACAGAAATAATATGAATCTAAAACACTAGTTTTCTGTTTAATTCAAACCATGTGATGGCACACGGAAATTTATAAAAACACGATTTCCCAACAATTAGCTTTTTGCAGATACGCCCTTTAGAATTAACACGGCAGTATTGCAGTCTTGACAAGTTAAAAAGCAGTTGTTTTATTTTGGCTGTTTACCTTTAATCAAAATTTTTCTTTCCATTCCATTTTAATTTTTATGTACTTGAATAATTTTACCAAATTGTAAATTTAACAAAACCTAACTAAGCTCTACAGAATTAAAATTTCAACTATAACTTCTTCTTCTTGCATAGTTCGACAACCCATTGGGTTTTGACTGTTCTTAAAAGCTTTGAAAATCCTTTTGTCACGGAGTGAATTAATTTCCTGGATTGTGGTTATTTACTTTTTTTACAGCAATTTGTGTGTTTTTACTCTTTCCCCATAATGTCTTTCTCCATTCTTTAACTTCTAAAATTTTCAGGTTTCTGTGCACATCCTTGGCTCATGTTGGTCCAGATCTTTCTCTCCTTCCTATTGGCTTCTATTACATCATTTCTCTATGTGAGATTCTCAATATATTGCTGCCGAACTTATCTATGCATATCCCAGCTTACTCAATCGGACATTAACAATCGCCCAAGCTATCATTCGCACCGCCTTATCTTGCGGCCTTGCACTTTTCCAAAACTAAACCAATTTTAATAAAATTCTGTTATTGAAAATTTTCCAATGCTCTTTTCTTTTAAATTAACTCTTCTTTTCTAAAATAGGAAGTAAAATGGAACACAGAAACTTTCGCTTTACTCAAAATTTTATTTGCCTTTTCAAAATTGTACACTGAATCTCGCAATGCTCAAAACCGCGACCTTGCAGCACCGTGGGTCGCTCGCAAGTCCTCCTATCAAAATTAAAAATTTTTTTACATTTAAAGTAAATTTACAAATTTACATTTTCTCGCAATTTCACAAAACTGCAACCATGCAGGCCATGAGCCAGTCCTCCTATCAAAATTAAAAATTTCCCCCCCTTGGCTATTACACCAGAGGCGTCACAAAATTAAATTTTCAAAAATTAAAATTACAAAAATTGTCATCAACTAATAAATTTCTTCATCCCAAAAAAATATACGACAATATATCCAGCCATAAAATTCTCTTTGCCTCAACCAACTTCACAATAATATCTTTGTCCTTCATCTTGTTCAGTTTTTCACAATTTCTCTCAATATTTGACGTTCAAATATGCACAGCTGCTCTTCATCGCCCACTCTTAAACTACTGATTTCTAATCCAGAAGTTATCCAAATTCGTATTTTAGTACTTTTGCTTATTTTTAAATTTCTCAATGTGTGTTTATTTGCGTGGTAAGCGTTGTATTTCGCCTGTATTCTAGTTTTTACCTCTTCTTCTTTGTTTATCTTTACTCCTATTTATTTCTCCAGGTAACAGAAGTTACCCACTTCTTCATAGTTTTATTTATTCACATGTATATAGTCGCTGGTCGGTGTTCTTGGTGCCTTCAGGATATTTCATGAATTTATTTTTTTTTATTAACCTTTAATCCCACTTTTGCGGCCACTTCACGTATCTCTGAACTTTGTTTGTCCCTCGTGCGTCTGTACCGTGGAGCTTGTGTTTTCAAATGTCATTGCTATCAATCTGATTAATTTTTCTGGTATTTCTAACTCTTCTAACCTTTCATGCTTTTTCTCCCTTATAACTCTGTTGAGAGCTTGCTTAAAGTTTATAAACAGTATGCATGTGCATATGCATATGAAACTTTTAGCACTTTTTCAAGATTTGGTTCATTGTGTTTCCAGGTCTAAATCCATTTTGGTAATCTTTCTTTTTGTCAGTCCTCTGGCATTTTCTTCTTATTCCATATATTCATTATCAGGTCGTATATTCTTTCGTGTAACTTATTAACTCCATATTTACCTAATACCTTCCCGATGACACCATCACATCCCGACGCTTTACCATTTTTTATCATTCGTAGTACTTTTATAATTGTTGAATCTGTTATTTCATTATCATCTTTGTGTTTTTTGCCGTATGTTTCATTATTAATTTTATTCTCTTCTTTCAAGAGTTTACAGAAATAATCACTCCATATATCTTTTATTTTCTCGCTGACATGTCTTCTATCTTCATTTTTGAAGCCTCGTACCTTATCTAAATTCTTATTTTTTGTTCTATAATCTATAGCATCTTTTTGCGTTATGGACGTAACTGAATTGTAACTAAATAACTTGCTACTATTATTACTATCAACTTTATTTAATATGTACCTACTATACGTACATTAGATGCATAATACAAATTTAACAGTGATTGTTGATTGAACATGCGCAACAATGGGGTCCAACTGTTGGGCTGCTAGGCCATATTGTTTAATTTACTATTTATATGCGACCGCTGACCCAGCATCTCAACAGTTGGATCCGGCTGAACGTGCCCATTATATATATGTGCCATTTTGAGTTACACACAACTGTGTAGGCTGTTCTTGTACATTTTCATATAATTAACAATATTGCTTTTCTAAATATTTTATTTTAATCTAAGAACAGTCATTAGATACTAAAGAAACTCTATTTGTGGTATATGGTATACATATGTACCTAAGCTATAAACTAAATTAATGAGATATTTTACTAACGAATGTGAATAGCTTAATCTTCTTGCTTGTCTTCAGTCGGAAATTAAGAAAACATTTTAAATTCATATAAATTTGAATTCTATTGCATTTAAAAGGTAGATTAACACTACGGACAATATCTGAAAATAAAAAATGTATTACTATCTAAGATATTAATTTATGTGCAGTTTTGATATTTTTCGTGTTCTGTTTGAGTTCTCGGAGACTGACGTTACTGATTAATTTAATAAAAAAAGTAACAAAGTTGTTGCATTTTTAGTTAGACAAAGTTGTGACAGTTCTGCAAAAACATAAAATTTCCAAAAAAATGTATCCATTATCATCTGAGTCTATGTCGAAGTTGATTATTTTGCAGAATATTTCTTTGAATTTCCATTTGATTCTTTTATTCTAATGAGAGTTTGGTGAGTTTTAAATACAAAGTATTTTTATGGCAGATGACACCACGGTGGTTTGCCATTGTCTGCCGAGAAGAGACGGTCAGAAAAAGATTCTTAATACGCTATATTATGCTAATGAGTAATGACAGTTTCATAATTTTATTACTACATTAAAATAATTTATTGTAGCATTTATTACTTACAGCTGGAAATAATCCAAAGTCTACGTTTACCATGGCCGTTGCCTTCGGGATTACATCTAATCTAATCACTGCATTTAGGAAACATTCAAACTAAAAATAAAATAAAGTATCTATTATTCTCGATCTGTTGTTACTATTTAAAATTTAAAAAGACCAAATTTTGTATTGCGTTGTAAAATTTATATGGACATTCTCGCTTAAAATTTAAAAATATTATTTAAATTTAAAAAAAAGTTTTAGTATTCTTCACGTATGTGCCTTTTAAGTAAACAAAATTTTAATCCTTTGTTAAATATTTACAAACTTGAACTTTTTCAAGATGATTGAGTTTGCTGAGCGGAAACTTTCGCAGTAGCATCAATGTTTCCTCATTCTGAAACAATGCAAAATTTACTGTCATGGCTGTAATCGTGATTTAAATAAGCAGAACAAAATTTCTTTACCAATAATTTTAAAATATAGGGGACGTATGTGGAATTTTTAGAATTGTTTTATATAAAAAGAATGTAAAATTTTTTAAAAGTTAGTTTTATGTTATTAAAAATTGAAAATGAGGTGCTATTTGAGAGATACCGATTTGGTGGAGAAAGCAAAAAATCTTCCAAAAATACCATACTATAGCCGCTATTTGTTAATAATTTTTTATTTAAAAATTTGAAAAAATTAGTAGGTATTTATTTTACTATTTACCATTGTTCCACATTTTGCAAATACTGATATTATGGAACCCAGCAACCAAATACAGATTTGAGTAATAAACTGAACCACTAAAAATTTTAAATTCATTTCTCTTTTTTCCATAACGCAAAGTATTAGTAAAAATATTCCAGTAACAAAAAAAGTAATGCAAATTAAAAAAATAATCAAAATGAGTGGATTGCCCCATCTATTGCAGTTTTGTATTAAAGGAACAAACTTAAAATGGGTGTCACGATAAATTTTGATCAAATTTTCCATATTAATAATACTCAGAATAACTATAACAACGTTATCTTCGTAGTCTGGCGCTGACCAAGTGTTAACCACATTTTCCAAGTCTATTTTTAAGAATCGCTTGTATTTCGTTTGCATGTGATGAAAACATTGGATATATATTATATAAGCAAACAAAATGATACAACCCACATGTAACGAAATAAGCATTGCAACTTTGTCCACTACTGTCCAATTATGATCAAAATTTACGGATGCAAGACAACCAATAGCAAGAACATCAATTACGTGTATAAAAATTAAAATGGCTTTAACAACATTTCTGCAATAAGCAACCTCTTCAATCGATATCAAATCATAAGAAGTTGATTGTTTAAAATTTGATGGTATAGTTTGCATAAGAACCAGTGACTTGACCATTAGGTTTGTGTAATATTGAACTTGAATAATTGCACATATAATAACTACATAAAGTAACAACTCAATCGTCATTAAGAGAAAATCGAACAATGAAATATTTTCTTGTATTGCATTATAAGCTCTCATGATATTGTAATAACTAGCTAGAAGCAGAATTACGGTAGCAACATATCCAAAAATTTTGCAATTTTTTGAATCGGAAATTTTCACTTGCATTCCTCCATTTATATGACTGCAAGAACAATCTAATGACGGCAATCCCATCGCAGTGGAAAACTTCAAATATAAACCACTACAACAAATTAAGCAATTTTGTAATATTTGAGACATTTTGAAATTATTTTTAAATATGACCCGCTATCTACCGTTCTTCGTACACGTATAGAAATTCTTCAATACTAACATAATATTTTACTTTTTTACAATTGTGATAGCTTCGATTATATTGTACAGTATTTTATAGTATAAATAATAATTATAATATACCCATGTATTATAGTGTGTATATTTTATAGTATAAACATGATATAATCATGATAACTAAATAATGATAATATAAATAAACCACACAATGATATTATCTTGTTTTCCCTGGGTGAAACTAAATATATTTTATTTCACGAATTTTATTAATAAAAATTGATTTGAGTGGCAAAGCTTAAATTGCTTCAAAATTTATTGTTGGTAACTTACAATTGGATCACCCTATATACAAAATGACGTAATAATGAAAATGATACCCTCGAAACAACTATTTATAAAAATATGTGGGGTGCAAATTAGGAGATGATTTTGCAATACGGCACACTCCTTTAAAGAGTTGTTCTGGAATACCCTGAATGTAAATTTCAAAAAATATTTAAAAATTTATTTAAGATCAATAATATGATAATAACATATTTAAGTAATGTTACATAATTTGTATTCTTTAGCAGTGCTTCTCATAATTCCATAAACAGGTAATATCTTGTGATGTGATGTGAAAAACTTAATCTTCCTTCGTTCAGTTGGAGGATTACAAAAGCATTGGAAATTTATAAAAATCTAAATTGTATTGCTGTCAAAAGGTAGGTTAACACTACGGACAATATCTGAAAATAAAATAACTATTAATTTGTTAATCTAGAATTAAAATCATTATTAAAGTTTTCAGCGTCATCCAGACTCATAGTCATTTATTTGGGGGGGGGGGAAGGGCTTAAATCGCTTTTAAAGATGTTTTACTAACATAAGCCATTTATAGAAACAAAATAATAAAAAAAAATTAATGATTATAAATAAAGATGTTCTAGCAAGATTTTTATAAATTCCTCATTAAATTAACTCCTTGAACTTACAATTGTTAGAATGGTAATAAAAATAAAACAAAAGTAAAATAAAAATTAGTTCTCTAAATCTACACTTGCTAGATGTAAATATAATATTAATTTTGGGACAAATGTTTTATAAATAATGCAATTTTGTGTTCTCAGTTTATTCAGCTTTTAAAAAATTGTAACTATTACATTTAAGTGAAATGTAATGAAAAAATTATATAATCACCTTCCTGTTTTGATGATACTGAGATTATTATTTACCTAATATTAGGTTTCCGGTTTTTTATGGTCGGTTAAAATTGTACCATTAGCTGTTAGTACATTCAAGTGACCATTGCGAGTTGTTTCAGCCTTAAATGCACTATGAAAATTATTATTTTGCTATTAACGTTACTTGTGATTTTCGTTCAAAATTTTTTTTGTGATGAGGGCCTTTTGTCTAAGGTAACGCATGATTTTTAAATAGTTACAGTAATAATAATTATGTTTATGTTCATTCTAAGGTATCATAATGATTGATATTTAATTGATAATTCTGGTGCTATCGTGGCATTACAGGACTATAACGTAAATTAACAATAATTTTCAAATTTCTTATAATTGACATTGTAAAAGTCCATTAAATGACTTTAGTTTAATTCAAAATTTTGGATTTGAATTAGAAAATACCGGTTCACTCACTTAATTTGTACAATTTTTATTAGATACTACATAAATTTCTATAACTTAACCTAACCTAATGTTCAAAATCTGCCCAATACATTAAATTTCAGTTTCATCAACATGAATACAAACTTAAAGACGTTCGAATAGAATTGGGTAGCTACAATAAGGATATGATTAATTTTTTGGAAATTAAAGCATTTAAATTCAATCGTTCCACCACGGCCCACAATATTACTATTAATTTAAAAGTTAATACAGGAAATAATCTAGAGCTAAAATTTAATAGCAGTTCAAGTTCATCACCTGATCATGGAGCGACGTTATGATCAGGTTGTGAGCTTGGAAGAATATGGAACGTCACTATGTACTACGCAATCTATGTATAAATTCAGCTCCAAATATTTGTTTATTTTTAGATTTTAATACAGGTGTACAAATTTTATAGTAACGAGTATCGACGCTTTCCTATTCGTTTTCAAGTTAATGCACAGAAAGCTTTTGAGTCAAACACAGGAGGATTAGGTTCAATGGTCAACTGTGGTAATGTCACATCGCTTTGTTTCCATAAGGTTTTAAAAACAGTGTATATTTGAAACAAAGCTCTCATTTATATTGTTCACAGGACATCACTTACCATGCATGCTATTTTGTTATCGATGAAACTCAGTATCCACCGTTGATTCCCACTGGTAAATATAAAATAAAAGAGAAAATTCTGTATTTAAATAAAGAAGCTGCTATACTGAATATTTATAATGAGGTATATACGCCAATAAAATATCCAAAAAAGTAAAAATTACATAATAACAGTCAATAAAATCGGTTTTTCTAAGAATCCATTTAGAGCAAGGTTGCACATACAAAATTTAAATGTTATTAAAAATTGTGTTGTACTTATGTAAAATGAAAATAAAAGTTTGTCTGCATAGATTATTTTTCTTAGCCCTAGAGCACATTTGATTTTGTAAAATACTTTGAAACATTTTAATTATTATCATTACACAAAGCTAACTCGAGATTTTTAGTAATCTAATCTAGAGATAAAAAAAAAACTAATTAGTAAGTTATAATATATCATTAAAAAGAAAAATTAAATTATTTTATATTCCACAAACAGTTAAGATTTACGTTTCTACCAAACTCAGATTTACTTATTATTTGAAATTATTTGTTTTACTTATTTGAATATCGCATAATTTGAAAACTAAGATTGTGGGGAGGAGGAGAACAAAAAAAATAATTTTATTAATTTTAATTATTTAAATTTTGTTTATTTGAAGTTGGCAATGAATACTTTTATTCTGCTTTATGCTATGTATTTAGCATAGAACAGAGTGCTCAGGTAACATGGAATAGCATCTGCGGAGCAGATGCCCGCTTATCTTCTTCAGCTAGTATACGAAACTAGCGTTTGGGAACTTTTTAACAGGGATTTCAAACCTGAAAAGGGGCCTAGAGCCGAGCAGAGTGCTCACGACAGCTTACCCTCATCGCTCTTCTTAATAACCGTAAGTTTTCTAAAGTAAACTTAATTTAACTAAATTACAATTAACGTTTTCTAAAATGACATTCACTAATCTGAATTACAATTCACGCTTTCTGAAATGAAAGTGAAAAAGATGTAATTTGCACTCCTTGTGCTTATAAAACTTTAAAATGACTTCAACATGAAACACTCAAAATTTTTGCTAGTGGCGCAATTATTTGCTTTCCACATCAAAAGCCTCTATACATCAACATATTAATATCATTTTTTAAAACATTTTTTAAAAGTTACTTCTACTTTACGAAAGTTTATCACCTTCTACATAAATGAGACCAAACCACGAAAGCAACTATTTCAATACAGTAATTTTCTGGAAAGTTTTTCCTTTTCTTCAGTGTAATCTTCTTCAGCCGTTATCTGTCTACTTCTGAACGTAGGTTTCTTATTTTTCCTTTTATTTTTTTTCATTCTGTGCTAGCTGTTGCCAGCCCATATTCGCCGTTATTATGATATCTTCTCCCTCTTATCTGAGGTCGTCCCACACTTCTCCTTGTTTCTCTTGTTTGCCATTGCGCAATCTTCGGTGTCCATTGATCTCTTTCTTGTTATGCCACATGCCCAATGCCTAGCTTAGCGCTACTTCTGCTACACTACTCGTCGAACCACGCCTCATCACTCCAATCTTTGCTCTAATCACATGGTTTTTAATTTTGTTTTTTACAGAGATATCCATCATTGCTTTTTCCATCGCAATCTGGGTCACTTTCGGGAAATTTGCAGTCTTTTTTGATATAGATATTGTCTATAGGGCATACATGGCTACCGTTTTAAGTTAATTAATATATCTCTGCTTTTTAAAACGTATCCTAAATTTTTAAACGTTATGCCCAAATTAGCCCAAATCTCTGTGTTATTTCCGCCGTGTGGTTGTATTTTCCAAGTTTAACTAGGTAAGCTAGATAAATGTATTCTACAACATTTTCAATGATGTGGTCTTCCGTAACGATATTTACGTCGTCTAGACTTATAATTATGGTTTTATCTTTATTAATCTTTAATCCTATTTTTTTGATTGTCTGATTAAGTTGGCGGAGCATCTCTTTAAGCTCCTCTGGATTACTAGACACCAGAACAATATCGTACGCAGATTTTAGATGGTTTAAATATGACCCATCCACCCATAAATCTTTAAGGTTTCTTTTCCTCATGATAAGTTCTTGAAAACATCATCCAAAGCCAAGTTGAACAATTTTGGAGATATCGTGTCTTCTTTACGGACTCCCCTTCTCAAGAATATCTTATGAATTTTTTTATATCTTTGTCTCTCTTAATAGTTAGTAGCGCATTTTTATGGATGCTTTTTATATTGGATTATTTGGAGTTTATTTTGGCTTGATTTATAGATCTTAGTAGAGTCCATATTTAACTGGAGTCGAATGCCTTGTGGAAGTCTACGAACGCAAGCTGGATTGAAATGTTATATTTGTTTTCTTGTTCTATAAGTAAGCGCAACGCTTGAATATGCTTATTGCATTAAAATTTTTCTTGAAATTCGCCTGAACTTGCAATTACAACTTTGATGTTGCTACTTGTGATTGGCAATTGCGACTTTGAAGACCCAATTCTACATTACACTGGTCAAAACCACTCGCTGTGACAAAATTTTTAAAAAACTTATTAGTTTAAATAATAGTAGGTATATTATGGTCATGACTATAAAAAGTCACCACTATTTTTCACAACTTGTCTGCAAATGATAAATTACATCGTTCAATAACTAAATTTGAGATTTTGAATTTGCAAAATTATTTAGTAAAATATGAGGTTGCCGTTTTAAATTTTTGTTTCTATGGATATCGTTCGATTGCATGGTAACGATTCCTTTATGTTTACTTTACTCCCGCCTTTCATTTGCGGAAAAAAATTGGTACTTTACTCCCGCAAAAGTGGGAGTAAAGTGAAAACTTTACTCTCAAAATTATGGAAAAGATTAATTTTGCAATCTATTATTGAGAAAATAACAATGTAAATTTTTATTGGAAAATTTGAGATAATGAAAAATTGGAACTATTTCGTAGAAATACTATAGAATTAAGAAGTTACATTTTTCTATAGGTTTGAGTTTAAGCAAGCCATCCAAAATTAAATGGTTATAAATGTGGATTCAGAGCTAAACTTTCTTTATCATAAATTTTGTTGTTACACACAAAAGACTGACCTAAGTAAAATAAATAAGTTTTAAAAATTTGAACACGATCAGTAATTACATTAATAGAGTAAATTATTACTTACAGCGGGAAATAATCCAAAGTCCACTTTTATCATAACTGACGCTTTTGGAGTTACATCATATCGAATCACTGAAGTGAGAAAGCTTTCAAACTGCAACAATATAACAAAATAAATAAAGTCCAAGATCCACTACTCTACAAAACTACAAGAGCCGATCCAAGAGGAGAATGGTAGGGGGCGATCGTCTCCTTCTTGGAAAAATTTAGCATTAATATACGTCTAAGACTAGCAGTCCGTTACGTCACTCAAATTGATCTCACCACCTCTCACAGATCTTTATCATATATAAACCATAAAAACTAAAATTTCTGGAACAAAGTAATAGTATAAAGAGTTATTCATTTCTGTATTTTTTCTTTCAAATCTATGGAATGAAAGTTAAAAAAGTTGCTGGATTCCTCCCTGACTACACCTTTGGCTTTTTGTTTAAAAATTAATGTAGCTAGGTAATAAAATACAATTAATAATTTTCTAAACTAAAATACTCGTTTGAAGAACATAAACGATTAATAATTTACCAACCTGAAGTTTTTCAGCAGGGCTTAGTTTGCTCAGTGGAAACTTACGCAGCAGCGTTAATGTTTCGTAATTCTGAAACAAACAAATTTTTAATTTTTTGAATTTTTTTTAGCGAAGAAATCCCGTCGCCAAAAGCCGTATATAACAATGAAATAAGTTGTACCAGGCATTAAAAAACTAATGCAGTGAAATCTGCGTATTTAAATTATAATTTGCCCTTTATGGGTTTAATTGAATTGAAAATGCTGTCCAAATTTAAGATTATCAAAATATTATTTTAATCAAAAACAAAAACTGATCAAAAAAATAATTATATTACCATTTCTCCAGTTTTCGAAGGTAGTGCGATGATGTAACCCATTAACCAAACAAAGTTAAGCATTGTAATTTGAACAATTACAAGCTTCAAATTTATTTGCTGTTTTTCCATAACGCAAAGTACCATTAAAAATATTCCATCGATTAAAAAACCAATGCAAACCAAAATAATAATCACTACCAGTGGACTGCACAATCTATTAACCAGTTGTACCAATTGAACAAACTTAATATGTGTATCGTGATAAATTTTTATCAAATCTTCAATACTTCTAGCTCTCCAAATGACTATAACTGCGTTGTTTTCAAAGTTACAGGAAGACCAATTGTTAATCACATTTTCTAAATCAGTTTTCAAAAAAAGCTTGAATTTATCGTGCATGTGATAAAAAATCTGCATGTACAATATATATTCGAACATAATAAGAAGGTCTCCATAGAATGAAATAAATATTGCAACCTTTTCCACCGCTGTCCAATTCGGATCAAAATTAAAGCATGTGAGAGCAATAAAACAAGCAACAACGCTTGCAGTTATTAAAATTGAAACGCCTTTCATAATTTTTCTGAAGTAAAAAATATCTTGAGTTGATATCAAATCATTCGACGTTGATTCTTCAAAATTTGTCAGTAGCATATTTTGTATAAACTCAAGTGACTTAATCATTTTCTTGGTGTAATACTGCACTTGAATAACCGCACTTATCAAAGTCAGATATAAGAATAAATCAATGGTTATTAAGAGAATATCGAACAAAGAAGTATTTGATTGTATTGCGTTGTAAGCTCTCGTAATATTATAATAACTAGAAAGAAGCACTACCGCGGCACAAGCAAATGAAACAATTTTGGAACAGTTTAAATAAGAAATTTTTAATTTCGCTTTTCTATTAGGATGAGTGCATGATACAATAAATGGTGGAAATCCTACCATAATACCAAATTTAAAAATTAAACTGCAACTGCAACTCAAGCAATTTTTCAATATTTCCGACATTTTAGATCAATTTTCAAGTGGACTCACTGTATCGCTTTTCGTACACGTATAAAGATTTTTGGATAATTTAAAAAAAAACAACGTATATAGAGATAGTTATTTGATTACAGTAGTACGTATCTACTGTATAATTAGGATAAATAAATATAAAAAGGAATTCGGTTACAATATTTATATTGTTATTTTAAGAATTTGGATTTATACATACATTGTAATGCTTTTATAATGATAGGGTTACTAAAAATAAACACAAAATAGGCAAAATTATTTTTGTATAATCAAATCATTTTCAATGTTAACAATAATTGAATTAATAATTTGAAGAATAATAATTGAAGAAATTTTTTTAAACTGAAGCTCAAATTATTAAAAGGTAACCGTTCTGCCACTATGGCCCTGCTGATGCCCGAAGCCAACTGGCCTTTATTCCAGCATCACAAATTAGACTGTTGAATTTTTAAAAAAGTCTCAGATAAACTCGTTTTGATTTTTTGTAATAGTTAACCTGACTGTAGAGACGGTCGGAGAGTAATGGTCAAGCGAGTTGATTACGAACGCTCAATACCCGGTTCGAATCCGGGTGAAGTAACAACTTTATTCCGGCCGTCTTACTGGTCCTCCAGGTTGGGCGTTCTACGTCGGGCTGGCTCCTCGACGTAGGTAAAAAATGTAAAATGCTCTCAAAGCCAAAGGCCGTCAGGCGTTTGAAAACCGGGAAGCTGCGTATTGCAGTATAAACCGGATATATATGGGGCATTCCACACCACATTGACCACTTTTGAACCCGACCTCTTTTGATTTTCCTGAAATTTTTACATATTATACTATCCCATCAAAAACAGTTTTGTGAATTTTTTCAAAATTTTTTACTCAACCCAAAAAAAGTTACGAATTTTTAGAAAAACTGATGTTTTTTTCTTCAAACGATCATAACTATTTCAAAAATTGACTAATCAGAACTTTTTTTTGATTTTTTTTGTCTTTAAACGTACTTTTCAGAAAAAAATATAAAAAAATATTCAAACTTGGATTCTACAAAATTTTTCATTTTTTCGTTGTTATACGTTATACGTTGTTATACGAGGAATAAATCAGAGTTTTTTTTGAAATAAAAAAATCAAAAATCAAAAGTGTCGAAATTTGAAAAATCAATGATTTTTTCCGAAAAAATTAAAAATTTTGTAGAATCCAAGTTTGAATATTTTTTTGTATTTTTCCTGAAAAGTACGTTTAAAGACAAACAAAAACCAAAGAAAACGTTCCAATTAGTCAATTTTTGACATAGTTACGATCGTTTGAAGAAAAACAACATCAGTTTTTCTAAAAATTCGTAACTCTTTTTGGGTTGAATAAAAAATTTTGAAAAAAATCACAGAACTATTTTTGGTGAGATAGTATAATATGTAAAAATTTCACGAAAATCAAAAGGGGTCGGGTTCAAAAGTGGTCGATTTGGTGTGGAATGCCCCATATATACCGGGTGCTGAATGAGTTAGGCGAACATAGGATTCCTTCTTCCCTAATTATTTTAGAGAAAAATTGAAAGACACAAATATAATGTATAAATATAAACTACGAATGATAAGAGCATTAGATTTTATCTAGCTTTTACGTAAATGGTCAAAAAATTCTTTTGAAATTGTTAAAACTTTTATTTATCAAACTTGCCATGTAAGTTTCCGAGGTGATTATTTTTGATAAGTAATAAAAAACAATTGCACGTTGTTGACAGTTTTGCACTTTATTAAATTTTAATTTCATAAAATGGAATATTACCTTGGAAACTTATACATGGCCAGTTTGATAAATAAAAATTTTAACAATTTCAAAAGAATTTTTTGATCATTTACGTAAAAACTAGATAAAATCTAATGCTCTTATCATTCGTAGTTTGTATTTCTACATTATATTTGTATCTTTCAATTTTTCTCTAAAATAATTAGGGAAGCAGGAATTTGCAAAAATAAGTTTTTACACGTTAATATCCTATGTTCGCCTAACTCATTCAGCACCCGGTATATTGTTGTGAAACGACTTTAAAAAATCTACTTTATTAACAAATCAAGTCGAAATTGATAATTTTTGTTTTTCTTCATTATTATGTTATTTTCGATTTATCAAAGAGACCCTCGAATGAAAGTTAATTGTAACTTTAAGCACAAACAAATTATTTTAATTTTGAAATTTAAATTTATTTTGTACTGTGAACTATTAAAAGTTTACAAGTGAGCGCGCGATAAAATTGATCGTAGAACGCAAGTTCGGGCGTTATCAAAAATGGACAAAAAGAAAAATTTTTCTAGAAAAGTTAATCGACCTAGGGTCGTGAGAGAGTCAACATTGAGCCATTTTGTTGAGTTAGTTTTGGCCGCCGAAAAAGGCGTAAATTTTAAGTGATTAAATAAGTGAGATCGTCTTGGTCTTGTGAGGACCAAAATTCTTTTTGAAGTTTGGATTGGCGTTTGATCAAAGTTATTGGTCTGCAATTTTGAGTTGTCCAGAATTGGAGAGGAGAGTTTTTTTGGTTTGCAGAACTTGCAGTTGTCTGCGAGGATCAACTAATTTTGGAAAATTGATTGTGCGTTTTTGGTCGATAGTTCGACGTTCCTGCGTGTCAGATGAGGAGTTTCTTCACAATTACAAGGTAAGTGAGCTCCAACAGATTCTTTAACATTTGATAAATTTTTCGCGTTGGTGAAATTAAAAATTTGTGGCGCCGATAAACTTTATTTTTGATTAATCTTTAAATTGAATCTTTTTGATTTCACATAATTTGTATTTATTGTAAATTTGATTTATTTGCGAACCCGAATACACCATAGTGGGTGCGAATGCGTTATTTTGCAATTTTTGATTGTTTGTTTTTCAATTATAATAGCGCATTTGTATTTGCTGATACAAAATACACCACAACTTTCAGAACTCAAATTTGTGAGTACAAAAGGGTCTCTTTGGTGAAAATTAATTTTAAAATTTTGAATAAATTAAATTTTTGATTATTGTGAATTTCGACTTGATTATTCTATTTTGTCTTGAAATCCACGTACCCTCGAGAAGATTTTCGAATGTTCCCATTTAACGAGCTGCTGGTGCATTTTTTTTGGAGCTATCTCGCCGAGATCACTTCAATATATAACCTGACTGTACACGAGACACCCTACCCTATTTCTCCTTCATCTGGCATATGTTTCCACATACTTGAATCTGGGAGGTTAATGTTCCCTAAATTAGCAAGAGCATGGAGCTGTGAACTTAATAGAAATACTAAAAGATGTGCCAAAGGTAACTATCTAAAGATGCTGTTTGGGTAAATGGCAGGTTTGGATCGTCTGGCGTAGGTGAGTTTGGTGATTTTTCATTTAAACTGAGTGAGTATCACTAACTGACGGATGAAGGGTGTTTTTCTGAAAACGAAATATCAACTATTGGAAGCACGTCGTCGTGGAGGTCAATGAAACAAAATTTCTTAATTTACACTTTGGAAGTCAAAGACTAGACTTATTAGTTTCTTTTTTAATTATCCATTAAAAAGTAGCGCCTTTGATTGTCCAATCATACCGCTACAAAAACAATTTCTTTAATAGTCAAGAACTTGGCAATGAGTAGAATTTTAATTGGATTATCTTCATTTCTATTAAATTTTAACTTTTTAAGCAATTAAATTTATTGTTTCATAATAATTTTTATTGGTTTTTCTTGAAAAGTTTTGCCACAATTTTAATTAACATTTTGAACCACGATCTCTGAAAAACATTTTTTAGGGTTTACCGTAGTTGCGCAAGGTTTCCTGGCAATGGCTAAATAATATATTATATTTTTTGTTTTCATTTTAGGAAATCCCGCGGAGAGCCTGAAGGAAAAATAAAAAAAAAAATAAATTACGGGCGATCTGAAGTCGGGAAGGGGGAGGGGGTGAGTTTTTAAGGGTGAAAGCGATTTATCTCGATTTCCGGCAAAACTGCAAGTCTTATGAAAAAAAGTTAAATAGCAAAGTTGTAGGTAATAAAAAGATCTACAACTTTTGTATTAACACTTTTTTCACATAACCTCGAAATTTATGTGAAAAATTCAAACAACCGAGTTTTTGGTTTTTGATTTTTATCTTTTGCAAAAAAATTTATTTTTTTACGATATTTGGTGAAAACTTACCTTTATGTGTCCCAAAAATACGGTAATTTTTTTGATTTAACATATAGTTATGTTCAATGCTCCCTAGGAAGGATCAACTTCATCGGATGATGCGACTCTTCTTTCAATATAATCATCATTTCTAGAATAAGCTGTTTACTTGCAACAATAATTAACTTTAAGCTCAGTCTTCATATTAGTTTCATACTAGTGAGGTCTCGAGCCAAGAATTTGTACAAGTTATTTAAAAATAAATAATTTTTAAAAACAGTTTTTTTGGCTCAATAAACATAATTATATTCATTTTTTCACCTTATTTTAACTTAATATCGAAAAAGCATCCTAATTTTCAATTGAAAATTCTCACGTCAAAATATATGCTTTTTTAAAAAAGTTGGTGTGTTTTTTGTTTGTTGAAATCTCTACTTTTTGATGGTATAAAAAAATATACATTACTATGGTAAATGTACTCAGAAAATGCAAATAATGATGATTCAAATTTCTTCTAATTATAAAATCGTTGGCTATTCAAACTCCAAAAAGGCACAAGCGCTTTATAAAAAAAACCAAAGTGCCATGGTGACTTTTTTACAACAGAAGTCTGGAAAATAAAAAAAAACTGCGCCAACAAAACAAAAAAAAAATTCCCTTTCAAAACTTAATAACATTATTCTTTAAAACAAAATTATATTCATATCGTTTAATTTTCTTTTTTAAAAGGTAGTTTGTTATACGACAATATATTGAAGTAAAATAATCCAGTCCACAAATATTCCAAAATAAATTTTTATATTCTAAATAAACTTCTTAAAAAAAAAATTAAATTCAATGATCGGATTATTCGTTATCACTACCCTAGCTTAGCTCAGTCGAAAAACTTTATTGTACCGCTCACGCGCGACCTTCTAATAAGAAAATTTTGCTTTTCAAAAAATTAATTCTTCTTTTCTAAAATAAAATCAAAAGAAACACAAGAAAACTTTTCGTTGCACACAAATTTTATTACTTTTTCAAAAATTTACATATTCAATCTCGCAATGCACAAAACCGTGACCTCACAGCTCCGCGGGTCGCTCGCGAGTCCTTATCAAAAATCAAAAATTTCTCCACCTTGGCTATCACGCCAGGCAGGGGCATCACAAATTTAAATTTTCAAATTAAAAATACAAAAGTTGCAATTAACAAATAATTTTCTTTATCCCAAATTTCTGTCCTCATCAAGTAAATAATATTATTAAATTCAAAAAAATTGAGTAACTTAGATCAAATAAATAGTGATTCATTTCAGAGATTTCAACTAAGAGCTGGTAAGTAATAAAAGAGTAATAGATTGGCTACCATGTTTTTTTTAAGTTTATCCTTATTTTAGTTTCTGTTCTATTGCGTAATGGTAGTTTATTTTAATTAATAAATATTTAAAATAAACGTACCTATGTTATAAAACCGTTAAAATTTTGTTAAAGAAGTAAATCATGGTCCAGTGATAGCTGGTGTAGTTGGTGATCAAAAACCTCAATACGACATTTGGAGTAATACCGTAAATGTTGCTTCAAGAACGGATTCTTGCGGAGTACTGAGTCAAATTCAAGTAACAAGAAGATACTGCACAAATTCTTATGAATGTTGGGTATTAGTGCGAGTGTCGCGGACTTACTTATGTGAAAAGAAAGGGTACATTAATTACGTATCTTATCAAGGCGTAAAAGAATAAGTGAAAGAGGATGTCTAGTCTAGAGGAAACACGAAATAATAAAAATTGAAGTAAAAATTCTGCCAACTCTGTAACCAACTTTTATAGTATTGGTAATAACCAAATGAACCAATCAACTTTTTCAAAATGAAAAAGTGCACTTCGTGTTTCCTCTATGTGTAAATCTTGTTTTTCTTATATTTTTGTTTTCTACAATTATTATAAAATTTTTTTTTATTACAATAAATATAAATTGTTCGTGTAAAATAAATAACTGTCAATATAAAAGAAATTAAAAATACCAATATCTTCCTTCTGGAGTGTGTCCAGTAATTTAAGTCTAATCTTATCAATTTATTGCGTTTAAAAAGTTTCGGGCCTCAAAACAAGTGCTGCTTTTCTAACAGAAATTTTACTTACTTAATAAAAAATTAATTAACTATAAATTACAACAAAGTCTTACAAGACCGTGAAAAAATGTTTGTATCGATAACGACAACCTTCTCTAATCGACAAAGTAAATAATTGTGCAAGGATGCGGTCCTACCTAACATTCACTACTTTTACTTAATTGTTAAGTAATATTTTACTTTCTCCAATCTAGATTACTTTAGTAATATCAAATTACAACAAAAGAAATATTTTTACTATTATTTTTTTTATTGTTATTTTAGCTTTACATGAAAATCGCTTTTATTTGTAGAACATTCAGAAAGTTAAAATAATTTTAAAACAATTCAAAATACATTCAAACTTCCGTTAAATATTATTACAATGTGCTGGCGATAATCCAAACGACGATAATCGTAGGTTCAGTGGCGGATTAAGCACTTGAGAGGCCCCAAGCGCAATTCAATTTTGAGGCCCCCTTTAAATATTTTCATTCTACGTGCCCGTTTTTTACTTTAGTATGCAGTGGCAGATTTAGCTATTGGTGACGTACAAGTCCAAGTTTGCCCCCCCCCTTAAATTTTTTTGTTTGTTTCAAAATATTTAT
This sequence comes from Rhagonycha fulva, assembly GCA_905340355.1. Taxonomy (NCBI): domain Eukaryota; kingdom Metazoa; phylum Arthropoda; class Insecta; order Coleoptera; family Cantharidae; genus Rhagonycha; species Rhagonycha fulva. The sequence goes on from HG996558.1 coordinate 13,940,219, forward strand.
TTCTAATCACACATAATACAGCAAAAAATAAAACAAATAATAATATTTCTTTAACCCTAATGGGTCCATACCTAGTACCCGGGTACTATTTTGACTTTAAAACGTCATATCTTTTTTTCTATCCGGCCGATTTCTTTGAGCTTTGGTGACATCTCTAAAAAAATGATTGTCTGCACAAAAAAAATTTAAAAAAATTAAAATAGTCATATGAAGTAAAAATTTTTTGAGATTCTTTAAAGCTATACTTAATCCAGCCATACGTAGTACCTGGGTACTACATTACTTTCTATGGGATATAAATGGTACAGAATAGCTCAATTCATTCAAAATTGTTCTAATATTTATTAATAACAATTTATCATAGTATAAAGTGTTAAAATATATTTGTTTTACATTTTACTTGAAATTAACTTTAGAATAGAGGCTATTTGAAATAAAAAATAAAACAAGTTAAATTTCAATGTATTATGATCTACAAATTGTTTTAGGGACATTGATATGAGGTCACACAAGTTTTTGGTATTTCTGGAAGCTTTTCCGGGTCTTACTTTGCCTTTTTGGAACATTAAATAACCATAAAAATCAGTATCATGTTACTTTCATGCGTCCAGTAACGTCTAGTTTGTGCGTTGATGTATTGTGCGTTGATGTATTGTGCAAGTAGAATTACCGATTGTTTTATCTTAAGGCCTAGAGTATTTTCTATACTATATTTTAAAAAATTGAAGCATATTACTAAAAAATCTTTACTTTTTTTTGTGATGGAAGATAAAAAAATTTTTTGCTTGATGAAAAAACTCCCGCTGTAGTTAATATTACAAAATAAGCTTTAAATTCGTCAATTGTTAGTTTTTTTTATCAACATTGCACCAATCTTTGGCAGTAAAGATGGTCACAATGCCACTTGATCCTTTTATGATAAAAAAAAAGGTAGCTAAGCTTTGGTTCTTAACCGCAGCCGGAGAACAAACGGGTCGCGCACAGCGCGTTTCGTGGTTCTTGAAAAAATGATCTAGAGTATTCACCACAAGAAGCTCTTAGTGCCCACAGATGACACAATCTGCAAAAGATGGAATTTGGGCGCCAGTTGATGATAAAGAACTTATCATCAACAAAATAGATTTTTAATTTGCAGCCAAAAGATGTTAATGGAAAATGTGTAAAATTACTTACGTAATTATTCGAGAAGAAACTTCACACCACAAGCTATCACTAAAAATGCAAATCGCACAACTGGATCAAGGATTGATCCAGGAAAATCACAAAAAAGAAGTCACTTCCAGAAAATTCGACCACTCTCCTTCCTTGTTCGATTGCCAATCTCCCTGTTGCCAACCTTTGTTTTCAAAATTCCCAAAGTTACCAAAGTAACCATGGTTGTTACAAACAAGGTGTTACAACATATCAAAAAAATCTCTTCTTTTAGATTGACTTGGTGGAAATGTATTCCAAATTGTAAATTCACAAAACTTCATTTCACTTGACTCGTTTTGTTTTTTGTAACACCGATGTTCGTCTTCAGTATCGCTATCGTTACTTGGTTTAATTTCAACTACATTTCTCAATTGATCCAATATCCTCAAATATTAAAAGTTCTAATTTTTGATTAATTAAACTATAATTAATACGAATATATTAGATGTATCATGGTGAATAATATTAGGAATACAGAGATACAAAAAATAGCTGTCACCGATTAATGAAATTTACCCAATTATTTCCTTTGAGTACACAGTTTACACAATTATACGTCTCTATCATATTACATCAATTGATAGATTTATTAAAAAAACCACAAAAATTCACGAGTTGCACCAGGTAACAAATAATTATTAAAATTTATTTCTATTTTAAATTAATTGGCATTCATTACGTTACTGAAAAATAAACTATTGCAATCGAGAACGTAAAATCTGCTCTCGCCTAATCAGCTATACTTCAGAATATTGTTTACAGTTTAATAAAATTTTGACACAAACCGTGAATCACCATCACATTATGTATAAATGTAACTCGATATAAACATAATTGTAACTAAAAACGCTTATATGAATATTAAAAATCCGTTAAAAGATTGAGCACAACAAGAATTACATACAATTATATGGTAGTACCCGGGTACTACGTATGGCAGATATAATGTGTAAATTTGTATGGACCCATAAGGGTTAAATCAAATAAAAGGTCTGTTTGGCACCACAGTTTTAGCACTACACTACTATAAATTGATTGGTGTAAAAAGTGGGTTGGTAATTGTACCACCAATCAATATGTAGTAGTGTAGCACTAGGACTGTGGTACCAAACAGACCTAAATGTTTAAATCATAAATCCGTCTCAAAAGCGAGAGGCTGGTTATTTATTGGTGGGTAAGCAGGTTCACTTTTGGTGTACGAAATTCATAGTCCCACGCTTTTATATTGATGTTTTCAAGAAGCTTTGTTTGTTCTTATTAAAATTATTTTTTACTTTTTAATGCATCTTTATAATTTTAAATAAAAAGTTTTTTTTAAAAATTTTTAATTATCATTAAATTTTTTAGTTCATTATTTAAACTAGCATAGCTTAAATCCACCAGAATTTTCTAATTATGTGTTTGGAATACGATTGGAAATCTATGTTACTTTTCACCCTGTATGATAAAACTGTTCAATGCGCAGCGACGCATGCACTTTATGATTTTTAGTTTTTTTTTCGATTTTTTGATTATTTTTTGGAATTTTAGATAAACAAAATTAAAATATGAAAATGTTTTGCAAGTAAAAGCTGTGTGCCAAATTTCAGATCTTTAGGACGTCAAAAACTTTGTTAAAAATGCCCTAAAAAAGTCCATCTCACACGGACGACGGACAACGCTCACATCAAGTTAAATAAAAGCTTTAAAAAATAAAATCACGTACATTTTGGCATTAAAATTATATATCATTTGTGCGCGTCAGTGGCATTAATGTTTTTCTCGAAAATCTTAAAAACTCTGGGTACATACGAAAATAAAACTTGGCAAACACACGCAAACCAAACACAAACGTTCAAGACTGTTTTGAATCAGGAATTGGAAATTTTATGGAAATTTTGTATTACCAGGTGTTACTCAAAAACTATTTGGGTACAAACAAAAATAATGTTTGCACAAACAGGTACAAACGATTTAGACTACTTTGGATACAAAATTAGAAATGGGGGGGGGGGCGAGGACATAAACCTACATTTTTCTCTCTTTTTGGAATTTTTCTCACATCCACTCTAAAACTAACAATAATAATATTATTTTTTTTCTCTATTTTTTTCTTCTAATTTTTGCTATCAGTAGTGTACTTACATACTTTATAGCAGTGCCGTATATAAGGGGTGGTTTTAGGGGTTTAACCCCCCCATGGCATAGCAAAGGAGTAAAAAAGGGTCTAAAAACGATTTTTTTCGGTAAAACCCTTCCCATAACATAAAATAGTAGTTTATATCATAAGGACGTAAAGGGTCGTTTTTCGGCAAGAGGCGTGTTTTATGAGCCGAGCCGCTAGGTGGCGAAGCCGCCTAGGCGGCGAGGGGAATAAGAGAAGCCGATGGCCGAAAAAATCCTGACGTCCGTGTGATATGAAATACTTTTCGTTGTGAGGGAAATATATCCGACGAAATTTACAATTTTTATGCAGTAATTGCGTAAATGTCATAAAAAATAAGTAAAAAAATTAAGTAGGTGGTGACAATTGACGTTCGGGATTAATTAATTAGTTGTCAGATACGATTTTGTTAGTTGTTGTGCACGAATTGAATCAAAAATTCCAGTGTTGTGAAGAAAGCTAACGTACTCTCTAAAGAGCAAGTGTATGATTTTCTAAAAAGGGCAGACAACCAATTTTTGACGGCAAAAGTAAGTACAATTTACACGTTTTTATTCGCATATTTTAAACACATTTTTTAAATTACAGGTTGCGTTAATATTAGGCGTCGCGGGGGCCTGGCGGTCTGACGGACTTACGAACCTCACAATATGACAATTGTGGTCGCATCTATCGATGTTCGTGGACACGTTGCAAAAAAATTTTGCAAAAAATCCTTTCGGCGACATTCGGAAAAAAAGAGTGACGAAAACAGCCAAACTACGTCCGCAAAAAACCCGAATAACCCTTCGGAAATCTTCGGAAAAAAGAGTGAAGAAAACGGCCAATTTACTTCCGCAAAAGTGATATGAAAAATAGCAAAGTACATACCCGAATAACGAAATAGTAGTTTATATCATAAGGACGTAAAGGGTCGTTTTTCGGCAAGAGGCGTGTTTTATGAGCCGAGCCGCTAGGTGGCGAAGCCGCCTAGGCGCGAGGGGAATAAGAGAAGCCGATGGCCGAAAAAATCCTGACGTCCGTGTGATATGAAATACTTTTCGTTGTGAGGGAAATATATCCGACGAAATTTACAATTTTTATGCAGTAATTGCGTAAATGTCATAAAAAATGAGAAAAAAAAATTAAGTAGGTGGTGACAATTGACGTTCGGGATTAATTAATTAGTTGTCAGATACGATTTTGTTAGTTGTTGTGCACGAATTGAATCAAAAATTCCAGTGTTGTGAAGAAAGCTAACGTACTCTCTAAAGAGCAAGTGTATGATTTTCTAAAAAGGGCAGACAACCAATTTTTGACGGCAAAAGTAAGTACAATTTACACGTTTTCATTCGCATATTTTAAACACATTTTTTAAATTACAGGTTGCGTTAATATTAGGCGTCGCGGGGGCCTGGCGGTCTGACGAACTTACGAACCTCACAATATGACAATTGTGGTCGCATCTATCGATGTTCGTGGACACGTTGCAAAAAAATTTTGCAAAAAATCCTTTCGGCGACATTCGGAAAAAAAGAGTGACGAAAACAGCCAAACTACGTCCGCAAAAAACCCGAATAACCCTTCGGAAATATTCGGAAAAAGAGTGACGAAACAGCCAAACTATTTCCGCAAAAAACCCGAATATCGCCTTCGGAAATCTTCGGAAAAAAAGTGAAGAAAACGGCCAATTTACTTCCGCAAAAGTGATATGAAAAATAGCAAAGTACATACCCGAATAACGAAAAATAATTTACTGTAAATAATATTATAAAAAAAGTTTTAAATTTGAAATTTTAATAAATTTGTAAAATTAGTAAGCAAAGTGGTATTTTCATAAAACCAGTTATATCTGACGATATCAGTTTTACCAGTAGAATCGTGAATGAGATTGAAACATGTAATCCGGTAAAGTATTTTTTTAATTTCACAATTTTTCTCATTAATTATTCTAATGAACGTTGAATCCTGAAGACGGTCCTGAATGTGGCTATTGTTGTGATAACATTTTTGTAAAGAAGTATACAATTTAATATCTACCTGTAGATTATTATTTAAGACCTATTCTCTACTATAAATTTTTGATAGATCAATATTATATTGTTATTTTTATTTCTCCTTGTCTAACCACTTTGGTTTTCCAATACACCCTGGCAATTACACGAGGTTTTATCACTTATAACCGTTAGATGACTTGGGTAACAGTAGTCCTTTACTTACAGTACCTATACCTTTCCAAGAATAGGTACTTAACAAAAGAATAATCTTTAATAACTTAATAAGCAGAACAACAAAAGATTGAACTATGCAATTATATGTCAATTTAAAAATGTTTTGTATTGTTTTGTACTTACAATTTTTGAAAAAAATGTTACAAAAAAATATGTTTTGTTTAAATAAACAAATTTTGAGGCCCCCCTAAATTTGGAGGCCCCAAGCGCGCGCTTCATGCGCCTGTGCGTTAATCCGCCACTGCGTAGGTTAGTTTTCTGAACGTCAAAAATCCAAACATATCAAAATTATAGAGGAACCAACTGTTAGGCACCATCTTGTTGTTAAAAAATTCAAACAAATAATGTCGAGCAATAATTACTTCCGATTATCAACCCGAAGAGCTTAAATTCCGTAGGTGGAACCTTCACTTCTTTTAGTTTACCATTCACCTCGAGCAATCGGATTTTATTAATAATTTCATTAATTATTGTTACTGCTAAGTATGAAATTGTACATCTTACTATTTAACGTTAAAAAGAGTTAATTATCGCATTAAATTTAAATTATTACATTCTAAGTATTTTAATAACCATCTGTTATGACAACAGTTGCAGGAATTGAATAAGATAATACACAATAATTAAAAAAATTATTAATCTTCTCATGTTTTCGATAGGTTATTGTGTTGATTTAATTGTTTAATTAAGATTTATTACCAAATTAACAGAATAATACATACAGATTGTCATTCAACAACTTAAAAAATTATAGGCAGAGAATCCAGCAACGACATTTGTACTACATGTTTCGATCTTATTAGATCGCTCTTATAAATTGTAGGTTTGCTGTTAATTCTGTATAAAAGGAAAAAACTAATTTTTTATTTCAATTACCCACTAACAATAGACTTCTGGATTGTATGACGTGGAAGGCTACAAGATCTCTCACCAGCATAACGCCTACAAATACAACCACCCAAAACAACACAGTCTGACACAAAAAAAAAGAAAAATTCAAATACAGTACAAAAAAATGATAATCACAGTGTTATAATTTCAGTAGATTAAACTTTTACAAATGGCGCTTTGCTATTTGTTTTTATATAAAACTTTTTTGCTGGTGGATTTCGTGGACAATCTTCCCCCATGATTGTATACTTCGGTTTCAAAACATCTGGTATTACACATTTCCCTTTCGTACTAGGGCATAAACTACAACTGGTTGCGTTAAAAACTGGACCATAAACACTTTCAGTAAAAAGTCCTATACTCATTCCGTGACTGCACCCAACTAAAATTGATACCTTAGAATTTTTAAATTTGACAAATCAATAATTTTTGTAATATTCACAAATTAAAGCTTACTTAAAATTACAACAGTCGCAACAACGTTAGGCAAACTGTCAGGTTGAATGCAACCTGGTTGAATTGTTCCACAATTCGGAAAGAAATCAACATGACCCATTGAACCATAATATCCAAAAATTCCCATATTGGTATGAATTACATCAACGAAGTTAGCATCGCTTTTATCTAATCTCATAGAAATGTCTTGACTTTGATAAATAGGTCCTGCAGGATCTAATCCCGTCATCCTGTCTACCTTTTGGTTGCATGTCTTTTGCACTCTTTGTCCTATTAATCCAATAATTTGTCCACCTAATGATAAGCCTATCATATGAACCTTATTGAAATCTAAATAACCTTCATTGTGCATGTCACAGAAAAAATCTCCCATCATTTCGGCACCTTTTATATCATTACAATACGCCTGTGAATATTCAGTGTTTGTTAAATTTATATATTCAACAATAATGACGTTACAGTCATAGCGAGTTAAGTATGCCTGCGCTAAACTTAATAAAACAAGATCGTGAGCCGTTTGTATCCAACCTCCGAATAATATTTTAACATCTCGAGTTGGATCCAAATCGCATAAATTATTACGAGTTAGTACAGTTCGGTTTTTGCTATTTCTAGTATACAGATTATAAGCAATATCATTTTCAGTAAAATTACCATAAGATTTGCAACCAAAAAAATGCTCCACTGTACCATTTGTAATCAAGCTCCAAATTTCACTTACAATTCCTCCAGGAAGACCTGTAGAATTATCTAAAACAATAAGAATAAATCACAAATTCAAGAACTGCCAAAATATCGTCCGGTAAAATCTTACTAGTTTGACCAAAACTGCCTGTTATGAGAATTAAAAAACTAAGAACTAGTAAGCAGTTTTTCATGATTCTTAAAATATTTTATTTCTGAAGTATTTTACTGACTGATTTGCCAACTTTTGGCAAATTTAAGTAGGTGTATATTTATAATCCTTTCAAAATTTGATAACATAACTAATTTTGGTTTCTGTCGCTTTGTTATCAGTTATTGTAATTTTTGCAACTAATTACAATAAATGAATACATTTCAAGTACAAAGACTTTTACAAAATTGCGGTATACAGAGTGATAATTTCCAATCTTCCAAAAGGTGCTCTTAAGAAGGGAGTGGTTTTTACTATTATTTTTGTCAAAGGGTATAGCCGGATTAATATGAGAAATCTGCCCCCGCGACTTTTTTGGCTCATACTCAGGGGATCGATTTGGTGTCAAATAAAAATAATTCACACCAATTTTTAGCTCTTTAACTCTAACGGTTGTCGATATTTTCAAAAAAAAACCTGTTTTTTCAATTTTATTTTTATTTTTATAGTAAAATTTACAATTAATCAATGATGAATTTTTTCCTAATTTTTAGGAGTTTAAGACATGATAAAAAAATATAATCATGATTTTTTAACAAAAAGCCGATTTTTGGCAGACGATTGAAAATTAAAATCTTTTTTTTTAGCCTTTTTAAAATATGTCACTCACCAAAATTCGTCAGAAAATGTCTATTATACTCCTCTACATTCAAGAATTTTTTTAAATTTTTTGAAATGGTGGAACAATATGAAAAAAGATAAAAACTCATTTTTTTTTTCTAAAATCTTGCGTTCTAAATAACTTATATTTTTTTTAGCTAAAAAAAATTTGTCTAAAATATTTTTTTGCTAAAAATAAATATAAATAAAGATTACCATAAAAAAATTCATATATATTTTAAAATATTTTAATATTTTATTATTTTAATATATTTTAAAATAATGCGTTTTTGGGGAAAACTTATAAAATCTTTTTTTTAAGTTCTTAAAAAGATTTTTATTTTTCTTTTTTATAAAATACCGTAGCCTCAAAACTAAGTGAGCTAATAACAAAAATAAAGTAGATCCTTATTTTTTTCATATAAATTATAAATATAATTTTTTTAGCTCTTATTTTTGAAATGGTTTGAGCTGAAAGGGTTTGAACAACATGTCAACTATTTACGAACATATGCAAACTTTAAACGGCCATATCTTATACAATTTTTATACTACAACAAAAACCTAAATTTTCATAAAAGCCAAACCTACAATTTTTAATTTTATAAAATTTTGCGTATCATTAATAAATTTTGAGATATTTTTAAAAAAAGGCAATTTTTTGCAAAATTGCAAAAATGCTCTCTTCAAATCAACCTCAAATTTTTTCAAAACTAAGGACTTTAAACCTGTAAAACTACTAGAGCATATTACAAGTAAGTACATAAATAAAGTTAATTGTGAAGTAGTATAACAATTATTTTCAATTGGGATGGTAATTAAATTACGGGGTGATTTTAACATTTTTTGTCGCCGAAATAAATAGAGATCAACTTATCATATTTAAAATTAAAATATACAAAAAATCAATTTATCATAGCTCGCTTAGTTTTGATGCTATGGGGTTTAATAAAAAACAAAATTAAAGAGTTTTTGAATATTAAAATATATTGAAATAATAAAATATTAAAATATTTTAAAATATATTTTTTAGCTAAAAAAAAATTTAAGTTATTTAGATTAGAACGCAAAATTTTAAGTAAAAAATATCCTTATAAGTGAAACAAAACTTAAAACTAAAAAGACAGAGTCAAATAGCTGTTAAAAATATACATATAAGGGTAGAGGGCTAATGCAGGTACGTCCTGTAGAAAAGTTATTTCAACAATGCATACTCAGTGCATCTTATTGAACAGAACTATCCTAGGTCGAAGATGAGAGAGTAAATATTAAGCTAGTCGTTTGTAACTTATTGGCTGTCACGGAGTGACTGAACTATGTACTTCACCGTTTTTATCTGATGGATGGTGCATAAATAGCTATGAAATACTTAGGTTGTTTAGCGAGGATATTACACCTCGTAAGTGAAGCACAAAGCTCAAACTTGCTTGTTTTTCCTGACTCACCAAGAAAATAATATTGAAAAATCGTCCGTTGCACTCGTTAATGTTGTTTGATTTCGAATATCGTTGTACATGTGCGTGGTTTTGGTTTGTCTGGAGCGGGGCCTGTTTTGCGTTAGCAAACCATTAATTTAATGGCATTAACAAATTAACAGATCTAATTGCTGTAATTTATGACGATCTTAATAATGTCGCAAATTAGGTTCTCAGATGCTTGAGCTTTGGTGAGAGTGCGGAGGAGATGCTTCATTATCGTTTTTTTTTATTTTTTTTTGTTTTGGATTACTTGAATTTAGGTTATCGTTGTCTTGACGGCCAGGGCAACATATGCGATGAAGATGGTTTTGACAATATTTAGTTTGTTGGCAGAAGACATTGTACGTCTTGGGTCTATTAATAGAACAAGTTTTGACATAATGTCTTTGACGGTGTTGGTAATGACGTGTTTAACGCGTAGATGCTTTACTGATAATTGCCATTAAATTTGATTGGCGTACATCTATAGATCAGCATGAAGTTTTTGTGGGAGTCGGACGACAACCAGAGCTCTGATTTTAAAAATTTCTGAAAAATACTATGAAAGAAAATAGACCAAAATGCTATAATAAAACAAAAAATATAAAAACCATTACTCGGTAATACTTGGCCGGTTTAGCAAACTACCTACCCTACCAATTACCAACCCTACCTACCCTCACAGATCTAACACTGCCAAAGAAACGACGCAATTGCTGGAAATAACAAGAGGAAGAAGAAGTTAACTGTACGATGGTTTAGGTACAAGTAAAGGCGCTCCCGCAATCTCCACTCTCCGACAGTTAATGTAGGTAAACGTACCGTCAACACAATGCGTCAATAAAAGGTTAAAATTGAACAAAAATTTTAAACTTTAAAATCAATTATTAGCTAAACATACTAATCGATATACAGCATTCCTCTATATCTAAAACGGTCCATTTTAACGTTTTCTTTAAGATTCCGTTGAGTTTTCTTTTATAAATATTATACTTTTAAGCTCTGACTATCTTCCTATACCCGTTTTTGTAATTCCCGTGTCGTCCACTTTAAAAAAGATGTTTACTTACTGGTGCATCGGCTTTCGCATATCGCTCATGTAGATATTAAAGATTAGGGCTGATAGTTAAAAGTTTTGGGAAACGCCTGCATCTGTCTGAGGTGATGTCATGGATGAGGATACAAAAAATACACATTAACAGGTAGGTTTTGATTATTTTAACTATGTAGATGTGTATACCGGCGATGAGAATCTCATACAAAGATCTGGTCTGCCAAACCAAGTCAAAAGCCTTAGAAATATCAAGAAAGAGTGAAGCTGTGTAGTCATTTTATTAAACTCTTGGGTAATTAGCTTGAGGAGCTAAAAGATTTGATACGTCATGAAGTGATCTTTGCAAAAACCAAATTGTTTTTTATCTCGTTTTGAAATGCCCTGGTTGTGCTTTTCTTTATTTTATTGAAATTGGTTGGATCGATTTAGGATTTTTTATGGTTACTTAAAGATTCTTTTGCGAAGTTTTTGACCATTGGAATGTGTTGAAGATCCTAGTAGGTCGAGTTTGGTTTGCATTGTCGTTAAAAGTTATCTGATAGGACATTAGATTTCTCTTTGTCGCTTTTGGCTAGAGTTCCGTTGCTTTTTTGAACTGACAACATCGGGGTTTGTTTGGAACGGATTTTTTTGAGAGGTTTTAATAAATTTTTGTTTTCAATGGATAAGGTTTTATGTTTGTGGGCCCATTCGTACCCGAGGTGTGCCTTTACTTCTTTGGTGATTGAAGTGTTTAAGACGCTGGAATTCCGCTTTATCATCTGGTTTTTGGGTATTCTGAGGCAGTTTATGTGCTCAATTGTTTGTTTTGATGGTTGTTTGAGTTGTGCCGGGAACTTTTACAAAGTTGCCCAATTCAGATGTCGTGTTGATGACTGGAATGTTCTCCAAATTCGTTAGAAGATGATTCTAGAAGATGGGCCAAGCGACGTTAAAACGGGTGGTTTTGATGTATAGTAGTGGGGATGTCACCAATGTACAACAGGCATTTAGTCTTTAGTCTTTAAGCATTTAGTAGAAAGGTAGGTCGTCGGAAGTGGATTTGCAAGCTGTCGTCAGTCTGTGTTGTCAGTAGATGACGTGATAAGGTGACGTCGATGAACGTTGGAGTTCCAAAATTGAAAAAGTTACTTGGGTCCGTGAGTGAATCAATTGCAAAATTCAAGATTTGGGTGAAGTCAAAGAGAGCACGTCCTTCTTTGTTTGTGTAGATACAGTTCCAAGAACTATATTTTGCATTGAAGTCTCTAGCAACGATAATAATTTGAACCTAAAGGAAAAGCAGTTAAGTCATTGAGTACGCTATCTACTGTACGCCGATCCTTAAGCTGAGCACTGGCAAAGCAATGATGAACAGCTTATACCGGCAAAACCGGGGTAACATTGGGGCAATATTGTGTATTACCTGGGAGCCTTACTCTAGCGTTGGGTGCCAACGGTTGGTTTGCGATGTTTAATTTTACAAAATAGACGCAGTGTAATGCGACATAATATGAATAATATTTTCAACATAATATGTTATATTATTATATAATTTCAATAAACTATTGTAAATGGTGATTCGCTATTTGTTTTTACATAAAACTTATACGCAGGTGGATCCCTCGGACAGTCTTCTCCCATAATTGTATGCCCTTGACCATCATTTGCTGATAAACATTTTCCAAAACCTCGGCTCTCAGAACACAAAGTACAACTAGTGGAATTGAAAACTTGACCATAAACACTTTCAATAAAGAGTACCACACTTCTTTTATGACTGCAGTTAACTAAAATTGACAAATTAGTATTTTTAGTAATGCATATTCACAAATTAAAGCTTACTGGTCGATATAATAGTGGAAACAATTTTAGAAATACCGTTAATATGCATGCAACCTGGTTGAACTGTTCCACAATTTGGAAAGAAGTCTACGTGACCCATCGTACCATGATATCCAAACATTCCCATGTTAGTATGAATTACATCAACGAAGTTAGCATCGCTTCTATCTAATCTTTTAGAAATGTCTTGATTTTGATAAATGGGTCCTGCAGGATCTAAACCCGTCATTCTGTCCACCTTTTGGTTGCATGTTTCTTGCACTCTTTGTCCTATTAATCCAATAACTTGTCCACCTAATGATAAACCTATCATATGAACCTTATTAAAATCCAAATAGCCTTCATAGTACACGTCACAGAAAAAATCTCCCATAACTTCGGCGCCTTTTATACTGTTACAATACGCTTCGGTGTATTCGGTTCTGGTTAAATTTACATATTCAACAAAAATGACGTTACAATCATAACGAATTAAGTATGCCTGTACCAAATTTAGCATAATAGGATCGTGAGTATTTTGTGTCCAACCTCCTAATATTATTTTAGTGTCTTTAGTTTCATCCAAATCAAATAAATTATTAAGAGTTAGTTGAGTTCGATTTTTGTTAGATCTGGTGAAAAGATAATATGCTATATCATCTTTATTAAAAGTTACTTTCATTGGGCAACCAATGAAATGTTCTACAGCACCATTTGTAATCACATCCATTATTTCGCTTAAAATTCCTCGATGAAAACTGACAAAATTACCTTTAAATATGTAGTAGTAAATTATGGTTTGAGACTAAACTTAAAAAATTGTATATAAATTGTGAAATCTTACCACATTGGCCTAAACTGGCTATTAAGAGAATTAGAAAACTAGAAAATTTTATACAGTTTTTCATTTTTGTTCAGTAATTTGTTCAAATTTTAAAAAAATTATCAATTTTGAATAAACTCCATTTCAAAAATGTTTTGTATTAACAAAGAAACAATTTTTAGTTTTTTTTTTAACAAAAACTATTTTTAACTCATGAAAAATATTTTATGTGACAATTAAAATAATTAAAATAAACAATTTTAAATTAACAATGGTTTAATTTCGTACTTACAATTATTGTATTCATTCATTTAAAAAAAAAAACATTCAAGTGTATTATTTGTAATCAATCAGAACAATATTTCGAATATTCATTAAAGCATCGTTTCTCAACATTTTTTTTGTCGGGGTCCCTTAATTGGCGGAAAAACCTTACGACCCCCTGGAAGAAAAGAAATCAACAAGTTTAATCATAAACTTGATTACGACCTTTTTTGGAGTTACGACTACACAATTTTAGGGATCCCCCTTATACCTGAGAGGTCACGACCCCCAGGTTGAGAAGCGATGAATTAAATTAATGTTTAGATTACTTATAGCAATTTGAATAATTATTGATTTATTAAATAGATAATTTTCACTTATATGCAATTTAATCTTCAAAGCATTAAATTAATTTAATTTTTTATTAAGTAGTGGTCGGTGTTTTGTAATTATTATTAAAAATGCCAAGCAATTAAAATTAAATATAAGACTATAAATTCCTAACAGCCATTAGAAAATTAAAGTACATTATTTGTATTTTCTCTTCCTAGTCAGTTGTCCATTTGTTTCCCAGCACAGTCCTGCTCACACATCTTCACAACATTTCTGCATTCCTGCCTATTTATGACCTTTTCCTCCCAGTCGTGGATCCCCATCTTTCTCAAATCACGCTTTATCTGGTCGAACCATCTAATCCTCGATCTTCTCCGCAGTCTACTATCTCCAGGTTTCTATAGTGTAATCACTTTTATCACCCCTGCATTCTCGGATCTTATGATATGTCTCAACCACCTGAGGCATTGCGACTTCGCATATTTGACAATGTCTTCTTCATCAATCAATCTTGTGATCTCCTTGTTTATCAAAGCCTTTTGTTCTCTCTCGACCTTCTTCTTTAGTCCTAGCATAAGTTTCATTACTCGTCGTTCAATGATTTGGATTTTTTTTTAGTTCGTTTTGTTATTTGTTTCCGATGTTTATTCTTCTTTTTATTTCTTTGTGTTTTTTGCCTTTTTTATTTATTAGTACTCCAAGGTAGGTGAGACTTTCTTACTTTTTTAAATTTGTACTTATTGATCTTGAATTGAAATACCTATGTAATATTCACTTCTATCACACTTTATGTATTTGGTTTTTCTTTCACTCATCACTAGCCCCATCGTATACGCTTCTCTTTCTATTGCTTCAAACATTTTCCTAATCTTTCTTTGTAATCTGGCGATCAACATCGTCCGTATATATCAGCATTTGTCTTTTTTTGGTTGTTATCAAACTTTTGGAGTTGACTTTTTAAATTATTTTTTCAATCAATATGTTAAAGAGGGTTGCTAAGAGTGGATCGCTTTGTATTTCTCCGCTTTTGTATTCGAATTCTTCACTCACTCCTGTTTCTGTTCTAACGGAGGCAGTCATTTTTTCATACAACAGAGTGTATTTTTTTTTTAAATTTTTCTTTCTCCTGCCTATCTCATTTTTTGCAAATGCCGCAATACATTAGAGGAAGATTATAAATTAAATAATTATAAGGACATTTATAATCACTTTGCGCAGAGGTACTCCAGGATAAAAATGTCCGGGGCAAAACTGTCCAAATAATCACGGATAGTAGGGCGGTCTTTGCGACGCTAAACCGCTGCAAGATCATCTCCGGTCTTGTGCTACAATGCATCGAGGTACTGAACGTGATATCCACTCATAATGTCCTAACTCTTAGTTGGATTAATGGGCATGAAGGGAATGAGGGCAATGAGAGGGCGGATAAACTGGCGAAGCTGGGTTCTGGAAACGTGCCATGCGGTCCGGAGCCTTTTCTCTCGCTGGCTGTTAAAACTCTTGATGTCATCATAAAAGGGGAGAACTGCAGACTTCATGTGTAAAGGCGGGAGAATGTGGTTGGATGCCGTCAGGCGAAGGCTGCAATTAACATATTATCTGACAAACATGCAAAATATTATCTGAAGTTGTCTCAGGACAGCATACGAGTTATCGTGGGATGTCTTACAGGACACTGTAAGCTAAACAAACATCTGCACACTATGAGACTGGTTGACAGTTCAATATGTCGCGGATGTGAAGAAGAAGATGAAACAGTGGAGCAAGTACTTTGCAACTGCCCAGTGTTAACATCGAAAAGAGGATTTATGTTGGAGAGCTTCTGACCTAGAATGGCCAGTATTAGTGGCACACCGCCCTCTAAAATACCCGAGTTTTCCTGAGTTTAAGGTGGCTTGAGGAATAGGAGGCTGGTAGGCTCCTAATATAGGAGGTAGCATAATGGGCCCGTTTATGTAGCCTGAGTGCATGTAAACCATGGTTTGCCTCCACTTTCAATCCAGAATCCAGAATAATCACTTTTCCAATGGATTTCTAAATAACAATTATTAAATTGACTTAAGAAACTAACAGCGTAAGATATATCTGCAGATATATCATGGTCTTGTTGAAACAGCTAAATACATCAAAATAACTGTCAGCCTCTCACAATTTTTTTTCAAACAACTTTTGCTTTCTATTGGTTTACTACAACTTTTCAATTTCAACATGTTGAATATACTCAAAAGTTGATTTGTCATTCTCTTGATCTATATAAATGTTATTTTCCTGATCTCGAGTAATTCTAATCTCTAAAAATGCCACAGCCTCCCTTAAACTTTTAATTTTAAACTTTGAATTCAACCTCTTTTTTATTTAAAAACTTACTTATATTGTCATAATTAGAGAATATTAAAAAATTATTAACGTATAATGGCCACTATATATTGTTAACAAATTATCTTTTCTATTAATATAAAAACAGGGTTCAAATTTTGGTTTGTTATACTCGAAGTTTTTCAGGGCCTCATTTACTTTTTTATTCCAGGTTCTGCTAGATTGTTTCAAACCGTAAATTGCCCTTTTCAATTTTTAAATTTTAGTTTCTTTTCTGTTTTGCATTGTTATTTCATAAAAACTTTTTTTTTAACAGTTTAAGAAAGTCGTTTTCACATTTAAATGAGTAATGTTTAAATTTAATTCCGCTGCTAATGCTATTATTAGTCTTAAATGTTGAATGTCTTACCACCAGTAAAAAAATTTTGGTGTAATCGACACTTTCTGTGTAAAACCTTTCGCTACTAATCTGGCTCAATTTTATCTTCACTATTGTATTTCTTTTGGTAGACCTATTTATTGTCCGCCACGGTTGCTACTGTAAGTGAGTTAACTAACAAAGCAAAAAAATAGTTATGCAAATTCACGCATATCGTCAAGAGTTTATACAAAATCAAACATCATCTAATTCACAAAACAATCAAAAAACTTTAAAACTTTACACAGACAAAACCACCCAAAACAATACAATCAACAAATTCAAGAACAGTTCAAAAAAATTATTATCACTAAGATATAATTACAGTAGATTAAGCTTTGGCAAATGGCGATTTGCCATTTGTTTTGATGTAAAATTTTTCTGCAGGTGGATTTCGTGGACAGTCTTCTCCCATAATTGTATACTTAGGTTGCAAAACATCTGGCATTAGACATTTCCTTTTCTTACTAGGGCATAAACTACAACTTGTTGCGTTAAAAACTGGACCATAAACACTTTCAGTAAAAAGCTGTAAACTCCTTGAGTGACTGCACCCAACTAAAATTTATATCTCAGGAATATTTTGCAAAATTTTCATAATGTAAAACTTACTCAATACAGCAATCGTCGAGACAATGTTGAGTAAATTCTCCGTTATTATGCAACCTGGTTGAGCTGTTCCACAATTTGGAAAGAAATCCACATGACCCATTGAACCGTAATATCCAGCAATTCCCATATTGGTATGAATCACATCAACGAAATTTGCATCACTTTTGTCTAATCTCATGGATTTGTCTTGACTTTGATAAATAGGTCCTGCAGGATCTAATCCCGTTATTCTGTCCACCTTTTGGTTGCATATTTTTTGTACTTGTTGTCCAACTAATCCAATAGCTTGTCCACCTAATGATAAACCTATCATATGAACCTTATTAAAATCCAAATAGCCTTCGCTGTGCATGTTACAAAAAAATTTTCCAATCATTTCGGCACCTTTTATAAGATTGCAATACGCCTGTGTATACTGTACATTTGTAAAATTTACATATTCAACAATAATGACGTTACAGTCATAGCGAGTTAGGTATGCCTGCGCCAAATTTAATATAGAAGGTTCCAGATGAGCCTTTTCTAACCAACCTGCGAATAATATTTTAACATCTTTAGTTGTATCCAAGTCACATAAATTATTAAGAGTTAGTTCAGTTCCGTTTTTGTAATTTCTGGTGTAGAGATAATATGCAATTGCATCTTCAGTAAAATTATCATAAGATTTGCAACCAAAAAAGTGTTCCACCGTACCATTTGTAATCAAACTCAAAGCTTCGCTTATAACTCCTCCAGGTAAACCTGTCGAATTATCTGCAACAATCATAATAAATCACTATTGAAGAACAACTTCAAGAATGGCCACAACATAGCCAGTAAAATCTTACTAGATTGACCAAAACTGCCTATTACGAGAATTAGAAATCTTAGAACCACTAAATAGTTTTTCATGATTCCTAAAATTTTTTTTTTAAGTATTTTACTGTACTGACTAATTTGCTAACTTTTGTCAAATTTAAATAAGTATTTATAATAAGTACTTCTAAATGTTATACACACAATTTGATAACATTTAGGATTTTGTCGCTTTATTATCAGTTTATTTTAATTTTTGCTAGCAATTATAATAAAAATTGCATTTCAAGTCCAAAGACCTTTACAATATTTTAATATGTATACAGAGTGATAATAAAACATACTTTATATTATACTTTGGTTAGGGGTGGGATGAGATTAAGACACATAAAATCAAGAAAGTACCCAGCTATGTGGTTATAAAAACCACATTTCCAAAATTAGATTTGTATACAATTATTTCGAGTAGAAGTAGAAGAAGTAAAAAAATGTAGAAATTTTAGCAGACGCTTAGGCGCCAATGTCATGTGCTTTAATTGCAGAGAAAACGGTCACTGTTTTGAAACCTGCATAGGCCCCTTGAGAGTTTTTTGTGCCTGTGTGTAACTCTTGGAGTTCGCTATGCTAAGTGTTTTCGTTGTTCAAAATTAGTAGAAAGGCAGGAGTAGAGCGCAGCCGACTACCGTCCAGCTCATTTTCTAATCATCCTGAATGGCAACGATGGTTGTCTCAAGTTAGATCTTTTTGCGCTGCAACGCCTGATGTCGGTACTCGGTAACAGAGCGTACAATCACGTCGATATAAGGGGTTTGCGCATACTTGGGTTTGTTGATCCAGGTGCTAACCAAACAGTGTTTACACATCATAGAAATTTTAAATTTGACTATTGTGCCTTTAACGTCGGCTGATAGCACTTATCAGCATGTCTTTGACACGGTTCTTTTACCCTTAACTGTTGATGGCGTAACTAAAGAGATAACTGTCATAGTCGCACCTTCTATTGACTATCCACTCATACTTGGTTACAAATTTTGTAAAAATTTTAAGCTCAAAGCTGATTTTGCAGCTGATTCTTATAAAATTCTCAGGGAGGTGAAACAAATGACCACTTCTAAAGTTATCAATGCTAGAGCAAATCTGTCTCTAGAACAGGTACAACAGCTCGAAGAAGTTATTAATTTTTTTAAGACTATTGCTCCTTCTAAGCTTGTCAAAACATCTTGTGTTGAGCATGTTATTGATACGGGCGATGCACGACCACTCAAGCAGCAACATTATCCGCTATCTCCACCTATGCTTGAGAAGGTTTGGTAAGTACCAAATTTAAGTACTGTGGCTGAACCTATATTGCGTCTTTTAAAGGGTAAAGCTAAAAGTCAAAAATTTATTTGGGGAGAAGAAGCGGAGAGTGCCCTCTGCACTTTAAAAAATTCATTAGTGACGGCTCCTGTTTTTAGTAGCCCAGACTTTTCCCAACCGTTCAACGTTCAGACGGACGCGTCTGATTTGGGGCTCGGAGGTATATTATTGGAAGGGGATGGGGTGAATGAGAAAGTTATCGCTTACGCAAGTCGGACTTTGACTAAATGCAAACGGAATTATCACGCAATGAAGAAAGAGTGTTGCGTGATTCTGTTTGGCGTCGAGAAGTATCGCCCTTACATTGAAGGCTCCAAATTTACTGTTGTCATTGACAATTCTGCATTGAAATGATTTAGTAAAATCAACTCTCCGTTTGGCAGGCTTGCTAGGTGGGCGGCTTATTTAAACCAGTTTAACTTTGACATTGTTCATCGCAAAGGCAAATTCAATGTGGTGGCCGATGCTCTCTCTCGCATGGTTTCGCTTACACCTGATGATACAGACCCTTGGTATTAAAAGACTATCAATAACGATTTAGCACATCCCGATCGATACCCTAATTTTAAAGTAGACGGGCATGTTTACAAGTATGTGGCTAATAAGCATAATATCATTTCCAATTTAATTGAGTGGAAACTCGTAGTGCCAAAGTCTCGTCGTTGTGAGATCATATGCGATTGCCACAATAATCAGTTGTCTGGTTATTTCGGTGCATTTATAATACGCTTCAAAAGGTTTCCGAGCAATATTACTGGCCTTGCATAAAATCTGACATTTCTCGATATGTTCTAAGGTGTGAGGTTTGTCTTGCAAGCAAATCTTCAAATCAATTAAGACTTGAATTAATGAGTAAGTCCAAGAAAGTTGAGTATCCTTTCCAGATATGTTCGTCGTTGTACATCCGTTAAGACGACAGGCTACTGCTACTTTCTTGGGTCGTGCAGAAGCTCGAAGAAATTTTTCTTATGTTTGGTGTGCCACAGATTGTCATGTGCGATAATGGTACACAATTCACAGGCAAGTTGTTTAAAAATCTTATGTCTAGATATCAAGTCCAAAAGACTTGGTACAACAGTTCTTACAGTCCGCAAGTGAATCCGGTTGAAAGATCTAACCGTGTGATTGGAACTTGTTTGCGTTTTTTTGTTGAAGACGATCATCGTTCTTGGGATTTGAATGTGTACAAAGTCGCTCATGCCATTCGAAACTCGGTACATGAGGTTACCGGTTATACTCCTTCTTTTTTAATTTTAGGTAGGACAGTATACCTAATAGTGGTACTTACTATGGGAAGCTTTATACCAGGCGAAACCTAAAGAGTTTTCATTGGGAGACCGGAAACAGTTAGTTACCGCACTGGCGGTTTTAGAGGGGGGTAATTGGGTAATTACCCCCCTAAAAATTATTTACCCTTTATTTTTTAACAAAAAAGATCAATCATGTTGAAAATTACATTGATATAGGTAAATTACCTCCCCTCAGCCAGTTGGCTGGAAAAGCCCAACAGTTGTCGAAAGAATACGCAGAGCATATGAGCGTGGGAAAGTTTGTTATGACTTACGGAAGCATCCGTTATCTTTTCAACGCGGTGATATCGTGTGGAAAAAAACTTTGTCTTGTCCAGCGCCATAGACAAGTTTTC
This sequence comes from Rhagonycha fulva, assembly GCA_905340355.1. NCBI lineage: Eukaryota > Metazoa > Arthropoda > Insecta > Coleoptera > Cantharidae > Rhagonycha > Rhagonycha fulva. Next base: position 13,961,487 of record HG996558.1, read on the forward strand.
AAAAAAGCTGGCGCCTAAGTACGTCAAATTTCGAGTAGCGGAGGTACTGGGTCAGACTTATCGACTGTGTAGAGAAGAGGGTAAAGATTTCGGGGTGTTTCACGTTAAAGACCTCAAGGCTAATCCTGATTAACCCTGACTTTATTTATTTACTTGTTCGAGGGTGGGTAATACGAACAGTATTTTCTGCTTAGGGATTTGAGGAAATTTTTTAATTTCTTAATATGATTCTTTGTACGGTGTAGTCTCTGTATGAGCGGGTAACCAGACCCTACCATTTTTTCGTAGTTATCTACAGTGGCCTTAGCACAAGGTCGTAGTTAGTATTTTTTTGGTGACTGAATCCGGTGATGTTTGTGACTGGAACTAGATCCTTTCACGGCTATGAAGCCAATTGAAGAATTGTGTAATGGAATTTTTTGCTTTACCTTTCTGTAGGAACTGGTTTTTCCTAGTTTTTTTCTTTTAGAGTTCTCGCGCTGTGAGCATTTGCTTTGTTCGTGATTCACGAACTTTAGTGAACTCTGCTCCACCGTTTTTACTTTAAGCTTTCGGCAGATATCAGATAACTAAATATCCGCAAAGTTAGCTACCTTTTCTATCATAAAAGGATCAAGTGGCGTTGTGACCAACTTTGCTGCCAAAGTTTGGTGTAACTTTATGTATTTCGTGTTTCTTTCACTCATCCTAGCTCCATTGTATACGCTTCTCTCTCTATTACTTAAACATTCTTCTAATCTTTTTTTGTAATCTGGCGATCAACACTACATCGTCCGCATAGCATTTGTCCTGTTTTGGTTGTTATTCGAATTCTTCAGTCATTCTTGTTTCTGTTCTAACGTAGGGAGTCGTTTTTTCCAGCATCATCTTAATGAGACGGATCAACTTTGCAGGTACATAGCCACTAGAGCTTCCATCAATTTACGCCTGATTAATTCTTGAAAATGCCTCATCTAAATTTTTCCGATTTTCTCTGTATTGTATTCGACCACTCCATTTTCATATTTCATGCTTTCTGGGCGTATCCTGTGCGTCTTTTTCTCAAGTTTTATAAGTTGATAATAGTAGTTTATATCACTAGGGCGATAAAGGCACTATTTTCATCCCTGAGGTTGACAGGTTATGAGACCAGCCACGCAGCGGCGAGTGAATAACCGACCGAAGGGTGAAAACCCTTATCGCCCGAGTGCTATGAACAATTTTTTGTTATTTCGGGAAAAATATCCTACAAAATTCGCAATTTTAAATAATAGCTCTAAAATAACAATCGATAGATGGCGTGAAGGTTGCAAGTCATTTGTCAATGTTTGTCTCTTTAGAGTGAAAAAGGATGATTTTCTTTTGAAATTTCCGAATGACGGACAATTTGGTCTGACGGACAGCATGTTGAAATGACGGACGGTCCGTCGTATTGACGGACGGATGGTCACGTTATGCAATTATTGCAAAAAAAATCTCGAATTTTGTCAGATATTATCCAAATCTATGATTTTGTAAATAAATATAAAGTAACACTTAATTTAATTTTTTTGCAATTATTGCAAAAAAAATCTCAAATTTTTTTTTTAACTAAAGGTGTCGTAATTTCGTTATTTTGGGGATAATATCCCACAAAATTTACGAATTTTTTGCTCTGAGATAACCATTGATAGATGGCGTGAAGGTCGCAAGTCATTTGTCAAGTTATTAATAACATAAAGACTGTTTTTATAAGTCCTAGGACCTAATAAAGTTAGGTTTTTATAGTCCTAGGACATAATAAAAGTTAGGTTTATTTTGTTCTAAAACAAAATAAAGTTCGGGTCGGCCCCCTTGAGGTGACCTTTCAAGAAAAGACCTCCTTTATACTCAAAACAGGTACGTTAAGAGGTCATTTATAACCAGGAATAACGAAAACCATTTTTAATTTGTTTCTGTTATTGCACTTTTCTATCAAATTCATTCTCTCTTGAATTCATTTATCTTTCTCTTTCCTATACAATTTACTCGCTTCTTTCATGTTTCTTTTGTGAGCCTTGAGGTTTTCTTGTTTACTGGTTTTCAACCATTTTTGTCTTGAAATTGCTTTTTTTTTGCTAAATTTCATGCAATCATTATCGAACCATTATTTGCTTTTCTTTATTTTCTGCTTCTGCACCCTCTCTCAAACTCGCTAGTATGTTGTTCCATTCTTGTTGTATATCATTGCTAACTTAACTTTTCTCTTTTCTATTTCTATGTTTATACCATCTTAGTTTTTTCTTTGCTTAGTTTTGCGGAGTCCTTCTATTGCCAGTCTTTTGTTTCGTTTTTTACATTTCTTAAATTTTTGTATTTTTAGCTTTATTTTGGCAATCAGTAGATAGTGGTTCAAGTGCGCATCGGCGCCCCTAAATAATCGCACATCTTTTATCATTGTTGATGTTTTTTTGAGTAGGATTACGTAGTCGATTTAATTACCGTCATAATTTTTTCTGCACAAGATAACACCAACGTTACTTTCTTTCTGTATAAAACCTTTTGCTACTAATCTGGCTCAATAACTTATTTTATCTTCACCATTGCATTTCTTTTTTTGGAGATCTATTTATTGTCCGCTACGGTTGCTACTGTAGGGAAGTCAACAAACAAAGCAAAAAAATAATTACGCAAATCCATGCATATCGTCGAGAGTTTATACAAAAACAAGCAGCATTTAAATTCATAAAACGATCAAAAAACTTTGAAACTTTACACAAGCAAAACCACCCCAAAACAATTCAATCAACAAATTTAAGAACAGTTTAAAAATTATCACTGAGATATAATTATAGTAGATTAAGCTTTGGCAAATGGGGATTTGCCATTTGTTTTGATGAAAAATTTTTTTGCAGGTGGATTTCGTGGACAGTCTTCTCCCATGATTGTATACTTTGGTTTCAAAACATCTGGCATTACACATTTCCTTTTCGTACTAGTAGGACATAAACTACAACTTGTTGCGTTAAAAACTGGACCATAAACACTTTCAGTAAAGAGTTGGATACTCCTTATGTGGCTGCCCCCAACTAAAATTTATACCTCAGCAAAATTTTTCAAATTTCCAAAATGTAAAACTTACTCAATACAGTAATCGTCGAGATAATGTCGAGTATGTTATTCGTTTTTAACAAACCTGGTTGAATTGTTCCACAATTCGGAAAAAAATCCACATGACCTATTGAACCGTAATATCCTAAAATTCCCATATTGGTATGAATAACATCAACAAAATTTGCATCGCTTTTATCTAATCTCATGGATTTGTCTTGATTTTGATAAATAGGTCCCGCAGGATCTAAACCCGTTATTCTGTCCACCTTTTGATTGCATGATTTTTGCACCTTTTGTCCTATTAATCCAATAATTTGTCCACCTAATGATAAACCTATCATATGAACTTTATTAAAATCCAAATGGCCTTCTCTGTGCATGTTACAAAAAAAATTTCCGATCATTTCCGCACCTTTTACAAGATTACAATACGCCTGCGTATACTGAGCATTTGTCAAATTTATATATTCAACAACAATGACGTTACAGTCATAGCGAGTTAGGTATGCCTGCGCCAAATTTAATATAGAAGGATCCTGATGAGCCTTTTCTAACCAACCTGCGAATAATATTTTAACATCTTTAGTTGTATCCAAGTGACATAAATTATTAAGAGTTAGTACAGTTCCGTTTTTGGAATTTCTGGTGTAGAGATAATATGCAATATCATCTTCAGTAAAATTATCATAAGATTTGCAACCAAAAAAGTGTTCCACCGTACCATTTGTAATTAAACTCAAAGCTTCGCTTACAATTCCTCCAGGTAAACCTGTCGAATTATCTGCAACAATCATAATAAATCACTATTGAAGAACAACTTCAAGAATAGCCACAACAGCCAGTAAAATCTTACTAGATTGACCAAAACTGCCTATTACGAGAATTAGAAAACTCAGAACCACTAAACAGTTTTTCATGATTCCTAAAATATTTTTTCAGAAGTATTTTACTGTACTGACTAATTTCCTAACTTTTGTCAAATTTCAAAAAGTATTTGTAATAGGTACTTCTAAATTTTATACACAAAATTGATAACATTTAGGATATTGTCGCTTTATTATCAGTTTATTTTAATTTTTGCTAGCAATTATAATAAAAAAATGCATTTCAAGTGCAAAGACCTTCACAAAATGATAATATTTCTACAGAGCGATAATAAAGCAAACTTTATATACTTTGGCTAGAGGTGCGATAGATTTTAGACACATAAAATCAAGAAAGTACCTTAGCTCAACCCAGCTATGTGGTTATAAAAACCACATTTAACTAGATTCGTATACATTAATTTTAATTCCAAACCGGATAACTTTGTCTGGACTTGAAGGATATTCAATACTTCATACCTCCCAAACCACAAAGGCTATATTAAGTATATACTTTGTTATTGATTTTATTAAATTTCAGCTGGTCCAAATAGGAATAGCAATATGTGCTTCTAATATGGAACCAGTAAAGCACGGAGACTAGTCATAAGAAAGTTACCCTTCTCCGGATTTGAACCCGGTACCCCGGAACCCGATCGCGTTACCTATAAGGCAAATAATGACCTTCTCAAATTAGGTGATGTAATGATTTAAAATGCTGCTTCGCTGAGCCACTTCTTCCAACAAGAACCATTTAATTACCCATATAGCACACAACAGCCTGTGGACCTCCGTTAAAAATCCATTTTAAGTACGTACGTCCATGGACTATAAAGGACATACTTAAAACCGATTTTACTGTACGTTTGTAGACCATCCAAAGCAAGATGTACGTACGTATGTAATGTACGTACAGTTACGGACATTTTTTTTTCGGTTTTTCTGTGGACGTTTTCGGTACTTAAAATGAACTTTCACGGACGTTGAATGTTAAACGTCCAGCTACAGTCGTTTTAATGACGTCCGGTTACGGACGTTTTGAGAAACCACAATGTTGTGCCAAACGGCTTTTTTGTGGGCGTTCACAGTACTTTAAATGAACTTAACGGATGTTCAATGAACTTATGGACGTACGTTCATGGACAACATACGGATGTCCACAGAACTACTTTGTGCTATATGGGTAATTGACCTATCAACAAAACCTAATTTGTGATTTAACTTTCTGCTTCTTGATCCTTCCTTAACGCTGTCAAACTTTTACCTCTATGATGTTACGACTCAATAATAAATCAATGCTGCTATCAAGTTTGAGTTAAATATGTAATTCAAAATTGTTATTAAAACACAGTATAATCAAAAAATTGCAATATAATAATTGAGCTCTTCCTTTTTTGCTGATTTCTTGGGCGTCGTACGTTTTTGTCACGATGCAATCAAATGTGTTATTTGGATTGCCCCCCTATTTATGTGGTTATATTTATATTATTACATTAAAATTATTACCACGGCTAGCTAAAATCGGCAGAGTTCTTAATCAAATGGGTTTTCAGTATTCGACGAAAGAAAGTAAATCCAATTTAAATAACATGTAATTTCATATACATACAAATATCAAGCAAATAAAAATTACAATACATCGATCTTCAATTTTATCTGAAATGCTATTAATCAATGTGAATCCCGAATACCACATAACCATCAAAGCGGTATTTACTAATAAAATTCTTTCTGCACTTTGATTGCTATTGGTAAGCATAAAATCATAAAATTACAAATAAAAACTTTTAACACACTCTGTGTATTATTCTGCAAATTGGACTCATCTTATAGTTACAAATTTTACCATCAGTTCAACTCATATGAGTCCCATGTGTGTACACATACGCTATTCGCTGTGTGCGTAGGTGTAGAAGGGATACGAAAATCGATCGAAGCGTTCGGAGTGGCCGATAATAGAACTGAATTGGGACTTGCTTTATGTGATTATCATGGACTTAGAAGGATTATGACTCGCAACTCCCTACCTGAAAGCTTAAAATTTGCCAGCTTTTTATATGTCAAGAGTCCCAATTATTTTGTCTATTTGAGCCACCAGAGGGCAGCAAGAGCAACGCACACAGCAAATACACGATACACGTGCAAGGTTTAAATTAATTACCGGACTGGTTTCAATCGCAAAAAGTTGATGAAGCATCAAACATTTATTATTCGTTGAGGCAATAGAATTAGCTATTGCGCAATAATTAGTAATATAAAACAGTTTACTAGACTTCTTTTTCGTATTGGCAAGATGGCGGCACTTGAAGAAAAATTTTCATAAATCGTTAGATCACTCGGACAGGTGTTTTCTAAATCTCCACGGATCTTTGTCTAACTATCGCAGCACAAGCTACCTTACTGGATATTCAGGTAAATCAACTTAAAACAAACTTTTTCACCAATATCCTTCATAAAAAAATTCTGATTTTCAGAGCTCTTTCAAACACGTCCTGCTCTCTAAACTGATCGTACCTAAGAGAGCCGTCTTGCATTTGCGTTTTTGTTCGTTCCCACTTTTTGAAAATTTGGAAAATTTTTGTTCTCTTTTTAAAAATCGTAAGTCTCACGATACTTCACTGCTGCCTTCCATTATCGCCTTTATCAACCTCACTACAGACACTCTATTTTACAGGTAAATTCACTTTACTTTAGAAAAATAGGGAAGAAGGTATAGGTACCCACCACTCAAAAGTAACAATTTTACGATTGAAACCTAAAAATTATAATTTTGGACCATAACAAACTAAATAAAAAAATAGTTACTCAATTCCACGCATATGATCGAAAGTTTATACAAAAACAAACAGCATATCAATTCGCAAAATGATCAAAACTCTTTTATTAAAATTTGGACAAGACAAAGTCTGTTGGGTCAGCTAGGATTATACAAAATTAAAAATTTAACAAAACCAGTATTAATTAATAATATAATTGAGGTGGTAAGGATCTGAAAATTTTACCCTAAATTGTTTTATGAAATTTTGCACAGACAAAACCACTCAAAACAACACAGGCAACAAATTCAAGAACAGTTCAAAAAAAATTTTATATTTTTGCCTTATAATTTTAGTAGATTAAGCTTTTGCAAATGGCGGGTTGCTATTTGTTTTGATGTAAAATTTTTTTGCAGGTGGATTTCGTGGACAGTCTTCTCCCATGATTGTATACTTTGGTTTCAAAACATCTGGTATTAGACATTTCCCTTTCGTACTAGGGCATAAAGTACAACTTGTTGCGTTAAAAACTGGACCATAAACACTTTCAGTAAAAAGCAGTATACTCCTTACGTGACTGCACCCAACTAAAATTTACACCTTAGCATTATTTTGCAAATTTTCACAATTTAAAACTTACTGAATGCGGTAATCGTCGTGACAATGTCGAGTAAATTATTAGTTATTATGCAACCTGGTTGAGCTGTTCCACAATTCGGAAAGAAATCCACATGACCCATTGAACCATAATATCCAAACATTCCCATATTAGTATGAATCACATCTACGAAATTTGCATCGCTTTTATCTAATCTCATAGATTTGTCTTGACTTTGATAAATAGGTCCTGCAGGATCTAATCCCGTCATCCTGTCTACCTTTTGGTTGCATGTCTTTTGCACTCTTTGTCCTATTAATCCAATAATTTGTCCACCTAATGATAAGCCTACCATATGAACCTTATTAAAATCTAAATAACCTTCATTGTGCATGTTACAGAAAAAATCTCCCATCATTTCGGCACCTCTTATATCATTACAATACGCCTGCGTATACTGAACATTTGTCAAATTTATATATTCAACAACAATGACGTTACAGTCATAGCGAGTTAGGTATGCCTGTGTTAAATTTAATATAAATGGATCTTCATGAGCCGTTTCTAACCAACCTCCGAATAATATTTTGACATCTTTAGTTGCATCCAAGTCGCATAAATTATTAAGAGTTAGTTCAGTTCCGTTTTTGCAATTTCTGGTGTAGAGATAATATGCAATATCATTTTCAGTAAAATTATCATGAGATTTGCATCCAAAAAAGTGTTCCACTGTACCATTTGTAATCAAATTTAAAACTTCGCTTACAATTCCTCCAGGAAAACCTGTCGAATTATCTGCAACAATCAATAGTAAAGAACAACTTCAAGAATGGCCACAACATAGCCAATAAAATCTTACTAGATTGACCAAAACTGCCTATTACGAGAATCAGAAAACTTAAAACTTCTAAATAGTTTTTCATGTTTCCTAAAAAATTTTACTTCTGAATTATTTTACTTCTTCTTCTGCACGTATTAGGTAAGTATACCGGTTAAGCCACCATCGATCACTGGTATTTTACTGTACTGACTAATTTACCAACTTTTATCAAATTTAAATAAGTATTTATAATACTTTCAAATTTTATACACAAAATTTGATAACATAAATAATTTAGGTTTTTGTCGCTTTATTATCAGTTTATTTTAATTTTTGCTAGCAATTATAATAAAAGAATGCATTTCAAGTACAAATACCTTTACAAAATTATAATATTCATACAGAGTGATAATAAAACAAACTTTACATACTTTGGTTAGGGGTAATTAGATATGTAATGAAAAAAAATATATATAAAATTATTTAGCAATAAATCTTCAACTAAATCTAGACTGCTTTTTCTTCTTCTTTGGGTGCTTAATCATTTCAGATGGTTGCAATCATCATAGCAACTTGTACATTCTCTAAAAAGTCTCACTCTCGAAATATTGTATCATGTTTAGTAAGTTTTTCACTCCCAGCACTCCCACCATTAAAATGGATATAACTTTAAAACAATGAAAGCACAAAATTTTCGTTTTGTACTCAAAATTTACACATACATACATTACAGAACATTTTAGTGTATTTATTTTTTGTGTAGCGTTACAGGTTGCAAAAAAAATTAAAATGGATATAACTTTGAAACAATAAAAGCACTAAATTTTCTTTTTGTATACAAAATTTACACATAAATTACACAACATTTTGGTATGTTTATTTTTTGTGTAGCGTTACTGGTTGCAAAAAAAAATTAAAATGAATATAATTTTGAAACAATGAAAGCACAAAATTTTCTTTTTGTACACAAAATTTACACATAAATTACAGAATGAAGAATGAATGAAGAAATTACATTTTGGTGTATTTATTTTTTGTGTAGCGTTACTGGTTGCAAAGTGGGGGTGCTAGCTTGGCGTCAAGCCAGCACTCCCACCATTAAAATGGATATAACTTTGAAACAATAAAAGCACAAAATTTTCTTTTTGTACACAAAATTTACACATAATTTACACAAAATTCCGAACTATTTTATTTTTCATTTGGAAAAAGTGGGGGTGCTGGCTTGACGCAGGTCATATTGTTTTCAAATGTCATATTTTCACATTGTCACAAAACAACCTATGTAAAGTACCTGGGCGACCGATCTCTGATCGTAACTATTTTTACTTTTATTAACACGATGAAGATGGCGTAGGCTTTCTTATATTATTGATAGCTAATAAGGAAGAATTATTATTATCGCCCAGGTATTGGTTCTGGATCTAGAAAGTACAGGTGGCCATTCAAATTCTCATTCAATGTTCTTCGTCGGCTGAGCTATTACATTCATATTATGATAAATTTATCCCCTAGCAATAAAACTGTGCGATAGGGACTGTTCCTCTGAAAATTGTACAGCCTCGCAATAGATACACAAAACTTTAAAGGGTGTCAAAGCTGGATATGGTCAACGGGACTATTTCTTTTTTTGGTATTCCATCCCGTTGTCTTTTGAAGAAAGCTTCGGGATGCCAAAATGTGCCGTTTTCAGATTTGGACGTGAATGAAAGAGTGTAGTCTTAGTTCCTCCTCCAATCATTGTACTCTCCTTTTACTACTCTGATTTGCTTCTCACAATCGGTTATGCTCACGTATATTATTCAAAAACTGAGATGTTTGTGGCTCTATAATTTCAAAGATTGAGCACCTCTTACTTTAGCAGTACAAGTACGGCGAATCGATGATCCTAGTTTTTAATTTACCGAAACATGGCCAGGTCGAAAGTTTAATATAATTTCTTCACTATCAAAAAGATTCTCTCTTCCTCTAGGAATATTGACATTAACAATTTAAACCTCACTGAAGTTTTTAATCTCAATTATATAACTGTCAAAAGTTGTTATAAAGTTTTTTTATAATGACAAGAGTTCAAACTAAAACAATTGCAGTGATTTAATTCATACATAAACTGTCAAAACTTGATTTAAGTTAATGTATAACCATAATCAAGTAGTTTTTTAAAAAAACAATGGCAGAAAATTTCAAAAACAAGGCATCTAAATTAACATCTTTAAGGTCGTTTTTTTGCGTGAAAACGAATTTTTCCAAAGATGAGACCCATCCAGATCGATTTGTAGACCCAAAATACCCCCAGTCCGTGATTTTCATCAAAATCGCTTAGGCCGTTTTCTAGAACGCAATTACATATATTGCAATGATAAAAAAGCTTTTGCGGGAAACCGAAGATTTCCCGCCAAGGTTTCTTTTATACCTCTGCAAAAAAATGAAAATTTACCCGCTAGCTCAGTGATGGCGTCATACGTCCCAATGATGGACACTTATCATTTGGTGGAAAAATAAAATTCATAAAATAATAGCAAACAAAATGTAATTCGACGAATAAATCAGTCATCCCATAAACAATTAAACAAAAGATTAGACCTTCTCTGAAGCCTATTATGACTACAGTCAAATTCCTACAGATCAAATAACCGTGAAAGTGACATTTAATTAAATCAAAACTGTCCTGCACTTTCACAGTTATCGGACGAGACATAAAATTGTTTACAAACTCATACAAAATTCAATTCAAAATCAAACATAAAATAATCGCACATTTGCTGTTGTTTATTGAAATTGTCCACTATGCATCAAATGTGTTTGTCGTGTGGTCAACAAATTCAACCACGTGCAGATGCGCGCATAAATTCAAAGTTCTGTAATTCTTAAACCACGAATTACAAAAATGCAAATTGGTAATTCAAAAACGTAGGAAAATATTCCGATACAATTCACGAAAAATAATTGAAAACAAAGTTTAAAAATTTTACCATCCATAGGAAAGCATCGTGGCGTTCCAACGTTGAACCGCTTCAAGACATGTACAAAATTTTCTAACAGCTTCGTTTAAAAAATACTGCTTGGCTTTTCTAAATTCCACATCCACAGTCTCAATTTTCATTCAGGTACAATAATCACAATTACGAAACTTATCTTCAATCATTAAACACTTTGCTTCGCATTTATAGCTCACTCAAATCAGATACGTGTTACGCCTACGGGCGCTAACACTCAAAAGCCACTCTTGAGCCGTTTTGTGCTTGCTCGCCTCTTTTTCCAAAATTGCACTCCCCCCTGACATTGCAATGCTCTACAAATTTTCACTCTTGCGCGGTGCGCATGTCTCTCGTCCACTTCCAAAATTTCAACTATTTACACTCAATTTACAAATAACACAAATACGCTTCACATAAATAAAACTTTCCAAAATAAAACTGTACAAATTAACAACTAAAATCAAATAAAATCATTCCGCATGCCTATAGGAATTGCCTCCGTGAACCAAGCTGTTCAGCTGAGAAGATCTAATTCTTATCCCTTCAAATGATTTTCACAAGGAAAAATAATGACAAACATTATGGAATTCCGATGACTGATTTATTGCATCTTTATCATCCGGCAAACCAAAAGCAGAAATTAAAATTAAAAACAAATAACCAAGATCCATCTGTTGGGACATACTTCTCAGGGTAGAGTTAGATTTAAAAAAAAAATTATACATCCCTGTCGCAATCTCATACGAGGAGGTTCAAAACATGACAATATTTATACATATATACAAGAATTGCTCGTTTAATAGTATAAGATATTTTCAGAAACGCGGCTCTTGCCTTTTTTGTCCTACTTTTTAATTCAATGGAGTGGTCCCACTCCTCATTCAGCGTTGTTTCACGTTATTTTCTCCATTTTCCAAGTTCAGTTACTTGGTTTTTTCTTTTGATCAAATTTTATTTTGCGGAAACCTCTAGCTTGGACGAAAATTCATAAATAAAAAGCAGTTAGAGGGAGAAAAACCGTTTCATATCCCCTTAGCAAGGGTACACATGAAAGGCCCCAATGGAAATATCGCTCATAAAAATAACTCCTATCATATTCATACAAGATTAAAGTAACAAACCTTACAAATTTCGTAAAATAACACTACCTACAATATGTCTAAATTTAAATGAAGAAAACCGTGTATACTTATATCGAGTTAACAAATAAATAAACTGAGATTATAACGTTATAATTTATATCATTGATATCAACTGAAATTATAATTTTAAGTTATTTATTTGTTAATTTGAAATATTTTAAAATATTATAATTTATTCCATAATGTAGCATCCAAATAAATTGCCACCATTACAATTAGGTCATCTAATAATAACTAATGAAGTTTTTGATATACGCAGTTTACGATTTTTGTCGATATTCACTTTTTTTATCAATTTAGGTATATCCTCCCTAGTAATTATTATAATAGGTACGAGTAGTTCAACGACCTTTACAAAATATTTTTGCATTTAAATTTTCCGGTTTGATTGGAGACTTTTTATACATTGCAGTTATTTAGTTAACAAATTATCTCTGCATTTTGATAATTAGCCAGCATATTGATCTTTGTTAAAATTCATGAACACGGTTTTGGCCTCAATCAGAGGTGCCTTTATAAACCTGACACTACCAGCTTTTCAAATGCAAAAAGAATAATACAATAATTTTGTGCTCTACGGGTTTCATGGAAAAAGATAAATTTGTAGTGCTGATTTTGGTTAACCTCTAGCCTAAAATAAGTCACTTTTAGTTACGTTAGATTATTATTTCCAGCAATAGCCCTATTGTCTTTCTTGCAAACAAGAAAAAGAGAGCTGCAAGGAAAAGCAAAACGAAATCTGCTAAACCCCCAAAAGACTTGCTGCACCGGATAGTCAAAGAAAAACAAATTAATATACTCTTGATAAGCAAACCATATCGGAAAGATCCCACCGATTGGTTCGAGAGCAAAACAGATAGGGTGGCAATATTGGCCGTCGATAAACGTGCTATCGTGCCATAAAATCGGCGGGAATTCAAATGTTAAATTTTTTACTTGTGATTTTAAATTAATTGTAAATATTAGTGAAAATTTTCGGTACATAATTTTTTTTATAAAATTATAATTACGAAAGTTTCCACTAATATTTACAAATTTTCTGAGCAATGCACTAGAACATAAACTATATTTATAAATTAAAATTTTATAATTTATTTATAAAAATTATTGAAAATTTACAAAAACACAACTTATATTATTATTGTAACTGCTTCGTTATCTTAAACTTCTTTTTTGCTCCTCTGAATTTTTGGTACTTTCTTGCTGCAGCTTCCTTTATCGGGTCCTTTATGCAGTTACCTCATTTACACCGGCATCTTTGTAAATTTGAGAGTCGGTAAATTTTAAAGCCCTTTGATTATTTTTTTTGTTTTTATTGGCTTTTGATCGATTCAGTTTTTTTTGTAAGCTAGAAGCTGTAGCATATAACTTCTTTGCTTTAAGGGAAAGGCTAGCCACCCGACCAACATTTATTTGTCCCAGCAGACCATGTCCTGAGAAATAAATAAAATTCGTTAGCAAAGAAACATAAAATTATTATAAAATATACTTTTTAATGGAGTGCATGGTGGTACTACTACAGGATCTACATTCATTTCAATATCGGAAATAGGATCGTTATGGATTTGCGATAATATTGGGATATCAGCATTCATTTCAGTATCGGAAACCATAGGATCGTTAGCGATTGGTGGTAATATTGAATATTCACGAGTAACTTCTTCGGTAATAATTTCTGATTATATTAAATAAAATAAGTACAAACATAGTAAGAATGTCGGTGTGGATGTTGGGATAAATACAATCATAATGTATTTAATGTATTTCATAATACTATACCTGAAAAATTTAAAAAAAGAGTTGGAACTGGATACATTTTTAAATCAGTTTCGGCTTTTGCACCAACAGTACCCTTGGAGTCATCACTAAAGTGAATATCACAAACAACATAATTGTAACGCTTCTCATATTGAACATCTTTTCCTACAGCGAATTTCCATTTATTAAAAAGCTAATGTTTATAAACTGTAAAAAAAAATAGAAATGTATATATATTCAAAGGTGCTAATGACCTAGTAGTTGTACTTCGTTCCATACAGATAAAAAATTGAGGTTACATACCTCTAAATTCTTTGGAAAAGTGTGAGAAGAAAAATCCGAAAGGGATGTTGGAAAACCCTTCTCAGCGAGCTAGACAGTGACTTGTGGGGTATAGAGAACCATAGAATTGTTGCCAAAAAAATCAAAAGCAAGAAAATTTTGGATTTCACGAAGAATATAATTGAAAATATTGTTGAAAATCTATTCCCAACGCACGATCTGGTGAAGAGTTAAAAGACTCTGCTTTGATAGCAAATGGTAAAAGCCCGGGACCGGACATGGTGTTTTTGGAGGTGATTTTGCTCTTTATAGAGGAAAGCCATTAACACCATTTTGGGGATAGAGCTTCAAAATTCATACAGGCTCATTTGACTGTTAGACAACATTGCTAAGCTGTACAAAAGAAATTTACACAAACAACTGATACAAAAACTTGAGCGTACTGGCAATCTATCGGAAAATCAGTTTAGTTTTCACAAGGGCAAATCAATGGTCCACGCTTTTAAGGAAATAATTAAAATAACCAAGAAATCCAAAGAAGATACCTGGTGGAAGAGAAATATGTGTGCTGTCATCATGTTTGATGTTAGAAATGTTTTCAACACGGCTGAGAAATGTAAAAAACAAGTTGGGTTGTACGACAGCATCCTCCGACTTTCACTGCCAAAAGAGGTGACGTTGACTGACTTTGCCAATGATCTGACCATGATGATGAAGACAAAAACTGGAGAAAAGCTCGTAAATATTGCCAATCGAGCAATCGTCTTTATATTCAACAATGGATACCCGCTAGGAGACTCGAACTTGTGCCCCAGAAGACTAAAACAGTATTCCTGACAGGGAGAAGAAAGATGGGAAAAGTCTCATTTAGGATGGGAGACCATCACATAACCCCCCAAAAGAAAATCAAAGTGCTGGGAGTTACATCAGACAAGAGCCTTACATTTGCTGCCCACCTAATGAATACTTTTAAAACAGCAGAGACAAACCTCACTCACTAGGCTGATGTCAAACATAAACGGCCAATTTTATTTCAAGAGACAAATATGTACGCTACTCTAGTTTGGTATGAAGCCATGAAGATTAAAAAAATATAGAACAAGGCTTGAAAAAGTCAACAGAAGGGCTGCACTGAAAATCTGCTGTGTATACAGAACGGTGTAGGAGGACGCTATTTTGGAGCTGGCAGGCGCTTTCCCCATGGACTTGCTTACGGTAGAAAAAAATTAGAACTTCCAGACACTTGCATGTTCAAAGCCACAGCCCTTAAGGGTACCCTTGCTTTACTGATTGGTAGACACAGCTAGGATCTATAAGATCATTATCTTACCGGTCCTAATCTACGCCGTCTTCACATGGGGCTTTGCCTTGAGAAACCAGATGAACAAGCTTGACACTACGCAAAATGTTTGCGTTAGACAAGCTATGGGTGCACCATGGTTTGTAACGAACAGACAGTTGCATAAAGCCATTAAATGCGTTCATCAAAGACCTCTACAAAAAGTGTCCCGACTGTCTAAATTTACTTATCCAAACACTTGGAACCTATCACAATATTCGTTCACTCCTGAACGTTAGGCCTCTTCTTTTAGACTCCCCCCAAGGAGGGCAAAGGGGGTTTTTGCCCATAACTCACCACGCTGGGCAGACGGGTTGGCGAGTAGTCTACAGATCAATTTTGGACTTTTTAGATCACAGCACATATCCGACGCAACCAGGATTAGAACCGCGGTTTCCCGCTCTCTAGTCTATCCGTGTTTGATTTACGCCAAACTACTGGTGCTATCTATCAAAAATAGATCTAAAATGGCTGCCAAAGTCGGCTCTTCCTCATAATAGAAGTATCCATAACCCCAATTTTACAAAAACTGTTCATAAAATCGTTTTTACTGTTGGCATTCGGGTCGATGTAATCTCCACCAATGCGGTAAAATTACTGGTTTACAGTATCTTACATGTAAACTCCGTCAATTTTGTTACGGTGTTATAGGAGTTTATATACGGGATTAAAAGATATATTTTAAGATGAATTTATTAGTAAATGTGTTTTAAAAAACTTTTGTTTCTAATGCCCAAAACAAAATCAAGAATAGTCCACACAAATTTGTCACAAATGTGATAATGATAGATTAAGCTTTTACAAATGGCGTTTTACTATTTGTTTTTATATAAAACCTTTTTGCGGGTGGATTTCGTGGACAGTCTTCCCCCATGATTGTATACTTCGGATTCAAAACATCAGCCACTAGACATTTTCCTTTTCTATTAGGACATAAACTACAACTTGTAGAATTAAAAACTGGACCATAAACACTTTCAGTAAATAGTTCGATACTCCTTGAGTGGCTGCACAGAACTAAAATTGATACCTTAACATTATTTTACAATTTTTATAATTTAAAACTTACTGAAAAATGTAATCGTGGAGACAATGTCAAGTAAATTGTCAGTTATAATGCAACCTGGTTGAGCTGTTCCACAATTCGGAAAGAAATCCACATGCCCCATTGATCCGTAATATCCAAACATTCCCATATTGGTATGAATTACGTCAACAAAATTTGCATCGCTTTTATCTAATCTCATGGAATTGTCTTGATTTTGATATATGGGTCCTGCGGGATCTAAACCCGTCATTCTGTCCACCTTTTGATTACATGTTTTTTGCACTCGTTGTCCTATCAACCCAATAAGTTGTCCACCTAATGATAAACCTATCATATGAACTTTATTAAAATCCAAATAGCCTTCAGTGTGCATGTTACAAAAAAAATCTCCCATCATTTCGGCACCTTTTATAGTATTACAATATGCCTGTGTATATTCAGTATTTGTTAAATTTATATATTCAACAATGATGACGTTACAGTCGTAGCGAGTTAAGTATGACTGTGCCAAATCTAATATAAGAGAGTCCTTAGACGTATCTAGCCAACCTACTTATTTTAACATCTTTAGTTGTATCCAAGTCACATAAATTATCAAGAGTTAGTTCAGTTACGTTTTTGCAATTTCTGGTGTAGAGATAATATGCAATATCATTTTCAGTAAAATTATCATAAGATTTGCAACCAAAAAAGTGTTCTACCGTACCATTTGTAATCAAACTCAAAGCTTCGCTTACAATTCCTCCAGGTAAATCTGTCGAATTATCTACATAAACAATAATAAATCACAAATTGAAGAACTTCAAGAATAGCCAGTAAAATCTTACTAGATTGACTAAAACTGCCTCTTAAGAGAATCAGAAAATTAAGAACTTTTAAACAGTTTTTCATGTTCTTTAAAATATTTTATATCGGAAGTATTTTACTGTACTGACTAATTTGCCTACTTTTGTCAAATTTAAGTAAATATTTTTAATATAATAAATTAAGGTTTTTGCCGCTTTTGTTATCAGTTTATTCTAAACTTTGCTAATAATTATAATAAAAGAATTCATTTCAAGTACAAAGACCTTTACAAAATTACAATATTTTATACCAGGTGATAATAAAAAAAACTTTACATGCTTTGATTAGGGATGAAGGTGAGATCAAAAGAGAGTAAATGAATGAATGAATTTTTTAGGGTTTACCGTAGTTGTGAGCTGAGTAGGGTAAATTTCAACGGGGTTTTACAAATAAACTAAAAAAGATAATTCTGTACCAACATAATAATTTGTGTAAATAAATGAACCACACAGTTTCTTGTTAAAAGTAGAGCTATATGTAAAAGTTGTAAATTAGTATATTATTAAAATAATAAGTAAGTACACAACACCTTAGTACATTTTAAAAATATGACTTTGCATTTTTTTGGCATTTTTACTTCGTATTGTTAAAAATTTTATCACTGAGCGGTGTTCTAGTTTCTCTATTTTTACATAATATTAAAACTAACTACCTAGGTACTTTTAAAAATTGAACGAATATTTAATGGTTGCTTGGATTGATTTAATATTTAAAAATTGACCTTTTATTTGATTGTCTCCTCTTGTATGAAATACATCAATATGTATGTTCATTTCTAACGCACTCTGCTAATTAAGACTTAACAGATGGATGTGATACTTTTAATAAAATTGTGCAATTAATTAGATTGTACTTTTAAATTTTAAAAGTATAACCTAGTACTTTTCCTATTGTTAATAAAAGTTGATATTATACACGATACAATCGAAATTTTTTTCCCTAAATTAATCAATTTATAAAAATAGACTAATTACGTAAATTTTTATATGATCAAATACTTAGGAGTAAAAATTGTGCTCCGTGAAGAGTAAAACTGGTTAAAATTAATTTAAACGAAATAATTTTGTTCAACGTGATAGCCGGATATAAACTTCAGACTCAATCACCAAAGCATGTCTACGTCCGCATACTTGCCAGTTCCTCTTGAAAGTCCCAAAATAATTGAATCAGTTTAATCAAAAACTTTCGTAGTATTAAAACAAAGTTAATTGTTAGTAACATCTTAAAATAAATTATTAATTTTCATTAGATATAATTTTAGCTATAATAGTTAGAAGTCAAAACACAATTTTAATTAAATTTGTGATCAAACTCCGCCATCTTTGAAAATGGCGTCCAATAAAAATTGTTTTTCTCAAATCTGATGAACTAAGGTTACTAGGGTCCGTTTAGAAGCATCTCTCCCTTAAGGTAATGATTGACATCATTGACGTAAAAACCAAGGTTACAGGCGCATCTGGCGGCTAGTCTAGCAAAGTACCTATCGGACGTTAAACAATTTATACACTCACAGATCTAGTACTGCCAAGAAAACGCCGCAAATGCTGGAAAAAACCAAGAAGAATAAGAAAATGATTAATTTTACTTTTGTAGAACAACTCTTTTTGGGATTTTGTCTAAATAATTATAATAGTTTAATTTGATAAATCATTATTAGCGACTTTCTAATACATACCTTTGTTATATTGGGTTATATATTATCTTATTTGGTATATTTAAACCAGGAACTACAATGAACAATGAAATTCTTTACTACATAGATTAATGGCTTACACATGAGAATACAAATTATTATAAATTACTAATATTTATGTACGTATTAATTCAGATACCATCAAAAATATTTTAGTATACAACGGGTATGTACATAATGAACAATTGTTACCTAAAGAAAAGGCAAAAGCTACAGTTCAAAAAAGTTACTAATATAAACTTGAACAGAAAATTTTAAATAATTTCAATTTTTAGTACTAGGTGATCCCTCTATATATTATACTGGATTAAATTTCTTTCTTTTTTTTATACAAAGAGAGAGAAAACAAAATGTATTAAGTGTTTGCTTACAATTATTATTTTAAAACTTATAACAATATAAAATTTAACGATGAGTGAAAAGTTGAGAGACCTTGCCTATTGCTTAAAGATGACCGTTTAAAAAATATCCATTACGGCACTACTCTAAACCAATAATCTTTACATATAGTGATAATAGTAATTTTCTATTTTTTAAAACCAGGTGTAGGCAAAAAGTAAATGTATATCTGCTTTAGAGCGTAAAATTAAAAAAAAATAGTAAAATTGTTACGTAAGCAAATTTTCTTTTTAAATAGCCCTTTGTACAAATTTACCTAGAAAATTAAGCTAAATTTAATAATATTTTGTGGCTTTCTAATAGCTTTTGTTACATCTTATTTAGTATTATTAATCCAGGAACTTAAATAAACAATAAAATTATTTAATGCATTAGATTAATAGCTTACACGCATGAGAACAAAAATTACACATCATAGTTTATTGTAATTCCAATAAAATTAGGTACCTACTTGACAACTTAATAAGAATTGAATACGTTAGGAATTATAATTACGTACAAAAGTTTTACTAGTTTTCTCAAAAAGATGTTTAAAATTTTTATTTTAATTAAGGCCTTTAAGGCTAAACATTAAGGCCGTGTGACACTTGTACTAATTTGTTAGCTAATGGTAACAAACTAAAGTTAAAATTAAATTTTTGATTTTCTGAAAAATTTGCTTTAGAAAAATCGTTATAGTAAATTGGATTTGTTACATTGGTGAGAATATTGAGTTGGATACGTTTATAGATAAAAATCCAGTTCGTTGTGGTAGAGTGATACCAGTTTTCCAAAATCAGAAGTTGGATGATAAAAGATAAACATTTTAGCCAAAACATTTGTCAAGTTTAAAAGTTAGGATTTTGATAAGTAGAATACTTTGGTGGGTATTTTTGTAAGAGATTTATTTGGATGTTGTGGATGCTTTTTTTGTTTTTTTATTACACACTAATGTCGGTTTATTTCAGTGGTTTTCAACCAGTGGTCCGTGCACTACCAGTGGTCCGCAGAAGCCAAAATATG
Source organism: Rhagonycha fulva (assembly GCA_905340355.1). Taxonomy (NCBI): domain Eukaryota; kingdom Metazoa; phylum Arthropoda; class Insecta; order Coleoptera; family Cantharidae; genus Rhagonycha; species Rhagonycha fulva. Next base: position 13,982,062 of record HG996558.1, read on the forward strand.
GTCCGCGAAGAAACTGCAAGGATGCCTTTGAATCGAATTCACTTAAATCGTTTTGGTGTAAAAAAGCAATTTCTTATACTAAACTTTGAAAATTCGCTTTTTTTTTCTTATTATACCTACATAGTGGTCCCTGCTAACAAAAATAATATAAAAGTGGTCCCTGACCAAGAAAAGGTTGGGAACCCCTGGTTTATTTGGATTCCCTATAAATTTATGAAAATAAAATTCTTTTACCTTTTTATTTGTTGAAAAAGAAATAAATTATGCAAAAACAAAAACCACTAGATTTTTCTTAGACATAAGAGTACGTAGTGTAATTTAAAAAAGAAACGCAGGTATCTTAATTTATATGAATTTTTATTCTTAATTTTCAGTCTGATTTGTAAATGCAATGGCTACCTAATACTTATTTTCCTTATTAAATGTGTTCTTGCAATTAAAAACACGTTTTTTGTTTGGTAAAAATTGAAATTTTTGCTTTCAAATTTAATAAAATTTGCTGTTATATTTTGTATAAAGAACAGCTTAAAACATTATCTTTTTGAAAATTAAATTATATTACCTACGTGTTAATTATCATTAAATGCTATTCAATTTATCAAGTTGATCCTCATACTATTTCTCCTGACACCATAAAACAAAAAATACTTTATATCTTGTTGCCCAACTTTTTAAAGAATAAACTCAAGTAACAGGTCACATTTTATTAAATTTATTGTTGAACTTTACTATTGGATTATTTTGTACTACATATTACGATGTTAACCACACTTTTACTTATTTAAAAGGTGGATGATGATTAACACCGTATACTTACCTCTGGGATTCTTTTAATAAGAATCCCTTTTGCTAGCTCAGCTGGTTTTCTTAAATTTTTAAATTGAATTTTTGCTTATTTTCAATTTTGATTGGATAAAATCACAAATTTCAAATTTAAATTATATAATAGGGGAGAGGTTTGCAAGTTGCCAGTGCTTGCAGGTTGCCAGGGTCTCTGAAATTCGGCATCTAAGCGGGCCACACAAAAAATTTCGACTGAAATCGTCAACAAAGGAGGTGTGGTCAATTTTAAACTACTTTTGGTCCAAAAATATCCAATATTACAGTGTCTACCAAAGAAAGTATAAAAAAGCGTAAATTTAAAAGTGAATAATTAAAATTGTGTTTTTGTTTTGTGATTATAAATTGAACATTTTTATATAACATTCAAGATAAAAATTTTTTCTGTGTTGTATTATATTCAATTTAATTCATTCTAAAAGAATTTCAAAAATTAAACAAATTTTTATATATTATTGCGTGATTATATTTATATTTATAAATATTTTTTTATAAATATTTTTTTATATTTATAAAATTTTTATGCGTGATTGGGTTTTCCGGTACAGTCCCAATTTTTTTATAATTTTGGTTGTACCTGTGGTTCAACCCACGAACCACCACTAAGTTTTTGCATCTCAACCACGGATTTCTTAAAACCTTTTAACTTTGTAAGACGTCCGTGATCTCAACGTGTCTTTGAGTGTAAATACCAATAAAATAATGCTGTACTATATTTAAGGTGACATTTCGGTCTTCGTTACCTTCATTTATTGTTACGATTCACATCTTAAATTAATAGTTGTCGATCATGTTTTTTTTAAGATTTTCTAGAAAAAGTTCAAAAATCAATATGTAAACTATAGGGAAAGCAAAAGAAAACCAACATTTCCCTAGTAGAGTCTAGAGGAGGATCGCCAACATCCGGAATTAGATAAGCACCTAAAGAAGAAGAATATCATATGTATTACTTCAACAGTACTAAAGTAAAAACTGGATAGCTTCTCCAATTAAATCTATCGTCTGGTTGTTCTAACAAGGTATGGAATACTTCATAATCCCGTAAATTGAAATGTTCCTTAATCAAAGTATGTACAAAAAATTACAGCCGAAGACAAAAACTTAGAACCCAAAATGTACTTAGCTTTGTGAGCGCATGCGCCGTTACTCTCTACGTTTATACGGATATTTTCTATTATACGATGTGTCTACCACTGACGGGCACGAATGGATTAACGACATTTTTGCTACCGCTCGCTCACTTATTGGCCTCAAATTTATTTTAAAAGGCAGAGCACAGTTTATAAAATAACTTCCGCTGCGATTTTGACCTTTAATTGCATTTTTGGATATGTCAAATTTATTTTGAAATCTTGTAGTATAATATTACAGTGATATTTAAAAATATTAAATTATAATAATATAATAATCGATATTGCACAGAAAGTCCTGGTAACCTATTATAAAAATATCGAATCGGTACCCGTTAACCATCGCTGAAGGATTACTTCTGTTATTTTCTTCGCTATTTTAATAGTTTTGCTTAATGGTATACTATAATGCTTTCTATCACAATTTTTATTATTTTTACTGTTAGTTACTTTCAAATTGAATTGTAAGATGTTAACTAAAAAGTACCTTCCTATTTGAAAGATGGATATTATTACTATTGGGAAACCGACACGCCTTACTTTATTTTTATTTATATATTAATATATTATAACGTAGTAAAAGTGATTAATAAAATATGAACTCAAAAAATATAAATCTAAAAGGAGTTATTTATCAAGAAAGACGATAAATCATGAATAAAAATAAATGTGTTTGCTTTACTTTTAACCATACATTTATGATAATGAAAGTAAATTCTTGTGGCGGACAAAACAATTTTTGCATGCTAACGACATAATTGCATTGTTCATTTTCTAGTAGGAACTCTTCCGCATGTTTAATGTCTCAGAAATTTAAATTTGAAATGTCCTTTACACATAAACCATAATTTCGTTTCAATTTAATCATAATACTACAACAGATTAATATTTAAAAGTTCACAAATGGATTCTCACGAAAAAATGAGCGGAGAAAGGTCGCGCTGATTTGCAATGCTTTTCAATTTATTACGGTAGAATCAAGTCAATAATTAAAATTACACTTGTTTGACAGGAACTTTTAGACTACTCATGCTGATGAAAATCTATTTACAGAACATAAAATCCTGTTTGAATCTGTATAATTTATATACAGGAATGTTCAATAATTATGTGTCGTTTCCGGAAGTAAAGTCTCTAATAATCCCATCTGATCGATAACTCGATCAAACTTAGTCTTAATTAGACTGCTATAGAAAGTTCAAAAGTTTGCAATTAGTATCTGTAATTACAATAAAGATACTACCTACTTAAAATTAAAAAACAAATTGAGTTAAGATGTTGAAAACTAATAAATATAGGAAAAAAAGTAAAGAGGAGCCGTACTATATTTCTGCGTTACCAATTCTTGAAAACAAATTGGTTTTTTATATTAGCTATTGAAACACAAAAACCACCAAAAGTTTTGCCTTTAGGGTAACGCCCAAGAAGAGATGTCGCATTCTCAGAGGGGAACGGTGAAAGTCCTTTCCTATTGCAAAAGTATATAAAGTAGCACCTTCAGAAATTGGCAAGTCAGTGTAACAACAAAACTTAATTCATCTACTTATACATACTTAATTAAGTGAACAATGAAGACTTTTGTAAGTTAAAAATTGTGTAAACCAAAAATATTTCGGATTTTTATCAGTGCCGGTTTTACCTCAGTATTTATTTTCGTTTTAAATAATTTTATAACATTTTTGGGGTAGTGAACTCTGTAAATTCTTCAATGTTTTGCTCCTCATTAAAAGTTTCATCATAAAAATTGCTTAAAATAAGATCGAATCAAAAAATGTTTTGAATGATTAATTTTTAATATATCCAGTTTCATCGAAATTTGTGCCGAATTGATTTTAATTTGGCAATTAGAAAATTTTTTTTAAATATTCATCGACTTAATTTTCCAAAAGAATAATTATGGCTTAATTAAAGTTATTGTGTTACTATCTTTGTATAAAATTGCATTCAAAAAATCGGCTACTTTCACGTGCGGAACAAATATGAAACTTACATTAAAATTAGCTTTCTATTTTTTTTTCAAATTATTTTTTGGATGTTAATCGTTGATTTTATTTCAGGTGTGCGTAACCCTTCTTTGCACTTTTGCTGCTGTTAACGGAGGATTTGCTAGTAGTTATGGTGGAGATGGACACGGCGATGGTGGATATGGAGGAGGTTATGGAGGTGGTTATGGAGGAGGCTATGGCGAGCACGATGGTGGACATGGAGTACCAATCTCACAAACGGTTGAAATTGAAAAGCAAGTGGAAATCCCCGTTTACAAACACGTTGCTGTGCCAATTCCACACACAATTCCAGTTCCCATTCCAAAACCAGTAGCAATTCCAGTTCCACACCCCTACCCAGTTCATATTCACGTACCCCAACCAATTGCAGTACCAGTAATTAGAACAATCACGGTCCCAATCGAAAAACCAGTGCCTTACATCGTCGAAAAATCAGTACCATATCCAGTAGAAAAGCCTGTACCAGTTCCAGTGGAAAAACATATCAACATTCCAATTCCACGACCAGTACCAGTACAAGTACCAGTATACAAAATTGTTTACCACCACAGCAAACATTAATCGTTAACTACCTTCAACTGCGATGAAAGACTGTTGTTATGCACCATCTTCATAAATCATTGTTTTCATTCTCATTTTTCTGTTTAAGTTTATTTTTTGTTATTAATGTATTTTGTTATTATTTGTTATAACTATAATAAAAAAGAAAACCGTTATTAAATTGCTTTGTTTCTCTCACACATTTCAAATTTAAATCGTGCCTAAATAATCTTCGTTACCGTTCATTTCACTTTAATAGTTTTTCAAGTAAGTAATTACCTTTTAGAAAATTGGAAAGAAAAAAGGAACAAGTGTTGTAATGCAGAAAAATAACGAGAATAAGCTGTAATTGGAACACAAAATTCTTTTAGTGGTCAGCTAACATTCATTAATTCAAAAAAAGGTACTTAATATTATTATAATGTATCTATTTTATGGTTTATGATCATTTAATTTTTAAAGTTAATTAAATGTGATCATTTTTTAATAATCATTTAATTTTTGCAATTAATTAAATAGTAATCAGTAATTATTATTGTTTTCAAAATTAATTGGTGTTAAATTTAATTACATCAATCTACTTTTACTAATTTTTTATTCGAGTTACTTCTTAATTGCATTTTATTACGGAAGTTGGCACCCATATATTACTTGAATTCAAGTGAGTTCAAATTTCCTTTCCTCCTAAACTTTAGAAGTTGCATTTCCTGATGACCGACTTGTTATAATTAAAATGTGATTATTGTTAGTAATAATTTATAATAATGGAGAATTGGGTTCCTACAGCTTTCCATTATTTATTAAATATTAAGAATATAGAAATGATCTGCATGACCAAGTAAATAGAGCCTATTTGAGCTAATAAATAGCTATATTAGGCTCCCCTCGTGCTTCTTGAAGTTTTCCTCCTTGAATAAGTTGATTAATGAAAACGAAGGTATCTGGTAATTTTCGAAGAGTTGCTAAAATTCCATTCTAAAATTTTCTGACAATTTTTTCCTATCTAGGTATAAGTGTTCCAAGTTCTTCACCTTCATCCTCTTCAGGTCAGTTAGCGCTTCCTTCTGCCATCTTAATCTTGGTCTTCCTCGTGATCTATTTGTATCCGGTTTCCATTTTATGACAGTTTTTATTGCTTTATTTTTCTGAGCTCTTGTAACGTGTCTTAGCCATCTCATAGGACCTTTACTATTTTTCTCTCATACACTTCCATTTTTACCTTCTTGTTTTTCATTACTTTTTATCCATCTTTGCCGATCTAATTTTGTCTAAGAATCTTTCTCATTATCTACTTTTCAAAAACTGTTCTTCTTCTGCTCTCGTTGTCCATACTATCACCAATCCGTAAGTTTTCAGCCATTATTCAATCTTTCACGATTTTCTCTCTTTCGATGATGTTGTTATTTATTTATACTTTTAGGTATCTACACGATTTTATCTTCTCAAACTTTAACTATTCGCAATTCCGTCACTTCTTTCTTTCCTCTTTTATGACATTTCATGTATTTTATTTAATTTTCTTTAGTTACAGATCCGGGTTTCTTTGCGTTTTTCTCCAATCGTCTAAATATCTAAATCATTCCATACTTTTGCTTTACATCTTGATATTATTACTTTATCGTCAACCAGTGCTTCAATGTAGACTTCTTTATTCGTGATTTTCATACTACATTTTACTCTTCTAATTATTTCTTCTAAAACAAGATCAAAGAAATTAACCGACAATGCATCTCCCTGTTTTGCCTCTGCGTTTATTATAAATTCTTCTGTTAATCGTATTATTTTGCGTCGACCTCTTCCTGTAATCGCGTGTGGATCATTTCCTCTACTACTTTATATACTAACACAATTTTCGATCTACATTATTTATTTCCGTTGACATCCTCTCCTTCCTCCACATCTTCAAAATTAGTTTGTACATCTTTCTCGTTGTTGTTTCATACTCCATTTTTATTAACTCTGTGTTTATATTGTCATATCTTGGTGTTTTATTAGTTTCCATCAAAGCCAAGGTTCTAATACCTCAAGCCCAACCGGAATGCCTGGAGGAGTAATCAAAACAATGGTCTAGAAGCAACCGAAGGTATTTTTATCGGTTTTTAATAAATGCCTCAAGGAAGGAAACTTTTTCTCGATCTGGAAAAATGCCGATCTGATACTGCTCTAAAAAAACCAAAAGCATCTAGTGGAACTTTCGTTCTATAGACTACGCGGGAAAGCTCCTCGAGAAGATGATCCTCAGAAGACTCAACAAGGACCGGTGAGTGGTCTTTCTCTCTAACAATTCCAATTCAGAAAAAACAAATTCACCATAGACGCTTTCCTGGCATCACCAAAAAATTCCAGAGGGCCAAGTTCTACATGTGACTCTAGATGTACTGAACACCTTTAACAGCGCCAGATGGAAGTACATTCTGGAAGTCCTACGGAAGAAAAAAATCAACCCATCTATAACATCACCTCCAGCTACCTTTTTTTGCGTGGAAGGTGGAAAATATTAAACAAGACACCATCAGCCCCGTGCTGCTGGTAGTGTGGGGTTATACCCACTAAAAACCACCTCCTTTCGTAGTCCGCAAGGTTCGCTGTAAGGCATTTCTTCTACATTTGGACCACGTGCTTTCGTCTTTGTCCTTTTGAGACTTTTTTCTTCTTATGGTGCGATCGAAACGATTGATCGGTTTTCCAGTTGCTCCAGCCGATCGTCTGATTCCTTTGTTGCAATGATATTACTTATCGCAGCAGAAATCTGCAACCATTTTTCTGCTGATACCAGCATTTCATTGACTAAGATGTTGGGCGTCAAATGCTGGATATCAGCTTCAATCCTTATGTCTTTCCACCGGGAGCGTATGCTACGCGGTGTCCTCCTCTTCACAGTAACGACACTTAAGATCGTCTCTCAGGGCCATCCTCTTCAGGTATGCGTTAAAACAGCTATGTCCCGTGAGAAGCTGTGTGAGGCGGAAGTTAAGTTTGCCAAATGTTTGCTCGATCCAAGGTCTTAGGGTCGGTATCAGCTTTTTCGTCCAAGAACCTTTGGGACTAGCTGCCCACGTGGCCTGCCACTTTTGGAGCATTCCATCTCTTGCTTGGCTTTTGGCTTCTGCTGTCTTATCGGAGAGGTAGTTGGAGTTCCTCTCTTCCGCAAGAAGTTCAATCGGTGGAAGACCGGACAGCACCTAGAGCGCTTCCCCGGATGTCGTCCTATATGCAGAGCATACTCTGAGTGCAACAGACCTCTGCACTTTTTTGAACTTGTTACGATACGCAGCTACCTGCATAGCTTTGTGCCACACCGGTGCACCGTACAACATGATGGAGTGGACCACCGATGCCAGCACTCTCCTTTTGGATGGTATATTTCGTCCCCCTATGTTCGGCATCAGGGCCTTTATAAGGGCTGTGGCAAGTTGTTGTGCCTTCATAGCTGTAGTTTTAACATTGTGGCCAAAACACATTCTTTTGTCCAGATATATTCCTAGAACTTCAATCAATTTGATTTTTACAATTTCCACCTTATGGCTCATGACACTTATATCACACTTCCTTCCATTATATCACACTTCCTCTTCCCACTTGCCAGCATGGCCGCCGTCTTTTCTGGGACTACCTGTAATCTTCTGCTCTCGATCCATGCAGCAATAATCTGGATCGCTTCCTCGGTCAAACGTTTAAGTTCTTGAGGTGTCTTTGCCGCGACCACGAGAGTTAGGTCATCCGCAAAGCCGATTAATTTGACCCCTTCCGGCAGATTCGGGCAAAGAACTCCATCATACATAAGGTTCCATAGGGTCGACCCCAATACAGACCCCTGTGGAACGCCGCTGGTTACTTTGTGCTCCTCACTCACTAGCTCTTCTTCAACCAATATGGACCTCCCGCTGAGATAACTCCTCAACAGGTCCACCAGATATTTAAAGACACGTCTCCGCACCAGCTCGCGCATGATTTCGGACCATCTTGCGGAGTTGAACGCGTTCCTTATATCAAGTGCCACGACGAGGCAGAACTTACGTTTTTTTCACGTGCCCGCGTTTGCATCCGCTACCAGCCTCTTGATCTTCAGCATCGCGTCCACCGTTGATCGACCTCTGATAAAACCATACTGGTGCTTCGACAGACCACCGGTAGCTGTGATTTCTCTCTGGAGCCTCCTGAGTATGAGGCGCTCAAACAATTTGCCTAGGTTGTCGATTAGACAAATCGGCCGGTAGGAGCTGGGGTCCTCCAATGGCTTTTCTCCTTTTCGTAGCAAAACCAGTCTGGCCGTTTTCCAGTCATTTGGATATGTGCCGGTCTGCAGGCATTTGTTTAACACCCTTAAGATGGTGTCGGAGTGTTCTTTGCACAGATACCGAATTACTTCGGACATATTCATTGCCGCCTCTTGCAGCTCTTTGTTATCGAACATCTCGATGTTGTTTCGATCTTCTGCCCTTTCGGGACTTTTCTCTTCTTTCGAGTGAGCAGGGAACAGTTGCTTGATTATCGCTCGCATCCTATCCGGCGTCAAGCCCGGAATGCTCCAGCTACCTAGACAACAGAAAAATCCAATTGGAGAAAAAAAAGGGCAAAAAAGAAAAAGAGGCAGCAAGTGGAGTCTTGTGGAGTTTGGTTCTCAGACTGGGGCTGTTGAACCTTATGTACAATGAGGTACTCCAAATCTCACTTCTTGGTAGGATTTGCCGACGACCTGACACACATCATTCAGGACAAGGAAGTGAATCATCCTACTACACCCTTTTTGAGCTCTCGTTATTTTTTTATTTTTTTTAGTTTCACATTTTATATTTCTGTCTTTGTTTTTCATTTCTCTTGCATATGGTTTTAGTTCTTTTACCTTTTGGCAAAAATCTTTTAATTTTTTATGATTTTCCACCATTTCCTTTCACTCCTTTTTTTCTTATATTTCTCCTCATCTTACGTTGTTGTTGTTCTGACTATAGTGTCCTTCATAATCGTCCACTCTTCATCCACATCTCGACTTTGACTTTTTCTGCTCACCTCTTCATTCACTATTTCAATGAATTTCTGTTGAAACTTTACATTTTTAAAGTTGTCCTCTCACTTTTTCTTTCTTTTCTTTCCGACTTGCATTAATTTTACTACATTTTTTAAACGTATTTCTTTTGTCACAAAAATACGGTCTATTTAATTTCTTCTGCCGCTTCCTGGGATTATCTACATCTTTTTATGCTTGACTTTGTGTTTGAAATCAGTAGTTACTATTCTCATATTAAAACTCACTGCTAGATTGCAGATTAGTTCTTTGTTTCTGTTTGTACTCTTGTTGTTGTATGGTTTTCTGCTCCACTCTTAGAACAGTTTTTTTTTCCAACTTGAGCATTGAAATCTCATAGAATTATTAGGTCACATTTGTACTTTTACGAATAATTTGCTTATTACACCTTCTATGATCTATAAGTTTGCCAATAAAACTGCAATTGAGTTCTCACTGACATTTTGATGTATGGAGCACTCTGCAAGTACACACGGAGCTATAGAATTGGAGTTTGCTAAGCCCAAGCAAAATTTAAATATCCATTATAATAATCTGCTAAAAAGCTCCTCTTCCTCAATGTCATTTACATACGCATTTCTGATTGGATTACTTATTAATTTCCAACCAAAGAAAAGTTAATCAAGTTAAAAACAAATTTACAACTTATGAACCCTGATTGGTAAAATTTTTATTGAGAGAAAGCATGATAAAGATAAAGTTGACATAGTTTGAAATCCAAAATTAAGAACAAGACACAAACATAAAATATTAAGCGAGTTCAACTTAATAATATTCTGATCAAACACTCAAAACCAAAGTAAAAATAAGAAAACTAAATAATCAGGCTGACATCTAAATACCAACTTAAATAAAATTAAACCTCGCATGTATTCAAAATTTTCACACCAAGAAAAAAATATGTAGTGTAGAAACTGTAGATTAATTCATCTCGGTTAAGTACTAAAATATCGACATTTGAAAGGTCAAATGGCGTAACACTCATTAAAATTTTTTTTTAGAGGAAAAACTAAATTAATTTATATAAAAATAAAAAAAAAATAGAGAGGAAAAACTAAATTAATTATTCAAATATGCATTGGTATGGTTGAAAACTTTAATGTTGTTTGACGAAAAGTTTGTTTGATCAATTGCAAATTATTTTGAAATAATATTTCCCTTAGTTTCATAGATGTAAACCAATATTTAAAAGATGTTTAAAATAAAGGTTACGCCATTTGATCTATTAAGTGTCGATATGTTAAAAGTCATAATTTCTATATTTTGAGTTCCTTCGGGAATATCTAGTTCCTGTACGATAAATTGTAACTGAAAATATCAAGAACTGCATATTATATTATATTGTTAACAAATTTCTTACAAAAATAAAAATAATTATTATTAATACAGAAGCCATTCTAATACGCGAGAACAAAATGTTACAAATTTTCAGCCTACGTTGTTCCAAAATGTGATCTTAAATTGACCAAACTCAATCGTGATGGAGCGATAGATAGGCAAAGAGCTTATAATCTAGAAATAACACAACCATCATTGTGTACTTTCACGGTTATTTCAGTGAATGGTTATGGTCTCACGGAACTTATAATCGCTATAAAAATTTTGCTTATATAAATATAGATAAAATTGAAATATATAAAGTGATTATAGATGATCTAATTGATAAGCAGAAGATTTATACTGATGAACAACAAATTAAAGATGAAAATTCGAGCAAGGAATCAGGAAGTTCAACAAATATTTTACAAACCATTGTAGAAAAAAAAATTAATTATTCCAATATGGCTAAAATGTGAGTGTGACCGTCATTTGAGTCATTTTTCCTGCCATCTAACGGATTTCTATTGAAACTAGATTAATACATAACATTGCATAACCTCCTTAATTTTCAAAATTGAAAATTTGGACTGTTCATATGTACCCCTCCCTATCTTACACTGAATTTTAATGATTAATAAAAAAGCAAGTTTTAGTGGCAAATCTAAGTTAAATTTATACAGAAAGAATAAATAAATAACAATAAATAATAAAACTTTTTAATGCATTATTATCTTCTTTTCTTATAATAGTCACAACTGAAAAACTACAATGAAAAAAATTACAGTGTTAGTTCTATTAAAAGACAATATCTTAAAATATAATCTTCTGGTAATGATCGCTAATTTATTTTTTACACATTCACGGTGACTGCACTTATTCGAATAGATTACTCATGCATCCACTAACATGAATTTCTTAATAGGCATAATTATATAGTATACTACCTTGAAATTTCGAAAAGTTAACGACTCGTGATTTTTTATCAATTGTTAACAATGCAATTTCTTTCAGAGAAATGGTTGATGTTATTTTATAAAGCGATTTTCGAGTAACCCAATTTTACTATAATAATCAAAATAATTTTTATTTATTTTCTATAGGTAGTAGGTACCTATAATAATTTTTGATATCTCGTTTTACTAATTAAGATAATTAGATGGTATAAGGACAAAACAAAAATGTAGAGAAAATATTTTATTAAATGTTTTCTTTCAACTCCAAGTTGTTAATTTTCTACGAAAAATAGTCAAATCCAAAATTTCGTTTAAGGCGGGGGGGACAATTTTGTTGAGAGAAAGCAAATTTTGTGTGATTTTACTTATATATTTTCCAGAAAATTCGAAAACAAAATTATTAAAAATCTTAAAGATTTGATCAAAATGAAGTGCTTCGAATTTTTAATTAATAAAATTTGGATATAGAATAGTAAGGTACATGTAATTTGATTTTTGAATATATTTTATTAATAAACAACTAAAATAGCACTGCAATAATGCAGTACTGTGCTAATGAATTTATTTAAAATAGAGAAAATAAATAGGGTAAATTTTATCCCACCCAGCAAAAATATTCTCTGATTTGCTCCGACTTGCTCTCGAGACTATAAATTTTCTTGATTCGTAAAGAAAAACACAATAAGTGAATCATTTATACAATAACACCAATTCTTTATCGCAAATGTAAGTTTACTAATTAAAGGATAAATTTCATTTATATTCTTATTACGAAATTACAACAATTCAACACCTCAAATATGTAGATTTTTGAATAAAAGAAGCATAGATTTAAACTAAAATTGCCTTTCTTATCCTTACAAGTAGGTAGATATTTACTCTCAAAAAATCATCTACCACTTGTACGAATAAAAATTCTATAAAATGTAATTAAATATTAAATAATTAAAGTTTATTAATATTATTTTATTTTATTAACATTATTAATATTAATTAATTTTATCAACTTATTGTTTTGATAAAGCGCACAGTAAAGTTACGCAAAACGTTGACTAAAAAATAATATAATTTAATTAAATTGTTCAAATTTTTATGTTTTGGGTTGTTAATTATATTTTGAATTTAATACAATAGTTATTTTAATTTAATTTATCATTTTAAAAACATTCAGATAAGAATTGATTCTTTCGTTAATAAGCAACAAAAATAAAATTTTCAGCAGCCTTCAGATCGTACAGCCCAACTAATCCAACCATAATCTAGTTTTATAATAATGACAATAATTAAAGAATTAAATAATTAAGTTGAGCAAGCTGTGCGGCATAAAGCATTGAGACAATTTTTAGGTTAGTAATACATAAACAAACCGATCTTGATTGCGTCACGTACCCGACGCTATAAACACATTTAGATGTTTTTGTTAGGTATAGTATAACAATAAAAAATAAATTGTTTTTCAAGACCCTGTTTTTAAACCCAGATACTCCCGAAGTTTTTTTTTTGAGGTTTTTAGCATATTTTTTAATATTTATCTTGTCAATTTCTTCCTAATTATACCTACACGTTAGTTACATATTTTTGATAAGCATACGCAGCGCCATCTTTCATAATCAATCGTGGCATAAATCACATTTTCAACGTTCAACTCAGCCGATAGAATGGCGCCACTTCAGTTGAACGAACAGTGAACTAGCCTATTACAATGCTACATTTGTAACTCTGAGTACAATCACTAGATAGATGACTAGTATCTAGTGACTGTAACTCTGAGAGGCGTATAGCGCCATCTTTCAGAGTAATTGTGACTTAAAAACATCTTGTTAATGTTAAAATTGGCCGATAAAACGGGGCCACTTGAGCTACGCAGCTAACGTATGCAGATAATTAAGTAACGTAGATCGAACTCTTGACGTGCCGATATGCGGTTGGGGTCACTTTTAAGGACGATAAGACACATTTCATCAAAACGACTCAAATCGAATTAATTAATTTATTTTCTAAGATTCGATACTAAATGCATTGTTGTGTTACCCTGAAGAGCTAAACGGCGCTTTAGCATTTATTGTAGCGTCTAACTGTCTAATCGCCTAACTAATCACAAAAGTTATTTTGGATGCAAACCGAATAACGGTGATTTTGTACGATCAGGTGTCTCTTCTTCTTCTCAGCCATCTTTCGTCCACTGCTGCACATAGGCCTCTACTAATTTTACTAGTGCTGTTAAACGTACACTCTTGAACATTACATATCTTTTTTAGACTCTCTCCCCCCCCCCAAGTGGGGGGAAAGAGGGGTTTGCCCATAACTCACCACGCTGGGCAGACGGGTTGGCAAGTAGAGGATCATAATAAAGTTGGATAAATTTTGTAGCCGGGTTGGGGATCGAACCTAGCGCTTCTAGCCTAGAGTTTGGTCCTTAGCTCGTTTACTTAGCTCACCTCTCACGATCAGGTGCGATATAACAATAAAGTTTCAAAAAACTGTAAAAACAATTGACTAATGCTCCATATTAAATATTTCACATATTATGATTTAATCAATATTTTTATTACAGTATATGAAAAGACGCAAATTGAATCATATACGGATGCACAGAAAATATTCGGATATATATGTATGTTATTGCTACTGTTTAAATCAAAACTACGCTTGTGCTTGATTTAAATCATCAATAGAAATATCACTCTTTTATTCATTCATTATTGCTGCTCGGTCTTTGGCCTCACTGGATAACAAATTGATATGTTTGGATGTGAGATGCGACTATTATATTATGATTTTATTAAACATAAATATTTATAAATTTAAATATTAGAATGTCATCTATGTTTTGCATACTAATTTAATACAGATTACCGAAAATGAGTAGACATTTTAATTTCGTATTCTAATTTTTATTTTGTGTATTTTTGGTTTTGGTTTCGATCGCTTCGACTATTTTTCTCCTGTGTGCAGTGTACATTTGATGTAATCTACGTCAAAACCTCGCAAATATTTGGACGCGCGACAATAAGATACGTCGCTTCGGTAACGTATTTAGATAGTTTTTAAGAGGGGGGGGGGGTAACTATATTATAAAAAGATTAAATTAGTAAAAAAAAACGGTTATTAGAGCTTCTGGTGTGTTTTGAAACCGTAAATTAATAAGGGACGTCAACAAAATTATTATTGATAAAATACAATAAACATTATTAATTTTTCTCAGCGATTCAAGGACACAATCCGAGTTATCTCCTAAAAACTGTAATTACTGACTTTGGGTGGAAATTCTAATGTTTACGAGTTGATTTGGTAGAAAAACTGTAATATATCGATTTAGTTTAAATTATTTGTGTTGGGGAGGGGGGGTATAACTTACCCAACAATTTTAAAAGTTTTCTATTGAAAGTAAGGTAGTTGAAGGTGTAAATTTAATATACCTATTATAAACATAAAAATCTGGAGATTTTTCAAAAATTGAGGTTAAATAGGGTCAAAAATTCATAAAAAGTTATAAACAACTTTTGTATTAGCTGTTGCCAAAACTTTGGTTCTGACCATTCCAAAATTTATATTATTGAAGCTACAAAAGTGCAAATTTGCAAATTTTCTGTAGGTTATCAAAGGAAAACCGGGATATTAAAGCCCGTTTACTTAAAGAAAACTTTCTGGAAGCATACACAATTCTAAAACTGTTAAAAAATTAAAGAAGAAAGCAAACTTTAATTATTTTTTTTAATTAGGTTTTATCAGCGACTGTTTAATTTTTGCTCAAGTCATTAATTTTGATTTTTTAGTTTTCCCGCTCCTTTGACTTCTTTTAGTTGCGCTAGAAGATGGGTAGTTACAGTAAGAATCTCGTTAATCTATTCATACGTGTCATTAAATTCTAATCTTATTATGCTAATGATATTAGCTTTGATATTCGTAAGCTTTGGTCTAGATTCGGGTGTTAAGTTTTTGAGTAAAAATGTTCATGTTAAAGGACCCGATATTTGAATTAATTTTATTGAAAATATGCAAGGCCTACTTAAATTAAAACTATTTCATGCTTCTTGAATGTGCAATGGCTGCGTCTCTAATATTGTGCGACTTTTATTAATTTCGCATAAACATGAACGTTTATTAGGAAGGCCAAAAAGGGCAGCCCCCCCCCTTCGGCTCTTATCTTAATCTGGTACTGGAACAGAATTGCTTACTTTGGTCAAGATGCATAGTGTCACTTTCATCAAAACAATTTGTTGTATTGACTAATTCGGACAATTAGAGCCAAATCCAAGAAAGAAAACGCGTTCAATTTTTAAAAACATTTACGTGAAATTTAAAAGAAAACAAATTATTCACTACTTTCCTTACCATACCGAAGAAGTTCATTGCACACGAGATAGACAGCTTGAGAATGCATTGAATGTAAATCCTTAAAGAAAACTGTAAAAAATTTATTATTATGACTAATTTTCCAATTAATTCTGTTTTTTTTTTGTAAAACATCTGGAATAATGTAATAGTGAAAGTATTTAATATTGGAATGATAGCACATTTATCTTAAAATGTTGATAATAAGCTGTTACACATTTAAAAAAAAATGCTTTCTATTCATCAGATACATTAATTTTATTATCTTCGCTGAATGAGGAAACAATAATATTTTTCCTGTTATGCTTAATTTATCTAATAGTTAACAATTGAAATACTATTAGTTCACCTAGTCGATTTCCTATTAACTGCAATTCGATTGTGCAAATTATTCCATGAGAGCAAAATATCGAGCATTCTATTAATTATAATAACAATAAGGCATTTAACATTTTATGTCTCAGTAACACGTGAAAGAAATTTACATAGAATGTTAAAGGAAAAGTTAAGTATGCAATGCTAATAAGTTGACGAACAATTTAACAATATGGTGAACACCCACCCCCATCCAAACAACTACCACTTCATTACACCATAATATATGCCATAATCAACCTTACAGCTCTTTGCTAAAAGACACATTAGCAATACGTCACAGCAACTTCTAGAAAAGCAGCCGTATAAATACCAGCACCACCGATAAAAATGCATCATTATCACAACTTTCCTTTTATACACAAGACAAGATGTTTGGTTTTGTATGTTTTTTTTATTAGTGATGATGATTAGCTGAAGTGATTTGATAATTGTTTTTATTTTTAGGTTTTTACCATCGCAGCCATAATCTTACAAGTCAACTCTGGATTAATCACACACAGCGACGATGGTCAGCACAAAGCAACGTCGTACCAAAGTTTTGACATGGAACACTTCCATGCAGTTCCAACTCACGTAAAGAAGGACTATAAGCATTTACTCGAACATCCAATCTCAGTAGGAAAGAGTTCGACGAATATAAAAGTCCAACATGGAGATAAGCATGATTATGGTTATGCCATCGTTGACTTACATAATACTCTAAATGCCAAAGAAGAGCCAACGCATGAAGACGAAAACATCAAATACGTCTATTACACACAAGAAAGTGCAAATAATGACAAAGGACAAGAGCAAAGTTCCTACGGAAATGAAGAGCAAAGTTCCTATGCACACCCAAGCATCCAAGTCAAGGAAGAACAAAGTTCCTATGCATACCCAAGCGTCCAAGCCAAGGAAGAACAAAGTTCCTACACACACTACGAAGAACCCAAAAGCGAGAAACTTGTTGCCCAAGCAAAAGAAGAAGACACCTCACAAAATGACGCCTATCAATTATATCAGCATGCTCAATCCTTACATCATTACGCACTCGCCCAAAGTATGCAAGCTGAAGACCACCATGAACCAGCACCTGTCGCTCTTGCACTTCACGGTGTAAATTATTCACAAGACGATAGTCAACTAGGTCACGGCTATTATCAAAGTGCACCTCAAAAGCAACAATACGAACATTACGAAAATCAAGAGCAAAGCCAAAGCGAACACAATAGTTGAATAGAAAAGAACTGATGGTCACAACTGAATTATGATTTCACTTTCACTTTTTCTTTTATTGCCTTATTTGATATGCGGATCGTAAAGAAAGTGAAATTTCTTGCTTTCAATGCATATGTAATTCTGAAATTAATATTTACTACTTTTCAATTTAATTAATATTCCAGTATGAGACGCCAGCTGAAATTGTTGTTATATTATCTATAGTTGTTGTTACTATATGTTAGTGATGTGCTTAATTTATAAAATTTTTATTAAACAATTATAAATGCGTAATTGAGTATTTATTTGGGCGTAAGCGGATCATTGAACCTAAACTCTTGCATAAGTTGTTACAAAATCTAAATCGAAGTTTCTCTTCTTGTTGAACTTGAACTGTCCACCGTCTCCGTGACATTGACAATGCGATGGTTTAAAGAATTAAAACAAAAATTTGTAATTCAAATCATGAACTGGTAACAGAAGTAATTCAAATGGAGGTTATTGGGTTAAAGATATAACAAATTATCGTTACACATAATGAAAGTCTTCAGGCGAGATCGAGACATTTCTACACGGAACACCATCACTAAAATGAAGTTACTTTCTTCGTCTGATGGGAATTCCAATTAGATCTGTAATTTAGTGTGAATAATATGACTGTTTCCGGTTGTATAAACAGCTGATTTATGAGCTCACCTTCATACTACCGTTTCCAGCAACGTTATGTTCAAGGTAAATTTTTTGTTTTGGATGAAATGAGGTATGAAAAACACACCTATCCAGCTTCAGTAGGTTTAGAGGCGATTTAGAAAAAGAAATTGATAAGTATTTTTAAGTACAAATAAGGGGAGTCTACAGCTATCGAATCACCAATTTATAATAAATCAATTTTAAATGATGGTAAATCAAAAATGGGAAGATCACTTTCAGCATTTATTAAAATTAAACATTTTACTAATTCCTTTTGTTAGATTTTATGTATTAAATATAAATTTTATCATCAACGCAGGTATGTATAAAAATAATTTCTAAAAAAAAAATGTCAACACTGGGTTAAGTACCTTCTCTCAGCCACGGTTCAATTGGATCCAACAGAGACACCAAGAGGCAAGAATACGCCTAGCATTGGCTAAATTATTCAAAATCACCTTTAATGGTCAGGCTCCATCTTTAGATACCCTTCCAAGATGGTACACTTTAATATTAAAAGTAGACACCTCCACGAGCAACATCAGCACAACTTTCGCAACAGAAGTCTTATCATGTTCAATTCCATCGGGCGCAGACTCTAAATCAAGTTCACCAATTTCGTACGTAATTACATTGGACGATCTAATATTTCTCTTTCTTATCTTCTCAATTATTTATGTTTTCATCACAAGCCGAACTCTTGTAGCTATACCACGATTCAATAAACTCCTCAAATCAGCTATCTCACTTTTGATTTAATTGAACTGCATCTTAATGACATTTAAATTTTACCAATTGATCCAATACTTTCATTAATAAACAAGCAAGCCTTACAAACAAAACAAAGCTGTGAGTTCTTTCCCAAAACAGCCGAAACCACTGCTATCGTCATGGGATATTTCCTTATCACAAGACAAACATCTACCACAGACATATTGATTTTCAATACAATAATAAAACTAAAGCAAAAAATTTACAAAAGATTTGCACCAAACTTCGGCAGTGAAGTTTGTCACAACGCCACTTGATCTTTTAGAACAAAAAAAAGGTAACTAACCTTGGGTATTTAACACACAGTTCAGCGAGTCATGGGTCGCGCTCTGCCCGTTTCACGAGTTCTAAAAAGTATTTAGTGTATTTACCACAACAAGCTCTGTAGCGTCTTTGGTGACACTATCCGCAAAAGATGGAAATTGGGCGCCAGTTGATAATAAAAAACCACGAATGAAAACTTATCATCAACAAAATAGATTTTTTTATTTTGCAACTTCTTCTTCTTCTTCGTATTGCTTCTTGACAGAAGCGTCGTGACCAATTTAATATGTTAGTATTAAATGGCTCTCTTGGCAGATTACTCTCGGTGGTTTGCCACTGCCTTCCGAGAGGAGAGGGTCATCATAAAGTCGGATAAATTTTGTAGCCGGGCTGGGAATCAAACCCAGGGCCTCTCGCCTAGAGTCCTGTCCCCAGTTCGTTGACTTAGCTCACCTATTTATTTGCAACTAAAAGATGTTAAATACAAAATGCAAAATTACTTACGTGCATGCGAGAAGACCTTCCAACCAAGCTAGCATGAAAAAATCTGATCAATCAATAGAATCAACAATCGATCCAAAACGATCTAGAAAGAAGAATTTACTCGAACTTTACAACACCTCACTCCCACTTGTTTAATTTCGCTCTCCTTTTTTCTCAACCTCTCTTTTCAAAAATCCTTAAAATAATTTCAGATAATCGGAAGTAACTATGGTTGCATACTTTCAGACGCAAGGTATTCTTAAAAATTCAATATAATAAATAATAGCACCCAAAAGCATACAGGGTGTTACAAGATCACAAACTTATTTTTATGGAAATAATCGTTCCTCTTTGCGGAGTACCCTTGTTCTTCTTCTAGGAAATATTTGAGTTTTTTACTCGTCCTCGAGATGCTTCTACTTTTTTTCTTGGTGCTTATGTTCTTTTCTTATTCTTTCTCACAATGATCTCGTTCTTCTTTTACGTGTTTGTTTCACTATTTCTTCTCGCAAAACTTTTGTTCTCTTTCTACGCAATTACTATTTTTTCTTCCTTCTCTTCACGACTACGTTTCTGTTCTTCTGAGTACTTATGTTTTTCTTCTTTTTTTTCACGATACTTTTGTTCTTTTACTCTTTTAGCAGCCATACATAATTGCAATTCTTCTAAAATCTTAGTCATTTTTAATTCGTGTTTGTATTTTCTTTCTAATTTCCATTCCTTTTTTTTGAACTTCCAGCTTTTTGTTCCATCTGACATATTTTAGATAAATATTTCTTTTGAACTTCTTTCCATCTGTTTTAAAACTATTTATCCTTCTTTTGCCACAGTTTTTGTAAAGATTTTTTTTTAACTATGTTTATATTTTACAACTTTCTGTATAGTTGTGATAATTTAGCTGTTTTTGGAACCTAAATATTTCTCTTTAATTTTCTTTTCTCTAATGACAATAGAAACTCTATGAAGAACAGCAGTATATCGTGATATTCTAGTGCTTCCTGAATTCTTGCATCTTTTATTTTATATTTTTTTTCTTCTTTCGTGTAATTTCCTTCAGTTCTTTACAGAATTCTGCATAATACTGGTATTACTGACCCCTCATCAATCATTTACGTATTTCATTTCCATTTCTTCTAATTTTTTCTTCATATTTTGTTATATTTTTTCAACCTTTTGTTCATTTTTTCATTTTTTGCTTTAAATTTTTCTTCTCTATTCCTGTTATTCTTTTCTAGCTAGATTTATTTTCCAAGCTTATTATACTTTATTATAATTTTACCTTATCATTTTTCCATATTTCTTCACCGGGGTTCTTTTTTTTTTAATTTCACTAAATAACATTTCTTATATAACTTCCTTTCTCAAATTATAAACTTAAATAATTACAACACTTACTTTAATATTGTTTAATTTATTTTTTGTTTATTATTTATTATTATTATTATTATTTATGTTTAATTTAATATTTCTTTACTTTTTTTATTTAGCTCAAAATATGTTCATCTTCAAAGGCAACTGAAGAATGAACCATTTTGAATCGACTTCAGCAAAATGCTCCGTTTTAAACAACTAAAACGTATTTTAAAATTATTTGCAAAATGAAGTGGGTTAATGAATTACTGTCGTTAACATACAAACCAAGGTACAGGCACATCTGAAGGCCAGCCCAGCAATCTACCTAATAGATGTAAAATATTTATATGCTTATAGAACTTACACTGCCAATGAAACAACGCAGATGTTGACAGGTCTGTCAGGAATGACAGGTCTTTAGGCTTAAACTAAGATGAAGAAGAAAATTTACAAAATATAACATTAGAAAATTTTTACAATGGTGAAATATTTCTTACACTAAAATCAAAACTTGTCGGTATTTATATTATGGAGTAAATAGTAGAAATTTATCAAAATAACCCTGCAATGAAATAAACTTTAAAATATTAACTCTTTCATTTTTATTTACTTCTATTAAAACTTTTTTTTTAATTAGTGATTCATCAGCTGTAGGTTCCTTTGTAAGTATAATACGTGTACTACCGCACCGGGCACCGTCATAAAGCGACACAAAATTTAAAAGAGTATTTTGAAAAAATCAATGGTGTAATCTTTTCATATGGAATTTTAGGAACAGAATACACATATGAAAAATACTCCAATTTTTATATCTAGGTTACTTAATAAATTAAAGTATACGCATTTTTTATTAAAAAAAAGTTAATGATCATTACTTTTAAATGTGTCAGAGTCGTAATAAGAAAAACAATCAATGCAGACAAACTTTTATTTATTGCGTGTAACACATATATTTAATAACATTTTAATTTTATCTGTGCAAATTAAACAACCACTGCTTACAAAGTGCAGTCCTGGAATAATCGATTATAAATTATTAAGCATAAGTTTTAATTTTTTGGATATTCTATTGGTATATATACCTCATTATAAAGGTTCACTATAGCAGCTTCTTTATTTAAAAACAAAAATTTTGCTACTGCTTTATATTTACCAGTGGGAATCAACGGAGGAAATTGAGTTTCATCGATAACGAAATTGCATGCATGATAAGTAATACCCTGTAAATGATATAAATCAGAGTTTTGTTATAAATAAATATTATTGTTAAAACCTTATAGAAACAAAGCGATGTGACATTACCACAGTTGGCTATTGAAAGTATTCCTCCTGCGTTTGACTGAAAAGCTTTCTGCGCATTAACTTGAAAACGAACAGGAAAGCGTCGATACTCGTTACTATAAAATTTGAACGCCTGTATTACTATCTAAAAATATACAAAGACGGCGTGCACGTGACGCCAAATATTCTACTAAGTTTACAACGTAATCATAGGTTTGTTCCAACCAGCACAGAATCCGTAGCTTTATTTTCTGGGCTGGTTGGAACAAACCTCATGGTAGCGACATGATCTTCTTCCAAGATTATCACGTGGCAATCGTAACGTCCAACTAGGCAAAATAACACCTTCACAACGTTGACACGATATCAAAAATTCACTTGCGATGTTACTTAAATTGTTGAAGCGATGTTGTAGCAACATCGCTACAACCGTTGAATATCCGCCTATATAACGTTAATTGTTAACGTTTTTTTCATGTGAAAAAGTAATGATGCCTCAACATTAAACAGTAACGTTGCTTTAACATTAAAAAGTAATGTTGCTTTAACATTAACAAATAATGTTGCTTCAACATTAAAAAACACAATGTTATAACGATGTTTAAATTTATTTTTATCACATTGCATTAATATTAAAGCGATGTCGCTAACGCAATGTTGGTACAATGTTGCAGATATTAAGGCAACGTTTTATAGTAACGTTGTATCAGTAACGTTGTATCAACGTTAAAAAATCTAACATCGCCGATGTTAATTTATCATGTCATTTGACAGAAATTAATTATTTTATTAAAGATTAAATTTTGAATGGGCAAATATACGCGAGCGGTCCAAATACTGCATAAATAAATTTTAATCATACTTCGGAAAATAAACTTTTTTATTGTTTCGTGTAGTATATAAATTTAGTTTGGATATTAATTCAACGTTACTACAACATTTAATTTATGTTATAAGTAACATGTGCAGAATGTTCTAACAATGTTTAAATTATATCCCTATCACATCACATTAATATTAAACTGATGTCGCGTATGTAATATTAATGCTACATTGATATAATATTGCAAAAATGTTAACGCAACATTGACGCAATGTTTTGTAGTAACGTTGTATTAACGTTGAAAAATTTAACATCGCCGATGTTAATACAATATCACATTTCTAGTGGGGTCACACTACGATCAAGAGATGAACTTAACTTTACCTCTAATTTATCTCCTGTGTCAACTTTTGTATTAATAGTACCATTGTGGGCCGTGGTGGTACGATTAAATTTAAATGCTTTAATTTCAAAAAAATTAACTAAATCTTTATTATAACTAACCAAATCTATTCGAACGTCTTTAAGTTTGTATGCGTGTTGATGAAACTGAAATTTAATATATTAGAAAGATGTTCAATTATTGTTAATTTATGTTATGGTTAGAATAAAAAAATATTTAAAATTTATAAGCTACCTTAGACAAGAGAGCCTCATTACAGCAGATATCTTGAACGAAAATCACAAGTAATGTTAATAGCAAAATAATAATTTTCATAGCGCTTTTAAGGCTGAAACAACTTGCAATGGTAACTTGAAATAAAGTACTAACAACTAATGGTACAATTTTTCCGACCGTAAAAAGCCGGATGTCTAATATTAGTTCAATAATAATATCTGAGCCATCAAAACAGGAAGCTGATCATATAATTTTTCCACTACATTGCACTTACGTAGTAGTTACAATTTTTAAAATGCTGAATAAACTGAGAACACAAAATTTTATATAAAAGATAGATTTATGTGGTTAATTTTTATTCTGCTTTTATATTATTATTCTAACAGTTTGAAGTTTTGGAAGGTACATTGAAGAAAAATATTATATTAAAAAAATACCAACAAATTCAAAATTTTAAATTCCATCTTTGTGGGAATTAGTTATACCCAAAAATCTATTTTTCTAGAAATCTAGTTAATCCATTTATGCGCGTCATTTATTTAAAACTTTTGAGCCAAAAAAACGCATTTTGCATACTTAGATTTTTCTAGACTTTTAGTATATCAAAAAGATACCAACAACAAACTTGAAAATTTAAATTCCGTTTTTGTTGCACCTAATTAATTGCACCTAAATCTAGTTTTTGCGTATTTCTCCTGTACTACAAGCCTTACAAACAAAACAAAGCTGGGAGTTATTTCGCAAAACAGCCAAAACCAATGTCCTTAACAAACCAATATAATGATCATGAGAACATCCTCTATATTTATCTTACTATATGGCTTTACCATGGGATATTTTTTATCACCAGACAAACATCCACCACAAAATAATTTTCAATACAATAATAAAACTACATCAAACAATTTACAAAAGTTTTGCACCAAACTTTGGCAGTGAAGTTTGTCACAACGCCACTTAATTCTTTAGAACAAAAAAAAGGTAACTAATCTCGGGTATTTAACCCACAGTTTGAAGAGTCATGGGTCGCGCTCTGCGCGTTTCGTGAGTTCTAAAAAGTATCTAGTGTATTTACCACAACAAGCTCTGTAGCGTCTTCAGTAACACTATCCGCGAAAGATGGAAATTAGACGTCAATTGATAATAAGAAACCACGAATGAAAACTTCTACCATGAAAGAATCTGATCAATCAATAGAATCAACAATCGATCCAAAAAAATCTAAAAAAAAGAATTTACTCGAACTTTTCAACACCTCACTCCCACTTGTTCAATCTCGCTCTCTCTTTTTCTCAACCTCTCTTTTCAAAAATCTTATAAAAATTTCAGATAATCGGGTGTAACTATGGTTGCATACTTTCAGGCGCAAAGTATTCTTAAAAATTCAATTTAATAGATAATAGCACCCGAAAGCATACAGGGTGTTACATGATCACAAACTTATTTTTGTGGAAATGATCGTTCCTCTTTGCAGAGTACTTTTGTTCTTCTTCTAGGAAATATTTGAGTTTTTTACTCGTCGTCGAGATGTTTTTACTTTTTTTTTTGGTGCTTATGTTCTTTTCTTATTTTTTCTCACAATGATCTCGTTCTTCTTTACGTGTTTGTTTTACTGTTTCTTCTCGCAAAACGTTGGTTCTCCTTCTACGCAATTACTAATTTTTCTTCCTCTTCTTCGCGACTACACTTCTGTTCTTCTGAGTACTTTTGTTTTTCTTCATTTTCTTCACGATACTTTCGTTCTTCTACTCTTTAACTAGCCATGCATAATTGCAATTCTTCTAAAATCTTAGTCATTTTTAATTCGTGTTCGTATTTTCTTTCTAATTTCCATTCTTTTTTTTGAACTTTCAGCTTTTTGTTCCATCTGACATAATATTTTAGATAAATATTTCTTCTGAATTTTTTTCCATCTTTTTTAAAAATATTTATCCTTTTCTTGCCACAGTTTTTGTAAAGATTTTTTTTAATTATGTTTATATTTTACAACTTTCTGTATACTTGTGATAATTTAGTTGCTTTTGGTACCTAAATATTTCTCTTTAATTTTTCTTTTCTCTAATCACAATGGAATCTCTATGAAGAACAGCAGTATATTTTGATATTCTGGTGCTTCCTGAATTCTTGCATTTTTTATTTTATTTTTTTTTCTTTTTTCATGTAATTTCCTTCAGTTCTTTACAGAATTCTGCATAATACTGGTATTACTGACTCCTCATAAATCATTTACTTATTTCATTTCCATTTCTTTTGATTTTTTCTTCATATTTTGTACATATCTTTTGTTCATTTTTTCATTTTTGCTTCTCCATTTCTGTTATTCTTTTCTAGCTAGATTTATTTTCCAAGCGTATTATTTTATTATAATTTTACCTTATAATTTTTCCAAATTTCTTCGGGGTTTCTTTTTTTTAATTTCACTAAATAACATTTCTTATATAACTTCCTTTCCCAAATTATAAACTTAAATAATTACAACACATATACTAAAATATTGTATTTCTAAACTTTTTTTTAACTCAAAATATGTTCATCTTCAATGGCAATTGAAAAATAAACCATTTTGAATTGACTTCAGCAAAATGTTCCGTTTTAAAAAACTAAAACGTATTTCAAAATTATTTACAAAATGAAGTGGGTTAATGAATTACCATCGTTAACATACAAAACAGGGTACAGGCACATCTGAAGGCCAGCCCAGCAATCTACCTAATAGACGTAAAATATTTATATGCTTATAGAACTTACACTGCCAAGGAAACAACGCAGATGTTAGAAATGACAGGCCTTTAGGCTTAAACTAAGATGAAGAAGAAGATTTATAAAATATAACATTAGAAAATTTTTACAATGGTGAAATATTTCTTACACCAAAATCAGAACTCGTGGGTATTTATAGTATTATGAAGAAAATAGTAGAAATTTATCAAAATAACCCTGCAATAAAATAAACTTTAAAATATTAACTCTTTAATTTTTATTTAGATACTTCTATTAAAACTTTTTTTTTAATTAGTGATTCATCAGCTGTAGATTTCTTTGTAAGTAATACGTGTACTTGCTTTTTTTATCAAAGGCGGTCCTAAAAAATTTAAAAAATTATTTTGAAAAATCAATGGTGTAATCTTTTCATATGGAATTTTAGGAACAGAATACACATATGAAAAATACTCCAATTTTTATATCTAGGCTACTTAATAAATTAAAGTATACGCATTTTTGATTAAAAAACAGTTAATGATCATTACTTTTAAATGTGTCAGAGATGTAATAAGAAAAACAATCTATGCAGACAAACTTTTATTTATTGCGTGTAACATATATATTTAATAACATTTTAATTTTATCTGTGCAAATTAAACAACCACTATTTGCAAAGTGCAGTCCTGGAATAATTGATTATTAATTATTAAACAAGTTTTAATTTTTTGGATATTCTATTGGTGTATATACCTCATTATAAAGGTTCACTATAGCAGCTTCTTTATTTAAAAACAAAAATTTTGCTTTTAATTTATATTTACCAGTGGGAATCAACGGAGGAAAGTGAGTTTCATCTATAACAAAATTGCATGCGTGATAAGTAATATCCTGTAAATGATGTAAATCAGAGTTTCGTTATAAATCAAAATTATTGTTAAAACCTTATACAAACGAAGAGATGTGACATTACCACAGTTGGCTATTGAACGTAATCCCACTGCGTTTGACTGGAAAGCTTTCTGCGCATTAACTTGAAAACGAATAGGAAAGCGTCGATACTCGTTACTATAGAATTTGTATGCCTGTACTACTATCTAAAAATATACAAATATTGCGGTTGAAGACGGAGTGCACGCGACGTCACATATTCCACCAAGTTTACAAGGTAATTATAGGTTTCTTCCAACCAGCACCAAAATCGTAGTTTTCGTTTCTGGGCTGATTAGAACAAACTTCATGGTGGCGCCACGATCTTTCTCCAAGGTCATCACGTGGCAATCGTAACGTCACACTATGATTACAAGATGAACTTGATTTTACCTCTAATTTATTTCCTGTGTCAACTTTTGTATTAATAGTACTATTGTGGGCCGTAGTGGTACGATTGAATTTAAATGCTTTAATTTCAAAAAAATTAATTAAATCTTTATTGTAGCTAACCAAATCTATTCGAACATCTTTAAGTTTGAATGCGTTTTGATGAAACTGAAATGTAATTTATTAGAGAGATTTTCAATTATTGTTAATTTATGTTATGGTCTTGTGATGCCACGATAGCAGCAGAATTATCTATTAAAAAATGATATCATATCATACTAATAAATACTTAAAATTTATAAGCTACCTTAGACAAGAGATCCTCATTACAGCAGATATCTTGAACGAAAATCACAAGTAACGTTAATAGCAAAATAATAATTTTCATAGTGCATTTAAAGCTAATACAACTTGCAATGGTAACTTAAAATAAAGTACTAAAACCTAATAGTACCATTTTTCCGACCGTAAAAAGCCGGAAGTTTATCATTATAAGTAAATAATAATCTCTGTACCATCAAAACAGGAAGGTGATCATATAATTCTTTCATTACATTTCACTTAAATGTAGTAGTTACAATTTTTAAAATGCTGTATAATCTGAGAACACAAAATTTTATATATAAAATGGATTTATGGAGTTAATTTTTATTTATTCCACTTTTATTAACAGTTTGAGGTTCTGGGGGTTAATTCTTAACCTTTAAGGTTCTTACTTAATTTAATTAAGTGCTTTGAGCAGCATTTTTTTTTACTCTACACTGATGTCTTTATCTGAAAATCCTTGTGACTGAATAGCCACTTATTGGATGTCTAAGCTGCTTTGTAAAAAGGAACAGGTACAGTTCCGCTCCCGCGACTCGTTCAAACAAAAAATTTTTTTAAATATTTCTTTATACAATTAAAAAAAAATTTTTAATTTTATTCCTCTCAAATGTAAAGAAATAGGCTTAAACGGGGGGGGAGTTGGGGGGTATGGAATACCCCCCAGCACAAGAAAGTAACGATATGACTTTTCGGAATTGATCAAGATGCAAATTTAATTCTTGAAAATATATATTTTGCTTTTGACTGAGGGGTATTTCATAGCATCCGATTTTTCAATTGTTTACTTATAACGGTACTCTCCAGATCAAAAGAAGATTTTTTTCGGGAACATTTCTAAAGTGGATAAGCCTTCTAAACTAAAAAAAAAAACCTAAAAGCTAAATAATCAATAATATCGGAGCTATGGCCGTTTGAAATCAGAAATTCAAAAAATTCCTTTAAAAGGAGGTACCTCCCAAAGGTTTGGATTTGGACAAAAATTTTATTTGAAAATTTGTTTTAGAAAAGTGTCCTTTATCACCTCTACGGTCACGGGGACACCCTGTATTTATATTACCAATAAAATTTGCTAATTTTGAATTTCGTACCTAGCAATGATGAAAAATATTTGGTATGATTCTAGTTTACGGTCATGGCCTAGAAGTGAAATTTTTGGAGGGGAGGGGGGGGAGGGAGTTAAAATGTCTCGGAAAACAGCAAAAATTTTCCGCGGAAACATAAAATAAAGGTAAAAATTCAATTTAAAGTTGAAAAAAATATAACCTATATTTCGAATAAAATTGAAAAGGCGGCGAGCCTGAAACGTCAAATATAAATTTGACATAAGTCAATGAAATAATTAAAAACGAATATTTTTTTTCCACAATCAAAATATAGCATTATATTTTTATATTCAACTGTAAATTGAAAATTTACCTTTATTTTATGTTTCAGTAAATCACAATTAAATATTAAATAATAATAATCAAAAACTATTCTAATTTGAAATTCGTCGGCATGTGGTGAAAATTTTAATTATCCAACACGGCAATACCGCAAATTTTTACACCGTAAGTAATTCACGGTTTTATCACAGCGTGTAGCCCCAAAAGATTCAAAAAAGTGTTTTTATTACAAATTCGTCGGCTGAGTATTGGTTTGTTCCAACTCAATTTTATAAAAATTTAAAAATGTTATGTAAGAAAGGTTTCTGAGAGTGACTGAGTAAGACGTACACGATATACGCGACCATGTACGACCTCGAACCTGATTTTGGGCCTCAGTACCCTCAGTACTCAGCCAACAAATTATTTGTGGTAGGTCACCGATACTTAATTAATGTACCTATTAAATAGAAATATAGGATAATCTGCGGTAAATTTTGTAAAATTATTATTATATCCGTATTTTTTATAATTAAAAACTTAATGACATAAACTTTTTTTAAATTTAGACTACATGAAATTAATAATAAAAGTAATAGGTACTTTGACAATATCTACTTGATAAATAGAATATTTTAAAATCTATCAAGCTAACAAAAAATGAAATCATTAAATTAATTTAAATTAAATAAAAAGAAATAAAACTGACCAGCAGTCTGGCGTAAATCAAACACGGATAGACGGGTGAGCGGGAAACCACAATACTAAGTTCAATAAAAATGTTCAACATTGATCTGTGGACTATGGGGAAGGCAGCGGGAAACCACTCCATTAATATTTTATTAGTAAAGTCTTCTTGGCTTAGCCTGGAGGATCGCTAAAATCCGGATTCGGATAGGCAGCTGAAGAAGAAGAAATATAACTACTTGATGCTAGAAATTCATAAAAATAATACCTCACAAATCTTGCTCATTCTTGATCCCATTTACTAATTTATAGATTTTTAAAAAATTCGATATTTTAATATAATTTAATTAATACTGTAATATTAATATCCAATATTAGTTGATACTAGCAAATAATACTAGTGATACACAATTTATTGATATTACTATGACTACGTTTAAACAACCAAATGTAATATTGCCTTGGCAATTAGAAAACCGCCAACTAGATTATCTCATACATTTTTAATAAATAAATTATTAATTATATTCGAACAAAAAGAATTTTTAAATCCAAAATTGAAAAATTTTGACTAACGCTTTATTAGATAATAATATCCGTAGGGCCTTCCAACTCAACAAAGGTGCTACTATGATGACTCTGGACTTTTTTTGCGTGGATTCTCCTCGTGCCATGGTGGTTTATATAAAATTTTTTATGAAAACTACACTTATTATAATATATAAAGGGAGACCTTTACCCACGTAAACCAGCAGTCTGGCCTAAATCAAACACGGATAGACTCGAGAGCGAGAAACCGTGGTTCTAATCCTGGTTGCGTCAGATTTGTGCTGTGATCTAACAAGTCTAAACTTTACTTGCGGACTACTCGCCAACCCGTCTGCCCAGCGTGGTGAGTTATGGGCAACCCCCCTCTCTCCCCACTTGGGGGAAGTCTAAAAGGGGAGGCCTAACGTTCAGGAGTGGACGTATAACGGCTGATGAAGAAGATAAAGGGAGAGGTAAAACTCGTTTTTGCGTGAATCCTCCTCGTGCCATGGTGGCTTTTACATAAATTTTTGTGAAAACTACACTTATTATAAACATACCTCTAGGCCCGTAGGTTAACGAAAAGGTGGATCATTGAGAAGTGCAACTCGTTTTCAATCAATATAAAAAAAATATCAATACCCAACACTAACCTAAGCTTGACTTGTAGATCTCTCTTTTCGGCAAATTTAAGAGTAAAAATACTTATATAATAAATCGAGTCTATTTAAATCACTGTATATAAGGGATTAATAAAAAAAAGCCGTATAAGAAAAGAGTGTAATTTGGATGGCAATTTTTGTGAAAACTACACTTATTATAAACATACCTCTAGGCCCGTAGGTTAAGGAAAAGGTGGATCATTGAGAGGTGCAACTCGTTTTCAATCAATATAAAAAAAATATCAATACCCAACACTAACCTAAGCTTGACTGGTAGATCTCTCTTTTCGGCAAATTTAAGAGTAAAAATACTTATATAATAAATCGAGTCTATTTAAATCACTGTATATAAGGGATTAATAAAAAAAAGCCGTATAAGAAAAGAGTGTAATTTGGATGGCAATTTTTGTGAAAACTACACTTATTATAAACATACCTCTAGGCCCGTAGGTTAAGGAAAAGGTGGATCATTGAGAGGTGCAACTCGTTTTCAATCAATATAAAAAAAATATCAATACCCAACACTAACCTAAGCTTGACTGGTAGATCTCTCTTTTCGGCAAATTTAAAAGTAAAAATACTTATATAATAAATCGAGTCTATTTAAATCACTGTATATAAGGGATTAATAAAAAAAAGCCGTATAAGAAAAGAGTGTAATTTGGATGGCAATTTTTGTGAAAACTACACTTATTATAAACATACCTCTAGGCCCGTAGGTTAAGGAAAAGGTGGATCATTGAGAAGTGCAACTCGTTTTCAATCAATATAAAAAAAATATCAATACCCAACACTAACCTAAGCTTGACTTGTAGATCTCTCTTTTCGGCAAATTTAAGAGTAAAAATACTTATATAATAAATCGAGTCTATTTAAATCACTGTATATAAGGGATTAATAAAAAAAAGCCGTATAAGAAAAGAGTGTAATTTGGATGGCAATTTTTGTGAAAACTACACTTATTATAAACATACCTCTAGGCCCGTAGGTTAAGGAAAAGGTGGATCATTGAGAGGTGCAACTCGTTTTCAATCAATATAAAAAAAATATCAATACCCAACACTAACCTAAGCTTGACTGGTAGATCTCTTTTTTCGGCAAATTTAAGAGTAAAAATACTTATATAATAAATCGAGTCTATTTAAATCACTGTATATAAGGGATTAAAAAAAAAAAGCCGTATAAGAAAAGAGTGTAATTTGGATGGCAATTTTTGTGAAAACTACACTTATTATAAACATACCTCTAGGCCCGTAGGTTAAGGAAAAGGTGGATCATTGAGAGGTGCAACTCGTTTTCAATCAATATAAAAAAAATATCAATACCCAACACTAACCTAAGCTTGACTGGTAGATCTCTTTTTTCGGCAAATTTAAGAGTAAAAATACTTATATAATAAATCGAGTCTATTTAAATCACTGTATATAAGGGATTAATAAAAAAAAGCCGTATAAGAAAAGAGTGTAATTTGGATGGCAATTTTTGTGAAAACTACACTTATTATAAACATACCTCTAGGCCCGTAGGTTAAGGAAAAGGTGGATCATTGAGAAGTGCAACTCGTTTTCAATCAATATAAAAAAAATATCAATACCCAACACTAACCTAAGCTTGACTGGTAGATCTCTCTTTTCGGCAAATTTAAAAGTAAAAATACTTATATAATAAATCGAGTCTATTTAAATCACTGTATATAAGGGATTAATAAAAAAAAGCCGTATAAGAAAAGAGTGTAATTTGGATGGCAATTTTTGTGAAAACTACACTTATTATAAACATACCTCTAGGCCCGTAGGTTAAGGAAAAGGTGGATCATTGAGAAGTGCAACTCGTTTTCAATCAATATAAAAAAAATATCAATACCCAACACTAACCTAAGCTTGACTGGTAGATCTCTTTTTTCGGCAAATTTAAGAGTAAAAATACTTATATAATAAATCGAGTCTATTTAAATCACTGTATATAAGGGATTAATAAAAAAAAGCCGTATAAGAAAAGAGTGTAATTTGGATGGCAATTTTTGTGAAAACTACACTTATTATAAACATACCTCTAGGCCCGTAGGTTAAGGAAAAGGTGGATCATTGAGAAGTGCAACTCGTTTTCAATCAATATAAAAAAAATATCAATACCCAACACTAACCTAAGCTTGACTTGTAGATCTCTTTTTTCGGCAAATTTAAGAGTAAAAATACTTATATAATAAATCGAGTCTATTTAAATCACTGTATATAAGGGATTAATAAAAAAAAGCCGTATAAGAAAAGAGTGTAATTTGGATGGCAATTTTTGTGAAAACTACACTTATTATAAACATACCTCTAGGCCCGTAGGTTAAGGAAAAGGTGGATCATTGAGAAGTGCAACTCGTTTTCAATCAATATAAAAAAAATATCAATACCCAACACTAACCTAAGCTTGACTGGTAGATCTCTTTTTTCGGCAAATTTAAGAGTAAAAATACTTATATAATAAATCGAGTCTATTTAAATCACTGTATATAAGGGATTAATAAAAAAAAGCCGTATAAGAAAAGAGTGTAATTTGGATGGCAATTTTTGTGAAAACTACACTTATTATAAACATACCTCTAGGCCCGTAGGTTAAGGAAAAGGTGGATCATTGAGAAGTGCAACTCGTTTTCAATCAATATAAAAAAAATATCAATACCCAACACTAACCTAAGCTTGACTTGTAGATCTCTCTTTTCGGCAAATTTAAGAGTAAAAATACTTATATAATAAATCGAGTCTATTTAAATCACTGTATATAAGGGATTAATAAAAAAAAGCCGTATAAGAAAAGAGTGTAATTTGGATGGCAATTTTTGTGAAAACTACACTTATTATAAACATACCTCTAGGCCCGTAGGTTAAGGAAAAGGTGGATCATTGAGAAGTGCAACTCGTTTTCAATCAATATAAAAAAAATATCAATACCCAACACTAACCTAAGCTTGACTTGTAGATCTCTCTTTTCGGCAAATTTAAGAGTAAAAATACTTATATAATAAATCGAGTCTATTTAAATCACTGTATATAAGGGATTAATAAAAAAAAGCCGTATAAGAAAAGAGTGTAATTTGGATGGCAATTTTTGTGAAAACTACACTTATTATAAACATACCTCTAGGCCCGTAGGTTAAGGAAAAGGTGGATCATTGAGAAGTGCAACTCGTTTTCAATCAATATAAAAAAAATATCAATACCCAACACTAACCTAAGCTTGACTGGTAGATCTCTCTTTTCGGCAAATTTAAAAGTAAAAATACTTATATAATAAATCGAGTCTATTTAAATCACTGTATATAAGGGATTAATAAAAAAAAGCCGTATAAGAAAAGAGTGTAATTTGGATGGCAATTTTTGTGAAAACTACACTTATTATAAACATACCTCTAGGCCCGTAGGTTAAGGAAAAGGTGGATCATTGAGAAGTGCAACTCGTTTTCAATCAATATAAAAAAAATATCAATACCCAACACTAACCTAAGCTTGACTGGTAGATCTCTTTTTTCGGCAAATTTAAGAGTAAAAATACTTATATAATAAATCGAGTCTATTTAAATCACTGTATATAAGGGATTAATAAAAAAAAGCCGTATAAGAAAAGAGTGTAATTTGGATGGCAATTTTTGTGAAAACTACACTTATTATAAACATACCTCTAGGCCCGTAGGTTAAGGAAAAGGTGGATCATTGAGAGGTGCAACTCGTTTTCAATCAATATAAAAAAAATATCAATACCCAACACTAACCTAAGCTTGACTGGTAGATCTCTTTTTTCGGCAAATTTAAGAGTAAAAATACTTATATAATAAATCGAGTCTATTTAAATCACTGTATATAAGGGATTAATAAAAAAAAGCCGTATAAGAAAAGAGTGTAATTTGGATGGCAATTTTTGTGAAAACTACACTTATTATAAACATACCTCTAGGCCCGTAGGTTAAGGAAAAGGTGGATCATTGAGAAGTGCAACTCGTTTTCAATCAATATAAAAAAAATATCAATACCCAACACTAACCTAAGCTTGACTGGTAGATCTCTTTTTTCGGCAAATTTAAGAGTAAAAATACTTATATAATAAATCGAGTCTATTTAAATCACTGTATATAAGGGATTAATAAAAAAAAGCCGTATAAGAAAAGAGTGTAATTTGGATGGCAATTTTTGTGAAAACTACACTTATTATAAACATACCTCTAGGCCCGTAGGTTAAGGAAAAGGTGGATCATTGAGAAGTGCAACTCGTTTTCAATCAATATAAAAAAAATATCAATACCCAACACTAACCTAAGCTTGACTGGTAGATCTCTCTTTTCGGCAAATTTAAAAGTAAAAATACTTATATAATAAATCGAGTCTATTTAAATCACTGTATATAAGGGATTAATAAAAAAAAGCCGTATAAGAAAAGAGTGTAATTTGGATGGCAATTTTTGTGAAAACTACACTTATTATAAACATACCTCTAGGCCCGTAGGTTAAGGAAAAGGTGGATCATTGAGAAGTGCAACTCGTTTTCAATCAATATAAAAAAAATATCAATACCCAACACTAACCTAAGCTTGACTGGTAGATCTCTCTTTTCGGCAAATTTAAGAGTAAAAATACTTATATAATAAATCGAGTCTATTTAAATCACTGTATATAAGGGATTAATAAAAAAAAGCCGTATAAGAAAAGAGTGTAATTTGGATGGCAATTTTTGTGAAAACTACACTTATTATAAACATACCTCTAGGCCCGTAGGTTAAGGAAAAGGTGGATCATTGAGAAGTGCAACTCGTTTTCAATCAATATAAAAAAAATATCAATACCCAACACTAACCTAAGCTTGACTGGTAGATCTCTCTTTTCGGCAAATTTAAGAGTAAAAATACTTATATAATAAATACCTAGTAATATAATAATTCCCTTTCCTTACGCGTTTTTCAACTCTTGTTCCACCCTGTATAACGACTTAACCTAAAAATCTGACAGATAGATAACCTAAAATTATGTTTCTGTTACCAGCTTACTTTAACTTTTCAAAAATGTCATAAAAATTATGACATTTTAAATTTAGAAAATAATTTTTTAGGGGCAAGTAGATGGTTTCCGCGCAAAAATTTTTATTGTTTCGTATAGTGGACATTATGGAGCACCTCTACACCAAATATGAATAAGATTGGTGTCCTGACCGTAAACTAGAACTTACCCAAAACGGTAAAAAAGAGCAAAACTTTTGCAACGTTCTGTACAATTGCAAATAACATTTCGAAGCGAACTTCAGAGTTGTTGGGCGTGTCATTGTGTAGCTGTCATAAATGTGCTACACAAATTTAACAAATTTCAAAAAAAATTATAATTTTATAAATGTTTCGATATTTTAATTTGTAACGAAAGTAGAAGGCTTCACGTTAACAATTAGGTAAGTCAGATATAAATTTTGTAACTTGATCGGCCAATTATGTGACTTGCTTTTCGTGTTATCAAAAAAGTCGTTTGATAGTTATCAAAATTTTCAACTTGGCGTGTATTTAGGTAAAAAAAAAGTGGAACAATGGAAGGTACGATGCTGCGACGTGACCTATCAGAATTTTGCGAACAGCTCGGCGATATGCAGCAGCGATTTTCGAAAATGGACAATTGCGAGAGAACCATTGCGCTATATTACCTGACAATTGGTTTACCCTTTGCTAACGCGCGGTTTTTGCAACGGGCGTTGGAACAAGCCATATCCAAAGTGAGCAACAGCGAGTCCCAAAGTTTGGAAACCAACGCCAACGATCCGACGTACGTGAACGGCTTCCTGAAGGACAGTGCGCCGGTTGCGTTATCGAAGATGTTGTGTCATTTGCCTTTGTTGAGGCCCGGTAACAAAGACGCCCTTCGGTGTTATAATATGGCATTGAGACAAATTTTGACTGACGAATTGTTACCGAATTTTAAAATTTACAACGAATGCATCGAGATCCTGTCATACGTTTTCGTTCATCCCGCCTTTAGTAGGGAAGATAAGAAGTTTTTTAAGCAATTGCTTAATTGCGTATCGAACCCCAATTATACATCCACAACATCGACTTCTACTGAAGCTTCCACCGAAGCCTCCACCGAATCGATTACCAAACAGGTGGAAGAATACTTCCAAAATTGCCCCCCTCCCAAGAAGGAAAGCACAGGCAGCTTAACACCTGGACGGAAAACTCACATCAAACAAGATAAAAGCTCATCTTTAAGTACCAAACCCAGGAGTTTCTCCTTTTCAACCGAACAGCCTCTCCAGTTCATCTCGACCTCCATACAAAGCAGCAGTTCGGAGACTCGCTTACAAGATTTAGATCTTCAAAATTCCATAATAATGAAAGGCGTCATAGGCTGGCTCAAGTCATTGCGTTTGCACAAATACAGTTGGTTGTTTAATAACGTAACCTACGAACAAATGTTAAATTTCACCGAAGACAGCTTGGAGGCGTTGGGCATAACCAAAGGTGCAAGGAACAAACTCATTTTAAATATTGCTAAATTGAAGGAACGAAAGGATAACCTGGTCGAGTTGGAAAATGAAGTCCTTGGTGGTGGGGATATGTCGAGTGCTTTAAAGAAATTGAAGATTTTATCACAGACGCCCCTAGAGACGAGCTTTCCAGATGAAGATTTGCCTTCACAATTTGTTCGTGTCATGGGTAAAGGTGAGTTTTTGAAAATTATATTTTACTTATTGTAAAAATTGTGACAACTACAGTCGGTGTAAATGTATAATTGTCAGTTTTACGAATCAGGCTGATGAGTGAGATTCTCAAATTGGGGAATTCCCCAACTTTAACCCCGCCTATGGTTACCATGCAAACCATTTAATTTTGTACTTAGAATTCTGCAACTTTGTTAAATTTTGTTTATTTTTTGCTTTTAAAAGCAGAGTTGCCATATATTCGTTTTTTTTTTTCCTAAAAATAATTAGTTTTCATGAATTGCCATCATTATTAACATAAAAAGCAGGGTACAGGCTCATCTGATGGACAGCCCAATAAGCTACCTAATGGATGTAAATTATTTATATGCTCATAGATCTAACACTGCCAAGGAAATGACGCAGATGTTGGAAATAACAACCTTTAAAACTAAATTGAAGAAGTTTTCATGTTTTACTCACTATTATATTTTTTTAGTTTTTAGTTAAATTTTGGTTTGGAAATTAAATCAATCACCAGCCATTATTAGCTTTGGTTTGTAAGTTTTTACCGGGATTTTTTGTTTTTTTGGGACCTACTCGAACTAGTAGTAAATTACTTTAAACGACATTAAATGACGGCACTCTTGACGGGGCTACCCATGTGGTAACATGTGTGACGTCACACGTGGAATTATATCTAAGATATATGTTTAACTTTTCCTTATATAAAAAGAGAACGTACAGGGCCAAAGGGGTGAATTTTACAAAAATTTGAGACTTCTGCCGAACCCCCTAAAAATTTTGCAGAGAACCCCTGACTTATACCTAAACCGATTTTATTGTTGCAATGTTACGCGCCGCCACTAAATGATCAAATTGATTTAACTTCCAAGGTTCTATAAACACCGCGGCACGTTCTAGGTTTGAAACGCTTACAAGTGTCATGTTACACTATTCATGTCCATGTCAGTGTAGGAGTTTAACTATGTTGTGCATAAACTACTAGGCCATTCATTATAGCTAAAAAAGATATGAAAAATAGCGCAAGTTTTCAAATTTTTAGATAATATTGGAGAAGGTAAAAAAATAATAAATTTGATTTTGCACCCCCTCCCCCCCTCACCGGAACATTGTTAAATTGACAAATAAATGAAAATTTTCAATAACTTTTTGAAAAAAATTCCGATAGTTATGCAAACTTTGGAGAACATTTTAATGGTTATTATTAGGCCTAGTTATTACACATCTTTTATTAAAAATTGCATTGTAATATGCGAAAACGTTTGTGAATAAAATGATACATTTAGTATAATTTACATTGTGTCAACTTTTAATATTTTTAGTTCCAAAAGTGTCAAATACATTTTTGGTTTGTCTAAAGAATTGTGATATATCTTTTTTACAATTTTTTTATTTAACACGGCGACGATTTTGACGTTTTAAACAATAACTGGGAGCCTAAATAATTCCGAAAGTCTTAAAATCGGGTTGCAAATGATTGTAACACCAATAGATGTCACAATCTCAATTTGCAACCTCGTAAGTGTCCCGGAACTTAATTAATTAATTATTTATTGTTTAAATAATGAAGCTAGGCTCGACGTACTTGTAGTCTCTATGTTTGTTTGTAACTGTTTATGTTTGTTTCGTCATTCTAATTGGACTTGCAGTGTTAAAACAACAGAATGAGTACTTCCTAAAGCTGGTCAAGTTTTAAACATGGAGCTTTAGCTAGATATATTCTATTCTTTCACGCTTTTTGGGGTTGTGACACAACGTCATTAAAAATTAATTGATTTGTTTAAAAAGCATGAGCACTTGAAACAATCAGCGGTAGTTTTCTATGATGAGTATGCCGATCCTGAAAAGATTGACGAAGCTGGAAGAGACATTTTTAACCCTCATGTTACTGAATAAAAATACAACATATATCACCTGAATGAGGTACCCGGTACCCTGGCATAATACTTACGTTATTCAGTGTTTTCTGTGATCTTTTTTGCAATTATTAGGGTTTTTAAGCTATTATTTATGTTTTTAAAGTGTATTAATATCATATTGAGTCATTTATAATCAAATTCTTGCTTACAAAGTTTGGTAATTAAATAAATTAATTATGTTAGTACTTGTAAAAATGCCACTGGTTTCTTACATAATTAGGCAAGTATATTCAAATTTGAATAAATATTTTTGGAAAATAGTAAATAACATTTCAAAAACGTAAGAACCAGTGTGCTTTGTATTTTCAAATCAACCTTTAGAAAAATTTGTATAGAATAACAGCTCAATAAAAAAAAACCAATATACCTACTGCGAGTTTTCAGCAAAAATGTAAATCTGAAAAATTTCATTCAAAGAAGAAATACAAGCCCTTTTTGACAGTAAAGAAAAAAAATAATTTGGATTTAAAAGAAGTAGAAAGAAAACAGATTCTATGCCTAAAAAAACTCAAATAAAATTTTTAAATGGTAGTATTTCATTGAGTATACACTTACTGCAATCTTTGATTTACACAAATCATAAGAAAGTTCTTTTAAAATTATTGTTTATCTACTCCTAATCTGTTGTTCTTTGTCGTTAAAAACTGAGTTTTTGAAATCTAACGTGTATACTGTAGCACAGATCTTATAGGATCGCCTAAACACGGATATGGTAGACAATTGCACAAAATTGTCCGTCATTTGTGTAAAACGGATAAATAAAACCCAAGAAAAATATTTAAAAGTTGTACACTATTATATGAACCTATATGTGATCATCAAATTCAAAAAATTGTTGAAAAATTTTATAAAAAAAATTTTGTAAAAATTTTATGAATTTTTTTGAAAAATGTTGAAAACATAATTTTAATAAAAAAGTATAAGCGTAAAAGAATTATACTTTGTGTAAATTAAAATAAATTACCTGTTTTTAATATAATAATACGTTTTTAGCTAAAAATTCTGTGATTTTAAATTAAAGGTACCCGGTACCACATTCAGGTGATATAGGTATAACTTTTTATTATCGCAAAAAAAATGCATTTATAAAAATATAGTAGCTTTCAAAATAACTTTAATACGTTAACAACTATTTTTTATAAGATGTCACCAAATCCCAGGTCTCTGTGAAAAATACAAGCGGAGATATTTCACTGCAAAGTCAAAAAAGTACCCGGTACTACGATCCAGGAACATTAGGGTTAAGGTTATATATGGAAATAAACCCTCGGAACTCAGTTATACTGAATAGATTTGGATTTTTCCGGATTTTTTGAATTTCTTATACTAAAAAGTAAAAATATCGAGTTATTAATAAATTAAAAATTAATAAAAAGCTAAATAAATCTTTTAATTAATTTTTAATTTATTAATAACTCGATATTTTGAAGTTTTAATATTATCTAATATCAACGAGTTAATAATTTATATATTTAAAAAGTAAAAAGTTTATCTTTTCAAACCTTCTATATTATGAAGTTCATATAATGAACTCAATTAGTTTTGAAAAAACTAATGTTTTTTTTAAGAGTTGCAATCCACTTTTTAACTGGAAAATATTCCGAAGTTAATGAAATTTTGACAGGTTGTTTGGGAGTACTCTAAAATGTATATCTTAAGTTTTTGACTTCGAGGACCCTGTGCTAACTTAGGGGGGGGAAGTAAAAATCTCAACATTTTTAGACTTTTTTCAGTTTTTTGGTTAAATCTCGTAAACTAAACATATTTTAGGTACCATAGTTTATTACAAAATTATAGAGCTGTAAATTTGCTAAAATTTGGTTGATGAAGCGAATTTTTAAACCCAATATTAACTGAGATACAGCCGATCAAAGTTACACAAAGTTTCTCAAAATGTAAAAAAAATAGACAAAACACGAAAGTTTTGCACCTGTAACTATTTATTACCATGTCAATTATATTAATCACTCATATCAATATGAACATCTAAGACCACCTTCGTCTCACCTCTTCCTCTCTTCCAAACATGATGATACCTCATATTAATTGGCATTTTTTACATTAAAATGAGGCATCTTCACGTTTGGTGGAATGAGAAGGGGAGGGGGGAAGTGCTTATAGGTAATCCAAGATGTAAATCTTATTTTTCTTGAAGAAGAAAGAAGAAGATGTTAATATTGATGAAATGATGGTAATAAATAGTTTATTTATTTATTTATCGTATGGCATATACAAAAAAGAAAAGTAACTACATGTCAATGCATAGTAGGCCAGTCGATATAGCATCAAAACAGGGGTGTACCTTGCAAACAGTGGTGTACAACATTTTATTTTTTTAACTTATATATGGGTGCCAACATGTAAAAAACAAAAATGCTAACACGGGAGATCTCGGGAGAACTTTTGGCTTTCAAAAAACCTCCAAATTTTAGGAATTTTTTTCTTTTCTGTCTATAACTCCTATACGGTACATCCTAGTAAAGAAGTTACGATATAACAAATTAAAGAACATTAAATTCTGCGTTAAATGAGTGCAGTCACTTGATAATTTGGTCAAGTGATATGGTCAAAAACAATGGTGAAACAACGACGATTTTTTCTAATTTTGTAAAGAACTGAGATGAGTACTATATATGAGTCTGCAGCTTTTAGATGAATACTCTAAAAGAAAAAGTTATAAAACAAAAGTTGTAGAGCATCAAATTCTACATCATATGAGTGCCAATATTTTTAAATTTGTTCAAG
Source organism: Rhagonycha fulva (assembly GCA_905340355.1). Taxonomy (NCBI): domain Eukaryota; kingdom Metazoa; phylum Arthropoda; class Insecta; order Coleoptera; family Cantharidae; genus Rhagonycha; species Rhagonycha fulva. The sequence continues at coordinate 14,024,998 of HG996558.1, forward strand.
AATACTTTTCTAAATTAACAATCTCTCGAAGTCCGGTGATATAAATCTGCATTTGAGTTACTTTGCTTCAACCCGTACGGGTGTATATCCTATAAAGTTATTCTTGCTTTAGTAAGTATTATCAAAAAATCATCGAAAACAAAAATATTAACACGGAAGAACTCGGGACAACTTTTGGCCTAAAAAAACCTCCATATTATACCACACCATAAATGGTGCAACCTAGCGAAAAAAAATACGGCATAACAAATTAAAGATCATTAAATTCTGCGTCGCATAAGTACTACAAATAATTTGGTTAAGTAGTATGGTTGAAAATCATGGTCAACAAACGACGTTTTTTTCCACCTTTGTCAGAAACTGCAATATATGTAGTTCTAAATATGAGTCTGCAACTTGGAAATGATTACTCCAAAAAAATAACTTATAAAATAAAAGTTGAAGAGAATAAAATTCTGCATCCAATCAGTATTAAAATTTTTTAATTTGAGCAAGTACACCTTTCCAAATTGGCAATTTCCCGATGTCCGAATTGTCGCATGAAGGTATCTATGGCATTTGGCAACATCTGCCAAATTTGACCAATCCATATCCAGTCGCATGCTTTTTATCTTGCCATAGAGCAAGTAGTAACAAGGATAATAAAAGTCCAAGAAGGTATCACAGATAGCAGAGGGTTTCAGAAGACTGTTTTGGCAAAATGAACATTGGCAATGGTATCCATGCAAGATGTCTGTGATGCTGTTGAAGATTACTGCAACGTCTCATTTGAAACATTAGAGCATCATGTGAATGCCTGAAGTTCTCGCGTTGACAGGAACGCAAATCAAACTGAAGAAGTGGCTTACACAACACCTCCATTTCCATCCTAAGCTGCCATAATTTCTTTAAGCAGTGATGTCGTTGGAAGCTTGGAAGAGCCATTTGGCTCACAAAATCGTCCTCGAAAGGGTAACCAAGATGATTGATCATAGCAACTTCAAAAAGGACTTAGACCTCCTTGTGCTTAAAATAGGGCTTGGTGAGCTATGCAGGAATTTGGTCTTTCTGAAGCTTGGAAGAGAGGGTGCTGCTGCTGTACTATATTCGACAACATCATTTAAATTAAACCTATCTATATCCAGCCACATTCATTTCATCTACACATTTAGTGGATGTAATATTTTTTGTTATTTTTGGCAAAGAAAAGATGAAATTGAGCGGTATGATCAACCTTTCAAAAGAAGTTAAGGACATTTCCCGACGCTTGCCCAACCCACTCACCCAAGACATGATGAAATTGTTGAAGCTTATGCAAATGATTTTGTGGCCCTCTACATCTGCGACTCTACTAACGTAGCCTTAAATGAACTGCGTCACTATGTTTATAGGAGCAGTGACCAAGGAAAACGTAGACTGCAATATGCCAATTGACGGACATCGGGAGATTGCCAATTTAAAAGGTGTACTTGCTCGAATTTCAAAATTTTGATACTGATTGGATGCAAAATTTGACTCACTACAACTTTAGTTTTCTGAGTTTTTTTTTTGAGTAGTCATATCCAAGTTGTAGATTTATATTTAGAACTATATCTCAGTTTTTGACCAAATTGGAAAAAATCGTCGTTTCTTGACCGCGATTTTCAACCATACTACTTAACTAAATTATTAAAAATATTAAATTATACATAACTTAATTATCAAATTATGCGGCGCAGAATTTAATGATCTTTAATTTGTTATGTCGTAACTTTTTTGCTAGGTTGTACCATTAATGAGTTATAGCACAGATTACTACGGTTCCGGGTTAAAAAAAGGTACGCAAAATTACAAACGGATTTGTGACCCTTTTCTGTTGTATAAACAATTATTTGCATAACTTTCGCTTTTTTTTCGGTAAGATATATCAAAATATAATTAATAAGCAATTATTTGCAGTGTTCCAGTCGTCATAGCAGGGTACAAACTTAATAGAAGATGTATAATAATTATTAAAATGTTCTCCAAGGCAAAGCATAACTTTCGGAATTTTATTTAAAAATGTTATTGAAAATTTTCATTTATTTGTTAATTTATCAATGTTCCGGGGGGAGGAAAAGTGTGCAAAATTGGATTTATTAAACTATAAATCTTGTCCCAAAATTTAAAAACTTTCTGATTTTTGTCGAACTTTTCACTGTTGAAGTCCCCAATGACTGGCCTATACTCCTTATACCCCCCCACTCACTCGCTATAGCTTTCAAATATTTATAAAGAATTTTTATTATGATTTTACTATAGGTAATTTGTTGTAAAAATCCATATAAACGTCAAATTAGAAGAGTTGATTTGTTTCTTTTCGTTAATTATTATAAAACGAGCAAAAGATTGAACTGCAAATTTAATTTCAATTTTTTTTTTTTTTTGATAGTGTGCACCCAAATGGTGGTGGCGCGTCAACTTAGTGACGAGTACATTGCTATGTTTACTGATATTTATGACCGTTGTGAACAATCGGATGCTTTTACAGAAGAACAGAAGAAGCGTTTGAGATTATGGCGTGGACATCTGATTCAAAGTACTCAGGCACCTAACCTCTATCAGCACCAACATCAGCACAGCAATAACGTTTACAAGTATGCATTTTTTAAAGTCGTCTTTCTGCACTGTTTCTTACATCTAATTCATTATTTTAGAAACTACAACCACAAGTATTATGGATCGAAGGGCACTATTTCGACTTTCAATCAGGGGTATTCTCACAAAAGCTCATCTTATCCAAACATGCGCGCCAGTCCGGTTGTGGGAGCCCACAGACATTCGTTAGGTAGTGCCACATTACAAAATCAATTGAGTGGTTTGAATAAGCAATTTTATGGAACTCCAATTACTTCAGGCAATAATAAAAATGCCACGTTAAACAGTTACAATTTAGTGAACGGTTTTAGCAACGGTAAAGACAAAGATGTAGGTAGTAATTTTATAACTTCCGAAAAATTTTATGTTCACAAATCGTCGGCTTTGAAAAATACGGACATTGAAAGTAGTCTGGAATCGCTGTGCTTGCAAATGATGGAACATGCACTTGGGCCTTAATAATATTTTGTTCTTGACTATAGATATTTTTTTAAATACTTCATCTTTATTTTTTTATAATGAATATTAATAGTACAACAGAAAATCATGGTCCTTCTACCTTGTTATATTTTGTTATTATAATTTATCATATTTTAAAGTGTATCAATATTTTATACAATCTGTCGCCTTGTTTTTTGTGTTTACATATTTTAAGCTTATCTCGTTGTAAAAGGTGAGACCTTTACTTTTACCTCTGGCAGGGTTTTGTTTTTAATTGACGCTGTATACATGGTTATTGTTACAATAATTAACTTTATTATGCATTTAACGAGTATGTACTTAATTATTGAAATTATTATGCATGAATTGTAATCATCGGATTTCCCTTTTGTTTGTTACTTTATTTATAAGACGAAGGAGGTGTATACAGTATCCATTTATTATTTTTAAGATATATCCTAACGTTAAAAGACTGTACTTTTTGTTATGAGCTTATGTTGTTTCTGTAGATTGGCAATCATCTTTGTTATTATGATGTGGTCGGATGTCTAGTTTTGTACGAAACGTAAAGTGAAGCAATTGTGCACATTAGATTGTAATACAACACAATGGAGCTATTTGAATTAACCTCTGTCGTGTTAACTTTATTTTTCTTAACATGTTGCAACTGAAGGTGCACGTAATAAATTATTTTTTTAGGAACATTGGCAATAGTTTAGCATTGTGAATGTAATGATTGTCTTTGTGTGATATAACTTGCCATTTAATTGGCTTAACTGATGAATAAGACTGATTTCTAAATAAAGAATGTTTATCACATTTGTTTTTCATTTTATTTGTGCATTTTTACACATTAATATCTTCCTTGGTTACTACATCAAACCAAATTTGCATCGGGTTCAATAGTAGCCAGTTCAAATATATTTGTTTTTAAGTCAATTTGAGAAGAAAAACACTTCACTACTAATTGTAAGTTAAAAGCAACAGCAAATTTTGAACCAAAATTCCAGAAAAAAAGTTAAACGCCTGTTCACTGGCGATAATCCTCACCCGTTGCACACAACTTAAACCACCACCAAAGTTATGGCAGAGGCTGCCATCTCATCTCTAACCATCCCAATTTCTAACGACACCACCATGGACACAATGAATTAAACCCCATTGTCAACCCTAACCTTCCAATCAATCGTAGCTCCGGGAGTAACTTTATATAGCCGATTCGGAATATTAGAAAAACCTGCCACTCCGGACCCGGCATGGCGCATTGTGCCATCTACCAGACACCCAAGACTATCCATTCCCCCGGGGGACCAGGGAATTACAGCCACTCAACCTGCCAAAGCCCCAAAACAACACTTATGGGCAACACCCATAGGAGATCTCAGAACTTTTATGAATAATATAAAACCACTCATCCAGGAAGAAATAAGAATCCAACACGTACGAGGACAAAACTGAATTTACGCAGCCACGCGTGGTGATTACAATGCCCTCCTTGTATCCAGGGGTTCAAGGAGAACCAAACGATCAAGCTGGTGATGAAAAGGTCCCCATTTATAGCAGTACAATACATCAAAAGCACTCGAGGAGAAGCAAAACATCCAAGTAATAAAAATTACCCAATTGGAGAACAAATACAAGAACGTCATATCCTCCTTGATCAATTTCGAATTCGGTAGTCTGAAGTCTAGAGGGTAGATTTGCAACTCCAGCAAAAAATTAAAAAAAAAATCGCAGTGTGCCAAAATCCTACTCAACTCAAAAAATCAACAATATTTAGTTACGTATGTATAAAAATTTTTATACCCCAACTCAGAGGTCTAGGGGGTAAATTTGCGACTCCAACAAAAAATTTAAAAAAAATTCGCAGTGTGCCAAAATCCGACTTATCTCAAAAAATTGACAATATTTAGTTACGTATGTACAAAAATTTTCATACTTTAACTCAGAGGTCTAAAGGGTAGATCTGCGACTCAAACAAAAAATTTAAAAAAAAATCACAGTGTGCCAAAATCCGACCCAACTCAAAAAATCAACAATATTTAGTTACGTATATGTACAAAAATTTTCATACTCTAACTCAGAGGTCTAAGGGGTAAATTTGCAACTCCAACAAAAAATTGAAAAAGAAATGGCAGTGTGCCAAAATCCGACCCAACTCAAAAAATCAACAATATTTAGTTATGTATGTACAAAATTTTTTGCAAAAAATTTTTTTGTTAGAGTTGCAAATTTACCCCTTAGACCTCTAAGTTAGAGTATAAAAATTTTTATACATACGTAACTAAATATTGTTGATTTTTTGAGTTGGGTCGGATTTTGGCACACTGCCATTTCTTTTTCAATTTTTTGTTGGAGTTGCAAATTTACCCCTTAGACCTCTGAGTTAGAGTATGAAAATTTTTGTACATACGTAACTAAATATTTTCAATTTTTTGAGATGGGTCAGATTTTGGCAAAGTCCGATTTTTATTTTTATTTTCAGCACGGAAATCTGCCCCCTTGTCTCTGGATTTAACAATTACAATTGTTTATATTTATGATTTTCTATAAAGTGGAATTTTTAGCAGTGGTTAGATTTAGGGCACATGTGTTATTTTTTTATTTTTTGTTAATGAGTTTTAATACCATTTAGGGCTTCCCGGTGATCGAAATATTTTTTACAAGACCCTCTCCGACGTTACACCAAAAAATTTAAAGAAACTCTAAGGAATTGCCAAGAGGAAAACCGAAGAATCCAACCAACAATTTCCTATCATCTAAACTCCCCAAGGACCAGCAATTTTTGAAGATGCATGTCCCTCCTCCCAATTCGAATTTAGATTCCAAAATAGTATAAATCGTTTGTACCTGTTTGTGCAAACATTATTTTCGTTTGTACCCAAATAGTTTTCGAGAAATTTCAAAATTTCGCTAGGGGGCTGGAGACATGCTAGCCCCCCCCCATGTCGAATTTTGACTCCAAAATAGTCTAAATCGTTTGTGCAAACATTATTTTTGTTTGTACCCAAATAGTTTTCAAAAAATTTCAAAATTTCGCTGGGGGTAGGGGGGTGCTGGAAACAGGCTTTTTTAAATTTCAAATTTGTGATTCAAAATAGTCTAGATCGTTTGTAAAAGTTTTATTTTCGTTTGTACCCAAATAGTTTTTGAGATTTTCAAGAAAAACATCATGTATACTGACGCGCATGAGTGTATTAACGAGATTCTCTTAGCAGCAGGATACACATAAAATTTTTTTAAATTTTGAATTCAAAATAGTCTAGAATGTTTGTAATTCGTTTGTGCTAGTTTTATTTGTACTCAAATAGTTTTTGAGATTTCCAAAAAAAATATTTCGGATGCTGACGCGCATGATTAAGTTAACGAGATTCTGGATAACACCTACTACAGGATCAACTTCGAAAGAGTTGCAATCGCATGTACTTTGTTTTTGGCTGTTTGTGCAACAATTATTTTTGTTAGTATCTAAATAGTTTTGAAGAAATTGAAAATTTCAAAAATTAGGTGGGGGGGGGCTAAATACATGCATTTCGTAATTTTAATTTTTATATTTAGAATACTCTAGAATTAGATTGTTTGTGTTTATTGCATGGAACTTGCTCGGAATAGTAGTCTAAAATTTAAATTCTCATAACTTTGGCGAAAATGAAATTAAAATGATGGGAATGTAAGCTCATTGAGGCCCAAACGGTGTTTCAACGTTTCACACCAATTTGATCCAAAAATTCCAAATCCTTACTCAGAGTAGTTTGGAGTAACATGACAAGTAGACCTACTATTATTAAGCTTATTTATAATACTTGATACAAACGATAGAGAGTATTTTGAACTTGATCCTGTGTTACCCAGAACCTTGTTAACCCAATCATGCGCGTGGGTATCCTTGATGTTTTTCTTGAAAATCTCATAATACATTTTACTTTGCAGCTCCAATATATTTGGCCATTTTGATAATAGGGTAAAATAAAATTCAAGAAATGTATACCTATCAATAGATATTTATTAATAAAACAATATTTTATAAAGTAAAATAAGCCTAAAAATTAACAATTACATAACTAGAAGAACACTACAAATTAAAAAATAAAAAGTAAATTCTGGATTGAAACATTAAAAAACGATTTTGGTGTCAAGTTTATCAAAACATTTGGACTGCCAAATCATCAGCACTGATACCCAGCATGGCCAAGTCTTCATTGGGATCATCTGGTGGTAAGGGTGGTGGAGGTAAAGGCATCGTATGTTCCACTGGAACTTGATCGGGTGGAGGTGGTGGTGCAGGATTGTCTTCTGGAACGTCTTGAGAATAATCATACATGTGAGAATACATCATATTGTTGTATTCCATCGTATACTGTTCATATTGCATCATTGCATTAGCATCCATGCCCATTTGATTAGGATCAGAGTACATCATCATAGATTCCTGTTGATAATTTTCTTGAACTGCTTCTTCTTGTTCTGGTTCATTTTCGCTCTCGCTCATGACTAGTGAAGGAGGAGGTGGAGGTAAAACTTCTTCATCTTCTTCTTCTCTTTGTAACTCTTCTGTTGCTGTTTTAACGACGGACTTTTTCTCTTTCTTATCGTTTATAATTGGAGGTGGAGGTGCCTTCAATTTAGGGGTTGAAATTTTTGGTGGGGGTGGTAAAACTGACGGTGGTAAGGGTAAAACTGACGGTGGTGCAGGAAACATTAGAGGTGGGATACACGATAGTTTAGGAAAGCACACAACATCGGGATCTGGAATGAAAGCTCGGGCCAAATTGCCAGGTTGAAATCGGCTACGCCTAGGAATATCGTAATCTTCTTTCTTAATTTCCTTTTCTATTCTAATTTCTTCACTTTTTTTATTTTTGAAAAGCGGCATACGGCCGATAAAGGCAGGCTTTTTGTAAGTCGGCTTCTTCTCTCTTCGTTCGTAACTCGGACTGTGGCGCTTATTATCTGGCGAGCGTCGCCCATTTCCGTTGTAACGATTCTCTTTATATCTGTTAGGCGCTCTGTTATCATGTCGGTTACGATCGACACTATTGCTTCGGGAACGCGCAAATCTATTTTTATCGGGACTCATCGAGCGCTTGTGCATATCTCGAGTTTTGAAGCGAATTTGTTCGCGTTCTCTTTCCTTCTGTTTTTCTAACTCTTCTTGAATACGCCTACGTTCTACCTCCTTCTCACGTTGATCTCGTTCTTGCTTCTCTTTAAACTCTCGTTCGCGTTTCTCTTTCTCCAAACGCTTCTGCTCCAATTCGGCTAACCTCACTTTTTCTGCGTCCTGTTTCTGCTTCATTCGATCTTTCAAATCGTCAAACAAACGCTTCTCTTTTTCTGGCGGTTCACTAACCGTCATCCACTGATTAATCAGTTTATCTTCGCTTTGAGCTTGTTTTTCTTTCATCTCTTTACGTTTTTGTTCGTTGACAATTTTTCCCAACACTTCCAGCTTGCTGCCAACTTCTTCGTTCAAAATCATCTGAGCGGGATATTTCATTTTGTTGCGCATGGAAACGTGAATACTTTTTGATTTGTCATTTGCATCTTCATCTGAACTAGAGTCCGAATCACTCGAACTGCTGCTAGAATCGCTAGACTGTCTCTTGCGTTTCTTTTGCTTTTTCTTCTTTTTATCTTTTTTGCCACTTAACGGAGATTTGTCCTTGCGACGTTTTGTTCTTTTGTTAAGAAAATCGCCTTTCTCCGAATATTCGCTGTCGGAGCGACTACCTTTCGAGGTTCTACGCAACGCCTTGTCTCGATCCTTCAACCAATCAACTTCCCAATCAGGATTTTGTTCAACAAAATTCTGGAAAACAAATCAACAATAAATTAATTAATAAATAAATAAATCGCGATTTGTTCAACACGTAAGCCATTTTTCATACGTGTTTCATACAAGATTTTTTTTTAGAGTTTCAAACGTTAAATAAAATTGTACTTACAGTATAATTTTGGAAATGATTTTGTGACTTCAAGTGTTGAGATGCACAGTGTAGATCTCCGATCCAAGTATCGCACAATTTGCAGTACCAAGCCGAGGCGGATATTAAAAATGGCAAACCTAAACAAATGTTGTTAATATAAATCAATCGACAAAAAATATTAAATTACATACATAAAATAATAACCTTGCCATATGAGAGAATAAGGCTGACCGATATTATTTCATACAAGGTTCATACAAAAAATGTGTAGAAACTACAATAATATAATTTTACAACTTGTGCGATTTGTTTTGCCTTAAATTGAAAACCTTTAAGGCAAAACTTACAATGGTTCTTAACAATTTTATATTTATAATATAAAAGCGCTTAAAACTAAGCGGATATTGCTAAAATAAAGCACCCATCTCGGAACCTGAAAAATATTCAATTAACTTCAGTTACCTTTGATGGGAATTTTTTTCTTTGTTCCTCCTTCTGCAGAGGTAAGTTCCACTTCAGCAGGTAATTTATGCCACGGCGTATCCACCATGTCGCGTTCCTGCGTAATCGAACGATGCTCTTTGCTATGCAAATGTAAAAGATAGTCCTTTGCAGATTTAGGAAATACGTCACATATGCGACACCAGTGCAATTCCGGATCGTAATAGACGTACGAATATTTAGAAGATTCGTTAATTTCGTCCAAAGCTGGCCTATTTCTGTTCTTACGCCGAGTTTTAGACGGTTCCTCTTTATAAATAGATTCTAACTCAGATAAAGTACGACGATCGCCCACAAGATCGGACAACAATTCAATCACATTGCAAATGGAGTTGATCTTGCTTTGGATTTCAATCTGAAATAGAAACGTTGACTAGAAAGAGCTCAAACGAATAAAAATCCATCTAACACAATACATACTGAACCCATGGACGTTCCGACGATATAAATTTATGCTTAAATGGAGTTTTTAAAATGTAAAATATCTCATGAAACCATAGATTTTTACTGGATCTCCTTGGCAGCACTACGAAACAAAAGATGGCTACCAAATTCTATCTACTGTGCTGTGTTTACACAGGATGAATCAATAGCGTCAACTTCTTCCATAGCTCTTAAACTGTTCGAAATATCAAAGAAGTCTTTTGATATTTTTGCTAGATGTGCATAATCTAAAATTATTTTGAACTATACAAAATGATCGGTTTTTACGTTGCATGATGTAATTTTATTCGCTATTTGTTCATATTATTATATTTATCTTTAATTTATTATGCATAAGTTCTGTTCACATGGAGTAATAGCCACAAAACCACTCAAATCTAGCAAAACTTTCTTCTAAAACTAGAAAATCACGAAAGAAATCAAAAATATTGAAGAGGTATATGAATGATTCTGATTTTATTCACCATTTACGCAGACAATTTCGGTTCAAAAGAATCATTTTCATCCTGAACGATTTTTGGAACATTGCCTTTTTTTCGGCTACAATTAAGAACAAACGCGTACACCAACTGATTTAAAATTATGCATACTAAAACGTTGTCTTCAAAATGTTAAAGAAGCGGTCTAAAAAACTGATTAGAATTTAGTTAAAATCTGATGATTTAGCTAGTCCGTTAGAAAATAGTGAATTTGAATCCATTTTACATTAAACAAAAAGGAAATTACATTATGGCACTCTCAAAAATAAAACTTTGTATAGTTACAAATAATTATAGGTTGCACAAACCATGCAGATATGCGTCACTTTCGGTATACAATTTTTCTGATATCATGAAAGGTAAGGAAGGTATCGAAGAAATCCAGACTATTAATTTATCCTGTATACTTAACGAGTTTTAATTTAAGCATAATAACTTTTTGTTATTATAGTGCTCAATTAAAACAGAAGAGAATTAATTCTTGTATCCCCTCGAGGTCAGAATTAATTTTTACCTTGAAATATTTTAAGTTATTGCGTGCACAAAATTGTTGATGAGTTGGAATTGATGCAAACTGTGAGAAAAAATGTCAAAAAGCTGGTGAAAATCCACAACACACACAAAAGTGCTAATTTTACTGAACCCCGTTGTATATCCATGGTGAGCAAATAGTTTTGTTTTTTCAAATTAACTCAATTATACTGAACTCAGAAAAATATTATCATAAGATTATTCACTTTTTTACAAAGTTAAGCGCAATTATCAAATTATTCTTGGTATTTTTACAATTACAAGCCAAAAATCTTTAAATACTTGTATAACACCGGAAATATGATGAAAAAATTCTAAGAACTAAAAGGTAATTCTTATTAGACCAGCGATTTCCAAACTGGGAAGCGCGGACTGGTGCAAAGGCGCAAAATTTTGTTGTTAAAAAAAGTTTTTATTAAATTATTCTAATCACTAAGTCAGGGGTGTCAAACTCGTTCTAGCTGCAGGTCATTTCAATTTTTTATTTTTTTTGATTTTCAGGGATGGTTTTGGGGGAAAGTAAAAAGTAAAAATCATTTTTGAAAATTCAGAAAATGTGTAAATTATACCAATGAATGGGGACAAATTCATTGAATTTCATAAATAATAAAGAGTATTCACACTGTCGTGTATATAATCTTGAATTTATCCTAGTAACGCCTAGAAAAGTTGTGTATTACTAGACATTGCTAGGATAAATACAACAATGAAGAAATACAACACAAATACACAAGCGAGTGTGAATAATAATCTAAATTTGCTTTCAAAATCTACTTATAGTTAAATTCAATATATTTCCTTATGATTTAAATAATAAAAGAGTTGACTTGAAAGAACAACAAAATCTGCCCACCATTGACATTTAAGCAAAGATAGAAGTTCACCACATCATCAGAGTTTGATTTCATAAAATTTGAGTTTTGCCAAGTGTGCTTTCATTAAAAGAGTGACTATAAACTGCCCCAATTCATAAAACAGATAAAAATTTAACAATGTAAACTGTCCTCCGACAAACAACGTAAACACTAATCCCATATGCAAACTGCCCCAATGTTGGTATGGTATTAGAGATACATGCAAATGACAATGATGAGATTTATTTAGTGAAGATTTATAGGAAGATTATCTTGGTTTAAATAAAAGGTAACTTAAAAAACACTTTCCTTAAAATGAAGGGCAACCAGGGACGTGCCCATGGGGGCGAGCTTCCCCCCCCCCCCCAATATTGTAGAAAGTTGGCAAAAAGTTGGTAAAAACACTCAAAAGTTGGCCAATTTGGCAATTTTTTGTCTAAATTTACAAAAAGTTGCAAAACTTACAAAAAGTTTGCAAATTTGAGATTGCTCCCCCTGAAAAAAATTGGTTGGGCACGTCCCTGAGGGCAACTGTAAAATGAGACAGATTCAAGGTCCTTGAATCAAGGTTGTTAAGAATGAAATCGAAGTACATGAAATGTTTTTGAAATTTTTACATTAGGTATATTATTTGCATAATGAAGAAAATTCTGGCAAAGTTTGAACTTAACTCTTAGTTATAGAGATAAAAAATGTCAAAGTTACTGTTTCGTGACACGTTATTACATTGCGTTAAATAAACGCGACGGGTTTCACATTAATTTAAACGTCATTATCTCGACAATCAGAAATGTCAGCATTACCAAAATATTTATGAAAGTCGGGTCTCGAACATTAGCTCTCGGTCGAAAGTATAATATTTATGAAAGAAAACTCGACGGAATCTGAAAGAAAATATTAAAAGGAAGCGTTTTATATGGAGGAATGTTGTATATCCATTAGTTTAGCTAATAATTGATTTTAAAGTTTGGTATTTTCATGCTATTTTGACCACTATTCACGCATTCTGTTAGCGGTACGTGCATGGAAAGCTACATTAACGGTCAATGGATGAAATTTCACAGAAAACCATTAGTTGTATCTAAGCCGTTATACAGTTAACATCAAGCAAATTTAAGTTTTTAGGGGTATTTTTGAATTAAATTAAACAACCACCCCGTCTTAAGAGCATTTTTAGAAAGTTTAGGAGGCCCCCAGGGATATAAAAAAAGAAGTTATATCCACCCCTTCAAATTAGCACCTTTCTCGAGCCCTAAAGAACAATATTACCTAGTAATCGTTAGTCAAAATGGCCCGGTTGTATCCAGAGCAGAGCGGGGGCGCATTAGGGTCAATTTTGACAACGCAACTGTATCCAGCAATGATCCATTATTATCAATAAATTAATTTAAAACTTTAAATACTTTATGCGGAGAAGATGTAGTCGATTTTGACAACATTACCGTGTCCGATTAATGTAAGATTCATCATCAAAAAATCAATTTAAAACCTTAAATTTAATTGAAGGGCTTATTGTTAGAATGTGATAAGCCACACTTTTTGGTAAATTGAGTTATTTCAATTTTATTAACAAGCAATAGAACGATAAGCCACATGAGCAATATTGTAGTTATATTCCAAAAGATGGCGACACTATAATTCAATCATTGTCTTGCATTATGTCAAATTCAGTGAAATTGTTTGTCAGAACGTGATCATCATCATCTATTACTCGACATTCTGTTTTTGTGGCTTATCACATTCTAACAATAAGCCCTTCAATTAAAGTATTTCCTAGATTCATCGCCGGTGGTGAATATGATTATAATGCTAAGCATCCATAGTGGGGCTTGAGATCCAATAATCCTTCTCTAAAAGGTAGACAATTATACCTAGCCTTGCAAAAGGGTAATCTACAAACAGTATCAACTGGAAAACCTACCTAAGATTTTAAGATAAGAAAGATTCCCGATTTAATTGATTTCTGCGTGACTAAGGGAATACCAGAAAGTAACATAAAAGCTGAATTTTGCCTGGATTTGTCCTCCGATCACTCCCAGATAATAGAAAAACAAAAGCTTCCAACATTCCACACTAAAAAAAACAGATTGGAACTAGTATTTCAGAAATATTCTCAATAATTGAATTTGTTTGGATGTATCTCTAAAAACTAAAGAAGAACTTGAAATAGCAGTAGGAAACTTCACCTCGGCGATACAGGAAGCGGCATGGGAAGCTACCCCAAAATTCAAATTTTGGGTAAAAATTAAAATTGCAGAGAAGCGTAAACTTTGGAAAATATGGCAAATAACCAACCAGATCACCCCATGATAGAGCCAAGTTTAACAAATCAATAAAAGAATTAAAACACCTTATTAGTAGGGCAAGTTTTTGACACCAAATGCAACTTTTTTTCACGAGTCGCAAACTGTCTAAAAACAACAAAAAACTGTATTTTAATCGCATCTGATAAATAATAAAGGAGTTTTTAGCGCAACAAAAATGCAACTTTTCACGTTATTGCAACTTTTTGCAACTTTACACATATTTGCAACTTTCTTGCAACTTTTAGCAAAATTACAAGTTAAATACATTTTTTTTCCAATTTTTCCCTGAATTTTTAATTTCCATGAATCTTTAGCTCGTTATGACCAGCAAATGGTAACTAACCAACGGAAAGCACGTCTTAGTATCCATTAAACGTTTTCTATTGGTTAGCTACCATTTACTAAATACAACCCTGTACGAGTTAGTACGTGTTATTTTTGAATTGTTTAGTTTAATTTTTATAAGTTGGTAACTTGACCACAGGTCTGTAGCCAGGGGGAGCACCTAGGGGCACGTGCCCCCCCCCGGAAATGTTAAAAAACAAATTTTTTTTGAAAATAAAGAAAAATTTGTTTATAATAATAAAAATTCTCGAAAGAGGAACCACCGAAAATTATACTTTTTACAATTCCCCCCTCCCCCCGGAATGAAATCCTAGCTACAATACTGCTTGACCAAGTAATGTTCACACTATATGATTTTTAAAAGCTTTTATTTAACTTGGGAAGACCGTTGTCCGTCGTCCGTCGTCCGTGTGGGTCGACCGCTTTGAGGCCATTTTTAAGCAACTTCCCGACGTCCTAGAGATCTGAAATTTGGTACACAGCTTTCACTTGCAGAGCATTTTCATATTTAAATTTTGTTTTTTTAAAATTCTGAAAAATAAGCGAAAAATCGGGAAAAAACTGAAAACCATTAAGCGCATGCGTCGATGCGCATTGGACAATTTTATCATACAGGGTGGAAAGTAACTTAGAATTCTAAATCTCATTTTTAAGGACCGCATTCAGGGTAAAGTTTTTCGTCGTAATGATTTATACAGGGTGAAGTATCAAACATCTAAAACACATAAATAAAGAAATCTGATAGGATGAACCTATATTAGTTAAAATACATAAGCTGTATTTAAAAAGATATGACTAAAAAATTAGAAAATAAAAAATTAAATAAAAAATTAAAAATTTTTAAAAAAAACCTTTTATTTAAAATTACAAAAGTGCACTAAAAAGTAGAAAATAATTTTAATAAAAGCAAACAAAGCTTCGTGAAAACATCAATATAAAAGCGTGGGGTTATGAATTTTGTACACCAATAGTTAGCCTGCTTATCCACCTATAAACAGCCCCACGCTTTTATATTGATGTTTTCACGAAGCTTTGTTTGCTTTTATTAAAATTATTTTCTACTTTTTAGTGCACTTTTGTAATTTTAAATAAAAGGTTTTTTTTAAAAATTTTTAATTTTTTATTTAATTTTTTATTGATATTATAGAACTTATGGTTTTTATGATTGGCTGTTGTGATGGATGATTTTAGCCATGACTTTTCTTATGACTAAGTCATATGAGAAATCATGTAGTGTGAAATAGCTTTAAGAAGTTACTTGCTAAGGATCGTCAATTTAAGGATGAAAATGTCACAAAATGTTTAACGTTACATTATAATTCTATAAAAAATAAAATATGGCAATGTATTTATTTATTTTATAAATTTCTACGTGTATATTCTTTATTATTTTCAAAAAAATTTAAAAAAATAATAAATGCAACTTTTTTTGTTTTTATTGCAACTTTTATGATTTATAAATGCAACTTTTCGTGTTTTAAATGCAACAAGGAGTTGCGTTTTAGATACGAAGCGTATAGGACGTGTTTTAAAGTGCTCCGTTATCGTGAAGGTTAAACGTAAATAATAATCGAAAGAATAATTTCCTCGAATATTAATTATTTAAATTTTGAAACAAATAGAAGCTGAGAAAATTGATCCCACCAACTTTCTAAATTAGCCGGTCCTCGGTCGGCTAATTAATACGACAAATTCGCACATTATGTCAACAAATTCGCAAAAAGAGTTAGACGGCGATACAAATCAAACAAACTTATTAACAGTTCAACTTGAAACAGCTAATATGGAGGTAACTGAAGCTAACAATCACCCATGGCAGGTAATTGGTAAAAACAAAAGAAAAAGAGTTAGTAGTCCAGAAACAGAATTTCCACCGCTTATACAAACAAACAGGTATTCACCACTTGTTACCTTGAATACCAATGATAAAACTTCACAACCAAATGGTGAGCAAATACAACTGACCAAGATTGATAAACCACCTCCTATCTTTGTGCATGGCGTGATCAATTACCAGGATATGATTAGAAATTTGTATAATATAGTAGAAGAAGAACAAATCACGACAAAAACTTTAGCAAACAACATAATCAAAATCAGTCCAAAAACATCGGATACCTACCGCAAATTGGTTCAACACATGAAAGATGAAAATATAATTCATCACACATACCAATTAAAGGAAGAAAAATCATATCGAGTGGTGATAAGGTATCTTCACCATACAACCCCAATATCACTAATAAAAGACGAATTACAAACTAAAGGTTATACAGTGAGAAACATTATAAATGTTAAACATCGTACAACAAAAGAGGCTTTACCACTATTTTTTGTAGATCTGGAACCCGCAGAAAATAACAAAAGCATATATGATCTAAAATATTTGCAAAACAGAACAATAAGAGTAGAACCACCTAAGAGGAATACCGACATAGTCCAATGCACACGATGCCAAATGTTTAATCACACCAAAACTTATTGTAATCGTCCATTTGCATGCGTTAAGTGCGGAGGAGCACATGATTCAAAACTTTGCAAGAAACCAAGTAATATACCAGCTACTTGCTACCTCTGTAATGAAAAACACCCCGCAAGTTATAAAGGCTGTCAGGTATATCGTGACTTACAAGATAAATATAACAAGGAGCGCCAACAACAACAACAAAGGAAGAGACAAACCATACCCTCATTCTACAACGTTAATCTAACACAAACGAATCAACCAAATCAACCTGAAACTTCTCAAACCTACTACAACTCAAATAATAATAATAAGCGAACTTACTCAGAAACGTTAAGGAACAATCTTCAAGAAACACCAAGCCACTCCGAAGACACACAGTTATCAAAATTTCTTAATGAATTCAAACAAATGTTCCAGCAACTAATGCAACAAAATAACATAATGATAAATCTTTTAAATACAGTCATCCAAAAATTGGTGCATTAATGGCAAACTTTTTAAGAATTGCCCTATGGAACGCAAACGGACTACAATTAAAAATAAATGAAACTAAACTATTCATAACAAATAATAATATAGACATACTCCTCGTTTCGGAAACGCACTTTACCTCTCGATCACACATAATAATACCAAACTACAAAATTTACCACACGGTCCATCCTGATGGAAGAGCTCATGGGGGGACTGCTATCATTATTAGATGCTCAATAATGCATCACGAAGAAAATAAATATGAAAAAGATTTCCTCCAAGCTACAACAATCCAAGTAAATCAACTAAATAGTCAATTAAAAATATCTGCAATTTACTGTCCTCCCAGACACAATATTAAGAAAGAACAACTGGAACCCTTCTTTTCAACGCTTGGCCAGAAATTCATAGTTGGTGGTGACTTTAATGCGAAACATACTGCTTGGGGATCCAGACTTATAACTACGAAGGGAAGAGAACTTTTCAAAGTAATAGATAACAACAACTACAACATTCTCTCAACAGGTGAGCCATCCTATTGGCCTACTGATCCTGACAAGATACCAGATTTGCTAGATTTCTTTATAGTCAATGGAATTTCAACAAACTTTACTGAAGTACAATCAAGCTTAGACTTAACATCGGACCACACTCCAGTTATACTCACAGTTAGTACAACTATTATCAATAAGCAATCAAGACCTTCTCTATATAACAAAAGCACTAATTGGGATCACTTCAGAGAGTACATAAACCAAAATTTAAATACCACGTTAAGCATCAAAACCAACGCTGAATTGGAGCATGCAACAAACCACTTCATAACGACAGTACAAAATGCTGGCTGGACCTCAACTCCCATGTTAGAAAATATATCTAATAATAAATGCAATATTCCTATGGAAATCAGAGAAATGATAAAAGTTAAGCGCAGAGCTAGAGCAAGATGGCAGCGAAGTCTCAATCCCTTGGATAAAACCGATTATAACCGCCTATCAAACCAACTCAAAAGTAAGCTTAAGGATATGAAGAACGAGACTTTCAACCACTTTATAAAAAACTTAAGTAACAAGGACCACTCTATCTGGAAAGCCACAAAAGGTTTTAAAAGGCCCCAAATTACCATCCCGCCTTTGCGCAATCCAGACAATACATGGGCAAGATCGAATGCCGAAAAATCCGAACTTTTTGCTCGCCATCTCTCAGAAGTTTTCAAACCCTATTCTGATGAGCCAGATAAAGATGTTATGGAATTTTTAGAGGCCCCTCTTCAGATGTCACCGCCAATAAAGAAAATTAAGAAAAATGAAGTCAAGCAACAAATTAGAAAGCTTAAGAAGACCAAGGCTCCGGGCTACGATCTAATAACGGGTAAAGTTCTCTCTGAATTACCTATTTTGGGACTAAAATTTTTGACAATGTTATTCAACTCAATTCTAAGATTGTCATACTGGCCTTTGCAACTAAAATTTGCCAGAATTATTTTAATCTTAAAGCCAGGCAAATCTCCCACGGATGTATCTTCATACCGGCCAATAAGCTTGCTACCAATCATTTCCAAACTACTAGAAAAAATTTTCCTCAAGCGCCTACATCATGGCAATCTATTAGACGACTTAATACCAATGCATCAGTTCGGATTTCGGCAGCAGCATTCAACCATTCAACAATGCCATCGAATAGTGGATTTTATTCAAAGAACTTTAGAAGGAAAACAATTCTGCTCAGCAGCCTTCCTGGACATAGAACAGGCGTTTGACAAGGTATGGCATTTAGGACTTTTGTTCAAAATTAAACATAACTTGCCATATCATTACTACCTTGTATTGAAATCTTACTTGGAAAATCGTCATTTTCAAGTGCAACAAGACGACGAAGTGTCACAAATCTATCCAATAGCATCAGGAGTACCACAAGGAAGTGTGCTTGGTCCAGTTTTGTATTTGCTGTATATTGCCGACCTGCCTGTCACTGAAAACACGGAGTTAGCCACTTTTGCTGATGATACCGCTATCCTGGCAAGACATGACAATGCTCAAGAAGCTTCTGTATGGTTGCAAACACATCTGTCCCTTTACCAAGATTGGATAGTTAAGTGGAAAATGAAGGTAAATGTGTTAAAGTCCGTACACGTTACTTTTACCCTAAATCGGACACAGTGTCCACCCATCTATATTAATGGCATACAAATACCTCAGAAAGATGAAGTAAAATATCTTGGATTATACCTTGACAAAAAGCTAACATGGAAGACACATATTAGGAAGAAGCGAAAGCAAATGGATTTAAAAATCAAGAAAATGTATTGGCTTCTAGGAAGAAAATCAATCCTCTCAATTGAAAATAAAATCCTTATTTATAAGGTAATCATTAAACCAATTTGGACATACGGAATTGAACTGTGGGGTTGTGCTAGCAAGTCCAATATAAAAATAATACAAGCATTCCAGTCAAAAACTCTCCGTTCGATGATTGATGCACCATGGTACGTAACCAATCAAACCCTGCATAACGACCTAAACATCAACTACATAATAGACGAAATCAAAAAACGTGCAGAAAAACACAATCTAAGGTTACAAGACCACCCAAATCCTAGTACCAACCATCTTCTCGAAGAAAATATATACAGACGACTTAAGAGGAAATGGCCTCGTGACCTTCTTACGTAATCAAAAAATTCGAAGTGGATACTGCTGATGGGCGTATTCCTTACTTAACACGGACATCAAATCAGCTTATAGAACTTATTATTGTTATTGTTCTGATTGTTGATACTAAGTTAATAAATAAAAAAAAAAAAAAAAAAATGCAACAAAAAAATTGCCCTACTTATTAGTGATGAAAAAAATACAGCAATACAGGAATACCTGAAGAGCTTAAGCTCAACTAAGGCCACAGAGTACTCGTTGTGGAGGGCAACAAGAAAGATTAAACGACCTCAATTACACATTCCATCAATTCGACTTCAAAATGGAAACTGGGCAAAAAATGATAAAGAAAAAGCACAAAGATTCGGGGAACATCTACAAAAGGTTTTCAAACCCTTTCCTTCAGATTGGGGGAAGAGAAGAAAAGAGAAATCTACGACTTTCTGGAGATGCCTCTTCAGATGGATCTTCTTATAAAAAAGTTTAAAATAAAAGAAGTTACCATCAATTTGACTTCAGAAAACAACACTCAACTATAGAACAAATCCACAGGATTGTCGAAACAATCAACAAAGACTTGGAACAGAAAATAAACTGTTCGGCGGTTTTTTTAGATGTGTCACAGGCGTTTGATAAGATCCGGCATCCGGGACTTCTGTATAAAGTAAAGAAGCTACTTCCTTATGGATTGTAAAATGTCAAGAAGAATATTCAGAAATGTACCCAATTAAATCCGGAGTTCCGCATGGTAGTGTACTGGTACTGGAGGCCAATCTTGTATCTTCTGTTTATGTCAGACCTCCCAACAATGGAACAAACTACCACGACTACGTTTGTGGATGACACAGCTATCATGGCATCTCATACCAACCCAATATTCGATATGGAAATTCTGCAAATACACCTAGACAAAATTCTGCGCTGGTTAAGAAAATAGAGAATTAAAGTCAACGAAGCCAAATCAGCACATATAACTTTCACTTTGCGAAGTGAAACATGTCCCCCCTCCCCCCTGTAACCATGAATAAAAAACAAGTGCCACAAACAGTAAAGTACTTGGGGATGCATTAGGATCGTCGTCTAACGTGGAAAACCCACATCTGGACCAAAAGGAAGCAACTGAACATACAATTCCAGAAAACGTAGCGGCTTATTGGCGCTAAATCTAAGCTCTCATTGGAAAGCAAACTGTTGGTATACAAAGCCATAATTAAACCCATTTGGACGTATAGAATCCAACTGTGGGGCTCTGTATCCGACTCTAACTTGGAAAAAATTGAAAGGTTTTAATCAAAAGTTCTTAGAAACATAGTAGTTCTTAGAAACATAGTAAACGCTCCCTGGTTATAAATAAGGACCTCGCTATTCCATTGATGAAGACAGAAATCGGTGCTTATAGTGCGAAGTATAGAGACAGAATTGGTGCACATCCAAATCAACTAACAGTGAATTTGATTAATGAACGAACCGCCAGGAGTAGATTAAAAAGATTTACACCACAAGACCATACAAATAGATTTAAATAATTTATTTATAGTTAGTTACTCTGCTTAATAGATATAACTATTGAGATTATATCCAACGAGTCATTACCTATATATTTTATCAAACTATTTACTTATTGTCTTCTACAGATTGTAAATGTCCTGGGTTATCAATAAAAAAAAATTAAAGTATTTCCGAGTAGGGGCTAGTAACTCCATAGGGCAATACTGCACCTCCTGTGCATTGAATGACTTGGCGAAAACCATTCCAAGGCTTAAACCATGAGAACCACTTCGATTACATCTGATTTTTTCAAATTTATAAAAATAAGGCCTATTTGCAACGGTTCACTAAATTTTTGTTTTATTATTGCTCTTTAACACATTTTCTATCATAATATGCTTCAAACATTTTAAAAATCGAAGTCCTTCTTATAGAATAATTCCCCTTTTTCCAAGTCTAGAGTAGTTGTCGATGTCAGTTTGTCTTTGTTAAAATTTATTGTGATGTCATTGATGAGGATTGCGAGTTGAAAGACTGTCGAATGTTTGGGACAGAAACCGAATTATTCAGAGATGAGATAAGGATGTAATTTGTGACTACAAATTTTTGAATGCAGATGAGGATTAATTCTTCTAAAATTTTGGAGATGAAGGGATTAAGCTAATGGCATAATAACTGGAAGTGATGGCTTTTGGTTTGAGTGGTTTTTCCAGGCTTTTGGGAAATATTGATTTTTTTAAACAGGCATTAAGAATATACAAAATTTAAACCACCTATTTTTTGGGAGTTTTTCTTAAGTAGGAATGCGGAGATGTAGTCGATGCCTAGTGCTTTTTTTTAATTTTCTGATTATGGCTCGTATTTTGGCAGGTGATATCAGGTCCTTGGTACAAAAAGTTTGATTAATTTGATTAATAGAATTTTGAACTGCAGTGTCAACGTCATGATTGTAATTTTTGCTGTAAGATTATAGTGATCTAAATAAACTTGAGCGATTGCACTAGCTTTGTCCACATTAAAAATGATGTATTATACACCATATTAAAAGTTTTTTAAAATAGGTATGTAAAAAAAATATTTTAACAGACCAAAACTATTTAAAAAAATTAAATTTAGAACTAAATTACTAAAAATTAAGTATTTTTAATATAAATAAAAAATTTCTAAAATTCATCATGGAATTTCAAATGATTTTGGCCACTCATAAACAATGTTAAAAACAATGTCGATTATCCGCGTAAAATCAATTTTTTTTACCATTAGGATTCCTTGTACCTCTTAGGAAACTCATTATGCATCATGTTTAAGCGTTATTTTAATTTCGGTGATTTTCATCAATATTTTATAATGAAATAAATAACCTAAATGCAGAGCCGGCTTTATTACAGATTGGTGCCTTTGGCATGGGACCGACGATATAATTTGAATAATACGGAAGTTTTGTGTCACTATTTTCATGTTTATTATTATGACCTCATATTTCGTCGCTTTCCAAAGAAACCATGCACTTTATTAAAAAAAAGTATAATAAATAAAGTTGTAAGGAATTTAATTTCCTTTCCAAAAGTATCCCTAATATTAATAGTCGTTAAATAATAAGACCATTTTAACAATTTTATAATTTTTGGTCATTTCTTATAATTTAACAATTTTTCTCAAAAACTATGCACTTTAGGTAAAAATTCTACAAAAGTAAATATTTGAACAATTAATTTATCTATTAAATGATGTTTTATTGTATGGCACATATTTGTATCATTAAGATTGCCACAAAATTCACCTCCCCCCCCCGCGCCCAATAATAATCATAATCACTAAATCTATTCTATAACCATATCATATCTATTTATGCAGAATACTTTTTGACCTCTTGAAATTTTTTTCCTATCTTTCAGCTTTCAAATTATTAAGAAATACAAAACTGGGTGGAGTCACTGACTTGTGACTACAACAACCCTTAAGTCAGATTTAACAAACCTCTGTCTTACTACTCAAGTCTTATGAAATTAACTGAAGGTGATAGTGGCGTTTAACTTAACTTTTAAAGAAACAATTAATACCTAGTACAAAACATCAACTCCTCAACACAAATGTGCACCCAAAAAAATGTCAACAAAAACAAGAAATAACACCTACCTGTAATTTATTATTTTCAGAGATAATGTGTGTGGTATTATGTTCTGGGGAATGTTCGTTCATTAGATCCTGCTTTTGTTTAGCCAGCAATTCCAACTCTCTACGCAGCACTACAACTTTTTTCACATAATCTTCACGTTCCTTTGAAACCTGAGCTTTATGGTGTTTCAATTCGCGTGCCACACCTAGAACACATTTTTTAAACAATATATTTTACATAACAGTAGTAATAAAAGGGGATAATAAAGATTCCTGTTGAAAGAAGTCAAAGCTTACCCTCCTCTTTTTCATCTGCTGCACTTGAATTCACCTGAGGAGTTCCAGGTGGTGCAAGTTGATTAGGCGGTTGACACATGTTAGGATATCCGGTAACTGGTGCCCACTCATTTTGAGGATATTCTTCACTCCCAGGTGGGCCAGGTTGTACGTTCTGAATAAAAAATTAAAATGCATGAATAAGAAACTCGAGATTTATATAAACAACTCCCCTTGAACTTAATTTACCTTAAAATTTCCATTTTTGTACAAATAAATCTACAAAGTGTAAAATATTTTTGAATTATTAATATGCGACAGAGCTGAAGAGCAACACTTGAAAAGTATTCTGCAAACTCAAATGTTATGAAAGAAGTTTTGTGCAAGAGATTTCACTAGGTATTTAATTTTTTTTTGTTTTAATTTGACTTTATGTGACTAAATCTTACCCCACTGTTATAACCGGTTTGTGTTTGACCGTAACCTTGGTATGGGTTATACGAGCCACCGTAATTCTGTTGGTAGGCCCCATATGATGATTGATAACCCTGATTCGCGTACTGATTTGGCTGTAAAGATAAAAATTGTTGTAGCATCAAATGTTACAGACGTAACTTTGAATCAACTTACGTCGGCATACATAGAAGGGGGCAAATGCTGATATGCCGTTTGCATTGTGGCATTGTTATATTGACTTTGCCAATTCATGTCAGAAACATGAAGAGATGTTTCTTTCGTCGGTGATGTCAAAGCAGGTGATATTTGCTGTTTGGAACTCTCGCTGGTGTTATTACTAGTACTTTTGCCTCGCCTGGCCAGGCGTGGGTCCTCACGAGTGTTACTACCTTTACGATGATAATCGCTGTATAAATCCGTCATTTTTGAATCCAAACCACGATGGGGGAACTAAGAAAATATATTTTGTGGTCAACGTAACTTCGCGACGGTGCTTGACAACACTGCGTCACAAAAACCTTGAAAATAGAAATTGGTTTTGAAAAGAAGTAAAATATTTTACCGGCAAACTTACGTTGTTATTAAATCAATGGAAAATATAATAATGCACTAATTTCTCCTAACATTTTATTACAACATAACATAAAATATAAGCTTGTGCTTATTATTAGTTCAGTATTGCCAACAGTGTGTGGTGAAAATGTTTACCATATTCACTGCGGAACCAAAATTTAAAGCGCGAAGTTTAAATGTCACAAGGAACTTCAAAATTATGTGTCGTCGTCATTAAAGTCCTGAATTATGTTAATCTTTATTTAATTAACTAAGTAAACAATCAGATCTTGAATTTTATACCAAAAGTCAACCATAGATGTAGAAACTCTGATAATTTAATAACAACTAGGAATTCGACATAACCTATACGTGAACGCTGAAAATGTCAAGACGAAGCTCGCAGACAGAGCCTGTATTTTTAGCATAATTTTAAATGTGACAAACCGTCACATTTATGGTTTGGCATGTCATATGGCATGACTAAGATTCGGATATTGCTAATTGTGCTTATAGGACTGCATCATAAGGTCTGTTCCAACCATCCGAAAAACCGTACAATGTACGGTTACACTCCTGCGCAATAGATAAAATGCAACGCTTTTGATGTATTGCGCATGATTTTTACCTATTGCACATGAGCGTAACCGTACATCGTACGGTTTTTTGGCTGGTTGGAACAAACCTATAAACTCTAAACGTTGTTAGTTAAATTCTCTACGAATTCAAAGTTTTAAATTTTTTTTAGAACTTACGGTTGCACAGTAGACAAGTGTTTCAAACTTACTAGTTATCGTCAGCACCTTGGACCATTTAAACTTAAGATCTAAGGTCAGCACCGTATAAACATTGAAAAACTCTTAAATGCACTGATGCCTTCGGCCGTTATCAGCAGCGTACTTACAATTAGAGAGAGGTAAGGTCAGACCTCCCCGGGCGGAACATTTTTAGAAGCGGCGCAATCAAGCAGTGGACGCATGCTGCTCGGAGTAAATATAAGCGGAATAGGGTTAATAAAAGGTAATCAAATTATTGCGCGGTCTATCGATTGAAGTTCAATTACGAAATAGCTAAGTTAAGGAACCGATTAAGTCGGCAGGCTCCTGTCAACCCTTTGGAGTGCTCAGAAGAGTCTCCCAGTTGTGGGAATCTAGCTCGACTATGGCCATCTTCATTTCGTTTTGCTGGGCCCGAGATACTCTGATAGACATCTGTCCACCTTCTCCAACCACGTCCCTGATTATTCTTTTGAGATCTGTCGCTTCCTCGCTTCCATCCTAAGGTCTATGTTTCTGATTTGCATTGTTAGCCTCCTACAAGCAGGGTTAACCATTCGGAAGCGGCTGGGTCTGCTTTCCAGCTTATTTCTGACAGATTGTAGATCTTCTCACCCTTCCCCAACTCGATAAGCATGTCGCCTTGTCTAGTTCTTCTCACCCTGCGGATGGAATCTCTGGCCTCTTTATCGTTTTCGCTGGCTTGCTCTAGAGCCCTTAGTGCCTCTTTGAGCTGAAGACGGTCGTATGTTTTTACGATTATTGCAGGGCCTCACCTCTTCTTTCCAGCTAGACTTCTTACGGGGGTCCTTTTTGCGAAGGACCCTGATCGCCCGCTGTATCTCAGTGAAGGCTGTTTCCTAAGTTTCCGTTAAACTGTCTCTCTTTTCCTTTCTACGGCTCCCTTTGGTCACTTGGAAGTCGCTGTCCTGGCTCTGTTTAAGGTTTTCTACTACCTGAGCTCTTATTGGATAGCTCATGTCGTATGGGATGCCCCACCGTAGTCCATGTCACTGAGGTTTCGCGTTTTTGGGGGCTTTCCTTGCTGCTTCTGCGCCCCTGCGGGGTTACATTTCCACCTCAACGCTAGTCAGATCTGCAGCATCTACAGTGATCTACTTCACATCTCGTCGTTTTCGTTTTGCAGGATCCTGATCTTCCTTTCTTAAGTTTCCACCTCCCTTTTGAGGAAAGGGAAACCTCCCCATAGAGGTTGTTTCAATTGGCGGATTAGTTTTAGTGGTCTCAATGCATATCTGCATGTTTTTCATTTCCTGCTTGAGAGAGTTTATTTCTTCGCAAAGAGCGTTAATTCTCTTTTTTCCACCTCTGTGGCTTCCAGCTTTGGAACAATTTGAATTTGATATGCATGACATACGGCTCTTTTTTATATAAGTTTCTCGCCTTATTTTATTTTAGCGTATTTTGATTTACCATCTGTACAAAATTTCAACTAACGACCTCGTGGAACTTACTGATGTCGATGCCATGCTGGGTTAACAGCGTTGATTTTAGGATAGACAAGTGCGACCACAAGGTCGAAGCCCGGCAGCTTTCCGCTTGTTCATCAAAGTACGCAAGGATGGTGTTTTCGTCCACGTTTCCTACCTCTACCTCGTGCTGCTGCAAACATTGGAGAAAGCGCTCGTATTCCTTCATATAAATTTTCTTGCTCTTGTCTGGCAGCAAGCCGGCCCGCGCCTTCTCAGGCCGTTCTTTGATCGTTTTTGGTGGCATTTTATCACGGCACTTCACACAACCGAACTTCACCAGAGCACAAATCGAAATGAACATGGCCGCCCTCCAGGGTACCAACTGATGCCAACAAAAACACCATGGTTACAACTAGAAGTTGGTTTTATACTACCACGATGTTAATTAAAACGTGTTATTAGGTCTGTTTGGTACCACAGTCCTCGTGCTACACTAACTACACTACTACAAATTGATTGGTGTAAAAAGTGGGTTGGTAATTGTACCACCAATCAATTTGTAGTAGTGTAGTTAGTGTAGCACTAGGACTGTGGTACCAAACAGACCTATTATTTATGAAATTTATGCAATTATTGCAAAAAATCGTGAATTTTGTCGGATATTATCCCCAAAATCACGAAAAGTTATTTTAGGCTCAGGCTATTATTCCCCTCGCCGCTACGCGGCTCGTCTCATAAACCACGCCCTTCGTGGTAAAAAACGACCCTTTACGGCCTTGTGATATAAACTACTATTTGATTTCTAAGTTTTGAAATCAGCCTTTGCGATGCCGATAGATAGATGCGATCTACTAACTCGTAGAAAAAATTAGAGGTAAAATTTTAAGACCTTTTTAAATTTTACAAATTGTATCAGCGTTTCCTATTTTACAGAATCTTCACATTCTGTATTATAACAAATACTATAGTATAATCTATAGTATTTGATTATAATTACCAATTTTTACAAGAAATGACATGGTTATGTATGAAGCTCGGATTAGAAGAAAAATGTCCAACTTGAAATTTTTACAGACAAAAACGGGAGTACTTAAGATGACTTTAATATTATAATTAAATTTTGAAATCCAAGTTTTAAAATAAAGTTAAATGTGTGTACTACATTTTGTATATCTCAAAATTTAAAAAAAAATTTTTTCACAACAGAAAAAACGTAGTGGTATATAAAATTTAATTCTGAATTTCAATAAGTCAAGCATTAAAAGCTTATAATGTACCTAGATCAATTTCGCTACTTTGTTTTATATATTTATCATTTTCTTATAAGTAAAAACGCCACAGTTAACATAGGCTGAATCGTCACCTTAACAACAAAGTTTATTCTCAAGTAAAAAGATATGCTATAAAGTCTCCTCTCTCACCGTTGCTGGCAGTCATAGCTAATGGAGGCAATGGTAGAGTTTGAAAAGCGTTATCAAGGTAGATGGAAACCAGCAATACCTGCAGACTTCTGTTGGTGTTTCACAGAGATATTACAAGAAGAAAGACTATCGTTCTAAAAAATATAAGTTTTTTATTGCAGTGTAATTCAAACTTAAAATTTTATTTTTAACAATATTTATGTTTTTTTATGAGTAAAGAGGTCCATAGTCAAATTCATTCCAAAAAAGGACTCAGAGAGTCATAAAGTTTGAGAAACCCTGCTCTAATGAAATGAAAACTGTACAATTAATTTACAGGGTGGCCCTTTGAAAACGAAACAGACGGGATTGTGGCCAGCAGAATTTTTTTTAAGAAATGCAAAAACACGTCAATTTTATCATCGAGGGGGACAACTTTTGCGATCAATGTCACTCCCGTATTGTTTCATCCCTTCGCGTTGCGATGACAACCCCTAAAATGTTAATAGGGATTATATGGCAAGTAACACCTCATTTGAAAGGTCTTGCTTCCCTGAATTCAGTTCTATAATTTTTTTTACAGTTTTATCAATTATTCAACAAAAAAATTAAAGCTGCAAAAATGAGAAATAAATCCGATATTTCATGATATTTAAGAATAAAAAAAAGGAAAAACGCTTGAACAGGTTGATTTTAATTTCAAGAGGGCTACTTTTACTGTTATTCATAAATATTGACAGTTCAACCGTTAAGGCAAAGGGCAAACCACCCTTAGAATTTTGAATAAAAAAATGGGTCTATTTTTTATCAGAAAAGTGAAATGCGTTTTTGAAACTTTAGCTTTGATACTTATAGAAATTTATAAAATGATAAAAGAATTGTTTCAATTCCTGATTGCATTCAAGACTGTAAGGGTGGTTCACCCTTCACTTCAAGGGTTGAACTGTCAATGTTTATAAATAGCACTATAGCAGTAAAAGTAGCTCCCTTAAAATTAAAATCAACCTGTACAAGCGTTTTTTCCTTTTTTATTCTTAAAAGTCTTGAAATATCGGATTTATTTCGAATTTTTGCAGCTTCAATTTTTTTGTTGAATAATTGATAAAACTTTAAAAATATTATAGAACTGAATTCAGGGAAGCAAGACCTTTCAAATGAGGTGTTACTTGCCATATCATCCCTATTAACATTTTAGGAGTTGTCATCGCAACGCGAAGGGATGAAACAATACGAGAGTGTTTGATCGCAAAAGTTGTCCCCCTCGATGATAAAATTGACGTGTTTTTGCATATCTTAAAAAAAAATTCTCGCCACAATCTCGTCTGTTTCGTTTTCAAAGGGCCACCCTGTATATAAAAAATAATACAGCAATTGAACAATGAGATAGAAATGTAAAAATTTCTTTCTTTATTACAAACTACAATAGAAAAGTTAAAAATATATACTCAACTGTAAATCTAAACTAAATATTTTAAACATAAATTATTACAATCAATATCAACATTCAATTCTTAAATAATCAAGTTAAAAATTGCGCTTACTTTTAAAGAGTTCGATCAAATTTTGAATCTTTTCGTTAAAACTCGTGGCAATTTTATTTTCACTTTCTAGCAATAACTTATATTGCGTTTGATAAACCGTATTTAACTCGGAAATGCTGTCTTTAACTCCTTGTATAAGATTGTCTAGTGTTTCGATCTTTTGTTTATATTCCGCTTGCTGTTTAACCATATCCTTTTGTTCCTCTTCGATTTCCTTGTTATGCTCTTGTATATTCTGTGCAATGTAATTCTTGGCAGTTTTGTGTTTCAAAGTTGCCATTTGCGTTGCTTCCTTTTTAGTCTTTATACTTTCCTTTAGCTTCAAATTTTCATCGTTAACACTTTTAAGTAATTCAGAATTTTCGTTGATGTTGTTATGAAGCGTATGCATTTTTTGGTTTTCTTCGGTATAGACAAGCTGAATTGCTTTCAATTCTTCACCGATTTTAATCAAATTTTGAAGAGTATTATACAATTGTTCAAAATGGTTGATTTCAGGTTTCTTACACTGCACGGCTTCGGACAAAGCCTGTGAAGTGCTTTCTAACTTGGTACAATTTTCCTGAATGTTTTTCTTCAAATCGACAAGACTGTTGTAATTATCCAAGCCGACAATTTGTTCGTTCAAACGTTGAATGTTGGTTTTGATGTTGGATATTAAGGATTGTTTGGTTTCGAATGTATCAACCATCGCTTTCAGGTCCAACTTTAACTTGTTGATGTGACAATCGTGATCCTCCCGTTGCTTTTGTAGCTCTTGGTAACGCGCGTTCGCCTTTTCATGTTTCATGTTTAAACTGTTGAGCAGACTTTCATAATTCCCCAGCTCTTCAGCGCCTTTTGAATTGTCCTTCATTAACTGATCCACCTTAGCTTGCTTCAAGTTTTTCTCTTCGACCTTGCGAAGAGCACGACTAACGCAATCCTTAAATGTTTCCTGCTGATCCTCATAATACATTAAAAACGTCAAGAGCACTTTGAACCTGATGATTGTACGTTTGGAGGTTGGATCGTACAGATCAGTGATGACCAGCTTGCAATTAGATTCTGAATAATTAGCATGCTTCGTTAACAACATCATGTACTTGTTAATAAAACGCATCAAATCAAAGAGTGTTTCGGGTTTCTTAGGCACAACTTGCACACGTTTACTGCCGCAAATTTTTTCGTTCAGTTCTTCAGTCGTTTTGCGGAAACGTTGATAAAATGAAACTACAAAATCCGAGGTTGGATTTTCCAACTGCTGTAATGATATTTGAAAATCTGGCCAAAGTTCCTTTGCATAATTAATAACATCACTTGCTGTTGCCATTTCATAGACAATATTTTTGATCGGTGAACTGGGTAAACTTTTCAACTGTCACTTTTTTAAATAAACGTGAACAGTACAAATTTGATCAATACGCAGGCGCCCCTTTAGAGGCGCGAAAATTATTATTACTAATAATCTAAAGGGGAACCTACATGCTCGGGTACTTGCATCATCTTGATGAGTTTGGTTATTTTATTTAACCTAGTAATTAATAATACCAAAAATTTGAAGAGTTAAGAGGAATTTGAAAAAAAATTTTACTAATGGCTTGACAGCAACATCATATTTTTTGAAAAATCTACAAAATCTACGTACGACGTACGTTACTACAACATTTAATTTTTGTAATAAATAACATGTACACAATGTTATAACGATATTTAAATTACATCCCTATCTATTGAAGCAATGTTGGTACAATGTTACAGATGTTAAAGCAACATTGACGCAACGTTTTATTGTAACGTTGTATTAACATTGAAAAATTAACATTGTCGATGTTAATTTAATGTTACATGTCTAGTGGGTAACCACTCGTCAGCAAATTCTTAGCAATCAGCGATGTTAGATTTTTTAATGTAGATACAACGTTACTATAAAACGTTTCGTTAATGCTGCTTTAATATCTGTGATATTGCATCAACATTATGTTGGCAACATTGGTTTAATATTAATATACTATGTATTAATGCGATGTGATAGGGATATAATTTGAACATTGTAAAAACATTGTGTTTTTTAATGTTGAAATAACATTACTATTTAATGTTAAAGCAACGTTACTTTTTAATGTTGTAGCAATATTGCTTTTTAATGTTAAAAGCAACATTACTTTTTAATGTTAAAACAACATTACTTTTTCATGTTGAAGCAACATTGTTTTTTCATTAAAATAAAACGTTAACAATTAACGTTGTATGAGCGGACATTTAGCGGTTGTAGCAATGTTGCTACAACATCGCCTCAAACAATGGGCGCGTTCAGTGAAGCTCAGCGGTTGAGAAGTTGACTAATCAGGTTTTGCTGAACGGAACGCTGAGCATGCGCTTACTTACAACTGTTGACTAAAAAACTCAGCGCAAAAATTTTACGCTGCGTTTGTTCAACTTATGATTAGTTTAAGGTTGCTAGGCAATGGTTGCTGACTGTAAGCACATCGTTCAGCGAAATTCAAACTGCTGAGTGTCATCATAGTTGGCTGATGACACAAAGCAGTTGAGCTCGCTAAACGCGCACAATTTAACTTATGCCCGTGTCCCACGTTCAATATTTCCATCAATATTTTGATGATAATTTTTATCAAAACCGTTTTGACCGTGGGACAGGTCATTTTGATAAAAATTTATAACCTGTCAAACGATACTTCTATTTTAATGACGTCACATCAATATGTTGATGGAATACGACTGTTTCTATAATTTTGATGAAAAAATGATTTTGATTGGTTTATGTGCTTTGTTTGTGTTCGTTTTCTAACGGTGTCATTTTCAACACACAAGCTTTTAAACTCACTTTTGATAATCTGTCATTTATACAGCAGACTATTTTTTATCAAAATATTGAATTTTCTTTTGAGTTTCAACCCCTACCGAGAGGGTTAATCAAACAAAGACGAGAGCTTTATCTCAATCTGGAAAAAACCTCTCCAGTTTGTTTAACCACTATACTATTACACCAGCTCTCAATCAGTGCGGAGGCAAGGCCGTAGATTCTGAAATAAAAATTTAGTAGTTTGGAAAACTCTAGTGAAACACTGGTGATAATTAAGAGGTATGTTTACAATTCCAACAGTAATTGCAATGTATTATTATTCAAAAATATATACACAATATAATGTATAATGAATACAATACGGAGTTACTGTCAAAAGGTGCACCTACTAGAACTTAACAAATTCCACACCCAACAACCACTATGGGTTATCCCAAAATAAACACAAAAAGCCAAAAACACATCGGTCTCCTCAATTAAAAAAAATAAACTTTACTTACGTAAAGGTATCGAGGTAAGACGTGCGGCTTTGCAGATGAAAGAATCCTTGTTAGTGATCAATAGGCTACAACTGACCATAAACCAATAAGAGAGACGATGTCGGTGAAGCCACACAAAACGAAACCATCTAGATAAAAAAAAAATTTCTTCAAGCGATTCAAAATAATTGAAGTTTGTAGGTTTTCTGGGAAAATCATCAACAATCGTCAGGTTTGGTCAACAACACTGCATTGAATCTTGTTCATAAAGTAAGTTCCCCAGATGTCACAGATGCTTTGTCAGAAACAAACAGAACTCAAGCGATAGTTGGACAACTGGCCACACACAAACTTGGCACAATAACATTATCGTGGGAATCAAAAATATTCGTCCACATTTAATCAAATCGGCATTCAAAAATCGTTGGCATCAAACATAAATCAGACTGCTTGTTGCAATCGCTCGTGGGAAACTGCAGCTTATCAACACTTGCACGGAAATGCATTATCGAGTGCATTATTAAATGAGCATAAACGTAAATAATAATGCAGGGTTGGCACGAGGAAATATAGTAAAATAAAATAAAAAGTAGAAGCGTTCGAGGCGCTAACGTCAAACTTTATCGCTCTCTTATTGAAGAATTAGCAAGAAATCTTGACGGTAGCGCTTTCTAGCGTTAAAAAAGTAAATTTTTTTCATGGAGGAGGAAAACTTTCTCGCTCCCTATTGCTTTTGCTGAGCCGTTTTTAGACAGCTGCATGAATTCGACTATTGAGATTATTTCACGTTACTTAATTTGTAGCGCGTATAAAATTATATCACTTTTAAATCGTCAACGTGCCATTAAAATGTTCGTACGTACCACTTCTAAAAAGCGTGCCATGGGTTTAGCCACCGCTGCCCTAGATCGATCCTACTTGGCAAAGTGTGCTACTAGAAAGGGGATGAATCTCTTTTTCTATTTTAGAAAATTCAAGCCTAAAAGCCCTAAATAGTGATTTTTAATTGATGTTAAAGCTACCATGGTGCTACCGCTGTTTTCCTTGTGTTCGTTTGCCAAACTTAAGTAAATCCACACGGACGAGTGACAGAATGGTCATTATGGTCGCTTTTTGTGCATAAATTGGAAAGTTTAAAATCGATTATATATTAGCTAAACTAATCAATATATCACATTCTTTCCTTTCTAAAATGCTTCATTTTAACGTTATCTATGAAATTCCGTTGAGTTTTCTTTAATAAATATTATAATATGTGTGAGTCCTGGTTATTGAACTAAAATCAAAATGTTTATTTTGTTTTGTATTATTCATTTTCTAATAATTTTTTTTTTTTTGGCAAAAGAAGACCGGTATTCCGGTATTACATGTAAATCAATACCGAATACCGGTATTGAAATTTTGGTGCGGTATTGCATTTACTATTTTTTGCATTTACTACTATCTGCTGTTAATTCTGAGGTAGTCCAAAGTGAGTGAATTTTGCTCTCTGAAAAGTGGTCCTACCGTCGTGTGAGACGGAAAGCGAAAACTACAACTATCCCCAAAAATGGAAGAAAGGAAAATAGGAAAAATTATGAAAATTTTATAATAAATTGGCAAGAGAAAGGATAACGATAAATATAATAAAATGAAAATAATAAACAAGGTGTGCTATTGACATTAAGGGGTAATACCATAACCTCTCTCTTTCTTCTTCAGCCGTTATCCATCTATTCCGGAATATTAGGCTTCTCCTTTAGAATCCCCCGAAAGAAGGGGTTGCTGGCCATAACTTGCTACGCTGGCTGGCCAGTAAGTACCTTGCTAGGCTAGCTTTCAGATGTGCCTGTATCTTTGTTTTTTGATAATAGTGGCAATTCATTAAATTCGGAGGATCGCCGCGCCTGCTTAATATGCCAAATAAAACAAAGTTTTATTTTATTAATATTTCAATTCTGACCCCCCCCCATTGCAAGTTTAGGATTCAAAGTGGTTTAAATAGTTTGAGTCTTTTTGTCCATTTTCATTTTCCTTGACATTCGAATTTTTCGAGATATTTCTATAACCTAAACATGCTAATTTGGAAGTTTGGTATGTTAAGGCTGAGTTCCCATAAGAATTGTATTAATTAATTAATTGGTCACGAATTAAACTAACTTTACCAATAAACGTATCTAAAATTGTTAATTAACTCGACGCTAACACGCACCTATTTAAATCTTATGGGAGAACATCAAAACGTAAACAAACCATTGTTTATACTCGCAATCATATCCAATGATTTTAATTGGTGATAAACATGGTCAGCGGCCATTTTCTGTTTTGTAACGTCGTTTGTAACGTAAAAAAAAACATTTGAAATGTTTAAATGCTTATTAAAATTATACCAAAAATGAGTCTAAAAATGAATAAATTTGTTTATCATTATCATCATGAAACTTTTGCTTTTGCGACTTAATTCTTTCGGCTGGTCAAACAATGCGTTTGACCAACTCAAAGTTACGATTTTTTTAAAGTTTTCAAAGTTACGATTTTAGTATTGGAAGAGCATGTTTTATCGCTAAATTGGTGACCCCGACATAAATTTCAAATGCTAATAGTTTAAAAGAAGGTTGATGTAGCTGTCCAGATAGAGAAGTATCGATAAATATAAAACCGATCCCGTCGGTAGCGTAGTTGGTTTATGCCATAAGGTATTCCATAGCACACCTACTTGAATTCCAAAATTACCTATATTTTCAAACATTTGTTACTTCTGCTTGGAAAATTGAAAGGCAATGTTTTTACGTCAGCTGTACTAAAATTATGATTCAAAAGTGGAATTAATTATCAAAAACTTTCATTAAAATGATTTTTTGGTGCGTGCAGGTACTTTTCTTGTTAGCAAAATTTATACAGGAGCCAAAGATAATTGTCTACGGAATTAGTAATTAAATGGAACAGGAACAGAAGAAAGCAATGCAATTTTCTCTCGCACGCACCAACAGAAATGGACTTTTCAAACTGCGCACAATCAATACGCTTCCCTAAATTTTCCACTTTACGCCGTTGCCCTTTATAAACCGTTTTAATTCCAAAATTTCACCCAAAATTAAGAAATTGCGCGTTAAAATTAAAACAAATAACTAAAAATTACAAAATGAAATTACTGTTTTTGTTCGAATGAGACGAAACTGGTGAGTACAATTTTTGCTTACTTATTTAATAAAATTATTTATTTATTTGGTAGTAGTTAAAGGAAAAAATTGAAATTAAACTTTTATTTTTCAAATTATCTGTTAGGTCAAACACTCGAACAATTTAAAGCAATTTAAATCTTTAATACATTTATGTATGATAATTGAATGTCTTGTAAGGATTGTTCAGTACCTCGTAACCTTCTGACTTGTAAACGAAACATTTACATTACAATAATTTGTTGTAAGTATAAAAATTAAAATATAGATTTAAGAATACGTGACGTATATGAGCTTTTAACGGATCAATACAACGACGGCGCTGATCGTCGCGACGCCATACATTTCTCACAATGTGATTCATTTCTGCACTTGCAACTCGATAAAGTGAATCACGAACAAAAATTCCAATAATATTTAAGTGTTTATTAGTTTTAAGGTTGCAATTGATGTAAAATTTTGAAAATTATTGTTTTAAAGAAAAGTTGTAAAGTAGAGGTACGTAAATGACTTTTTTTCACACGCATAGCTACGTAGGCAATTAAAATTCCTTTATCTACCGTATTGAAATTGGGTAAACAAAAATTAGCAACCAAACTCTCTTTTTAAATGTAATCAAAATTGTAATTTTTAAGTAAATTTACACTTTTAATTAGATTTGGTTGCTAGCCAAAATCTACAAGTTTCTAGTTCAAGTTCAAAATTAATTACAATTCTATAAACCGCATCAGAAAAATCTGACTGCTGTTTTTTCGATTAAATAGTATAAAAATATTACACAGTTACTTTACTAAATTGATTATAAAATTTTTTTTGAAGGATTGCAAAATTTTCGAAACGTCAATATCGCATTTCAAAGAAAATTTTAAACATTTTTGTAATCTAAGAGTTATGGAATTGAAGCTCTTTCAATATCCGGTCAAGAGGAAAACACTTTTGAGTTAAACCTAAATTGGCGAATTATTGATTTTACAATAACAACATTCGTACGTTCATTCACAGAGGCAATGTAGATCATATCAGAAATCCAATTAGAAGCTTTTTTTATGTTTTTCCTTAATTTCAATTTATTAAGCGCTTTGTTTTTTTTTAGAGAACTATAAAATCAGTTCTCTTGTCAGATATGTAATACATTTGTGAAAAATTTTGTGGAAAATTTTTTGTAATAGAGTAATTAAGGCCATCGAAATAAACCAACATTTTTGTACCAGTTTCATGCGGGGGCGAATCGAGCGCATTTGCAAAGTGCTAGAAATGGCGTCCAGTAAAAGAAATTTAACCAATACTTTATAATAAAACAAAATGATGTAATTATTGACTATAATAACATTTGGAAAACTTTCCAAGTAATAAAAGTTATAAAGTTCCTAAAAGTTATAACCAAATTTTGTATGATTTTCTATGTAGTGGGATATATTGTCGTATTCCAAAATGTCTGTACATCCGAGGTTTATTTCGAATCGAAATTAAGATTTTTAAAAGGATTTTTGACCCTAGATATTTAAAAATCGATTAAGTTATGTGTAGAATAAAATTTGTTGGAATTATCTACAAGGTTTTTCATAGTTTGCTATTATGCATTTAAAAAGTTAGTAAAGTCAAAAATTCACAAGGCAGCTTATTCTGGATTTTTGGATTTTATTGTGAAGGGCAAAGTACTTAACACCACAGTTGAAAGCAAAATATCAAAAGACAGGTTGTTCAGATTAGGGACCAAAAAGAGAGAAAATAAACGAAAAAACTCTTAAAAATTATCAACTTACAACAAGAATTGTAAAATATTGTTGCCAAAAACCAAGATTTTAGTGTTCAAAAACTTCAAATAGCCAACCTTACAAAAAATTAGATAGGCTTTTTTGAGTAGCCATTTGCCAGGACGAGAAATACAAGTCATTGTACCACTTTGTAAAACTTTTGATAAAATCTTTGTTTTTTGAAGCTTGAATTTAGTTGCAAAAAAGTGAGTAAATTGGTTGATTTGGGATTATTACTCTTCAAAATTGGATGATGAAATTCTCCAACTACACGCATAAAAAAATTTAGTTTTGTACGACGCAACGTAATAATTTTGCGAGTATCAGATTCTACGTAGGAAAAATTGAGATAAAATTTTGCACCCTTCCAAAATAAGGTTAGCATTTAGAAAAACTCGCCTGTAATTATTATATTGAACTGGTCAAATTTGAACCAACGTCCGTATGGAAACTGCAAAAAGAGAATTCCCCATAAAAACAATTAGAATTGGAAGAAATCTCAAGATACTTGAAAGACAAAGTGGCGTAACCCTCATTTTATATATTTTTTAAATATCGGTTAATATCTATAAAATCAAGAGTAGTATCGTTTTAAAATAATTTGCAATTGATAAAACAAACTTTTTGATCAATAACAGTGAAGTTCAACAACAGGCGCGAATCCAAGATTTCGTTTAGGGGGAAGAAGGCAATTTTTTTGTGATTATACCTATTTTTAAAATAATTTAAAAAAGTTGATCAAAAATCAGAATTTTATCAAAATAAAGTACTTTGGTCGTGAGTCGGAGGGGAGGGGGAGGGAGCAGCAATTGCACTCATTACCCCCTTTTGTATCAGCGCCAGTGCATACTTGAATACAATGGCGGATCTACAATTTTTCCGAACCGGGGCAAGAACTTGACATTGACCCTTTCCTTCATCATTTGAGGTTCTAAGTTTAGGAATTCAAATATATGAATTTAGCGCCCTTTGAGAGGCCGCCCGGGGCAAATAACCTTAGCTTAATGAAAAAATTAATTTAGTTTTTACTAGCTCTGTTCTTTCATCAGTTTGAAACCATTTGCAACTATCACACGCATGCGGAGTTTTGAATTAGCGTTATAAATTTAAATCTGCGCTTGCGTCTGACTGTTTTCTTCAAACTGGCTGAAAGAACAAAGCTATTAATTTAAAAAATTAAGAGAAATGAGCCAAGTCAACGGGCTAAGGACCGGACTCTAGGCTAAAAGTCTTAGGTTTGATCCCCAACCCGGTTACAAAATTTAATTGACTTCATTATGGCCCTCTCCTCTCGGAAGGCAATGGCAAACCACCGACAGTAATCTGCAAAACAAGCCATTTAATAACAAAATATTAAATTGGTCGCCAACCTCCGATAGGAGACGGCACCTTAAAAAAAGAAGAAAAATTTAAAAAAGTTTATAATTAGGGTTACGCCATTTGGCCTCTCTAGTGTCGATATGTAAGACAGCATAAGTAGCGATATAAAGACACAGAAGCACAGTGGCATGGAGTAAATAATTTTATTGTTCATATTTTTGAAAACCTATCTGATTCGGTGATATTAAAGGAAGGCAGTAAATTTAAAATAATTAATACATCAAATTTCTTTTCTGTTACGTCATTAACTCAGGATATTAAATGAAATTGTATTTCAAGTTTTCAGAACTTTGGATATTAAAACCATTGTTCCAGTGACGTAGCAACAGGTGGTACAAAAGATGCCAGGCATCAAGATCCGTACACTAAAAAAATTAATTTGTATTTACAATGGGGGGCCCGCTGTGGGGTCTTGACTTGCTACGTCACTGTATTGTTTAAAATTAATTGCATTGTTATAGGAAATTCCAACAAATTAAAAATTTTATTTGTTTAATTTAACACGTTGAATGCGATGGAGGTCACAGATGACCAGCACTGAGTTTGTTCGTAGTGCCACAGAGGTCACCGGTGACCGGCGAAGCCAAGATTATTAGAAACACATAAAAAACTATATAATATAAAATAAATAAAATAACAGTGCCTTTCAGCCCCGTGGGGGTCACCGGTGATTTCAGTGAATTAAATGCGTCACAAATGATTACAAAATAATAAAAAATAATTAAGCTTTTTACGTTCTAAAGTAGAACATTGCTTTTCCCTTTTTGGGAATTACAAATCCGATTAGCGGGGTGGATTAGTCCCCATATTACCTATTTCCGATAAATCAATATTTATTTCACTCTTAGATCATATATATTACTAATAATATATATGTAATATATATGATCTAAGATTTCACTACACCTTGTAGATGTCCACTGAAAGGCCGAGCTAAGAAATTCTGTATAGTCCGCGATTTGAACCCAGAATTTCCGCTCTGTACTCAACCAGCGGTCACATCACTCCACAAAAAATAATATTTCATCAAAATATGCAACACATACTGAGAAATTCATTGTGGCCAGACGGGCAAGCGATATAAAATTATCGTGCCATTCAACGTGTTAAAAACAAATGATTTATTTCAATATAATCCAGTCAGAGCTATCTAAATATGAAAAAGAGTCTTCATGTGTTTATAACCGCTGAGCTAGCAGAAATAATTAATAGTGATACCTTGATAAATAATTCATTTTTGGAATCGTTTTTTTCTGTTTTCTTAAAATTTATTGTGATTCAAATTGTTAGATGACAATATATTTCAATCTATATAATAAAATATTGATCAAAACCACTGAAATTAAAATATCCCTTAAACATAATGAATTTTCTAGTAGATACAAGGAACAGTAGAAATAACAAATTGGTTTTACGTAAAGAATTGACATGTGTTTATTCGGGGGGGGGGGGGGGATTGCACGTTCGTTCGTGCAATTATTTAATATCTATCGTAGTTTACACAACATACAAACTAGTGATTTCATATCCGGCATGTTCCGGTTCAAATGTTTCTATGTCACGATTTTGTAGTTGATGTGCTCAGTTTAAATGTTTAATATATCGTATACCATATGATTATATTGATTATAGCTACACCAGATTCTTACTTCCATTATTCCATTATTGGTTTTGGAAACACCTGATCTACTACTTCAAGAGCCTGTCAACAGATGGTACTGTTATATTGCAATGCTGAAAACATTGATTTATTCATCATTTATTCTGGTCTGGTGCGAAGCACCAGGGCTGTTGCCCCATATCTTCGCAGACTTGAAGAGTAAGGTTGCGGGCTTGCCCGCAACGTTACGTCGGATGATTTTTATTGAGGCGTACCTCTGAAAATTAGCGCGAAGCTAAGTCCTGGCTGTACGTGGACCTACAGCTTTACGTGGAATCCGAACCACGGAGTCGGATAAATTTTGTGGCCGGGTTGGGGATCGAACCTAGCCCCGCCAAACTAGAGTCCTCTCCTTAGCCCGTTCACCTAATTCACCTCCTCATTGATTTATTACTGTAAATCTTTAGTTTTAACAACGGTTTTAAAGCAATTTGGAGGCATTCAAATTTAATAGCGACATCTATTGATAGTTTTTTAAATAAATCACGTGTTTACAAAAACCAACAATGGAATTTGCTCATCTGATACTAGAGAATCAAAGTTTGTACTTATATGTAGTATATCCGTGACCTGGAATTTCAATTTTTTTATAAATCACAAAGCTAGAACCATGGGGTTAAGTGCCTCTTACAGTTAATCAACCTAGTATCTACAATTTTTCCAAACCGGGAGAAAAACTTGACATTGCGGCGTTCCTTTTTTTTTTAACATTGTCGCCCTTTTTTCAGCATTTGAGTTTAAAGATCAAATAACTTTAATTTGTCTTTTTATCTGAAAGTCAAAAATTTGACTTTTCATCGCAATTCAGACACTTCTTAAAGTATTCGTTATCTTGAAATCGGAGAAAAGTTTATTTCTAAAATTAAAATGTATTTTTAAATTAATCGATCAATTACTGGTCTCTATGTCTGTCGAAATATAAGCGTCTTTGAAATTTTCATGAAATGGATTACTTTTTCATTGAAATCACTTTTTTCTGTAGCTTCTCATTAGCAATCATTCTCTATATTTTTCTGTTTGCATTTCCCATCAACTATCCAAAACTTTTTGTGAAACGTTTATTTTCGCAAACTACCAAATTAACGCAGTGGAACTTTAAAATTTGTTTGTACCCTAATAATTAAACCACTAACCTTGCCTTCTGAGGGAAAAAAGTTCATACTTCCTCCAGGATTAAAATGAATAGGTACTTTCGGCATTTAAATTATATGCTTGTCACGTCAAAAAGTTAGTTTTTAAATCAATTGTAAGAAAAATATGATTTGAAATTAGTTTTTCTGTTTGATTCTTATCAAAGTTTGTAAATTAAATTCCTATATCACCATCAATTTCACTACGCTATTCTTTGTTTGCACTAGTTGGGAGTATAAATTCTCTAGTTAAATGCATAATAAAATATGCTAAGTTTAACCTTTATAAAATTTTCCCCTTTTATACAAAATAAACTG
Organism: Rhagonycha fulva; assembly: GCA_905340355.1. Taxonomy (NCBI): domain Eukaryota; kingdom Metazoa; phylum Arthropoda; class Insecta; order Coleoptera; family Cantharidae; genus Rhagonycha; species Rhagonycha fulva. The sequence goes on from HG996558.1 coordinate 14,067,732, forward strand.
AATTAAAATTACAAAAGCAATTTTAATTTAAAAACCAAATTGTAATAATAATAACTCAACAAGAATAAGAATGAGACCGCAGTCGCCGCATTAAACCACCCTACTATTGTAATTATATTTATTTCTGATATCGGCACTAAAGTAGAAAAGTAGCATAAACTGCCAATCAGCAGTAAAGTTAAATATTTTTATATGATTTTAGGGTTATGCAACCCAACTTGCATTGGCTAACGTTGCACTAAATAATTTTTTAAAATTATATCCACATGGCCAAAAAATACGACCTTTAGTACAAAAATCAATTAATATTATAAAATATTTTCCCACATCTTTTTAAACATTAATTATGAAAAGATTGATCAGATGAAACAAGAAAAAGCAAAACCATTTAGTCTGATGGAAACGTCGCGTCGTTCATATAATTGCTTTGCTTCGCTCCTCTTCATTAATTTATCGATAATTTTAATTAAGTTTACAGTAACTTAATGTCTTCAAGTGGAACTGTAGGTATACCACATACTCCTACTTACCTAATTTTAATATGACCTAAAATTCCTCCTTTATTGATAAATTATATTTCAGTTTACCGTTTCGCGTTTCTATTTAATCCACGAATACTAAAAATTTTATGTCATTTAATCAATAACCGAATTAAAGTTTTTTATTATTCCGCATGAGATTTCATTCTGACCTACATCTGGAATAAATCTTTTTATTTATTTTTCATGATCCAATTTTGCTTTCAGAAGCCTCGATGAAACTTAAAATAGATAATGCACAAAATAACCAAAGGCCTTAAGAAGAAAAAGAAAGGGAAGAAATCAAAGCATAAAGAAGAGGAACTATTTAAACCTGAAGAATTAGAAGCGTATAGGAAAGAGCATCAGCAAGCAGCTGCTGAAGCCGAAGTAACTAATAATACAGACGCCCCTGCAGCTTCAAATGACGAATGGAAGAAGTTTAACGCACTGACTGCTGGAATAGACACTGTCTTAAAGAAAACTCAAGGTAAGAAGAAATTCGGTTAGGTTAAATTTCACATCGGATTTTTTAGACGATTTATCTCGTATCAAGAGCACTTCTTTTTTTCAACGTGTTCCTACTGCCAGTCAAGTAAAAAGAGAGGCGGAGGTTGTTGAAGAGCAACGGCAAGTAGAGCTAGCAGCAGAAGCTAAAGTTGAAGCAGTCCTAGAAACTGGAATCGTAGAAGTTTCGGAATCTGAAAGTGAAGAAGATGAAGATGATATTTTTGATACAGCATATATTGATGCAATCGCAGCTGGAGAAGTTAAACTAGCGTACATTCCAGGTAAATATTTTCAATTTAAATTTTTCAAAAGAAAAACAACCAATTTTTACCTTACAGAATCACCTACCGATCAATTAGACGGTGATGATCCATTTGATACTTCCATTGCCGATAGAGCAATATTAGGGCCTGAAAGTACAAGAAGAGGAAAGAAACTTTTACCTCTAGGTTCAGCAGTTGAGGTTTTAACTGGGAGAGTTCAAGCCCCTACTTGTGTACCAATCAAACGACCTTCAGTAAGAAGGACCGCTTTTAAAGAACAAAATTTACTTTTAGGAAGTTTTGAAAAAGATACTCCACCGGTAGCATTAGATATATGTAAGTCCAAAAGTTTGTTTTTTAACCATCGCTAAAGTTTCCGTTTTAGATGATGAGCCTGACACTAATCAACACAGCTTATTAGACGATGACTCGTCTCTACCGCTATCTCATGAACCAATAGATTTAAGCAAAACACTTTATCAAGTCGCAACTCCTGTAGAACTACCTCAAACTAATAACGTATTAGCTGAGTTTGATGTAATCGCAAGAGATGAATCTCCGTTAGATGATGAATTTGCATTGCTAGCTGCAGAAAGTTTATCCAAAACACCTGCAGTTGCTATTTTGCCACAGACTGTTAATGACAGTGATTCAAAAGAGAACTGGCAAGCGTTTGAAGAAGAGTACGTAGCTTCTTCTCTAAAATCACTTCTTTTACAAAAATTTTTTCAGAAGACAACGGTTACCGTTAGAAGAAGACGGCGATGCAGTAGAAGATGATCCATTTGATACAACATTTGCCGAACACGTTGCTCCCGGAAAATGCGAACTAAAAATAATAGAAAATGAATTTTTAAGTGACCAAAACGATTTTAACTTTGATCCTCGTGCTGAAGATACGTACTCAGAAATTATTAAAAGGAAAGTTAGCATTCAAATCACTGATCCTGCCGGACGTGATTCTTCTTTGGATCGCATATCAGGTAGACCAAAACTTTGTTGCTTTTGATGTTATAACTTATAACATTTTTTTTGTAGAGCTCGAATTGAACACTCTTCAACTCGAACATCGCGACTTATTGGGTGGTAGTATCACCGATTTATCTAATTTAGGTGAACAACCCTTAAAACCCAATGAAACGACCGATGACAATTATATCGAATACTGCGATCCATTTGATACGACTATAATCGACAGTTCGACTGCGCCCGGTCAAACTGAGTTAAAGTTCTTGGAAAAAGAGCTCTTAGGTGACATAATTGTTGAAAATAAAAGTATATTAAGTGATGACGAATTTGATCCAAGAGCTGAAGAAGTTCCGGAATTCATACCACAAAGTAGGAAATCAAGCAATGCAAATCTAAACAGAAGTGTTGCTTTTACCTTACCGATTCTAAGTAACGGAGACGATTTATTTAACTCCGGTGAGGAAAGCAGAAAAGCTGGAAAGCCCTTAACTCCTTATTACGTACGGGCAAATTCAATTCCCGAACAGCATTTGGAGGACGATATCTTAGAAGAAGTCGATCCATTTGATACGTCTTTTGTATCCAATATTAAACCTGGTAAAGCTGAACTAAAAGTGATTGAAAAAGAATTATTTCAACCAAGTTTAAAACACAGCATATCAGATCCAGATTTTGATCCACGAGATGATAAGCAAGTTATAGCTGCTCAAGTTGTACAAACGATAGAAAAAATTAATAATCCGACGACGACGGTGAAACCACCAAACCATTTTGATTTGCTGACGCTTGAGAATAACGTCGAAACAAAATTGCTAACTCCGGCAGATGATAGGGTCGTAAACTTTGATGACATATCTTACGTCGATCCTTTCGATACTTCTATAGCCTGTAATATCCTTCCAGGCAAAGCGGAACTAAAACTACTCGAAACTGAATTAATTAACAGTGTAACCATAAAACGGGTACTTTCCGACCCAGATTTTAACCCCAGAGATACCGAACCCAAACAAATTCCAGAAGAAGTGAGAAGAATTCCAAATTTCCTGGAGCAAACTATTGAGACTGTTCATATTAAACCCCTGACTCCTATTATTGGTGCGAATTTTGAAGATGAAATCGATGATATAGATCCATTTGACACTTCGATTGCCAATAATATTAGATTGGGACAAACAGAACTTAAATTACTCGAATCAGAATTGATTTAAAAAATATAATAATGGACGCAAAAGGAGTAAATCCGTTTTTGTTCGAGGAGGAAGAATTTCCTTCCACCAATTCGGCACCTTTGAACCCGTTTCTTATGGAGGAAGATGATTTTATCGACAATGCAAACGATAATCCGTTTCTTTCGCAAACCGCCGCTACGGTGGCACCGACGTATACAAATCCATTCGCGTTTGATGCAATGGAATTGGATCCTTCCGAAGCGGAACCTGCTATTGACATTTCAAGTAACTTCCAAAATATTACAAATAGCGATGCAAATATAATCGATTCTACTGTAAATTTCCAAGCAAATACTACTAATTTTGGAAATTTTAATATTGGTAATGAACAAATAGGAAATTTAATAACCAATACGGTCCCACAGAAACCAACAGATTTGGATTTAAAGCACACCCATACCGTCGATTCCCGCAACGTAAATCAGATAAATAGTATGAAACAGGATCTTACGGATCCAAATGCACAAAATGGAATGCCAAGAAGACCGCCACCTCCCAGACCACCACCGTCGAAAGAAACGCAAGATTTGTTAATGTCAGTGATGGGCGCTATGGATGCGACCAGTTCACATTTACTCGATCGAATACCTCCAACCAGAACACCGAGTCCGGTTTCAATGCGAGATTTACATTCTCCAAGTCCAACTCCCGAACCTGTATTTGCAGACCTGCTAGATGTAAGCGAAACAAAACAAGAACCTCAGAATCCTGATCACGAAAGTGATCTTTTATCACTAAATGATGACAATATATGCGACATTAATCAAAATCCTTCGTTGTTTGATCAAAGTCTTCCGATTTCGGCTGCATCAGTTATGCAACAAAGTCATCCTATCATGAGCCAAACTACAATAAATCAAGCATCTACTATTACGAGTCAGTCTATAGAAAACGAGCCTATTACAGCTGAACCAGTAATAATAAGTAAACCTATAATGACACAACTTCCACCCAGACCCGCTCCTCCGCCAGTTCCAAGACCACCTAGACCATCACCTCCTCAAAAACCTCCTCCTCCAACGATACCTCCAAGCGTACCTCAAGTTCCGGTGAGAGTACCCCCACCTTTACCTCAGCCTGTACACGTCGAAGGTGTAAATATTGAAAATAGCCCCAATAAAATTCAAACGAATTTGCAAGAAGATGACATGTTTGATATGTTTGGAGTCGAAGAAGTAAAGCAGCCACAAAAAGTTATCGCATCCACAGCGGATATAATGAATTTATACAGCTTGACACAAGCAATATCGAAACCCAAAGAACCCGATCTGCTATTCGATTCACTAGAAACGGAAGTAAAGCCTTCGGTAACAATTTACAACAACGAGAACGAAACTGTTCCGGTTGTAAATACCGACAATATCACTTCCGTTATTACGGAACCCATCGATTCGTTAGCCAATACGCCAGTAATCCAAGACAATTTCATTTCTCCCGAACCGTCTCAATCCGATTTGCAAATGGATACCAGTGACAGTCAAAGCAAAGGATCTGTATCGAGCGTGACTTTCAATCCGTTTGCCGGAAACGAAGATAACATAAGTCCAATAAAACCTAACCAAATTCAGGAACAAACTCCAATTATTACCGACGCGTTTAGCACAAATATGAATAATATTAACCAAAATCAAGATATTTTCGGTTTAGGCGAAACAAAGAAAACGGATGATGAATTTGATGCGTTTGCAATGAAATTCGACTCTGCGGCAAAAGATGAAAACAAAAATGGCGTTTTCGATGCTTTTACGGGCGTCAGTGCAACTACCGACGATGCTTGGGGTAACAGTGGTGTCGCGTTTAACGAACCTTGTGGTGGTTTTGATAACGAAGAACCGTTTGATGCATTTTTATCTATGCACGACGTACCTTCGGTACCACAATCCACGCCCAATAAGCTAAGCAAAGCGCCATCGCAAGATTCGGACGAAGATAAAGACTTTTCCGTTTTTATTCGACCAAAAGACGACAACGCTTTTGCCAACGAAATTATGCCGGTGCTTGCACCACCACCCAGTGGTCCAATTCAGTCTTCATTTTCCGATACTTCTCCTCGATTTAATCCATTTGATCAACAAGATCAAGTTGCACCAAAGATGACTCTTCCAGATGCATTACCAACAAGTAAGTTACCAACTGCTTAAAAAAAAAAATTTGGTAACTTTTATCATTTTAGACGAAATATTACAAAGGACCGATTCTCAAGAAACTCCACCAACTCCACTATTTGATGACGACGTTTCTCAACCGTTGGAACCTTTCCCAAGAATTCTTTTCAATGAAGAAGGATGGGAAATGCAACTGCGACAACCAAACAAGAAGAAAATTACCGGACAGAGGTAAAAAAAACTTGAAGGTTTTAAAAATAAAATGTACCTAACAAAAAATCCTTTTGTACCAGATTTTGGAAAAAAATTTTCATACGGTTGCTCAATCAAAGCGACTGCATTTTGTTGCAATTATTTAACCAAAAGGGAGATAAGGATCCTTTTCAAGAACTTCCTTTGCAGCCCTGTTATTCGGTGTCTGACATTGGAGCTCAGCAATACGACAATTACGGAAAAATATTTACTCTAAAACTTCAGTATATTTTTTATAAGGAACGTCCTGGCGTAAGGCCGGGTCAAGTAAAAAAGGCTGAAAGAATAACGAATAAGCTGTCTCAGTTTGCGTCGTATGCGATTCAAGGAGATTATCAAGGTCGGTAAAGTACAGTTTTTACCAGGAAACTTTGGTGTTACTAATGTTGTAATTGCATAATCAAGCCTATGCGATGACGTAACACCAAAGTTCCTTGGCAAGGACTGTGTTTCATTTGAATCGTGTAACAAAGTATTGACGATTTTTGTAGGTTGTAAAGAGTTTGGAAGCGATTTGAAAAAGTTGGGATTGCCTGTAGAGCACGCTCCTCAAGTTTCGCAACTCATGAAATTGGGATCGTTGAATTACGAAGATTTGAAACAATTTTCTGTTGCAATCGACGAATCCTTGTTTAAGTTGCAAGCTCATCGAGATAGGGCATTGCATTACAAAATGGAAGAAGTGCAAATTACGACGGTGGACGAACTTTACGTGGAACAAGATGCCGAAGGTAAGTTTTTAGGTGATTGTTTCAAAAGGAGGTACTACATAATCACGTATTTTAGGTCATATACACAGGCAAATCGCAAGGGTTCGTTTGCTGTTTTTAGGATTTTTGACTGGCATGCCTGATATTGAATTAGGAATCAATGATATGAGAAGGCAAGGAAAGGAAGTGGTCGGACGTCACGACATAATCCCAGTTGTTACAGAAGAGTGGATTCGATTAGAAAATGTCGAATTTCACTCGTGCATACAGCAAGATGAATATGAAAATTCGCATATAATAAAGTAGTGACGTTTGAAAGCAAATTGGGATTAATTGATGATTCGGATCTCTTTGTTTTAGATTCAAGCCACCGGATGCTTGCTATATTGAATTGTTGAGATTCCGAGTCCGACCGCCCAAGAATAGGGAACTTCCTTTACAATTGAAAGCGAGCATTAATGTGACAGGAAATAAGGTACCTACGCAATTTTGATTTATTATAAAGGAAAATTTTGTAAAATTTTCTTTGTAGGTTTTAATTAAAGCGGACGTTTTGGTGCCCGGGTTTGCCTCAAGAAAGCTTGGTCAAGTGCCATGCGAGGACGTAATGATTAGAATTCCTGTGCCCGAAGTCTGGATATATCTTTTTAGGGTAGAAAAGCATTTTAGATATGGATCCGTTAAATCCACCCATCGAAGGTATGTACAATTTAATTCTTTTCAAAATTCAGGTTCCAAAAACAAATTTGTTTAAATTGCAGAAGTGGTAAAATAAAAGGAATAGAACGAATTTTGGGAACGATGGAAACTTTACAGGAGAGTTTGATCGAAGTTACTTCTGGTCAGGCAAAATATGAACATCAGCATAGATCCATTGTATGGAGATGCCCAAGACTTCCCAAGGAAGGCCAAGGTAAAGTTTAGATTTGGTGTAGAAAAAGAAAAATTGTTTTGTTTTTAGGTGCTTACACTACCCATAATTTGGTGTGCCGGTTAGCATTGACGAGTTACGATCAAGTTCCTGATCAGTTAGCCGAATATGCTTACGTGGAATTTACAATGCCAGCGACGCAGGTCAGCCACACCACTGTGAGAAGTGTGAGCTTGCAGAACTCCGATAGTGACGATCCTCCAGAAAAATATGTGCGATACCTTGCTCGACATGAATATAGGTTTGTATTGCTTTCCATTTTTTCCCCCCAATTTTCAATTGTTACCAAATTTTCAGAGTGGGTATTGAGCATACTGAAGGTGATACCATAGCAGCTTACAGTGCGGTAACGTCAGTTGCCAAACCTGCACCAGCTCCAATCCCAGAGCAACCTCCTACTATAGCAGAAGATGAATCCAGCGATAGCGACGACTAAAAAGTCATCTAAGTATTTCATCCAGCTAATATGTTGTAAAAGTTTTGTTATTAGTTGTCTTTGTTTACGTGTCGTAATTTTTTAATACGTAGTGAAGTTGTGCATGCTTTGTAAATTGTAGCAAAACGTAATTTAAAAACTGTTTGTGTTTAAGATTAAATAAATCTTCCATGTATTAATGTTCCAATAAATATGTTTCGTTTATGTTTTTTTTTTGTTTTCGTACTATTTGCTTGTAGCATGGCTTTAGTGTTGATCGAATTCAAACGAGCACAGTAAGCGTTAATTATTTATTAATCAAATTCAGCCATTACGATTAGGTAGCTTTAGTTAGCTACTCAGCTGCTGTGGTCGTCTGAGATCGTGGAATGTTCTTTATATAATTTCTAAATTATTACGTTAACGTAAGTACAACCTAAAACACATAAAACATTTACATGGTAAAGTGCACTCAATAAAAATTATACTCTTTTTGTGAATATAAGTTTTTTTTACGTTAATGTTACGTTAAGAAAATCTATGGTAAAAAATTTAATAAGGGAGTGCTCTTTTCAGAACAATGAAATATTCTTTTTTCGTTACAAAAAAAGTACGTGTAACTTTCCCAAAAAGTTACTTTTTGTAAGAACGATAAAGATAAACAAATGCAGTGAGGTACTTCACATAGCATTAACTACTATAAAAAAATCACTTAAAATTTTACCATATTATTTCTTAAACTGATGAGTTTAGCTTTCGTAGAAGTAAAATTGAGAACTAAGAGCTCAAAGTGGATGTTAATAAGTAAATTACTAAACGCTTAGAAAAATAGTGTGTTATCACCTAAATATCACAATAAATGTTTAATATGTCTCACCCTTCAATGTAAGTGATATATTTACCGTACGTACTCAAAAATTTAATGTATAAAAACTACAATAATTAGAATAGCTTATAGTTTAAATAAAACAGAAGCAAAAGTTATATTTATTGTATAATGGTCTTGGACAATACTCACAATGTTGTATAATAAGCAGTAGAATGTAATATTCAATTCAGTATTATTTACGCTTTTAATGTTATGTGTATAGTAGACTTTTAGGTAAAAATGTTGTTTTTGTGATTTATTTCAACATATCATAATTAAGCTTTTTAGTTGAATATTTTAAAGTGTTTATATTGCAAAAATAAAACACTGAGAACAGCAAGGGAACCCAAAGATTAGACTGTAAGAATTTAATGTTTAAGTAATAAATTATTATACAGGGTAGACAAAAAAATAAAAAGTGCAATAACAAAAATTGTACAAAAACATTATTTTGAAATAATGAAAGTTTTATAATTTTTTGGTTATCCTGTATGACGACGATGTCATGTATAAATCGTTAAGAGTTTAAGAAGTTAGATTTTAGTGAACAAAAAAATTATAATAAATTTGTTTTAAGTTAACTAACCAATTTAGTATTTATAAGTGTGGGTTGTTTGATCAAATTAAATTAAATTTAAAAATAAAATAAGAATTCTTGAGGTACGCCACCACGCAAGTACAAAGTACCGACCAGTTTGACCTATGTGTACTACTAATACTTAATTAATACTTGCTGTATTTCTTAATACTATTTGGTTAGAAATTCGAGAAACCACCACACAAAATTTTTAACACTTATTAAAATTGCTCTAACCCCCCCCCCCCTTAACCTCCGATTTAATTCTGTAAGTTCAAATGCTTAATAATCTTAAGCACCTCGTATAATACATAAGTCGATAGCTTATCCTGCGTTATTATTAAAAATAAATCGAACCGTTGTTAATATATAATTTTAACTAGTATTATGTTGTTTAATAATGATATCATACGTTAACTAGTTTTAGATATTTTTTAATTTTTTTATATTTATTTTAAATCTTTTTATAATATAGAGCTTTACGCTCTATAGCGAGTCACACGTCTAGTCATACTAAATAATAATTATTATTGTAATATAATAAATGTATTTAATAGTTAATTATAGTACTTAATTAATAATTTAGAAAGTAACTAATTTATTTGGTTGAAAAATTACGTAATAAAGTAGGGTTATCTATAATTGCGCCAATCCAGTGCTCGAGATTTTACTATTAAGTGTTTGTTTTGCAAATTTTCTTGAATTTTATATGGAATTTTGGATTAAGCTCTACTCGTTTGGTTAAAAAATTTAAAAATATGTAAATTATGACTTGAATTGATATGTATATTGTGATGTAAGTCAAAGGATTTCGTGTAAAAATGTTAAGTATAGCTACAATTAATTTATATAACTTAAACAAAAGATATACAAGGAAATATACTTATAGAGTGTAGGTTATGGAAATATATAATTTAAAAGAGTTTTTCTATCATTTACCATTAAAAATAACAAATAAGCAGCCATAAAGAATATCGAAAATTTAATTTGTAACTGTGGTACTCAGAATTCTCAAGTAACCTGATTAAATTCATGATAACTACAACAGCCATTTAAATATACGATTACAAAAATAAAAATTTTGCAATCTTACATTCGATGTTTAATTATACTATCTCTCGAAATTAAACAATCTCAATGAATCAAGTCCAACCAGCTCAATCCATCCAACCCAAAATTTAACAACTTTCCGGGGGTGGTGAAACACCGCTTACCACAAACCATCTAACTATTGACTAAAAAATGGCTCTTATTTGGTTTATATTTTTGGACGTTCCCATTGGAAAAATGGACGTTTGGAAAGTCCATCATAATCTCATAATATAATCTTCTAACATTGATTTAATTTCGGACACAAGTGCATTAATTGTAGCATCATGAAGGAGCATTGGCGTGTATTATTTTATTGAATGAAGAGCCTGGGAGAAAACATTTTGAAACAAGGAAAGCTACAAAGACTTTTCGTTTACTACCTGGAAATCATAAACATAAAAGACCAGCACGCTGCTGCTGCTGCTGCTGCTCCTCCAGCGTGTCATATTTTTAGGACACATAAAGCACTCTGATTGGTTGCTGGCCTTAGTACCTTAGGACTAAGTACTTTAGGTACTAAGTACCTTAGTTTTTTTTAGGACACATAAAGCACTCTGATTGGTTGTTGGCCTTAGTATCTTAGTACTAAGTACTTTAGGTACTAAGTACCTTAGTACTCTAATCAGAAAAGGTTATATATATTTCTATATGGAGTGGTAAAGTAACTTTAAGTACTTTACCACTTTGATGGCCGATTTCAGCAACGTTATAAAATAGTTGATCAGACATTAGTTAATATCATAAACATAAAAGACCAGCACGCTGCTGCTGCTGCTGCTGCTCCTCCAGCGTGTCATATTTTTAGGACACATAAAGCACTCTGATTGGTTGCTGGCCTTAGTACCTTAGGACTAAGTACTTTAGGTACTAAGTACCTTAGTTTTTTTTAGGACACATAAAGCACTCTGATTGGTTGTTGGCCTTAGTATCTTAGTACTAAGTACTTTAGGTACTAAGTACCTTAGTACTCTAATCAGAGAAGGTTATATATATTTCTATATGGAGTGGTAAAGTAACTTTAAGTACTTTACTTAAACTTAAAGTAACTTTAAGTACTTTACCACTTTGATGGCCGATTTCAGCAACGTTATAAAATAGTTGATCAGACATTAGTTAACCTAGATCAACTACGAACCAATAGAAAACGTTTGTCAGCGCTAATAGTCGTTTTCCATTGGTTTATAGTTGATCTAGGTTAACTAATGTCTGATCAACTATTTTATAACGTTGCTGAAATCGGCCATAAGTAATTTAAAATTAACTTTAAGTAGTTTTAAATCACATATATAAAAGACCAGCACGCTGCTGCTCCTCCAGCGTGTCATTTTTTTAGGACACATAAAGCACTCTGATTGGTTGTTGGCGTTGGTCGTACCAACTTAAAATTACCTTAATACTCCAATCAGAAAAGGTTATATATATTTCTATATGGAGTGGTAAAGTAACTTTAAGTTGGTATGACCGACGACAACGACCAGAGTGCGCTGTGTGATCTAAAAAAAGTTACACTTTGGAGCAGTAGCAGCGTGTTATTTTTTAAAAACACACAACGCGCTTTAATTGGTCTTTGTCGTTAATTATACAAACTTAAAATCACGTCCCCTGGGATCGAGTAGCACACCAATCAAGTTTTCAACCTTGATTTCAGGCGGTTCAGGCCCGTAGCCAGGGGGAAAGCACCTTGGGGCACGTGCCCCCCCCTCCCGAAATGTTCAAAAAAATTTTTTTTTTAAAGTAAAGGAAAATTTGTTTAAATAATAAAAATTCTCGGAAGGGGAATAACCAAAAATTTAAATTTTTTAAGTGCCCTCCCTCACCCCCAAATTAAATCCTAGCTACGGGCCTGTCGCGGTTGAACCAGCTATATTAATTAAATGATCCAATTTTTTACCAATTTAAAATCACCTCTCCTGGCATCGAGTTGCATACAAAGTAAGTTTCAACTGGGGTGCTTATACAGGGTGGCCCTTTGAAAACGAAACAGACGGGATTGGCCAGCAGAATTTTTTTCTTAAGAAATACAAAAACACGTCAATTTTATCATTAAGGGGGACAACTTTTGCGACTAATGTTACTTCCGTATTGTTTCATCCCTTTGAGTTGCGATGACAACCCCTAAAATGATAATAGAGATGATATGGCAAGTAACACCTCATTTGAGAGGTCTTGCTTCCCTGAATTCAGTTTTATAATTTTTTTAAAGTTTTATCAATTATTCAACAAAAAAATTGAAGCTGCAAAAATGCGAAATAAATCCGATATTTCAAGACATTTAAGAATAAAAGAAGGAAAAACGCTTGGGCAGGTCTGTTTCGTTTTCAAAGGGCCACCCCGTATATAAATTTTATCTCGGTTAATCCAAAGATTATCCATTAAAAAATTTAATATTCGACTTTTACATTTTCAATAAATGTATTTCACAATAATGAACGGGCAGCACATACAACTTCTTAAGCGTGTCATATTTTTAAGACACACAACGCACTCGGATTGGTTGTTGTCGTTGGTTTTTAGCAACTTAAAATCTACTCCCCTGGGATCGAGTTACACACCAAACGAGTTTCCAACGTTGAGGACGTTTGAACGTGAACAATTAAAATTGTCAGTATTAGGGATTTATTTTTTTTAATGAAGATTGTAAAACAAGAAATCCATCGGTTGAGCTTATGTTAGTGTTTGAAAACCATTTTTTTTTAATTAATACCGCTAAAATAGAGATCCACCGGCTAGCTAGCCGTCCTTGGACGGGCTTTTCAACTAGTATAATATAATGGTCAAAAATCAACTTTGACAAGAGAACGATCAACCTTTTTGTGGTAAAAAAAACTTTCTTTGGAAGATACTCTTTAATTTTTTTATTTATTCTTATTTTTTAATATTTTATCATTGTTATTAAAAGACGGTCGGAGTATAGTGGTCAAGCAAGTTGATTATGAACACTAAATACCCGGTTTGATTCCTAGTGAAGTAAAAACTTTATTCTGGCCGTCTCTCTGGTCCTCCAGGTTAGGGATTTTTCGTAGGGCTTATTCCTCGTCGTAGGTAAAAAAATGTAAAATGGTAACAAACCAAACGCCGATTCGAGGGGATTGATAGATCAATTTTTGCAATTTTTTACACTAACTTACTCGGAGTAGTTCGGTGTAACATAACAAACAATTTTATGTTTCAATTATTCTGAAAATTTGCAAAGCTGAGTTGAGCACTTCGTGTTGCTACATAAGATCTGATGGTGCGAGTGGTGCAAAATAAATAAATTTTGACAGAAGGGGGTCCGCTGTGGGTCTTGCACCAGGGCTGGGTCTTGACTTGCTACGTTACTGACTTACAATCTCGGTTTCCCTATATAAAGCGACACTTTGTTTCTTCCGACAAGAAATGAGTTCAGTCTGTGTCGGTTTAAACAGATTGTACTGTAATTATTTTAATAAGACTTTTGGAGAGACAAGGGGTGCTGAGGGGTTAAACTTTTATTAAATTGATTTCTAAACAGCAGTTATGTCGTATTGTAGTAAAATTTCCACAAAGAAAGTCTACGATAAAATATACTGCAGCGAACTATACTTGCGCCGAAAAGGCTGTACCAAGTTATACCAAACCCAGATTTTGAGGAGTCAATACCCCCGTCCTGTGCTTAAGCGCGTGTTATTTACAACAACTTGTAATTTATCATTTAAAATAATTTATAAGATATTTTACCAGATATTTCTAGAGTAGGTATATATAATAGAGTGTGGCCAAGTGTGGTCATCTTTCAGATTTGTCGCGCCATGTTTTTTTCATTAAGCGCGCAAATTTTAAAATATTTTCACGGAAATCTTTGAGATAGGCGTCAAAACAGTGTTGCCACCGTCATGTCAGTACATATGTACTTTTTCGTTATTCCGGCCGTTAAATTAGGTGTGTACGTCCTGATTTGAGGTACGAAAAGTGTCTTTTTACGTCCTAGGACGTTAAAAAAGGGGGTCATAATTTTTTACGTCCTAAGACGTAAAAAAGGAGGGGGTTATAACATAAAACATGATATATTTACGCAAAACATCATTTATTCGAATGAAAATGTTTAATATTTATAACGCAATTCGAAAATAACGCACCTCTTGATTCTTCTTTGTTCTCCCCGCTGTTGTTTGAAGAATGCGCCCAAAGATGCCCGTTCTTTGATTGATTTTGACATTGTAACACTTCACAACACACACGTCCAAAATTTTTAAATTCAGGATATGAATCCTAAGCCCACCAAAGAGATAAACTTGACAAATGACTTGCAACCTTCACGCCATCTATCGATAGCTATCTCAGAGCTATTATATAAAATCGCGAATTTTGTAGAATATTTTCCCCAAAATAACGAAAAGTTGTTTATATGACTCTGTCGTCAGGGTCGCAAATAAAATGAATGATTACCAAACCAATCAGAAGAGCCAGATTTCCATTTTCAATACATAGCCTCTCACCACGTTGTTGCGAATAAAAATGAGGTAGTCCAGTTATAACGAAAAGCAGTTTATGCCACTCGGACGTAAACTGATTTTACGTCCTTGTGACGAAAACTACTATTTCTCTAGAATTAAACTTGCGGCTTTATCAATTTTTAAAGTCATTTTTAAAGCTCCATATGCTGGAGGGTATTCCAGACTCCCCGGTTTCACGCCCATTTCTTCACATTTTGGAATATCTAATTGTTTTGGTCACCCTAGAAAAAAAATACTTAAAAATGAGATAAAAATCGGTATTATGTAGTTGATATTCCTGAAAATATCTTTCCCTGACGTAGAGGGTACTTTTAAAAGTAAACAATCAAAATACCGGGGTATCTGGGAGGTCAGGTATAATAAAGAAAATAGGTTTTCGTTGGAATTAAATTTCTGTCCTTATCAATTTTGAAAAGCCTTCTCGTTACTTCCTTGTGCTGAGGGGTATTCCATACCCCCCAGATCCCCCGGTTTCACACCCGAAATATCACTTATACGTTACAAGTTGCACGTGTAGAAAAATAACTTATATTAGGTCTGTTTGGTACCACAGTCCTAGTGCTACACTAACTACACTACTACAAATTGATTGGTGGTACAATTACCAACCCACTTTTTACACCAATCAATTTGTAGTAGTGTAGTTAGTGTAGCACTAGGGCTGTGGTACCAAACAGACCTAATAGGTTCGTTCTTTCTGCCAGTTTGAAGAGTTTGAAACCGGCAGACGCATGCGCAGATAAACATTTATAAATGTTTTATAAATTTTAAACTGCTGAAAAAACAGAGCTAATAAAAATGGCTGGTTGTTGTGTAATTGGCTGTACGAGTACTGACAAAAATGTGATCCATAGCTATGTTTTTATGAAACTCTACCGTTTATAAACTTATTCTTCTTCAGGTGCCTTATCCGATTCCGGAAATTGGCAATCCCGATCCTCCTGACTAAAGCCAAGAAGAGTTTAATAAAGAAATGTTAATGAGGTGGTCTCCCTTTGCCTTCCCCATAGTCCACAGATCGATCTTGGACTCTTCAGATCATAGCAAATATCCAACGCAATCAGGATCAGAACTGCGGTTTCCCGCTCTCTAATAGTCTATCCGTGTATGATTTACACCAGACTGCTGATCTAATAAACTTATTACTGAGAATTGTTAATTCAACATTATCAAATTCAACGTTTTTATCTAAGAAAATCAAATGAGTATACAATATGCACGTACAGTCAGTAATGGTAACTTAGGAAAACGTGGTTTAACTCACTCTTTTATAATATACCACTCTAGGCACTACCGATCTCATATGAGATTATTTGTTATATTTGAAATTTCAAATAAATAATTATTTAAAATTACTACTTTTTTTTTTACTTAAAATCCTTGAATTTTGTATGTATGTAGTTGCATTTTGAAATATTGTATTTTGTCCTGCTCTGTATGAAATATATTTAAATTCCTTCAGGTCCCCTTGTTTTATGAGGCCCCAGGCACGCGCCACTGATAATATAACCACATGATACTAATTTTATTATTCTACCGATTTTTGCAAAAAGCGAAAGCTTGAAGAGTAATGTTATCCTTGCAGAGTATTTTGGCAGTGATATTAATCCGGTCTGATGCTACATAAACACATGTTGGATAAATATTCACCGTGCAGCAAAAGCGTCATTGTAAAATTAAGGTGTTTCTTTTAAATTAATTTTTGATCTGGTAAAAATCGGTTCAATTCATTTCAGTAACAATCTCGTTTGTCCATTCATGCACATCACAGTAATGTTAATGTATAATATGTTGTTACTCACGAATAAAAAATCTATCGCTCAGTGAAAATGCTCTGCAACTTGCACTACAAAACACTAATAAAAATTTTGTTTAACTTTATAACCGACAGCATTTCTGCGAAAGACTCTGTATATAACTCGCGACTAGTCGAAGACCTCATTAACTTATTACTATTTAAAAATAATAGCAATAATTTTGTTATTTCTCAACAAAAATTCCAGTATTTTTATTTCAGTTCTTGAATTTTCTCTCCTAACTGAAATTTATTTCCGTTGATCGGCCGGCGAGTTACCAAATTGAAGAATGTTGGCAGCTCCGCAGTAACTGTTGTCGCTTGTCAAAAATGTGTTGACAGAAGCGTCATGAAAAGCTCGAACTTAAAATTAACTAATTAATTTTATACCATCAATTTATCCTTAATTAATGTAGTGCAAGGACACTTTTGTTGTGTATAGTTTTACGTGCATTTAAAGAAACGGCTCAAAATGGCTTTGCCAGCAAATTACAAGCAAGTTACGATGCCAATGTCGGGCCCCCAATCAGCAAATCGTAAGATCATACTAATTAAATTTTACTGAAAAAGTTTCTTTCTCATTATTTTTTTACTACTACTACTATTTTGTTAGGTTAAAGTTCAGTCTAAATAATTAGGTACAATTTTTTTGTGTTTTGTAAAATTTTCGAGCAGGTAGTGTCTGAAAGTATTTATGTTTTTTTTTTTGATATGGCTTGCCGATCGCATGTGTAATTCGTAAAAAGGCAGTATTATTATTTTTTTTATTATCTACTACAAATTTATACATATTTTTATTATATTATAAATTTATTATTCGTAATTTATTAGTATTTAACTTAGCATGACAAGTTATATTGTTACATTTTATTATGCTCTGCGTACCATGGTTTGTAGTAAAGTACACACCTCGGTGTGCATTTTTATATTTAGTTGTTAAGTTTAATGCTGCAAGAAATGAAATTAGTTACAATCCTTTGTCATGTAGGCCAGTCAAATCACACCAATTTTAGTATTACAAGGAACTAAATCACGAGTAAATCAAACCGGAACCTTTCGATAAAAAAATTTAGTTCCAACAATGTGCAAAAACGTTAACAGAAAGACCCATACAATATTCTAATAGTATCAACAAATTTCCTAGAAAAAAGTCCACCGCAGGATATATTTAGATGTTTAGGCGTGGGAGTCGACCAAAATGGACTGTTTAGTTTTTCTGTCAAATGGCTTGGGTTTGATTGACTCTTGATTTAGTTCCATTTAAATTTCTTATTTGACCGGCCTATAGAGAAGTCGAGTCAATTTTTGAATAATAATTAAGTGCCGTATGAAATACTATTAACTAAATTCATATGCTTACAGACCATGGCTCTTTTAGTAGAATAGTGCTCATGATTTGCTTTGTTTTGTGTTTGTTGTTCAGATTTGCTGTCCGCAGGTGCCCCAGTGACTTTCAACATTTTGAAAGGTAACACATACGTATTTTAATATTAACACACTCTTGTCATCATATTTGCTTCACCGTAGTATCTAACATTAGAGTTAATTTTGTAAAAACAAGAAATGAAAATCATGAAGTTTCATTGCTTATGCTTAATTCTCTTTAGCTTCGTTATCAACTTAACCCAAAAAGCTTCAAAATAACATAATTTATCGTGACATTAACATGTAATTTGTAATAACTAATTTTAATAATTTTACTCGAGTAATTTTACAGGGTTGCCACACATTCACTTTCTTCAAATTTTGTTTAGATAGACATCACCAATCGACCAATACAACTTACTGAAATTTATTTTGACTAATTATACCAGCCGTTTAACGTTAGTTCATAATTTTTTACTGCATTTTTAAGTGAAACTTACATTTTATATAAAATTGTGTCAACCCTAACCAAAATATAATAGTTATAAAATAATACAAAATATCGGATGTGGATTTTGATCAAGCGTGTAAAAGTAGGGGGGGGGGGCATTGGCTTCCCAAAATCTTTGGGTCCTGCAGACAAAATTCATTAAAAATTCTAATTGCCTTGAATTGCATTACACTAATGTAGTGTAGAATGTTACCTTTTTGATTTCTATGCGGCATTAATCACAGTATTGTAACAACAAAGGCGTTAAATTGGAAAAATTAATAATTATACAGTTTTTTATAATTATATCCCAATCTGACATGGCGATCATGCGTGTAAAATTAAATGTTCTCTTTTGATAGACTCAACATCTTTTTGTAATTGCATTCCTGTAATGAAAACAAATTTTTTTGAGTGGATAGCTGGAATCTCGTTAATCTCTTCATGCGAATCTTTAATTTAGGATTACTATGTTTCTTCAACCTTCAGGCAGTTGAAACCATCAGACGCATGCGCAGAAAAAATGCTGAAAGAACGTAACATTTGCAATGTAATTTTTTAACGAGAAAAAGACGACGTATTTTTTTGTTTTGTCATTTCTTTGACAACATGACCTTTTCGATATCCGTGCAAAATTAATCACAGAATCGCAATAACAAAAAGAGCGTTGAAATTAGTAAAGTAAATGTTTAAAAATTTTATCCCTTCCTCCAATGTCCGATAGTTCCGAATTTGACTTTTGAAAACCATTCATTAATTTAAAATTTTATGGCCATAATTAAAATCTGAATTAAACAATCAAAATATAAAAAAAAATAAAATGAAGACGTCAAATTTGACTGACTCCTCTGGTCAAGTTTTAAGACCTCCCACCTTCCCAGACGTGGACGATCTCTAATTACAAAAAGAACCAATTTTTTTGAATTGATAACCGGAATCTCGTTAATCTTTATTATTAAAATTCTTATCTTGAATATCCTTTGACAAAATTAATTTTCAAACCAATTCTGGAATTTAATTAAAAAAATTTTTATGTTTTGAAATATTAAGCATTATTTCAGAATTGCATTTGTTAAATAAAAATTAGTTATTAGTACTTTCTGATTAGAATTTGGTTGAAACCTCTTTTATTTTTGTTTCTTTGATTAATGACGCGCATGAATGGATTAATGAGATTCCATTCGTCACAAAAAAGCTCCTCTATAAAAAATGACAAGTTATTGTATGGTCATTCAAAATACATATGGATAAAATGTCTCAACGCGATTGCTCGCTACCTGAAAGTGTTTGAAAATCGTTTATCTTTTCGACTTGTCTAACAATAAAGCTTTAAGCACACTTAGGCGACGCGACACCACAGACAGAAGCCCACAACACACACAAAAATGTGCGGACCCTACCAAGCTGTGGCGTCGCCTGGTGTGTGGTGTGTTGTGGGCTTCTGTCTGTGGTGTGGTGTCGCGTCGCCTAAGTGTGCTTAAAGCTTAGACCATTTAAACTAAGTTTAAGGCTTAAAGCTTAAGTAAGAACCTAACCTGCATTAGGTTGTTGTTAAGCTTGACTGTACCGTTAAATACAAGTGGACCAATGTAAACGAAGTAAATGTAAACGGGCACCCTCGTTCCTACGCTACGGACTGACAAGTGGATGGGGGGGGGTAATGAATTTAATTTGTTATTATCTAACCTGGTAAATGGGAAAGTCATGTGTTTTGCCACATCGGGGTTTTTTGAGTGGACAGCGAGAATCTCGTTAATCTATTGATGTGCGTCTTCAACTTTAGAATAGAAATAACTTGCAAAGTAACTTTTACGAGAAATGCTCAAGACATTTTTTATTAGTCTCGCCGTTACTTTCTATGTAAAAATAATAATCACAGCATCACAAAAACAAAATTTTAAAATCGAAAAATATTTAAACAGTCAGAACCAACTATTAAAATTAAATTTTACTTTAAAATTATTAATTAATAAAAGCTTGGTAAAAGTATTGCCTCCCCCTCTATCAGAGAATTCGAAAACGCAAATTTCGATCTTATTGACACATTCTATAATTTTCGGGTATGATTAAAAGCCGCGGCTGCTAATTAGTTCCAACACCGTGCTAATTTACATTTTAAAGTACCAGTTTTAGCCCAGTCAAATTAGATTTTCTGCTCGGAAAAATTACCATCGAGCTGAATTTTGGTATACACCTTTATTACATCATTGTAAACAATATGTGAAAAGTCGAAATCAAGATCATGTGAGCTTCAAAGGTTATTCGAGGTCAAAGGTCACAAAAACGACCTTTTTGTATATAGTTCGCTTTTTGTTTATTTTCCGATAAAAAGCTTCAAACAAAAATTATAGAGGAAATAATTATCTACAAGAAAGGTTTTATAAAATTTTTATGAAAAAGCTATTGTTTTTGCGCTAGAGGGCTTACAATGAGAAAATATTCTGGTGGTTGTTTTACCTTAAGGGTATATTATTCTTGATTCAAACTCCGGGTTTTTTCTTTGTGGTGTTATTCATTTATATATGTACAACATACTACCCCACAATTACCCGAATGCTTGCACATACTATCCCCCTACCCCCCGAATGTTTGTACATTGTAAGCCTTCTAGCGCGAAAACAATAGCTTTTCGTGAAAATTCCATACAAACTTTTTTGTAGATAATTATCTCCTCTATAATTTTTATGCAAAACATTTTATTGTAGGATAAACAATAAACGAGCTATTTACAAAAAAGCCGGTTTCATGACCTTTGACCTCAAATAATCTTTGAAGCTCACATGATCTCAATGTCAACTTTTTACACATTGTTTATAAGGACGTACTATAGCCCAGTCAAATTACACAAAAAATAAGCTCTAGCTCGGAAAAATTACCATCGAGAGCTGAATTTTGGTATACGCCTTAAAGGTCGCGAAAACGAATTTTTATAAATAGTTTGTTTATTGTTTATCCCACAATAAAAAGTTTTACACTAAAATTATAAAGAAAATAATTATCTACAAAAAATATCTTAGGCATTTTCACGAAAAAGCTATTGTTTTTGCGCTAGAAGGCCTACAATGTACAAACATTCGGGGGGTAGAGGGGTAGTATGTACAAACATTCGGGTGATTGTGGGGTAGTATGTTGTACATATATAATAGAAGAAAACCACAAAGAAAAAAAAACCGGAGTTTGAATCAAGAATATATACCCTTAAGGTAAAACTACCACCCGAATATTTGCTCATTGTAGGCCTTCTAGCGCACAAACAATAGCTTTTTCATAAAAATTTTATAAAGCTTTTTTGTAGATAATTATTTCCTTTATAATTTTTATTTGAAACTTTTTATTGTAAAATTAACAAAAAGCAAACTATTTACAAAAAGGTCGTTTTTGTGACCTTTGACCTTGAATAACTTTTAAAGCTCACATGATTTTGATTTCGACTTTTCACATATTTTTTACAATGACATAATAAAGGTGTATACCAAAATTCAGCTCGATGGTAGTTATTCCGAGCTGGAGCTTATTTTTCGTCTAATTTGACTGGGCTATTTATGTATTTTTCAGTTTTTTGGAAAAATTTAGTCTTTATTTTCAATGTTCCGTAAAATGTTTGTTTTATAATTGCTTTTTGGACCTTTACTAATGTGCGTGAAGTTAGCCCCCTTTTTTTTGAAATAGTAATTTTTTTTATTTGTGCTCAATTGTGCTCAAGTTGTGCTCAATGTGCTTAAAAAAATTTTTTAATTTTAAACAAAAATAACAAAAAAAATCGAAAAAAACACTTTTTGACGCCAGCCCCCCTTTTTTTGAAATTGCAACTTTTTTTGGTTGTTCTCAATTGTGCTCAAGTTGTGCTCAATGTGCTTAAAAGAATTTTTTAATTTTGATCAAAAATAACCGCGTAAAGCGCGAAATAAGATTTTGACCTGGCCCCCCTTTTATTTAAATTGAAACTTTTTTTGATTGTACTCGATTGTGCTCAAGTTGTGCTCAATGTGCTTAAAAGAATTTTTTAATTTTGATCAAAAATAACCGAGTAAAGCGCAAAATAAGATTTCGGCCTGGCCCCCCTTTTTTTGAAATTGCAACTTTTTTTGATTGTACTCAATTGTGCTTAAGTTGTGCTCAATGTGCTTAAAAGAATTTTTTAATTTTGATCAAAAATAACCGCGTAAAGCGCGAAATAAGATTTCGACATAGCCCCCCTTTTTTCAAATTTTTCTTCTCATTTTGAATCTATGTGTGTAATTGATGTCAATCGATTGAGCTTCGTTAGAGCCTGAATGAGCTCTAGTGAGCAAGATTTTAAGTTAATATTTTAAAAAGTTATAGATAGTAGAAATTTTTGAATAAACTCCGAGCAACACGCGTTTAATAGTAAGATTTTTTAAGGCTTGCAGTTTACTCGAAAATTTCAAATATTTCTAACTTTGTAAAAAAATTAACTCAAAATCTCGCTCACTGAAGATCATTCAGGCTCAAACAAAGCTCTAACGATTGACACTAATTTTATCCTAAAATTTAATTTAGGGGGGGGGCAGCGACATGCACCTGAGCCTGCTTAGCCACTTATATAATAAACAGCCTTACGCTTTTAGATTGATGTTTTTAAGAAGCTTTGTTAGCTCTTATTAACATTATTTTTTACTATTCATTGCACTTTGTAATTTTAAATAAAAGGTTTCCATGAAAATTTTTAATTTTTTTTTTAATTTTTAAATTTTTTAGTCATATCTTTACAAATACAGCTTCTGTATTTAAACTAATATAGTACTATCAGAATTCTCCATTTATGTCTTTTAGATGTTTGATACTTTACCCTGTATAAATCATTACGACGAAAAACTTTACCCTGAATGCGGTCCTTAAAAATGAAATTTAGAAATCTATTTTACTTTTCACCCTGTATGATAAAATTGTTCAATGCACACCTTTTTTCTCTTATTTCGCGCCTTACGCGGTTATTTTTGCTCAAAATTAAAAAATTCTTTTAAGCACATTGAGCACAACTTGGGCACAATCGAAAACAATAAAAAAAAATTGCAATTTCAAAAAAAGGGGGGCCAGGTCGAAATCTTATTTCGCGCTTTACACGGTTATTTTTGATCAAAATTAAAAAATTCTTTTAAGCACATTGAGCACAACTTGAGCACAATTGAGTACAATCAAAAAAAGTTGCAATTTCAAAAAAAGGGGGGCTAGGTAGAAATCTTATTTCGCGCTTTACGCGGTTATTTTTGATCAAAATTAAAAAATTCTTTTAAGCACATTGAGCACAACTTGAGCACAATTGAGAACGACCAAAAAAAGTTGCAATTTCAAAAAAAGGGGGGCTGGCGTCAAAAAGTGTTTTTTTCGATTTTTTTTGTTATTTTTGTTCAAAATCAAAAAAATCTTTTAAGCACATTGAGCACAACTTGAGCACAATTGAGCACAAATAAAAAAAATCACAATTTCAAAAAAAGGGGGGCTAACTTCACGCACATCATGTGCGTGAAGTTAGCCCCCCTTTTTTTGAAATTGTGATTTTTTTTATTTGTGCTCAATTGTGCTCAAGTTGTGCTCAATGTGCTTAAAAGATTTTTTTGATTTTGAACAAAAATAACAAAAAAAATCGAAAAAAACACTTTTTGACGCCAGCCCCCCTTTTTTTGAAATTGCAACTTTTTTTGGTCGTTCTCAATTGTGCTCAAGTTGTGCTCAATGTGCTTAAAAGAATTTTTTAATTTTGATCAAAAATAACCGCGTAAAGCGCGAAATAAGATTTCTACCTAGCCCCCCTTTTTTTGAAATTGCAACTTTTTTTGATTGTACTCAATTGTGCTCAAGTTGTGCTCAATGTGCTTAAAAGAATTTTTTAATTTTGATCAAAAATAACCGTGTAAAGCGCGAAATAAGATTTCGACCTGGCCCCCCTTTTTTTGAAATTGCAATTTTTTTTTATTGTTTTCGATTGTGCCCAAGTTGTGCTCAATGTGCTTAAAAGAATTTTTTAATTTTGAGCAAAAATAACCGCGTAAGGCGCGAAATAAGAGAAAAAAGGTGTGCATTGAACAATTTTATCATACAGGGTGAAAAGTAAAATAGATTTCTAAATTTCATTTTTAAGGACCGCATTCAGGGTAAAGTTTTTCGTCGTAATGATTTATACAGGGTAAAGTATCAAACATCTAAAAGACATAAATGGAGAATTCTGATAGTACTATATTAGTTTAAATACAGAAGCTGTATTTGTAAAGATATGACTAAAAAATTTAAAAATTAAAAAAAAAATTAAAAATTTTCATGGAAACCTTTTATTTAAAATTACAAAGTGCAATGAATAGTAAAAAATAATGTTAATAAGAGCTAACAAAGCTTCTTAAAAACATCAATCTAAAAGCGTAAGGCTGTTTATTATATAAGTGGCTAAGCAGGCTCAGGTGCATGTCGCTGCCCCCCCCCTAAATTAAATTTTAGGATAAAATTAGTGTCAATCGTTAGAGCTTTGTTTGAGCCTGAATGATCTTCAGTGAGCGAGATTTTGAGTTAATTTTTTTACAAAGTTAGAAATATTTGAAATTTTCGAGTAAACTGCAAGCCTTAAAAAATCTTACTATTAAACGCGTGTTGCTCGGAGTTTATTCAAAAATTTCTACTATCTATAACTTTTTAAAATATTAACTTAAAATCTTGCTCACTAGAGCTCATTCAGGCTCTAACGAAGCTCAATCGATTGACATCAATTACACACATAGATTCAAAATGAGAAGAAAAATTTGAAAAAAGGGGGGCTATGTCGAAATCTTATTTCGCGCTTTACGCGGTTATTTTTGATCAAAATTAAAAAATTCTTTTAAGCACATTGAGCACAACTTAAGCACAATTGAGTACAATCAAAAAAAGTTGCAATTTCAAAAAAAGGGGGGCCAGGCCGAAATCTTATTTTGCGCTTTACTCGGTTATTTTTGATCAAAATTAAAAAATTCTTTTAAGCACATTGAGCACAACTTGAGCACAATCGAGTACAATCAAAAAAAGTTTCAATTTAAATAAAAGGGGGGCCAGGTCAAAATCTTATTTCGCGCTTTACGCGGTTATTTTTGATCAAAATTAAAAAATTCTTTTAAGCACATTGAGCACAACTTGAGCACAATTGAGAACAACCAAAAAAAGTTGCAATTTCAAAAAAAGGGGGGCTGGCGTCAAAAAGTGTTTTTTTCGATTTTTTTTGTTATTTTTGTTTAAAATTAAAAAATTTTTTTAAGCACATTGAGCACAACTTGAGCACAATTGAGCACAAATAAAAAAAATTACTATTTCAAAAAAAAGGGGGCTAACTTCACGCACATGGTTTAAGAACCTTTTAAGGTCCTTTTTTTTATAGAATACTGAAGCCACTTGAAGGGTTTGAACCATTCTGCTCTAAAGGTAGAGATAGCTTTATACCTGATGAAGATAGGCTCACCTTTCTTTGCTATATCATCACTCATCAGCAATAGTTGCTCGTAGGTCCTGTAATAATTATTCAATTCTGCCAATTGTATTTGAAAGATATACCGACCTAAAAATAAAAAAATTCTTATACAAAAGACATTAATATGCAATGGGCAAATTTTCTGCTCGACCTTGCCGCCCTCTGGCTACCCCCTGCAGTAGCGACTTTTTCCGTTTTGGGTTTAAGGCTGTTCTCTCGCAACCACTTTTTTATTTACAATTTTCTGACTTTATTTTTGAAAATAACGAGTTAAAATTTTTACAGTATGTCTGAAATGTTATTTACAATATTATGTCGGAGCTTTTTTATCGCGAATAAATAAATCGCAAAAAAAGAATTTTTTAACGCAATTTTAAAAAAATTTTGGCTCCGACATAATATTAAAAATAACGTTTTAGACATACTGTAAAAATTTGAACGCGTTATTTTCAAAATTAAAGTCAGAAAATTGTAAATAAAATTAACGCTAAAATGCGCGTATCTCTTGCATTCGCGATTTTTTTTACACATTACTTTATTTTTTATTGTACGTTTTTGGTCAGCTACTGTTATTGTACACCAAATAGTCCATTTTCTATTTAAAATCGAATTTTCATTTTAAGTGAGAACACAGCCTTAAGTAACCCTGACTTCCGGTACTTCCATGTATAATAAAGCTATTAACTTCAATTTGCCTTACTTTATTATCATTTCCCACAAATAATTTGTCAAATTAGGCCTTGCTTTACACGTTCTACTGTGGCGTTACCCTTTAAATAAATTTTGTTTACAATTATTATTATTAATACCTGTGGCAACCCTGAGTTATGGGCTCCCCTGATTTCCTATAATAAAAATTCTAATTTTTTATTATTATGGGGGCTCATACAAACATTTTTCATGAATGCAGGTGCAATTTTCATCGTCAAATTTAAGATTTCACAAGTTACATTTCATTTCAAAATACTTTATAGGGGAGGGAGGAACCGTCGATAATTTTTCGAAATTTTTAGTTTCAATAACAATTTTTTAAAAAGCCGGTAAGTATTTTAGTTGAATGTGTGGTTAATATCGATTGGGTGTGTATTAATGCACGTTTTGGGTAGAATTTTTTTTACGTTTGGCCTTAATCATCTAAATTCATTCATTCAATACACAACCGTTTTCAAATTGTGTTGTTAAATTTGTTACATGTTGAAATTGGTTGTTTGATCTGTTTTGGTAAAAAAAGTACTTTAACCCGCCTTTGTTATGATTTTAGAGCGTTTAAAAGCGTCCAGCAATGCAAACAGTGGAGTCAATGTAAGTTGGTGTAAGTGCTGTGTTAAATTAAAGTTAAAAAAAGTTTTTGCAGAAAGAGACCAATCCTTTCGTCACCACCGCTAATGGACACTCTGGGTTTTTACCACAAAAGGCGGGAAAGAATGCCGCTGTAAGTTTTGGTCCGTTTTAAAAACGTTAAAAACGTAACGAATTATTTATTTTAGAACGATCCACGCGCTTTAAAGCCACCGAAAGCACCCGAAAAACCTCTTATGCCTTACATGCGTTACAGCAGGAAAGTGTGGGATACTGTTAAAGCGCAAAATCCCGAACTTAAGTTATGGGAAATTGGAAGAATTATCGGGCAAATGTGGAGAGATCTGCCTGAAGAAGATAAGAACGACTTTATTGAAGAGTATGATGTAGAAAAGGTAATTTATTTAGTTGTAATAAAATCGATAAAATCAATTGTGGCACGTTTAATGCGGAGCATTTTGTAACCTGGACAGGTTTAGTTTCTTAGCGTTTGGTTGGTGTAAAGAAATCGACTCACTTGCAAATTTTAGGTTGAGTATGAAAAGACACTAAAGACTTACCACAATTCTCCGGCCTATTTGGCGTTTATGGCGGCAAAAAACAGAGCTGCTCAATTAAGTGATGAACGAGAGGCACATGACCGTGGTAAACAAACTACAGCTGTTGACCGACGAATCGACATTCAACCGGCTGAAGATGAAGATGGTAAGTTTGTCATGCTAACTTGAGGAATTTCTAACAAAAATTTTATGTTTTTGTAGATTTAGATGACGGTTATTCAGTGAAACATATTGCTTATGCACGCTATTTACGCAACCATCGGTTGATAAATGACATTTTTTCCGAAACTGTCGTGCCTGATGTTCGTTCAGTCGTGACAACAGGCAGAATGCAAGTATTAAAACGACAAGTGCAGTCATTAACAATGCACCAGAAGAAATTGGAAGCTGAATTGCAACAAATTGAAGAAAAATTTGAGACTAAGAAGCGTAAATTTGTGGAAAGCAGTGATCAATTTCAAGAAGAATTAAAAAAGGTGAGAGTTATGTGTCGATAATAACTAAAATTATACAGTCATTTTAACTGTTAATTGAAATGCTTATTATAAATTGCAAACGAAAAGCACTTGATATATTTTTAGATTAATAACGAATATTTTCAAGTTAATAACTTCAAGATTTAATTTTCAGAATTTCAAGTTCCTATTTTCAAATTAATACAGTAGATTTGGTTTTAATTGAGTCCGCTTATAACAACTGTCCCTTGCATCCTTGTTTTAAACGGATTTTACTGTAATAATTTGGTAAATTAAAATTTATAACATAAAGATCTGAATCCTATCCTGATCCTGAATTTCCACTTTCAAGTTAAATAATTTAGTAGGTAGGTAATCACCTTTTGTAACCTTTTCCAATTGCTATGTACCCAAGCAACATTTTAACCTGGGAAAATTCAGGCAATTGCCTGTCAGTGAGGCCTGGGCTTCAAATGTTACTTGGGAATAGTCCATATAGAAATGCGATAATGGCATTGTTGTAAAGTTGAATTTTAGCAATATAATTAAATTTTTAGCATTGTAAACCTGCAGTGGACGAAGATACTTTTCATAAAATGGTTGAAAGACAGTATGAGCTGCTAAAGAAAGAAAGGTTGAAGATTTTGGAGGAACAAAAAACCAGAACAGTGGAGCCAAGCCCCGTAGATACTGGAACTATGAATGGACCGGCAAGTAACACAGCTAAGCCTGTTGAAGACATAAAAGAACCATTGCAGGCGGAAGAGGTAATAATATTTGTTTTTTTATGCTTGAAAAACAAAATTTTTAATTTTTGCAGAAAACTCCTGAATCTGAAAAATCTCCTGAAACATCAAATGAAGCACCATCTGAACAACATCAAATGACACCAGCACATGAAATGAAAAATGTGCCGCCTCCACCATTACAAAGCCAATTGCCTGAGCAAAATTTACCCCCTCCAATGGAACAACAGATTCCTCAGCAACCTCCAATGCAACCGCAACAACATTTGGCTCCGCCTCCTCCTCAGCATGGAATTCCACCACCAGCAAATCAACCCAATTTACATCATTCCAATACTTTGCAACCGGTGGCTCCTCATCCACCTCATAATGTACCACCACATGGCATATCTCCATTAGCTGGAGCACCACCTCATCATCCTGCTGCACCACCACCACCCCATCATGGTGCTGCACCTCCACCACATCATGCTGCGCCTCCACCACCAACGCAGGCTCCCATGATGCCACCTGTGCAAGTACCATACCAACAATATCCTGGAGGGACACCCCAATCGGTACCTTTACCACCACGGCCACCACACCCAGGGTACGCCTACCCCCCACAACAACCGGGTTATCATCATCAACCTTACCCTCAATACCCACATCATCCTTACTACCAAGGCTATCCACAATATCCACCACACATGGCTAGACCACATCCCTTCCCACATGGAGCCGGTAATGAAGGACATCCACCTGGACCGGAAGGACATGCACCACCACCCATGTATGGTGGCCCACCACCACCTAACATAGAAGGCGAACGTCCAGCCGGAGAAGATATGCCACACAACAGTCACATGGCAGTGGGAGAAGCAGCAATACCGATGGAAGAAGGCAAAGGTATTTTTTTTTTAATTAAACCCAAAAGCATTTCAATTAAATCTGTAATTTTAGACATGAAAGGTGAGGGATCCCAAGAGGAACGAAAAGATGCCGAATGAATTACTTAAAAACGAGGATTTAGTTGTATCATTTTAATATTAAACTAATATATAGACGTACTATGTACTTTAATTAATACTTTATGTTTTATTAAAACGAAATAAAAACGTAAAAATCAGGTACTTTTACCATATTCTATTATCACAGGTTTATTTTTAATGTAACTTCCATTTATATCCTCGAGAGCTTTCGAAGCAATATCTGCATCTATTAAAAAAAAAATTGATTTCGAGTTATTTTAAATTAGACAGTTAAATTACCTTGAAATGTGACAAAAGCTTGGCCCCTCATTCTTCCCTTTAGTATTCTGTATGTTATATCTTTGCTTGTATCAAATTTTTTAAATCTTGTTTTCAAGTCTTCTTCTTTTATGTTGTTGGGTAAATTTTTTAAGTATAAAATCTAATAAAAAAAAACTGGGAATTATTTATAATTTTGATGAGTTTAAGTATTTGTTGTTTAGATCCAGCTAAAATTGACTAACAAAATATATTTACCTTTGAAGGAGTCCCCACTTCATAATTCCTAAATTTTGGTGACAATTTTATTTCATCCAAACTTAATTTGGGTTGAATATCTAAACCTTTTTCCTTCACTTCTGCTTTATTAAGTTTCACAATTTCGCCATTTTTTACTGTATAATAATTCTGTGGTTTACAGGAATAAACTTTTTTTTCGACTATTTTTGGTTTTTCATCTTCACACTTTTCCTTCACATCCCATTTAGAATTGGATGCTACTGGAATGTTGCTTGGTTTTACTTGAAAATTGTTGGTCAGAATTTCATTCTTCTCCAAATTGTTGATTCTGTTGCATAATTTTCTAGCTTTTCTTCTAATTTTGGTGTTGTTTGAATGCTCATAGTTCAAGTTGGAAAATCTACTTTTCTCAATTTCTTCCAGTTGGTCCATTGGATGTGGTAACATTGAAGCTTTGGGTTTTTGGTTTTCCAACACAAATTTCATTAGTTTGGTTTCCATACTGTCAGGTTTCACTGTGAGACCATGGTCCAGTAGTAATGAAGGTTTTTCTTCCTCCCTGCAGTTAAAAATGTTAATATATTTCAACTTTTACATTAGGTAAAACTAACCTTTCTACATTACATAATTTTTCTTCGTGCTTCCTCACCATGACGCTAATATCACATAACTTTTGTTTCAACGAAGAAAGTTCCCAATTTTTATGCTTCGTTGACAAAAATTCTTCTCCTTTCAAACTATCGAAATATAACTCAATATCTTTTTCGAACAAACCAGCAGCTTTAAGCATCTCCACTTGTTCCACATGCTTGGTAGTTTTTTGGAAACTATCCAATGTAGTGGTGCCCGAGATGTAGTTACCCAAAGGCTCCAATTCGACCGCTTTAGTAAATTCCTTTTCTCTTGCTAATTCGCTGCAAAAGAACAGATTTTAGGAAACATTTTTAATTAAAAACATTGGAAATTTACCTCTGCAATGTTACTTTGGTATTGAGTTGACTTTCCGATAACTGCTTTACAAAAATGTCAGCATCCGAAATTAACTTCTTTTCGGGCGGCTCATCTTCTAAACTTGTGCACGCAAAATTACGTTTCCGTATTTCTGACATTTTAAAATTTATAAACTAGCATTAATAAATAATTAGAAAAATTTACGATAGTGAGGTTAGATCGCACTTGACAGTTCTATTGTTTACATAATATACATGGTGGTTCAGAAACACTACAATTCTTTTACGGCTGGGGGGTTAAATTAAAAAAAAAATTCATCTAGTATATTTTAACTATCATAAATTTGAACTATATTTTCACACTATCTACATTTAAAAATATTATTAAATATCGAGTTAGCAATCCAAATAAAAACCATAATTATTATATCGTCTAACTTGCAAATTACTATAGCAGATGAACCTAAAATACCAAGGGTTGTGAGAAATCTCTTAGATTTTCATGTTAAAATTACCTGATGGAAATAGATCCTCAGGATGTTCCATTATAGATGTACAATTTGTTCTATTCGAATATCTGCAAATGTGAAACCATTCTGAAAGCAAATGTTAGTTCCATAATTACATCGCAATTTAAATTTTTACCAGAATATTTTTTCTTGGTTTTACATAATGCCTTATAAGTTTCGTGACAGGAATTATTGCATAAACGGCATGGTTTTCCTTTAGTATATACTTTTTGCTTTCTCTGAAGTTTTGGACCATATAAACATGTGAGAAAAAACGTCGGTTCATCAAATTCCTCGTAATCTAAAATTTATCTTTACAGATTTTTAGTTGAAGTTGTTTACTAATTTTTAATTACAAAAACGTGATCTTCCACATCCAAATGTGTTAGAATTAGCATGCATGAGATGCATAAAATTGTGAGTCCTGAAAAAGATCTATCAAATTAATGCCTCCTTCGTATCTTTTTAATTACAGAGCTTGCGGATGCAAATCATAAGAAGCTATGTCACGTGGATTGACATACTTAATTTCCAAATAAACACTTAACAACATATCAAATGAAAATTGTTCACTTGCCGAATATTTCATAATTTGTCCAAGTTGTATTCCAGCTATAATTACTCTAAATTGATTTATGAACTTTAGCAAAGAGGAAGTATAAGTATATGAGGACCACCCAGTTTTAAAACTCGAATCTGTCAAATTAAGTTTTAAACCTAGGTGGTCCCTCTATGTAATTATCCTGTTTGACATTAGTACGCCGTAGATGTTAGCTACAAATTTGAGTTTTACAAAAGATTTGAATTAGTAATTCGTCTTACAAAAAAGAGGTGAAAATTTTAACGACTGCAATAGAAATTAAAGAAAAATATGCCGCAACCTTACACTCGAAACACTGCAAAATCATAAGAAATTTGTAAAAATTTACAATATCTTGAATTGTTTCGTGGGCTGCAAAACTAAATATTTTTAATCAGAATGTAACTTCCATGGCGTACATTAGTCAACAAAGTAATATGCAATTAAAAAATAAATCCCAGGGTGACTTTGAATTAGTATGTCCACAGATACTATCTGTGGTATGTCGTTTATTTCTATTTGCATCCGTAATTAGAAATTGCATCTTATAAGCCGCAGATAAAGGTAATTGAACGTTTTAATTAATCATAATTATTATAGATTACTGTTTAATGGATTAACGAGATTCTCTTAGCACAAGGCATTGAGCACGAAACACATTTGTTAGCACATTTTACAAATTTTCGTTTGTCCCCAAATAGTTTTTGAGATTTTCAAGAAAAACTTCATGGATACTGACGCGCATGAGTGGATTAATGAGATTCTCTTAGCACGAGACACATCTTGAATTTCTTTAAATTTTGGATTCAAAATAGTCTAAAACGTCTGTAATTCGTTTGTGCTTGTTAGCACATTTTACAAATTTTCGTTTGTACCCAAATAGTTTTTGAGATTTTCGAGATTCTAGGTAATACAAAATTTCTTTAAAATTTCCAATTCCTGATACAAAAATAGTCTAGAACGTCTGTGTTTAGTTTGTACTTGTTTGTGAAAGTTTCATTTGTACCTAAATATTTTTTGAGATTTTCAAGAAAAACATCGTCTGTACTTTGTGCAAGTTTCATTTTCGTTTGTACCCAAATAGTTTTTGAAATTTTCAAGAAAAACATCACGGATGTTTACATCATACTGACGCGCATGAGTGAATTAACGAGATTCTCTTAGCACGGGGAAACATAGAATTTTTTTAAATTTCCAATTTTGCACCTAAATAAAACATGACAGGTGCATGTCGCCTCCCCCCCCCATTTCGATTTTTGACTATAAAATAGTGTAAATCGTTGGTACATCGTTTGTGAAAACCATTATTTTCGTTTGTAGCCAAATAGTTTTTGAAAAATTTCAAAATTTTGCTGGGGAGGAGGCTGGAGACATGATAGGCCCCCATGTCGAATTTTGACACCAAAATAGTCTAATCAAGTTATGGCTAACAACCCATCATAAATATTGGGGAAAGCTGCCCAGCAGTGGATGAAGAAACGGCCGAGAAGAAGAACTCAGAAACTAGAGGTCTGCATGCAGTATAAATTAAGATTTATTTCCTCAGTGACCCCTTTTTATTTTTGCCACTGGTAATCTGTACACTGTTGGGAGAACCGCAATGAGGGTAAAAAGCGCCTGTGGCAAGCAATCAAGGACTTATAATGTTTTTGTCCACTCGGCGAAAAATTATGTTTCTCCTTGACCAACAACGAATGACTTTTTTTACCTCCTCGACTAGGATTTTTTTGTACATCTTTCTACGGGAGTCATTCATTATCCCCAACCCGGATTTTAAAATTTCCAGTATCCAGGACGATAGAAAATATATCAAAAAGCAATTATTCTTTCTACGCTCCCCCTGGTCGCTCCGGAACGTTTTGAGCCATTTTGACTAACGCTTACTAGCTAATAATATCTCTGAGAGCCTTCCAACTCAAAAAAGGTGCTAATTTAAAGGGGTGGATATAACTTTTGTTTTCGATATCCCTGGGGTCCTCCCAACCTCCGAAAAGGTGCTCTTAAGAACGGGGTGGTTGTCACTACTTGTTTCGTAAAATTTGTTCAATGTTAACTGTAACGATGGTTGAGATTGAGATATAAGTAATGGTGATCCGCAAAACTCCTCCTACCGAGCGTTAATGTACTAAACAACCGCCAACAGAATGCGTGAATAAAGGTTAAAATTGCATAAAAATACCAAACTTTAAAATCAATTATTGGCTAAACTAATGGATATTGGTGATTCATTCTCACTTTATACGCTTAATTTTAATATTACCTATAAAATTACAGTGAGTTCTCTTTGGTAAATTTTATATTTTGGCGTTGGGGATAATGAACAAGACCCATAAAAAAATATTTAAAAACAAAATATGATTTATTTTGCGCCTCCCTTCAGCTCTAGAAAGAAGCATCAGAACGATTTTCATATTTAAAAACGACGTAAATTTGATTTTTGAAAAATCGTCTGGTTGCTTACTTACAGTTGGAGCAAGGGCAGGACCACTGTCACTTATCTTCAAATAACTTAATGCAAGATGCTGGAAACCTTTACCATCTGATTTAACTATAAGTAAAGCCTTATTGTAAGTATTTACGTCGAACACACGTACCGTCAACAGAATGGTAAAACCGCAACAAATCAGACATTAAATATCAAAACTTTACAATCGATTATTGCCTAAACTAATTGATATTTGACATTAATCCTTGCCTGTTTTGAAAAATTGTTTCTTTTTTTTTGTACTTCAGCGGTCATGGATACAGCACAAAGGCGCTGAATCATAGAAGCAAGCAAAAATCAAAACTATTTTCAGAGGAACCCCTTAAGCTAACCTAAAAATATAAAAAATACTTAAAAATGAGATAAAAGTAAGTACTACGTTGCTTATGTTCCTGAAAAAACCTTTCACTGACCTGGAGAATACCAAGGAAACAATCGGAAAACCGGAGGGTCTGGAATACCCTCCCAACTGTAACTAACCAAAAAAATGTTTTTGCTAGAATTATATTTGCATTTTTATCAATTTTGAAAAGTCATCTCGGTACTTCTTTATACTGGGGAGTATTCCAGACCCCCCTGCCGGTTTCATTCCAAAAACCAAGCTAGGTTTTCTTTCCTGAAGAATGACAGATGCGAGACAAGAAATGACATAGTTTTTAGATTCAAAGCCACCCACAGGGTGGAATTTTGTTGATTGCAGTATATAAATACCAGAATTTTTAAAACAAGCAGCTTCAGTCGTCGGACATTGATTAGCCCAGCACTGAGCCAAAAATTCGAGTTCCTTATCCCAAACCTAAAATCGTAATAGTACTTTCAAAAATTGTGAGAAATAAAAAATCACACACCAATTCTTGCATATCTGCTGCAGCTGGTAATACAGTGTTGTTATAATTAGGCAATGACGTCCCGGTTGCTACTTTATTCCTGTACTTGTTATGAAGTTCTGTAAGTACACGTTTATTATCTTTATTGAACGGATGGTATTCGTATTTTACACATAATCTCGAAACGCCGCAATTCTAAAAGTTAATATTAACAAATCTTAAGAACGTGAGGCACATTTACCTTCTTACATGTCCTAATTCACAAACAGTGTTAGTTGTATCATTACACATGTATTTTTTCCGACAAAAGTTAACTTCACGTAAATCAGAAAATTCAATCAAAAGTAGTAGTAAAAAACAACACTTCCAGGCCTGAAATGACATCTGACACCAAATTATTTCAGTTAGAAACAACTCAAACAGTGTTTTCAAATTTCAAGGCAACCATGAATAAAAATCAGGTAAAAGTAATTAAACTGATTTTATTTTTCAGATATAAACATTAGGAACAAAATTTACAATAAAAGTTTTTAAAAACAAATTTACAATTTAAAAATGATACAAATAAAATGTGCAACTTGAAAAGTGGGAATATTCATTGCGGTCCACCAATGTTCACCTCCAAAGATTCATCATCGTCACTGAAACTATCAATTTGATAGGCGCCTTGAAAAATTGCAGTTAGATGAAGAACTCAAAAATTTAAATTAAATCACCTGAACAAGATGAACTGCTGTCGGTACTATCATTGCCAATTACTGTCGCAAAAGAAGAATTCAAGTTACATTTTTTTGCTCTTAAAAACGAAACGCAATCCACAATGTCCTCGTTAAATTGGTGTTCTTTAGGAACAGAAGATAACATATAATTGGCCCTAAAATATTTTTTATTAAAAATTAGAAATGAAGTTTTTCTGTAGTAAGAGAAGTAATTCTTGATGCAAATGTAATTGGGTAGGGTAGATTTATTTGGCGAAAGCGATCTAGATGAGAGGAACCACGAATAAACAGGCATTTGAGCTGCGGTGAAGAATCAAACCTGAACCTATTTATCAGTTTGTAGTTGAATTACGACATATTGATTTTAAAATCATGTTAGTACCGTTTCGTAAATATACTAAGAATAAAGGTGCCCGCACACTTAGGCGACGCGACACCACAGACAGAAGCCCACAACACACCACACATCAGGCGACACGACAGTTTGGTAGGGTCCGCACATTTTTGTGTGTGCTTCTGTGTGTAGTGTGGTGTCGCGTCGCCTTTAATCTGCAAATATACCAAAACCAGGGACGTGCCCAACCAACATTTTTCAAGAAGGAGCAATCCCAAATATGCAAATTTGCCAACTGAATTAATTCAAAATTGCCAAATTGACCAACTTCTGAGTGTTTTTGCCAACTTTATTGCCAAATTTCTAAAATATCGATGCGGGAGGGAACTCTCCAGCAGTGTGGCATAAAAATTGACCTAAAAAGTCCAAAATTGATCTGTGGACTATGAGGAAGGCAAAGAAAAACCACCCCATTAACATTTCCCTAGTCAAATCTTCTTGACCAAGCCAGGAGGATAGCCAAAATCCGGAATCGGATAGACACCTGAAGGAGAAGAAGAAATAAAATAAAAATACATACCAATTTTTTCGGTCCTTGTGGTTCAATAAAGTAAAAAATGGTTTGATGAAGTTCAACATGGAGTAACGATCTACATGTGGCGTGATAAATTTCATTGCTAGTCGTAAAAATGTAATTGTAACTTTAGGGTAACCATATAGGAATGTTTGGAATCTGCATGACAGTTGCTGGAAATTAAAAATGTTTTACACTAAAACACAAATTGGAAGAAAAACTTACCATTAATTTACGAGAAGCGTTCGAGTCTTCTGGAGACATATTAACATAACAATATTTGATTGTGTGTAAGATCATTACTGCCGAAATAAGTTTGTCTTCTTTTAGATCCATAATGTGCTTCTGTATCAGTGCGCCATAGTCTTCATAGTGCTAGAAAAAAATTAACTTAAGAAACCATAATCTTGCAAAAACAATGACTTACGGAGTGGAAATACTTGTACAGCTTTACATATTCTAAAACGTGAAGACCATTGCAAAAAAGCATCTGCAACACGTTGAAAAAATTTTTTCTTCTTTCATTAAGTGTAAAGTTATCTTCACTTTCAAAAAAGTATTCCTGTGCAACAATCATAAAAACTGGTGTCTGAATGGGTTCCAAAATCAATACACTCAAATGCGGATTTTTCTCCAAAATGGAATAAATGGCTTGGTTAAAATTTAAATACAACTCGCATAAATATTGAAAAATCTGAAAAAAAAGTAAATCAATTTTTGTAACAACTTACAACTTGTTTACACTTTACCATGCACTTTAACGAACGGATTTGAGTTGAGGTCATCACAGTCAAGCAACTTTCAATGTACTCATCAAGATTTTCTCTAAGTTCAATCAAGAAATTATTCAGCTGCCCGGTGTTTTCATTTTCAACTAATACTTTCTTCAATTTGTGACATAAGTGCAATAAGCAACAATTAAACATGCACGTTCTTGTCTGAAATTAGAAATCAACAAAAGCTGCAAATTAAAGGTATTATTTCAATTTACCTTCGTGGTTATATTCTCTTCCAGTTTGACAGCCTTGTCAAGCATAAAAGAAACATTAATTAATCCTGACAAGTCATGGTAGTAATACAACATCTGTAGCTTCAAAAAATTATCCTCAATTGAAAATTTATCATCTTCATTTACAATTTCGTTCTAAAAATATTCTGTAGTATTAAACACGAAAACTGCACAAAAATCCAACTTACTTCGTCAATATTTTTCAAATGCTGGATACTTTTTGCAACAACAAAATCTATTATATTATGAATGAAGCCCAAGCTTTGGTCGCAAGTAGGACTTGAATGATCCGTCAAAAGAGAGAAATACCGACTCATACTTTTTAGTAAAACTTCATCAGTAGATTTAAAAAAGATTCGGTAGGATTCCAGCACAACGTCTTGCATGTGCTAAAGAACAAAATTAGTTTAAGTTATACTATACGAACGACAATTTTGTGACTTACATCTCGAAATCTGTTAAGGGTGACGTCCAGAAAGTTGATTTCAGCCAAAACACCGTAAAATTGGCGAAGACAGTCTGAATTCGCACCGTATTTTCTTTGAAGTGCCGGAAAACCTTTTAGAAAAACATCCAAAACTTTGCAGACTTCATTTTTATCAATTTTTTCTGTGGAAGAGGTTCTGGGACCTTTTCCAATAATGACTTGCTTAACACTTTCACAAAGCATTTCGACGACCACGAGTTCTTCATCATATACTAATATGTCGTCACGTAGAAGTAAATTAATAATAAAATCCCAGTGTTTCAGTTCAGGTACATGTGGCATGAAGGATTCGACTAACAATGACATAAGTTTTTTGTACTGCAATGAAAACATCAGTATGTAAATAAGTATTAGTAAATAAGGACGTTTTGGCCGTCCTGAGAATTTTTTATTATTTACTATTAAATTAAGATGTAAAATTTTTTTAAGTGCTGTTTTCTATTTTCTAGGGCGACTCAGCCCACCCCTAAAATGTGAAAAACGGATGTGAAACCGGGGGATTTGCGGGTATGCAATAAAGAAGTAATGAGATGACTGATCGATATTTTTAAAGACGCAAATTTAATTCTTGGGAAAACATCTTTTTCTTACTTATAGCTGGGGGGTGTTCCATACCCCCAGACCCCCCGGTTATCCAATTGTTTACTTTTAAAAGCACCCTCCAAGTTAGAGAAAGATTTTTTCAGGAATATAAACTAAATAATACAGTAGCGGCTCGGTTATATAAATACCCAATCTAGTAAATCATTCAGAAAAGTAAACTGTTAAAAATTTTATAAATCAGGTTCTATAGAGTGAACAAAGCTAAAAGATCGTGAAATGAACAGTACAAATG
This sequence comes from Rhagonycha fulva, assembly GCA_905340355.1. Classification (NCBI taxonomy): domain Eukaryota; kingdom Metazoa; phylum Arthropoda; class Insecta; order Coleoptera; family Cantharidae; genus Rhagonycha; species Rhagonycha fulva. The sequence continues at coordinate 14,107,581 of HG996558.1, forward strand.
AGATACAGTTCGCTTAATAGATAATACTGTAATTTCCTTGAGTGCATGTGAGTCGATAACAGCAGAAAGGAGCACATTTCTAAAATTAATTAGGAATTTAAAAAAGTTTCACTTCTTAAAAACGCGCATCCTATTTATTCAAATTTTTGGCAGTACATGCCTAAAAACATCTGATTTTTGTTTTCTCGATTAGAACCATTTGTCAAATTAGGTAAATATACATGTCACGCAAGAAAAGAAAATATTGCTATTTTTATTTAGCAATTAAGAAACATTGATTCGTCGTCTTCGTAGTTGGCAACGCTGTAATTTCTTGTCAATATCGTCCATAAGAATCTGGGATCTCCTTAATAAGCTCAGTGGGGAAATGTAAATTTTGCGGGACTCGTGACTTAGGAAGGACACAAAGATATAATATTTATGAAAGAAAACACAACGGAATCTGATGCATAACCATTAAAATACAGCGTTTTAGATATGAGGGAATGTTATAAATCGATTAGTTGAGCTAATAATTGATTTTAAAATTTGGTATTTTCATGCAATTTTAACCTCTATTCACGCATTCTGTTAGCGGTACGTAGGTGCATGTCAGTGCCCCCCTCCCACTTTCGAATTTTTGGATGAATTTGGTGTCAAACGTTAAAGCACAGATTACTTACAAATCTGTGGTTAAAGCATCGTTTGAACCAACTGAATGAGCTTTTATTATTTTCGTTTGAGCCTCTAAGGTCGCAAAGTTATTCGCAAAAAACTACAATTGGGAAGGGGAACTGGGGGGGGGGGGAGTTGTAGACATGTTTTGCAATTTTCAAAATGATGTGAATAGTTGAAATTATTGACTGCATACTGAAATTATGCATTAAATCGTAAGGTTTTTAAAAATTTTTATTTCGGCAAAACGGTAGTATCACCCAATTGCTTTACTTTACTATTTTCGACCAACAAATATTTGATGGGCCCCAAAACATTTTAGCCATTGGATCGTACTTTTTTTTTCTTTATTAGCAATAATAACAACGTTAAGCTGCTTCAAATCAATATTACATTTTCTCGGCACGATTTCAATTTCGGTAAATTACTTCGATTTTAAAAAATTTTTTGTTTGTAAAAAATAAAATGTTGCTTATATTCAAAGTTGCTTATAAAGCCTGTATGACATGATGCATAATTTTGTATAAAATTTACATTTAAATGGTAACTAACCAATAGAAAGAGCGTATTAGTAGCCATCGCACGTTTTTCATTGGATAGTTACCATTTATGCAAAATTATGCACCGTGTCATACGGGCTTAACTTATATAAAAGTTATACAGGGTGAATGAAACCACCCGTATCAGCAATTTTTTTCAAAAACGGTTAGTCGTAGAGAGTTGGGTCAAAAAATTTTATTATAAAAGCCGCAATAAAGAATCAAATGATGATATTATTATTTCCGGGAAAGGTCGGCATCCCTAGTAGTTTGCTCTAGAATATCCAGAACTCCAGAATTTCAAATAGCACCATAGGTCAAAAATGGTATTTTTGAAAAGATCTTTAAAAATAAGCAAGTTTTGTAGGAAATTTTTTTAAATACTGCTATCCCTATTAAGTAATACCCAATTGAAATTAATCAGGGGAAACATCACTACTGTAAACTTAAAAGAAATCGAGTTTTTATTTTTTTACATTTTGTCATAGTAAACTTAAAAACTTAAGAGATTTTAAAAAAATTTAAGATTTAACGCATGTTGCTCGGAGTTTAGTCAAAAATTTCAACTATCCATAACTTTGTAAAAAATTAATTTAAACTCTTGCTCAGTGAAGCTCAATCGATTGACATCAATTGCACATAGACATTCAAAACGAGAAGAAAAATTGCAAAACATGTCTACAGCCCCCCCCCCACCAGTTTCTTGCGAATGATTTCGCTACCTTTGAGCTGAAACGAAAATAATAGAAGCTCATTCAGGCTCAAACGATGCTCTAACATTTGACACCAAATTCATCAAAAAATTCGAAAGTGGGGAGTTATCATGTCTACATACCCCCCCCCCCCACTTGTTTTTCGCGAATAACTTCGCGACCTTTGAGGCTCAAACAAAAATAATAGATGCTCATTCAAGCACCAAATTCATCCAAAAATTCGAAAGTGGGGAAGCCACTGACTTGCACCTGTGGTACGTGTAACGTAAAGTACAGTAACGATCAATGGGAGGAGTTTCACGGAGCACCATTAGTTGTACCTAAGCCGTCATACAGTTAACATCGAGCAAATTTCACTTTTTAGAGGTATTTTTAAATTAAATTTTACGAAAAAAGTAGTGACAATCACTCTGTTCTTCAGAGCACCGTTCGAAGGTTGAGATGATCCCAGGGATATCAAAAAAAATAGTTATATCCACCCCTTAAAATTAGCACCTTTTTCGAGTTGGAAGGCCCTTAGCAGGGCCGGATGGGCCCACCGGAAAATTTCCCGATAGGCAGTCGTTCTATGGGACCGTAAGTAAAATAAAAGTTTCATCTGCGGCGCTGTTTTGGGCCGTGACAATTACGTTTTTAAGCCACCGGCCGATAATTTCCCAGAAGATTTTTGATAGCTCATCCGCCCCTGGCTCTGAGTGATATTATTAGCTAGTAAGCGTTAGTCAAAATGGTTCAAAACGTTCCTAAGCGACCAGAGGGAGCGTAGGTCGATCTACTGAAGGTGGGCGAGAGTTTACTTATGGCGGAAACCAATCAAAGGCTTAAACCTCGAGAACTGCTTCGATTATACCTGATTTTTTTGCAACGGTGTTACAATCTTATACGTCACTACGACACCTGCAACAGATTAAATTGTCCGGTAGCTCGTCGTAGGGCCGCAGGTGATTTAAATTGGTGTCGTAGCGGTAGATGTTAAAATAAAAAAAAATAATTAGTTGAGCGCCACTGTCATAAGATATTAATAAAATTTGCATCGGATTGACTAAATTAGATGACAGACTAATTTTCATCCGCGACGTAACTTTTGAAAATAACCACACCTTATAAAATTTTGTAAATTGAAATTTCCTTACAGTTGAGACTTTCCTAAAAATATGGTTTGCAAAATGCAAAGAAAACAAAAACGTAAGAACAAAATAACACATATATTAAAGATAATAAAAATAAACAAACACAAAAATAAATATAAACAAATTATATATGTACAGTGTGTTATGAAATTAAATTTTATAATGTGAAGAAAAAGAAATAAAATAAATAAAAATAAATGTTGTTTAAATTCTAATATTTAAAATTAAAAATTAATAATAATAAATTTTGGGCCCAATAGATTTAATTAAAAGATAATAATTCTTAAAAATGAAATTATTAAACTAAATTTAATATTAATAGAACAAAATTTTAAAATTAATACACAAAACAAAACAAAAATCAAAGTAAAACACGCACTGTATTTTCGACGATAAAAATATATTTTTCACTTACTACTTGATGAACTTGAATTTTTCTTTCATCTCTGGAAACTCCAAATTACAAATGATATAAGGTGGTTTTCTTTAAAATCGGTAAAATCGGTAGGCGGTATAATACTTCATTCAAATTAATTAACCATTGTTAAACACATCCCTCAATTTCGGAGGCAATTTTGAATAATACTCAATTTTTGAACTTCACGAAAGTTTGTATAAATGTTGCATTACATAATTTTTAATTATTTCCCGAATATTGTCGGTTATTTAATAAAATAATATTTGGAAAATTATCTTATAATAATTTTCTTTTCATACGATACTTTAAATAATATGCAAACACTTCCGATAAAAGTTTTTAAATTTTCACAACAGTTTTAACTAACTTTGATTTGCCGATTTATTTTAAATTTGAATTAATTCGAAACACTTGTGTTTTTAAAAGAATTAACTTAATTGAATTTTAATTCCGCATAAAGCGAACGAGTATCTTAAGTTTTATTCTCAAAAACTTGAACGAAACTGATAACGAATTTCAGTCTGCAACACACCACAAACATACAAGATGCTTATTTTACAAAAACATCGTTGCAGTTTGGGCGGTTGGAGTCGGATGGATTGACTCACAGCCCTCGACTGTCAGAACTCAACTCCCTTAATTTTTGATAACTACCTGTATATATAAAATTACTTAACCGTTCCCCCACTAAAAATATAAGAAAATTTTGGACATTTTTACAAACATGTAAGATTGTTAGCATAACTCTTAGGCGCTTGACTGTCCATCAAGTAAGAAAAACCATCCACCCCATTAATTTTAATTACTTTCTCCCCTAAACCCAGTGCTACAAAAACTATTAAACTTTGAATATGGTATTGTTTCTGAATTGTTTCCCATAAAACTAATAAAATTTTATTGCAATATATGAAAAAACATTAAAAATACTCGAAATAAAGCAACCTCTTCAATTTTTAATTGCTTAACATAAACCCCTTAAGCCAAGATTTTGTTACATATGAATATGAAACAAAATGTCATTGTTCGACACGTGAAAGAAAAACATAATATTCTACAAAGAAGAAAAGATTGTAATGACTAATGATGCTTGGAAGGAAAATATAAAATTTATATAATGAAGAATGGACATTACTAACACGAGTAAACAAAACTATTAAAATAATACAAAGAACTTAAGAAATTGAATATTGAAGTTTTAAAATGAATATAAAATTTATACTTTGTAGCAACTCAGTTAATTTTTTACTTATTTATTTAAAAAAACAAAGGAATCTCAAAATACTCTAACAACGGTTCACTAAATTTTTGTTTTATTATTGCTCTTTAACCCATTTTCTATCATAAAATGCTTCAAAAATTTAAAAAATCGAAGTCCTTCTTAAGTCACGATTACCCGCAGTTGTGATGCGTAAATATGGCGATCATTGCCGATTTCCCATCATCCGTTTGAAACTACAAATCACTTTTTTTGGATTTCTTCTTCGCATCACCCACAATCAGCTTTCAGTGTTTTGCGTGTTCACCTTTTAACAACGGTCAGGTGTAACCAGCTGTCAACTTATTAGTATTTTAGTAGTACTACTTAGTAGTTTGAAATGAATTTGTGTCATGTTATGATTGTGTAAGTTTACTAGAGCTCAATGTAAGTAATATTTTTATCTTTACAATTCGGGCAATTGACGTACCGTACAGGCTTTGGTTTAATTTGTGATAACCAATTTGTGGTTATCGTTCATTTGCCTCACATTATTGAAACACCTTTTGACAGCGTAGCGTAATTAATATTTAACAACTGTGTGTATTATTTGCAAGGTCATATACATCGCAATCATTGGAATTGTGACTGCTCTTAATAATCATCTTTTACTTGCATCAAAGCAACTTTACCATCGGCGTATTATTGTACTTCCCCAAAACTATTTTTTTTTCGAATTCACGATCTCGCTACCACAAAGAATTGAGCGCTAGTCTACAACATCGTGGCTAGATAAACTGGATTGCGACAAAATCTGGATCTTTGTTTCCGGTAAACCTTTCATTAGGGGTTGTGTCACAAAGAGCAGATTATGTTTCAAAAAGAATTCTTTATCAGCTCACAGCGGTAAGAGGAATAATAAAATGTTATCCAGATTTTGTATGTTAAATTGGTCAGATAAAAGTGATATAATTAAATATTGTTTTAAAATTTTAATTAAAAATAAGTGAATTAAAGAAGATATTTAGAAGTGGAATAATTACAAAGATATGAAGATTTGGAAAAGTCCCCCTAGCCTTCCCCTAGTTGCGCCTATGAGGAACGACCTTTTCTTTTATAAAAATATAAAACACTTGCCATGCCACTTCCTGAGCATAAGAAAATAACTGAATAACTTCTCAAAATTTACAAAAACGTATTTTTTTTAAATGTTACTTTTAGCTAGAGGGGGGGAAGTAGCGGATTTCCGAACAGGCGCGCGCCTCGGCCCTCATAAATCAAGGAGGCCTCAAAATTCAGCTCTCAAAATAAAAAAAAATATTTTATTTAATTATTAAAAAAGTGAGACATGGGGAAATAACATTGAAAATTAATCAATATAAAATTACAACTGATTGGATATATTTTAAGGTAAACATCAGTTTAGGTTGTATTAATTATACTGAAGCCATCAGAACTTAAAAATAACAACTTCCAAATGTCCATGAGAAATTTCTAGTTAAATAGGTGAAAATTTGATGGGCTTTATTTTATGAAAAGTTGCATAATATAGTTGGAGTATTAAAACAAGGTCTCAAGTGAAATATTCCCATATAAATTAGGTAGTATTTTCAAAAAAATCGCCTGCGGCGTTGATGTCCCCCCCCCCGTGTGCTGGAAGTTGAAAATCATTGCTGTAAAATGTAAAAGTTGCGAAGATATTAAAAAGAGGGGCCTCATAAGTGCTAAATCCGCCAATGAGGAGGGGGGAGTAATTTATCCCACAGACTCCCCGGTTTTCTGATTGTTTACTTTTAAAAGTACCCTTCAGGTTTGGGAAACATTTTCTTAATGAATATAAACTACATAATACTGAATATTTTCTAATTTTTAAAGTGGTTTTTCTATTTTCTAAGCCCCTAGCTTATTTTAGGTTTCAAAACTGGGGGGTACCACCTTCACCACGAGGTTTGACCGAGCCACAATAGTAAGTTATATAGCAAAAATTAATCAATACACACAAAGAAATCAATTACCTTAGCAACCTCTCGAAATATTTGTATGATGTGCCGAATGATAGACAAAGTACTACAAGTCTTGTCACGACTTAGCGACATATATGCAGAAAGACATCTTCCAGCAGCAAATGCAAGTGAATAAGTACCATCATAGAGAAGTATAGTAAGTTTCACTTTACTAGTAACAGGAATTACCATCGATAATTTTCTAAAAAAAAAAAAAATATAAAAAGTTAGTGTTCTAATCCAACTGTAAATTTAAAAAATCTTACTGTTGAAAAATTTCTGTGTGGACATTAATAGCAATAACAGCAACCTCGTTGTTAATGTCACAAATTCGATCACCAACAATTTCTAGAAATTTTCCCAGTGTTGCTTTGCTTAAAACTTCCTTCAAGGCCTTCAGTTTCACAAATTCTCCACAAGTTGCAATAGCAGCCTTACGCAATCTTCCAGTCTTCAAAATAAAAGTCATCAAAAAATTTCACATAAAAAACCTTTAAGTACCTTATTGTAAATTGTTTCAGAAATCATGGCCAAATAATGATTCAAATCGTGGAAAGTAATGGGAACGTCCATTTTAAGCCAAATTTTCATTTCATCCATGACAGCAGTAAACATTTCCTTAAGGGACGAGTCAGTTTTTGTCCTAAAAAGCGAATATTTTATTGGTAATTAATGGCTTTATGATCATTAATACTTACATAATATTCTTTAATATGGAAAGCAAATAATCAATAAAATTAAAAATAGCATCTGCTCTTCTTGCTAAAATGTTTCGTTCATCTGAAGTCCATTTCAAATTTACTATATCTCTGTCAATATTTGCTCGAAATTTCAGACCAACAGTTAACATTTTCAGTACTAAAAGTTAGTTTAAATTTTCTAGTGGTAGTGGAAATTAGTCACAAATTCGAATTTGAGTTTCCCTTTTTTAAAGTTTTTCAAACAAATAATAAAAAATAATAATCATAACTTTCACATTTGCAGTGTTTGATCTTAATATTTTGTGCATACTACAGTTGAAAAAGCATAAAACTCGAAATTTGAAGACAACCACATAAAATAATTAAAAAAAACATATCCAATAAAATTATACCTACTTAAATAGCCACTTGTAGCAATTATCGATTTAAGAACTGTGCCATAAAGAGATGTAAAAAGGTACAGGTAATGTTTGAGAAATTGAAAGTTAAAGAAAATTGCAGTTCTGTATTGAGTAACCATCAATTTTTCTATGAAGTCGTACACAAGACTTTGCTTTTCCATGGCCCATCCAGTTTTAAATTTGAACAAATATTTGTTTGCCGCCTTGAAATAATAGCAATTAAAAATGGCTTACAAAGTAATAAATACAAAATTTTGAGTCGATACAAACCTTTTGTACTATCGAATTGCTGCGCATGATGGATAACTTCAAATTATCAAAATTATAGTCCATCTTGTAGTTGGCAGAAATTTTTACGTTTTCGAATCCACAAACATCCACAAAAAATTGAAGAAGTCGATAAACACCTTCTTCTTGATCACGACGATAAAGCTGCACCCAGTTCCAACAGTGATCCTTTAAAAAACAGAATAAAATTGGTAATATTATTTTAACATATTTGAGGAACTCACATCAAAATTTTTGGGTTGATTAACAACAAGGTAATAGAGCGAATCCTCATTTTTTGGTTTAAAAAGGTCCCAATCTTTAACGGTGCCTTGGTTCTTTTTCTCTCGCTTACGAGGAGGTTCATCGAAGTCGTCATCTAAAGAGAAGGTTATGAGACAACAAAATTTACAACTACGGTTTGCTTACCGCTGTAATTAGAGGTGGATTTGCTGACACTGCTTCGATCGGTCGAACTACTGACAACTTCGACATTGTCTTCTTGCAAACTTTTTACAGACGAGCGACTATATCGGCGCGGTGGTCGAGGTGTTACAAAAATCGAAGATAAATTTGAATCCATCAACTCTTGCATTTGGTTCTGTTGGTGACCAACCATAGGCGTACTCGATGCATGAGAAATCGCTGTTCCATGAACGCTTAAAATGCTCGGTCGGGGTCCCGCATTTTCGCGAAATTGTATGACTCCATCGATAACCGCTAATTCGGTATCGTTGGTTTCCATTTGGCCACTTGTAGTGACAGAAGAACTCGAAGTGCACATTTTGTTAATATTCTTTAACACAATGAATAAAAAGTTTAAAATAAAACACTGTTAGCAAAGTAAAAAAGTGGTCTGTCACCGTTTCACACAAATTTGCTAATGGTAAAACAAAAGAGCGCGAGATGAAGTCTTCGAGAATGCGGCAATAGCTGTCATTGGTTACAAATTCCGCGACGACTGATCGCCGATTGGTGGTTAAGTAGTGGGTGCGCAAACATCTGCGCATAGCAACAATGAAAATGTCGCATAATTTTCTGAAAAATAATATAAAAACTTGTAATATGATTAAAAAATTAACCAAACTCGGGGACACGGATTTTTTATTTTTAATGTAAACTTTTTACGTTAAAAATTGCCAGTCACATTTTTTATTAAGTAAAGAGATCATAGCAAAATCTTCAATATTTATTTCATTACCAAATTAAGAGCACCTTGAAGGCAATGGGACTCTACCCATTCGCCCCCCCCCTTCCAAATAAACTTTATTGCTTTATTAATTTTTCCGAGAGGTCACCAGGGAATTTTGGTGTAAAGTAGGGGGAATTTTGTTTTCAGAGCGACGTAGACTTATCCCTAGTCTTCATAACTGACAACATGGTGGTTACCACCAGCTTTACAACTCAGCTTAGTACTGGTATCACATCGGTTTCTTTTTGTATCTACTTGTGTTTTTTTTTAATTCAAATGGTCTAAAGTTCGTATAATTTTACATTTTAATTTTGAGATACAAAATTATGCTCTTGGAGAAATTGGTTTCCTTCTGGTTTCAAGCCAGTAACCAGAGAGGATAACAAAACTTATAATAATAATGGTGCAAATTGGTGATGGCCATTATTGGGCTTCCCCTTGTTAGTAAAAACTATTTAAAACCACAAGCATGTTACTCAAAAAAAAAATCCAACAAACTACAGAGGGCTAAATTAGTTAAAAATATCATTTGAAGGGGGCACATCCGAAACATTGTATGGTTGGAGTGCTTTGCTATCGCGGGGGTTCCACCGTGATCTTTCGGGTGAAATTTGGTTGGGGGAACAGTCGGTGGGATAAACGCAAACATTTTGCTGTTGAAAGTTTATGTTGAGGAACCTGGGTGATTGGAAACCGTGTCATCAATCGTCTCAACTAACCCGAAATCTGAGGTGGGGTTTCCGTTTTAGGGCGTAATTCTGCCTGTGAGTTTTTTCGAGGTCGTGAGGAACTTCTCTAGTGTGGTGACATCGTCCTGCGAAAGGGAGATCTTTCCCTTCCAGGGGTAACGGTGTTTGAATCCGTGTAATCGGTTTGACTTCTTCGTTTTGATCAGATTCATCATTTGTTTGTGTTTACTTCAAAATCAAATGGCTCACTCGAGTCCGCATTATCAACTACTTAGGTGCTCGTTTCCTGGGTCGCTGAGACTTGGGTTTCCATTTCGGCGAGTTTGGTCAACATTTGGTGGTACTCGCCCATTGTATCAAAATTAGATTTGATAGATTCAGCCGTTGCTGCCAGCATCTGGATTTCCTGTAAAGTCTATATCGTCTGAAAGTATTGTGACCCCCCGCCCCCCCCCCTAATTTCACATTATATACACAACGCCCTACAGTAAGAATATATTTCCTTTTCTAGCACTCCACCATCTGAACTAATGAGACATAAGAACGATGCTATTCGACAAATTTAAGCTGATGCCGAAGTCCACCAATTGCGAGTCGCATTGGAAATTCCTCACTAAAAGCACGCATGACAAGCAGTTCTACAAACCATTGAAAGTGATGATAAATTTTAATCTGATAATCTTTTAGACAGGTTATTTTTATTATCATTATTACTAAATTGCCAAAGTTATGCGACCTAGAGGCCCTCCTGATACTATTTTTAGGTTGGTAATAAATTAAATAAACATTTACATTAAGAGGGGCATTTTTTTGAGGGCCCTTTTAATTTAATCAACAGATGGCGCCTACTTAAATATTTTTATAAAATAAGAGGAATTTGCTATATTTAAAATATAGTAAATTCGTTGAGATAATACTATTCTATAAACAATATTCTTGATCTTAAGCTATTTTGAGTTCGTATTAAGTATGTCAAAACACACTCACTTACAAAAAAAGATAATTAAACTTTAATTATGAATTGTGTTTTTATAAATAAATATTACGAACTCAAAATAGCTTAAGATCAAGAATATTGTTTATATAATAGTATTATCTCAACGAATTTGCTATATTTTAAATATAGCAAATTCCTCTTATTTTATAAAAATATTTAAGTAGACGCCATCTATTGATTAAATTAAAAGGACCCTCAAAAAAATTCCCCCTCTTAATCACAAACTGAGTGTTTGTTACAGAGTAGATTTTTCCGTAATGTTTGATCTATGACGCAATCGGGATTGATTTAAATGCTATATTGTATCACTGATTGTATCTTGCAATATTTTGAAATTGTTTATTAAATCCCCTAATCTGGGAAATCCTAGTCTTCCGAAATCGTGAATTTTGCAAGGTTGTGAAAGAAAAGGAAAATAAAAAGAGGCATTGATTTTGGTTTTGCCAATGCAGCGGATCGGTGTTGCTAAGTATCAATAAATTTACCAATTCTTGGTAATTTTCAAGGTTTGTAATTAAGGTCATGGTGTAGCTTTGGGGTAAAAATAAATTATTACTGTACACATTGTTATTGTAAAAGAAGGGAGGGCGACGAAAATTGGGCCACAAATGCTGAAAGGTTGAGAAACGCTGTTCTAGATAGATTTTTTTAATGAGTGGACCGCTTGAGAGATTCCGGTTGAAGAGTTGCGTTAACCTAAATACCAGCAGTCTGGCGTAAATCAAACACGGATAGACTGGAGAGCGGGAAACCGCGGTTCTAATCCTGGTTGCGTCAGATTTGTGCTGTGATCTAAAAAGTCCAAACTTGATCTGCGGACTACTCGCCAACCCGCCTGCCCAGCGTGGTGAGTTATAGGTACAACTCCCTCTCCCCCCACTTGGGGGGAGTTTTGAAAGGGAGGCTTACATCCGACGATGGATGTTATAGCTGATGATGAAATACCAGTTTAATGTATTTTTCAGTTTTTGGACAATTTTAAGGCCGTTTTGCAATGATCCACATAATTTTTGTTTTATAATATTGCTTATTGGACCGTTTTCTATGATTCTCCACATTGAAAATTTTTCAATTTTGGCGGTATTTAATGAGTTGGACTGTCTCAGAAATCCACATTTTCTAAGTTCCCGGTTGGAGCGATGAACGGGCTTCAGGGATTTTTTTAGTGAGTGGACTGTAGCAGAGGTCCTGGTTTTTCAGGTTATTTATTGGCCCTGGGTTATATTTTTAATAAATTAAAGTGTCTCAAAGGTTTACATTTTCTAATATCCCGGTTGAGGAGGTCGACGAGCTTCAGGGATTTTTTAACGAGTGAACTGACTGTAGCAAAGTTCTTGGTGTTTCCAATCAGTGTTGTCAGATTGGGCAATTTATCGCAAATTGGGCGACTTTTGTAGATAATTTGCGCTTAAATTTTTTGAAAAACCGCAAACCGCAATTTGGGCGATTTCTGAAAAATGAAGTTGCGGTTTATTGCGATAAATAATAGACATTGAGATCTAATTTTAGTGAATTGCCATTAGATTTTACACCTAAAGCAAAATTGAGTGACGAAGGGAGCGGCAAAGCTCCTTTCTCCCACGAAAAAAATTTATAATAAGTTTGCTTTTTTAACACTAGAGGCTCTACCGCCGAGCTTTATCGCTAATTCTCCAATAAGAAAGCAAGTAAGTTTGACGTTAGCACCTCTAGCGTTAAAAAAGTGAACTTTTATCTAAAAACTTTTAACTCTAGAAAACGCTAACGTCAGTTTTCTCGCTCTCCATAGAAACTTACCCCTCTATTCTGTAACTTTTCGTTATCGTTATAAAATCGTTAAAAACCGCGTAAAGTTTGGTTTACACTCAGAATTGCATTAAATAGTAATGTAATGATATGTGTTACACTCAGAATTGCATTAAATAGTAATGTAAAGGTATGTGAAAACCAAACTTTACGGTTCTTAACGATTTCGTAACGATAACGAACGATAACGAAAAGTTACAGAATAGGGGGGTTAATCTAGACAGTTACTAAATATTTAGTACAGGCAAGTTTTTGGTGGCAATATATCAAAATATAGTTTGCACAATGGGCCAAAGGTTATCGACTGGCCAAGTGATGACGTCATTAATTGTGCAAACATTGGTTTGAATCCATTGAACCCCCCCCCCATAGAATAAGTAATTCCAAAGAATTATAATTATTAAAAAAATAATATTATCATTATTATTGTGTTCACCATACCCCCCCCCCCCCGAGTATTAGCAATGTTTAGTTACGGATCTTCTTAAAGAAAATAATAGCTCATTTTCATATCAACAAAAATTTTGAACTTTTAAAAATCAAGTTATTAATAAATTTCAATTTTATTTTGGATTTTTAACATTGAATTTAAATTTTGGCGCCACGTTTTGCGGTTTTGGGCGTTTTTTCACTTAAAAATTGGCGCCACAGATTTCTAAAATCTGACAATACTGTTTCCAATTTCCACGTTTACAACGTGGTTAAGAGGGGCATTTTTGTCAGAGCCCTTTTAATTTAATCAACAGATGGCGCCTACTTAAATATTTTTATAAAATAAGAGGAATTTGCTATATTTAAAATATAGCAAATTCGTTGAGGTAATACTATTCTATAAACAATATTCTTGATCTTAAGCTATTTTGAGTTCGTATTGAGTATGTCAAAACACATTCACTTGCAAAAAAAGATAATTAAACTTTAATTATGAATTGTGTTTTTATAAATAAATATTACGAACTCAAAATAGCTTAAGATCAAGAATATTGTTTATAGAATAGTATTATCTCAACGAATTTGCTATATTTTAAATATAGCAAATTCCTTTTATTTTATAAAAATATTTAAGTAGGCGCCATCTGTTGATTACATTAAAAGGGCCTTGAAAAAAATGCCCCTCTTAAGAGGGGCACTTTTTCCAGGCCCCTTTTAATTTAATCAACAGATGGCGCCTACTTAAATATTTTTATAAAATACTAGGAGGCTTTTGTATTTAAAATATAGCAAATTCGTTGAGATAATACTATTCTATAAACAATATTCTTGGTCTTAAGCTATTTTAAGTTTGTATTGAGTATGTCAAAACACACTCACTTACAAAAAGAGATAATTAAACTTTAATTATGAATTGTGTTTTTATAAATTAATATTACGAACCCAAAATAGCTTAAGACCAAGAATATTGTTTATAGAATAGTATTATCTCAACGAATTTGCTATATTTTAAATACAAAAGCCTCCTAGTATTTTATAAAAATATTTAAGTAGGCGCCATCTGTTGATTAAATTAAAAGGGCCCTGAAAAAAGTGCCCCTCTTAACGTACTATCATCACTTTTTATTATTGTTTTCGTTTCTAGGTTACTTTATACCCGGCGTTAGAGTGTCACTCTCTACTTTATAACCGTCGTCAGCCCCTTCACTACTTTATCATCGTTGCTAAGTTTTTTGTGGAAGGCAGTGATGACGCGATGTGCACATATGTTCACCATATAAATATGTCCACACCTCTGCCTCTACAAAAAATTACGCTCTACTGCACTACTACTGTAAAATGTCACTTCTGATAGCGAGTGAAATATGATTAGTTTATTACAGGAAGTTTATGTTGCACAGCAAGATCAATGACAATGGGAATAAAGTAGGAGTCAGCCAAACGACGGGAATAAAATCGCCTAGTAGCGAGAATATATTAAGGAATTTATCTGCGCATTGTCCCGTGGCAGGAATAAACCTTTCCTCATTGTTCCTGAACAAAATAGGTCACTTTACTCCCGCTTTTCGGCTCAAAGTATAGATGCAAGAGCAAAGTATGGGGGCTTCCCCTTGTTAGCGAAACAGCGTTGCCAGGTCTTTAAATTTATTTTCCCACAGAATTCATTTTAAAAGTTATCAGATTTTAGCAGGTTTCTCCAGATTTCCAGGTTTTTAAAATAACAATACAATTTTTAATGCACACCGCGGCGGTATAAAAAAAAATCCCATCACCCCAGAACACCAATTACATCTTTTTTTTTTTCATTTTTTAGTTAGGTATATCATCATTTATTTATTAATTTTTTCCTGTTTTTTTTTTTGAAATTGTTGCTTTTGTTCTTAAATTATTTTTGTATTGAGAAAATAATTTTTGATTCAAAATTCGAAATTGGGGAACATGCACCTAATAAATTACCAAGTTACTAGAAAAATATATAATTTTGGTGTAGTACAGGGAGCGAGAAAGCTGATGATGAAAATTTCATGATAGAAGTTTACTTTTTTAACGCTAGAGAGCAGCTTTCTCGCTTCCTATATTTTTTAAGCTTTTTTGAGCATTTAATAATGCTCAAAATTCCTAGCAGATACACAATAAAAGTCAAGTGATTCAAATTAATAGTTTACTAATTAAAGCTTTATTTTCTGAAAGTTTCATATATTTTGGAGGTCCCCAACAGAGCTTCAAACTTCGGTTATTTTTAAAAATTTATGATATTCATGCTTAGGGCACAAGAGGAAAGTATAGAGCACAAGAGGAAAGTAAATCTGTGGGGTATGAATTTTACTGTATAAACTCCCTTGAGGTATAGTAGCATTTGGTATAAATTTCAGCCCTAAGAAATGTTTATTTTCGATTTTGTTAATGGTTTAGATATTATACAGGGTGGCCCTTTGAAAACGAAACAGACGGGATTGTGGCCAGCAGAATTTTTTTTAAGAAATGCAAAAACACGTCAATTTTATCATCGAGGGAGTGACATCAATGTCAATTGTTTCATCCCTTCGCGTTGCGATGACAACCCCTAAAATGTTAATAGGGATGATATGGAAAGTGACACCTCATTTGAAAGGTCTTGCTTCTCTGAATTCAGTTCTATAATTTTTTTAAAGTTTTAAAATGTATTCAACAAAAAAAATAAAGCTGCAAAAATGTGAAATAAATCCGATATTTCAAGACATTTAAGAATAAAAAAAAGGAAAAACGCTTGAACAGGTTGATTTTAATTTCAAGTGGGCTACTTTTACTGTTATTCATAAATATTGACAGTTCAACCGTTAAGGCAAAGGGCAAACACCCTTAGAATTTTGAATAAAAAAATGGGTCTATTTTTTATCAGAAAAGTGAAATGCGTTTTTGAAACTTTAGCTTTGATACTTATAGAAATTTATGAAATGATGAAAGAATTGTTTCAGTTCCTGATTGCATTCAATACTGTAAAGGGTAGTTCACACTACATGATTTATCATATGACTTAAAGGGTAGTTCACACTACATGATTTATCATATGACTTGTCACATGACTTCTCATATGAGGGATATTTTTACGTTCACACTATATGATTTTGACATGATCAAAAATCATATAGTGTGAACGTAAAAAAATTCCTCATATGAGAAGTCATGTGACAAGTCATATGATAAATCATGTAGTGTGAACCACCCTTTAGTCATATGAAAAGTCATGGCTAAAATCATACCATCACAACAGCCAATCATAAAAGCCATAACTTCTATAATATCAAAAATCATAGTGTGAACGTAAAGGGTAGTTCACACTACATGATTTATCATATGACTTAGTCATAAGAAAAGTCATGGCTAAAATCATACCATCACAACAGCCAATCATAAAAGCTATAACTTCTATAATATCAAAAATCATATAGTGTGAACGTAAAAAAATCCCTCATATGAGAAGTCATGTGACAAGTCATATGATAAATCATGTAGTGTGAACTACCCTTAAAAAAATCCCTCATAAGGGTAGTTCACACTACATGATTTATCATATGACTTAGTCATAAGAAAAGTCATGGCTAAAATCATACCATCACAACATCCAATCATAAAAGTCATATAATAAATCATGTAGTGTGAACTACCCTTTATAAATAGCACTATAGCAGTAAAAGTAGCCCCCTTAAAATCAACCTGTACAAGCGTTTTTCCTTTTTTTATTCTTAAATGTCTTGAAATATCGGATTTATTTCGCATTTTTGCAGCTTCAATTTTTGGTTGAATAATTGATAAAACTTTAAAAAAATTATAGAACTGAATTCAGGGAAGCAAAACCTTTCAAATGAGGTGTTACTTGCCATATCATCCCTATTAACATTTTAGGGGTTGTCATCGCAACGCGAAGAGATGAAACAATACGGGAGGGACATTGGTCGCAAAAGTTGTCCCCCTCGATGATAAAATGGACGTGTGTTTGCATTTCTTAAAAAAAAATTCTGCTGGCCACAATTCCGTCTGTTTCGTTTTCAAAGGGCCACCCTGTATATAAACATCAATATATTAAAATATAACATTTTTCTAAAATTGTCGAGCACCCAGCATTGGATAATTCCAATAGAACAACCCAGGTAACATCTAATCAGTGCCAAATTAATCAATTATACAAAGTACTAATCAATAAATAAAAATCTGCCATTTCATCTGACAACATTGGTTAGTACTATTTTAGAAAGCAGATTAAATTTTATTTTTTAAATTCAAAAAATTCAAGATACCAAAACTCGCCTATTCATTGCCCCCTGCAGTGAACATTTTACATGCATCTAATAACTTACCAAATCATTTGCCATTTTCGCTTTCAGTCCCCTGCAAGTCCACCTGAAACTTTTTTTTTATAAATAACGCAAATTTGAACACAAAAATTAAAATGTTTAATAAATAAAATTGCAAGTACAAATTATTTAAATGTACATAAATCAATTATTAAAAAATTATTCTTGCAAAGACTGAATTACTTTTCGTGCTCTATCTATTTTTACTTGGGACACCTTCTCCACTGCCTCATCTTTTTCCTCACCTTCAGTTTCCTCCTTCTCTTTTTCTTCAGCATCACTTTTTTCAATAATTTTTAAAGCTTTATCAATCAAAATTTTTCTAACTCCTCCCTTAGAATTCTCAAAGTAATCGACCACAATATCCCACGATTTACTATCAATTTTTTCTTCTTCGAATAAATTTTCAATTAACCAAATTTGTTTCAGTTTTTCAAACTTCCAGTTGTCTCGATTATACTTATAGTTAGACAAGTACTCCATACAACCTTTTATCAAAAGATCTTCACTTTGTTTCTTTTTATTTTTCACCAATTCTTCAAACTTCTTCCGTTTTAAAGAACGCTTACTCTCCTTCTTTTCACCAAAAGATTTACCACTTTTAACGGTCTCAGTTTCGGCCACACTTTCTTCCTCCCCCTCATCTTCTGTTTCACTTTTTCGCTTACGTTTTGTTTCATCACTCGAATTCGCAGTTTCTTCACTTTCTTTCATATTCTCTTCCTCCTTTTGCGGTTTCTGTTCCTTTTTGTTACGTTTTTTGGAACGTCGAGTAGGTTTTTTCGTTTCTTTATTTGTATTCTCAATCGCAACATTTTTTTCTTCACTACCTTGTGTACGTTTATTTTCTTTTAATCTATTTACTTTCTTTTGATTTGTATTTTGAACATCATCCACGTTAGTTTTCGTTAAATTTTTTAAAAGTTCTGCCTCACTTTTCGTAACCGTTTCGGTGTCAAAACTAATTTTGTTTAATCTTTTGTTACCTTTCCTACGCTTTTTTGGATTTACCTCTGCGGTATCTTCCATGATTTTCGTATAAATGTACAAATTAAAAATAATAAACACGCCTGATTACATACATAACCACACTTACTCGGATTATGTAAGAACCGAAAGATGTCGCTCAAAACGGTAAATAGTGTATAGGGTGACTGTGCTGTAAAGTAAAATTAGGGATTACTAACTTAATTTTTCTCCTTTGAACACTTTTAAATGTTAATAGAAATCGTACTGGCAAGATTACTTTTTAGTAAATCTGCCAAAGAGCCAAGGTACCAAATTTTTAGGTATTCAGTTGCTGTTTCCTTGCCGACAGCTAACTTCAAATTGATCTAGTCGGCTTGACATTTCAAATTTTTCTAACCTAATTTATTGTGTTTATTTCGAAGAAGGATGAGTACTGATAGTGAAAATTCGGTGTTTGCTTCTGCTCACAGGGGCGACTTTGATATAGTCAAAGAGCAGGTAGATTTAGACAAATCTCTTATATCGAAACAAGACAGCGTAAGTCGTTTAATAAATACTTTCAAATTTTTGCATTGTCATCTTGGTTATGTTTTCAGAGCAACAGGATTTTACTTCATTGGAGTGCTTTAGGTGGAAATGTTAAGTTGGTGGAGTATCTCCTCGATTTGGGATCTCTTGTAGATGCTGAAGATGACACAAACACCACTCCACTAATATTGGCTGCTTCTGCAGGTCGAACTGAGGCGGTGGATCTTTTAATCAAGCATAAAGCGGATGTTAATCATAAGTCAGTTGACGGCCATTCGGCGTTGCAGTATTCATGCTCGAAAGGATGGTTTCCTGTAAAGAACTGTCAATATATTCATTTTAATTTTTTTTTCATGATTTTAATTTTGCAGATTGCAAAAATGTTATTGGAAAATAAGGCCAATATTAATGTAGCAGATATAAGGGGTGCCACTCCATTACATCGTGCTTCGTCTCTAGGGAAATTAGAGATTGTTAAATTATTGCTTGAATATCCACAACTAAGCATCGATCTTCGTGATTTTTATGGTAATTCAGCATTACACTTGGCATGCGAAGAGGATAGGCAAGAAGAGGCGAAACTATTGGTTCGAAATGGTGCCGATTTACATTTATCAAATAAAGACAGACAAACTCCACTTGATTTGTGCAGTATCGGACTTGCAAAAGTTTTACTCAATTTGGCTCCAAATTGAAGGTATGATAAGATAATTTCAGTAATACAATTTGCATTATCGTTTTTTTATAAAATAAATTAATAGTAAACAAATTTAGTATTTAATTTTCTTTAAAATTTATTTTTCCTTATTCATACCAAATATTAATTGATGCAAAAAAGCACGACTAGGTTTGATTTCTTGTGAGTAGTATTTTGTTTCTAGTGCAATTTCGAGACAAATTTATTGAGATCAATTTTATAAAGCATAAAATTTCCTACAACTTTTGTATTTACAATTTTCTTTTTTAAATTACATAGTACCAAAAAAAAATGCGCGTAAAATTTAAGACTACATTGGTTTGATTTCCTTTGAATATCTCATTTCCGGTGCAAGCTTGCAAAAAGAATTACGACATAAAATTTCTTAAAAGATGTGTATGGTTTTTATTCTATCTTTATAGATAAGTATTCAGATAAAAAGTCATAAAAATGCGTACATATAGGGAGCAAGAAAGCTGACGTTAGTGTCCTCTAGAGTTCAAAAATTTTATGATAAATATTCACTTTTGTAACGCTAGAGGCGCTAACATCGAGCTTTCTTGCTGCCTTATTGGAGAATTAGCAAGAATTATCTTCCTTATTAGACAATTAGCGAGATAGCTCCAAGAAGAGACAACTACTATATAAATAAATGGCATGGTGCATTGCCATCTTTAGTTTTACAAGCCGTGAAGACACAAATTTGGCAACGTCGCCGGTGGTCCTATTTTTCAATGACAGTGATAGCACTTTGTTAGTAATAATTCATTAATTGCTTAAATTAACGGTTATTAATGTTATTTTTGAATGTATCAGTGTAAAATCATTCTAATAATATTTTATTGGCAAAAGCTTTTCGTAAAAAAGCGCTGTCAATGCGACGTTGCCAAATGTAACTTCACGGCTTGTAAAACTAAAGATGGCAATGCATGGTGGCCATGATATTAGATCTGTTTGGTACCACAGTCCTAGTGCTACACTAACTACACTACTACAAATTGATTGGTAGTACAATTACCAACCCACTTTTTACACCAATCAATTTGTAGTAGTGTAGTTAGTGTAGCACTAGGACTGTGGTACCAAACAGACCTATTATAAACAAACGAGCAGCATTATAATATATCATATTTTTTACAAAAAAGAAGGTATTTTTCTAAGGATTACAGTGGTAGTCATAACTCAAAGGTGTAACTTGAGTTACGTCCTTTTTTGTTGGGAGTGTCGGTATGTTGGATTAAAAAAGATTTGACCCATCGGTGGAAATCTGCATTACTTCAACAAGGAATAGAGGAACTATCTTTCCCCGCTATTTACAGAGCCACTATAGTCTTTAAATTTGTCCCAATTAATTCGATTTTGCACCCTTTTCCGCCGCCCGCAACAGTACATTTTTAATAACTTTTTGAAAAAAATTCTGATAGTTATGCAAACTTTAGAGAACATTTTGATGGGTATTATAGATACCTACCTACATATTCTATTAAATTTGCACCCTGCTACGATGACCGGAACACTGCGAATAATTGTTTATTAATTATATTTTGATTTATCTTATCGAAAAAAAGCGAAAGTTATGTAAATAACTGTTTATGCAACAGAACAGGGTTCCAAATCAGCTTGTAATTTTGCATAACATTTTTTAACCCCGAACATTTTTTTTACAATTTTTTTATCTAACACGGGACGAATTTGATGTTTTAAACAATAACTGGGATCTTAAATAATTCCGAAAGTCTTAAAATTGGGTTGCAAATGATTGTGACACCAATAGATGTCACAATCTGAATTTGCAACCTCGTAAGTGTCCCGGAACTTAATTAATTATTTATTAATTTTTTTTTTTAATAAAATGTAAAGTATATAAGAATGAGTATTGAGCCCATTGTTGTATGAATTGAAATATGGTACCTTATTAGGGAAGTTTATTTAGATAAAGTATGACATATAAATATTACACTTTTGAAAAGGACGAGTTTTTATTTGTAAATTGAAAAAGACGTTTAAAAAAGAGACGTGAAAAAAATGTTCATATAGCCATCAACTGCCTCCTTACCTAATTAGTGTCGTTCTGGCTATCTTAAAGAACCAGTGTTACGTTCCACGGTCGTGTCCCCTTTCATCGTTTTTTTTTTAGAAATCTTAAGGTTTCTGTAGGAAGGTACTCCTTGAAGTTTCTCACAAATGGCTACTAACGATAAAGGTGATAAAGGACCGCAGACTGCTAGGGCTCATATAGGCCAATCTACAGAAAGAAGATCCTGCTCCCAGAGTGCGAGGAAACTTGAACAGCTTTTGCATGATAAATTGGGTCTATGACTTCCATTTTAATGACGTCTTAGATAGTTAAAGATCTGTGTCACTAAGGATCAGGGGGATACATCCCCAAGAAGGCTGAATCTTTTGGGAATAAGTTCTCGGCGTTACACCTGTAAATCATCCCAAATTGACACTAACGATAAAGTTTATCAGGGCGCCCAAGAGTCAGATCAACTCTGTGTGCGACCGGAGACTGCTCAAGCTCTGAGGTAGACATAAAACATAGAATAATGACCCTGTTTTAAGAGCGTGAGTGCCTATGCGAAGAAACTAAAAGTGTTTGGGCATGAGTTTTGGGCCGATGATATTCATTTAATCTAGAAATTCTATCAAATAGTAAATAATGTATTTACTACGACACCACCAGACCCATAAGTGTGAGAGTGTCACAAGATTCAATTCTTTTTCTCATCCTATTCAACATTTACACCCATGATACCCTTATCCCTTCCAACGCCACGATCGCCTGCTTTACAGACGATCTAAGCATTCTGACCGTACATTCCAGACCCAAAAGAAACATCACTATTGCTCGTGATACGCTGAAACTTCTTCAACCCTGGTACCACAAGTGGAGACTTGTAGTAAACCCGGGCAAAAGTGAAGCTATTATGTTTGATAGGAAAAGGCACCTCCCTCCTTAACAAACTCGAGATATTTGGCGAGGTGATTCCTTGGAAGGACTTCGCCAAATATCTCGGAATAATCCTCGACACAACATTGTCTTGTTCGAAACACATAGATAACTGTATTACCCAAGCAAGAGTCTTTGAAGGTTTTTTAGCCCCACTAATTGGAAGAAACAGCGGCTTGCAGTCGAAAGACAAAATTAGGATTTACAAGGCCATTATTTGGCCGGTCCTAATTTACGCAGTCCTAACATAGGGATTTGCTTCACAGAACTAGATGACAGGCTTCTTATCATGTAAAATGTTTGCATTTTTGGCAAACCATGGCCGCACCAAGGTTTGTCACAAATAGATAACTACAGGCGTAAAGCCTCTCGACGCTTTCATACGCGATTTGACCACAAAACTCTACACGAAATGCTTCGACTGTTCTAACCTTCTCATCCAATCTCTCGGTTTCTATGACACTAACAATTACCCAAATACTTCACGACCCAAAAACATCATCATTTCCAAAACGATCACCATACCCTTACTCTCAAATCCTAGACCTCATCATTCCCACAATCCAGATCCAGACAGCAACCCAGACTCTGACTTAGACGGCGTATTCCAATAAAAAAGCTCGACTCCCTTAACTTGCACACTAACCCAGTGTGAACCACGGATTGGCCAAAGCTACATCTGTTTATTTTTATCTTTTATTCTTATTTACTTTATTTAATTTTGTTCTTATTTTTGTTACATTTTTTTTTATTAGATTGGATTGTAATTGTATTTTTTTTATATGATATAATAGAACAGGTGCTGTGTGACTGATGCTCCACTGTATAGGAGCCCAAGGTAAGCACATTTTTTGCTTGGGCTCCCACAGTGCTTACCTTCTAGTGCTTAAGACTTGACTCGACGCCACTTCTCCGATTTGAAATCCTTGTAAAAAAATTTTCAGTCGGTTTCTGACTGAAACTGACTTTTGGGAATTTTTTACAGGGATTTTAAACCCGAGTCAGACGAACATAACAGACGAAGACTCGACTCGATCATGGTCCGGAAGATCAACACTAACGAAAACTACTTTTTTGATGGCTTAACTGTGATTTTAATCTAATAGAAGTTCTATCAAACAGTACCTAACTTAGTATCTAAAAGAGCGACGATCGTAACCCATGACCAACTCATAGATGAGAACTAGGATGATCTAAAGGGTTAACGACCTTAACCCATAGCTCCCATAGTGCAACAGATCATTCAGTGATAAAAAGCTTGTGTCACTGTAAAAGTTGAAACTAAAATGAATTGAATATTACATATAATTTACCATGAGAAATACGTCCGCTTACTATCGCAGTTTTGGGTAAATTTTGGGAAGCAAACAATTTCATAGTCGTTGCAATATTTTAGAATAAAGCATTTTAAGAGGGGCACTTTTTTCAGGCCCCTTTTAATTTAATCAACAGATGGCGCCTACTTAAATATTTTAATAAAATACTAGGAGGCTTTTGTATTTAAAATATAGCAAATTCGTTGAGATAATACTATTCTATAAACAATATTCTTTGTCTTAAGCTATTTTGGGTTCGTAATATTTATTTATAAGAACACAATTCATAATTAAACTTTAATTATCTTTTTTTGTAAGTGGGTGTGATTTGATATACTCAATACGAACTCAAAATAGCTTAAGACCAAGAATATTGTTTATAGAATAGTATTATCTCAACGAATTTGCTATATTTTAAATACAAAAGCCTCCTAGTATTTTATAAAAATATTTAAGTAGGCGCCATCTGTTGATTAAATTAAAATGGCCCTGAAAAAAGTGCTCCTCTTAAACCACATAGAGGAAAATTAATGTAAAAAGAAAATTAAAAAATAAATGGAATGGTGTTAAGGCTGTGTTCTCATTTAGAATGAAAATTTGATATTAAATAAAAAATGGACTATTTGGTGTACAATAACAGTAGCTAACCAAAAACGTACAATAAAAAATAAAGTAATGTGTAAAAAAAATCGCGAATGCAAGAGATACGCGCATTTTAGCGTTAATTTTATTTACAATTTTCTGACTTTATTTTTGAAAATAACGCGTTAAAATTTTTACAGTATATCTAAATCGTTATTTTTAATATTATGTCGAAGCCAAAATTTTTTAAAAATTGCAATAAAAATTTTTTTTGCGATTTATTTATTCGTGATAAAAGCGCTTCAACATAATATTGTAAATAACATTTCAGACATACTGTAAAAATTTTAACTCGTTATTTTTAAAAATAAATTCAGAAAATTGTAAATAAAAAAGTGGTTGCGAGAGAACAGCCTTAAATATCGTCAATGATTATGCAACCAAATAAGCTTCAGTAATTGGTTAGGTTAGGATGACGTAAATGCCACTTTATTTGAACTGTACTATATCATTCTAAAAATAATTTCAAGTGTCGTAAGGATCCAATTACGAGTACACCCGAGATCTTTAAACCTTTTTCTGAAATAAACGAAATATATTAGCTTATGATGAAGGTGCCGGAGAAATAATGAAGTGATATTTTCACTCCATCCAAAAGAATTCCATAGCGGTGGGTAGCGTTTCAGACAGTCGCGGTTTTCTGGGTAATAAAAAAAATATACAATTCACTGTAATTCCATATTTTTAAAACATTTTTTCCATTGGAATATTTATTTATAAAAAAAATGGACCAAATCATCTTTAACTTCACTAAAATTTAATATTTTTTTATTATCATTGATTTTTGTAATAATTTACAAAACAATGTTTTAAAAGTATAAATGATATTCTAAATTATTAACACGCATAGTTTTATTTTTAACCTTGCTATATGTACAATAGAATTTTCTTTTCTATTTAAAATATCAATTAACACGTTAAATATAAAAAAAGTTTTACATATTTATTAAATAATGCATATGATTTACCAATTGAAAGGCATTTTTTACATAAAAGTATGAAATAAATAATAGTTTTTATAATATAATTTTCATTCCTTATCCTATATGATAATAATTATTATTGCACAAAAAGTTTATTTTCTTTAGCTTTCTTTACATAAAGCAAACAACGTGTTAATATTAATAACATTACAAGGTGTTTATGAAATTTTAACAGACAAGAAATTTTTAGTAGAAGAACTATCGAGATGCTCATCATAAGGTGTCGATCATAGTCCGTTACAAGGTACCTTACAAGCTATACCAAGCTTACAAAACTTCTTGATGGAGATCTTCAATCATTTCAGTTGTTTTCTTGCATGGTATTATAATAACTTTCTAAGGTAGGATATGCTAGTATTCTAAAAACGTTCTCCTTTGAGTTGTGACGTCATCACGCGAGTCTTAAAACTTGGAAAGTTATTATACCATGGTTTTCTTGCTAGATGCTTTTGTAAGCCTGGTCGTACTATATTCTAACGAGATGTCCGTATTATTCCTTTAAAAGTCAAATTAAATCGACAGTTCGGCTGGCATCTCTAATGCTCTGAACAAATTAGTAATTTTCGGCGGCTTTTAGTTATCATTGTAAAGAAAAATGTTATAAACACCTTGCATTTTCACTATTCCAACAAATGCTGTAATGGTTTCAATTTAGTTATAATATAATAAATGAGTACTTAATTAGTAATAACAAACAGTAACATATCCGATTAAAAAAAGCCGGATAATAGGTAACAAGTAATCGCAGTAACAATGATAAATATACCCGGATAACATTTTTGGACTGAAATAGGCTTCACGTTACACACATTCACAAAAGGCTCTTAGTTTTAGGAATTGGTGGAATTTACATAATATCTATTTAGAGTTACTAGATCGAAAAAGTACGAAGAATTGGTCATTCTATTTTTAAACATTTAAAAGATATTTTTTCTTATGTGAATTTGTGATTGTTTTTATGCATCAGCTAAGTTTCAGAAAAGTTACGAACATTTAGAAAAGGCATTTGGCGTTGTTATGTCTGGCGATTGAAATTCATCCTGGGAAACGAAAAATTTAATAAACTCTATATGATTAATTTTACTTCAAGTGTTTCACCTGCGATACAATACTTGATCTATTACTAGATAATCCTAAATCACCTGTGAAAGGAGTACGAAGAGATGGATCTAAATTGCTATTCTCGTGATGTTCAATGCTGGTACTTAAATCTAAAGAGGAATCACTGCAAAAAGAACAAAGTTAACATACTAACAGTTTTTCTGATCCAATCGACTTACTTACCTAATAATACTTCTTCGGTCAGCCGGTACGTCGATCTTAATCCGATCTACTAACTCTTGAGCGCTTTTATCTTCGTCCCCCGGGTCGTCCTCCAAAAGTGGAACTTCGTCCTCTTGCACTCGTACTACGTCTTCCAGTTGCTTGTTTTGTTCTCTTTCCCTTGCTATTTCGTGGCACTCACATTTACAGTCTTCTGGGTTAACGTAATTATAAATAACATTGTCTTGGATAACAGATTCGGGAATTTCTATATTACTTCTTGATGGGATAGTTTGAATCCTTCGCGGAGGTTTCCTCCTTTCGGGAATTTCTTCAAAATTAATCCATTCCTTTTGTACTCCTTTAGGTGGAAGAGGTGGAGGTTCGGTTTCATCGTCGTGTCTTGGAGTTTTATCGCCGAATGCGAACCAATTCGTGTTGGCTCCAGGCTTTCTTGGAGACTTTGCTTTATTTGTACGTTCTGTCGTTTCGTCACGAGGTAAACAAATTTTTAGTTTTTCAATCGCTATTGCTATATTTTCAGTGTTTATGGAACCCACAACGTCCTCACAATAATCTTCAAGTGTGCTAAGGTTAATGGGTGTCGTAGATCGTGGTCGTTCTATTGGGTAAGTTTTCATTTCGTATGTGCTTCTTTGCTTAACTGGAACTATCGGTACGGCAACTGATCGTTCTAATGGCAGTGTGGTTGGAATGTAAGGAAGCTCATCATCGAAGGAATCTTGTTGATGAACGAAACCCTTACGTTCCGGTTCTATGTTTTCTAATTTATCTTCGCAACTGTGATTCGTCCTAAAATAATCATCCTCTCTATCTTTCTCCGATTCCGACGAGTATCTGTCCTCATTGGATATCGAACCCATTAACGACTTTTTAATAACAGTCTTAGCACTACTACATTCTGCCACGTCTCTTATTGCTGTTTCTTTTAGAAAATTTGCATTAAATAGCACTTCCGTAGTTTTTGAATTTGAACTCTCAGTCTTTTCAATGGTAAAACTTTCCTTAAAATCATCCGGTATATCTACTCCTGTGACACTTTTATCGATTTTAGGTTTATCGTTTAATTGCTTAATTTTATCGTTAGTATTGCATATGCTTATTTTGTTGTGTACGTCATTCACACGTTTACTTTGTTTTTCCTTGGGTAACTTGGTAATAAACAGGTCATTAGTGCTACCCAATTGCGTGGAAAACACTACGTTATCACTACTGATACTACTCTGTCTATTAGTATTATCGATTTCACGTTTAGTTTCATTTTTACTCTTTTTATCTACGTCGTTATCAATTGTTACTTCGACTCGTTGTGTAGTATCTATAACCGTTTCTTGCGATTCTTGACTAGAACTTTTTAAATCTTGCAAAATCCCTCTTTCCTCATAGTGAGTCGGAGAGTGCAAAGGAATTCTGATGCTTTCTCCATGCAACGGAGTTTCGTAGTATTTCTTAGAAGTAGGCAAGTTGGCTTCAGTGTTAAATTTAAATTCTACGCTAGTTATACCATCTAAATCATTTAATACTTCCGGTGTAGACTGGTTCGAACTGGATTTCACTTTTGAGGTACTGTTCGATCTTTTCGGTTTAAAAATCGACAATACCGATTTAGGCTGCTTCGTTTTGCTGTCGATACTTTCGGTTGACGAGGGCGCAGTAGAGGACTTATCCCGTTCTCTACTTTTTGATCTGCTTCGAGTTCGATCCCTTAAATTTTCACCCGCATCTCTTAACATACCGGTCAACGATACCTTTCTCCTCAGTCCCGGAATTGTCGGCGATTCAGGACTTATGATCGTTTCTCTACTTTTAAACAAAGACGTAAACGAACTTTTTCGCGATAATGCAGGAGATGGAGATTTGCTCTCGATGTTTGTATCTCGTCCCATGTTATGTCCTGGTGTAGATTTCGAACTGATGGTATCGTACGAAATCTTTTGTTGGGACTCTACTTTTGGGATACTTTTCAATTTGTTCGACACCTCGCTGACCGTTACAACCTCCGGTTTTTGAGTCGATTCTCTTAAATTTAAGCGTACCGGTTTTTGAATGTTTGAATTTGAGGTAGAATCGTCGTATAAATGATCTGGTTTTAATTTTATGCGTATGTATTTTGGCTCATCTTTGGATTGCAATGGTGACATGATGGTGGTACTACTTTTTGTAACGGAAGGCGATGAAGACGCTGATTTTGGTTTGGTTTTGTTTATAGTATCTCGTGTGGTTTTATTTTGGGTGGCGGTTTTGGAGTAAACATTTGCCGATTTAATTTCGCGCAATTTTGGTTTCAAATTGAGATCTTTGTTGAGATCTTTAGGAATCGGACCCTTTAAGGGAATGTACGTGTACTCGACACCACTTGGTGATACATATTTTCCTGGAAGCTTGGATTTATCTGCACTGGTAATTTCATCGTTCGAATGAGGTTTATCAATTGTTACGGTAATTTTATGATCTACAAGGGATTGTGGCTTTTTATTAATAACTTTCTCGACTTCGGGTTTGGGTTTTTCTGCAGCACTCTTCACTTTCACGGACATTCCTTCCGCCATAACAACTTCTCTGGGATCGTGTTTTCTATTTAGCAAAACTTGCTCCAAAACATCTGCTTCGAATTTCGTTCCGGTTTGGCCAACTGGCGGATTGTTGACAGGGCTTTTATAACCACAAAAAGAGGTTTCGAGGAGCATTTTATGAGGTGATGGTGATCGTCCCGATTGACCCGAAACAATTGATAAATGACTGACGTTGGAAATCCTACTGTGTGTTGAACATTGACTACCGATACTCGATAATCTGGATGTTCGTCCTGATATGGAAAGCAAACCGATTTCCGAACATTGGGAATCTTTTCGTTGGTGCAAGGAATCATCGTGAAAAGCTGGCGATTGTGATCGTTTCTTCTGGACTTTCAATTTCTCTTGTGGTTCTTGAAAATCGAGTTCCTCGGTGGAAGACCTTAAATCAAGAGTACCTTCTTCTTTAAAAGCTAATCCTAATTTAGCTCCTCCTTGGTTATTGCCATCAAATAATTCTCTTTCTGGAGTGCTGTCTCTACTGTCTTCATGTTGTGAGGAACTACTGGCTCTAGAAATATCAATTCTAGGCGTACTTGGTGTTTGTAAGCTCATCTTATTACTAGTGAGTGATTCTTGAGGCGTCGATTGAGATGAAATTGTCGTACTTGGTGGGGTAAGTGGAACGGAAGGAGGAGGAGCACTTATTAGAGGTGTTGCAGGTGCTCCCACTAAACTTATTCCGGCATAAATAAATTCTTGTGTTGGATCTACACGCGATGGAGTGTTAGGTGTTACGTCTTCTCGAATACCAGGAAGCCTAACCACAGACGCAGTGGCGCTTTTGTCTTCAGGACTATCTAACTAAAATATAATTGGCATTATTATAAGGCAGCTACAAATAAAGGACAAAGAATTAAAGAATTTGGTTAGGATTTGTGTCATGGGTTGTGTGAGTTAGCTTACGTTGTAGTAGTGAAAAACATATACTGTATGATACGTACACGGGATCTCACCTCATCTGAGAGGTCCTCGAATGAGGCAAAAGGAGCAGGACCCATGCGCTTCTGGCGACGGCTGGGGGCACTCGAAGGAACTCCAGGACCCGACATGGTGATAATTAATGGGTTAAACTGGCAAGCAATGTACATTATAATAAATATTTTATGTTTAATTTTCTTACAGACACATATTATGTCACTAAGTCTATGGGGGTGGTATTCTACAAACATTTATCTATTTTACATTCTAGAGAGTGTTGATTGAGATAAAAGTAGAATAGAAAGGAGGTTTCTAAGCTATGTAACAAAAATGCTAACGTTGAACATTTATAATAAAAAGCACAAAAAGCAGGTGTTAATGCGTGTATGACGTGTAAAGATTACCACGTGCCGGTAAATGAAGAACTGATGAGACGCAAAAAGTTTGAAAAGCGTGTACTTATTTCAATTTTTAATCTCTATCTAGACAGCTTACAGAATTTTAGAAAGCCTAATATATTATAAACGTAGAATATCTGATTATAATACTCTTTCGTGCAAATTATCTGGGAAGCCAAGTTAAGGTTTAGTGACCGCATGCAATGTATTAAAATTCTTGAAAACCAACATGAAAATAAAACAAATGATTTAACTTTAAAAACTGCTTATCGATCGCGGTTTCGTCCAGGAATCTACGTTTTCCCCTTCAAATTTTTAATAGCCCATAATTTGGTTGAGTGTGACCTTTTAAAAAATCCATATTCCTGGCTCAACTAAGGGCTTCACAAAAAAACAAAATTAAATTTTTTTGCAGAGAATTTTGTTTTCTTTCATTTCGAATATTCAGTTTTTACCCGTAACTCAAACCGTTTCTGAGATATTTACAAAATAAGATTCATTACAAGCTCAAAAGAATTTTAAAATCAGTCATATGAAAATTTTAAATACTAAAGAAGGCAAAAAATAACCCGACATACAATTTTAACTTAAATTTTTAAAGTGCTAATTGAGTGTTTGCAATGTTTGTATTTCACAATTTTCTATATTTTTATTTGGTTAGAGGAAGTATAAAATGAAAATTGCACGTTATTCCTTCCTTCTCTTTCTCCTTATTCCATCGCGAAGAATCGAATTATAACTCAATGGGGCCGTTCAAAGATATATAGCTCGATTATGTGTGCTTATCAAGCTTTTACGTCACTCTATCTTGTGACTTGATCATCATTTGTACTGGCCAGTCTAATCTATTTTATTGGAGTACCACACTTTTTGCCGGTTGCAGTATTCATTTTAAATGTGATTAAATATTTCAACTTTTGGAAAACCTCTTACGAATATAAGTTCAGCACTCACGTTAAATTCATAAGAGGAAAACTATCACAGATTTATGTCAAACCTCTAAGGACAAATTAGGATCCTACGCAGGAAGATGGTAAGAGAAAGCGTCATAATTTAAGGGTACGAAATCTGAGACCTGTACCAGAAAACTTCTGTATGCTAATAGCATAAAAATATAAATATCACTTCGTATTAAATTTATATTTTCTGTTTTTGTGGCTGTTTCGTAAAAAAATAATATGTTTACATTGAAAATAAGATTTCGTGTTATTGTATTAAAATAAAACATACATTTTGGAAGGAAATATGTAGGTGTTTGCTTGCCTACAGTGCTTTTAAATAAAATCTTAAAAACATATTTTTCTCCAATTTTGGTTTATCTGTAGAACATATTAATTATTTCTTTGTGAAACGCTTCGTTTGAAAGCTGCAGGGTTTAAAAAAGAAAATTTTAAAAATCAAAAACTATTTATTGTAAACAAAAAGAGATTATAATTTAATTTTTAGAAAATTTTAGATTCTTCTTTCATCGTTCTTTAAAACAGCACTGAGTAATTAATTCCAATAAATGCATATAGTTTTAGTTCTATGGTAATTTTAAGATAGTAATAATAATTTTAAAAGAGTAAGCGGCTTACAGGCCGCACTGAGTCAAATTTTTAATTCTAAGAATAATAATCATATTATGAAAACTCATATGATGGAACATTGCTCATCATGTGATCATGGTTAGATTATGAATTGGGTCAGTTGGCTTAGCTTTGCTTGTATGTGAAAATAAATGTAGGTACTAAATGATAATTATATTTATTTTAACACATTTCTCATTTAGGAGACATCTTGGAACATCTCCAGATTCTAATCATATGAAGTAGTTTTATGTTTTAGCATGTTTGACGTGTCCTCTCCTAACTCACGGAGAATATTTGTAATAGTTGTTTGCATATTTGGGTAACATTTTACATTCATTATTTATTCCTATTAATGCAATAAATTACAAACACTGCAGATGATTTGATTTCTGTTAATTTATGTGCAATGTTAGTATTTTAGTTGGATGTACGGATGGATTTAAATGATGACTTTGATAGATTCAAAAAAATGGTGTGAGTTGCTTTACATCTGTTGCATCATACAATTTTAATAAATTGACATTTAGATCATATCATTTTGTTAAATTAGGTAACACTTGAAATAAAAATTGAACGGTTTACATTACAACATTCAAAAGAAGGAGAAGGTTTTGGTTCTTAGGGGAAGGGCGTGGCAATTAATTTATCACTATAAGGATAGAGCACACTAGACCAAAACAGATGATATTATAGTTATTAATTCCTCAACAGAATTTGATAGATAACATTAAAATGTAGCGCTTACGATGAGGATGAATGTTAAATATCGACTAGTTTAGCCCAAAAACGATTTTAAAGTTTACATTTTTCACGCAAAGTTAGTTCTTACTGGCACCATTCTGTCGTGTTAATTAAACTACTTTTAGCTTCGACCCATGGTAAATGTTAGAGCAGTCCAACTTTATTACTTGGAGAGGTAACATGTAGTAAAAATGTTAATTTTAATTGATTTACCATTTTTTTCAAGGATTCCGATCACGAGCTTAGGTTAGTGTTGCTTTTTGATATTTATTTAGAAAAAATTCCATTCGTAAGGGTAAAAAATAAGGGAAAATTGCACCCGTAAGGGTAGAAAATAGGGAATGATTGTTTTTCATTTATTGATTTTTTACTTGTCAACCTATTCTGTTGAAAGTTGGGGTGGAGAAAAACTTTATATCGAGCAAATTAATTAATTAATTAATTAAGGTAGTAATTAGTAGATTTTAATCACTAAAAATTAAAAAATAAAAAACTTTTTAACAAAAAATTAAACCGACCTCAAAAAGGAAACTAAAAAGCATAAAATAAATATATTACATTTTGAGTCTTAATCAGTAATGTAAGTAACTAAGTTTGAGTCGGTGCAGAATGGGTGACTTTTGTTTTAATAATTTTTTTAAAGTAATTTAGTAATCGTTGATTTTTTGCACCGACTCAAAATTAGTTACTTACATTACTTATTAAGACTCAAAATGTAATATATTTATTTTATGCTTTTTAGTTTCCTTTTTGAGGTCGGTTTAATTTTTTGTTAAAAAGTTTTTTATTTTTTAATTTTTAGTGATTAAAATCTACTAATTACTACCTTAATTAATTAATTAATTAATTTGCTCGATATAAAGTTTTTCTCCACCCCAACTTTCAACAGAATAGGTTGACAAGTAAAAAATCAATAAATGAAAAACAATCATTCCCTATTTTCTACCCTTACGGGTGCAATTTTCCCTTATTTTTTACCCTTACGAATGGAATTTTTTTGTGAAAATTAAATGGGACCACCATGGAGGTATACTCTATCGAATAAAAAAAAATTCATCAAAATCGGATCACTCTGTAAAAAGTTATGCCCGAACATACATAAGAAAAAAAAAAAAAAAAAAAAAAAAAAAAAAAAAAACATACAAACAGACGAATTGAGAAACTCCTCCTTTTTTTGAAGTCGGTTTAAAAAGAAGCACCATTTGTCATAAATTTCGGTTTTTTCCTTAGGTTGGTATTGGTTTTTGATATTTATCTAGAAAAAAAGGACTTTTTTCTTAAGATTCTGGCCTCTTCCTTACGTTAGTGTTGATTTTTGATATTTATTTAGAAAAACTGCACTCCTTTCAAAGATTCCGGTCTTTTCTTTAGGTTAGTGTTGTGATTTATGATACTTATTCAGAAAAAAACCACATTTTTCAATGATTTAAGTCTTTCGTGAGTTAGTGTTAATTGTCGATATTTACGTATTATTCGGCTTTATTAACGCTCTACGATGACTTCCGATTCTCAAACATCGCCAGGCGACGTTTTGGTTTTGTAAGCATTTTACATTTTTTACCTACGATGAGGAGCTAGCCCGACGTAGAATCCCAACCTGGAGGACCAATTGTTGATATTTATTTAGTAAATTCAAAAACTTTTTTTTTTACTAATTGCTGATATTTATTTAGTAAAAAATTTTTTGTTTTTTTGTTGTAAAAATAATGTAGCAGGTATAACATCTACGTCGAGTGACGGACATGTAAGTCGTTACCAATGCGTTTACATTAAGTAAACGCCTCCGACAAGACCATGCAGACAAAAATGTGAAGCATTAAACCTGAGAGTGAAGTTCCAGATTTTAACTCAAGAAACTCCTACATTACATGCGTCGAAGTTAAGATTGGTGTAATAATTACAAGCACGACAACAGAATGACGCAATAAAAACTAAATTTGCATGAAAAATATAAACTTTAAAATTTATTAATAACTAAACTAATCGATATTTAACATTCATTCTCACATTAAACGCTTTATTTTAATATTTTTTATCAAGTAAATTTAATATCTTCTGTACCAGTTTAGCGTGAAGTTTTCATTTTGTTTATTAAATAAAAATTGATAATGAATTGGAACCCTCTGGTTTCTGCTTTTTAAAAATAAAAAAAAAACATTTGAGAAATTATAACTCTAGAAAATGGAAAAAAAATTGTTAAAAAACTATAAAACAATTTTTCCCAGGAGCCAGCCATAAATAAGCAATAAGATGAATTTTTATCTTCTCATCAATTTTGAAAAATCATCTTGTGACTTTCTTGCACTTGGGGGCTTTAAAAATACTCTTTGTGATTCCATGGGGGGGTTCATACCCCTACACGTCCGGTGTCATACCCATTTTTTCAAACTTTACGTACAGCGCCAGCGCTCTACAAAAAGAGGCTGTAGCTCCCCATAACATTCAAAATTAACTACGCCTTTGGTGGCAACGACACAATCTTATCTAGGAGGGCTTTCTTAAAAGTTATAACTTATAACAATCTTTAGATAAAATTTGAGGGCTCTTACTCATCTGAAAAATTTGAATTGCAATTGCATCAAATTTTACTAATTTGATCATGGAGAGCTAAATTTTGTTTATTTTGAAAAAAAAAAACATTTAAATTTTGTTTAATTTTTTTCCGTACAAGTGGCAACTCTGAAATTTGACAGCTATCACCTATGATTATTTCGATTATTAAAAATATAACGCTGGACAAAAAAACAACGCGTTATCATTGTGAAAACCCATTACAAAAATTGGAAAAGTTACCCTGAGACCGCTCGCAAACAAACTCTGATGTCAACTGGCAACCAAAATCATGCAATTAAATGCCGTGCAATTTCTTTCTTTGGGGTTTTTTGAAATTTTGGGTTTATGCAAATAAACCAGAAGCAATTCCTGAGCTCAAGGCCGAGATTCAACGCGTCATCAGTAAGATAGAGCTACCATTCTTGTGAAAAAGTTATCCAAAATTTCATGAAAAGAGCAATGGTCATCAGAGCCACGATGGCCATTTGCCAGATATTTTATTCCATACTTGGAATGCAATAAAAATATCACAACTCCCTCAAAAACGTGATTTTATTTTTAAATGAAATAACGCACTCCTATTGAGACACCCTTTATTATGAAATATGTAGTGCATTGATTATCAGGAATATGTTCGTGTTTCTAAATTTTTTGAGCTCTGATTCAACCAACTATTGGAACCTTATTTTTTTCAACTTAGTTTAATCTTTTAAGACCAGTTGTTTCCAACATCTGCGGCGATTCCTTGGCAGTGTTGGTTCCAAGAGCATAATTAATATAAATACTTTACATTGTGTGCGTTTAGCGAGCTCAGCTGCTTAGTGTCATCAGTCAACCATGATGAGTATGATAACATTCAGCAGTTTGAATTTCGCTAAACGATGTGCTTACAGTCAGCAACCATTGCCTAGCAACCTTAAACTAATCATAAGTTTAACAAACGCAGCGTAAAATTTTTTTTGCGCTGAGTTTTTTAGTCAACAGTTGTATGTAAGCGCATGCTCAGCGTTTCGTTTAGCAAAACCTGATTAGTTAACTTCTCAGCCGCTGAGCTTCGCTAAACGCACCCATTCACTAGGTAGCTTACAGTGCTCCTTTTTGATGTGCCTGTACCCTAGTTTTTATGTTAACCAAAAAAAAAAAAAACGCGTTGGATCTTGGCATTAACCCGGTTTAACGTGCTTTGCAAAGCACGGAAACTAGCCATAGGAAAGTTTGACTCTTTCCCGGATTTGAACCCGGTACCTTGCATTTGCAATTGATCGCGTTAGCTGCAAGGTATAATGACTGTCTATTGCAACCATAGACATTAATTAAAACTTGAAAAAATCCTCAAGTTAACTTTAACACAATAAAACCAATAATAATATTTTTAAGATTTTAGTTGCGGTTGCAACTTTTATCAGAAAATGTATAAATCATTTTTAGTTAATTTTAATTTTACTAGTTAAAAACTTAAATTAAAAAAGTTTTGTTTTTGTAGTTTCTTTTACATTTTGTAGGCAATCATATTTTTGTTTCTATAAATAATTTGCTAGGCAATCGGTTGCTAAGATAGCCAGTTGCTAGGGAACCACCTGATTGATAGAGTTCACGTAATCCCGGTTTTTTAAACTGATCCTGACTGTAAAGGCTAGTCGCTCTTAACAGCAAGGGCTTATGGGGTAAAGTGCAAATCGAGTAAATAGAAGATGAAGTACAGAGTAACTATAGCCATGAAATTCATTCAACACGTGCGACCGCCTGCTTGCAATCACAAGATTTGATCAGATCTGATTGCTTTTATTCAGCTGCGCCTAACTTTATTTACTGTGTATGAAACTGTTAACGATTTAACATTAATTTGCTAGTTAGATTTTTTAAACCGCCGCATTTAACTTTATTTGTTGTATGTATGTGACATTCCAAATGTCAGTTTCCCACTTGGCGTCAGTTTATAATTTCAGCAGCAAATTTAATTATTTATTAAAACTCATATTTCTTAATATCAAAATACAATTTGTGTGCTATTTGACATTGCAAAATGCTATATAAAAATCAAAAATTTAAGAATTTCTGTGAAATATGTGAAAACTAACAACTTCTAGGACTTGCACAAAAGGCAGCACAAACGGTTATTATAAAAGGAAAGGCTTTCAAAGGAAGTTTTTGTCAGCTTTAAGCAATTGTCTTTGTGAAAAGCTTAAGAAAGTTAGTATCGATTAATTTCTGTACAGTCATTTGACCAAATTAAGTTAGAATGTTCTTGTTACCGAATTTGGTAGTTTTCATAAGCATCAAACCATAATCAATATTTGGTGATATCAAATCCTGCATTATGTACCTAGTATTTTAAGGAATGCTTAATCAAACTACACATATTTTAGGAAATTTCACCCGAGAAAGGATGAATTAATATTAATAATATGAAAGATGTCGCTGAAATAGCGCATAGATAAATGAAGGAAATTTCTCACTGCAATCCTGTGATAGATTTTCAAGGAATAAATTTCACCTTTATTTTTTTACATTTTTAAAGTTTAAAAAAAAACTGAAACCGAATTGTTAAAAAAGCGTCGTTAGCTTTATAAGAGATTTGTAACTGTCTTTCGAATACTTTCTTTTGAAAATAGGTAAAGACGTGTAACATTGCTCAATGTTTCGTATTTCGTCTGGCATTTCGTGCTTTGTGATTACCTAGATCAATTTAAAGAAACAATTATGAGCAGAAGAGCGCTCAAATGGTTACAAAAGGAAATTGATATTTTTAAACGAGTTTCATTTTTATTTTTTAATAAATTTCGTTACTTTATTTTATTTTATGCAGACTAAAAATATTCAACTTTGAACTTAATATGGGCATTTAAGTATACATAATTTAACGTCGTCGCTTTAAAACGAATTCTTTGTATACTTGATAAAAGTTTTATATTGTTGTTAGAATATTTTCGGAAAAGTCGAATCCTACAATAGGAATTACATAAAAACGTCTTTAAAATCAACTATTTCAAAAGGAAGATTCAAGTAAGATAGAATTTAAAATGCCTTATGTATATGTAAGGTCCTGACTTCACAAAAGTTCATTATCGATTTTAAAATTTTACGACTATAGTTGGATGCCTTTCTTATCTTTCATCTACTCCACGTTTACATTAATTTGAATTTTTTTTTCAGTGAAATATTAACTCACCTATCGGCAATTCCATTAAAGAATAATTTACAGAACATGAATATTTATGTCTGCTACTAAAACTCTTTTAATTTAATTATCCAAAAAGAAATTAGATAGTAGCAAAAACGAGCTTAGGAATTTTATATTTCAACGTTAAATATGAGAAATTGAAAAGCAATCGTTCTGGGAATTATTTCATATCCTTCGTGTGCAGAAAATAGCATTTCGTTTTAAGTATGTAAATCTTGGGGAAATTAATTTTCTTATTATAAAAGATTAAAGTATTTCCTACTTCTTAAAATTATTAACGGAAATCTGTCGAAATGAACTTTTATGTGTGCTTTGCAATATCAGTGCCGAAGATTTTATAAAGAGAAAACCTTGGAAGTTTAGAAGACAGTATTATAGGTTGTAATAATTTACTTTTAATGTTAGATTAAAACTTTTGATTCGAGTAAATTTAATAATGTTTCAGATTTACAGCACAAAAGAGCTTTTAACGAATTTCTATTAATACGCAAATTAGTTGTTTATTATTGTTTAGGTACTAGGTACCATTTTTTTTTAGAAAACATAATTATTTTGTTATATTATGCCTAAACATTCAAATCAGTGCGATGGGGTAAGTAGTTTTATAATTGCTGTAATATATTTTTGACATTTTTGGATGCTTATTTTTTAAACTTGAACCTTCCAGTCATTCATATAGCCGTAAAAAGCGACACTGTCATCATCTAACCCGCTTAAAATCAAAACTTAGACTGCTCACCACAACATTCCTGAACCATCGGGGAGAGTGGTTCAAATTTAGAACAATTTGGTGCTTTCATATACGACAATATTATTTTAAGTTACTAACCTACGTAAATAATTTTTGATCTTTATGCTTGCTGATAATCTAATCTAATCGCTGTTAAAAGTTTGAGCGTCGATTGTTACGATATTACATTATAAAAGTGAAACATGGAGCTATAAATAAAAATTCTAGTAAACGTTACACAGTTTATTAATATGTTACATAAATCTAAAAATAAACTGGAACATTTTTTATCTCAATTGAAAATATATTGATTTTAGAGTCTGCTTGTGATTTGTACCTACAGTTAAAAATTGTATGCATTATATTCTTCTTGACAGTAATTGCAGGCAAGAAGTGAATGAGGTAGTAGGTGCTCAAAGTACCCGTGACTACTTAACATCTCAATTACATAGATTGAAAGCTTTCCACAGTGTAAAGAAGTAAATATCACTTTAAATTTTCTTTTAAACTTAAATTAAACTTTTAAACATTGTAAAGTTGTACTTTTGATTTGTACCACTTTGTATGTTCTAATTCGAGGATGTGACGTTCATAGGTAATTTATGTTCTAATTATGTAATAATATCACAGTGGTGGATATTACAACTAAAAATTTATTGTTAAACGTCACTTTTACCTTCCTGAATCATGAAGATGAAAGTCAATTATTTGATGCGTTGTAAATTATTTAGTGAGGCTATATATTTTGATGAGTTGGATTTATTTCACTATTCGAATTAATTCACGACATTGAATTGGCAGGTATTTATTACACGATTTATTGCGTACATTAGTTTTTACGAGAATCAGCTTTTTATAGCCTCCTTTGATTACCCGTTTGTGGTTTATAATTTACTATTTTACTATCCAGTTCAGGGGACATCGCATCAACTTTGTAGTATTATTTTTTTATATGGGCTGCTTATGTAGACGATAACACCTGTTGATTGTATTTATCTGGAATATCCTAGTTTTATCAGTTGTGTAAAATATTTGGCAATGGACTGTTTACTTTAAAGGCGCCAAATTTGAATCTCTACCAAATGTCAGTATTATCAGTTTATTTTTTTTATATTTTTGTTGTGATTTGGAGTGTACAACATACGAGGTAGAAGAGAGAAATATGTAGAAACAAGGAGGGAAGTTACTACGGTGGCACTGGCGGTTTTGGGGGGGGGGGTAATGATAAGAATTATTATTTAACCCTTTATTTTTTTTTCAACAAATACAGATCAATCTATGTTGAAATTTACATTGATATAGGTAAATTACCTCCCTCCCCCCCTAAGCCAGTTGGCTGGAAACGCCACTGTACGGTGGTAGAGCGCCCTACATTAATCTTAGTACAATCTGCATCTCAAAATCTGGTAATGACAAAGGTTGTCATGCCTCATTACGTCATTACTTAGGGTACTAGAAGACCTTACAGCCAGAAGTGAATAGGTAGTTCCATTTTATCGCCTTCGGCTCATTCTGTAAGTGCCTACTAACCTAGTAAAAAGCAAATTTCCGTGTTTGGGACATAATATAGTACCATTATTTCTGTTTTCATTTTGTTGAGATTTCATTTCATATTCCTATTTGTTATTTAATCAAAACTTCTATTATGTGCTACCCGAGACTTCCACTTTAGCAATAAGAAAGTTTTTAAAAAATCAGTGTTGCGTGAATATTCTGTAAGCTTTATGTAATTGCAAATAAACATATTATAGAAATTTACCTGTGTACCCATTTCATTATAATTTTATTTTCAAAGGATTTAAATCACAGAATTTTGATTTATTTACGGAACGATGAATACAAAGCGACAAAATAAATGCAGAAGCAAGATTTCAAATAAAACTTGAGATAATAAGCTTCGCTGTTGTGTAAGAATCTGACATCTGTATTACGATTTCAGTTGCAGAATTTCCCTCACAACAATAAACATAGAAATATTTATGTCAAAATTTTTAGTTGATAGATTTATTGTAGTTTTAAATTTGCTTTTATCTGATACTAAATTTGATTTGTTTGATTTTGTAATGAAGTGAAAGAACGAACTTAAAATTTTTTGGTTATTTTCTTGTAAAAAATCATAAAATTGTTAATATTAAAAATTAAGGTGGAATTTATTAACTTTGAAAAGATTTGCTTTTATAGCATAACCATGACGAGCCGCCACAAAAAGTTGACTTTAAAGGGACCTTCAAGGGTTAATTACAGAATAACCCGTGATTACTATTCACATAATAACAATTTTTACCAATGTTTTTAACAGGCCCCCAAAAATTGTGTTCAGTCTGTTACATTTAACATAAATTTATAACAAAACTTTTAAGCAACGATAATAAAACAAAATTTATTTAAAATGTTCTTTGTTTTCATTGTTCAACATAAAAGGTTACCAAAGTTTTGAATGTGCCTACCTAAAGTAAAATTAATTAAACTTTTGCTATTAATAAAACGAACTTGATAGTAATTATATCAGCAGGTCTTATCTCGTTTGTCGTTTTTATTCATTATTTTTAAGGTTAATCCATGTACAGAAAATTATTGTTCCATATAATAAAAGATTTTTGTCCTAAATTTGGATGACAAGATTGGATCAGTAGAACAACTCATAATTAAACTGATGCATGAAAAAAATAAGAGTTCAAATTATTAAAACCTCACTTAAACATGCAGGTCAGCAATGGTAAGTGTGTGTACAGACCTGCGAATTTTATATTTTTCGCGGAAATACTTTTAGATTGAGCACTATTTTTAATTAATTTTTAAAGTTTTTTTATCATTTTAAATTTAAATGAAATGCGTAGCAATCTAAAAAAAAATTAAACTAAATTATGATTTCTGTTAATTAAAGTTTTTACAAGGTTTAATTAATTTTTTTGTTAAAAATTTTCATTAACATTGATTTTTATAATTAAATTTTAATACAGCACCTGCCAATTAAAAACTAAACTAATTTATATCGAAAGACCCATCTCAAACCTGAATAGAGGTTAAAACAGGGCAAATTAGTTTTTTTTGTGATTCTTATTTCTCATTTGTAATGGATAAAAAAGAAAACATTAGCAATCAAAAGAGATTTTTCCGCATCTCAAGGTATCCAACACTTGATTAGCTTCATAGTTCATTCGCCGGTCTACCAACGCCGATAGTTGCATTTGAATACTTTACTTTCTATCAACATATTAAAATTTTTGGCACTGGTAGACCAGCGCATAAAACCTGTTTTCTTTCTGGTGGTAGGAGTATTACAAATTTTAAACTATAATTGATAATAGCTTAAAATCTTGGATTTTTATCTTAAACCCCGTTCACACTACATGATTTATCGTGTGTGACTTGTCACATGACTTTTCATATGAGAGATTTTTTTACGTTCACACTAGATGATTTTTGATATTATAGAAGTTATGGTTTTATGATTGGCTGTTGTGATATGGTATGATTTTAGCCATGACTTTTCTTATGACTAAGGCCCTGTATTTCAGTGGGCAGTTAAGCTTTCGCTTAACTGAATGTTGGTTGGCTGAACTGAGTTTAACTTGAGAAAGTCGAACTGCCCACTGAAATACCGGTCCTAAGTCATAAGAAAAATCATATAGTGTGAACTAGATTTTAAGATGAGCCACTCAGTATTTTACAACACATCTACTATTTAGCAAGCTTACATTATTTTCTAAATTTGTTATACCTAC
Source organism: Rhagonycha fulva (assembly GCA_905340355.1). Classification (NCBI taxonomy): domain Eukaryota; kingdom Metazoa; phylum Arthropoda; class Insecta; order Coleoptera; family Cantharidae; genus Rhagonycha; species Rhagonycha fulva. The sequence goes on from HG996558.1 coordinate 14,150,793, forward strand.
TCCTGTTATCAATCTAGCCATTATTTTAGTCATTATTTTGAATTAGGTATATTATCTTGTTTTTAAGTTCACTTTTATGGAAGATAAACTGATTATTAAATTTTTTACAAAGTTTTAAAAGTTATATTTAATATTTTTTGCTCATTTTGTTCAAAAATAAAGTTATTTGATATTAACAATATTTGTCAACAAAATTTGTAAAGTTTGTATTTTTAAATAATATTTTCAATACTGATATTTATTTAAATCACTCTAAATTCTCCTTTCTTTGCAATCAGAATTGCTTTTTTTATTTACTACTTATTTAAAAATAGTTCCCGTGCGACCTCTAGGCCGCACAGCCTGATGAGTAATCAAATTATTCAGTATTTTATTAATGAATTACTTACTTGATTTTTTTTATTAAAATAGATAGCCTAGTTTGTGCGGCATGAGAGCCGCAACAGAAGTATTTGGTTAGTAATAAAATAAATAAACCAAGCAATCCCGATTGCATTGCAGACAAATTAGACGCTTCTCGCATCATGAAGATCATATAATTAAAATAAAATGTATTGTTGTATTCAATTCAAAAATAATCAAAAAATTAAGACATTTTCTTGGAAAAATTTTATAGTAGGTAATTATTATAGTCTACGTAAGGACATCTTGTCAGAGTATATAAAAGCAGAAGTAAAAACAGTCACTGTCGGCTTCCTTCAGTGCTGCCAGTTTTTTTTTTCATTGGTCGCCAGATTTAACGAACAGATTTTCCCCAAATGCCACCAACAAAACCTTTTAAATGATCTATTTTTTTGTTTTATTTGCAACTATTGTATTAATCCGGCACATTGAATTTATCTCAAATCCTCCGTATCAGCCCATTATGCGGGGGGGGGGGGTTACTACCCACTGAGTAGAAAGGCTCTCGGCTTGCCAAATCCTACGTCTTGCAGAAAATCAGAGCAATAATTTTTAAAATTTTCGGGGGGGACCCACTTTTCGTTTGAGTAACTGGTCTCAAAATTACATGTTAGGGGAGGACTGTTTTGTATTATGTTGTTTCCTGTCCCTCTAGCTTTGGATGATTATCGTAACCTGGTCACGGACCTCTTCAGATAAATGGACTGCTATTCGAGGTAAAAAAGTGTGAAATAACTGATCTAAGGTCCACCTAGGAGGCCGCCACTTGTGGTGCAACTGTACTATAATAGGCGAAAAGTATCTTAGACCATTTAAACTTAGTTTAAGAAAAGTATTAACAAAACGCCGTTTAGCGCCTGAAATTGCAAGTGCAGTAATGGATGCCGCAAGCAGTCTGATAGCCAATACCATACCGCATAACTGATCTGACAGCTAATACCATACTGCTTTATCCCGCGTTTGGCTTAGAGCTACTTTTGCTACCGACGCTTCAGGTTAGAAGCGTGAAAAATTTGCGTTCGGGTTGGAAAAATGCTCGCTTCCATGCTTTCCAAACCGAACGGTGCTTCAACGCTACCGCGTTTAAAATTTAAATTTGTGTGGATTACCTAACCTAACTTATTTTTTTGTATTATTAAAATTATTAAGGGTTATTAAAAAGCTTACCTTTGAACTGAAATTAAAATATATAATATTTTAAAAATATAAATAATAATTTTATTATTTTACTTTGGAGTTATCTTGTTGCTACACTTGTTTTATTTTAATTTTAGTCAGGGCCGGATTTAGCTAGTCTAGCGCCCCAGGCTAATAACTTCAGGCGCTTAAAGTCAGGGCTGGACTTTAGGTACCAGTGCCGGCCTTTCGGCAACAATAAGTAAAAGACAATGCAATGCACTAGCGAGCCACTGTAATTAGATATTTAATGTAATATATTTTATGATTGTTGAACATAAATGCGGAAATGCCTGGCGGCTTGCGTTTTTTATATTTTGACGCCGCAGGCAATCGCCTATTGTGGCTACCGGTAAATCCGGCCCTGATTTTAGTAATTAGCGCGTTTGATGTTGATGAAAGAAATTTTAGAATTAATTAATTTAAATTTAAACTGCTTATAACAAAAAATGGGGTTGTGTTACGGCAGAAAAGTGAAATACACTAATTTTAGTACTAACATAATCAGTAAATATTTGAAATTTTCTAGAACTGCACCACAAATGGCGGCACTTGGCAATTTACTAAACGTCACCACTCGTCGCTAAGTTGAACTTGTAAAATGAGTATACCTTATTGGTTGTCGGTCCGTGTGTGTATATTGTTTCTATGAAGTTTATGATTAGTGTTTTATTGTTTTATGGCAACCAACAATAAAATTAGCAAATAATCAATTTCTAAATCACAATAAACAATATCAACTGTACTGTACTCCATATAACGGCCATGTTGGTAATGCCAGTGGCGCCATCATCCGGAATGTAAATTGCTTATTCGCGTTTTACATTAACAAAACGCCACCACTCGGAATAATTTCAAACTCGTTTGTAACGTATAGTAAGTACCAATATAAGCACCATAAGCAAACATTTTCTTTTGTTTACATTAACAAAACGCCACCACACGGAATAACTGGAACTGCTGAAAGACGTAATGTTGTTATTGACGGTGGCGCCACCAACGGTAATGTAAAACGCGAATAGCCTCACTTTTATGGATTAAGAATAATTGGAAATAGCAGTATATTTATTTTAAGAGGTCGGTGAACCCTTAGACCGTTTAAACTTATAGACACGCTCTTTCCTATCTCTCCTTGAATAGAAACTGAAGCAAAAATGTGTGACGTCACTGGTTGGGGTTGTATCGAGATTTATATTAACGGTGTACTAAAATAAACGATTTTCTTCATTTATAGTTGGTATTTACAGGTATATCTTAGCATTTACCCAACCAGTGACGTCACGTATATTTGCTTCACTGCTTGAAAATTAAGGCGTGTCTATAAGTTTAAATAAGTTTAAAGGGTGAACCTCGCACCATCTAGCAATATCTCAAGAAAGGCAAATTCAAAACGTGTAGTTTTTCAATTTTTTTGAAATTGGCAAAAAATGGTGAAAGTCGCTCAAACTGGCAGCATTGGTCGGCTTCCTTGATGTTTAAAAAAAACGACAAGCAAAATTTATTATTCATTATTACCACTGTAAATATATTAAAAAATAAAAGTCACTGTTAAATAAATTAAATAAGTGTTATATAGGGAGCAAAAAAGTTTCCATCCCCCATGAAAAAGTTCATAACAAAAAGAGGGAGACTGTAGAACATAGATAAAAGAGTAGTAATAGATGACCGACTCCCCACCTATTTTTGTGCCGAAGTATTAGTTCATACCAGGGTCACCAGGCGCACAAACAGCGCTGCTATCGTGCCATAAAATCGGCGGGAATTCAAATGTTAAATTTTTTACTTGTGATTTTAAATTAATTGTAAATATTAGTGAAAATAACTGCTTCGTTATCTTAAACTTCTGTTTTGCTCCTCTGAATTTTTGGTACTTTCTTGCTGCAGCTTCCTTTATCGGGTCCTTTATGCACTATGCAGTTATGTCATTTACACCGGCATCTTTCTAAATTTGAGAGTTTAAATTTAATAGCAATATAAAATACAGCACCACTTGGTGACCCTGGTACAAACTAATAAAGCGACCCCCTTATAGACAATAGAGTCGACAATCTATATTACTCTTTTTTATCTATGCTGTAGAATAATAGATCTAAGAAGACCTAATTTTCGCTAATTTTCTAATGAGAAAATGTGACATTAGCGCCTCTAGCGTTAAAAAAATTAACGTCTTTTGTAAATTTTTTTAACTTTAGAAGTCGCTAACGTCAGCTTTCTCGCTCCCCATTAAAAGTCAATTTCTAAAAATTAACTTATAAAATTGTATGTCAATTTGAAAGAGCGCCAAATGCAATTGAAATGGTCTGGCGCCTCTGTGAATTTATTTACGCACCCAAACTAAATTCAGAAAGTTGGAATGCAAAAATGGTTGACTTACTATAATATTCTATCTGATCTTACAGTGCTTTGGATCAAGCTTAAAATTTCTTGCTATGGTAGTCTCTCAATCGGATAGATTGCTAGACCTTCTAAGTCTTGACACTCCATCTTTCTCTTTACCGTTTCAATTTCACTTTTTGCATATATGGCCTAAATATTGGAAGTACCCTTAATCGATAATTTAAGAATCGAAAGTGCATGTCGTTGTCCCCCCCCCCTCAACAAATCAAATTTACTCCGTGCAAGGTCTGTACGATAATCTTCAAGTTTAATTCTATTTTATCATTCGACATTTCATAAGTCAAATGGCGTAACCCTCATTTTAAACATCTTTTAACTATTGGTTAACATCTATGAAATCAAGGAAAATATTATTTTAAAATAATTTGTAATTGATAAAACAAAATTTTTGTCAAACAGCGTTAAAGTTTTCAATCATAACAATGCATATTTGAATAATTAATTTAGTTTTTCCTCTCTAAAAATAACAAAAAATTTTAATGAGAGTTACGCCATTTGACCTATGAAGTGTCGATATTAATGTTTTTGTTTACATTAAAAAAAAACCAATTCTGTTTGCCCCTATAACTTTGACCAGGGGCTAGGTAACGTGTCTACGCCCCCCCCCCTTCCAAGCACTTTTGCAAATATCTTTGCGGCGGTTGAGGGTTAAACAAAAAAATAAAAGTTCATTTTTCTAACGATTGACAAATTTCACTCTAAAATTATGATTGAGGGGAGAAGAGCAGAAACATGCACCTAAGAATCGATTTATTTGTCTGATTTTACACATTTAAATCACCCACTTCAGAGCCAATAAATATATTTATTTAAGGAGTAGCGTAATACGATCAAATCACTCCTATAATCTTTTTTGACAACATAACCCGCATTTTTAAAACTTTGTCCTCTCGATTTTTATAATTAAAAGATTTCTTTAATCGCAGTTGTTTTTAATCTTTAGTAGTTTGAATAACCGACGACGTGGAAACAGAAAATTCATCTGTAAGTTTTGGATTTTCTTTTTCATATCCTGTCGTTATTATTAACAATTTATTAACTTGTACTTTAGTAGGTATATTTGTTTATTTTGTAATAATTTAGGTATAGTATATTTTAAGAAACACTCACATTGAAAAAAATATTTCAACTTTAATTCCGAATATTCATTTTATATGTATATTAATATTATGAACCCAAAATACTTTGGTACTAAGAATTTTCTTCATATTTGTTATATTTTAAATACAAAAGCCTCTAAATGAAATATAAAATAGTTTAGTGAGCGCCATCTTATGGTTGTGGTGAGGTAAAGTGCCTTTTTAAATAATTAGCTTGATTCAACATTTTGTTTCATTGAGGTGAATGAAAAGCAACTGTTAGTACATATTTGATTTAATTTTTGAATTTAAAGAGTGGTTTCTGTACTTTCGACTTTATTCCGGATACAATTCTTGTGTTTCGTTGCGAAAATTAGTGCATAGATAACTTTTTTCTACTTAAAAAACATCTTATGCAGAAATTGGGGAATCATCCCTTAGCTAGTCTGTCCATCGAAGCAGTTGTGGTCAGTGGTTCATCGATGAATTTAGAGCAATTTTACGTGTCAATCGTCATTATTTTTTTATGTTCTAAGTTTTTGTTTTCTCCATATAAAAATAGAAAGTATAGAGTTGAGCATTTTTCAGCACTAAAATCTTTGTCAAAAAAAGTTATAGATCAAGAACAGAAGCCTCTCGACATTTCGTTTTTTGTTCAATATTGATGTGTTCTAATTTTTACAAAAATTTAAAATAATGGTTTGTACAATTAATGTGGAATAAGCAGTGCTATCTTTCTTCCTTTCTCTCTTTCTATTGAACCCTGTTGCTACGTCATGTCATGATTATATTCCCTCTTCAACATTATTTCAGTGAGGAAATTAATTCAGAAAGTTTATCTATTAATTATTATCAAATGAGATAATGAAATGTCTGCAGTTTTCAGTTCAGTTTTTTTTCTTATATTTAAACTAATTTTTCATTCCAATTTGACTTTTAATTACTATGTTATGAACAAATAATGGAGCTTCCATTTGCATGCTCCATAAGCGCTAATACAAACATCTGTACGTTTTCGAAATTAAATTTTTCGACTTAATGACAGACGATCGTTACGAAAATTTAATTGTATGCACCGCATAATTCAATATTTATAAGAGATAGTGAAACAACGATATAATTACTATACTACCTTAATAACCAGGTTGCTTGCTGATAACAAAAAGTGATAACTTTATTTGAAAATACCTGGATTAAATATTGTATATTCAATAGATTTGGGAAATTATATTTAAATTTATGTATTTCTCTAAATAAATTATGTGAAACTAAATTTTACTAACAATGTAAGTTTATTTCCAATTGAAAAGTTATCATTCCCAAAACATTGCTTCATCCTTTTGTATTAAAATTAAACTAATATCGAGAACATTTTTCGACTTATGAGGTCACAAATGAGCAAACAAACAAAATTTCATTAAACCCTAAATACATACATACGCGGTAATAATACATCCATTCCTTTTTATTCGGGGTATAAAAGAGCTCTCTGTCCTCATTTATTTAAAGTTGAGCTTATAAGGAAATCCAATTGCAGTCCTTTACCGAACTTCTGAATTTTTTGATTATTATTTTTTGTGTGATACGAATTTAATAAACCAAATTTAATTTTCCCTTGCGAATACTTCCAAGGAGTTATAAATAAACGAAGGTAAGTAATTATATCTTAATTTGATTGAAGGCAGAGGACTTTAAAAAATGTCCCTGACTAAACATAATTTGGTTGACTGAATAATTCCTTCGTTATAGAAAATTCATAATTTTATTGCCGGTGTTATTTTACTGTTGCTTTTCCATTAAACTGAACTATGGATTAAGGCAAAGCGAAAAAAAATGTATAAAATTTAAAATTTTAAAAATAACAGTTTAACATTTTAATTATACTTTTCAGTTTTATTGACTATAAAGTTTTGAGATTTAGTAGAACAGACGTTTTTGATATATCTAGGTACTAAAATATTGTCATAGCTTCCAAGCAGAAAAGTGAAAAACACAAATAAGGACACCTTAGAAAAGTTGTGTTATAAATTTTTAAGGTTTCAAACTCCGAGTGACTGGAGATAACTGAACATCACGGAAACTGTGAAACTGAAAACCGATATATCAGAAAATCCGAGTTTTGACAATTTATTGTGACAAAATAATACACTGTAATGTAACACAAAGTGAATTTTAAAATCTCAGAAATAAAAATTTAGTTTGACAATAAAATTCCTATTTTATAACGATGAATAAAACTTCATTGTTTTGATAGTGAGTTTTTCCAGGGCGCCCTCGAAATGCAAATTAATGTTGCTGTACTTCGATTGTAACTAGAGTATAACGTTATTTTATTATATAAGTTCCACTGTAATAAAAAGAGTAGGTTTTTACTGGTACATTGAATTCTTCAGCGAATCGATGCCGCTATTGGCGTTTTACATTAGTGAAACGCCACGTAGTGTCCTTAATGGTAACTAACTTAAGTAATATTTAGCGTGTACTTATCGTTAAATATGAACAAATCGGAGGTTATATAATTAACTAATACGAACTAAATTGATTTAAAAACACGATTTCCAATGTAAACAACGTAAAATACAATGTTTAACATAGGTTTAATTTAGCAGATGTACTACTTATGTCGTCCATGTTGTTGAATTACAACGCCATCTATACGTAATGTAAAACGCCTAAAATTTATTTATTTATTTTTAAATAAAATTTATGTAAAATTTTCACTTGGCAAGTCTGGCACGCGTTCTGTGAACCTTTTTGTCTCCTTCCTAAATATAATAATAAACATATTATTATAATGCATTTTTAGTGTCTTTTTAAAGCTAGAACTTCCCGATGCGATATGTTGTACTGAGGAATTCTTTTTATTGCAACTGTGGTTTGAGCCTGTTTCACCATTCCATCTCTGGTAGTCGGAACAACAAACGACGTAAGAATGATCAGATCACCGACTAGTTTTGTAAGTCCTTATTCGGAAAAAACGGCAAACCGCGGGTGCGAAGTTCCATGATGGGAAAACCTCATGGTTACTTCAAACCGTTTTGGTTAATATTGAATAGCGACAACTTCTACCGATGTCATTATGATTCACATATTGATTTTACAAATTTAAACTGTGATTTGTATATTATTTTTTATTCAAAAGAAAATACAGCATATTCTAAAATAAAGCTAAAAAAACTTTACACGTAACTCCTCCCCTTTCCTTAAATTAAGATTCTTTTTTAATTATCGTACCAAAACGGCAGGACATATTTTTTGAAACTGTTTCAAATTATATATTTAAATTAGCTCTGGGCAAACGCTTGTTTGTTTGAATCCCCTTGTAAAAACGTGCCGATAACGCCCTTTAAAGATTTACTTACACATCTCAAATTCAAGCTGTTGCTTTGGAGTACACCAGAGTTGCCATCTATTGCCTGCACAGGTCTTCTTGTAGCAGGTTAAGATTTTCACTTTTTAGGTGTCCGTTGGGTTTTCTTCAGAAAGTGAGATTACTGCACCGTAAAACACGTCCGACCTCTTTTCGTTCACCATAGAGGATACAGAGATACTTTGTTCAGCTAAGGGCAGGAAAAAGTTACTATAACTATACTAGTGACCCCTGGTTTCATCTCTCTGAAGAAGCTGTTAGGTCACTTCTTCTTGCTTTTGTTTGCGCTAAAGCACATACGGTGCGATGCGATATTATCGAAGTTATCATCCGGCAAAGTTTCCCGTGGTTATGGTCGACAAGTCATATAAATAGACCTAGTACTCATTCCCAAACTTTTATTCTCCTTACCAAGAAATTATGCTTTTGGAGCAAGGTCTCCCTAATCATCTGATTAGTCCCAGCAGTCAACGGTCTCACACAGAGTGGCTGCTAACTCTGGCCCACCTGCTGATCTGTTTGCTAGTAGCCATTAGTGACGCTTCTACAGTACGCAGGAAGCGCCCTTTCAAGGTCGCCTTGTGGAGACTGGCTAATTAACGTTTGCCGTGCAGCCTTGAGACCCATAAGGGTCTATAAAAGGGGGCACGGCATTGGCACGTAACTTATTATGATTAGACCGAGGACCGTTGAAGAGGTAACACGTGGAACAACCGTTAGGAAGAAGAAGTAACGTACGTTAAACTGTAACCGCCGAGGCATGGCAATGGTTATCGAGGTTATGTTGGGGATATCTGTTGAAATGCCTTAAAACATTTTAACAAATATTTCTGATCGCCTCGGTGACCGCCATGCCCCGAAACCACCATCAAAGGGATTGTTTTTGTTTCGACGAGAGGCGCAGTGCGATACACCATCAAGGGTTAAAATCCATCAACGGGAAAATCAAGACGAAACGCTTCGTGAAAAACACTGCCACGCCTAATTATCAAAGGTAAGTACCAATCTTTTCGTGAATTTTCTTTGTCAAGTTCCGAGTATTGTCGACCTTGGAACGATAACTGCTGCATGCGAGAGCACATGGCGATCCCGTTCAGCGTAGGGATCCCATCCACTGCCCCTTGCGGCTATCTTCTAGTACAAAACCGACATATAATTCTCGGAATTTCTTTGATCCTTTTCGTTTTGTTGGTGCCTACTGGGAATAAGGTAGGTACCGTTTTTCGTAAATTTTTATGTCGAGCCCTGCATTTGGTCGGTTTCAGAACGACAACCGTAGCACCTTCCTTGGGAGCATCAGGACTCCCCGTGCAGCGACGTCTAGTATGAAACCGGCAATTTTCGGAGCTCGCTTAAACTTTTTGTTTTTACGGTACCTATGGTCAACCCAGCCGCGTTTCCGACGGTGGAGGCTCATCTCCTCGCGTCGCCCTAACACCGCAGGTTCGGCCACAGTGTAGTTATTTTCAAGGGAGGATCGTGCAACTGCGCATGCGCAAACGTCACCCCTCCCCTTTTTTCCAGTGCACTCATTGGCACTTTTTCTCTTTAAATTCCTTTTCCTCCCCCCCTTCTACAGGTTAGATCCGCCAGGAGGCACCACGGGAGAAAATAACCATAACCAAAGTTATCCAAAAGCCAACGGAACTCAGGGGCCCCCCGACTCGAGCACGACCCGTTGGCCACCCTCAACTTCGATCATTCAACGATCAGAGGGAGCCTCGGGACGGGCAAAAGGGGGGGGGGAACCGAGTTCGACGGTCGGCAGATAGCATCGCAAACCGCACCACGTAGGGGGGGGCACAAATGCTCTCCTCCGTGCTCGTGCCTAGTTTGCCCCTACTTAGGAGACGGTGGGTTCTTCGGCGGGTTCTGGGGTTCGGTTCGACCGTTTGACAAACGGACGATCCACCTTTAACTGTGTAATCCGACCTTCAGCCGGATTACACCTGCCAACTTTCCTCGGACGGACATGGGACGGTGTATCGTACGCGGTACTCCCGAAAAACCGGTGTGTGTGAAGAGCGACTAGACGGGGCCTAAGAACTTACAAAAGAGGGCGGGGAGACTCACCGTGAGGTGGGTTCCCTCCCCCTCGCATTTCACTGAAAGGCTCAAGCCATCAATTTAAAAGTCGTTCGCGACTCTCTCGAGCCATCGTCCCCCCTTCTTTCCTCTGGAAAGTCCTTCCCCGGGACGTGCCAAAACTCTAAAGTCGTCGAGGGCGACAGCGGAGCATGCACCTCTCCACGGGACTATAGTCGGGATAAGGCTGAGGGCCGGTCGGAAGGATGAGCGGTTGGGTTCTAACGTCGGCATAACACGGCTCTGCCGGAGTTACCGTTCCGAAGTTCCCAATCCGCCTCCCAAAGTCGGTACCAAAGCCACAACCACGGCTCAAGGACCCACAGAGGAGAGTGGGGGGGGCCTGGCCTCTTGAGAGGGTCAGCTTAGAGCGACAGGAGGGGTGCGTTATGCGCACTCCGAACGCCATATTTAAGCCTCTAATTCATCGAAACTAGTAGAGATCGTGAGATCGGGACTAGAGATACCCATTAGGACAAGGACGGCACGTAACTTGCACTTTAACTCTAAGGACCAAACTAAAAATAAAATTTTAACTGTACTGATTGGTTTAAATTGGAGCTTGATTTATGGTCAAGGATGATCCTCTTTTATACAACTGACCCTAAGTTAGCCAAAACGTCACTAACTATTTAGTTGCAGAATGCTTACTCAATTAGATGAAGAGGCATATGGCTACCTTAAAAGAGTCATAGTTACTTTTCCACTCCTGGGAAGACAATAGCAAATTGTATAAATAGTAATCTACCAAAAATTGGTTAAAACGAAATTTTTTAAAAATAATTTATTATTATTGGCGCAGTTAGCTTTGAACGCTATACTGACTAAATGTGAAGTAATGAATATAAAACCCGAGAGCCTGGAACAGATTGGTAAAAATGTTTGAAAAGAAAATATTCTGCATGTACTAATTCTTAAATTTATTATGTTTTTATTTTTTTTGGGTAAAATTTAGATAATTTTTTAACGTGTTTAATTGACGAAGTTTACTGGATGCATTTTAAAATTTATATAACTTTTTATCTTTTGGTACCTTCTCCCCCTCCCCTTTATAATAATAATTATTATTAATAAAATGCATGACAGAACATTATACTGCGGTGGTCTTTATGACCGGGGGGTTTGGGGGTATGGAATACCCTCCAATGATATGTAGAGTTACGGGGTTTGGTTTAACTAACTACACGTAAAATATAAATTAACTCACGAACTGGGAAGTACAGGTTTTGTATAGATAGGTATTGGAATAGCCGTTTTTATTGCTTAATTAGCATCTCTTAAATTAAGAGTATTCGCGGAGCGTGAAATAATAATATTAAATTAATGGTTAAGGACTGCCTGAGATTTCTTGTTCCAATTATCCAATATAAATAATGACTATAATTCTTTCTTTCTCCTCATTTTTGCTTCTTGGAAGAAGCATCTTGACTATTCGGTCACTCTCGGTGGTTTGGCATTGTCTTCCAAGAGGAAAGGGGCATAATAAAGTCGGATAAATTTTGTGGCTGAATTGAGGATCGAATCTAGGGCTTCTGGCCTGCAGTTCAGTTTTTATCCCATTCACCTAGATCATTTCTAACTAATTACTATAAAACTCCTCTCATTCCGTCATTTGTAAGAGCACCTCTGATTGGTTCTTTTATTTATTATAAATTAAAAGATTTACTAACCTAAAGCAATTTTTGGCCGAAATAGACGTGCTCATTTAATTGGTCATAATCGACTCGGTCTAAAGCCAAATGCTAAATTACTGTTTTTTAACACAGGTGGTCGCATTTCCTCTTATACATTGTCTGTTCAGCAGATGCACTTAAACTCCTCCCAAAAAGAGTGCAACATTCAAACATAATTTTTTTATTGTTTGAAATTTAAAATTCCTTTACAGCACTAACACAAAAAGGCGCATGCTTCGACATTATTTGACACAATACATTTCGTCCTCGTGTTTTGATGAGCGGTTCGGTAATAAGTTATTATTTTTTTTTGTATTTGTGTTATTCCATTTATTTACATAAAGGATCTGTCAAGTTCTTAGGTATAGGGAGCGAGAAAGATGACGTTAGCGTCCTCTAGAGTTAAAAATTTTTATAGAAAAGTTCAATTTTTTTAACGTTAGAGGCGCTAACGTCAATCTTTCTTAAATTAGCTTACTTATTGGAAAATTATCAAGAAATCTCGACGGTATCGCCTCTATCGTTAAAGAAGTAAACTTGAACGTTTTTCATAGGGGAGGGGAACTTTCTAGTTCCCTATAAATTTGTAGCGTGTGAAACTCGATAATGGGCTCATTGGTTTAAAAATGTGAGTAGTGACTTAGATGCATCTGCTTAACTAAATACATTAGACGTGAAACTTCGCAGGTTAACAAAGCATTTTTTGGAATCCGACTTTCTTGCGCCCTCTATTGCAATATGGTGAAATGACGGGTTTTCAAATAAAAAAAAATGTCACTGTCAAACTGTTAATGTGATTAGACTAATTCAAATAAAGACAACTAAATGTTTAATCTTGAACTGTCAAGTTCAATTGTTCAACAATAAATTGTTCAATTGCTCATAATTTCACCATGTTCCGCTAGAGTATGATATTTATAGTGTAATCCATTTGGTTGAACAGATAAGATATAAATGTCAAATAAATCACCACATCAATCTAGATTATTATTTTAATTATATAAATTAAGCTTGGATGTTTACACTTTACTGCTCGTCTTATTTGTATAGGTAATAAATAAAGTACTGTGTGTTAGCAAGAAGACGACACGACAACATAGTGAACATAATAAAATTTTTATTTTGGAACAATTTTGAATGTACAATTAAAATTTTTATTGTCAGTTTATTTATACAAATTTCAGTTAAATTTTTTTGGCTAATTTTCATGTGTTAATTTTGCAGTTGCCAATTTTGTAGAAATATCACGACGCCATGGGCGTCATATTAAATTATGTAAATTTATTCAAATTCAAAATTATTTTTAATTTTAAATTCCAATTTAATTTGTGAGTATTTTATTATTTTATTTAACAAATCGATACTAAGTGTAAAGTGGGAAAGTCACTTTTATAAAAAAGGTTGTATTTAAGATTTAGTTTACGATTAGTAAACACGGTGTTTTTTCCGATAACAAGTTTACCAAACAAGGACTCGGTTGTTACACTTTCTTCTTTTTTTAATTTCTTCGTAGGCGCCTTTTTCTTAAGTAACCCACCCCTTCTATTGTAGGAAGGTAAGTTATCTGTCACATAGCTACAGTCCTTATTACTAGGTAACTGTGGTGTTACGTCATCCTTACTCAACCAATCACAAAAACTGTGATGATTGATGCTTAACAAGTGCGCGATGACGTAACGCCAAAGTTTCCTGACAAGGAATCGAATCAAAATTGAGCAACATAATTATTATTCTCTGTAAATTTCAGTTGCTTAAATCAAAATTAATTTTTCCTTTTATGATTTAATTAACTTTAAAATAAATATTAGTACATTATTACCGGGTAATTGTTAGAGAAATAATAATATATTAACTGTAACTGAATTAACAATTGGTAAATGAGGACGAAGTTAGAGAGATGACTGCGTTTAGGTGGTTGAGATTCATACAAATTGCCTAATTTCATTCAGCAGAACCAGATCTGCATGTTTCAATGTAAATTTTAGATTATTATTATTATTCTTAAGAAAATAATAAATTAAATTCTTGTCTAAATTATCATTACGAAAGACAAATGGGTTACTTTTAAAACTATTTTTAATTAACTTTATGAGCTTCGCTGTATGAACTTCCTTCATATGGTGAGGTAATAAACTTTGCAGTTTTTCTTTCCTTATTGTTTTTACTGCGTCAAGCTTAAGAGGAAGTAGTTTGAAGCGTCGTGTTATCGAGGGTCAAAATGTAAAAAGGAAAACATTTACTGTTGAAGGACAAAGCTTGTAAGCTAAATTGCTACATTTCACGTTCGATTTAAAATAAAATTTTTCGGGAAAATACACTTATTTTTTGGAAATTCGTAAATTGACAATCGAAAACCACGTTTCCTTTAAATTGAGAAGAAACGTATCAGAACAAGAAAAATCGACAGATTTGAAAGAAAGCATGTTAATGAAATTAGTTAGAGGTGCAGGAAAGTATTGATTATCGTTTTGAAGACCTAACGAGGAACGAATGGTAAGATTAAATTGCCAACACTGGGTTTCTATTTGCCATGTTGTTTTAATTACACGAAACGTGCAAAATGTAACTAAATCAGTGAACTGAATTCTTCAAAAAATTTCCCGCAGTTAAATACAACAAGAAGTCAATTTATTCAAAACTGAATAACATTTCACGCGTTTTTGATCAAAAAGTAGTCAAAGTTTTGGAATGAAAATTTAGTAGAGTAGAAAATAACTTTAGAACGCAGAAACTGGACGGTATTAAAAAGTAAGAAATTTATTTCTTGATTTACGACTTTCTGTCTTTTTAAAGTGTTGGTTAATTATCAATTTTAAACGATTTGTGTTTATAACACAGTTTGTACAATATTTAGAACTTAAAATGTCATTTTAAACACCACATTTCATTTTCACATTAAAATTTTAGAGCTTAAACTGTAGGTATTAATTTTCTATTGAAATTGAAAACACTTTTGCATTTTAGAAATGAAATTTAATAATATAATGGAGATTTTAGTATTCTATAACAGGAAAAACACATTATTAAATAACAAAAACGCCAGATTAATGAATAACGGATTCAGACCTTATGGAATAAGTAATGTCGATTTTTTTTTATAAAATTGGCTCTTTGGGTTAAAGCATCAGGCATTTCAATCTGTTCAGGATACTAGAACCCCCAATGATTGAATTTTCCCATCAAGCAATAGTTCAAGCATGCAAAATCGTATTAACTCTTTGTCATATATGTACTTGATAGAAAGACAGGTTGCTCTTGTTCCAAGTGATATTTTTTGCAAAAACAATTTAAAAACTGACAAAATTTGAATAAGTACCCAAATAAGTAGAAAATTTTTGATCCGACGCCTTTGTGCAAAACGCAAAACGGATTGAGAATGAAGAGTGCCAAAAGATGCTCGAGGGTTAACGGTCGGTCTTATGATGTAGGTCGCTAACCTACAAAGACAGCTTACTAAGGGTTGAAATAAATTGAATACTGTATTATCATTTTATTATTTACATTAAGCCAAGCAAAATTCTAAATTGTTGATGCTAACAAAACTCAAATTTTAATGTAAACAAACAAATGAAAGCAAGGGAGGCGTCGAAAGTTATTAACCTAGGCGGACGGTTTGACGTGGGTTTGCTTTATTTACTTTTATGATAATAATATACAGCTACACAACGCAAAAATCTCAAAGGAATACTTGCCTATAATAACCAAGATTACTCCAGGCGCAACGGAAACCAGCCGTAAGAATTAAGTAGTAGCAGTTTTAACTCAAATGTAATTCAGTTTTAAAAGTTGATGTGGTTACAACGACCTTAATCACTGTAATATTAGCTAATTAATAGTAATAAACTTAATTTGTTATATTTCAGTTGCATTTTTTTTATTTTTTATTTTGAGAAATTAATATGTTGCAGTATCGCACCCATCCCTTTGTTAAATGCATCCGTCGTAATGCACAGTTTGTTTGTATATTTTAGAGTTATGATACTTTTCTCAGTTAAAATGTTTAACCACACAACATAAAAAAATTAGTATCGGTAGAAAAGCCATAATAATTAACAATTATCTGGGTTAATCTTGGTGTTTTTAAGTCAGTAATTGTCACCAGCTGCGCTATCCTTGTTTTTGATGGATGACAATTTTAATCAAGTGAGCGATTTTTTTATGGGTAAATGAGAACTAATTTACGGATCGACCGACCTACTTCAATCTCCGAGAGATATCACAGTATTGACGTGGATACAACGCCTCGTCGTCCTCACCGCATCAGCCGCCACTGGTATTATACGATACAATAAAATCAGAAAAAAGTAATTTAGGTTATACATTTCACAGTGATACTTTTAGCAATCCTGTACGTAATAAAAATTGCTGGAATACCACATTTGGCTCATTCGAAGACTTTCAAATGTTTTTCTAAACGAAGTGTCACACTAAAATACTCCGAATGAACCTTAAATTAAATTTGCAAAAAATTCAATTTTCCACTTGGAAGTAAAAATGTTTAATAATTTCTTTCCCTATGAAATAAAATGCGCTGTTGCTTATTGGCTTTTTACTACTTTTTCTTTTAGTGTTTTTTCCTCAAATTTCAGTATCTTTAGAAAATGTATTTTTGTAATTCTATAACTTTTGCAATATGTTTATTTTTCCGAAAGAATTCCAGTTGATTGTTATCTTTATTTTAATATTTAGGTAAACAATACTTTCTAACCTCGGGGTGGTAGTTTTCGTATGGGTAGAGTAATAAAACTCAGTTCTCGACATTGTTTCGCTTTATTAAAACATTTTCGTATACTGAAGAATTTTTGGAACAAAAGAGGTGCAATTTTTCTTCAGTTTATTAAAAACAAATATTTTAAAATGAAATTTTCTGAAAAATTTAAAATTCTTTTTATTATAAAGAAGTACGTATATTTTTTTAAATGTATTTATTTTACGTTTTTCAAATATTTGTTTGAAATTCAACTGTTGTTTTGCACCACTTTGAATGCTCTAGTTTAAAAAGTATGTTAACCGACTACAATAATTTACAATCAGATTTTGATGATTTGCTTTAGCATGAGTTGGTATCATTTGTGTGTTTGGTTATTCAGAGCTCCATTTTGAAGTCAAAGCAAAAAGCGGTTATTTGAGAGATGAGATGCTTCCTAAACTTGTTAAACCTTAGATCACCCTGATACAATTTATCCTACTTTGCTAACAAACCTGGTTGAATAACTTTTAGTTTGTTTAACTAAAATAATACCTACACATAATATATACATACATTCTATCAATAAATTATTCACTAACTTCATGAACAATCAATTCATTATTTCTCAAAAATTTTATTTTTTTGTTTCCCACACTACGTTTGCATAGATAATATGCAGGTCCAATTTATTGATTTATATATTAGCGCTCCATAAAGCACAATCTATTTTTAGAGATGAATTTTTAATAATTATTATAGAATATGGCATACCGAATATTAAATAAATATGGATGAGTTTTTGCATTAGATCATAAAAGAATCAACTAAATTTACTATCCAAGTAAACTTGTAAATATTGAACTGAAATTTTGTGGTCCGTCCAATCAATTGGAGCATTTGTATAATACATTTTTTGACTATTTTTATTATGGAATTTAAATTTTTTTATGGTCTTACTGATGATTCCTGTAGGTGTATTCATTTGCGTTTGACACCATCTTACGCTATTTTTTTTCGGCAATTCTTTACTTCGTCGGGGATAGGTTTATATATTCGTTTGTAGTCTTTCGTGATGAAAGGTTCATATAGTAATTGCGTGGTTCGATAAATTAGTTTTTGTGGTTTTGTTAGTTATTCATACCAAGTCATCGTTCGATAAATGAACAGAGAGTACAACGATTGATTCTATAGAAGTAATTCTCAATATTCATTCGATTGATAGTTTTTTTTTTGCAGTTTTGGTTAGAATGCAGTCTTAAATTTGGTTAAAATATGCTGCACACTGTTATATGCCTAGTTTACTCTAATACCTTCTACACAGTTAAATTAATGATCATTAACTTTTTTATAAATCGGAGATTTGCGAATAATTTGAGATGCACACTTTCTCTATGTGTTTCCCCAAGATATTACCGTTTCTTCCTACTTTTCGAGTTGAAATGATATTTAGTGTATTTAATTCTTTTTGTGGAATTTGGTTCATTGTTACTTACTTCTTGAATGAATTTTCTATAAATATAAATACGATATTGATTGAGTTTAGCTTTTCCAAGTGAATAATATATTTTGTTTCCGTGAGTGACATCTTTTGTTCGTTGTCAAGGTGTGCATTCGCGGGCTTTCTCTTTGATTGATCCACAGATGACTTAAAATAGATTGCGTTATGGTTTCTAGTTTTATATAACTAAATGGTTCCCTAATTTCAAATATTATTTATCGTCCAACATTATTAATGTGATCAAAAGTATTGCCAAGTCTTTTGGATTTAGTTTTACATTTGGTAGTCTAAATACAGTTACATTTCGCTTTATCACCAAACGCCATCTAGATTAGATCTGTCTATTATTCAGGCAAACCGTTAATTTCTTAATCATCACGATTTTTTGATTTCGATTATTTGATCTTTGTCTTGGAAATATTTGCATCGTCTGAAATTGGCGAAATGATTTTTTTCAAAATGAAATTTAATAATTCATACGTATACTTCAGCATACGTAAATGCATGTGTGTGATAAAATAAAAAATTATTGTTTTAACTTTTTCAACATTTGCGTACTGTAAAACAACGCCACATATCAACACAATTATTTATGAAACACACAAAGCTCTCTGAGGAATAGCGTATTATGTGGCAGAGATAAAATAGACAATGCCTTAATATGCTGCGCTTGGATAGATATAAAATTAAACTTTCAAGCAAATATACTCGTATAATATATATAATAGTGGCAAAAAACCTTAATTGTTATTTTTAAACTAAAAGCCAAAAGGAGTATTTAAAAACCGAGTACTTAAAAATACTTTATGAATGATTTATATGAGCTAATTTTATAATATTATGTAAAACCCTTCAAAATATATTCTAAAATTTTCTCAATTTTGCTCTCTTTGTAATTTTGTTACAACGTATTCAAAATTCAAAAGAAATTTTGTGCAAAACTTTGTAATCTCTAAAATCCATCTATGATTAGCTAATTTTTTTATTTACGCACTTTTAAGCGCCAGATATAAAAATACTTATAAGTTATAATAAGTATTTATTGGAATTTCCAGTAGAGGTCTCTCCAATTAAAAAAAAATGCAATTAATAGAATGCATTGGCACTGACATCTAGTGTTTTGAGACAACGCAATTTTTGTATATCAAGTCCGAATAAGATAAAATGCCGGAAGTCAGATTTATTTCAATTTAGGGAATTGTGCAACGTAAAAATTTAAATTAGGTAAACCTTGCTTTACTTCTTTCGTGTTAACAATGACCTAGTAGCAATACCGGATTAACACAGTATCAGAGGTAGTAACTCTTACGGGCCCCTCGCCCGTTAGATAAATCTATTTATTAAAGAACAAATAGTAAATAAAAGCTTATTCCACGTTTTTGGTTAGGAAAGGCTAAAAATAGCTCATAGAAAAAAAATTAGGAAAGATTTCCACGGGCTCCGCGCTGGTTTAATCTGGCACTGGGGGTATTCCATACCCCCTACACCTTTCGGATTGTTAATGGAGAATACCCCGGTTGCAATGCAAATTTTGCAATTATTTGTTCCAAAACTTTAGTATGTTTGATGTTTTTTTTAACGAACAGTAGACGAGAAAGGAAATGGAATGATGATCTATGATAATCGTGGAAATCTAGAGGGATTCATAATACTCAAATTTTATGGATTACATATCATGATTAATGATTATATCTCCCTCTCATTGAGGGAGATTCATTTATACCAAATTAAGGACATTGTGATTATCCTTTTTCAAGACCAATAGAGGAGAATTTGAATTCTTACACCTGGGAGGATTTTTAATAGAGAATACCCCGCTTTTACCATGCTTACAAAATAATATACAAAATTTTTACTTCTTTGTACCAAAACTTAAATAACATTTAGTTTTTTTAAAGAACGTTAGATGAGAAGGGAAACGGAATTAGGATAACTTGGGATAATTAATTGTGGAAATCTAGGAAGATTTATAATCATTAAATTTTATGTTTTACATTAAGGGGACTCACTTAGTACCAAAATAAAGTTATTGTGACTGTCTTTTTTCAAGACTAATTGATGAAAATTTGAATTCTTATAGCTAGGGAGTATTCCATACCCCATACCCCCCAGAACCCCTGGATTGTTAATGGAAAATACCCCGGTTTCACCCTTCCAACAGAATAATATAAAAATTGTGCACTCATTTGTACCAAAATTGAGATTTTGATGAGAATTTTAACTTTTACAGGTGGAAGGTATTCAGTGCCGGATTAATACAGTAGCAGAAGTAGCAAATATTACAGGCCCCGCTTCTCTGGGATACCCGCGCCCGGTAGGTAAGTCCTTTTTTAAGGAAGAGGTTGTAAAAAAGTTCATTCTACGGTTTTGATTAAGAAAGGCTAAAAAAGCTTATTCAAAAAAATTAGGAGGGCCCCGTGACAATATTTGTTACGGGCTTCACGCTGGCTTAATCCAGCACTGTCTAGCAGTTAAAAAAATACTTAAATATTAGCATTAAAGTCAGTTCAGCACGCAAAAGTTTTGAGCGTTGGTCGGGTAAAATCGTTACCAACACAGTCATAAACTTGGAGCAAAAAGATAGACGCAGGCGTAAGCGCCACCCCTCAAAATCGCAAAATTAAAAAACGAAAGGAAAGGTCGACAAATGTAAAAAAGGCTCCACAGCGCAAATAAAGTTAATTTTTTGCCTTTTTGCATGAAATTAAAGTTTTAAATAAGTGAAGAATTTTGGAAAACAAAAAACTTGCATTTGCAAAATTTTGGTATTTTTAGAAATGACTCAAAAATTTAACGTGCAAACTTGACAAGAAAAAAAGGAATGCTCAGGGTTTTTCGTCGTAATCAGCCAAAGAAGACGCCAACTAAATTTTTGTCATTTATGGTGACTTGTATAGATCTAGTTTAAAATTTTAAACTGTAGATTAGCCAATCACAATAGTCAAAATCAGAGTTTAAACCATAGTTACCGGTTAAATTTGGACTATACAAGTTACCCTTAGGTTGACTTGTATAGATCTAGTTTAAAATTTTAAACTGTAGATTAACCAATCACAATAGTCAAAATCCGAGTTTAAACGATAGTTACCGGTTAAACTTGGACTATACAAGTTACCCTTAATGGTTTAAAAGTTTGATTAACAACTGCACGTATTAGCTGCAGTGCTTACTACTAATGGCATTCTGTATTTTGAAAACTACGTAGTTATGAAAAAGAAATAAAAAAATTAATTTTTTTGAGACTGGTAATTTTAATAAACTTGTTTAAATTATAAGAGCATTTTTATTTAAGTTTGACATAACAAGTTGAAGACAAGAATCACAAAATGGAGAGAAAATCTTTTTTTTTTAAGATTCACTGAGCATTTCAATTTTGTTACATGACAGATTTATGGACTCGTGTTTTTAATAATTATTATACGTTGGAAAAGAAATTTCATGCGACCTACAGAACCGATTGAGCTAGTTTATTACAACAGTGTATCTGATTTGATCCCACTAGAATTGGGATTGTCAAAATTTAAAAATTTTTGTAACAATTTATATTGAACATGTAGATACAGCACAAATATAGTGCAAAAATTGGAAGAGTTGTTGTGGTAGGGGGTAAAAAAAATAATTTTGTTTTATCATTCTGAAACTATGTAAATGTATTTATTTTTAACCTGTAAATACAGCAAAAAAATTTTTTTAAATGTTAACCGCTCAGTTAGCCGTTAAAATAGTCGTATTTGAGGGGGGGGGAAACAACATATAAATTGTTTTCAAATATTTTGAGACTATGTTAATATTAAACATTAAAACTGTGAATTGAGAAAAATAATGAAAAAATTCTAATCTTTATGGGGTGGTTTTTGAAGAAGTGACAAATAACAATTTTGTTTAAATATTCTAAAGCTTTGTAAGTATTTACATTAAATTTACAAATACAGCAAAAATAGTCAAAAAAAACTTAACGGAGTGATTTTGAAGCTATAAGAATTACTAAACCATTTATGTCAATATTCAAAATTTATATAAATATATTATTACTATCTGACCTAAGCGGCTTCTGGCCGCTTTACGCCATTTTGTGCTTGTCAACCACATATACATTTTTATGTTGGTAGACTTCTGACACTCAATCGCGGCAGAAATGTGACCATTTTGTGTGCATGAAGAGTGGAGGAAAAACTTGCGAGTGCTCTCATGTAAATGAACCAAACAAATTTTCGTTTCTGCTCATATACGTCATCACTGCCACAAGAAAGCGTCTAAACTGTACTCATCTGTACCGAAATTTATCTAATTTTTTTAATTTTTTTTTTTTGATTAATGAGTAAATAGGTTAGTGAAAACTTTATTCTTCATTTGCATTGAATTAATGCTAATAACCAAAATAGAAAATCATCAGATTAAAGTGTTATCAACCCCAAGAAAGTTAATTGTAGTGATTACATTTAGTGAGAAGTTTTAAGACTTTGCAATTTTTTACAGTGTTTTTTTTTTTCAGGTCTGTTTTGTTTAGAAACATCTTCAAAGCAACTCGGAATCATCAAGCTTCGGTATCCGGTTGCTACTGTGTTTTGAATGGTGTCGTTTTGACATCCCTTATCATACAGTTTTTGTCGTATTTCAGCTTCACTTGTGAAGATCGAGTATGAATTTCGTAAACAGAAAAATTTATTTAGATTGATAAATTGTTTTACATTGTGGTAGTAAACGATTGAATCAATCAGAGAGGCGCCTATAAATGATACGGAGTAGGAGGAGATTTCTAGCAAATTATTATATTGGATTAAATACAAATTTTAAAATATTGTCAAGTTTATGAAACGCAATAAAACCAATGGGATATTATTTAAGCTTTTACTTGAAGTTGCGACATTCATCAGATATATATTTTTAATTTTAATAGTAATCTAAATAAGATAAAATAAAAATAACCAAATATTGTGCGATAATTCACTTAACAATAACAGATGGAGCTCTCGTGGGTTGTGGTTATGATTATATAAAAGGATACTAAAGTGAGTGAGATTAGTTTTAAAGCGTTAATTGCATATTAAGGGAGCGACAACGCAATTAGGTATGTACTATGTATGTTCTATATATTATACAAAAAAAATAAAGATTACTTTTTGTTCTGCTCAGAATTTGTCCTTTGAGATGCTTTCTTAGTGGTTAGCATATGTACTGCTCTAAATTATTAATTATGGTACATACTTTGATTTCTGCTTCATTGTTCTGGAATATTCTATTAAAATTTTAAAATTATAACTTTGCTTTTGTACCTACTTTATAATTCTATTCTAAAATTTTTTTAAAATTTTGTTATGTGAAAAATATTTTATCAAAGGTAAATGTCGTATATTTATCTTATACCATAGTATAGTCAATTGGGTAATCCTTCCCATTTAGAAGCAACTAAATGAACCAAAAGTTAATGTGATTTGTCGTGAAATTAAAAGATAGCAACCCGGGAACATTTGAACTAAATTTTGGTTAATTTTATTTATTTATTGTTAAAAAACGACGAGAATAAAAGACTGCAGCTATTGCAAAGTTTTGTTTTTAACTGAAGAACTGGAGGATGTTATGAAAAACATGATATAATTTTCATATTAGATATATTACTTTATTATAGCGATATCCGCTTTCAAAACGTATTTAAAATTCTATAAAATTGTTCAAAGAATCCATTAAAAAGAAAACTATCGTAATGTCTAATTTTGCTCTGGTAATAATGACATTTGGAAAGAGCCCTCAAGAGGTAAAAATCGTAGCCTTAAGTCGCTCTGTAAGAAATGTTCGGGCATGTTGACAACTTTTATCCGCTGGATTAGTTTACTGCCTAGTTTTACGGCGGTCTGAATTTGAAAAACTTTTATGTATTACGCTTTAGGAATTTTGTAATAGTTAAAATTACTATTTGATGAACATTACAAATTTTTAATGCTTTTTTAATCGAATTGCGTAAAATGAGTCAATAACATAAGTTATTCAATTTATTCCTTTAGCTATTCTTGTGTTACTTGTCCCATTTGGATTTTACCTTGAGCTCTAGGTCTTCTTATGTCAAACTATCCCTAAATACCGTATATAATATAAAAGTTATATTTCGTTCCTTTATTCTGACTCATCAGCTGCATTTATTATGATTGATTATGTAATGGGTATTAGATAAAATCACTGCATAGGGAAGAAATACGAGAATGACATTAAAGACGACCAAACGCATTCTTTTAACTTAATTTCCAGCGGAAATTTACGAAACGTATAATTTATTGTAACTTGCTAGCCTTGCTCTATGGTTTATGTTTTTAACAGACAATTCTTGATTGACTTCCATCTTGATAAAGAATAAAAAGTCAATTTGATGCTTTCAACAACTCTAGAGATAGTTTGACGTAATGTAAATTGGTTTTGAAATAATTTTTCTGTAAAATTTGCCGGGTTGACAATAACGGTTTGGTTATTAATTCTGAGAGAAATTACGTTCCTGTTTTTCTCGGGTTTAAATTTAAATTTATTATGGGTCTTGTTTTTGATGTTTCAGGCTGATTCACAGTAGCATTATAAAATATGTCAAAGGCTTTTTCACGACCGAAAGAGTAAGTAAAAATTTGCATCAATAAATCACGACTCCGCTGTTCCTTTATAATGACATTTACATCAACATCGACTAAAAATGATGTACCAATTTGGCAGCTGAATCATAAATTTCAAGTAATATAATAATTTTTATTTTATGGTTGTTTAGCTTGACAGCGCAAAAGCTAAATTTTAAGAGAAAGCTGCACTTTTTTAAACATTTGCCGTTACAGTGACTCTTGAGACTTAAGAATCGATGAATAATTTATATTTCCTCTTTAAATTAGGATTTCTCATTTGTTTGCTAAATTAAAAACGATTTAATTTGCCTCGCAACATAGAACTAACTACTATTATTACAGATTTTATGAGAACTAATAAGATCGAAACATGTAATATGTTTGTTGATGGAATTGCTGGAGATTTATTTTGTGTAGAAAATTACTGCGCGGTGTAATTCCTCAAGTTCTCAGAAGCTATTTGAGCAGTAGATTAAACCAAATTAAGTTAAAACTGAATTTGTCATCTATTCTGGAAAATGCAACTTCAACCAGAAAGGACAGCTTCAAATGGAAGTAAAATTGCGGTAGAATTTATTTCAATAAGGATTACATTTAGAAAAATTTCATGCAGTAATTGGTAATTTAAAACAGGTTTTTTAGCTTTTCAATTATACCTAACATCTAAAAGGGAGTGATTTTATTACACTATAATTAAGTCGCAGCGAGGTAAAGGGTTAAATGACAACTTTTAGTTCACATACACAGACCGCATTTCTTAATTAAAGTTGATGAAACTTTGCATAAACATTCTTACAAACCACAAAATTTTCATGTTTGTTAATTGGTTGAAATAATCGGTTTGCATTAAAGCATTCATATGTATTTGACACCCGGGGAATTTTGATTGGCTAGCTTGAAGTTATCAAACAATCAATGTGCCAAATACATATGGATGATGGAATTTGGTGTGAAAAGCGGAAGATAAATACGTAAATATTAATTCAACATTCAAATTTTCACACTCAATTAAAAAATTTTATTTAAAAAAATATAGAATTGTAAATCGTAAATCATTGAAATTTGGTTATAAATCAAATATAAAACTGTTTAAATTGAGATTGATTAGGTATCAGTTATAGAATTCAATAATTGTGACTGATTTTCTTATTATGTATTTTATATGAGACAACAGATGGGTATCAGAAAAGGACGAAAATGCATCAAATCATGTGTAAATAAAGTTTTAACCCTTTACTGTCTAAAATTAACGGATTTCGAGATGTGAATTAAATTTATTAAAAAAATGTTTAAAAATTCGAATTTTTAAAGACCTATGAATAATAATTTAAATTTAGGTACTTAATTATTAAATTATTAATTAAAACAAGTAAAACTGTATGTTAAAGCATAGGATAAAAAATATTAAATTTTTCAAACATAGACTGCATTTAAAATTTCTTTTTCTTAGGCAACTAATTTTGAGGGCTAAGCTCCACTCTAGCCCTCCTTGTAGTGACACCTATGTTAAACTCTCTTTTATAATATAACAAATGTCAAACAAAAGTAAAAGTTTCACTAGCAATACCTGTTCGATTTGTATTGTATATTTTGATATATAATATAAGAAAATATTGTAATTAAATTATTTTTTCAGATTTTTCCAGATATTCGGTACAAATTTTGTGTGCGCTTTTCGCCCCCCCCCCCCTACACAAGTAATAATTTTGTAACCAAATTTTATGCTTACTAGTGAACACTACAATTAGTTATCTAGTTATTTGAGATCTGTAGTTTTTGATGATTCTAGGAGCCAAAAAAATATGAATTACTCAACGTTTCATCCAATAGTTTTTGAGTTATACATACATTTTTGAAAATAGACTAGTGGTTTAATTACCTTATTATTTGAAATTTTTACAAGGTACTTCTGTAGTACAGTGATTAGTGGTCTGGACGGTAAATTGTAGGTCTTAGTAATGTCATAGCCAATTTCTTTTGTGGATACAATTCGCTAGTTTTTGGATTGAATGTGGAGGGCAAACCATGGTTCACATGCACTCAGGCCACATAAACGGGCCCATTATGCTACCTCCGATGTTAGCAGCCCACCTGCCTCCTATTTCTCAAGCCACCCCAAACTCAGGATGAACTCGAGTACTTTAGAGGGCGGTGTGCCACTAATGCTGGCCATGCTCATACAAGACAGTATCCCTAGAAGCAGCGCTGATCCTGGTTAACATAAAGCCAGAAAATCTGCAAGCTAAAAAAAGGGCAAGTATACCTACTCCGGACAAGTACATCCGCAAGCCCAGGAGGACAGTCTGACAGAATGGCAAAACGCAGATAGGAAAAATCCGGGGTCAGCCGATAAACACATGTCTATGTAAATAAGTTTCCAGAGGGCACGGTGAGGTAAACTTCCACCTGACACAAGTGCTCACCGGTCATGGGTGTTTTAATATTTTTGTACCATTTAATGTTTCTATCAGTTTGGCAAACAGGAAATTTCAAAGTACGACTACTGAGAGGAAGAGGACATCGCGAAGCACACGATCTTCTTTTGTGTAAGATGGGAACGTGTAAAGATAAAGGCTGAACTTGGAACAAATGTGTAACTTGATCCAAATACAGTATAGTCAACAAATGATCCAATTATGGCTGAAAAGTAAGCAGCAAAGCAAATAACAAGAAAAACAATCACAAGAAGACACGCAAAAGATTATATAAGCAGAAGGAACACCGGAGAAAAATACCGATCTAGTAGTAAAAGTAATGTAAAAGTAATGGATAGGGAGGAGGTAGAGGTTTTAGTCGGTGAAAGTCCGACAATTTAGTTGAGTTTTACTAAACAACTAGTATAATATTTTCGATGTCTAGTTTTCGTACTCAAACCCAAAATCCTTGCTGGTATAAAATATCCTAACAAAATTTTATTATTTTTATAATAAAGACATAACATTTTTAAAGATATTCATAAAATTTCATTTACCACGTACCTGCAAGTAGCACATTTTTTCTGGAGAAACCTTTATGTATTTTAAAATTAATAATAAAAAAACAGCAAAGTAAGCAAATGTACAAATTAGTGTTAAAAATAACAAAATTTTGTTAGAATATTATTTTATACCACCAAGGATTCTGTTTAAATGATTTACGAAAGGAATACTTCTTCGCATAAGAAAACAATAAATTATTGTAATTATTCTTTTTTCTTCTCTTCTTGAAATCGTCCCACAATGAAATGCATTTTTAAATAAAATATGATTAATTCAGATAATAAATAATATAAATTTGATCAAAAAGATATTTTAAGATTTTAAAATTAAACAAAGTGGAACTTTAAAACTTCTCCTCTTTACTTTTTACCCAAAGGGTAATCATTACCCCTCAAACCCCTTGGTTTACTTTACACCCCGTTTGTTGACAATGCACGTATATATTGAAAATAAATACGTACTATTTTATTTATGTTATTCTTCTTATTCTTTTGTTTTGGAGGTGGGGGGGGGAGGGTAAAAACATTTTGCACAAGGGTTCATTAGATTTTTAGCTACGCCTTTATCATGTTATCATAACATTACGATAACGACCGCACAAATAAATTAAAAGTGGCTGGAAATCGAACCTATGATCGCTGAGTACTTAATTCAATTTTTGTTTTGTTCTTTTAGAGCAATCCCATTGTAAATATTATTATCGGTTTGTTATCAATTTTTGACATAAAATATCATAATATTGACTAAAAAATAAAGGGTTTTGTTATAAAAGCCGTAATTCAGGGGTATTATGTATCACCAACGTTATCATAAAGGTGACAGTTATGACATAAAATAAAGTTTTTCGGTAAATCCTACCAATAAAATCGTTACGATTTACCGAAATATGTTATAACGGTCACCTTTATGATAACGTTGGTGATACATAATACCCCTGATTGTTTGTTTTAATTTTATGTGAATTCCAAAGCTTTTCCGATAATCAGGGGTATTATGTATCACCAACGTTATCATAAAGGTGACCGTTATAACATATTTCGGTAAATCGTATCGATTTCATTGGTAGGATTTACCGAAAAACTTTATTTTATGTCATAACTGTCACCTTTATGATAACGTTGGTGATACATAATACCCCTGATTATTTAGGTACATTGTTTATTTAATGATTGTAAAAATGTACCGCCCAATTGTTATTTGTTATTTTTTTTTGTTGAAAATTTTATTTCATTCTATTTACGTATTTCAACAAATATTTTCCTTTTTAAATACCTACATCATCAGCAACTCGAATTTTAAAAAATTTAATTTTTATAATTTTTTGACTAAATCACAGAAGTTTGATTTATTTACGATGTGGAATTTCAAGATCATGATTCCGCAGGTGATTAATCAGGTTAACATTTTGCTTTGTAGATTTATTTAGCGATAGCGACCTAGAATTAAATAACGCATGCGTCCAGTGGCTGAACTAAGAGGTTTAAGATCCTGGTTTGAGATTGAAAAAAAAGATATGTGAAATAGCTCTAGAGACGAATTTTTTAAAGAAGCCATGAAAATATTACTTTAAAAAACATAATTTCACAGTAAAAAAGAAACTGATTAATTTGACTAACAATAAGATTATTTTCAGAAAACCCCAAGATGTAGTTTGTAGATTCGATAATTGTCTTTTAGATGGCGCAAAAAACCCAAATTTAACAAAATTGTATATTATATTAATTGTAAGGAATGTGTCCAGGTCCTTATATTTCATAGAACTTGGTTCTACCGAACCATCGGAACCCCGGTAGTTGCACCCCTGCGTGAACACATTCAAAACAGTACAATCATTTAAATTTGCTTATCGGTCAATTGTTTATTTAAAAATCTATTTTTTATTTGTACCTAATGATTTTATTATTAAAATTTTATTTGTTGCTTTGATCTTCGACCCTTGGGTTTCGAGCTAATTGGGGTTAATTTCTCGATTAAAATTAAATGGAGTGATCTTTACCCGACAATTAACATACCACTTTCGTGACAAAAGTTTGACATCTCCATAATAACACATTTAGGTACTCGGCCTTGGGACTCGCCGGTCGATCTTCCTAATTGTCATCCTGTCATCCCTTAATTTGACATCCAAAACTGCCGTAATTAATTGATTCATTTTGTAAAAAAATATTTATTTTTAGATGTTTGAGTGACTGATGAATAAATGATAAAAATCGTAAATGTTCTTCTCGAAAATGTTTAGATTATTTACGACAATTTCGAGAATTGAATGAAAATGGAAGCACTCACTAATATTATTGCGCAAATTATTTGGTAGGTATGTAGATAATTTTCATTTCATGTTTCTAGAAAGATCAATAATAAAGTGCTTAAAGATTTGTCTATTTGGTGGTGACAGTTTGTTTACTCTACCCTTTTGAGTGTTTGCTTTCATTGTAAATGCCAGCATCAACAATGGACCTCAATATTTTCTAAAATTACACTTTAATTAATCTGATAGTTACATACAAGTTTACATCATTGTTAATTTTGGTTAGTTGTAGTTTGCTTACCTGAACAACATTCAGATCTAATATTTAACTGTTAGAGCAACGCAAACCTGCCGAAAATGTTAAGACGAAGCAGTTGGTGCAATCAAACTTAACGTAATTCGTTAAAAATTAATTACTCATAAAGCTGATACCTAATTAAAGTGACAAAAACTGCGAAAAAGGAGGTTATGCTTTGTTTTGTCTGTGAGACACCAACGTATTTTGGTGACCGTGGACGCTGCTGGGATAAAATGGGTTTCACAAATTTTTATTACCTTTACTTCTGTCATATTTTTGATTCAAAAATAACGAACAATAAAAAAATTTGTGGAACGACAGCATTACTTAAACGTTAACTGAAAGATGGATCATCTATCTAGAAGAAAAAGCTCCTTGAATTCGTTACTTTAATGACCAAACTGAATATTTTCTTAAAATGACAAAATCGAGCTTATTTGACACAATTCTACAATATCTCTTCTTTGCACTATAACGAAATCCCTTTTCTTTTCAGTGTGCAAAAGTGTAAGGCGAAACTTATTTGAATTCATAGCAGTGGCATTCCGGGTGATTTGCTAAACTGTTATAGGTACCTTCGTCTAGATTAGTCTCTTTTCTTAGCCAATTTCTATTCGTAATTTTATTTATTCTCATATTTTATGTTCAAACAAGTTTCCCGATAATGAATTCATTCGCGTCTATTTTAAACTCAAATAAAAATTTTAACCTTTGAAGAGGTTCAAGTTCATGCTGAATGGGAAAGTTTGAAAAAGAGCTTTGAGTTTAGGTTTTCAAAAGGCAGGGTTTTATTACATAAGATTGGAAAATGTGAGCGTGCAAGAGATTCAGTTTAAGATGAGACCACCTGTAAGTCGATAGCTCTCTTTTGGAACCCCGAGAAGTTCAAAATCAGAATTGATTGGTCGAAATATTTTTAGAATGTAATGAAAAATTGATAATAAAGCGTTGGTACAGTTTGGTACCACGGCGAGCGGAATTAACAAGTATTAGGTGGTAGCAGTGATAGTAGCAAATCTTTTTTTGATTTTTACCCTAATATGGTAAAAAATTTGGTGATCAAAGTGTGAATCGATAATTATGCATTTAAATATTATAATAGTGGAGTGCAAGAAATTTGATTATTGCTTGTGTTATGTGTTAATCCCTCGCCTAGCAGCGCATAGGTGCAAATAGCGTTTTAATGTTTAAAAAAGGATCATATTTACCTTTAGGAATTTTTTAGCTGATATCAATAATTTTAATTACACTCATACACTCACACGTATATTTAAATGAAGCTTGTTAAACAAAATAAGTAAGATGGATTGATTTTTATTTTTTGAACCATTTCGAGCACTTAGTTTTAGACGAATTTGTGTAGAAAATTAACTTTTGATAAGAAAATAATTCATAAATTAACATTTTTTAACGGTATCACCACTATGTGTGTCACTAAGGGTTGGTTGTACGTTATACCGTTACACACGACGTCGATGTTGGGGCGCCGCGACGCGTGAGTAGTAGAGAGTTACTTTCGAGCATTTCCGTTTGTGGGAGCCACAGTGAAATAATTGATAACCAATCGATATTATAATTTTGGTCAACGACTTTTTACATTTTCAACAATACCTCAACCAAATATGCTTTTCCACCTTAACTACCACCCTTACGAACGTGAGAATTTTATGTTACAAAAATTCCTATAATAAATACAAAATAAAGGATAATCGATTACTATAAATTACCTCTTGCTTTCTGTTCTAAATAAAAAATCAAATTAAAATTTTAATTGACTTATGTACGTTGCGAAATTTATATTTAGCTTCCTCTTATTCAACAAACAACCCTTACAGCTTACGCTTTGCTAAGCAAGATAAACATAACACTCCCATTTTCTATTATTTTATAGAAAACTCTCTTAATTGCATTTCTATCAGTAAAGCAAAAGAAAACAGAAAATTTTCATAATTTGTTATTAAATAAAAAAATCACTGGGTCGAATCAATCCACTATCAGTGGCGTCGCATAATTTTTTTCATAACATTTTCACCCGAAGGCTCGGAAAATCTAACAAAAACGCAATAAAAGAAGCAATCCATGTTATAATATGCGATTTTAAAAACTTGAAAAAGTTTTATCGGTGTTAGGTAAATTTTATTTCTCTCGATCTATAAATCTTTTTGCCTTAAAAGTTTTCTAAACGAAATCGAAAAACTTTTTGAGTACGCCGCTGAGTTAATAAAATGTATTACTTCTGACTCCAAAATCGTATCTACTATATCTTTTACCTGCCGGTTCAATATGTAGCATTTAATTATATTGAAGTTCTATCGTAAAATCGGACATTTCATCTCAAAAATTGATCAAATTGGAATTGAAATTTGATCCTTTAAACTCGTAGTTTTTTAAATGTTATCAATCAAATAAAGTCGGAAGCCGAAAAATAATATTTTATATATTTATTTATTTATTTGCTCATACATACTTCTTTGAATCAATATTGATTTGGAAACCTTTCGTGTTGTTTGTAAATGGACAATACTAGAATACAATAAAATTCTATGCGTGTAATTGTAAGGGTTGACTATGATAGGTTACTGGAAAAGTGTGATAATTGCATTTTGTTCCATTCATTGACCTGCTCTGCTCTGTAACTCAATCAACTGCTTAAACTCCAATATATTTAATCATTAAAATGAGAAAATCTGCAGGTTTTTCTTGAACTTTTTCATTTTTCTTTAAAGCTTTTATCGTTTACTTCACGTGGATGTTGAATTCTTTTTCCAGATAAGCAAACTCAAAAATTTCTTCTCAATCATTGAGGATCATTTGAATTTCAAGTAAGTAAGAAAGCCCATGGGCGACCGCGGCATTTTCCCGTGGTTCTTTGATTGGACTAATAAGATAATTGGTCGTCGTGGCCTTTAATGCCCGTACTAATAGTCGAGGATCAATCCGTGATCAAGGATTAATTCTCGGATCGTTCAAAAATGCTACCAATAGTCGTAATAATCCTGGATTGAACACGATCCGAGATCAGTATTGAACCTCGAAAACCGATCTTGCTTTGACCAGGATTAATCCTCGGATCATTGTGGCGCATGCGTGTTTGCTATGTTGTCATAGTGCATTAACCCTCATAATAATTAAATAATTTTTAAAAACTTTTATTATAGGAACTGAACAGGAACGACGACATAATATTAAAAATTAAAATTTTTTTTTAAATTAATAATAAAATAAAAAATTATGGTTATATATAAAATAGATACTAATAATGGTTATAAATAGAAACTAACTAAATATTACTAGATATATTACCAAATCCAAGATCAAATCTAGAATTCACCGATCTTACCCGAAGCCGGGACTATTTGTTACGCCAAGATCGTTGTTACGATCTAGGATCGCTGGATCTAGGATTGATCCGAGGATTGATCCTCGACTATTAGTACGGGCATAAGTGGAACGCACCCATAATGACTAGTCCGGTAATATCGGTAACTGATTTTTGCTGTTTTGACACATTGTTTGTCAACAGATTGACAAACTTTGGTTTTTCCTCATTTTAAAAATTTTGTTCAATGAGTGTTTTAAAATTTTGATTTTTAACGATTTTCGGAAAAATTTAATACAAAATACATCAGAAAAATATCTCACTTTACACTTTATAGTTCTAAAATACTCGGCACGAAGAGTCAAGAGTCTCGTATTTCAACATTGCTCCTTGTCAGTAATATATCATTTTCCTGACTTTCATGTAAATAACTATTATATTTTAATACACAATTATTTACTGTTGACATGCGTTTAATGTTATTTAAGTGTGAATTATTTACTATTTTCATACATAACAGGGAGACAGTAGTGAAATCATCTGCTCAGTGCCAAGAAGAGTACAGAAGAGTCACGAAAATTTATAAATATCAACAATCAAAATATTCATATCAAATTATATTTAGAGTTGAAGAAAAGACGTAAGAAACTTCGTTCCTGACAAGGGTTTCCCGACCGCACACGTTTTTTTAAAATTAATTTCGATTGATAGACGATCTTTCTTAAAATTGAACCCAACTATAACTGGGTAGATTACGAGTGGCTCCGTTAGTTGAAAGCTGCCGGGTGCGATTTTGAAAAGGGGAATCTCACAGATATCACTATAATACGTTGACAACGCAGACGTGTTTAGCAGAAAACTTTGTTCTCAATTGAACGAATATATGAATAAGCTAGAAGAAACATTCCTTACACGATTCCTCGACCACAACCGAAACAAAATAAATAAAACAAAAACGGCGAAAAAATCTCTCCAATGGTGAGACACTGAGATTTCTGGAGCAGCACCTCCAAATATCTGAGAGTGACCTTCTACCACGTACTTTGATGGAGGCTTCACATCGTGAAGAAGCAAAATCTCCCACATAAACAAATTCAGATTTTAAAAAAACCTACACACGACTCATGTTGAATAACTATAACAAAAAGCAAATAAACAAATTAAGTGTTTAATTCGCCGCTCAACTTTGGAATAATTTTAAATTAACGACCAAATGACTTTCTGATCGAACGCTAATTTAAATTCACAAACTTTAGTCTACTACCACCAAGATGACCAAGATGACTTTGACGGTACGTCGCCGACCTCCAATCTCCACCAGCGTCCCTTTCGGTGGCCTAAAGTCGACTTCCTATTCTTGAAATTTCTATCTACCCCCAATAGTCTCTTCAAGATAACGCACGGGCGTAACTTAAAATTTTACACTGTTTACAAGTTAAATTAATTCACTTAACACATTTTTCAAAAATATTTTGTTTGTGTGTGTTGAAAGTTACAATGTACTTTCTTTTGAGTCTCCTTGATAACACTCAATAGCATTTTAATTTCGACTTAATTTCGGATTACATTGAAGATAGGTCAAATTGATTTTTTAAAGCGTTTCACGACAATAGGCAATGGGGGAATATGGCTAGGGTAATAAGCGCCGTAGGGGAGATTAACATGAAGTTCATCGTAAAATTTATTCTTTATATATGACAGCTCTACAGGCCTAGAAGGCCCATGGCTATTCTCTGCTTACCTACAGTGCGTTCCACTTAAAGCCCACGACGACCGCGCCGCGGTCGTGTAATTTAGCGTTCCACTTATAGACTTTTGCCCACGGATGTTATGGTCGTTTCTTGTAGTGGAACGGCTTCATGTGGGCCTTGTGAGCTAATTTAAATTTTTAAATTTTAAAACATAAATTAAATCACGTGTTGCTTTTTGCAGTGCAACGACAATAAATAACTTACAGTGAATTACAATATTTGGTAAAAGTTTTTGTAAAAAAATATATTTATGTATTTTAATTTGATAAAATAAATTATTATAATTAAATAATTTACCGTTTTTCACGTTCTGCATCAACTTTGGATACTATCACTTCAAATACTTCTTCAGTTTTGACATTAAAAAATGATAACTTTTCAGTCTCCATGTTTGAATTTTAAATATTACGCGCTTAAATATAAACGATCACGGCAACCCACCTTTTACAACGGGCGTCGTGGTCGTGGCGGGCTAGCAATCGGTGACGTCACGGATGACATTTTGAGCTCGACCGCAACGACCGCGGCTTTAAGTGTAACGATTTAAAGTCGCTCATGGTCGACCGCGGTCGTCTTATAGACTTATATTCTTATAGCACCCCTAACCTATCTTGCTAACTTTGCGTGTGTGACGCAGCCGTATTTACGGTAATGACGTCGACACAAATATCAGGGATCACCACAGAGTGTGGATGTTTACCGGAAGGCCGAGCCAAGAAATTCTGTGCAATCCGCGATTTGAACCCAGAATTTCCGCTTTATACTCAACCAGCGATCACATCACTCCAGTGCTGTGGCTAAAATTTATTCTTTACTTGGTAGAAAATTTCTACAACGTTGACACTTTAGAGGAGAAGTTGAATAACTACCCATGAAAATATTTACAATTGCCCCAATATTAACCCAGCATTGCCCTAACACTGGTCATCACTGAAAGATCGTTGGTCCAATGCTGAAATGATAACATGGGTCCTACGGTTGGCGGCCAGCGTTGGTGCAACGTTGGCTCCCAGTTTTGGTTCAGTGCTGATTACAGGCAAAGTAACAGTAAACGATACTGGCCCAGCATTGGCCATCCATTGTATGCCGATACTTAGGCTGAGCACAGGCAAATCAACGGTAAACAGCTTTGGCTTAAGTTTGGCCTCAGCATTGGCCGTATTGTAAACGTCGGCAATATTTTCCTAGGTACCAATTAGAGAATCACACGTGTTCTAAGGGACTCACGACAATCCGAAGCTACAAAACTTTTGTGATTAATAACCTACTATACTCTGTTCACTTAACAAATGCAGCTAAACCACTCCCCAAAATGTATTTAAGCCAATGGTAAATGGGACTTTCAAAATTCAAGCAATAGAAATATTCTATTTTATTTTTTGGGAGGAGCTTAGCTGCATATGTTAAATGAACAGAGCATGAATATGCTTGTCCCGACTTCTCCTTTTGCAGACTACTAGTAACAACTAGGATGGTGCCCTTCAGAAGATAAAGAAAACAAACTAGCGTTGCGTTGCACATCTAGCTGTGCTTTTATGTGCATTAAGATGAATAGAATGCATTTATAGGAGAGAGATTATATGCATTATATAAAGGCCAGACTCTAGATCATAGGCCGTGGGGTAGATCCCCAGCCCGGCTACAAAAGTTACCAATTTCATTATGACCCTTCTCCTCTTGGAAGGCAATGGCAAATCAGCGAGAGTAATCTGCCAAGAAAATCATTTAATATTAAAATTAATGGTCACGATGCTTCTGTCAAGAAGCAAAACGAGGAGAAAGAAGAATGCATTTATAGATGCAATGATTGCAGATGTAGACAGCCTAGTGTAAACGCGACCTTGAAAGGATCTCCCGACAGCAACAGAAAAAAGTGGATCTATTTTTGTTTGGTCACGATTTTCTCAAGTACCGATAATTTTGTGTTGGAAAAATTTTTTGTCTCGACGCTACTGTTTTTGTGCCAAGTTGTGTATGCAAGTGGTCCAGCTGTCGTTTAGTGTTCTTAGCTCCTGAAAACATCTAGTGATTCCATTACTTACAAGGGAAGATCTTTTATGTGTGTAAGCTCTATGCAGTTTTGGAGCGGAAGTCTTACGACCATTTCCAATCTCAACGATTAGGAACGTCATTAGTATTGTTGTATATTGACACACCGGAAGAACCTAACCTTCAAACTTTGTTTTCTCTGGAAAACTACGGATTACTTTTCGAAAATGTTCCATTATTTTCTTGGTCCAGTTTGGCTTTGCGCCACCAACAACGGCTGTCTCACCGGTCCTGTAGCATCTACAAGCAGTGTTCAGTTTGTTCTCGTTAACGTCGGTCAGGTGTCGCCTGTCAATTTGGAGCAAGTCACCATTCCTCCTCACCTTCCAAACCGCATGCCAACCTTCGATCGAAAGAATTGATTGTCATCGTGGGTAAAGGTTGTAAATTCACCAGAGCGCTTCCGTAAGTACTTTTATTCCATTCCAAGTCGTGCCTACTAGCGTGTTAGGTTTTGTCCCTTAAATTCATTTTTGGGTAACTATTGGAGATTGCTGTTGCGTAGGAATTTATTTATAATCGGTGGAAATATCTTTTGATAATGCGATTGGTAATGGTATATAGCCCAGTCAAAATAGACATTTTTTTTCTAAAATTTACTGAAGTTGTATTCTCCTTAATATGCACACGTTTCCACGCCACTACCTCATGGTAGTGTAGACTTAGTGCTTTTTTTAATGTGTTTTTTTTTGGTAGGCCTACTCCATAGTCTATTTTACTAAATTTTAATAAAATGTCAGATCTTCTTGTTCAACTTTTTTTCAAATTTTAGAATTGCTTTTTCTCAGAAATGTGTGTTTTAGAAAAAAAATGTAAGGACAATTTTTGTAGATAATTAAATGATTTATAATTTTTATTTAAACCATTTTTTTTTCATAAAACTAACCGTTTTGCTAAAAAATTCAAAATACCCATTTTTGCAAACTTTGACCTTGCCTAAAATTTTTTGCACACATGAGAATTTATGCAAGGGTACCCCTATTGTTATGTCTATTTTGACTGGGCTAATACTTGATAATTATTAGAATTGTGACACTGCTCGTCAATTATTTATAGTACAGTAAACTCTCGATTATCCGTGGGCGGTTTATCCGCTTTGCGGATTATCCGATGTGGCTGTAGGAGACATTTTTATAAAAAAGAAGGTTTTTTCGTAAATCACATATATACATATAGAAATAAAATCACTGTTTTCCGGATATTCGTAGTTTTTTTGGCATTAATCGGCAATTTTGCGGCTTATCCGCGAAATTCGATTATCCGCGGTATCCACGCCAGTCAATCCCGTGGATAATCGGGAGTTTACTGTACTTGTAATTCAA
The DNA here is from genome assembly GCA_905340355.1 of Rhagonycha fulva. Classification (NCBI taxonomy): domain Eukaryota; kingdom Metazoa; phylum Arthropoda; class Insecta; order Coleoptera; family Cantharidae; genus Rhagonycha; species Rhagonycha fulva. The sequence goes on from HG996558.1 coordinate 14,189,721, forward strand.
GTTTTATGGTAGTTCTCCAGACTACCTCTTTTTTTAAAATTCTCGTCTTCTCTTCTCCCAATAAATTAAGGGTTAACTTACAAGATTGTGGCTACATAAACTGGAGAGTCTCTCTAGATTACGACAGAATCTAGATCTTTGTCTTGGGCAACCCTCGCATTAGGGGTTGCGTCACAGAGAACAGATTAATTTTCAATGTTGTTACATTCCGAGATCTTCATGGATGTTCTTACTCTAGCCTGAAAAATTAGACTAAAAGAAAAAAGGGATAGCTGTGCGAGCTCACATTTTTTGATAGGGCTGCAAGAAAAATATTTGTTTAGGCAACAATTTGCTTGAGAGACTGCACGTGAAGTTGTGAAGTACCGAAGTACGAGATACTTATTCCAAAATGACGATGCAGCAAATCAAATTTCAATAAATAGAGTAGGCATTATCTTGAACATACATTTGATCACCATCTAATGGTTTTTAAGGATGGACGATATTAAAGTCATCAAAGTTAAATAAGTATCTACTTGCGAATGATAAAATCGTGATTAAAATGTGTTGTATTTGTTGTCACAATTCTCCCCTACTCCGTAATGTGACGATGCAATTTTTAGGAATTTTTATGGCAGTCAGACGAAAATAGGTGATTAAACCAATTAACAATCAATTCACCATGTCTAAATAAGAACAATGCATCAAAACGCTTTCATTGAAACCAAAAAGAAAAAAACAAATTTTTTCAAAAACCGCCTGTAGTCAAAAAATTTTTGACTACGATACATAAAAGTAACTTTTGCTTTATAGTTCTTCATGTGACATTTATTTTTGTGGAATACGTGTAATTTATTATGATAAAAGTATAATAGCCCCAGGCCTCACGCCTTTTGTCAATTTGATATTGAAACGTTTTGACTGCAAGCTGTTTACAAAATTATGTTTTACTTGTTAGTTCTTCTTTTATTTGCAATAAAAACGTTTTTTTAATATTTCCTTTTCCAGTTTTTTCGTAGTTCTACTTCTCCTCAGGGTGTGACGAGCCGATTTTCATTTACCTATTCAAAAGTTGTTGAACTTTGTAATCAGTGAAATAATATCATGACGTAAGTTCAATAAACTACTTCCTTGGCAAAATTCCAAAAAAAAAGTTGGAAAAACAGTTTCATCTCCGTTAAAAGTACGAAACGAATTTTCAGTCATATCTTGTTTAATGAGACAAGAAATTAAATTGTGTCACCGTTAACGTAGTAAAACTACTTCTATTAAATGTCAGTTTATTTTGGGCACAACAAATAGAAAATAGATCGATGGTACTGGTACAAGTGTGCTCTAGTCATTCTGATCAAAAGTAAATTTAATTATAATGTCGGTTGTATGTAGGTGGTAGCAAACGCTATCAAACTTTCATGTTTCCCGAACAATTTGAAATGTATTCTTTGTGGTAGGAAAATTATCACTCAAGTATAATGTGTGTAATATAGGTTGAAATTTAAACTTCATTAGCAACAATAACATTTTTGTAATATTTCGTAAGCAACCGCTAATTAAAATGTTTCAATTAAGATAATTTTTTGATTTAATTTGCACATCATTAGAATTTTTCAGGTGTAAGGAAATTATATTTCATCATTAATGCCACTGAATAAATTTTCATATAAAAAAATTTTTATTTAAATTTAAAATAGGTGCGCCCTTAATGAAAAACCCTTTAAAAAAAGGTCTCAGAAATGCTATATACTATTGCTGAAAGCTTACCTATATAAAATGATTTAAAGTGTTTAGTGGAGCTCTAAAAGCAATATTTACAGCAACTAATTTTGCTTAAAACTTAAGTGGAAGTAAAGCATGAAATATTTTAATTGAATCATTCAACTATTTCATCCAAAATAACTTAATTTTGTAGGAGCTATTATGAAAGTTTCAAGTTAAGTTAATAAGAAAATGATTTTAATTACTTTTTGTTACAAAATAGTAATTTATAATCTTACTTTTAACTTTCCATCAAAAATTCGACTTGCTGGTTGCAATTTCCAATGCAAAATATGCACATAAATTTTTAATTAATTCAATTTTCCTCTCTGTTTCCTTACGTCAAAATCAAAGTACTTTGAAATTACTCAAAATAACTACAAATTAAATGCAATCCTGAAGTACCTATTATAGTCAAATATATGAATTTGTTATTTTATTTCTTTTTTTAAATTAAATTTGTGCTCAGTGAATAAGCAACTGTAAGGGAAATCTCGTTAATCCATAATTGAGCGTCAATGGAGACACATAACAAACAAGATCCATATAGAGACGTAAAGAGTAACAGCGCATGAGCGTACAGAACTAGAGGCATGGAACAAATTCAAAAATAAAGAAACAAAATTTCAAAAGAAAGATTTAGCATATATGTGAGGCCCCAAACGCAATTCAATTTTGAGCCCCCCCTTCTAAATATTTTCACTAACGCTACATTGTACAGTGTGCATTTTACGTGCACATTTTTTTCTGTCTGTATCGGTGGGTTTTTTCAAAAAAAAAAGCTGAATTTTGAGGCAGCGCGCGCGCGCCTTTTCGGAAGTCCGCCACTGCATACAACAAATTAATATTTAAACGTTCGAAATCTTTAGTTATAAAGTAAAAGAAATTGATAATATTGCAATATACAGTAGAAAATAACTTTTGCAATATTTATTGTTGGAGTTGGTTGATTACTACTTGCTGACAGGCTTTTAAACAACTGGCCGGTTATATAAATAAATTAACGTAGATTGTAAGCTCCTTACCATTGTAAACGTTTCAGGTTTTCCATGTTCATTAATGTAGAGCTTATAGCAGTAGGTATATTAGATAGAACAAAAGTAACTTCCAACAATAAACTTCGCTTATAGAACCACAGCCTCACCTTTGCAAGGGGGCATTTATTGTTCAAAAGAATGATACTTTTATGAAAAGCTTGAAATAATTGGATATAAGACGACTTCAATTTATTTTATTGATTTTTCTCATTGCACCTATAAAAGCGGAGAATTTCATGCTTTGAGAAAATTTTATTCTCTTCTCTAGGTGAAAATACTTCCACACCATATAAAGAATTTGAAACACAGCTGACCCTCTTGGCTGACAACCCTTAATGAGAGGGTTGACCAAATAAAGGTACTAAACTGAGTGGCGATCCAGAGAGGGTGAAGTTTTAAATTGTGTTACCACGATGTTCGGTCAACTATATTGACCAGCCTTTGATGATAATTGTCGGAGACCTAAGACGTGGATCTCTAAAATAAAATGTGGATCTAGAGTAGCGCCTCAATAAAACTCTGATTAAATAAATAATATTGCTATGATCTCGCTTGTTTTCCCGGCTGGCTCGCAACTACGGTAAACCCTAAGAAATTCTTTCCAGGGGTCGTGGCTTCAAATGCTATTTAAAAAAATTATGACAAAACTTTTTTCAAAAAAAACCAATAAAACTTGTAAATTTTAATGTAGGTAACTGGTCAATTTAATAGAAAATGAAAATAATCCAATTAAAATTCTGCTCGTGTTAACAATTTATTGGGCATAAAAAGGTTATTAATTATTATGTAATGTTGTTATTTGATGATGGAAGGCGCTACTTTTCAATGAATAATTTTAAAAGATAATTAAAAAAGAAATAAATGTTTTATTCATAATAAAACTCAAAAAGTTAAATTTTCTTTGAAACGCTACTGAATTTTTACATAAATGTTAGTTATATAATTCCTCACCAGATGCCCTTGTTCTTTTGTCGTTCCAAGCGGGAGATCATCTACTGTAAAGTGCTTGCCTTGTTATTTTATCAAAAACCAATTTAAAAAATTTTTTGTTGCTTGCTCCAGACCATTTGATACGGCAACAGATTCGATAGTCCTTCCAAATCAATCAGTAAGTAAAAACAATCTTCCTTTTGCGCCTTAAAGATGCTAACAAAAAATTACGCTTTCTAACTTTTCTTATCTCTCCTGCGCGACCCGTGACTCTTGCTTTCCAATTTTTTAGCAGCATTTTTAATTATCGCACTTTTAATAATAAATTTTACAAACATTTAAAAAATGAGTGCATTCTTTTTGTTATTTTATTTGGATTAATCTTTGGTTTTGTTCCAGGCAAAAGCCCCTTCTGAATTCAAGTTTCAAAATTCTATTGGTTTTTCTATGTTTAAACTCTTTTTCTCAACCCTTAAAGCACCTCCTTTTGTGACCTTGAAACATCACAATTTATTGAGTTTAAAATAGTGCGGTAGCTAAGGCCCCGCTGACCCCTCAGTACTAGAAAACTTTATGAAAAGACCCCGGGGTTAGCAAAAGTGAAAAAGAAGAATTTCAAGACCGTCTCAAGTTTATAAGAGCGGGGGGGGAGGTGTTCAGCAAAAAAAGATTTTTACTAGAAAACAAACACACACTCTTATGGCCGATTTCAGCAACGTTATAATATAGTTGATCTGACATTAGTTAACCTAGATCAACTATGAACCAATAAAAAACGTTTGTCAGCGCTAATAGTCGTTTTCCATTCGTTCATAGTTGATCTAGGTTAACTAATGTCAGATCAACTATATTATAACGTTACTGAAATCGTCCATAAGAGTTCATGCTCTAGTCTATAGGTTAGCTCATCAAGGATATGACGCTACACCCAAGACAGAATCCATCTGGTGATTTCCCAAATCGCTTAATTTTCCGAATTCGGCATGCCTGTGAGTGGATGAGCCATTTTGAAGAAGATAGCTCCTGGATTTGCAGGTAAAATCTTTGAAAAAATTGATAAGATAGTTCTATCATATGAATATTAATCTTCTCTGTCTTGTCATATAAGATTGATTTTGTTAATCACTCCCATAGCCTTGAGGTTATTTACCTCTTGATCTTCCTGTGTTCCTTTTCTCCAATCCGTGATTTGCCTTAGAACACTGGCTGGTTTTTTCTTGTTACGTGCCCCAGCCATCAAATTATCTGCGTCTTTATGTGTTTCACAATGTCTACATCACCCATCAGTATGCCATTACTTCCACAGTTGTTCTTTTCTTTTTGTGGTTTAATCTGGTACACAGATGGATCTGGAACAGATGTAAGCACTGGAGCAGGAATTACTAGAAGCAGAACAAGGCATAAACTTTGGCTGCCACGCTCCTATCTTTCAGGCAGAGATTTTGGCCATAATAATCTGTCCAGTTTTTTGATACCTCCTTTCTTTCTTTTGCATTTCATTAGCTTGTTTTCGCATGTCATGTTCTGGTTAGCCTATCTTTACTTTTTTACCGCACTTTCTCAGCTTCTCTGGTTGTTTTCTTATTTCCATCTGTATTTTCCTCTCTGCGACTGTTAAATCGTTGTCTATATAAATTTTTCATTTCAATTAAATGTTTCAATTTAAATTTACAAAGTTTACTAGGTATCGGGTATAAAGTCATTGGCAGAGAAAATTCTATGTTGGTACTTGAGACCAGAGGTTTGAAGAGTATGGAATACCATCCAAATATACCCCAATATAATTTGATTTAACACCTCTACTTGCAAGATGGGAAATACGTGTATGTAGGTTTAGTATTTGAATAGTCGGTTTGATTGCTGAATTAGCCCCCCCCCCCGTTTGAAAATAAAATTCAATATAATAATTTGCTAGAAAGCTCCTCCTGTCATTTACACCAGACATATGCAATAATTTCCGGGTTTCACACATAAATATCCATAGTAACAAATGTAAGTAAAAAAGATTGCTGCATTTTTTTTTATTTGACAACTATGACATTCATCTATAAAAATTAGTTGATAAAAGAGCGCATCTCAAACAACAACATATTTTTTTATCACAGTAAAAATGTCGAACTTTGTGCCTGATAAGGAACATTTACAAGCATTTCCCCTTTTTCCAAAACCCAACTTTGCGTAGGCACATTAGAATTTCGATTCAAAGATAACATTTTGATTGTGAACGATTTTTGGAACAATGTCTAGATGTGTGTTAATATTTTTTCGGCTAATTACCTTAAAATTTTGCACACTAGTTTGAACAAAAGGTTAAAGAACTGATTAGATTTTGTTTGAAGTTCTACCCCTGAAACCTTTTATTTGAATTTCTTTGATTTTTAATGATGCGCATGAATGGGTTAACGAGATTCCATTATTCTCAAAATTTTCTTTTGAAAACACTCAAAAGTATATCAAAACTTTGTAATATCTTTGGTATGTATTTAGTTAGATTATATTTCGATTTGAAGTTTGAAATCCTGTAAAAAATAATAGATAGGTATCTAATAATAATAATAATAATTTTGAATTACAGAATGAAAAATAAAGATACGGAAACTACTATCTTTTATTAAATAACTTTAAATCTTTTAAGCAATATACAATTTCACAAAACTTCTTATAAATAATTGCAAGTTAATATTAATAACAAATCCAACTAACTGTAGCTAACTCTCTCATCTCAATAAATTCCAAACATTAAACTACGTCGTTTATCTAACTGATATTAATTAAATCAACTTAATTGTAATATTTCTAAGTAGCACAAGTTTTCATAACCAAAACTGAAAAGAATACGCCAAATTTATACATCATAATAAAATATAAAATCTACAACAAACCAAAAAATATACAATAACCAATAATAACGATTTAATACCTATGTATTACAGTAATAATCAATTCAATCATCTTATAATTTCGTATACATTTTTTTTCTTTTGTTATTATTACATGATTAGAGAAATATGTATAATTATTTATTACATTAATAAATGCTTCTTCATTTCTTTTCATAAATATAACATTCATATAAAAGCAAAAAAGGTAAAACAAGACGAAAAAACATTTTTATGTTTGCAAGTTACACTTGAAACATCTTCATTTTTTAAAATTGGCTATCATTTCACAACAAACATAACAAGATACAATTTTGACTCAAAGATTTTTATTTTCTTTCAGTCAATGCAGGTTTAAAAACTAACAAAATAAAACAATAAATTGTACCTCGTTACTATTCTAAAATTCTAAGCTAGCAGTATCTCCTTTCTAGTCGGATGCATAAGCCAATCAAATTAGTATTTTGAAATCTAGCTGATTTCAGTCCAGAAATTTACAAAAATTGTGTTCCCAAATTAAATATAGGATTCTAATTTTTGGAAGTCTCAAATAGCGTTCGATTGGAAATTCATTTTTAACGACTTTCTGAATAAGTGAAAATTTTACGTTTCAATAACGTTAAATAGACGTTAGTAAAACATTGCAATTGTTAAATTCAATATTGTTACTTTTGCATTATTCAAAAACTACCAAAAAATTCATGGTGAAGCCTAATATCTTCCAAATTCTTTTGGCAATACATTATTCAGTAAATTTTGAATAATATATCACGAAGTTATTTCGCCATGAATTTTATTTCCTACAAAATCAAGCTTTTTATTTATAATCTATTGAAGTGTTTATCGATGTAAAATTAAATTTAAATTATTTAACATTTAAATAAAAATGTCAATGTTGCAACGTTTTTTTTAAAGGGAATAAATTATTATGTTTTTTAAAGGGGGAAACGGAAAAAACTAATTTATTAATTTTTCAAAAGTTGTTTGTAGATTAATTAATAATTTGCCTGAATTTATAACAACTCATAACTAGAAAACAACACTAAGGGCAGCCTAACTTATCACAATACAAAACTTTTGTGTAATTAATAAATTATTATTGCTTTACCGACCATTAAAAAGCACAAATATTGGTTTAAAAACAAGTTATAATATTTGCTATAAACAATTTAAATTTAATCTGGTAACTGTAAAAACTTGAATAAAATATCGACAAAATACTAACTTTGCAATTATTGTTTTTGTTCTACTAAATATTATACAGGGTGTATCAGGATATCTAGGGAAACTGTAGTATCGATTATATCAAGTGAAAAAATTTATACATATAAACATGGATCCAATCCTGAAAGGATACGAAAATATAGTTGTTTGAAACTAGCACGGGCAGCTTCTCGTTTTAAACGCGTATCAATCCTCCCGAAATGTATCAAGCCTTCCATTTATAAAATACGTCATTTATTTCTAGGAAGTTACAAAAATTTAAATAATTGCTAGTATTACACAATCTTTCAACACTTTTTTATGTGAAAGTGCTAAAGGAAATTGATTTACTTATTTGAAAACATCATAATTCGTAAACTGAGGAGAATAAATAACTATATCTTTAAAACAATGGATTCTACAAAAAAAACTGTAGAATCCTTTTTGTGCAGAATTTCATAAACTACAATTTCTCTTATAACACTTTTCCTCAAAAAATGGATAACTTTCGAGATTTTTGAAAAAAACTATAAATCACCCCCTAAAAAAAAAAAAATTCATGGTTCAAATTAAAGGTAATTTTTAGAATATGTTTAGAACATTAAAACTGAATTTTTATGGTTTATTTTGATGGCCTAAGCATATTCAAAAACTACCTTTAATTTAAACCAAGTTTATTTTATAGGGGGCGATTTATGGTTTTTCGGAAATATCTCGAAAATTATCCATTTTTCCAGGAAAACACTTATAAGAAAACTTGCAGTTTTTCTTGTTGAATCAATCCTTTCAAAGATATAATATATTGAATTATATCTGAACATAAATTAAGCACAACTCGTAAACGGCTCGATAAAAATAAAAGTTATTATATAAAAGAGAAATATCAATTTGAATTTAACAAATAAAATGTTCGTTAGACAATGTCGTTAAAACTGAGTTTCCTTACTTCACAGCCAAGTAATAAATTAATGATTTTAATGATCTTGTCTAGTAAAATGTCTCATACCATGCCTAGCATGTAAGATTCAAGTCTATAAATTAAAATTATTTTTCAGAACTACAAAAGTTCAAACTATAAATTTTAAATTATATTGAAAAATATTTAATATGAATTATTAAAAAGTAACATTTATTTTATATCAAGTTGAAATCTAAATTGATTATACAGTGTGTTCGCCGATAGTGGTAACAGTGAAAAATTCTTAAATCTTACTAGATACAAAAAAAGTTTAAATAGTTTTTTATTCAACTCCAAATTTTCTATTGGAAACTGCCACGGTATATTTTTTTATTCTTCAAATTCAACCGGAAGCCAACATTAAATTTTTCTTTTTTGGGAACATATCTTTTTTTTAACATTTTTGCAATCTGAAATTTTTTCTTTATAAATACCTATAAAATTTTCATAAGGTTAAATAAGAAAATATTCGAGAAAATGTAAGATTTAAACAAGCAATAATAATTTACTAATTTATTATTTACACATAGCTATGTAGAATGCTATGAAAAACAAAACATCATGGTACAGAAAATACAATTGTCATTTATCTGATAATTTTTCCAAAATTGCAACCGTTTTCTTCAAGAAATGATTCTAATCTTGACAGAAGTTTTGGCGATAATTGATTAAAAAACGTTAAACGTTCAGCGCTACAACCCTGACGGGTCTTGGCTGACTATTATGATATTTTCACATCAAATAGTCTTCACAGCATTGAATTTTTTACCTACGACGGGGAGCCAGCCCGACATAGAACCCCCAACCTGGAGGACCTGGATAATTGATAAATGTTAAATTAATTTTGATTTTTAAATTTCCTAAATTTAAAGATAGATTTGCGTCAACTACCGTTTTTAAATGACTCAATAGAAAAAGTCTAATAGTGTTATATCATATAATAGTGTTTTGTTTTTCAAAGCACCCTACATACCTAATTAATAAATTATTTTTGTTTGTTTAAATCTTGTGTTTTCTCGAATATTTTTTATGAAAATTTTATATGTATATATTATAGAGAAAAAATTGCAGATTGCGAAAATGTTAAAAAAACATGTTGTCATTTGAAAAAAAATTTTTATGTTCACTTCCGATTGAGTTTAAACTATAAAAAATAAAACTCGGCAGTTTTCAATAATAAATTTCGAGTTGAATAAAAAACTATATGAACTCTTTTTTGTATCTAGTAAGATATAAAAATTATTTACTGTTAACACTATTGGTGAACACACTGTATATTCACATTAATAAATTTCTTAACTTGATATAAAATAAATGTTACTTTTTTTTAGTAACTCATATTATATTATTTCAAAAGTTATTATTCATAATACTCGAAAAATATTTAAATTATCATTAATTCTGTTATTCACTGAACTTTAAAAAGCGAGAAAGCTGACATTAGCGTCCTCTAGAGCTAAAAAATTTAATGACAGAAGTTCACATTTTAATGCGAGAGGCGCCGACGTCGAACTTTCTCTCTCCCTTATTGGAGAATTAGCGAAAAAATTCGACGGTAGCGCCTCCAGCGTTAAAAAGGTGAACTTCTATCATAAACTTTCTTCATGGGGGAGGGGAGCTTTCTCGCTCCCTGTATAAAGACGATTTTGAAACTTAAATTTGATTTAAATTGTTAGTAATCTCGGTGATATGACTATAAAATTAGAAAATTTTTCTCGACTTTTATAGAAAATTAAATTCTCTACAAAATTATTCATGGTGAATATTTCGAATTTGTTACAGTTTTAACAGTTTGAAGTACCTGATTTAAAAATTTCAATAAGTTAGATTCCACGGTTAAAAAATATATAAATTGATTGGCCTTAGCATATAGTAGAAAAAAAATTGCAAAACAATTTTTTTTAAAGAAAATCACACGATCTAATTTAATATTACTTATGAAGGCGTATTGCTGCCCGTTTTGTAGATTTGGAGTAATTGCATTTTTAACTACAGTAGTCCCATGATAATTATTCCCTAAATGTGGAAGCAAGCAATTGCATTACTTTATTTTTTAATAAGAGATGTAAATATATACAACATGATGTGTAAAAAAAAGAGAAAAAATTATTGTTACAATAAAATTTGCTTTTACTTAAATTAAACATCACTAAATTCTACATAGTACGTGAAAAATATCACAAATGTATTCACCCTCTTTAAAATGTAATTCATTTTAACACCTTTTTATGTAAGTACAGTCACTTCTAACGGAAAAAAAATAATTAGATTTTCAAGTCAAAAAAACAATGGTGGTCCACCTACCTTTATTTAACATAAGTCACTGCATGGCAGCAACACTTGAAATGCTACCACTAATATGAGCTGAGCTGCCAAGTGTGGAAGACATATCTTGAAAACTGAACTGTGGAAAATATGGCTCTTCTTGTATAGCACCTAATGGCCCCGAATTTTCCGGTGGCGTCAGCTCTACACTCTCACCAGTAAACTCGGAATCAAAATACCTTGTGTCAGTTTCACTTGACACTGAAGGTTTAAATTGAGGAATGATCTGCAATCATAATCAAAATCAGCACAATTTCGACAAAACAATTTTTAAATTTGCACGCACCTTCTTTTGTTCCAAATCCGTCCAATTTATACTAGCAAAAAATGGATGTCCCATAATTTCTCTAGCATCATCGGGACCACCTCCCAGTCTCAGAGCAGGATCTTTAATAAGAAGTCCGCTTAACAAGTCTCTAGCTTGAGCACCAAGTGTTCTGGGAAATTTAACATCTTCCATTATAATTAAAGTAAATAAAACGTCGTGATCCCTATTGTAAAATGGCAGCCTACCACAAACCTAAAAATATTTTTTTTTAGTGACCCAGCAATGAGTTAAACATAAATATCATACCATTTCGTACATAACAACCCCAACGCCCCACCAATCAACAGCTCTTCCATAATCGTTGTCCTCCAAAACTTCGGGCGCCAAATATTCCGGCGTCCCGCAAAAAGTTTTGGTAGTTTGACCATATACTATGTCTTCCTTGCAAAGACCAAAATCGGCTATTTTTATATGACCATCTTTATCTAACAGTAAATTTTCTAATTTAAGATCCCTGTATATGATTCCTTCAGAGTGCAAATAAGCCAAAGCCGAAATTATTTCCGCACCGTAAAACCTCGTCCTATCTTCCGAGAAAACCCTTTCTCTAGACAAATGGAAAAATAACTCTCCACCATTGACGTACTCCATCACAAAACATAACCGATCGTTGGTTTGGAACGAATATTTTAACGACTAAAAACACTTAAATTTGGCAAAATGGTTCTTTCCAAAATCTTCCTACTTACCGTCAAAAACGGATGATTCGTTGACCTTAAGACTCTGTTTTCTGTTAAAGTATGAGCAACTTCGTCTTTTTGTATGATAACTTCCTTCTTCAATATTTTAATAGCAAACAGTCTTCTAGTGGCTTTCTCCCTACACAAGATAACTTTCCCGAAAGTTCCTTTCCCCAAAACTTTTAAAAATTCGAAATTTTCAAGTGTGACCTTTCTTTTACCACTAGCGGAACTCGAAGTACCTTGCCTCATAAACTTTTCACACAAATCCTCGACCGTGGCCGAGGTCATATCCACATCTTCACATTCTCCAGACACACTTTCGGATACCATCTTGATAGCTGCCACCCAATTTTCTCTTTCCTTTTCCGAATCTAAGTGAAACATTCGTTCAATCATGCTCGTTATTTGTATCACTCGGATTATAAATGTGTAGGGTTTTGGTCTATCTGTGGTCATAATTTCGCAACCTTTGACCGCAAAATTGTTAAGAGGTTCATCTAAGGAGTTCTTATCAGGTTTAGTTTTAAAACCAAGCAAGGTTCCGTTATCCAACAACACAAAATACCTAACAAGAAATTTGAAAATCACGCAGAATTATGTGAGATTAGAAACGTACCTGGCTCTCCAATTTTTTATATGCTCTCCACGTTTGTACAGCCATCCTTCTTTGACCACTGTGGCTTTTGCGTACGAATTAACGGGATGATCACGCGAATTGTCAGCTGCAGCGTTTAATTCGTTCATGATTTCTAAATATAAATAGAAATTGATTTAGTTAATAATTCCTAGAGAATATGCAAAAAAACATGTTTATACCTTTAGAATTTAGATTGTTTGGCCAATTAAATACAATACCCTAATTTCTTTGGTAAAAGGGTAAAAATAAGTACGTTTCACGAGCGGGACTAGTTATTAACCACTATTTTTTAAAACAAGGCAAGATTCTGCCTTTTCCAAGTGTTGACTTACGAAAATTTAATTGTATTCGACAATGTCACACTTTTGGTAGGTATCCTTAAAAAAATCCGAGTACCCAACTAATAAAATCGTAGATCTATCGATCTGTCTTTATCTCTTTATAATTTATCCGTTTGTCTGTTAGTAACGCAAAATGAGTACATGAGTGCAAACGGATTTTATGACCATCATACAATAAAAACTAGTCGTTTACAAAAGCAAAAAATACAAACAAAAGTTTGCATAACCCTCAACCCCCCATTTTCCTTCTCCTCCTTGTCATTTATGGAAATGATCACCACTTTGTGAGGCCGAACAATTAAGACCTTCATGTTTGGTAGCAAATACTCCACCTGTGAAACCGAGCATAATAACAGCTGTTCTTTCAGCCAGTTTGAAAAGTTTGAAACCGTCAGACGCATGCGCAGTTTCAAATTCATGTTATAAATTTTAATCTGCGCATGCGTCTGACAGTTGCAAACGGTTTCAAACTGCTGAAAGAACAGAGCTAATATAATGCTTATTTAAAACCTGATCCAATTCAGATTGACTTTAAAAAAAAATAAAAAAATTACAGGTGAACTAAGTGAACGGGCCAAGGACCGGACTCTAGGCTAGAAGCCCTAGGTTCGATCCCCAACCCGGCTACAAAATTTATCCAACTTTATTGTGACCCTCTCCTCTCGGAAGGCAATGGCAAACCACCGAGAGTAATCTGCCAAGATGTAGCATTTCAAATGCTCGCCAACCTCCGATAGGAGACGGCACCTTAAGAAGAATTTTAAAAAAACGATCATATCCTGATCCTGTGTACTGACCGATACCGACGTCTTATTTACAAAATTTTATAGGTTGTTACACTCCGGGTTTTGTATGTATATAATATGCTACCTAATTCTAGGTTTACTTAAAAATTCTTTGGGTGCCAAAAGAATCTTCAAGAAATAATAGGTAAGGACCGAAGTGAAAGATTGCAGATCTAAACATCAAAACAAGACAAGGACGGGGTGGGGCCAACATGCAAAATATTAGTTGATTAATTAGTCAGAATTGACAAATATTTTTGTGGTCTTGTAAAAATAAAAAATGTGAAATGAAATGTAATAATCGAATCACAAAATCCAAATGATATAATTGCGTCGACTTTATTTGCTTTAATTCATTTTCAATATTTTATTTCTCAATTTTTGTATTTGATTATTTCTTATATCAAATATTCTATAATGACCCTATCTTACACCGCGACCTTTTACTCAAAACACAGCATCAATCTTTACTAAAAATTTTTTTATAAAATTCTATCAAGAGTTTTATAGTGGATTACATTTTTACTTTGCCTGGTTCTGAAATGCCCGGTTTTAAAACCGACAGATTCTCCCCATTATTAATACAGCCCGGCCAACTTTTGACTTCAGGGTAGTACATCCAGTAACCAGCCCTCTGATTTTAAAAATTTCTGAAAAAAAGAATGATAGAAAATGATCAAAAAAGCAATAAATAAAACAAAAAAAATATGAACCATTGCAAATAGAGCTTATATTTGGAAATGCTCTTGTAGCATACAATATTTGATTGGTCGCCGCTAGTTAGTAAGTCACGCCCACCTCGAATAATTAGGAGCCAAAACGTATAACGCTATGAAGCACGACTGAAGTAGCTCCGCATGCAATCAGTGACCCCTGCTTTGTCAAACATGTGATTTTGAGATTTTAAATTGATTTATCGATGATGAATCCTAATCGGACGAAATTGCCTTGTCAAAATCAATTCTCAGCGCGCTTCGCTCCCGCCGGTCGCTAGGCAGTGCTCCAAGTCGTTTTGACTAACTTTCGTCAGAAAGAAAGATAAGCCAAAGATACCCCTAAAAAGTGAAATTTGCTCGATGTTGACTGTATGACGATGTAGGTACTACTAAAGGTGAAAAGGTGCTCCGTCGGTCCCCACTCTCCGCGCGCAAGAATAAGTCTCAGTTTTTTTCTAAAAGAAAGAATGATAGAAAATGGTCAAACAAGCAACAATAAAAAAAACAGCAAATAGAGCTTATATTCAAAAAAATAAAAAATTTTGCATGAAATTGCTCTTGTAGCATACAATATTTGATTGGTCGTCGCTAGTTAGTAACCCACGTCCGCCTCGAATGATTAGGAGCCGGAACGTATAACGCTATGAAGTACGACTGAAGTAGCTCCGCATGCAATCAGTGGCCCCTGCTTTGTCAAACATGTGATTTTGAGATTTTAAATTGATTTATCGATGATGAATCCTAATCGGACAAAATTGCGTTGTCAAAATCAACTCTCCGCGCGCTTCGCTCTTGCCGGTCGCTACTCAGCGCTCCAAGTCGTTTTGACTAACGTTGTAGTAATTAAATTTAAAGTGAAATTTGCTCGATATTGACTGATATAGGTACTACTCAAGGTGAAAAGGTGCTCCGTCTCCGTCGGTCCCTACTCTCCGCGCGTAAGAATAAGTCTCGGTACCGTCAACAAAATGAGTCAATAAAGGCAAATATCAAACAAAAATTGGAAATTTTAAAATCAATTATTAGCTGAACTAATCGATTCAACATTCCTCCATATCTAAAACGCTTTATTTTAATGTTATCTATCAAATTCCGTTGAGTTTTCTTTAATAAATATAAAATCTTCGAGTCCTGGTTATTGTCCTAGACCCGAATCCCCGATCTTCGTTATAAAACTAATAAAAATTACCGGTTATGTACACTTATTAACCTTTCTAATAGTTTTGTACACATGTGGGAATCCCCAATTTATTTTATAAAATTAATAAAAAATGTAAGTTCGAAATTAATTTTAACGATGTTTAAAACATGCAATTTTTTTTACAAAAAAGCGGACACGTTCGGTCTATAGAAACCGCCCAAAAAAAATTATAAAAATATTTTTTTAACAAGTCATCGGTAGATGTCGAGCTTATTGTCGAAAAATCAGATACTTTAAGTGTACAACCTTGTAATGTTGTTGTAATTTTGCTATGTACGATTAGTTGTAAAAAGAATATTTTGGTAAATAAATAAATAAAAAAATAAAATAAACATAATTTATTTAACGTAAGGTAAAATATATAAAAAGATATGTAGTACAGTAAACTCTCGATTATCCGTGGGCGGTTTATCCGCTTTGCGGATTATCCGTAGTCGCTGTAAAAGGCATTTTTATAAAAAAAAAAGGTTTTTTCGTAAATCACAAATATACATAGCTATAGAAATAAAATCACTGTTTTCCGGATATTCGTAGTTTTTTTGTCATGCGGCTTTTCCGCGAAATTCGATTATCCGCGGTATCCACGCCAGTCAATCCCGCGGATAATCGGGAGTTTACTGTATTTCCAAAAAATTACTATAATTTATATTTTGTCCAAGCTTCCGGACCAGATAAATCTACTCTGAGGTTGTAGTTTGGGGACCACTGCATTAGAGGATGTATTTATACTTGAACATTCCAATGGTTTGCTTAAGAATCTATTCCTAACATTATTTACTAACCTAAATTTTAAATTGTGTATAAATAGTAAATCATAACCCAAAAAAACTAAAATTGGATTTCAGCAGAAAAGGCAAAAGAAGATCAAAGCTTAAAAGAGACATTTTGACTATTGGTATTATTACATTGGTGATGCGATAAGATAAAACATTTAAATCCAGTGCGGCCTTCAGGCCGCACAACCAGAAGAATCTAATATTGTAATAAAATAATTTATTTAGCGTATTATGTTGAAAAACTTAATTTAAAATATTACTGTCATTCATTTTTTGTAATAAAGCGTCTGCTGGCTGAACAAATCTACTCCATAGGCAATCTACACTTTAGGGACTACTGTACTATAAAATGCATTTATATTTTTTGATGGTTTGCTTTTTGCTGCTGACGTTTATTTATACTACATTTTCGTACATAATATAGTAAATTATAAAGATACATTTAGACACAACCCGAGAAATCTATTATAATATAATATTTATTTATAGTCTAGTATGGTCTAGTCAAAATAAGATAATCCTCCATCGGAAAAATTTGCACCTAAGTGAAAATTGATAATATACACCTTAATAACAGCATTTCAAAAATAATTATAATAATTTGTTGCAATATTCTTCGACGGCTCTAATAAATCAGAATGCTTTAATAATCAAGTAGTACAAGAAATGTCTGTATGTCTGTGCGTCACTGAATTTTGTGTGCGTTCTAACTCTAAAACCAATAAAAATTTCACAACCAAATTCCATATTTAGAATTGATTAGATTAAAATCGGTCTACGAGTGGAAGTAACGCGCATGAATAGATTAACGTTTTATTTCCTGTAATTAAGTAATCAGAGTACACTGTGCACGCCGCACATGAGCAGCCAAAAACATAAACTGTTTCTTTATATTTGTGTAGAATGAAAACAAAAGTAGCAAAAAATTACCTACTGTAATTTATTTTTTGTCAAGTGTGCGGTTTGGAGAACTTTACTCCGCGGGCCGCGGTTTGGGGGACCACTGTACTAGAAAAAACCATTTATACTTAAAAGTTCCGATGGTTTGCTTGTTAATTCTATAATTTCCCGGATATATCGATTTTTTCAGATAGGTAATAATATTTTTGAGCTGGATTAATAATTTCCGATAATTGTGTAATGTTTTTGCAAAGGCAAAAACTCGAGATTTTTTAACATCTACGAATTTCTATCATAAACATTTTCTATTTATATTTCAATAACACAATTATTTGTAACGCCGGCGCCAAAGTGAGCATAGTTTTATTTTATTATATATTTCCGGAAGTTTGTCCTTTTGCATATATGGAAGACTTGCCTTATTTGGCAGCTGTTATTTAGATGGTGATTCTCATCGCTTCCATGACGATGTACTTTTAGCTGCAATAAAAGTCAGAATTTCAAGTGTTGTTTACTGTGTTTAAATAACATGCCAATGACAAAAATAATCATACTTTTACTAAAATTTCATTGTTTTTCTTTTCTTGTAAACTATGGTTCATCCAAAATAAGGTGACTGGGCGAGAGCCAATTATTTCTTGTGCAGTAGATGTGGAGGGAGAACGTGCCAGGGCCGTCGTGCATTTAATTTTCGTTTCTGCACGTTAGCTCCGCCTAGTCATCTTACTTTGGATAAACTTTACTGCTCTGTAGTGTCGGAGGCCGTAACAAGACATTTTAGTGCCGGCGTACAACAATGTACAATCTTTTGTTTTGCGTACTATTTCCTAAGAATACCTAAAAAGCTAAAATAAAAGTCTTGGATTTATGTATGTACAATTATTTTTTGGTTTCCATAAAATAAAAGGCGCCTGAAATTAATGTGCGTGAAGTTAGCCCCCCTTTTTTTGAAATTGTGATTTTTTTTATTTGTGCTCAATTGTGCTCAACTTGTGCTCAATGTGCTTAAAAGAATTTTTTGATTTTGAACAAAAATAACAAAAAAAATCGAAAAAAACACTTTTTGACGCCAGCCCCCCTTTTTTTGAAATTGCAACTTTTTTTGGTCGTTCTCAATTGTGCTCAAGTTGTGCTCAATGTGCTTAAAAGAATTTTTTAATTTTGATCAAAAATAACCGCGTAAAGCGCGAAATAAGATTTCTAGCTAGCCCCCCTTTTTTTGAAATTCCAACTTTTTTTGATTGTACTCGATTGTGCTCAAGTTGTGCTCATTGTGCTTAAAAGAATTTTTTAATTTTGATCAAAAATAACCGTGTAAAACGCGAAATAAGATTTCGACCTGGCCCCCCTTTTTTTGAAATTGCAATTTTTTTTTATTGTTTTCGATTGTGCTCAAGTTGTGCTCAATGTGCTTAAAAGAATTTTTTAATTTTGAGCAAAAATAACCGCGTAAGGCGCGAAATAAGAGAAAAAAGGTGTGCATTGAACAATTTTATCATACAGGGTGAAAAGTAAAATAGATTTCCAAATTTCATTTTTAAGGACCGCATTCAGGGTAAAGTTTTTCGTCGTAATGATTTATACAGGGTAAAGTATCAAACATCTAAAAGACATAAATGGAGAATTCTGATAGTACTATATTAGTTTAAATACAGAAGCTGTATTTGTAAAGATATGACTAAAAAATTTAAAAATTAAAAAAAAAAATTAAAAATTTTCATGGAAACCTTTTATTTAAAATTACAAAGTGCAATAAATAGTAAAAAATAATGTTAATAAGAGCTAACAAAGCTTCTTAAAAACATCAATCTAAAAGCGTAAGGCTGTTTATTTATAGGTGGCTAAGCAGGCTCAGGTGCATGTCGCTGTCCCCCCCTAAATTAAATTTTAGGATAAAATTAGTGTCAATCGTTAGAGCTTTGTTTGAGCCTGAATGATCTTCAGTGAGCGAGATTTTGAGTTAATTTTTTTACAAAGTTAGGAATATTTGAAATTTGTGAGTAAACTGCAAGCCTTAAAAAATCTTACTATTAAACGCGTGTTGCTCGGAGTTTACTCAAAAATTTCAACTATCTATAACTTTTTAAAATATTAACTTAAAATCTTGCTCACTAGAGCTCATTCAGGCTCTAACGAAGCTCAATCGATTGACATCAATTACACACATAGATTCAAAATGAGAAGAAAAATTTCAAAAAAGGGGGGCTAGGTCGAAATCTTATTTCGCGCATTTCGCGGTTATTTTTGATCAAAATTAAAAAATTCTATTAAGCACATTGAGCACAACTTAAGCACAATTGAGTACAATCAAAAAAAGTTGCAATTTCAAAAAAAGGGGGGCCAGGTCGAAATCTTATTTCGCGCTTTACGCGGTTATTTTTGATCAAAATTAAAAAATTCTTTTAAGCACATTGAGCACAACTTGAGCACAATCGAGTACAATCAAAAAAAGTTGCAATTTCAAAAAAAGGGGGGCCAGGTCGAAATCTTATTTCGCGATTTACGCGGTTATTTTTGATCAAAATTAAAAAATTCTTTTAAGCACATTGAGCACAACTTGAGCACAATTGAGAACAACCAAAAAAAGTTGCAATTTCAAAAAAAGGGGGGCTGGCGTCAAAAAGTGTTTTTTTCGATTTTTTTTGTTATTTTTGTTTAAAATTAAAAAATTCTTTTAAGCACATTGAGCACAACTTGAGCACAATTGAGCACAAATAAAAAAAATCACTATTTCAAAAAAAGGGGGGCTAACTTCACGCACATCTGAAATTAAAAAAAAAAGGTCTCGAACGGCGCCTATATAAATATTAAGATTTGATTTTTTGAATTAGTTTGATTTGTTATAGAATTTCAGAAGTTTCTAAAATAACCTTTTATTGAAATGAAAACATTGTGTCCTAAAATTGTTAGCATTGATGTTCAATAATTTTCTTAATAAAAAAACTTAGAATTTTCCCAATTTCTAATTTTTTCTAAAACAAGCTTATGTAATCTGCCTAAAAAAATAAATAATGTATTATATAGTACGTGTAATTATTATAATATCAAATATATAACTAAAGTGTTCTGAATGTAACGCGAGTTACTACCATAGAATAACATGGTACAAATGACACAATAAAAAAAAATCATTTAAGGTTTCCAGTGTTTAAAATCTAAAAAAAATAAATCATGTAAAAATGCTACTAAATTAAGAACATTGCCAAATAAGGCAAGTCTGCTCAGTGTATCCGTTCCATTTAAAAAAATTCGTGAATGAAACGCTGGATGGAACGCTCTATTGGCTGTGTCTACAAGCATTATTAAGATTGCACCCAACTATTTCTTGAAATAACTTTTATTCTAGTTTTAGTATTTTAATAGTAGTGTCATACTAAGGGGGTAATATGTACATTCGTCTGTCGCTCAGACGGAACCACAAGTTTAGAGTCAAACTCCACCTATGGTGTGCCATCAAATAGATGTTCTAAGATTAGCTTCCTTTTTGTTTGACACAATTAGGAAATAACATATCGCAAATATTCGAAACAATAAAACTAACCATATCTACAATTAGTGCAATAATCACTCATTTCTCGAATTTTCAGATGTTATTACCGTTCTATTTGAAACCGAACCGGAAGAAACCGGAAGTTTTTCTTTCACTGAAAAACTTCCACATCCTGCAAGACCCAGCTTAAATTAAAAGTGTCAAGTAATATTAGGTTACAAATTTGTTTACATGAGAAGATCCAGCAAATTACCTACATTAACTTATAATAGAAGCCGCCTACTTGTGTTGGGCAGAATGTGAGCCATAATATCGTCAATTGAAAACAAAATTTAGCAATTCAGGTCGACGTTTTGTTTTCCTAATTTACAAAGATAAAAAAAACCGTAAAATAGCAAATTGCAGTAATTTTTCTCTATGTTTTTTGCTAGTAGTATTATTAATTTTTATCAAATTCGCGTAAGTTTGCATAATAAAAATATACGAATCAATCAAATTCCATTTCTCTCCGTGTGGCAGGATATTGTGTAACTTTTTAAATTAATCAGATTAAATTGATTATTAACATTAAAAAATAATGCACGACTAATCCACATGGCGGACTTTGCCCACACACCAAACCAAAACAAACAAATAGTGACGCCCACGTTTTGTAAATTTGTGAAAAATTCGCAACACTCTGTAGGAAAAGCGAAAGTTTTTTGTTTATTTCGAAGTAGAATGAAATCAAGTGTGTGAGCGCCCCTTGAGGTTAAAAATAAAAATGGGACAGTGTGCATAATAATATGTACGAATTTATTAACTACTTTAAGGTCACAAAAACAACTCGTGACGTAACCGATGTTAAAGAGTAACCCGAGCAAAATACAATAACTAAATAATAAATGACACAACATAAATAAACAATAATGCAAATAAAAGTTAATTTTTTAAATACGCAACACTTGAGCGTTAATGTGACACCCAAAATTAGGTTATGCATATAACAATACCCTCCAATTTCATATATCAATTTACTTTAATTTTCTCATATATTCAATTTAGAAAATTTAAGCAACACATTATTTGGTAATAAAGTCAACGTTTCTGTTATTTTTAAAAATGACGATATGGAAATAAGTAAACCAGCCATACCTTGACTTTAACAACGCTGCACACTTTTAACTAAACAATTTTTCCGCATTCCACTATTATCACAACATCAAATGTCACTTAATATTTTCATTAAATCAGATCAAAATTGTGCCAAAATACAATTAGGCTTATAATAAAACACATCAATTAGGAATACAAGGACATGTTTTGGAGTGTTTTGACGTAATAATGTTTCGCTTTGGTGTTTAACCGTCTAACAGTAGATGGCGTTATAATTTTCTTAAGATGCCACGGCAAGCGGGAAATTTGATTCAAAAAATGTAAACAAAACGTATGTCGATGAACTTAGCAGCCGTTATTAAAAATTTGAAACTTTTTATTATATTACTGCATTATATCGAATTTGTTTTATGCTATATTATAAAAATGTACAGATTAATTTTTAATATTTGTGGCGGTACTGTACAAAGTTTGTAAAATAAGTGTTATCCAGTGGTAGCTTGCTGTAAGAGCACAATAAGAAGATCTACTTTCCTATCCCAAACCGAAAGCGCCCAGTATCGAAAAGTAATAATAATTATTAAAATAAAAAGCCATTTCGTGTTACTCAACAGCACAGCAGTAACAAAACAACCTTGAGCAAGTGATGAAAAAGATGGATAGAAAATGCTTGATCTTATGGGAAGCCTTGATTATTAAAATTAAATAATGAATAACAAAGCTACAGCCGCGGAGTGATGTGACCGCTGGTTGAGTACAGAGCGAAAATTCTAAGTTCAAATCGCGAACTATACAGAATTTCTTAGCTCGGCCTTTCAGTGGGCATAATACACACGACGCTGTGGTGAAATCGATATTGATTTATCGAAAATATGTAATATGGGCATATAACTTATGGACATACTACGATGCGCAAAAATAGTTCAGGATAGATGTATCCAGGACCAAAATATTCAGATTATTTCAGACAGTAGGGCGGCACTCGTGGCACTTTGGGGCTATCTTCGATCATATATATTGTATAGATGATTCTCTGGTCTGGTGCTTGACTGCATCCAGTCACTGAATAATATATCTGAATACTATATTTAGCCAAAATGTTTTTTTTTCTCTGTTGGGTTAAAGGACATCAAGGTGGTGAGGGCAACACAAAAGCTGATGAACTCGCAAGACGCGGTTGGAATAGTCTTCCTTGTAGCCCGGAGCCGATGATCCGCCTTCAGTTAAGGCTCTAGATCCACTCCTAAAACAACATACCCTACAACTGCGCACTTGCAGATGGGTACAAGAAACGGCAAAATACTATCTGAAACTGTCCTGAGTCAATCTGTGGATAATTGAATCAGGGATCCTAACTGGACACTACAGATTAAATAAACACCTTCACGTGAGGGGGTATGCAGATGACCCAATATGTCGTGGATGCAATGAAGAGGAGGAAACAGCCAAACATGTACTTTTTGTTACTGTCCGGCGATAACTTCAATAAGAAGATCTGTGAGTTGGGGGACTTTTGGCTTGACATGGCCAGAATAATCAGGAACACTCCGCCTGCCAGGATTCTAAAGTTCATTCAACAGCTGGATTGGCTTATTGGAGAATGATAGAAGTCCAATTTAGTGGCCTAAGTGAGTGCGAGCTTGTCTTGCCATCCAAAGTCAATCCAGAATCCAGAGGAAATCAATCATACCATCAAAAAATATCGTGTTCGTCTCGAGGATCATCCTAATGCACTAGTGAGTGATCTACTTACGGGGCTACAAGTGAGAAGACTTAAACGCCGTGATCCAATGGGTATGTCCACGCAATAAGTGTTGAGTGCGATATAACCTTATCTCTTTTAAGGGAGGCATGCCAATGGGCAAGCTCTAATATGTCATTTTATATTACCTTTGTAATTCATTAAACAAAGTTGCTTATTGTCCCGAACAGATTGTAACAAAACCATGGAGTCAATAAAAAAAATGTACATCGATATTGAGATGGTACCGTTCGCAGGTGAATTGTTTCTTGTTTAATTATATCCAGTTTTTGTTATTTTTAGCTTTAAAGCTGAAATCTAGATAAAACGATGAACCATTAAAATATTCCAGAGGTTTAAAAAAAAATAGAAATGTTGAATCGAAAGGATCGAGGTAAAAGGGTAAGTTGAAAGGCCATTACTGTATTTAAATTTATTTGATGATATCTTTTGCGAATGTTTACTTACAGTCAATTTAACTGACGTGTTTTACGTCTGCGTTGGGCAGTCTCCTGGATGAGCAATTTATTTTTTGTGAGTTGTCTGCAGATGGAAACTCATTTGTATTTTATTCTAAATTAAATTTATTTGTCTTAAGGTACCCTTTCAGGATATCCGGAATTTTATTTGCTTTGTTGTGTTTCTCCTATATGGAATTTTAGAATCAAACATTGTCAATTTCATCTTTATCCTAACTTATTTGTTTTCTTGAATAAAATGAAATCTCTTACTTCTGCGCTTTATTTAGAAGACTGGCGCCCAAATTCTTTTTTTCTTTATTAGTTGCCAAGCGATCGTTTGAGTCACAACAGAAAAACCCATAAACTGCAACGGGGCCATAATCCCAGCGGGGCAAGTGGTACAAATTAGAGCAATTTGTGTTTTATAATCTAGGATCAAAACTAAAATCTACGATAGACATTGTACTACTATATAAACGATTGATTTACTTTGGTATAATTCTAGTTTATGGTCATAACCTGAAATTGAAATTTTTTGATGGGAGGGGGGGATTTTACAAAAATTGACCCTGCGCTAGCCTACGCTTCGCTACGCTTTGGGCTATTTTTGTAAAAACTACACTAATTTAAAAAATATCCCTAGGCCCGTGGATTAAGAAAAATGGTGGATCTTTGAGGGGTGAACTCGTTTGCGTGGATTTTAAAAGCAGGGTGGTTGTGCAAGGAAAAATTGACTTAAAGCACTTTTCGCTGCGCTCGAGCGCTTTAAGCCATTTTTCCTACACATTTACTATTGAAAACCATGATTTTCAAATTTTTTTTACGGACTTATAAATAGTTATAAATTTTTAGTGATTCGTGTTCAGGACATCATGGGGCTTCTCCACACCAAATGTGAAGAAGATCTAAACTATGTCCATCAACTAAAGACCCCTTTTTGACTCCCTATTAAATTTGCAAAACAAAACTTGCAAACGGTTCAATTTTTGACACATTTTGTACCGGCCTTTTTTTCCAAAAAAATTATTTTTAAATGACCTTTTTTAAACAGTTTACATTTCCTCCGAGCAACATGCGTACTACTCCAATATTTGTTTTGTGTATATCGTAATCTTTTGTAGAAGACAGTGGCAACTCGATTTTCACATATCGTGGGCATACTGGAAAAAGTGACCAAGTCGAAAATTTGCAAAAATGAGTTAATATGACCAAGTACCGTAGAAATGTAAGACTCATGCTTAGAAAAAACGGCAATGTTCTATGTATTTTTCTAAGGCCTAAATTTATATTGTTTTCAAAAATTTTTAAAAATTTGCAAAAGCCCTAATAACAAGTATTGCTCATGTTTTATTATTCAAAAATAAAAATTAAAAATATTATAAAGCTGATTTTTCACAAGATGTGAAACTTTCAATTTGATTTATCTAGAAACTCTATTTTTCAACTTGGTCACTTTTTCCAGTATGCCCACGATATGTCTACTGCGCATAAAAATGGCCATACCTCTGCCTTTCACAAGAAATTACACTCTAACATGATTGCTTAATTTTCTCGGAGGCCCGACACCGCCTCCTGCTACGTCACTGCTTTTAAGCCCCTAAGAGTTCACGGACGGTATGCTTTTGCACACCGGTAATTACGCCACTGCTGACGCGCATGAATGAATTTAGGAGATTCTTTATTTTGCGTGTACAGAGGTGTCAAACTCATTCCAGCCGTGGGCCACTTCCTCCAAGCAAAATTTTTACGGGTGGCACAAATGATTATTTTACCCCTTTCCTCATCTCATTTTTCCCCGAAATTTTTTTTTGAATTACTTTTTTTTAACTCTATTTCATAATTTTACTTGTTGATTAGCTAGTCTACATTTGCTCCAAGCAACATGCGTCGATAATTTTAAAAATTCTAGTTACTAAATTTATAAATGTATCAAAAAATTTAATTTTTGTAAGTGAAATCGTAAAAAAAGTAGTGATTATTTTTTAAAAAAGTGAAGAAAAGTGTAAGATTTTCAAAAAAGTGAATCTGTGGCAACCCTGAAAGCACATTATCCACCTATTATAGAACTCGAAATGGCAGTTGGGCTAAAAAAAATGTTGAGAAATTAAGCGCTTTTGAGGAACATCTTACTGAGATTTTTAAACTCTTCCAAATGCAACTTTCTCCAAAAGAAGAACAACCAATTTACCAAATTATATTTCTCACTACCGAATGGAAATTCCATGATTAAATTCGTTAAAATCTCTGCAGTCAAATCAATTATGAAAAACTTGATAACTGGTAGAATCTTTAAGGAAGGGTGTGAAGATGATTTACAATTAGTTATATTTAACGCCATCCTAACATCAGATCATTTTCTTTCACAATAAAAAACTGCACAAATAATTCTCAACCCAAAACCTGGCAAGGATCCAACAGAAGTTGCCTCTTATCATCCTATCAGTCTCTTCCCTATTTTTTCTAAGGTGTTTGAAAAACTCTTTATGAACAACTAAAGCCTCTTCTAGAAGATACACATCTAATTCCAAGTCATCAATTTAGGTTCTGGCCTAAATCTAATAAGAAAATGATGATTGCACATCAAAACAAATTTGAATTAAAATTGTAAATTATTTTTTTTCAAGTCTCATTAGGAAAACACAGATTAAATAATTAAAATTTTATTTTATTATACAATATTTTGTTTAACAAAAACAGAAACAAAGTTTATCACAAATTATTGCAAAATTCACTTTAGAAAAATAGTGTGGGGAATTAATCAGATTGTATTTTGCCAAGTTGGTGTTAGTTTCACTAAAATATTTAAATTTAATTCCTTTATTCGGTAGAAAATTAGACCTTCTGATGTTCGTTATTCCACCTAGGACAAGTGCGTCTGTCGCTAGTCTTCGACACATAAAAGCTTTTAATAATAACAACAAAAAATGCATTCTAAAGTTACTAATAGTAATACAAAAAAGACCATACAAAACTTAACATAATCGTATGCTCTCTTTGTAAATTAGAGAAAAATTTCCTTTCTAGTAATATCATCACAAGTATCACGTTTCAGTTGTCATACATTCCATTAATAAGGAAATCCATGCGTCGGTAGTGTCTGTATCTCCACCACTCAGCACCTCGTTTATACAAAATCGAAATAATTATAGCAACAAAAGGCACCGACAATATAACAATCACAATGGGCACAACATACTTTTGAGTACTTTCTTGGCTTCTATTTTCGACATTTGAAGGCACTTCAGATTTTACAGATGCATTTAACTTTAAAACAGATTCACTAGGATCATCTTCACCCGGAATGGTTACAGTCGGTTTTTTAACCGGCGCTTTTGTACTACTGCTCACATTAAGAGTACTATTATAACCATCCTTTACATTCTTGTCAGTATCTAAATTAATAACGCCTTTACGAGGAGTTGAGTGCCTCGTGCTACCGTTATCTTTGTCTTGTACCTCAGTCTCTGGCGGTTCTACAACTGCTGGCGGAACCTTTTGTCCGGGTGAAGTAGAAACGACTACAGTTTGGTTTAAGTTCTTATTAACAATTATTTCATGTTCCCTACCTACAGTCAAAGTTTCATTTTTAACCTCCGGGTGGATAGACGAAACGGATACCTTTGCATGCCCACCACCTTCCATAATGGTTTGAACAATTGCCACGTTGTTGGTGACGTTGGATTCGTTTTTTGAAATTTGAATTGCTTTGGAAGTTTGAGGCTGTTGTGTTGCCGTTGGCGATTTATC
This sequence comes from Rhagonycha fulva, assembly GCA_905340355.1. Lineage (NCBI taxonomy): Eukaryota > Metazoa > Arthropoda > Insecta > Coleoptera > Cantharidae > Rhagonycha > Rhagonycha fulva. Next base: position 14,217,691 of record HG996558.1, read on the forward strand.
AGCAGACACGGAAATAATAAAAAATAAAACTTGTGTTACGAAAACTGACAGAACTAATCTTTTGAACGGGCTCATTCTGATTATCACGTTGACCCGTTTGGCACATTTAGTTATGTTCTCAGAGGTAAAAAAAAATTAAAAAACTTAACACAAAAATGTTTCTGGTTGATGTATTTACATTATAATTACAAAACTGTCACACGTCAATTAAAGGGAATTTGACAGCTAATATATGCAACAGTTGGAACTAGAAGGTACCAACATTATATTTTAAGGATATACATAGGATGTTGCAACTTTCGGAGGCTACTGTGTTGAATTCATTTTTGAAATTTTTACCATTTAGTGTGTAGTAAATTTTTCTAAAATTTATTTAAAAAAATAGCCTTTTATGTAAATGACTCTCTCGTGTTTAAATCAACATGGTTTTTTTGAATAATCTTTCCACATGAATTGATTATAATCTATACCGGGTGACTCACCACACATCCGATCATAGGACAATAACATGGAAAATTAATTTTTGTTTGTTAATTTTTGCTTTCCATTATAAAGGATAAGAATAAATAAGGTATAAATTTAAAGATTTTTTTGCGTCTAAAGATATTATACCTGGTATTCGTTCTCTAATAATTTATTATTGTTAATCACTAAAAACTAAAATTAAAAAATTTGGAGCATTACTAGTTGATAGTAAATGTTAACACTACGGTGATATTTTTTATGATTTTAATCTCTAATAATTATTTTGATAGATTAATTCTGAAAAAGATTATAGTAAACTTGGGTAAAATAACATATACTAAGTGTTATGTTAAGATTTGTATGGTGCTTTATTCTGTAAGCTATGACTTTTGTAAGTAAAATTTGCGATAAACATTATTTATGCATTCATTAATAAAACTTTTATTTCAAGATTATTTAAAATTGCATTTAGTACAAATTCAAAGGAATTTTAGTGCAGATTTCTTTTGAATCCAAGAAATATGTGCAGAAACCCGTGTATAAATATAAGGAAATTCTAATACAGCACAGCTTCCATTTGCATATGCACTCACCACGCCAATTTGCTCCTTTGAATTTATTTCCACTAAAGGTCCACCAGAATCACCCTTAAATAAAAAATATTTTGAAATAGTTACTCAAAACTAAAAATTAAATTTGAAAACAAATATCGTACAAAAAGTAGTAATAATTGCTCGGCTGTTTTATTCAGTGAGAAACTTCTTTTTATATAAATTTTAACTAATTTTTCTTACTTTGCAAGCTCCTTCATCATTATCAAAGGTGCATATACTTCCACGGATAATCTTAGTACTGTAGGATCTGCTACATTGTTCGTTAGTTATTGTTGTTACTTGAAGCTTTTTGAGAAAATCTGGATTTTCTTTATTATCGTGCTGAAAATTTAATATTACAGAAAAAATTATTATTAGAAAAAATATCTTACGTCAATAGCCCCCCATCCCAAAACAATCCCTTTATAACCTTCACCAACATAAGTCGTTCCTAATTTTACGGGCTGAATATATTTAGTATATCGAACACAATGTTTTAATTTAATTAATGCAATATCGTGCTTGGGAACTTTTTTAAATTTCTTATGAGTTATAACTTTCCGAATTGCAATCGTCTTTCCCCCCTTTAATTTTTTAGTAGTTCCTGCTCTTATAATTACTGATGATATTGGCACTCTGAAATGCAGTATGCAAAATTTATTATACAATAATATAATATCTGTGATTTAATACCCCTTACCTAAGTCCACTAAATCTACGAAAGCAATGAGCAGCTGTAAGGACCCAACAGTTGTGAATGATCGAACCTCAACCTCCACAAAAGTGATGCAGACTTCCGTCTTCCTTAGGATATTGTAAAGATACTTGATACGGTATTTCACCCTTTGTTGCATTAGCTCCACCCACTATTCTTTCAACTTCTGCAAAAATAATTTAGTAAAAATTTTGTTCATAATATAAGTAAGTACGAACGATAAACATGAGTTTCAGATTTAACACCGTACCGTATACTGCGAGCAATGATTTTGGCTCATTTTAATTTATAAATAAAGATTTTGTTTATCTGTACGAAAGCTTTAGAGCTTTCGTCCGATACTTGAAAAATGTGAAACACGTGTCTACAGTCTATCCTATTAAAGGTGTAAGATTTTTAATATAATTTATATTCTAATATTCGATTACTATAAACGGGAGAAGCCACAGCAGTGGAGTAATGTAATTGCTGCACACATGGGCGCCCATAGGGGGGGGCCAGTAGGGGCCGTCGCCCCTACTGAGAAATCCACCAGAAGTATTCATTCATACTTACTAGTTACAATAGATTCAAAACATAAAACAAAATACATAAATTAATAAAATGTAACACTATAAAAAACAGATTGAATTATTAAAATAGTAAAACTATGACATCTAAAGCTACAACGAGAATATTTTCAGAAGCACACTACAGCCTCTGCTTATACCTATGGATGCCTATAGTATGCCTTTTTCCAACTTTTTCTAAAATCTTTAATTATCATCATTATCATCCGCACGCTCAAGACCAGCGGCCCGTTATGTCACTCAAATTGATCCCGCCATCTCATTCTGGGGCGGCCTACGGATTAATTAATTAATTGATTAAAATTAAAGATTCATGTTTTTTCCATAAAAAATACTTAATTTTACTGTACTACAAAAATACAGTGTGTTCACAGAAAGTGGTAACAGTGAATAATTTTTAAATATTACTAGATACAAAAAAAAGTTTAAATAGTTTTTTATTCAACTTCCAAATTTTGGAAACTGTTAAAGTATATTTTTTTATACTTTAAATTTAACCGGAAGTAAACATAAATTTTTTTTTTCAAATAGCAACATGTCTTTTTTTTAACATTTTTGTAATCTGCAATTTTTTCTCTATAAATACATATAAAATTTTCATAAGGTTACATAAGAAAAAATTCAAGGAAACACAAGATTTAAACAAACAATAATAATTTATTAATTACGTATGTAGAGTACTATGAAAAACAAAACACCATTATTATGATATGATACCATTAGACTCTTTCTATGGAGTCGTTTAAAAATGGTATATTAGGCAAATCTCTCTTTAAATTTAAAATTTAAAAAATCAAAATTAACTTAGCATCTATCAAAATTATCACCAAATCGCCAGAACTTCTGCGAAAATTAGAATCATATCTTGAACAAAACGGTGGCAATTTTGAAAAATTTATCAGATAAATGAAATGTTGTGTTTTCGGTGTCGTGATGTTTTGTTTTTCATGGCACTCTACATACCTATGTGTAAATAAATAATCAGTAAATTATTATTGCTTGTTTATATCTTACATTTTTTCAAATATTTTCTTATGTAACCTTATGAAAATTTTATAGGTATTTATAGATAAAAAATTGTAGATTGCCAAAATGTTAAAAAAAAGACATGTTGCTATTTGAAAAAAAAATGTTATGCTTACTTCCGGTTGAATTTGAAGAATAAAAAAATATACTTTGACAGTTTCCAATAGAAAATTTGGAGTTGAATAAAAAACTATTTAAACTTTTTTTTGTATCTAGTAATATTTAAGAATTATTCACTGTTATCACTTTCCGTGAACACACTGTATATCTAAATATTCCTAAAGTCGATCCAAGGACATTTGACCTTGAAAAAAACAAAAATTTCGCGTTTTCTCGAAAATTCAATGAGATACGATACACAATTAAATATACAATGGCCCCTACTGAAAACATTTTATATGGGCGCCCATGGCTGCACATACAGTGATTTGTCCAATCTGGGGAGATAAAATTATTTTTCTCCAACCGTAATAAAAGCAGTGCATTTTTAATAGCATTATGTCAACTAAAAGTTGACGTTTTTGTTATAAATAAAGAAATGCGAACATTGCTAAGCAACTAACACTTTTTGTTACGTGCACTAAAACTACTTTTAGTGCTAGACTTAAAAGTGAATTAAATATATTTTTTAATATCAATAATTTATTGGCTATACAAAATTTTACATATTTTACTTGAACAATTAATACTAATCAAAAAATACTTAATAACAGTAGTTAAGGTGACTAGAATGGTTAGTTGCAATTCCTTGACTAGTAAAATACGTAAAGTTGTAAGTGAGACAGACCTATATAAATCAGATGCAAGACGTTTGCTTAAAATAATTACCAATGTAAATAAAAATGCATGTTAGATAGAAAATTGCATCTGATGATAAGCTATCGCGGTACAGTCAATGAAATTAAAGAATGTTAGTTTATTAAATATATACGCGAGTGCTGTTACGGTTAGTGAAAGAAAATTTAATAAAATTAAAAGACTTTGGTAGTAATTAAATTATAATGGGTAATAATAGAAAAACACTTCGTCATTCATTGAAATGTTCACGAAAACGGTAAGTAATATCTATCTAATTATAATTAATATTTAATATTTTCAATCAATTGATTATTATCAATTTATTTTAAATTTTTTTTTTGATAACTATGGATTTGAATTATCAAAAACATTTTTAGTACAATATCTAAACGTTGGAATAGAAAACATGCAGAGGTGAATCTACCTGCAGTAGCAGAAAACAATTGCTTTGATCAAGAGCAGTTGCATCAGGATAATGAGATTGGGCAGCAAATTAATCTGAATTATGATGAGAGTATAGAACAAGAATTATTCGAAGTGGAAATAACACAAGAAACAACAGAACATAATAATTTTACTCTTGAAGGAAGAAGAATAATAGATATTAAACATTTTTGGAACCAATTAAAGCAATTAAAGCACATGCCATCTTTTGATTGTTCTATTCAAAATTGCACAATAATTAGTGAAAAAAGATGTGGATTTATATCTACCTTTTTGGTAAAGTGTGATATGTGTGGAGCAAAATCGTATTTAGAGACAGATCATCTAGACACCGAAGTAAATTGTAATACATTGTCCATAATAGGTAAAGTTTTGAAACTTTTGTACGCAACTCATTTATTTATAATAATATATTATTACTTCCAGGAACAGCTTCAGTGGGATGTGGATATTCACAATTGGAAGAAATTGTATCCATTTTGAATATTCCTCATATGAGTAAGCCACTTTATACCAAATATCACACACAATTAACTAAAATTACTGAGGATGTTTTATGGCAAGAACTAAAAATAGCTGGAGAAGAGGAAAAAAATATTGCAATTGCTAAGGGAGATGTTGATAAAGATGGATATCCATGTATTTCTGTTATAGCCGATGGAGCATGGTCCAAGAGATCCTACAAAACGAACTACAATGCTTTATCTGGTGTTGGAGTAATAATAGGCGAAGCTACAAAAAAGGTTTTGTTCGTGGGAGTAAAAAACAAATTTTGCATGTTTTGTACTAAACATAAAACCGACGAGAATATTCCAGAACATAATTGTGCAAAAAATTGGACTGGATCATCAACCTCCATGGAAGCGGCTATAATATTGGAAGGTTTTAAAAGAAGTGTAGAAATACATGGTATTAAATTTACCAAACTTATCGGTGATGGCGATAGTAGTATTACTAGGAAGCTTTTAGAAGTTAAACCATATGGAGCACTTTTAGTAGAAAAAGTTGAATGCGTTAACCACTTAATGAGAAATTTTTGTTATAAATTAAAAGATATTAGTAAAATGAGATGGAGTAACTCTTCACAAAAACTTGTGCCAATAGTTTTACGGAAAAAATTAGAGAGTGCAATCTTAAGATTCAGAATAGCTATTAGAAAAGCCGCCGAATTTAGATCCCAAATGGACAAGAACTTATCTGAAAAACTATTACTTTTAAAAACAGATATTCTTAACACTCCAGATCACATATTTGGCGAACATCAAAATTGTGATAAATATTTTTGTCAAGGTCCAAAACCTGGAGAAGAAAATTTAATTACAGATGTGACAGAATGCGGCTTGAAACAAGACATATTGAATAGTATGCAACGATTAATTTCGTGTAGTTCTTCATTGCTTCTACACAAAAATAACAATTCAGCGGAAAGATTCAATAGCCTTGTAAATAAATTTGTTGGGGGAAAAAGAGTAAGTATTAGGTATATTATAATAATATGTATTTCTTGTCTAAGGGCCTTAAGAAACTAAATATTTTTAATTTTTACATCTTTTGCTTTTATAAAAAAAATGTAATCTAATCGTTTTTCAGATAAATTTTTCATTTAGAGGATCGTACATGTTGAGATGTCAGTTAGCGGCAATTTCTTTCAACTGCAATGAAAACTATTTGAAAAGGCTTATAGAATATAACGGTAATTTATCGGGAGCTTATACAAACAATTTTATGATAAGAAAAAAAAAGAAAACAGATGCAGACAGAAAAAACAGACTCCTCAGTAAAGGGCAAAATAAATTTAAAACAATAAGCCGGCCTGATGAGGACTATGGAAGAGTGGAGGAAGAAGTTTCAGAAGAAGAGCTTTTAAAAAGAAAAGAGAAACTAATGAATATGCTAAGAAAATCAATTAATGAAATTGAATTAATTGAAAAAGAAACTAGAGGCCAATCTTCCAATCCTTTATGGAAACAAGAAAGAACCTTCAGGTTAACCGCGTCCAACTTTGGAAAAATTTGTAAACGCAGAAAAACTACAAGCCCTGTTTGCCTAGTAAAAAATTTACTTTATAGTACATTTGTAGGAAATAAGGCAACACAGCATGGAAAAGACCACGAAGCAATAGCTCTGAAACAATTTAAAGACGTTACGGGTTTAGAAACAGAATGCTGTGGAATTTTCGTGGGAAGCGAGAATGATTTTTATTTGGGTGCAAGTCCAGATGGTCTAATAAAAGGAGAATCTGCAATTATAGAAATTAAATGTCCAGATAGACTTAAAACTATTTCTTTTGGAGAAGGTATCGATAAAAAAGTGTTAGAGTTTATGGTGAAAAGTGATACTACTGGTGAAATAACATTGAAGTCTAATCATAATTATTTTTACCAAATTCAAGGACAACTTCATATTACAAAGAGAAACTATTGCTATTTTGTCGTTTGGTCACCAGTGGGCTCTATGCATATAGAAATTATTAAGCGAGATGATAATTTTTGGGAACAAAAGATGCAAGAGCAATTGAAATCATTTTACTTCACACATTTGCTTCCAGAAATAATAAAAAATCCTATCTAATTTTTAAATATTAATTATATCATTAGTCACTACCCATTTTTTTAGTTTGTATTGGTGAGAATCAGATTTCAACTATAGTATAAACCATAGGTATAAACTGCTTTTTATAGCGACTGTACGGAATCAAGTTAATATTTTAAAGCTGTGTGAGGGCAGCACCCTACCATGTAAAAATTAGCTAAGATTTTCTGACAATTTTTTTTGGAAACTGTTAGCAATAAACACTTCAAATTTTGGGTATGTATAGACAATTACATTCTCTAGGCCCAATGTATTCATTATTTAAAAAAAAATTAAAATTGAATATATTTTAATTTTTTTCTCAATGTTCTGATTCGATTTTTGAAAAAAGGGTATACGTTGGACAAAGTTGAAGTGTTTTTATGCACTCCTACAAATTTTGGTTTAATTCTGACAATTAATAGCTGAGAATTATTGTGTTGAAAATTTTCCGCACATATCACTTCACCTTAAGTGAACTAATTCATCGCAACGGCATGCGCCGGCAATTCCAAATATTAAAACAACCTAAAAACGTATGTAAAATTTAGGTACCTACTATTTCAATTTTTAATATATTAAGTTTACCTTAATCATTACTTTATCATCATTTGCTTTTTTTAAAAATGCACGTAACTTTGAAAATTTTCCAATATCCACGTTATTTTTCAGGTTCAATGTTGCTTTAACCATAGAATATTGTGGCCAAAGCCAAGTGTTGAAGATTTCATTGTACTAGACAAATTCGAAAAATATACCAATAAAACGTTCTTCCAATAGGATTTTATATTTTTTTCGTTAAACCATCGCACTTTGTTTGACAAGCAATTTATGACAACTTAATATAAAAAAACAAAAATTCCAGTTACTAGATTTTTGAAATAATTTAAATTTTTGATTTCGCATTATTAATGATGTACGTAGTATTTAGTTTTTGGTTGGAGAAAAAGTAGTATGTCTCATTTGGATTAAAAGTGTCTTTGTTTGACGTGCAATTATTGCATTCGCTCGGCTCCGCCTCGCAAATGCAAAAATTGCTTGTCAAACAAAGTTTCACTTTTAATCCGAATAAAACAATCTACTATTTTTGGGTTTATTCATTTTAAAACTGGCTGAAAATGAATTTTAAATTATACTTTAGCATTATTATAGCTAATTTTGTGGATTTTAATTATTTCGTTGCTTAGCAACGTGATCATTATACATACGTATTTTGTTAAATTATTCCGTGTTACATAATTATTCAGGTGTATTATGTATCACCAACGTTATCATAAAGGTGACAGTTATGACATAAAATAAAGTTTTTCGGTAAATCCTACCAATGAAATCGTTACGATTTACGGAAATATGTTATAACGGTCACCTTTATATGATAACGTTGGTGATACATAGTAATACCCCTGAATATCCTACATTTTTTGTAGAAAATGTGCATTTTATTACAATTACACATAATAGTATATTATACATCATGGGACTAAGGTGCTACTTTTCATCCCGCGTGTGAAGGTTTTTGCACGAGGTTTACCGAGATCAAAAATCAGTATATATATATATATACTGTTTTTCACAATTTGTCAATTACATCAGTCAATAACTAAATTTGAGATTTTGAATTTGCAAAATTATTTAGTAAAATGTGACGTTTCCTTTTTTTGAAGTTTTGTTTCTATGGATATCGTTCCTTTATTCCTTTATGTTTACTTTACTCCCACTTTGAAAAAAATTGGTACTTTACTCCCCCAAAAGTGGGAGTAAAGTGACCACTTTACTCTTGAAATTGTGAAAAATAATGTATGCACCTTATCCTTAAAGTGACTTTTTGGCATTTGCGTGATCATAAACTTCGGCTACGCCTCAATCTATAATTTTCTACGCTCATACCAAAAAGATGCACTTTCAGGACTAGGTACATAAATAACTATTTTGTCCCATTAGATTGAGCAAATCAGTGTATGTTATTAATAAAGTGTATTCATATCTTATTTCGGTATATTTAAAAAAATAATAAAATTGAAAAACAAAAATTGTGTAAAAATAAAACTAAATTATTTTTTAATAGTAAGTTTTTTTCTACATACCGTTTGGAAGAGTCTCACTTTAACAACTGCTAATACAACCACAAATAATAAGGCATTGGTTAGAAAAATTATTTTGATTTCTTATTTTCAATTGTTAAACATTCGTCCTTATCTACCCTATATTATAAAAAGATAAGGGCTCAATATGTAACGTTTTTATGTAACGTTTTTATGTAACGTTTTTATGTAACGTTTTTATGTAACGTTTTTATGAAACCGAAATGCTTATACTATATCTACCCTATATTATAAAAAGATAAGGGCTCAATATGTAACGTTTTTATGTAACGTTTTTATGTAACGTTTTTTTGTAACATTTTTATGAAACCGAAATGCTTATACTATATCTACCCTATATTATAAAAAGATAAGGGCTCAATATGTAACGTTTTTATGTAACGTTTTTATGTAACGTTTTTATGTAACGTTTTTATGTAACGTTTTTATGTAACGTTTTTATGTAACGTTTTTTTGTAACATTTTTATGAAACCGAAATGCTTATACTATATCTACCCTATATTATAAAAAGATAAGGGCTCAATATGTAACGTTTTTATGTAACGTTTTTATGTAACGTTTTTATGTAACGTTTTTATGTAACGTTTTTTTGTAACATTTTTATGAAACCGAAATGCTTATACTATATAAGATATAAAATTATTTTTACTGTCTCAACCTTTATACCATGGTATAAACTGATCAACTGATCAACATCTCAGGCAATTTGATCTGTTTAGTACTTGAGACGTTGATCGTCCGCAGCCGTCGTTCCCATCAACAAATTACGAGCTTTTATTTTCTAAAACATCAGCAGAACGTGTCAAGGAACTCAGGGAAAGACAACAGCAGCAACAAGAACTATCAAAATCAAATCCGCCAGCAAAAAAATCAAAGGAACCTTTGAATGAATGCATAAAAAGCGAAAATCAGACAGTAGCTTAAATTGCCAATAATTCTCAAATAATAATAATACCTCGTGATGCAGGAGATATGACGCAAAAACGCCGATATTGCAGTGCAATATTTTGGAAAAATTAATTATGTAAAAAGATAAGACAAAATATGCAACGTTTTTATGCAACGTTTTGGAAGATTGTGATTGGTTCTTTCCCTTTAACCAATAGTAAAATTGCAGAACGTTTTCAAAAAATAAAAAAATACCTAATAGTAATCGATAACATTTATTTTAAATTTTCAAGCTGTATGACGTTATAATCCGTTTAAACGTTAATCCGTTCATCCGTTGAGATATATTAATCATCGGAAAAAAATGTTGTATGAAAAGAAGTTTTACAACTCAAAGTTAATTTGTTTATGTGCTATTAGGGCCGCGAAGCGGCCCGGGGGGTTGGGCCGCGACAGCGGCCAGGGGGGCAAAGCTACCTACTATAACAAAGCTACCTACTATAACATACCTACTATGTTACCTACTATAACAGTGTTTTAAATCCGATTCTATGTAAACCTAACCTCTTTTTTATAAATATTGATATTACAATTTTCATTAATTTGTTGATTGTAAAAAAAAGTGTTTATAAATTTATGAAATGGATGCGATATATGGGGCATTCCACACCAAATCGACCACTTTTGAACCCGACCCCTTTTGATTTTTCTGAAATTTTTACATATTATACTATCTCACCAACAACAGTTCTGTAAATTTTTTCAAAATTTTTTCAAAACCCAAAAAGAGTTACGAATTTTTAGAAAAACTGGTGTTTTTTTCTTCAAACGATCGTAACTATTTCAAAAATTGACTAATCGGAACGTTTTTTTTGTTTTTGTTTGTCTTTAAACGTACTTTTCAGGAAAAAATACAAAAAAAATATTCAAACTTGGATTCTACAAAATTTTTTATTTTTTCGGAGAAAATTATTAATTTTTCAAATTTCAGCACTTTTGATTTTTGATTTTTTTATTTAAAAAAAAAACTCTGATTTATTCCGCGTATAACAACGCAAACCCCATAATGGGCCGACATTTCTTTCTATTTCTTTTGTTTAATTGAAAAATATTATTTGCGTAAAAATAAAACAAAATATTTTTTAATTAAACAAAAAAAATAGAAAGAAATGTCGGCCCATTATGGGGTTTGCGTTGTTATACGCGGAATAAATCAGAGTCTTTTTTGAAATAAAAAAAAATATAAGTGTCTGAAGAAAGTGTTAACACTTTTTTGGTAACTTCAAAAACAACTAAAATATCGACATTTATAGAAAAGTCTAATTATCGAACTTTTGGCTATAACTCGAAAACAAAAAAGATAACAAATTCTGGTTTTCGCCATTGAAATTTTCTCAAAAAAAGAGATCGAGGATGCGCCATCCATTTTTTGATATCTCCCATAGTTACCGATTTCCTCATAAGAAGGATCGAAATTGAGTCACCCTGTACACTGTGCTGTAACAAGCAACCATAAAATTGATTTAACAATAATAATGAAACCAATAAAAACTAACGATATTTCCAATTAAATATCGATAAAGTTTACATTTTTTATATTTGTCATTATAATGATTTGATATAATTAATACAGTCAGATATGTTTTTTTATAAATCAAAATTATATTGTGATATCCAGATAAGGAAGACGCCGTCTAACGGTGAATTTAGAACTCGAGCTGGAGATGGGTAGCTATAAAGTGCTGCAATTCATGAATCAGAAAAAAAATAAAAAGTGTAAACTGCCCTTTGACCAAATAAGTTTATTTTTAGGTGGGTAAGCAGACTCACAGTCGCTTTTTGGAACGACTTCAGCTGTTCGCTTAGGTCATAAAATTGAAAAATTGCAGGTTTCTGTATTTCATCAGACCTACTGAATAGCATCCATTATAATCTATACCGGGTGACTCACCACTCATCCGATCATAGGACAATAAATTGATTTTTTTTAATTCCCACTTCCCATTAAATTTATTCCCAAAATAATTAAATTATACTCTCAGATATTTAGAATTAGTATTTGTTCTCTAATAAAAATTGTTGTTAATCATTAAAAACTAAAGTTAAAAAATTTGACGCATCACGAGTGGACATTAAATTGTTAACGCTACGACGTTACTTTTAGTTAATTTTAATTTTTAATAATTATATTGATGTATTAATTCTGAAGAAGATTGTAGTAAAGTTGGGCAAAACAAATTTAAAGGCTATGTTAAGATTTGTATGGTGTTTTATTCAGTATTGTGGTAAATTGAATTTAGTACAAAGTGGAACGAATCTTAGTCCAGATTCCTTTTGAATCCAAGAAATAAATGAAGCAACTCTTGCATAAGTATCAGGATATCCTGGAGCACACCTGTTATTTGCATGTGCAGACACCACGCCTATTTGCTCCTTTGAATTTACTTCTACTAAAGGTCCACCAGAATCACCCTTAAATAAAAAATTTTTTGAAATAGTTATTTAATACCTATGTATAATCTAAAAATTAAATTTGAAACAATAATCGTACAAAAAGTAGATAGTAAATTGCTCGGCTGTCTTATTCAATGTGAAACTTTCTTTTACATAAATTTCAAGTAATTTCTCTTACGCCACAAACTCCTTCATTATTATCTTCTAAGGTGCATAAATGTCCAGGGACAATCTCTTCGGCGTACTGTTTCTGACATTGTTCGTTAGTTATTGTTGTTACTTGAAGCTTTTTGAGAATATCTGGTGTTTCATTAGTATCACTCTGAAAATTTATTAATACAGAAAAAAATTATTATCAGAAAAAATATCTTACGTTAATATACCCCCATCCCGAAACAATTCCTTTATAACCTTCACCAACATAAGTAGTTCCTAATTTTACGGGTTGAATATATGTGCTATATCGAACGCAATTTTTTAATTTAAGTAATGCAATATCGTTTGTAGTTTCAGGCCTATAATTATTATTAATTATAATTTTGTCAATTGCAAACGTCTTTCCACCCTTTAAAAATTTAGTAGTTCCGGCTCTTATCATTAGTGATGATATTGGCATTCTGAAATGCAGTATGCAAAATTTATTATGCAATAATATAATACCTATGTTTTATTTAATACCTCTTATTCTTATATTCAACAACGCAATGAGCAGCTGTAATAACCCAACAGTTGTGAATTATCGAACCTCCACAAAGATGAAATAGAGTTCCGTCTACCCTAGTTTTTTCCAAAGCTACCTGATACGGTATTTCACCCTCTGTTGCATTAGCTCCACCCACTATTCTTCCACCTTTTGCAAAAATAATTTAGTCAAAATTTGGTTTTGTAATTTTTAATATCTTCTTCTTCTTTAGGTGCCTATCCGAATCCGGATTGTGGCTTTCCTCCAGGTTAAGCCAAGAAAGCTTTACAAGGAAAATATTAATGGGGTTGGGGTGGTTTCCCGTTACCTTCCCCATAGTCCACAGATCGATGTTGGACATTTACATAGATCACAGCATATATCCGACACAATCAAGATTAGGACCGCGGTTTCTCGCTCACCCGTCTATCCGTGTTTGATTTACTCCAGACTGGAGGTCATTAATATATAATATATTGCAATGATAAAAAAGCTTTTGCGGGAAACCGAAATTTTCCGCCAAGGTTTCTTTTCTACCTCTGCAAAAAAATGAAAATTCACCCGCTAGCTCAGCGATGGAGTCATACGTCCCAATGATGGACACTTATCATTTGGTGGAAAAATAAACTCATTTGAAATAATAGCAAACAATTATAATTCGATAAATAAATCAGTCACCCCATAAACAATTAAACAAAAGATTAGACCTTCTCTGAAGTCTATTATGACCACAGTCAAATTCCTATAGGTCAAATAAACGTGTAAGTGACATTTAATTAAACCAAAACCATCCTGCACTTTCACAGTTATCGGACGAGACATAAAATTATTTACAAAATCATACAAAATTCAATTAACACTCTGTACATAAAACAATCGCACATTTGTTGTTATAAAATGAGATCGTCCACTATGCAACAAATGTATTCGTCGTATGGTCAACAAATTCAACCTCAGGCAGATGCGCGCATAAAATAAAAGTTCTGTAATTCTTATAGCAATTGTGAATTACAAAGACGTAAATTTAGATTACAAAACGTAGAAAAATATTCGATGCAATTTAAGAAATAATTAAAAACAAATTTTAAAAATTTTACCAGGTCCAAGGTAACTAACGCGGGTCCGAAAATACAAATTTTACGATTGAAATCTCGATGAATTCTGAAAGAGTATATATTAAATAAGAAAATTAGCTATGACAAAATGCCTTAAATGCACCTGTTTTTTCAAAAATCGAATTTAAAAACTTTGATTTTCACAGTAAATTTTAAGCAAAGTCGCTTGGGATTGGTGAATCAATTCATTCTATTGACAGTACGTGCACTTTCAACTGGTCTTAGCTTTGCGCAGAGCGGGGATAACCGGAGCCACACTTGCATTGGGTTTCTTTAAAAAATTTTAATTTTTTATTTAATTTTTTTTAAATTCGATTTTTGAAAAAACAGGTGCAGTTACGGCATTCTGTCATAGCTAATTCTCTTATTTAATATATACTCTTTTAGAATAGTTCGAGGTTTCAATCGTAAAATTTGTATTTTCGGACCCGCGTTAGTTACCTCTCCCCTTTTACCATCCATAGGAAGGCATCGTGGCGTTCCAACGTTGAATCGCTTCAAGGCACGCACAAAACCTTTCAACTTCCTTGTTAAAAATACCGCTTGGCTTTTCCAAATTCCACATTCACGGTGTCAATTTTCATACAGGCAAAATTATCACAATTATTAACTTATCTTCAATAATTAAACACTTGGCTTCGCATTTATAGCGCCTTCAAATCAGATACGTGTTACGCCTACGGGCGCTAACACTCAAAAGCCACTTTTGACTTTTGAGCCGTTTCTTTCTTGCCCGACTCTTTTTCCAAAATTGCACTTCCCTCCCGACGTTTCAACTCTCTATAAATTTTCACTGTTGCGCGGTGCGCATGTCTCTCGTCCACTTCCAAAAATTCAACTATTTACAACTCAATTTACAAATAAAACAAATACGCTTCACATAAATAAAATTTTCAAAAATAAAACTGTACAAATCAACAACTAAAATCGTTCCGCATGCCTATAGGAATTGCTTCCGTGAACCAAGCTGTTCAGCTGAGAAGATCTAATTCTCATCCCTTCAAATGATTTTCATGAGGGAAAATAATGACAAACATTATGGAATCCCGATGACTGATTCATTGCATCTTCATCGTCAAGCAAAACAAAAGCAGAAATTAAAATTAAAAACAAATAACAAAGATCCATCTGTTGGGACATACTTCTCAGGGTAGAGCTAGATTTAAAAAAATTCATACATCCTTGTCCTAATCTCATACGAGAAGGTTCAAAACATGACAATATTTAAAATATTTTGACGTGACAACGTCTTATAAATTGGTTTGCCGGGTGACACTTCAAGAAACTGCGTTACGCTCCGCTCACGTTATGCGCTCACAATGAGAGCGAGTGAGAGGCACGCGTCCCTTCCACTCGGGCATGGTTAGCCCGCCTAAGAGCGAGAGAGACAGACATAAAAAGTGAAAGGCACGCGTCCCTTCCACTCGAGCACAGTTAGCCCGCCTAAGAGCGAGAGAGACAGAGCGAGAGTATAAATAAATGTATAAATAAATGTTTTAAATTGTTACTATTATTTCATCCTTCTTCCTACTATACGAATGAATATTCACATTAAAATTATTTTACCACTCAAAGTCGTTGTCACGTAAAACTTTCGCCCGTATACCGACTTTACAGGCAACCAATTTTTTATGTAATTTTTGAAATTCCGTTCGGAATTGCTAAAGAATTTAATAACAAATTAATTTATAACAGTGTGGTCTAAGTAGTGCAACGTGATAAACATATCACAATTTTTTAGACAAATCAAAAGTGTATCGACACTTTTGGAACTAAAATATTAAAAGTTGACACAATGTAAATTATACTAAATGTATAATTTTATTCACAAACGTTTTCGCCATACCATAGCATGGTCAGGTGACTAAACAGAAAGTGTGAAAAAAATTTTTGGTTAAACATACCCGCAAAGGGGCGTGGACAAGTAAGTTTTTTGGGTAATTTTGGATTAGATTTTTAAAATGTAGGGGGTTATTTAAAGGTTAATGTTTGGTTTAGATGGGAGTAAAGAATTAAGGAAGAAGTCTACTGTGACAAGAGAAAAAACAGGCCGATTTTCAGGATTTTTTTTCTAACAAAATATAATTTGTACATTAAATTAAATTAAACCGTTATCTTTATTACATATTCAAGTATTTGTAAAAAATTTTCAAGTCGAAATATTCAAAACTGCCGTTGTGGCACTTCTTCAACGCAGGTCCGTTTTTTTTGCTGCCCAAACGGTGTACTGCGTAATTTAAAATTAAAAAAAATATATAGTTATCATCTACATAGTATTTGACTCTCGTTTGTCGAGGGATTTTTTCCATAAAAATTTTGGCGCCTAGAAAAAAATTCTTGAACTGTTTTTCTACTTTTTTTGCCCAAATTTGATGTTATTATTGCTCATAACAATTAAACGAAAAACGATATCAAAAAAATCTTTCGACAAACGAGAGTCAATACTATGTAGATGATAATTATTTTTTTTTTTTTTAGACTTGAAAATTTTTTTACAAATACTTGAATATATAATAAAGATGATGGTTTAATTTAATTTAATGTAAGAGTCATAATTTTGTTAGAAAAAAAATGCGGAAAATCAGCCTGTTTCTTTTCTTGTCACAGTAGACTTCCCCCTTAAGGTGGCAGATCAATAGGGGCTAAACTTGTGTCAAGTTCAATTCAAAAACGAATAATCGTAGGAAGTTGAAATTTTCAGAATATACGTAAAATATGAATTTACTTTACATAAGCTATTTTTCATTTAAAAAAAATTAATATCAAATTTTTTTTTTTTTATTTCTATAAAATAAATTTTTGTTGTAAATATAAAATAGCTTATGTTATGTAAAACCATCTTTTATGTATATTCTAAAAATTTCAACTTTCTACGGTTATTCGTTTTTGAGATGAACTTGACACTAGAATTGAAGCAATATACATGAAATTTCTAATTTTAACCAATCAGAAGTAAAGAATCGATTAATATCAATAAAATACACCAATAAAATATCATTAAGCAACTAGTGACATCTGTTGAATATTAATAGGTTCTTTTCAACCGATGGTTCTGTTACAGTTTACAACCTGTAATGGGACAGTTAAATGCGCGTGCGCCAACGAATATTGTAAAATTACTGCAGTTCACAAATTGCAAGTTGAAAAGGTTTTAGGACCATTCTAGAACCATTTAAAATATTAGTGGTGGTGGTAGTAGGCGTTGACGTTTGATATATACATAGATAAGCAAAAAAGTGATTTTGTAAAGGTAAACAGTTAACAAACGCTGAATTAACAAATTGCTGTTTAACAATTGTTCGTTTAAAATCATTTTGATTTGATTATTATATTTTAATTTCTTCAACTTCAGACAGGTAATTGAGTTAATATTTGTTACATCTTCAAAGTAATATCAAAAATCAAGTCAAAAACTCAAGAACACACTACAATATCAAGGCACAACCCAACAAGATATAAATAAAAGATTGAAAAATTCTGTTATTGTTAACGTTTTTCAGAAGGGCAGGGTCGACTAAGAAGTAATAAAAATTTCTTTTCAGAAGAAGTAGAAGAGTTAAATCAATATAAATTTTAATATAACTCACCATTGTATTAAATATGGACTTTCTAATGTCATGAAAAGGTTTATTTTTTAAACTGACTCGGAAATGCTGCAAAAAAGCATTAAGAAAAGTTAAAATTACCCTTTCGATTTATCAATGGTACAGCTACAAAGTGGAACTCTGGCGAGTAAAAAAAATTGTAGTTTTTTGTTTGCTTAACTCAATTGTAAAACGTTACAAAAATAAGTTAACAAATCACAAAAAAAGTAAAAATTAGTACGTAAAAATTTTCTATTTTATATACCTACATATTTTTTAGAACCATTGTATTCGAAACTATTCTAGGGTTTATGCCACCCTTCATCTTCATCGATGTACGAGCTACTAGATCGTAAAACAGTAATAAAATAATAAAAACAGCTTTAAACGATTTTGAATTTTTAAATTCAAATTTTGTTAACTTTATTTCATTATGCATTCTTTTCTCGAACTTATAATAATTAATAATTTGTGATTTTTTTAAATATCGGGAAAAAAATGTAATATATTTGGAGCTTAATCGGAATTGTCGTTACAATTGCTAACTATCAAATTTAAATTTAGAAACACAGCGACAATGCGTCTGCGTCTGACTACTTGTAACTGCTTAGAACCAAGGACTGTTAGAACTGTTCTATGACTGTTCTATTACAGTCCCGAATGTGGTTGGAAAACGTTTCAGTTGTAATTTCAGAACTTGGAACTAGTAATTTTTGTGGTTGGAAAGGACATTTATTAACGCGCATGCTCAACAGTCCAAGTACCGTTCTAGAACCTTCGGTTGAAAAGAACCTATTATCTACTCCTATTGATCTAGGACCTTAAGTAAGGTGTTGGTTAAAAGAGGAGGGGTTGTTGGATTGGCGGGGGGGGGGATATTGAAGATATTTAACAATGGCAAATTGTTCAGATCAAATTGACTATTAAGTAAGGTAGATTGGTATTTAAGTCTATTAATTTCCATAGCCTCCAAGAACTCTAATTTTTTACTTTTTGACTCAACGTGTAAAATTTTTTCGCTAAGTTGTTTATGATTATTTTCCGTAAGATGTTTCGCGAAGGTGGATTTTCCGTCATTTAAACGATAAGATCTAGAATGGTTTTTAAAACGCGTTTAAAAAGTTCTGCCCGTTTGTCCAATATATTTTTTTGAACATTCACAAGTGAGTTCGTATACTCCAGATTTTGATAAAGTGTCCGATTTAGATTTGGCGTTATTAATGAATTTGGTAAGTTTATTGTCCGTTTTGAAAGCGATGTTACGGACAATACCACGGCAGGTACCAAAAAAAAAATAAAAACTTCACTCCAAGCAAAAAGGTCGACGGTAATCTTAGATGAAAACTCCGCAAATGTATTAGTGGAGTCTACATACTAAGATTAGGGAATTTTTATATGGGGTGCAATAAATTTAATTTAATTTAAAAAATGTTAATAATTAACAGAAAACGCCATAAGCGTCCGCAGGACTTATTTCGATAGGGGTGGGAATCAATTTCATATTGAAATTATTAATTTTTTAGTCATATCTTTTCAAACACAGTATCTCTAATTATGTGTGTTAGATGTTTGATTCTTCACCCTATATAGATCATTACAACAAAAAACTTCACCCTGAATGCGGTCCTTAAAAATATGATTTGAAAATGTGTTACTTTCCACCCTGTATGGTAAAATTGTTACTACTTAAGGAATTACCATACAATAATCTCCTGCTTACAACGTAAGTAGGTGACCTGTTGTTAAATGGTTGCGAGTGGAGTTTTCAACGGTACACGTCGTTTCGGCGACCGCAGTTCGGCGAAAGCAATTCGGCACCGTATATTCCCCGATGGTCAATTCGGCGACTCGATGTTCGGCTATGTTAGTTTCGACGATTCCAATTCGGCACCAGCATTTCGGCGATTTCCATTCGGCGACAGAAAATTCGACTACGTCGATTTGGCGACGGGAAATTCATTTAAAAGGGGCATTTTTTTCAGGGCTCTTTTAATTTAATCAACAGATGGCGCCTACTTAAATATTTTTATAAAATAAGAAAAATTTACTATATTTAAAATATAGCAAATTCGTTGAGATAATACTATTCTATAATCAATATTCTTGATCTTAAGCTATTTTGAGTTCGTAATATTTATTTATAAAAACACAATTCATAATTAAAGTTTAATTATCTTTTTTTGTAAGTGAGTGTGTTTTGACATACTCAATACAAACTCAAAATAGCTTAAAATCAAGAATATTGTTTATAGAATGGTATTATCTCAACGAATTTGCTATATTTTAAATATAGCAAATTCCTCTTATTTTATAAAAATATTTAAGTAGGCGCCATCTGTTGATTAAATTAACAGGGCCTTGAAAAAAATGCCCCTCTTAAGTGTTAAAATTTATTTATTTATTATTTTCTTAAATTTTTAAATTGAAAATATTAAAAAAAATTATTTTTTATTTTTAAATTAAATATTTATTTACATACATACACAGGCATATTATTATACATATACTTTTTAGCAATGAAACAAATTTTAATCCAGATTACAATTACACCGCGAAGATATTCTGTAATATTAATAGAATTATAATTGGTTACCTTCGCCAAAATTCGAGAATCAGCCGCTTCGTACCGCGGCCTTTTTTTATGAGGTGCATGTCCGACTAGAATACGTTAGTATTCTGTGTCGAAAGTTTTTTAAATTTGTTTTAATTTGGAAGAATAAATTAAATAAACTAAAAGTATATCTCCCGTCGCCAAATCGACGTAGTCGAATTTACTGTCGCTGAATTGGAATCGCCGAAATGCCGGTGCCGAATTGAAATTGCCGAAACTAACAGAGCCGAATATCGGGTCGCCGAATTGCCTGTCGCCAAATCAGAATCGCCAAAATGACGGTGCCGAACTGGAATCGCCGCAATGACGGTGTCCGAGTTTTCAAGTTGGATTAAAAAATAAAGTAGCAAAAAACGAAGTGCAGGTAGTTTGGAGTGGAGCTTACATTACCCCGAGCGACCAGAAGTGGATGACGATGACGAACAAGAAGAATATTAAGCTGCGTGCTTGCTAATAATTGGTTTTTATCGAGAAAAAACCAATTGTTGTGACCTTTACCTTCAATATTTTGTGACGCAAACACGAGATTTTATGAGACAACTTATTGAATGACATAATAAAGGTTTATACAAATTTTTAGCTTATTAGCTTTTATTCCGAGGTTAAATGCTTATTTGACTAGGCTATAATAAATTTGAAAAACAAAAATGGTATAAAAATTGAAATAAATTATTTTTTAAATTATTTTTCAATAAGTTTTTTTTACGTACCATTTGAAGAAGTCTCACTTGAAACAACTGCTAATGCAACCACAAAAAAATTAGTTAGAAAAATCATTTTGATTTCTTAATTCCAATTGTTAAGGTGGCAGATCAATAAGGGCTGAACTTGTGGCAAGTTCAATTCAAAAACGAATAATCGTAGAAAGTTGAAATTTTCAGCATTACGTAAATTATGATTTTACTTTACATAAGCTATTTTTCATTTTAAAATAATTAATATAAAAATTTTTTTTTGTTAATTTTTAAGAAAATACACTTTTGTTGTAAATCAAAAATAGCTTATGTTATGTAAAATCATCTTTTATGTATATTCTGAAAATTTCAACTTTCTACGATTACTCGTTTTTGAGATGAACTTGACACTAGAATTGAAGCAATGTACATGAAATTTCAAATTTTAACCAATCAGAAGTAAAGGATCAATCAATATCAATAAAATACACCAATTAAATATCACTAAGCAACTAGTGACATCTGTTGAATTTTATTATCTATTCCAATTGATCTAGGACTTTAAACATTCGTCATTATATACTAAATTTTAGTGTAAACTGTGCCATAAAAAGGAACCATAAAATTGGATTAAACAAAAATAATGAAACTAATAAAAACTAACGACTTTTCTAATTTGATATCAATAAAGTTTATCTTTATATTTCTCATTATGTTGATTTGATATAATTAAATAATTAATAGGTATTGTCATAAATGCTTTCTATAAGTTAAAATTATATTGTGATATCCAGATAAGGAAAACGCCATCTGTAAACTGCCCCAATGTTGTTGCTGTATTATAGGGGAGTTTACATACATACTAAAGACAATCGGATTTATTTGATGGAAATTTGTTACTTAATTTTAAAGTTATTACGATATTAAAAAAAAACTGTAAACATGGTATTTGCTCAATGTTAATTGTACGTTGGTGTAGGTATAAATAAAGCTCCTAAGGTTAGTCTCCACTCTCCGCGACTCAACCTAGTTACACTGCAAAGTGCAAAGGCCTACAGCAGAGTGCTCCAATACGTTCGATTATTGCTTAGAAATTGGAAACTTTAAAATCGATTTTCAGCTTAACCAATCGATATAAGTATAACGTTTGTTTGTAACTAAAACCTTCTTATTAATATTATTTGTCAACATCTGCTGAGTTTTCATGAATAAATTTAATATCTACTGGGCCCGGTTTTCGCGCCGCTATAGTACTACCCCAATAAATTTTGTATTTCCTGAAATTTTTTTGGCTGTGCCGTCTAAAGGCCGCACTGGAGCTATTTATAGATTTATCAATAAAACAATCAAAAAATGACAAATAAAAATTAAAACTTAATTCATAATTAATTAATTTATTTCTGTTTTTATATAAAAAGTAGTCCCGCAACTCGGGGGCACAAAGCAATTTCAGGCAAATTGTTTGGGTCAGTGTGGGCCAAATACTTCTTAGTATACATTTTGTGTAAATTGTGGTTTATTGCAAAGCAGCATTTTTTGTAGAGGATTTCTATTTATATAAACATTTGTAGGATTTATCGATTGAGACAATGCAATTTAAGTTGACCATGTGAAAATACTGGACTTTTTAGATCAAACTTAGTTAAGTGTATTAACTAAAATAATTAGATATTGATGAATTTGAAGTATTCGGTCTAAAATGTTTTATTTTACAGCTTTACTAAATAAATAAAATGATTAATAAACAATATGGCTTAATTTATTGATTTAACCTACCAAGGGGCAGTTCTACAAAGCAAGTATAAATTAAGAATAAGCTACACTGAGAATATCTCACACCGATTTAGTTCACAATCGTCAACTACCTTAAATTCTGAATTGGTGTAATAAAAAAATACAATTTCACAAAAAAGGGGCATATTAATTTATGTTATTAATAGTGTATTCACATCTTATTACTGTATTTAATAATATTTAAAAAAATAATAAAATTGAAAAACAAAAATTGAACCAAATTAATTTTTAATAAGTATTTTTTACATACCTTCTTTGGGAGTCCTACTTGAAACAACTGCTAATGCAACTACAAGAAGAGCATTAGTTAGAAAAATCATTTTGATTTCTTAATTCCAATTGTTAAACATTCGTCCTTATATACCATAATATACACTAATTTTTAGTGTAAACTGTGCCATAAAGAAGAACCATAAAATTGAATTTAACAATAATAATGAAACCAATAAAAACCAACGACTTTTCTAATTAAATATCGATAAAGTTTATCTTTATATTTCTCATTATATTGATTTGATATAATTAAATAATTAATATAGTCAGAAGGAACGGCCGAATATAGCCGAAGGAGACGGATGAAGAGTAATGGTCAAGCGATTTGACTACGAACGCACAATACCCGGTTCGAATCCGGGTGAAGTAACAACTTTATTCCGGCCGTCTCACTGGTCCTCCAGGTTGGGGGTTCTAACGCCGTCAGGCGTTTGAGAACCGGGAAGCTGCGTATTCCAGTATAAACCGGAAATCACATATATAAAAGACGAGCACACTGCTGCTCTTCCACCTCCAGCGTGTCATTTTTTTAGGACACACAACGCACTTTGATTGGTTGTTGTCGTTGGTCGTACCAACTTAAAATCACCTTGGTACTCCATTCAGAAAGAGTTATATATTGTCGACCTTAAAAAGTCACTTTCCCCAATTTCAAATTTAGAAGATTAAGTCGAAATTGATCATTTTGTTTTTATTTCATTTTATGTTGATTTCTATTTATCAAAGAGACGCTCTAATGAAAGTTTATTGTAACTTTTAACATAAACAACAGACAAATTTTATTTTATTTAAAAATTTTTTGAAGTTATGAATTTGTTTGGTATTGAAAATTATTTAAAGGTTTTTGAAAGTGAGCGCATGATAAGGATGGTTCGTAGAGCGCAGGTTCGGTGTGATAAAAAAATGAAGGAAAAGGAAGAAAAATTTAGTTAGAAAAATTTAATCGACTCAGGGTCGTGAAAAGAGTAAACTTGGAGCCATTTTGGTTGTGTTATTTTTGGCCGCCGAAAAAGGCGTAAATAGTGAAATATTTCTTTGTGAGATCGTTTTTTTTGGTCTTGGTAGACCGAAATTTGATGAAGATTGAATTGGCGTTCGACCAGAATTTGTTGATTTATAATTTTGGAATTTTGGAAAAGTGTTGTTCCGAGTTTTGAGCGACAATTTGTTTTTGATTCGCCATTTTTTCGTGTGATTTGAAATTCTGGTTTCAAGAGTACATTGGAGGAAAATTTATCAACGTTTTGGTCAATGGTTCGACGTTCGTGCAGGTCGAATGAGGAGTTTTCTTCACCAACAAAATTTACAAGGTAAAAGAGCTCTGTGCATATTGTTAACATTATCGATAAAATTGCGTTTGTTGTGAAAATTAAAATTTTTGTGGCGCCGATAGACTTAATTATTGATTATTGTTTTGAATAATTTTATTTTACATAATTTTAAAATTATTACAAATTTGTTTAGATTACGAACACGATTACACCCTAGTGGATGCAAATGCGTTGTTTTTTTTATTTGCTGTTTTGAGTACTTGATTTTTCATTTATAGCAACGCGTTTGTATTTGCTAACATAGTACCTACACAGCGCTTTCAAAACTCAAATTTGTGAGTAAAGAGGTCTTTTTGATAAATTTTTATTGATTGTGAATGAATTAAATTTTGGATATTAATTGCGACTCAATTATTCATCTTTTTGACGCATTCAACGTGGGGCGTTAAGTTGAAATTGAATTTATTTTTGATTTGATTTAAATAAGTAAAATTTGCTGGACAAAATTTTTGTAAATTTAATTCGAGGGATTTGCAAAATTTGAGTTGTGTGATAACGATAACGTATCACACACAGACATTTAAATTTAAAATTTGCTTGGTGTGATAAGTTTTATTTAAAACAATTTTAATTCGATAAGGATACACGTTGAGAATTTCTTTCATTTTTTTTGAACAAAGTTAAATTTTAAATAAAATGGAAAACAAAGAGGAAGATCGTCAAGAAGAAAGAAGAGAGCTGGAAGCTGGTGATATCGTCACAATTAGTGATGCAACTTTTCAGTCGCCGGAGTATACCAGTACTAGACGCAATACGGCCGCATTTCAACCCCAAGAACAGGAAGATCTTTTTAGTAGAATAAAAGAATTAATAGACGGAACAAATAAAAAAATTGAAGAAACAAATAACAACCTAAAAGAAGAAATAAAACAAACAAACAAAAAATTAGAAAATTTAAGCGATCAAATCATAGAAATTAAAGAAGAAATCACTATCGAGTTTAGAAATAGATGTGATGATTTGAAAGTAGATTTACATGAAAAATTTGAAAATGTCGTTGAAGTGGTTAACAGCAAACAATTAAATCAAGAGCATAAGGTAACCAAGGCTACAAGAGACGTATACCAGGACATTATCCTCAAAGAAAACAACAAAAAGAAGAGAAAATTGAATGAATTAGAAAACACCGAAGATCTAAAACACAAAAAACAAAAACAACAATGTCCAACTATACAAGTTAAAATAAATGATGGTTTTGGCATTAATTCCATTAGGGGGTTAAAAATACAATGGGTAAACGATGATAGAAAGATAAAATTTTACAAAAATTTACATTTAAAAATTGAATACGATAAAATCGATATCAACAAAATTTTTAAACGTTTTGGTTTGTTTTCGATGATAGTCAGCACACATAGAAATTTGATAAAAGGGTTAAAAAGAAAGGGAAAAGAAGAAATAAAAATTAATTCTTATTTTGGAAAGTACCAACTAAATGAAAAATTTGAAAATTCCTATTGTAACAGAGGAAAGAAGGTGAAAATCAAAAAATCAATTATTTTTCGACTTCACGATAAAATAAAGTGAGGGTGCATCCAGGAAACCACGAAATTTCCAACGTTTGGTGTATTCCCACAATCAAGACGAAACAGCAATATTTGGATAACGAATGGTGATAATTGAACGATTAAATTTTTGTTTTAAGATTATGTAA
This sequence comes from Rhagonycha fulva, assembly GCA_905340355.1. Classification (NCBI taxonomy): domain Eukaryota; kingdom Metazoa; phylum Arthropoda; class Insecta; order Coleoptera; family Cantharidae; genus Rhagonycha; species Rhagonycha fulva. Next base: position 14,244,035 of record HG996558.1, read on the forward strand.
AGAAGAATCTCATCTACCATATTTTTTGTTGTTGTTTGATAATAATTTATTTTCGTTTTGATATCACTTTTAATTTTGCAAAATTTTCGAATTACGTTAAATTGCATTAGTTCATTGAAAATAAAATCAAAATTTTCAGCTTTTTCACTACGTGAAACCTTGAAAAGTTTTAATTTTCTTTAGGGGGTAATAAGATGTCATGAAACGACCTTAAAAAGTCACTTTCCCCAATTTCAAATTTAGAAGATTAAGTCGAAATTGATCATTTTGTTTTTATTTCATTTTATGTTGATTTCTATTTATCAAAGAGACGCTCTAATGAAAGTTTATTGTAACTTTTAACATAAACAACAGACAAATTTTATTTTATTTAAAAATTTTTTGAAGTTATGAATTTGTTTGGTATTGAAAATTATTTAAAGGTTTTTGAAAGTGAGCGCATGATAAGGATGGTTCGTAGAGCGCAGGTTCGGTGTGATAAAAAAATGAAGGAAAAGGAAGAAAAATTTAGTTAGAAAAATTTAATCGACTCAGGGTCGTGAAAAGAGTAAACTTGGAGCCATTTTGGTTGTGTTATTTTTGGCCGCCGAAAAAGGCGTAAATAGTGAAATATTTCTTTGTGAGATCGTTTTTTTTGGTCTTGGTAGACCGAAATTTGATGAAGATTGAATTGGCGTTCGACCAGAATTTGTTGATTTATAATTTTGGAATTTTGGAAAAGTGTTGTTCCGAGTTTTGAGCGACAATTTGTTTTTGATTCGCCATTTTTTCGTGTGATTTGAAATTCTGGTTTCAAGAGTACATTGGAGGAAAATTTATCAACGTTTTGGTCAATGGTTCGACGTTCGTGCAGGTCGAATGAGGAGTTTTCTTCACCAACAAAATTTACAAGGTAAAAGAGCTCTGTGCATATTGTTAACATTATCGATAAAATTGCGTTTGTTGTGAAAATTAAAATTTTTGTGGCGCCGATAGACTTAATTATTGATTATTGTTTTGAATAATTTTATTTTACATAATTTTAAAATTATTACAAATTTGTTTAGATTACGAACACGATTACACCCTAGTGGATGCAAATGCGTTGTTTTTTTTATTTGCTGTTTTGAGTACTTGATTTTTCATTTATAGCAACGCGTTTGTATTTGCTAACATAGTACCTACACAGCGCTTTCAAAACTCAAATTTGTGAGTAAAGAGGTCTTTTTGATGAATATTTTTATTATTAAGATTTTGAATAAATTAAATTATTCTATTGTTAATTTCGACTTCGTTTTCATCTATTTGACTTTGTTGATTGCGACAAAATTCATATTTTCGACGAGAAGCCACATACCCTGAAAAAGATTTTTTTAGTGTTCCCATTTGGCGAGCTGCTGGCGCATTTTTGAGAGGTGTCTCGCTGAGATCACTTCAATATATTTCTAGATGGAACGGTAGAAATATATATAACTCTAACGGTACGGTATACACGGGGGGCATATCAGAGGACTAAACACCTTAAGGGACTGGGAGCTAATCAGTCCGGTTAGCAAAGAACCTAGGGTGTGCTTAATAGCAAAAAAGAAACTCAATGCGCTGCCGCTGTGGGGACTAAGCACTAGAGACCTAATAGCGGCAAGAGTTAACATCAGCATTGAGGGAGGGGCGATGAATGTGGTGGTCGCCTCGGCGTACCTTCCATATGATCAAACGGGACCTCCACCTACTAGGGAAGTAAAAGACCTAGTCAAAAACTGCGAAGACAGTAAATCACAATTAATACTCGGCTGTGATGCTAACTCACACCACATAGTGTGGGGGAGCACTGACACAAACAGCAGAGGTGAATTCTTATTAGAATTTATTTCTAGGAAAAACCTGGAAATAATGAACAAGGGTAACCAACCTACCTTTGTCATATCGACAAGGCAGGAGGTTATTGATATTACAATCGGGACACCGCTTGTAAGTGGAATGATGAAAGAGTGGCACGTCTCTCAGGAGGAGTCCCTCTCTGACCACAAATACATCAAATTTGACATTGAGTCCTTCCGGGGGGAGGAAGAATTGTTCAGGAATCCAAAGACCTGTGACTGGGAGCATTATAAAGACTTCCTAAAACAGGGACTGGAAGACTGTCCAAAGAAACCTAACTCTGTGGAGGAGCTGGAACTGATGAACGACTTTGTCACATCAGCAATACTAGAGGCTTACCATAAAAGCTGCCCAATGAGGAATAGGACAGCCAAACGCGAGCCCACTTGGTGGAATCGCGAGCTGAACTCCCTCAGGGCAGAAACACGTAGGCAATATAACCAGGCCCAAAATGGAACTGGGGGTTGGGAAACTTATAGAGATTCCCGACGCAAATACAAATTGGCCATCAGAAAGGCAAAAGAAGACTCATGGAGGAAGTACTGCGAGGAGGTCGAAAGAACTCCAGAATGTGCTAGACTCCAGAGAGCTTTAATGAGAGAAATCAACGGTAAAGTTGGTTCTCTTCAAAAACCCAATGGGGGGTTTACAGCCAACGGGGAGGAGACCCTGGAGCTTTTGCTACAGACTCACTTCCCAGGAAGTAAACCCAAACTAAACTATGCAACCGGCCAGGCAGACCAAACCACCTCTACAAGGGGGTGTGGGAGGGAAGGATGGACGATTGCAAACAAACTTGTTAACAAAACAAGACTTGCATGGGCTATGAAATCGTTCAAACCATATAAGTCTTCGGGACCAGACGGGATATTTCCCGCTTTACTACAACAGGGAGAGGAAATTCTTTCCTCCCCTCTTTGCGCTATGTTCAGGGCAAGTATTGCCCTCAACTATGTACCCACTGGTTGGCGAGAAGTCAAGGTGGTATTTATACCCAAGCCGGGGCGTGCTTCATACGACCAGGCCAAGTCATTTCGTCCAATCAGCTTAATGTCATTTCTCCTGAAAACTCTCGAGAAACTGATTGATAGATATATCAGGGACGATGTCTTGGTGTCAAAGCCACTTCATCGATACCAGTATGCATATCAAGCAGGAAAATCGTGTGAACTAAGTATCCACGAACTTACCCGTAGGATAGAGGTAGCTCTTGTGGGTCAAGAAATTGCCTTAGGAGTATTCCTTGACATAGGGGGGGCGTTTGACAATTGAGAACGCACTTCAGAAACGAGGAGTGAGTCCATTCATTATAGGATGGATAAGCTCCACTCTGAGGAATAGAAACATTAAGGCTACTCTGGGTCTGGCGACCTCGGAGGTCTCCGCGGTGCGGGGGTGTCCGCAGGGGGGCGTCTTGTCGCCCCTCCTGTGGTGCCTGGTCGTGGACGAGCTCCTGAGGGCGCTAGAACAGGGTGGAATACACGCGCAAGGTTTTGCTGATGATATAACAATCCTCGCCGTCGGGAAGTTCGGGGGGGTTTTGTCTGCATTAGTACAGCGGGCCCTGAGAATTGTCGAACGGTGGTGCACCAAGGTAGGATTGTCGGTAAACCCGGAAAAAACCGCCGTGGTAGCTTTCACTAAATGCAGAAAGGAACTGCAGGAAGTGAGGATGCCCACACTCTGGGGGAAAAATCTGCAACTAGCAGATGAAGTCAAATATCTGGGGGTAACCTTGGATAAAAGATTGACTTTTACTAAACATATTGATAATATAACGATCAAAGCGACTAGGGCCATGTGGGCCTGTAGGAGAACGATCGGTAAAACGTGGGGACTTAAACCTAAAATGGTCCTTTGGCTCTACACCAAAGTGGTGATACCCACGGTAACATATGCTTCCCTCATCTGGTGGCACAAAGCCCAGAAAAAGGAAAGTATTAAAAAACTTAATAAGTTGCAAAGACTAGCCTGTCTAGGAATAACGGGGGCAATGGCAACAACGCCCACCGCAGCAATGGAGGCACTATTGGGACTGCACCCACTACACTTGGTGGTGGAAATGGAGGCCCAAATGGCTGCATACAGGCTGACGATTAATGATCAAGGGGGTGGAATCTGTAGAGAGGGCCACCATACCATGATCTTCAACTCCATCAGGAGTAACAACACGCTCTGTATGAAATCGGATAGAACCAGCACTGCAAGAAACTTCCGAAAACCTTTTAAGGTTATAATTCCTGAGAGGGGTTCGGAGGGCGGCGAACAGGAGCTGGGAAAACGATTCGAAACCATCTGGTACACTGATGGATCCAAAACGTCCGTAAGCACTGGAGCAGGAATAAGTGGTAAGAGACCAGGGGATGCTTTTAGCATAAACCTGGGCCAACACGTAACTGTTTTCCAGGCCGAAATTCTGGCAATAATGACCTGCGCAGAGGAACTGATTCGGAGGGCTTATGTTAATAAGCGTATCTGCATCATGACCGATAGCCAGGCAGCATTAAAAGCTCTGGAGGGAGTAGAAATACACTCCAAAGTTGTTAAGAACTGCCTTGACACACTGGTGAGACTGGCACAAAGCAACAGATTAACACTGATGTGGGTGCCGGGACACACTGGTATCAGTGGCAATGAAAAAGCCGACTCCCTAGCAAGGGAGGCTGCATGTAATAGATTAGTAGGTCCAGAACCAACTTGCGGGATTGCATACAAGACTGCAAAAGGGACTATCAAGGAACTACTAAGAGAGAAACACCTTGTGTACTGGAGGAATCTTCCGGGACTGAGGCAATCGCGGATGTTCATTCGGGAACCCTCCGGGGACAAAGAGACCAAAGAAATACTCCGACTGAGCAGAACTCAGTTGAGGAAAACAGTAGGACTATATACAGGACACTGCTGCTTAAATAAACACCTCAATAATATTGGGGTCGTTGAAGATCCTACATGTAGTATGTGTGGGGAGGAGGAAGAAACTCCATACCACCTGCTATGTGTATGTCCAGCTCTTGCCACCGTAAGGCATGAACACCTAGGGAGTCGCTATCCGACCACCGAGGAGATAAGAAATTCACCCATCAATAATGTACTCAACTTTGTTGAGGACTTGAACTTGATGGGGTAAAACTAGGAACGCGGGGTACAATGGGCCAGGAGCCTAAGTGCAAGTGGGAGTCCTTTGACAGACCACACCCGTTCAGCAATAATAATAATAATAGATGGAACGGTAAAGTAATTTTAAGTTGGTACAACCAACGACAACGACCAATGAGAGTGCGTTGTGTCTTTAAAAAATGACACGCTGGGGGAGCAATAGCAGTAGCAGAGTGTCATTTTTTTAGAACACACAACGCACTCTCATTGGTTGTTATTGTTAGTTGTACCAACTTAAAATCACCCCCCCCTGGAATCGAGTTGCACAAAATGTAAATTTCAATTGAGATACTTATATATAAATTTTATCTCGGTTAATCCGAGGATTATCCATCCAGAAAATTTAATATTTGATTTTTAAACCGACTTTTACATTTTTAATAAATGTATTTCACAATAATAAACGGCCAGCACACGCTACTTCTATACCTCCCCCTTTTCCTTTAGCGTGCCATTTTTTAAGACACACAATGCACTCTGATTGGTTGTTGTCGTTGGTTTTTAGCAACTTAAAATCAACTCCCCTGGGATAAAGTTGCACACCAAACAAGTTTCCAACGTTAGTGAGACGCCCGTCCGCGATTGAATTAGCTATAAATAATCATTATTTTTGAACTTAAAAACGTTTGAACAATTAAAATTGTTAGTATTAGAGATTTATTTTTTTTAAGGAAGAATGTTAAAAAACAAATCCATCGGTTGAGCTTAGGTTAATGTTGGTGTTTGAAAACGAATTTTTTTTTAATTAATACCGCTAAAATAAAGATCCACCGTGTAAGATGTTGGTTTTAAAATTGAATTTAGCGCCAACAACTTATCAGCGATGACAAGGAAACTTCCTATAGACCACCACGTTGTATAATTTCCTACCTCACGCCATCTAGTAACAGATTCTTACTTCCGAAGTTAATACAATTTGCTAAACACTTGGTACTGAAACAAAACAAATAATCGCTCCGAAAGAGGAAACGATCATAACTTCCAACACAAATAAAACACATATATTTGGGTTAAGTCAAATCTTTATTTCCAGATTATTTCTGTAAGGGTAACGACTGTAGCAAGTACAACGAAGAGTAAAATTGGTAAAACCCCAGTAGATAAACACACGGAAATGAATGATCGTAGTGGGCAAGTAATAATTTGACTTCACGATGTAACAATAATTCAAGTAATCAATATTTGGGTAAAGTTTGTACCGGTTGTAATTTTATGTGATTAAAATTAAACACGGTTAAAATACTATGTTTCACGGAGCAAAATAAACCAATCATCTATTATTATAAAATCTTCAAAAATTAACATAATTCAACCTGGCCAGTAATAGTAATTTCAGATTTTGTTTGTGTGCAAGGTCTACAGTTGTGAAGACGGTATCGAACCGATTCTCGTGTCCTAACCGAGGAGAGCATTTCCGTTTTTCTAGGGTTTCTTCGAGTGACAATTATACTACACTTGCACGGTTTAAAGATGAGTTTAGCTCACACTCTTTTGGAGTGTCGCCGGGTGGGATTTGGGCATTTTTCGAGATTTTCTTCGAAATCGTTCAAACAATCACTCAAACTTTTACCAGTAATCAAAAATTAGCATCACTAGTATCACTAGTAGTAGTAGTAGTAAGGAACATAAATTTATAATTTGCAAATATTAATCACCCTGTATAAAATTTATCAAGAAAGAAAAAGTCGTTAACGTAGTATTTTAACACATGTATGCAGAAATCATGATCTCATCCGGTCTAAAAATAGAAACACATAATGCATCTACCTTGCAAATTCTAGAATGTGACCCTTATTGATTAACGGTCATTTTATTTTAATAAACGCAATTTAGTTGTCTTTACCAAAATATCAATTAATAACACTTGAATTTACTGTATAAACAGAGCAACAATAATTTATATTTACCGATATAAATTATTGTAAACTAGAAATGACGCTACCACGATTTTTAAGTGAATTTCATGTTATGATTAACCCAAATTTATAATCAAAAAGTAACTAATTTAATCCACCGATCGTAAACCCAAAAACAAATCAAATTTATTTACTCTAAAATATGAATTAACCAATTTTTACAAAAAGCGCAAAATTATCACCTGTTGATACAACAACCATCACATAAAAAGTAACCTCTCTCCCGCGTTTCACTTCGGTTCATCTCGAGTTATGTCAACCGCGCATGCATTTTATTAGCTAAAATGATAGGCAATCCATAACTCAATTATATACAGGATATTTCAAAATTTAAATATAATTGCAATCTTACAAAACTAATTACAATAAAAAGAGGAAATAGTGATCGATCAATTATAGAGCTCTTTTACCTATCTAGAAGTCTTCTGCAAATATCTGATGTCTATCACTGAGGATGAGGTGAAGTATCAATTCCAGTTTATAAACCAATTTGAATTTCTTTTTGTAGTCAAAAATATACCAAGTCCATCAATCAAAATCTTCCGAAACTTCCAAATCACTTTGTATTTATGTTGGAGTTACTTTATATTAAGAAAAATTAAAAAAAAAAAAATTTTAAAAATTATTCTAAGTCCAAAATATGACCAGGTTTTAATAAATTTTTGTGAGATTAAATATGCACGTGCGGGTTTTGTGGCGATCGAGTTAATACTGACTTTTTACATGTAAATTTCTTTGTTTTATCAAATTCGCCCCCTATGGCATTTTGTCAAATTAAAATTTTTTTCAATTTCTTTCAGATCTTCCTGAAATTTTACAGAAAGCTTCCTCTATATCTCCCATCTCTACTAACAAATTTTTCTTCTCTAAGTTAACTCAAACTCGAGTTATTAATTATTTAAAAATCTATCATTCAAACAGATAATTTTAAATATCATAATTTTTTTGATAATTATGTTAATGTCGCTTTTCCTTAGGTTAAAATTTATACCATCGATGCTGAGGGTCATTCTACACGTTTTTCAAACAAAATCTAATCCAACTAGCTTTGGACAGTCACATGACCGATTTATGATTTTCAACAATTTCTTCTACTCACACCTCCTCCAGTGCATTTCTACCAAAATATTATCATTGTACATGTTTAGAATTAAGTTCTTTAACCATTATTAACAAAATTTCACTTTAAATCTATAATTTTAACATTGCAACATTTTTGTATTACGTAAGTTTTTTGAAACTTCAACTTTGATTTTTTTATGTTTTCAATTTATTTAAAAAAGTTATATTTGATTATGTACATGATCTACTTTACCGATCTTTACTAATTATAAAGTTTTAAGTATTTATGCCAAAATTTGTGGCTTTTATTGAATAATTTAGGTTTTCATATATCGTAGCCTCACTTGTCAACAAGATGTAGGTATAAATTTGTCATTCGGTGTAGATTTATGTGTTTTATGTAACTGATCTTCATCAGTGGCTCATTATGCATCATTTTGTTTATAATTTACTTGGTCGATCCCTTAATATGTGGGACGATACTATGATTTGCAGCTATTTTACTCCTTATTAGAAGCTTTCGTGTCCTTAACATGACAATATATATAGTCCGAAATGTTTTCTTATAAATCAAAATTATATTGTGATATCCAGATAAGGAAGACGCCGTCTAGCGGTGAATTTATAACTCGAGCTGGAGATGGGTGACTATAAAGCGCTGCAATTCATGAATCAGTAAAAAAGTAAAAAGTGTTAACTGCCCTCCGACCAAATACGTTTATTTTTAGATGCGTAAGGAGGCTCACTGTTGGTGTACGAAATTGTACACATGTGTACCAAAGTTAGTCGCTTTTTGGAACGAGTTAAGCTGACCGTTTTGGTCATAAAATTTAAAAAATGCAGGTTTCTGTATTTCATCAATCCAATTGTTACAACTACGTTGAACAGTTTTTAATTTCCTTAGTATTTCGATTTGATTTCAAAACTATTTGAAAAGACCTCGCATCTACGGCAGACTTGTGGCTCAATCGAGCTATTTTTAGAATTTTTATCTTGTACGGACTGCAAATACCGCTCCTGATTTCCTAGAAATTTTGATGTGAAATGCTGTAAAGCACATTTCAGAATTACGTCATTTTTACAGAGCAGAAAAATAACCAATTGTTCGATTTTAACCCCTGTATGTATGCAACTTAAAAAGCTTCAAAGAGAACTTAAGCAAAAATCATGTCATTTTTTATACGCCATATTGAAAAATATTGAAGTGAAGATCACTTTAACTCGTGCCTTCGAAGCGACACTTCGTATTAACTTTGTCTTTTGCCGTTGAAGAAGCAACTTCATAACTTTGTTTTGTGCCTCCGAATTATTAACTTATTACAACTTTTATTCCGACCTAGTGGAATCTCTACAAAAATCTATCAGTATTTTGAATTTAGTGCCGAATTTATCTGAAAAATATTTCGAAAGATCGTAATTAACGGAGTTATAACTAATTACTTCATAACTAAAATGTTAACATGTGCGTTTTATTAAACAATTTAATCAATTGTGCTAAAATTCAAACTGTTCACAAGTAAAGGTGAAACAAATGCAATTTCGTAATATCTACTCTTGTTTAAATGCAAATTACTAATTAACGACAAAATGCCGAAAAATTGTGAATGGATCACCTATCTAAATTTATCACTTTAATGGACAATTCCTGCAAATGGAGAGGGGAATATATACCAAACGGGTATGGTTAGCTTCAACAATTTGGAAACGAAATTCTTTGAATTCGGAAAATTGAAGAATGGGTGTTTTTAATTCCTGAAATCTGGCTTACCGATTTTTAAAGAAAAATCAAAGGTTAGTGCTGTCATGTTAATTTTAAGAAGTGTAACAATTAATAACTAATGACAATTGATTTTTTAATTATTGTTGTTTGCGACCCCTTTGGTCGATATCTAATTATTTAACTACTTAAAAAGTCAGTTGTTCAAATTTATTATCTGTAAATGGTAAAATGTACCGAATTTTTAATTAATCCAATATGGATGAATTTATCGTCAATTGTTTATTTATGATTAATTTACACTAAGTAACTACTCAGTTACAATTTTATTTAAGCTAAATTTTGCGAAACGTTTCTTCATTTAGGTATTTTAAGAAATAATTGTGTTTCATGTATCGCAATTTTCATGTTATCGTTTATTAGCTTACATTATATGTATGAAAAGCATATTTACTTTTATTTGCGTACGCCGATTTTATTTCAGAGATTTTTCGTTATTGTAAAAAAAGAGGTAAGCAAGTGGTTTGGTTTCACGCAGGTAGTTACCCTGAGATTAGAGTAATTGCTGGTTCTTGGATTTTTCAAATTCAAAGAATCTGCGGGCTCTCCGACAACAATGAGCAAAACCGGAGAACGCACGGGGGGGTGTATCACAATGAACTGCTTAGATCGCGAGTGTCTCGCGATGGTATTATACTGGCTGTGACTGTGGCGCCATCTGTGATGCGGTGATGTAACTCTTAAAGTATTTGACAGTTGGCAGCAAGGTTATGCAGTTGGGTTATGTAGTACAGGGGTGTCAAAATCATTGAAGATTGAAGGCGCGTGCCATTTTCTAAGAAGCAAAATTTCCGTGAGTCGCACGAATGATCTTTTTTTTTTAATTTTTTCTCCATTCTAAAATATACATTGATCACTAAAATACATTTTTATTAATTATACCAGGTGTCCGACCGCTTATCTGAACATAGGAAAATAAGATGGAAAATTGTTTTTCTTTTTTCTTCTTCCCATTGTAACTAATACGAATGAAAAAGGTATCAATTTTGGTTTGCTGTATATCTAATTGTACCATTATATTCTATTGATAATAATCTTATTTTCACCAAAATAGTAAAAGTGTAGTATTCCAACTGATTTACTTTATACATAATATAGTAAAGTTATTGTATCTCGAAGCGAAGTCAATATTTTATAATTAATTAAAAATATTTTTTCATGATGCTCGTATCTACTATAATAAATTTTTTATGTAAATTAATACTATTTTTACTCGTTACGAAATAAATTTTTAAGTTAATTTATTTTAACACCAAAAAACTAGAAACATCAGTTTGTCTTATGTTAGTAAAAATTGTATTGTCATTCTATAAAAATAAAATATACATAACCATAGTACATACCTGTGTACCACGGACTGCCGTGTACATAATCCAAATTCGCATAACCTCACAGTCAACTCAAATTTTCAAAGAGTTTCATCACCTCACCACAGATGACGCCACAGTCACAGCCAGGATATTACTGTCGCGAGACACTCGTACGTCCTAGACTTAGACCATTTAAACTTATAGACACGCCCTTTCCTATCTCTCCTTGAATAGAAACTGAAGCAAAAATATGTGACGTCACTGGTTGGGGTTGTATCGAGATTTATATTAACGGTGTACTAAAATAAACTATTTTCTTCATTTATAGTTGGTATTTACAGGTACATCTTAGCATTTACCCCACCAGTGACGTCACGTATGTTTGCTTCACTGCTTGAAAATTAAGGCGTGTCTATAAGTTTAAATGGTCTAAGGTCCTAGATGTATTTATGTATGGTTATAGAAAATAGCATACATTATAATCTAAACCGGGTGACTCACCACACATTCGATCATAAGACAACAACATGGGAAATTGATTTTTTTCAATTTGTACTTCCCATTAAATTTATTCCCAGAATAATTAAGGTATAAATTATGCTTAGAATTAGTATTTTTTGTCCTTTAATAAAAATTGTTGTTGATCATTAAAAAGTAAAGTTAAAAAATTTGGCGCATCACGAGTGGATATTAAATTGTTAACGCTACGGAGTTATCTTTATAATAATTTTAATTTTTAATACTTATATTGATGTATTAATTCTGAAGAAGATTATAGTAAAGTTGGGCAAAATATCAAATGCTATGTTAAAAATTTAAAGGCTATGTTAAGATTTGTATGGTGTTTTATTCAATATTGTGTGAAATTGAATTTAGTACAAAGTGGAACGAATCTTAGTCCAGATTTCTTTTGAATCCAAGAAATATATGAAGCAACCCTTGTATAAATATCAAAAAATCCTCGAGCACACTTTCTACTTCCAAATGCAGACACCACGCCTATTTGCTCTTTTGAATTTACTTCCACTAAAGGTCCACCAGAATCACCCTTGAATAAAAAATATTTTGAAATTGTTACTCAATACCTAAGTATAACTTAAAAATTAAATTTGAAGACAAATATCGTACAAAAAGTAGTAATAATAAGGGGGAATTTCACTAGTCACAAATTCTTTAAAATAATAATTATAAACATGAAACTTTGATAAAAGAGCTATTTAAATATACAGGGTGTCCCCGTGACCGTGGAGAACCTTTAAGGTCGATAATGGACACTTTTCTAACAAGAAGAGTCTACCTACTCGTCATCACCGATTTCGTCCAAATTCACAGTATATGTAGGGCCTTGACTAGATATAAAAGTCACGCAAGTGGTATCGCCATACGGCCAAACGTTGCTTAGAAAAACCAATTTTTGTAGCAGTCTAAATGCATAAGTTTTTCATAGGGTAAGATTTGGATACGAAAGTCGGTGGTTCAAGCCTTCGTTAGGCCTTTTTTTTTCTTGTCAGATTTTTTTCAGCTCTTTTAATTTTCACGACACTTATGCCACAATAAACCGAAATAATCTATAAATAATTATAATAAAGTATTATAACATTTTTATTTAAAATTAAATGCATTATAACAACAAATGTAAGAAGATTCTCCGATTCTCTTACATTAATTAAAATAATAATGGTATAATTCGATATCAGTAAGTTGATATAAAGTAGCCTACTTATAATGCATTTGGTATTATTGTGAAAATGTTATAATAATTCATTTACTTTATTATAATTATTTTTGGATTATTCCGGTTTATTTGTGGCGTAAGTATCGTAAAAATTAAAAAAAAAATAGTAACCTTTGAATTGCTGAACATTGTATGCAATTCGATAGAAAAAAAATTAAAAAAACGGAGGATCGAACCACCGACCCTTACATTCGTTACCATTCCGCCAACTACCTATTTGTTATTATGTTAATTACAAACACTTATGTAGTTACACGTTTGCAATAAAAATTCGTTTTTCTAAGCAACGCTTGGCCGTATGGCGATACCACTTGCGTGACTTTTATATCTAGTCAAGCCCTACATATGAGGAGCAGACATTCTATATGCAGTTTGTCCAATGTAGAAAATACAAAGTGCAGTTTGTTCAATACATTTTTTAGCTGTTTTGCAAAACCGCCAATCGAATATTTGCTTCATTTATGGATACTTCATAGTGTAATTTACACTGTGTTATTGCAAAAATTACTTTTTTAATAACTTATCATTTAAACCTGTGGTAGTTTTACTGCTCTCGTGTAAATTTCAGAAAATGGACATACTGCATATAGAATGTCTGCTCCTCATATACTCTAAATTTGGACAAAATTGGTGATGACGAGTAGATAGACTCCCCTTGTAAAGGCCTAAACAGAATGAACGCGAAACCAACGCGATGTAACGTAACGTAAAGTTAAATGTATGTAGTTGCAATACGTTCGAACAGAATGAACGCTCGCAACGCGATTCCAACGTCGAACGTTGGCAAACTTAACGCGAAACGACCACTACCAACTACAATTTGGTAATTTAATTACGTTACGTCACGTTACGTCGCGTTGGTTTCGCGTTCATTCTGTTTAGGCCTTAAGACAAATTTTCAAATAAAATTTTTGTTCAAGTCTAAACCCTTGGAAGGTACCTCCCTTTAAAACAATTTTTTAAATTTCTGATTTCAAACTGCCATAACTCCGATATTATTGATTTTTAGGTTCAATCGATTAGAACTTTTCTAAAGATCAGTAAATAATGCACTAAACTTTACAATGAAATAAAATTATGCAATCAAGGAAGAACGGTAGACACAGCTTTACCGATACGTCGACAACCCGAAAACCATCATCCACAAAAAACTAGGTGTTTCTAACTCGTTAGTCTTCATCAGTAGATAATTTAAAATTAATCAAATTAATGAGTAGATAATACGAAACACAATGTAAAAAAAAGGTTTCAACAAGTTAATTTGATTAATTTTAAAATTTGAATGTATATTTAAAGCTTTAATTGCGCTCTTCTCAAAATTTGTAATTTTCACATTCGTGATTATGGCATAAAGGGGACGATATGAAAATTTTTTATATAAATATCAGTACTATCCATATCACTTATATCCGGTGGATGTATTAGAAAATGGTTTATGAATAAATTAGAGAAAGAAGATTAATTTTTTTTTATTAATTTATACGCTATACGCTGTCGCAAAATCATTCAGTTAGTAAATGATTATATGATTATTATTTTACATTCTTTATTTACTTAGGGGAGATCCTTGTACTTTGGGACAGCTTGTACTTCGAGACATTGAGTTTTTAATACTAATATTCAAATGTATCGCTTTTCGTTTTAACAGGTTATCCTGCTAACGGATAGAGGTCATTTCACCACAAAATAAATTATATATGCCCGATTATGTGTTTGTTGTTGAATGTTTTGCGTTTTAAGGTAGATGATATATTATTTAATGTCTTAACTTCCACATCTTTACCAGGTAAATTTTATTTACAATGGTTTTGTTGCATACGGTATTACTTAATACACATATAAGGCTAACTATTTTCTCATAATGATGAATTTTAACTTTTACGTTTGGACGGTAATATGCCAATAATAATAAGTAGTGCTGTGCTTGTACTTTGGGACACTCCCGTGCTTGTAGTTAGCGGATGGTCAAATTCCGAAATTTTTATAAAATATCTTGAGAATTTCATAAAACCACACACATTTAAGTGATTGAATTGAATCAATTGTAGGAGATCAGCGATTTGGACGTTTTGAAGAAATTACCAAAACTCACAGTAGTTTAAGTTTTGTTTTACTTATTTATTGTCGTCCTGACGTCAAATTAACATTGTCCCAAAGTACAAGCCCCTGATTGTACTTTAGGACAATTTTCAACGAAGCATTGTCTTCCAACGGACACCGTCATTTCGGCGATTCCAGTTCGGCACCGGCATTTCGGCGATTTTGATTCGGCGACAGTAAATTCGACTACGTCGATTCGGCGACGAAAGATATACTTTTAATTTATTCTTCCAAATTTAAAATTTAAATGTACACAAAAACCTTAGTACCGACGCCTACGGCTTTTCGAACTTTTATTTAAAAACTCATAGTTAATAAAAATTGGTTTTCTCCCTACCTCTCTTAAATAGATCCCTTTTTTGTTATTTGCTCCTTTTCAATAATACTTATTGTATTAATCTTTCTTTGGTTTTCCCCATTTCAATATAATTCTTATGTATATCCTCCTTTTCAATAATGCTTATTGTGTTAATCTTTTCTTGGTTTTCCCCATTTCAATACAATTCAGCCTTTTCAATTAAATATTAGCGTTTTCCTTAAGTATCTTTTCCAAAATTTTAATTAGCTCTCCACTTTTAGTAACGGTTTTCGAGGAGTCATAGATGGCATTTTGAGTTGAGTTCTTTAGTCAGTTGAGTTTTTACGCTAAAATAGTCAGTTGAGTTGGGTTTTGGTATCAAAACATTTCAGTTTAGACAAAGAAGAAGTAAGTGGAAGCGTTTCAGCGTAACATGTTATTAAGGTAAGTAACTTAAGTAAGTTTATAAGATTGCAATAATTGACATTTTATCTCCAGTTTATAGATTTCGCTGTATAGATTTTAATAAAAGTACTCCAGTGTAGTGTTAGAAATCAATATATTAATTTTTAATTCATAATACAATGGAAGAAACTCAAATAATTTTAACCAAACGAAGCAATGAAAAATATGCTCGTGATGGGTACCTCTATGTTAAAGATAAAATTAACACAAATAGTACTATTCAATTCTGGCGATGTGAAAGTAAGCATAAGGGTTGCAATGGCAGAATATGGACCAATATTAGAGACGGTTCGTTCAATTCACAGCGAAGGGAGCATTCCTGCAGGACCGTAGGAAATGCAGAAAACGTCGAACTTCAAAAACTTAATACTGTTATAAAACTTTTAGCCGAAAATACAATGGACAATCCATCGCAAATAAGAGCACGGGCTATTGCAAATGTTCCTGATGCCATAAAAGGTAACATTCCAAGCAATTCTGTCATGAGCAGAACGATACAACGGAAACGTCACCAAAATTCTGAAGCACCAGCAAATCCGGAATCTAGGGAACTAATAATCATACCGGAAGGTTATTCCACTTATGAGTTTAGCCCTGGTAATTTTGAGAGATATCTTCTTGCCGATTCAGGGAGTGAGAATTTGGACTCTGAACGTATTATGATATTTGGAAGAGAATATAATTCTAGTTGGTGTGAAAATATGTTAGAATTGTTTATGGACGGCACTTTTCTAATTTGCCCGTCTCTTTTTTCACAAGTATTCGTTATACTTGCTAGAAAAGATGGAAGAGCAGTGTTTCCTGTTTTGTTTTGCTTACTACCTAATAAGAGGAGGGAAACTTATGTAAAATTATTTAGTATGATCCGTGAATTGTGGCCTCAACTAAATCCGTTGAGTATAAGTGTTGATTTTGAGCTTGCCATTCATCAAGCGATTCGTGAAGTGTTTCCTGACGTTAATATACATGGCTGCTTATTTCACTTAGTGAAGAACTTAAAAAAACATTTATCGTCAAGTAATTTGTTAAAAAGGTACAGTGCCGATGTAGATTTTGCATTGCGCTCAAGAATGGTTACTTCAATTGCGTTTGTTCCTGAGAATGATATTTTTCATGCAATTACAAGTTTAGAAAATTATTTACCACCAGAATTTGATCCAATTTTAGAATGGTTTACAAATACATATATTGGACGTCTTAGAAATAATGGTACCAGAAATATTCCAATGTTTTCTTCAAATATTTGGTCTGTGTATCAACGCACGTTGGATGGAATTGATAGAACTAACAATTACGCCGAAGCTTGTCATCGAAAAATACAATTAGGTTTTGGTGGTGGTATATTTCATCCAACGTTGTGGACTTTTTTGGATAAATTAAGACGAATTCAAAAAACTTTCGACACAGAATACGAACGTATTCTAGCCGGACATGCACCCTCTAAAAAAAAGCCGCGGTACGAAGCGGCTGATTCTCGAATTTTGGCGAAGGTAACCAATTATAATTCTATTAATATTATAGAATATCTTCGCGGTATATCTTATAATTATAGCATGGATTAAAATTTGTATGTGTTATGTATGTAAATAAATATTTAATTTAAAAGTAAAAAATAATTTTTTTTAATATTTTTAATTTAAAAATTTTTAATAAATTTTAACACTTAAATAAATTTCCCGTCGCCGAATCGACGTAGTCGAATTTTCTGTCGCCGAATGGGAATTGCCGAAATGCCGGTGCCGAATTGGAATCGCCGAAACTAACATAGCCGAACATCGGGTCGCCGAATTGACCGTCGCCGAATATACGGTGCCGAATCGCTTTCGCCGAACTGCGGTCGCCGAAACGACGTGTACCGACTTTTAAATAAACAAATAAAAAAAATAGTGAAACTCGTCTCAGCTCGGCTGTTCTATTCAGTGGGAAACATCTTTATACATAAATTTTAACTAATTTTTCTTACTTTGCAAAATCCTTCATCATTATCAAAAGTGCATATGTTTCCAAGAAAAATTTTATTCTTGTAGGTTTTCCGACATTTTTCATTAGTTATTGTTGTTACTTGAAGCTTTTTGAGAAAATCTGGATATTCTATTTTATCGTGCTGAAAATTTAATACTACAGAAAAAATTATTATTAGAAAAAATATCTTACGTCAATAGCCCCCCATCCCGAAACAATCCCTTTATAACCTTCACCAACATAAGTCGTTCCTAATTTCACGGGCTGAATATATTGACTATACCGAACACAATTTTTTAATTTAATTAATGCAATATCGTACTTGGGTGCTTTCTTAAATTTCTCATGAGATATAACCTCGCTAATTGCAATCGTCTTTCCATCCTTTAATTTTTTAGTAGTTCCTACTCTTATAAATACTGATGATATTGGCACTCTGAAATGCAGTATGCAAAATTTATTATATAATAATGTAATATCTGTGATTTAATACCCCTTACCTAAGTTTACTAAAGCAATGAGCTGCTGTAAGGACCCAACAGTTGTGAATGATCGAGCCTCCACAGAAGTGTAGCAAACGTCCGAATTTCCTAGGATATTGCAAAGCTACCTGATACGGTATTTCACCCTCTGTTGCATTAGCTCCACCCACTATTCTTCCACCTTTTGCAAAAATAATTTAGTAAAAATTTGGTTTTGTTATTTTTAATATCTTCTTCTTCTTTAGGTGCCTATCCGAATCCGAATTGTGGCTATCCTCTAAGAAGACTTTACATGGGAAATATTAATGGGGTGGTTTCCCGTTACCTTCCCCATAGTCCACAGATCGATGTTGGACATTTACATAGATCACAGCATATATCAGACGCGCAATCAGGATTAGAACCGCGGTTTCTCGCTCACCCGTCTATCCGTGTTTGATTTACGCGAGACTGCTGGTCATTAATATATAATATAATCAATAATATATTTAATATATTTTTATGTAATTTTTGAAATTCCGTTCGGAATTGCTAAAGAATTTAATAACAAATTTTTTATAATTTAGTAAATTATAAAAAAAAAATTAAAAATTTTCCACCAAAGCACAAGTTTCAAAATGCTTTTGCGGTAAGTCTCTTTTCTTTTTTCTTTCCAATGAAAGAAATATTTCATTAATTTTTTTTTTTAAATTATTGAAATTATGATCAAAGATATACTTCATTTACAGCATTTGCAATACTAGAAATTTAAACAAATTTAATTAATTATATGCGTTTTTGATATAAAATGGCTAATTAACACTATCAAAATGTTAACCCGTTATCAAAACCGAATAAAAATTATATCAAAAATTTCGGAAAATTCTCCTTTTTTCGTTACACATGGAAATCGTCGTTGTATCTATATAGCCCAGTCAAATAAGTAGAAAAATGAAAAAGTTAACTTCGGAATGAAAGCTAAGAAGCTAAAAATTTATATAAACCTTTATTATGTCATTCTATAAGTTGGCTAAAAAGTCTCTTAAAACAATGGAATAACTGAGAAAAACTGCTGCTTTTCAATATCTTATAAAGTTTGTTTGATGAAACAATGATTGTACTTATCACCCAAGAAAAGATTTATCGAACCCATGTAATAAAAAAATCCGTGCAGTTATCTTCCACCTACAAGTGCAGCAGCTCGACAGCACATACATTAATCGTGTCTACTACCAGATCCAAACTTGGTTCGGGAATGATTTAGAACCCCAAAAATTGAGATGAGTATTGCAAAATAAAACCCTAGAACCTACAACCATAATATTGCCACCAGCACCAGAAGAACTTCCGAATGCAATATTTTGCAATTGCAAAACAGACTGTGGTTCCAGTTGTGGATGTAGAAAAGTAGAGTTGCAATGTTCTTTAGTTTGTGGTCATTGTAATGGACAAGCATACCACAACGCTTCATCATATCCAAATGATCTTGATAAAAGAAAGTGAATATGTACCGGAAGTTTTTGAAGCTTTAGAGCTAATCTTATAACAGATAATGAGAAAGATAACAATTATAAATTGGATTTTCAAGTTGAGCGAACAGAAGTGGATGACGATGACGAACAAGAAGAATATGCATGCTTGCTAATAATTGGTTTTTATTAAGAAAAAACAATTTTTGTGACCTTTACCTTCAATATTTTATGACGCGGACACGAGATTTGATGAGACTTTTAACACAACTTATTGAATGACATAGTAAAGCTTTATACAAATTTTTAGCTTATTAGCTTTTATTCCGAGGTTAAATGCTTATTTGACTAGACTATAATAAAATTGAAAAACAAAAATTGTATAAAAATTGAACTAAATTATTTTTTAATAAGTTTTTTTACATACCGTTTGGAGAAGTCTCACTTGAAACAACTGCTAATGCAACCACAAAAAAAATTTTGTTAGAAAAATCATTTTGATTTCTTATTAATTCCAATTGTTAAACATTCGACTGCATAATATACTAATTTTTAGTGTATACTGTGCCATAAAAGGGAACCATAAAATTAGATTTATCAAAAATAATGAAACCAATAAAAACAAACGACTTTTCCAATTTGATATCGATAAAGTTTATCTTTATATTTCTCATTATGTTGATCTGATATAATTAAATAATTAATATAATTAATATAGTAATAATTATTAATATAATTATATAAAAGCTTTTAATAAATCAAAATTATATTGCGATATCCAGATAAGGAAAACGCCGTCTGTAAACTGCCCCAATGTTGTTGCTGTATTAGGGGAGTTTACATACATACTAAAGGCAATGGGATTTATTTGGTGGAAATTTGATACTTAATTTTAAAGTTATTACGATATTAAAAAAAAACTGTAAACATGGTATTTGCTCAATGTTAATTGTACGTTGGTGTAGGTATAAATAAAGCTCCTAAGGTTAGTCTCTACTCTCCGCGACTCAACCTAGTTAAACTAGAAAGGCCTACAGCAGAGTGCTCCAATACGTTCGATTTTTGCTTAGAAATTGGAAACTTTAAAATCGATTTGCAGCTTTACTAATCGATATAAGTGTAACATTTATTTGTAACTAAAACCTTCCTATTAATATTATTTGTCATAACATCTGTTGAGTTTTCATGAATAAATTACTACCCCAATAAATTTTGTATTTCTTGAAATTTTTTTGGCTGTGCCGTCGAAAGGCCGCAATGGAGCAATTTATGGATTTATCAATAAAACAATCAAAAAATGACAAATAAAAATTAAAACTTAATTCATAATTAATTAATTTATTTCTATTTTTATATAAAAAGTAGTTTCGCAACTCGGGGGCACAAAGCAATTTCCGGCAAATTGTTTCAGTCAGTGTGGGCCAATACTTCTTGGTATACATTTTGTGTAAATTGTGGTTTATCGCAGAACAGCATTTTTGGTAGAAAATTTTTGAAAATTGTAGAAAATTTATTTATATAAACATTTATATTCGCTGGATTTATCGATTTTTTGTAGATGATTTCTATTTATATAAACATTTGTAGGATTTATCGATTGAGACAATGCAACTTAAAGTTGACCATGTGAAAATACTGGAGTTTGTAGATTTTGATGAATTTAAAGTATTCGGTTTAAAATGTTTTATTTTACAGCTTTGCTAAGCTAAATAAATAAAATGATTAATAAACAATATGGCATAATTTATTAATCTAACCTACCAAGGGCCAGTTCTACAAAGCAAGTATAAATTAAGAATAAGCTACACTGAGAATATCTCACACCGATTTCGTTCACAATCGTCAACTACATTAAATTCTGAATTGGTGTAATAAAAAAATACAATTTTACAAAAAAGGGCCATATTAATTAATGTTATTAATAGTGTATTCATTACTTATTTTGGTATTTAATAATATTTAAAAAAATAATAAAATTGGAAAACAAAAATTGAACCAAATTATTTTTTAATATGTATTTTTTACATACCGTTTTTAGGAGTCCTACTTGAAACAACTGCTAATGCAACTACAAAAAGAGCATAAGTTAGAAAAATCATTTTGATTTCTTAATTCCAATTGTTAAACAGTCGTCCTTATATACCATATACACTAATTTTTAGTGTAAACTGTGCCATAAAAAGGAACCATAAAATTGGATTTAACAATAATAATGAAACCAATAAAAACCAACGACTTTTCCAATTAAATATCGATAAAGTTAATCTTTATATTTCTCATTATTTTGATTTGATATAATTAGATAATTAATATAGTCAGAAATGTTTTTTTATAAATCAAAATTATATTGTGATATCAAGATAAGGAAGACGCCGTCTAGCGGTGAATTTAGAACTCGAGCTGGAGATGGGTGGCTAAAAAGTGTGCTATTCATGAATCAGTAAAAAGTGTAAACTCGGCTAGCCTCGTGCAAAAACCTTCACACGCGGGATGAAAAGTGGCACCTTAGTCCCATGATGTATAATATACTATTGTTTTAAATTTTTTCTCCATTTTTGAATGACCTCATATTTCATTCTAAAATATACATTGATCACCGAAATACATTTTTATTAATTATACAAGGTGTCCGACCGCTTATCTGAACATAGGAAAATAACATGGAAAATTGTTTTTCTCTTTTCTTCTTCCCATTGTAACTAATACGAATGAAAAAGGTATCAATTTTGGTTGCTGTATATCTAATTGTTCCATTATATTCTATTGAAAATAATCTTATTTTCACCAAAATAGTAAAAGTGTAGTATTCCAACTGATTTACTTTATACATAATATAGTAAAGTTATTGTATCTCGAAGCGAAGTCAATATTTTATAATTAATTAAAAATATGTTTTCATGATGCTCGTATCTACTATAATAAATTTTTTATGTAAATTAATACTATTTTTACTCGTTACGAAATAAATTTTTAAGTTAATTTATTTTAACGCCAAAAAACTAGAAACATCAGTTTGTCTTATGTTAGTAAAAATTGTATTGTCATTCTATAAAAATAAAATATACATAACCATACATATCCGTGTACCACGGACTGCTGTGTACATAATCCAAATTCGCATAACCTCACAGCCAACTCAAATTTTTTAAGAGTTTCATCACCTCACCACAGATGACGCCACAGTCACAGCCAGGATATCACTGTCGCGAGCATCGATCTTTTATTTAACTCTAAATGTAATGTATTTAACTGTAAATGTATTTAACTGTGTAATAAAAGATCGATGGTCGCGAGACACTCGTCCTAGATGTATAAGTATGGTTATAGAAAATAGCATACATTATAATCTAAACCGGGTGGCTCACCACACATTCGATCATAAGACATGGGAAATTGACATGGGACATTGATTTTTTTTTCAATTTGTACTTCCCATTAAATTTATTCCCAGAATAATTAAGGTATAAATTATACTTAGATATTATACCTACAGTTAGTATTTTTTGTCCTTTAATAAAAATTGTTGTTGATCATTAAAAACTAAAGTTGAACATTTGGCGCATCACGAGTGGACATTAAATTGTTAACGTTACTTTTAGATAATTTTAATTTTTAATAATAATTATATTGATGTATTAATTCTGAAAAAGATTGTAGTAAAGTTGTGCAAAACATCAAATGTTATGTTAACAATTTAAAGGCTATGTTAAGATTTGTATGGTCTTTTATTCAGTATTGTGTTAAATTGAATCTAGTACAAAGTGGAACGAATCTTAGTCCAGATTTCTTTTGAATCCAAGAAATATATGAAGCAACCCTTATATAAATATCAGAAAATTTTCCGCCACACTTTTTACTTTCATGTGCAGACACCACACCAATTTGCTCCTTTGAATTTACTTCCACTAAAGGTCCACCAGAATCACGCTTGAATAAAAAATATTTTGAAATAGTTACTAAATACCTAGGTATAACCGAAAAATTAAATTTGAAAACAAATATCGTACAAAATGTAGTAATAATAAGGGGGGAATTTCACTAGTCACTAATTCTTTGAAATAATAATTATATAAACATGAAACTTTGATAAAAGAGCTATTTAATTAAACAAGGTGTCCGCGTGACCGTGGAGAATTTTTGAGGTGGTGATAAAGGACACTTTCCTGAGACAAATTTTTAAATAAAATTTTTGTCCAAGTCGACTTGGATCCAAACCCTTATTGGGAGATACCTCCCTTTAAAGCAATTTTTTGAATTTCTGATTTCAAACGGCCATAACTCCAATATTATTAATTTTTATGTTCAATGTTTAATCGATTAGAGCTTTTTTAAAGATCAGTAAATGATGCACTAAACTTTACGATGAAATAAAATTATGCAATCAAGGAAGAACGGTAGATACAGCTTTACCGATACGTCGACAACCCGAAAACCATCATCCATAAAAAACTTGGTGTTTCTGACTCGTTAGTCTTCATCAGTACCGTAACCTTCTTAAACACTCAATCGCATAATCCTAGTATAACACGGCTACTGCTTTTATCAATGCAAAAAAAACAGCAATCGCATGTCAAACTTCAACATTTCCAAATTAATTCCAATTTACTAATTGTTAGTTGCATCAATTTAATATGGGATATCATTTTTAATTTTTCTAAAGATCATTTGCTTATCTACAAGTTAGGTTATAATCCTTAATTGTCTAGAATTAACGGATTTTAAGTTATAAATTAAATTAAGGAAAGAAATGTTAAAAAAGTAAGGTATTTTATTTTTTTTACTTTTCTTGCAAACCCCGTATCTCTTAAACGAAAAGTTTTAGTAAAAAACTAACGGCCTGTACCGGATAGGAAATTTAACGGGCTACAACTTTGATCAAATAAATTTCTTTGGAAAATCAATTATTTTCACAGAAATTCAGTAAATAATGAACATGGTGTAGGTAAAAAAAAATAAATTTACAAAATTGCTAAAAATCTCAATTTGATTTATTATTTTTAATAAATTTTAAAAAAAATTATGAAAGATTAATTTGACCTTTTAGAATTAGATATGAAAAATTTTACATAAATACCAGTACTATCCATATCATTTATATCCGGTGGATGTATTAGAGAATGTTTTATGAATTAGAGAAAGAAGATTAATTTTTTTTATTAATTTATACGGTATATTCAGTTAGTAAATGATTATCTGATTATTATTTTACATTATTTATTTACTATTATAAAGATTTGACAGTTTTTTAAAATTTAAAATATATTTAGCTGAAATTTTGAACAATACCATAATTACACCATGAAACTCAAATTCAAAGTTAATATTATATTTAAATTTCAGTCGATGTGACAACAAGGCAAATCTGATTGGTACACTTTCATGTAACATCAGTAACCGTAGTCGTAAAACTACCGTCGGTTTTATAACTTTTAACAATTTTTTCTCTTGTTAGTACTCAAAAAATTAAAAAAAAAATTTGTAGCTTCAGTTTGACCTTTACTTTTGAATAATTTCAACTAATTTTTCTTACTTTGCAAGCTCCTTCATCATTATCAAAGGTGCATATGTTCCCACGGATAATTTTAGTACTGTAGGATCTCCTACATTGTTCGTTAGTTATTGTTGTTACTTGAAGCTTTTTGAGAAAATTTGGTCGTTCTTTAATATCGTGCTGAAATTTAAATATTACAGAAAAAATTATTATTAGAAAAAATATCTTACGTCAATAGCCCCTCATTCCGAAACAATCCTTTTATAATCTGCATGCACGATGCATAATTGTACATAACATTTACATGTAAATGATAACTAATCAATAAAAAAAGCGTATTAGTAGCCATCGGAAGGTTTTCATTGGTTAGTTACCATTCACATGTTAATTTTTATAAAAATATCATGCACCGTTGCATAAGTACAGCAAATTTACCAGCAAATTTTGTGCTAAATTTTCATGTAAAATATTTAGAACATGTTTTAAATTTGGAGGCAAATGTGCGCAGTAGACATTTTTGGCACTTAGAAGTCTCGGCGCCCACACGGCGGCGCCCAAAAGTCCTGACCCGATTTTTTTATTATATTATTATTATTTATTTAACATGTATTATTTATTATTTTTAATATATCAAAAGTAAGAAATAAGGCGTTGCGCCACAATTCAGCCATTCACCGCCAAAGCTCGGGTAGGTCGCAGTTGCCCCCCCCCTCCCGAGAGGAACTAATCGGGACGTGCGGCTCTTAGTACCCCTTAAGTCCAACGTAGTGGCTGAAAGGAAAACGGTGAGCACTCTTCTACGATTGTTGGGACTAGGCAGGCAACCATACCCAACAAACTCACGACAGCGGTTCCCGCTGAGGGGGAGCACTCCCATCTTTGAGCTTTCACTGGTTTAGAGTGGCACGAAAAGGAGCAACTTTTGCTACCCCCGATTTTCAAAATTAACACTACCAATTTAAGAAAGAAAGTGTATCCTGAAAAAGGTTGGTATTCTAGAAAAAGCCAGTAAGATTAGATTATAGATTAGACAAATTATGAAAATTTAATAAATAGAAAACTATCCAAAAAAATATTTCTTCGAACGAGCTTCATCGATTTGACAATGAAATATTCACTCACGCAGAAAGGAAATAGAGTTCTTTTGCATCGGGTATGAATATATCAAGTACAAAGAGAACGAAAGTGGAGTAATCACGTGGAGATGCAGAGTTTATTTTTCGACTAAATGTAAGGCTTTCTTAAGGTCTTATATAGCCTTTTTTTATTAATAAATTAAAAAAAAATTTTGTTCTCATTTTTCAGAGTTCTCTTCTGTCAATGTTCTCTTTTGTCAGCGTTCATTTATTTCAGTGTTCTGTTTTTTCAGAGTTCTTTTTTGTCAATTTTCTTATTTGTTAATGTTCTTTTATTTCATTGTTTTGTTTTTTCAAAGTTCTGATTTTTCACCGTTCTGTTTTTGGTTGTTCTGTTTTTTTATGTTCTGTTATTTTATGGTACCGTGATATCCAGATAAGGAAGACGCCGTCTAGCGGTGAATTTAAAACTCGTGTCTATAAAGTACTGCAATTCATGAAACAGTGAAAAATTAAAAAGTGTAAACTGCCCTCCGACCAAATACATTTGTTTTTAGGTGGGTAAGTAGGCTCACTCTTGGTGTACGAAATTGTACACATGTGTACCAAAGTCCGTCGCTTTTTGAAACGACTTTAGCTGTCCGTTTTAGTCATAAAATTAAAAAATTGCAGGTTTCTGTATTTCATCAGACCTACTGCTTAGATGTATTAGTTATAGAAAATAGCATACATTATAATCTATACCGGGTGACCCACAACTCATCCGATCATAAGACAATAAATTGATTTTTTTTAATTCCTACTTCCCATTAAATTTATTCCCAGAATAATTAAATTATACTTAGATATTTAGAATTAGTATTTGTTCTCTAATAAAAATTGTTGTTAATCATTATTAAAAACTAAAGTTAAAAATTTGGCGCATCACGAGTGGACATTAAATTGTTAACGCTACGACGTTACTTTTAGATAATTTTAATTTTTAATAATTATAATGATGTATTAATTCTGAAAAAAATTGTAGTAAAGTTGGACAAAACATCAAATGCTATTATGCTAAAAATTTAAAGGCTATGTTAAGCAGTGGCGGATTTAGCACTTATGAGGCCCCAGGCGCAATTCAATTTTGAGGCCCCTCTTTTTAATATTTGCATTACTCATTTACATTACATTACATTTACAGTAATGGTTTTTAACTTCCGGCTTCCCAACACAGAAGGGGAGCCGTTAGCGCCGCAGCCGATTTTTTTTTGAAAATACCACCTAATTTATATGGGAATATTTCACCTGAGATCTTGTTTTAATACCCAAACTACATTATGGAACTTTTCATAAAATTATTAAAATTTAAAATACGTATATCCAAGCAGTTGTTACATTTTATATTGATTAATTTTCAATGTTATTTCCTGATGTCTCACTTTTTTAATAATTAAATAAAAATTTTTTTTTTTTGAGAGCTGAATTTTGAGGCCCCTTTGATTTATAAGGTCTGAGGCGCCTATTTGGAAATCCGCCACTGACAGGAAATTAAAAAAAAATTTGAATTTCACCACTGACTTTCAATAATACTGTAGGTACCTACCATAGAATAAGGATCACTACAATGTATGTATGTACTTATTAACAGCTTTTCATACAAAAAAAAAAAATTAAATAAAATAATTTTATTTTGAGAACTGAATTTTGAGGCCCTTTGGATTTCGGAGGCCCGAAGCGCACGCTTCCTGCGCTCAATGGGAAATCCGCCACTGATGTTAAGATTTGTATGGTGATTTATTCAGTATTGTGTTAAATTGAATCTAGTACAAAGTGGAACGAATCTTAGTCCAGATTTATTTTGAATCCAAGAAATATATGAAGCAACCCTTATATGAATATCAGGATGAACTTCTTTAAAACAATCTCTAATTGCACACACCACGCCTATTTGCTCTTTTGAATTTACTTTCACTAAAGGTCCACCAGAATCACCCTTAAACAAAAAATATTTTGAAATAGTTACTCAATACCTATGTATAATCTAAAAATTAAATTTGAAAACAATATAATCATACAAAAAATAGTAAGCTGCGCGGCTTTTCTATTCAATGTGAGACTTCCTTTTACATAAATATCAATTTTTTCCTCTTACTTTGCAATGTCCTTTATCTTTAGCAAAGGTGCATAAATGTCCATCGGTAATATTGTTGATTGTGTAGGATCTCTGACATTTTTCGTTAGTTACTGTTGTTACTTGAGTTTTTTTGAGAAAATCTGGATATTCTTTAATATCGTGCTGAAAATTTAATATTACAGAAAAAATTATTATTAAAAAAAATATCTTACGTCAATAGCCCCCCATCCCGAAACAATCCCTCTATAACCTTCACCAACATAAGTCGTTCCTAATTTTACAGCTTGAATATATGTGCTATATCGAAAACAATTTTTTAATTTAATTAATGCAATATCGTTTACGAGATCATCACTCTTGTTATGTTTCTCATGAGATATAGCTTCGCTAATTGCACTCGTCTTTCCACCCTTTAATTTATTAATAGTTCCTGCTCTTATAATTGCTGATGATATTGGCGCTCTGAAATGCAGTATGCAAAATTTATTATGCAATAATATAATATTTTTTATTTAATACCCCTGTTTCTTAAGATAATCTAAGCAATGAGCAGCTGTAAGGACCCAACAGTTGTGAATGATCGAACCTCCACAAAAGTGTTGCAGACTTCCGTCTTTCTTAGTATATTCCAAAGATACCTGAAACGGTATTTCACCCTCTGTTGCATCAGCTCCACCTATTATTCTTCCACCTTTTGCAAAAATAATTTAGTAAAAATTTGGTTTTGTTATTTTTAATATCTTCTTCTTCTTTAGGTGTCTATCCGAATTCGGATTGTGGCTGTTCTCTAGGTTAAGCCAAGAAGACTTTACAAGGAAAATATTAATGGGGTGGTTTCCCGTTACCTCCCCCATAGTCCACAGATCGATGTTGGACATTTACATAGATCACAGCATTATATCCAACGCAATCAGGATTAGAACCGCGGTTTTTCGCTCACCCGTGCATCCGTGTTTGATTTACGTCAGACTGCTGGTCATTAATATACACATCTACCCTATCTACCCTATACTATAAAAAGATAATGGCACAATATGTAACGTTTTTATGTAACGTTTTCATGTCACATTTTTGTGAAACCGAAATGCTTATGGTATATATCTACCCTATACTAAAAAAAGATAAGGGCACAATATGTAACGTTTTTAAACCGACTTCAAAAAAAGGAGGAGTTTCTCAATTCGTGTGTGTGTATGTTTTTTTTTATGTATGTTTGGGCAAAACTTTTTACAGAGTGATCCGATTTTGATGAATTTTTTTTTATTCGTTAGAGTATACCTCCATGGTAGTCCCATTTAAATTTCACAAAAAAATTCTATTCGTAAAGGTAAAAAATAAGGGAAAATTGCACCCGTAAGAGTAGAAATTAGGGAATGATTGTTTTTCATTTATTGATTTTTCACTTGTCAACCTATTCTGTTGAAACTTGGCAAATTAATTCATTAAAGTAGTAATTAGCAGATTTTAATCACTAAAATTTAAAAAATAAAAAACTTTTTAACAAAATATTAAACCGACCTCAAAAAGGAAACTAAAAAGCATAAAATAAATATATTACATTTGAGTCTTAATAAGTAATGTAAGTAACTAATTTTGAGTCGGTGCAAAAAATCAAGGATTACTAAATTACTTTAAAAAAATTATCAAAACAAAAGTCACACACGCTGCACCCACTCAAAATTAGTTACTTACATTACTTAAAGACTCAAAATGTAATATATTTATTTTATGCTTTTTAGTTTCCTTTTTGAGGTCGGTTTAATTTTTTGTTAAAAAGTTTTTTTATGTAACGTTTTCATGTCACATTTTTATGAAACTGAAATGTTTATAGTATATATTGACATAAAATAATCCAAACCACAAATATTCCAAAATAAATTTTTAAAATTCTCAATAAACTTCTTCATAAAAAAACAAAATTCAATGGTCGGATTATTCGTTATCACTTAGCCCAGCTTAGCTCAGTCAAAAACCTTATCACACCGCTCACGCGCAACCTTCTCATAAAAAAATTTTGCTTTTCAAAAATTTATTCTTCTTTCCTAAAATAGAATCGAAAGAAACACAAGAAACCTTTTCGCTGCTCACAAATTTTGTTACTTTTGTCAAAATTTACATATTCAATTTCGCAATGCCTATAACTGCGACTTTGCAGCACCGTGGGTCGCTCGCAAGTCTTTATCAAAAATTTTCAGTTTCCCCACCTTGGCTATAACACCAGAGGCGTCACAAACTTAAATTTACAAAAATTAAATATAAAATTAAAATAAGCAAAATAAATTTTTTCATCCCAAAAAAAAATACGACAATATCTACCCTATACTATAAAAAGATAAGGGCACAATATGTAACGTTTTTATGTAACGTTTTCATGTCACATTTTTATGAAACCGAAATGCTTATAGTATATATCTACCCTATACTATCTACCCTATACTATGAAAAGATAAGGGCACAATATGTAACGTTTTTATGTAACGTTTCATGTCACATTTTTATGAAACCGAAATGCTTATAGTATATATAAGATATAAAATTATTATTACTGTCGCGACCTTTATACCAACCGATAAACGTCTCAGACGATTTGATCTGTTTAGTACTTGAGGCGTTGATAAGCCACCGCCGTCGTCCCCATCAACAACTTACGAGCTTTTTAACTTTTTCAAATCATCTGGTTGCACTGCCGGACTCTGTACAATAACATGTTAATAAGATACTAAAGGGCTTCTACGGTAGTTAATCAACAACTGAACGACTCAACAGATCAACGTCTCAACGGATCAAGTACTAAACAGATCAAGTCCGTTGAGACGTTGATCCGTTTGTTATGAAAAAAATAATAATTAATCATTAGAAAAAAATGTTGAATGAAAAGAAGTTTTATAACTTGAAGTTATTTTGTTTATGTGCTAATAGGGCCGCGAAGCGGTCCGTGGGGTTGGACCGCGGCAGCGGGCAGGAAGGCAGAGCCCCCCTAGTATAATATATTTATATAAGCAAGCGCTAACAGGCCATGCAGGCCCAGGGCTGATGACGATAAATCGCCATTTTCCTGCTTAAATTCTCTTGTAAACCTTTGCATGTGTGACCCAGCCGTAATTACGGTAATGACGTCGACACAAATAACAGGATTTACCACAGTGTGTAGATGCTCACCGGAAGGTCGAGCCAAGAAATTTTGTGCAATCCGCGATTGGAACCCAGAATTTCCGCTCTATACTCAACCAGCGATCACATCACTCCACTGCTGTGGCTAATAATAGTATATTTATTATATTTAATATATTATCATTATTTAATTATTAAGATTCCGTTTGAAATTGGTAAAGAATTTCGTCGGGCTGGCTCTCCGTCATAGGTTAAAAAATCAATTATATGAAAACTATTTGATGTTAAAATTTAATATCATACCTAATAGTCAGCCAAGACCCATCAGAGTTGTAGCGCTGCACGATAGATAGAGATAGATTTAAAATACATTATTCAATTACATTTTGTTACCATTGTATTATATTTATTAGTAAATTATAAAAAAAATATTAAAAATTTTCCACCAAAGCACATGTTTCAAAATGCTTTTGCGGTAGGTCTCTTTCCTTTTTTCTTTCCAATGAAAGAAATAATTTTATTGATTTTATAATTTTCTTTTAATATTATTGAAATTATGGTCAACGAGATATTTCATTTACAGCACTTGCAATACTAGAAATTTAAACAATTTTAATTAATCATATGCGTTTTTGATATAAAATGACCAATTAAAACTATCAAAATGTTAACCCATTATCAAAACCGTTTACAAATTATATCATAAATTTCGAAAAATTCTCCTTTTTTCGTTACATGGAAAACGCCGTTGTATCTATATAATAGCCCAGTTAAATAAGTAGAAAAAAGGAAAAGTTAACCTCGGAAAGAAACCTAAGAAGCTAAAAATGCATATAAACCTTTATTATGTCATTCTATAAGTTGGCTAAAAAGTCTCTTAAAACAATGGAATAACTGAGAAAAACTGCTGTTTTTTCAATATCCTATAGTTTGTTTTGATAAAACAATGATTGTACTTATCACCCAAGAAAAGTTTTTATCGATCCCATGATTAAAAAATCCGTGCAGTTATGTTCCACCTACAAGTGCAGCAGCTCGACAGCACATACATTAATCGTGTCTACTGCCAGATCCAAACTTCCCAAACAGGGAATGATTTAGAACCCTACAAATGGAGATGAGTATTGCAAAATGAAACCTTAAAACCTACAACCATAATATTGCCAACAGCACCAGAAGAACCGCCGAAAGCAATATTTTGCAATTGCAAAAAAGGCTGTGGTTCCAGTTGTGGATGTAAAAAAGTAGAGTTTTAATGTTCTTTAGTTTGTGGTCATTGCAATGAACAAGCATGCCACAACGCTTCATCATATCCAAATGATCTTGATAAAGAAAGTGAATATGTACCGGAAGTCTTTGAAGCTTTAGAGCTAATCTTACAACAGATAACGAAGAAGATAACAATAATAAATTAGATTTTCAAGTTGAGCGACCAGAAGTAGATGACGATGACGAACAAGAAGAATATACCTGCTTGCTAATAATTGGTTTTTATCGAGAAAAAAACAATTTTTGTGACCTTTACCTTTAATATTTTGTGACGCGGACACAAGTTTTTATGAGACTTTTAAGACAACTTATTGAATGACATAATAAAGGTTTATACAAATTTTTAGCTTAATAGCTTTTATTCCGAAGTTAAATGCTTATTTGACTAGGCTATAATAAAATTAAAAAACAAAAATTGTATAAAAATTGAACAAAATTATTTTTTTATAAGTTTTTTTACATACCGTTTGGAGAAGTCTCACTTGAAACAACTGCTAATTCAACCACAAAAAAAATTGGTTAGAAAAATCATTTTGATTTCTTAATTCCAGTTGTTAAACATTCGTCCTTATATACTAATTTTTAGTGTAAACTGTGCCATAAAAAGGAACCATAAAATTGGATTAATCAAAAATAATGAAACCAATGAAAATTAACGACTTTTCCAATTTGATATCGATAAAGTTTATCTTTATATTTCTCATTATGTTGATTGGATATAATTAGATAATTAATATAGTCATAAATGCTTTTTATAAATCAAAATTATATTGTGATATCCAGATAAGGAAAACGCCATCTGTAAACTGCCCCAATGTTGTTGCTGTATTATAGGGGAGTTTACATACATACTAAACACAATCGGATTTATTTGGTGGAAATTTGTTACTTAATTTTAAAGTTATTACTATATTTAAATAAAAACTGTAAACATGGTATTTGCTCAATGTTAATTGTACGTTGGTGTAGGTATAAATAAAGCTCGTAAGGTTGGTTTCCACTCTCCGCGACTCAACCTAGTTAGCTAGTTACACTGCAAAGTGCAAAGGCCTACAGCAGAGTGCTCTAATACGTTCGATTTTTTCTTAGAAATTGGAAACTTTAAAATCGATTTTCAGCTTAAAATCGATATAAGTATAACATTTGTTTGTAACTAAAACCTTCTTATTAATATTATTTGTCAACATCTGTTGGGTTTTCATAAATAAATTTAATATTTCCTGGGCCCGGTTTTCGCGCCACTATAGTACTACCATAATAAATTTTGTATTTCCTGAAATTTCTTTTGCTGGTGCCGTCTAAAGGCCGCACTGGACCTTTTATAGATTTATCAATAAAACAATAAAAAAATGACAAATAAAAATTAATACTTAATTCATAATTAATTAATTTATTTCTGTTTTTATATAAAAAGTAGTCCCGCAACTCGGGGCCACAAAGCAATTTCAGGCAAATGGTTTGGGTCAGTGTGGGCCAAATCTTAGTATACATATTGTGTAAATTGTGGTTCATCGCAGAGCAGCATTTTTTGTAGAGGATTTCTATTTATATAAACATTTATATTCGTTGGATTTATATTTGCTGGACCAGCGGGAAACCACGGTTCTAATTCTTAAATTTGTGCTGTGATCTAAAAAGTCCAAACTTGATCTGCGGGCTACTCGCCAACCCGCTTGCCCAGAGTGGTGAGTTATGGGTGCAACCCCCTTTTATCCCACTTGGGTGGAGTTCAGAAAAAGGGGGATGCCTAACGTTCAGGAGTGGACTAATAACGGCTGATAAAGAAGAAGAAGATTCGCTGGATTTATCGATTGAGACAATGCAACTTAAAGTTGATCATGTGAAAATTCAAACTTACTTACAATTAGTTAAGTGTATTAACTAAAATAAATTATCTGTTGATAATTATGAATTTGAAGTATTCGGTTTAAAATATTTTATTTTACAACTTAATTGTAATTTTTTGATCTAACCTACCAAGGGCTAATTCTACAAAGCAAGTATAAATTAAGAATAAGGTACACTGAGAATATCTCACTCCGATTTCGTTCACAATCGTCAACTACCTTATTCTGAATTGGTGTATTAAAACTACGTATACCTACTCATACTATGTAGTATGGAAAAGTAAAAAATGCAATTTTACAGAAAAGGGGCATATTAATTTATGTTATTAATAGTGTATTCATATCATATTTCGATATTTAATAATATTTAAAAAAAATAATAAAATTGGAAAACAAAAATTGAACCAAATTATTTTTTAATAAGTATTTTTTACATACCGTTTTTAGGAGTCCTACTTGAAACAACTGCTAATGCAACTACAAGAAAAACATTGATTGCAAAAATCATTTTGATTTTTTAATTCCAATTGTTAAACATTCGTTCTTATATACCATATATCCTACTTTTTAGTGTAAACTGTGCCATAAAAAAAAACCATAATATAGGATTTAACAATAATAATGAAACCAATAAAAACCAACGACTTTTCCAATTAAATATCGATAAAGTTTACATTTTTTTTATTTGTCATTATATTGATTTGATATAATTAAATAATTAATATAGTCAAAAATGTTTGACTATAAATCAAAATTATATTGTGATATCCAGATAAGGAAGACGCCGTCTAGCGGTGAATTTAGAAGTCGAGCTGGAGATGGGTGGCTATTGGCGTTTTACATTACGTACAGATGGCGTTGTAATTCAACAACATGGACGACATAAATAGTACATCTGCTAAATTAAACCTGTGTTAAACATTGCATTTTACTTTGTTTACATTGGAAATCGTGTTTTTAAATCAATTTAGTTCGTATTAGTTAATTATATAACCTCTGATTTGTTCATATTTAACGATAAGTACAGGCTAAATATTACTTAAGTTAGTTACCATTTAGGACACTACGTGGCGTTTCTCTAATGTAAAACGCCAATAAAGTGTTGCAACTCATGAATCAGTGAAAAAGTGTAAACTGCCCTCCGACCAAATATTTTTATTTTTATTATTTTTAGGTAGGTAAGTAGGCTAACAGTTGGTGTACGAAATTGTACACATGTGTACCAAGGTCAGTCGCTTTTTAAAACGACTTCAGCTGTCCGTTTTGGTCATAAAATAAAAAAATTGCAGGTTTCTGTATTTCATCAGATCGACTGCTTAGATGCATTAGTTATAGAAAATAGCATACACTATAATCTATACCGGGTGACTCACCACTCTTCCGATCATAAGGACAATAATATGGGAAATTAATTTTTTTTTAATTCCCACTTCCCATTAAATTTATTCCCAGAATAATTTAATTATACGTACTTAGATATTTAGAAGTAGTATTTGTTTTCTAATAAAAATTGTTGTTAATCATTAAAAACTAAAGTTAAAAAATTTGACGCATCACGAGTGGACATTAAATTGTTAACGCTACGACGTTACTTTTAGATAATTTTAATTTTTAATAATTATATTGATGTATTAATTCTGAAGAAGATTGTAGTAAAGTTGGACAAAACATCAAATGCTATGCTAAAAATTTAAAGGCTATGTTAAGATTTGTATGGTGCTTTATTCAGTATTGTGTTAAATTGAATTTAGTACAAAGTGGAACGAATCTTAGTCCAGATTTCTTTTGAATCCAAGAAATATATGAAGCAACCCTTGTATAAATATCAGAAACTTCTCGGCCACACTTTTTTTTACTTGCACGTGCAGACACCACGCCTATTTGCTCCTTAGAATTTACTTCCACTAAAGGTCCTCCAGAATCACCCTTGAATAAAAAATATTTTGAAATAGTTACTCTATACCTAGGTACCTAAAAATTAAATTTGAAAACAAATATCGTACAAAAAGTAGTAATAATAAAAGGTGAATTTCACTAGTCACAAATTCTTTAAAATAATATAAACATGAAACTTTGATAAAAGAGCTATTTAAATATACAGGGTGTCCCGGTGACCGTGAAAAACCTTTGAGGTGGTGATAAAGGACACAGGATAAAGGATAAAGGACTTTTTTAAGACAAATTTTCAAATAAAATTGTTGCCTAAGTCCAAACCTTTGAAAGGTACCTTTCTTTAAACCAATTTTTTGAATTTCTGATTACAAACGGTAATAACTCTGATATTATTGATTTTTAGGTTCAATCGATTAGAACTTTTCTAAAGATCAGTAAATAATGCACTAAACTTTACGATGAAATAAAATTATGCAATCAAGGAAGAACGGTAGACACAGCTTTACCGATACGTCGACAACCCGAAAACCATCATACACAAAAAACTCGGTGTTTCTGACTCGTTTGTCTTCATCAGTACCGTAAACTTCTTAAACACTCAATCGCATAACCCTAGTATAACACGGCTCCTGCTTTTATCAATGCAAAAAGACAGCAATCGCATGTCAAACTTCAACATTTTCAAAACTATGCCTGCGTGTAATTTTTTGGCGCATGCCAAAAAGATAAAAACTAGTTTAGTGCATTATCTACTAAT
This sequence comes from Rhagonycha fulva, assembly GCA_905340355.1. Lineage (NCBI taxonomy): Eukaryota > Metazoa > Arthropoda > Insecta > Coleoptera > Cantharidae > Rhagonycha > Rhagonycha fulva. The sequence continues at coordinate 14,281,163 of HG996558.1, forward strand.
TGTTAGTTGCATCAATTTAATTTGGGATATATCATTTTTAATTTTTCTAAAGATCATTCGCTTTATCTACAAATTAGGTCATATTCCATAATTGTCTAGAATTAACGGATTTTGAGTTGTAAATTAAATTAAGGAAAGAAATGTTAAAAAAGTAAGGTTTTATTTTTTTTACTTTTCTAGCAAAACCTCGTATCTCTTAAACGAAACGTTTTAGTAAAAAACTAACGGCCTAAACCGGATAGGAAATTTATCGGGCTACAACTTTGGTAAAATAAATTTCTTTGGAAAATCAACTATTTTCACAGAAATTCAGAAAATAATGAACATGGTGTAGTTAAAAAAAATAAATTTTCAAAATTGCTAAAAATCTTAATTTGATTTATTATTTTTAATAAATGTATAAAAAAATTATGGAAGATTAATTTGATTTTTTACAATTAAATATGAAAAATTTTACATAAATACCAGGAACTATATATCACTTAAAATGTTAAATTATTAACTCGTAATCACTTCTATGCGGTGGATGTATTAGAGAATGGTTTATGAATTAGAGAAAGAAGATTAATTTTTTTATTAATTTATACGGTATACGCTGTCGCCAAATTATTCTGTTAGTAAATAATTCTCTGATTATTATTTTACATTATTTATTTACTATTATAAAGATTTGACAGTGTTTTCAAATTTAAAATATATATAGCTAAAATTTTGAAGAATAACATAATTAAACCATGAAACTCAATTTCAAAGATAATATTTTATTTAAATTTCAGTCGATGTGAAAACAAGGCAAATCTGATTGGTTCACTTTGGTGTGACGTCAGTATAAGTAGTCGTAAAACTATCTTCGGTTTTATAACTTTTAATAATTTTTTTCTCCTCTTAGGAGTACTCAAAAAAATTTAAAAAAATTGTGTAGCTTCAGTTTGACCTCTAATTTTGAATAAACAAATAAAAAAAATAGTAAAACTCGTCTCGGCTCGGCTGTTCTATTCAGTGGGAAACATCTTTTTACATAAATTTTAACTAATTTTTCTTACTTTGCAAAATCCTTCATTATTATCAAAGGTGCATATGTTTCCAAGAAAAATCTTATCATTGTAGAATTCATGACATTTTTCATTAGTTATTGTTGTTACTTGAAGCTTTTTGAGAAAATCTGGTCGTTCTTTCATATCGTGCTGGAAATTTAATATTACAGAAAAAATTATTATTAAAAAAAGTATCTTACGTCGATAGCCCCCCATCCCGAAACAATCCCTTTATAACCTTTACCAACATAAGTCGTTCCTAATTTCACGGGTTGAATATATTGGCTATACCGAACACAATTTTTTAATTTAATTAATGCAATATCGTTCTTGGGTACTTTCTTAAATTTCTCATGAAGTATAACTTCGCTAATTGCAATCGTCTTTCCATCTTTTAATTTTTTAGTAGTTCCTGCTCTTATAATTACTGATGATATTGGTACTCTGAAATGCAGTATGTAAAATTTATTATACCATAATATAACATTTTTGATTTAATACCCCTTACCTAAGTCCACTAAATCTACGAAAGCAATGAGCAGCTGTAAGGACCCAACAGTTGTGAATGATCGAACCTCCACAAAAGTGTTGCAGACTTCCGTCTATCTTAGGATATTGTAAAGAAACCTGATACGGTATTTCACCCTCTGTTGCATTAGCTCCACCCACTATTCTTTCAGCATCTGCAAAAATAAATTGGTAAAAATTTAGTTTTGTTATTTTTAATATCTTCTTCTTCTTCAGATGCCTATCCGAATCCGGATTTTGGCTATCCTCCAGGATAAGCCAAGAAGACTTTACTAGAGAACAAAAAGACTTTACTACTGATACTACTGCAAAAACATTAAAACAATGCAATAACTGAGAAAAACTGCTGCTCTTTCAATATCTTATAAAGTTTATTTTGATGAAACAATGATTGTAAGTTTTTTTCACATACCGTTTGGAGAAGTCTCACTTGAAATAACTGTTAATGCAACCATGAAAAAAAAGTTGGGGAGAAAAGTCATTTTGATTTCTTAATTTGAATTGTTAAACATTCGTCCTGATACACTAATTTTTAGTGTAAACTGTGCCATAAAAAAGAACCATAAAATTGAATTTAACAAAAATAAAAGCAATAAAAACCAACTACTTTTCAAATTTGATATCGATAAAGTTCATCTTTATATTTCTCATTATGTTGATTTGATATATTTAAATAATTAATATAGTCAGAAATGCTTTTTATAAATCAAAATTATAATATGATATCCAGATAAGGAAGACGCCGTCTGTAAACTGCCTCAATGTTGTTACTGTATTAGGGGAGTTTACATGCTAAGGACAATGAGATTTATTTGGTGGAAATTTGTTACATAATTTTTAGTTATTACGATATTTAGAAAAAAGTAACTCAGCTTATAGATCTGTCTTTTAAAGGCCCTTTATTAAAAAAGAAATAGTTTTTTAATGTTAACCTAAGCTCGACCAGTGAATCTTCTCTTTTAGAAAATTTAAGGTAAAAAAAACTGTAAACATGATATTTGCTCAATATTTGCTCCCCGACTCAACCTAGTTAAACTGAAAAGGACTACAGCAGAGTACTTCAATACGTTCGATTTTTGCGTAGAAATTGAAAACTTTAAAATCGATTTTCAGTTTAACTAATCGATATATATTATTCCTTTGTAACTAAAACCTTCCTATTAATATTATTTGTCAACATCCGTTGAGTTTTCATGAATAAATTTAACATGTCATGGGCCCGGTTCTCGCGCCACTATAGCACTACCCCAATAAATTTCCTATTTTCTAAATTTTTATTTGGATCTATTACTAGGTTGTCCTGGCTGTGCCGTCTAAAGGCCGCACTAGGGCTATTCATAGATTATTAATAAAACAATCAAAAAATGACAAATAAAAATTTAAAATTAATTCATAATTAATTAATTTATTTCTGTTTTTATATAAAAAGTAGTCCCGCAACTCGGGGGCACAACGCAATTTCCGGCAAATTGTTTGGATCAGTGTGGGCCAAACACTTCTTGGTATACATTTTGTGTAAATTGTAGTTCATCGCAGAGCAGTATTTTTGTAGGAGATTTCTATTTATATAAACATTTATATTCACTGGATTTATCGATTGAGACAATGCAACTTAAAGTTGACCATGTGAATTTACTGGAGTTTGTAGATCAAACTTAGTTAAGTGTATTAACTAAATTAAATTACTTGTTGATGAATTTAAAGTATTCGGTTTAAAATGTTTTATTTTACAGCTTTGCTAAATAAATAAAATGATTAATAAACAATGTGACTTAATTTATTGATCTAACCTACCAAGGGTTAGTTTTACAAACCAAGTATAAATTAAGATTAAGCTACACTGTGAATATCTCACACCGATTTCGTTCACAATCGTCAACTACCGAACTTATTTCGATATTTAATAATATTTAAAAAAATAATAAAGTTGGAAAACAAAAATTGACCCAAATTCTTTTTTAATAAGTTTTTTTTACATACCGTTTTTAGGAGTCCTACTTGAAACAACTGCTAATGCAACTACAAAAAGAGCATTAGTTAGAAAAATCATTTTGATTTCTTAATTTCAATTGTTAAACATTCGTCCTTATATACCATATACACTAATTTTTAGTGTAAACTGTGCCATAAAAAGGAACCATAAAATTGGATTTAACAATAATAATGAAACCAATAAAAACCAACAACTATTCCAATTAAATATCGATAAAGTTTACATTTTTTTTATTTGTCATTATATTGATTTGATATAATTAAATAATTAATATAGTCAGAAATGTTTTTTTATAAATCAAAATTATATTGTGACATCCAGATAACGAAATCGCCGTCTAGCGGTGAATTTCGAACTTGGGCTAGAGACATTGGTTGCTGTAAAATGCTGCAATTCATGAAACAGATAAAAATGCAATAGTGTAAATTGCCCTCCGACCCAAAACGTTACAACACTAATCCTGAGAGATCTGATAGGAATAGAGCTGTATTAGTTTTAATACAAAATTTGTATTTGAAAATTTATGACTAGGTAAATAATTTTAAAAGTAACCACGTAGTTCTTCTTGTGCAATCTTATTGCAGTCAACTTCATCCTGAATATCATCGATTCCGTCTTCAATCTTATTTTCGACTTCGCTTTGAGATTCATCGAGTAGTTCTACTACCACACTTAGATTTTCTGGATTTTTGTGTCCAAGCTCTATCAATTCATCATCCCGAAGAAATTCTGCAAATTTGTTTCTTTCTTTTTCGTCACTTTTCAAAAATTTAACGTCTCGTGTTACTTCAATTTTTCTTTGATTTGGCAACCACACCCTAAATGTCTTGGTTTGTTGGAGTATCCCAAGAAGATGCCTTCTTTTGATCTTGCTTCAATCTTTCCTTTTCCAGGTTTTCTGTTTAAGCAATAAACTTTGCTACTGAATTCTTTGAAATTACTTACATCGCATCGGGCGGATTTCCGTTCCAAATTTTATATGGAGTCTTTCCATTTAGGCTTTTCGTCGGGCAACGGTTTCGAATATAGTTGGCGGTGTTAACAGCTTTTGCTCAAAACGACGATGGTAATTCTGACTGCATTAATAGACAACGGGCTGTACTGACAAGAGTGCGATTTCATTTTGTTCCGGGTTGTATGGAGATCGTCGTATTTCATGTTTATGTATTCAGTGCCATTGTCGGATTGAACGCATTTAACTTTTTTCCTTTTTAATTTTTTACGATGGCGATGTATTTTTTTGTTGCTTTTAATACATCACTTTTGGACTTGACAAATCGTATTTCACACCATCGAGAGTGGTTATCTATAAATTCCATAAAACATCTAGATTTTCCATGCGATTCAGTTCTCATGGGATCACATACATCCCGCGTGTATTATTTCTAAAAGATTACTTTTTCTTTTAGATTTCGTAGAAAAAGAACTTCTAGTCATCTTGCCTTTACGACAAACACCGCATTCGAGGTTATCCATTTTTTAATTACGGTTAATTTTCATCCTTTTAATTGTACCTTTCTTGTCGCCTTCTATGAAATCTTTGCAATTTTCTCTAATAATTTATTATTGTTAATTATTAAAAACTAAAATTAAAAAATTTGGCGCATCACGAATGGACATTAAAATGTCAACACTACGGCGTTATTTTTGAATGATTTTAACCTCTAATAATTTATTATATTGATATATTAATTCTGAAGAAGATTATAGTAAAGTTGGGCAAAACATCGAATTTAAAGGCTATGTTAAGATTTGTATGGTGCATTTTTCTGTAAGCTATGGCGCGCCGTTTTACTTTTTATTACAAAATTTAAATTGTATATTGTTTAAATAACAAACGTTTTAATTATAATGATTTAAACATTTGTTGAAATTTTGTGTTGCAATGAAAACAATTGTTTAAAAATATCTGTCTATTTATGCAATTGTTGATTTATTTCATTTGTTGAAATTGTGCACTTATAAAATTAAAAATTTAATTTTGTATTTTTTAAACGACAATTGCTTTAATTATAATGATTTAAACGTTTGTTAAATTTTTTTTTTGTATTTAAACAATTGTTAAATGAAATATGTCTATTTAATACAATTGTTGAATTTCTTATTTGTGAAATTTTTACGTTATAATTTAAACTTTACAAGAAAAATTGTATTTAATGCAATACAATTTTAAACGTTACACTGAAAATTATCGACGATTGTTTTTATACGTCTCTGGTATCGGCGGATATTTTTTGAACTTCACTTGAAATGATTAGGCAACAATGGGAAAGATTGAAAAATTCAAGTTTTTAACAAGTGGTATGGGTTGCCTATATGTAATACGTAACTTATATTATTTTAAGATTTTCAAAAATAACTAAATTTTGAACCAATTTATGTTTAGCATAAATATATATTTTTTGTACTAGCAGTCTGGTGCATATCAAATACGGATAGGAAAAGAAAAACCACCCCATTACATTTCCCTAGTAAAGTCTTCTTAGTCAGGAAGATCGCCAACATCCGGTTCGGATAGGCACTTGATTGGTACTTAATAAATAAAAATTACTGATAATAAAAAATAAGAAAATGCGGAAAATTTAACAAAGTAAATTTGAAATCAAAATATTAATTTTAAATTAATAAAATTAAATTAAATGTACAATTTTCTTTTATCTATTTTATAATCAATAATAATTATAAATAATAATAAATCAATCAAATATATTTGATTTATACTTTTATACCTCGTTTGTACTTGTTAGTTTATATTTTATTTTTGTCTGTATCAAAACAGTTTTCTTTGAGATATTCAAGAAAAACATTACCTACATTTACACCTATTAAAAAAAATTATAATTTAAACTTTCTGAAATTTGTTCTTGACGTGTGTTTTTTCATGGAGATGATTATACTTCGCAAACGGAAAACACGATACAAAATATACAATTCTTCACCGTTAAGTACTATACCTACAATGGGGTATTCCAAGAAGGTATAAAACCCAAATCCTAAAGGATTCCTTCTTTTTTAACCTTTATTTGAAGTTATATAGCAATAGCGGTCGACTTAAAAATTCTAATAATAAATTTAAATTGTTTATTTTTATTTAAACCGCTTATCACTTTCATGCTAAAAATTTAAGTCAATACTGTACTGTTAACAATAAATAATTTTAAATGATTATTATAAATAAATTAATTAGATAAATCATAAAGCTATTTAAGTAGGTACAGTAATAATTTAGAAATCAAAATTAGTTACGAATTGTAATTCAGTAATTGTTACGCATGCTATGGATGCGCGAGAGCCCCAGTCCTATTGGGTAATAAAGTGCCAATTTATTAGAAATCATATCTGTTTTCAATAGTTTTCATTTATAGAAACGGTACGTTGAATATGAGAATTTGGGGTGCACGAAAGGCAAAAATCTGCGCGTAATCATATTTTGCGTCAATGATCTGATAGATACGAGTTGCATTTTGGTAATTATTAAGCATAATTTTCCTTGTCGGCATGGATCATTTTCAGGGGGGGGGGGCAAAATACAAAAAAATGTATTATAAAAGAATTGTTATCGTTTAAAATCAAAAATTTTAAAAACTTGCGCTGGTCAAATATTAAATGTCAAAAAAATTTCAGCATCCGAAAGTCAGGGGACAGCTGCCCCTTTTGCCCCCCATAATGGACGCCCATGCCTGTTAGTTAAACAACTAATTTTTTATTCAGGGATGAGCAACACGCGGCACGCTACACTTTTTCGTGTGGCTATTCTGTACGCTGTAAAAGATCAATTTTAAAAATGTTGTGCTCAGATCCCTTAAAAATATTCAGTTCGGCTACCAATTTTCGTACTGAAGGATGGCGTTTTTGTTGAATCCGTTCCCTCACAATGTCACAATTTTCGCTACTCGTACTGTCCTCGCTGATCGCGGTTTACCAGATCTTTTTGTATCCTCTATAGAGAGAAGGTCTCATTGTACCGTTTTGTGGTGTTGTAAACAAAATCACGCTTGATCCCGATGTTTTTTAGGTCTTTAAAAATGGCACCGGACGCTCACCATTCAAATATTTTGCAATTATCATCTTTCGAAACTACTTCATTGCGATTTGTAAGTAAATGACAAGTGACAGAAATTTGATATGACCCTTATTTGTTTACCTAAATATGGCGATGTCAAACTATAAAAAAATCATGTCTTTCAAGTTGGCATTAAATTTTTAATACGAGCTCGAAAAAGTGTATTCGAATATATTGAACACGGGTTATATACTTTGTGTTTGTCATTTCACTTGCACAGTATAATTATTTATCTCTTGTTTAATCTTAAAATAAATAAAAGTTACTTATTACATAGGCAACCCATACCACCTTGTTCTTTGACACAGTTGCAATTTGCCACATCAATTAAAGAAAAGTTCAAAAAATATCCGCCGATACCAGAGACGTATAAAAACAATCGTCGATAATTTTCAGTGTAATGTTTAAAATTGTATTGCATTAAATGCAATTTTTGTTGTATTGTTTAAATTGACAGACGAAAAAATTCAACTATTGTATTAAATATACTAATTTTTTTAACAATTGTTTAAATTACAACAAAAAATTATAACAAACGTATAAATTATTATAATTAAAGCAGTTGTCATTTGAACGAAAGAAAACTAAATTTATAATTTTATAAATATAAAATTTCAACAAATGCAATAAATCAACATTGTATTAAATATATATATTTCTTTTAACAATTGTTTACATTGAAACAAAAAATTTCAACAAATGTTGAAATCATTGAAATGAAATCAATTATTATTTAAACGATACGCAATTTAAATTTTATATTTTACTGCAAAATTTTATTTTTGTGTTGTTTAAATAACAAACGTTTTAATTATAATGATTTAAACATTTGTTGAAATTTTGTGTTGCAATGAAAAAATTGTTTAAAAATATCTGTCTATTTAATGCAATTGTCGAGTTATTTCATTTGTTGAAATTGTGCGTTACAATAATAATGCAACAATTTTAAAATTATCAATTTTAACTTTGTATAGTTTAAATAGTTATTGGTTTAATTAGAATGTTTTAAACGTTTATTGAATCATTTTGATTAATTTAAGCAATTGTTAAAAGAAATATGTTTATTTAATACAATTGTTGATTTTTTCATTTGTTCATTTTTACATTATAATTTAAGCATTGCAATAATTTAAACATTACAACAAAAAATTTTATTTAATGCAATACAATTTAAAACATTACACTGAAAATTTTCGACAATTGATTTAATACGTCTCTCGTACGAATATTTTTGGAACTTTTCTTGAATACCAATGGCAACTCTGTAGACAGAGGAAATGTCAAGCTATACTTGTGGGATGCCCGTGTTACATGTAACTACGTAATAACTTTTATTTAATTTTGTCAAAAAAGATGTTTTTTAAAGGTTTATTGGTTTTCCAGTAAGGATTAAACTGTCGATCAAATCATAAATTTGAATTCTTGATGATTCTTCTGTCTACATAGTTGCCAAAAATATCCACCGATACGACGATGCCAGAGCCGAATTAAAAGCAATTGTCGAAAATTTTCGGTGTAATGTTTTAAATTGTATTGCATTAAATAAAATTTTTTGTTGTAATGTTTAAATTATTGCAATGCTTAAATTATAATGTAAAAATGAACAAATGAAAAAATCAACAATTGTATTAAATAAACATATTTCTTTTAACAATTGCTTAAATTAATCAAAATATTTCAATAAACGTTTAAAACATTCTAATTAAACCGATAACTATTTAAACTATACAAAGTTAAAATTGATAATTTTAAAATTGTTGCATTATTATTGTAACGCACAATTTCAACAAATGAAATAACTCAACAATTGCATTAAATAGACAGATATTTTTAAACAATTGTTTTCATTGCAATACAAAATTTCAACAAATGTTTAAATCATTATAATTAAAACGTTTGTTATTTAAACAATATACAATTTAAATTTTGCAATAAAAAGTAAAACGGCGCGCCATAGTAAGCTATGACTTTTGTAAGTAAAATTTGCGATAAAAATTATTTATGCATGCATTAATAACCTTTATTTAAATATTATTTAAAATTGCATTTAGTACAAATTCAAAGAAATTTTAGTCCAGTTGTATTTTGAATCCAAGAAATATATGTAGAAACCCTTGTATAAATATCAGCATATTCTAGAATACAGGTTTCATCTTCATGTCCAAACACCACGCCTATTTGCTCCTTTGAATGTACTTCCACTAAAGGTCCACCAGAATCATCCTTGAACAAAAAATATTTTGAAATAGTTATTTAATGTGAAACTTTCTTTTACATAAATTCCAACTAATTTCTCTTACATCGCAAGCTCCTTCATAAGGAAGACCTAAGGTGCACATATTTCCAACGTATGTACTATTTACGTCGGGTCCGTAACATTCTTCGTTACTCATTGTTGTTACTTGAAACTTTTTGAGAAAATAATGTTGTTCTTTATTATCAAACTGAAAATTTAATAGTAAGTACAGAAAAAAATTATTATTAGAAAAAATATACTACGTCTACACCCCCCCATCCCGAAACAATCCCTCTATAACCTTCACCAACATAGGTTGTTCCTAATTTCACGGGTTGAATATATTTGTTATATTGAACACAATTTTTTAATTGAATTAATGCAATATCGTCTGTGCCTTTCTTCCAAAATTTATTATGAGATATAACTTTCATAATTGGAATCGTCTCTCCACCCTTTAATTTATTAATAGTTCCTGCTCTTATAATTACTGATGATATTGGCACTCTGAAATGCAGGATGCAAAATTTATTATGCAATAATAATAATATAATATTTTTTATTTAATACTCTTCATTCTTAAGTTCACTAAAGCAATGAGCAGCTGTAAGGACCCAACAGTTGTGAATGATCGTACCTCCACAAAAGTGAAAAACGCTTCCGTCCTCCTCAATATATTGCAAAGATACCTGATAGGGTATTTCACCATTTGTTGCATTAGTTCCACCTGTTACTCTTCCACGTTCTGCAAAAATAATTTTATAAAAATTTTGTTTTCGTTTTTTTATAAGCAAAAACGTAACAGTTCTAATTAAATACTATTACAAGTGATAAATAAAATATTAGTAACAAGTTATATACAATTAAAACAATTGAATAATATGAGTTACTAAAAAGTACCTAACATTTATTTTATATCAAGTAAAGAAATATGATGTCATGTTCCAATTTAATTTTGTAATTTTAGACAAGAAAGAAACCATAAAGGAGGGTTTTGATTTTGTTGATGATTGGTTTCTCGGCGATGTGACGGGAAAACAAATTTTTTTTTATATTGATAATTTCAAGAAGCTTTGTTTGCTCTTATTAAAATTATTTTTAATATTTACAAATATAAATATAACAAATATAAAATATTTGTTGATTTTTACTTTTTAGTGCACATTTGTAATTTTAAATAAAAGGTTGTTTTTAAATTTAAAATTTTTTTTTATTTGTGATGTTAGGAGGGAAGGTAGCATAAAATTTCACGGGGGGAGGTAAAAAAGTAGTACATGATTAAAGGGCGACTCCTAAAGCCCGTATGACACGATGCATAATTTTTAATAAAAACATGTAAATGGTAACTACCCAATGAAAAACGTCCGATGGCCACTAATACGCTTTTTCTATTGGTTACTTAGCATTTACATGTAAATTTTATTCATAATTATGAATTGTGTCATACAGGCTTAAGATGTAAATTTTTATAAAAATATCATGCACCGTTGCATACAACAAATTTATCAGCAAATTTTGTGCTAAATTTTTATGTAAAATATTTAGAACATGTTTTAAATTTGGAAGTAAATGTTTGCGCATAAATGTGCGCAGTAGACATCTTTGACACTTAAAAGTCTCGACGCCCAAAAGTCCAGCGCCTAAAAATCCTGCGCCCAAAAATCCCAGCGCCCAAATGGCGGCGCCCAAACGCTGACACGTAAATGTTACGTACCGGCGATGTGAGTCTTAAATGAGTTAATTGTTTTCACATAATTTGGTTATTTTAATATTTAAAAGAATCCAATGAAATAGACGTTGATTTGTACGGAGTCGCGATTAAGTTTTTCTTTGGAGTGTTGATCCGGGGAGGATGTTCCAAGTTTGTCAGGTAAACAAGAGTTTACATTTGTTTACGGAGACAACTCTGAAAAACATAAGACAGTTTTAAAATTTTTGTATTTTGTAAAAATTTTTGATTTGAAGATTTTGTTGTTTTAATTGACAGTTTGAAGACAGTTAGATGTCACTCATGTAAATTGTGGATACTTGAGCGTTGTCAAGAAACACAAAAATCGAGACGGGACGCTTTCGGAGAGAAAATTTTTTAAAAAAGCGGGGACGAGCAAGAAATTAACGGCACCATGAGGGCTTTTTGTGCCAAAAAGCCAAGCGAGCAAGACGTCTTGCATTGCTATAGTGAATTACAATTTTATTAGTGAACAAGGAGTGATGGTTTTGATGGCATTAATTTCACCTGCATTGAGAATACGGCCGCTGGTAGTAAGAAAGTTAAAAGAAGGCTAAGCAGATTTGGAACCGTCCTGTACAGATGGTAAAAACACGCCTTTTAGGTTGTCAATGAACCGGGACGGCGGCTGCTGTGGAGAGACCTGACTAATACAGGTACCTGCGTGTTCTTGCCGTGCGTGGTGACCCGTACCATGGGATGAAAGGATCCTGGTGACTGAGGATCAGCTGTAGTTTTCCTGGGTCTGACAACACTCCACTTGGGCCTGGATATCCATTCGAACGGGAAGTCCGGACTAGTTCATCCTAATCAATCGGCTGCGCTATTCCGTCAGAGATTCAGCTGGACGAGTGTCTAGGAGAAGGAGGCATCTAAGTGCCATATTTTTCTGGATGCTATATCTCTTGGGTAGCCATGGCGTCAAACTTGTCGGCGTCTTCAACGTTGCGGACTCTATGGCGGGTGGGGAGCTCTGGGAGATGAACCATCATACCTTGGCATGGAAACCAACTAAACCATAAACAAACCAGCTGATTCATCAGCAAACATCACTGCGACAAGTGCGTCTGTAAAAGATACCCCACTTGTAAGAACCTAAGATCCCCACATAAAGCAGCGCAGAAGGCGCTTTTGCGGGGCAGAAATGAGTTACGTAGGAAAGCGCGTGCGGAGGTGCTGGTGAAAGACAGCACTAAAGCGCAAAGCACACCTACCGGAAAAACTACAACTGTTCATGAGCAGGCGAGGCTTCAAAAGCCGCCAGCTCACAAACACAAAGACAAAGTAGCTTCGAATGAAGCTACAAAGAAAAGGATGCGTTTTAGCGATTCGCAACCTTCATCCTGGAGCAATCAGGGAAAGAAGGTGAACCGCTCAAAGTCGCAACAGGCAAAACTCTCCAACCTAGCGGGTTCTGTTGCCTACAAGGAGGCTGCTACCAAGCACCTCCGTGTAGCTGTGATAAACCGCTCAAACCCCTTGGGAAAACTCACTGAGTCCCAAGCGAAGTTGGTGGATAATAAACTCATCGTTGGTCTTGATGAATACATTGAGACATACACAGATTAGATACAAGCACCCACTTTTGGGAGCCTGCGACACGCAGGACAGATCCTTCAGATCACCTGTAGAGACCAAAGCTTCCTTGAGTGGCTAACAAAGACCATTGCAAACCTACTAGAATTATGGGAAGGAGCAAAATTTGACGTAGTCCAAGCAGATAATCTGCCAAAATTCACCAAGGCAACCCTTTGGGTCCCGGGAGAACTGGAACCCACTGAGGCTGTCATCAAGCGTCTGGCTGTCCAGACTAAATGGGCAAAACCAAAAAAATGGTGCATCTTCGCCGAGAACGTCAAAGAGGAACCTAATGATAGACTCATACTCTAAAGGCAGAGTCGGGAGAGACGATAATGCTGCCATAAAACAAAAAGGAGAGAAGCTGAATTATAGGTTCACCACCTTTAGCATCAGGTTGCAAAGAATCGAGGACAAACCTGCAACCAATGTAGTAGAGCAGACAGTCACCACGGTCACTCTAATATAGACAAGCGAATGCTTGAGTGAGGCTGGAAACTCCAGACAGTAAGCTCAACAAGGTAGGCTAATAATGGCCTCCTTGAAAGAGCTCAACATCCTACAAACCAACCTGCAGCACTGTCGAGGGGCTGTTGCAACTTTATGCCGCCACTTCGACCGCTGCACGGATACAATAGCTCTTATACAAGAGCCATGGTTAGTAAAATCCCAAGTTAAGGGTCTTACAAGACTAAATGGTACCATTTTTACAGGTAACACAAACAAAATTAGGAGATGTATATACATACCTGCCAACATACAGGCCAATCTTTTACCGCAGCTCAGTGACGGTGACTTTACAGTGGTCCAACTCAGCTGTGATTTTGGGAATGGCCAACAGAACGTGATCATGGCGTCACTGTACCTCCCAATAGATTCACCTAAACTACCACCACGCTGCATGGGGAAGCGGGGACTACAACAACTAAGGTAAGTCTCTATTAGACTACTTAGGGCCGGTTGAATAAAAGAGGATCATCCTCGGATCAGAGTTAAACCAAGGATCAAAGCAAATGTCTGTTGTATGAGCGAGAGTCAAGCGTTGATCCTGGGTTAACTCACCAATATCCTGATCCGAGAAATCGGTGGATTAACCCAGGATCAACTTTGTTTACTTTTAAATTTATTGTGATTTATACTGTTTGTCTCAATCCATTTGTCATTTATTAAAATAACACCTGGCAACATTGTTTTTTGTGTATTAAGGTAATAATAACAAAATAAAAGAAATAGACGTTGATCCTGGGTCAACTCTTGATCCAGGATCAGCTGATCCCCGAGTTAACCCTCCTTTATACTGTCGCAACCAAATATATGTTAAAAAATATTTATTTAAAAATAATTCAGAATTTAAATTAACAATAAATAAGTAAAGAATAAGTAGAACAACCGCTCAGGGAAATGCCCTCAAGTAGGAAGTCATGAGTCGCCTAGGAATTATGCAAGTTGCACACAACGACTTCTAAGTATGCAAAAGGAAGTCGTCGGAAAACCAAAAGATTAAACTAGGTTGAACTCATGACAAAGGAACCGACTCAAGGAAAGCGGCAGACTAAGAAAGGATTGTAGTTACATAAAAAAAAGCTCCGAACAAATCGGAGGCAGTCGTACTTAGAGTCTCACTTTGAGTTAGCATTGGTAATACATGCTAGTCGGGGTGTTGTGGTACAAGTGCCCAAAGATGTCAAAAATGCTGGTCGTAATTATGGTCTTAGAGTAAGATTAACAAATTTATAATTATTATTGTTGAATGTATGTAAATTGTTATTGTTTAATACAATAGGTTAAATGAAGTACAAGATCTTTCAGTAAATAACCCCCAAATTCCAAGAGTAGTCGGTACCAAGTGTTTATCTCCTTCTACCCCATCCGGGTTAAGGAAATATATACGACAATACAACTGGCCCTTAATAAGTACAAATTTAGAAATTCTTAACCGTGGAAATGACCCTACCTTCTATGTGTCACCTACACGCAATTTGGTAATAGACATCACCCTTGCGTCAAAATATATGACTGGCATGCGTCAAAAGAAATGACAATGTCGGACCATAAATAGATCTGTTTCAAATTTAAAACTAAAAAAGTGGAACCCTGACAATATAGGAATAAGAAAAAGGTTGACAAAACGGCCCTTTTAGACTTCCTGTCCTCCTTCCTGGAGGCCAATATGTCAGGAAAAACCTTCACAAAAGAACACTTAATAACCACTGAGGAAATCGAAGTGTATACTAATGCACTTTAGAATTCCTTCACAAAAGCCTATGAGCTATCCTGTTCACTTCAGACGGCTAGACTGCAGGGTCATGCAACACCTTGGTGGTGCAAAGAGCTTGACCAGCTGAGAAGGGTGACTAAAAAGCTCTACAACAAAGCGCAGTTTCCAAAAGTGACGCCGACAGGACATCATTTAAAATGCGACAGTCGGAGTACAAGAGACTAATACGCCAAAAACAACGTGAATCATGGATATTTATATAGTGGTGTTGAATCAACTACTGTAGCAGCAAGACTGAAAAATATCTTGTCAAAAAATCCACACCGGCAGCCAGGCAGCCTGCGTCGAGGCTCTCTTACACAGAGACCTTTCCGTAGGCTGCCGAAATCCTGCTAAAAACACACTTTCCCGATAGCAGACTCACGCTTTGACTGGACCGCACCGACGAGCATTAACCGTTTCGGCCACCGCCGACTGAGGCAGATTAGGACCCAGGTAGCACACTATGTTGGCGCAATATTAGTGCAATATTGAAATCAATATTGCCCCAATATCGAGATGTTAAACTTTTTCAATATTGGGGCAATATTGATTTCCAATATTGCCCCAACATATAGTGTGCTACCTGGAACTAAAAGTTTAGAAAAATCTAAATCTGCAAAATGTATTTTTTGG
Organism: Rhagonycha fulva; assembly: GCA_905340355.1. Taxonomy (NCBI): domain Eukaryota; kingdom Metazoa; phylum Arthropoda; class Insecta; order Coleoptera; family Cantharidae; genus Rhagonycha; species Rhagonycha fulva. The sequence goes on from HG996558.1 coordinate 14,297,217, forward strand.
CTTAGAACTTTTAAAATAAAGACGCTCATGAGTCGATGGTACAATATTTCACCAAGATGTAGTCAATATTCATATCATATATTGCCCCAATATTGGAAAACAATATTGCACCAATATTGGCTGAATATTGACGACAATATTGGTCAGCAATATTGGTGCAATATTGCACCAAGATTTAGCCAATATTGGTGCAATATTGAAATCATATATTGCCTCAATATTGGAAAACAATATTGCACCAATATTGGCTGAATATTGCAATATTGCGCCAACATTCTATATTGGCGCTATATTGGGGCAATATTGCCCCAATATTATGTGCTACCTGGGGAAGATGCAAATAAAGTCGTAAATGCGGCTAAAATAACATGGACAATTAAGTCTTTCAGCCCCTTTAAATCGCCTGGACCTGACGGTGTATTTCTAACCCTATACTACAGCGGGGCCTGGAGTTAGTGCTTAGTCACCTAGCGGGTGTTTCGGGCATGCATTGCGCACGGCTATACACCGAGGGAATGGTGACCGATTTTCTATCCAAAAATGAGTGGCTTTCCAGATTTGAATCTTTTAGATTTTTTCGTGTGGTCATACATGATTTCAAAGTTGACCAGTTCAAGAAAGTTATCAAACGCGTTCGGGAAGAAATGCCGATGGAAGCTGTGCGTGCCGCTTGTAACGAGTTTGAAAAGCGTTTGAAGCTGGTTGAAAAGGTTAAAGGTGGAGTAATTCTAAAACATTTATTGTGACTTCTTCTTGGTTATAAATGTACCTACTTTTACTTTTAACTAAATACCTTTTTAACTAAATAGGTATAATGCTGTCTAATAGATTTTATTGGATTTTGAAAGTGTATCCGAATTTATTGGACACGGTGTAGATGTAATGATGTATCACTAGTAATTTTAGAATGCATTGATAATAATGCATTCATTTTTATAAAATCTTTCAAATTTGATTGTTTCGGCCAGCGTTCCGTTCAGTATGTCGTCTTTTATTTTCTTTTGTTGATATCCTATGGAGATGAGAATATACTCCATTGGAATATTGTTCAGTGTATATCGTCCCCTTAGTACTACAACTGGGTAACTTGATTTTACTGTTATTGAGAAAATTGAAAAAATTGAAAGGATCTAAGACTTATCTATATTTTGCAAATGGATAAATATGTTCTATTATGTTTCTAAATATAAATGATCCATTTGTAAAATGTAGATAAGTCCCAGATCTTTTCAATTTTTTCAATTTTCTCAATAACAGTAATTTCAACTTACCCAGTTGGGTAAGTACTAAGGGGATGATATGTTAGTGTGAAGGACCGAAATTAGTGAATGTCAACATTCGCCGGTGAATGTCGACAAATACCAAATGTCTTGGTGAAAGACCGAACATTTCTCGTATTTTTACTTTCATATCTTTCCCGCTTTTATATCCCGTTATCCCAGAATCTCCTTATCCCGGGATATGAAAGCGGGATCGCGGGATACGTGGTAATCCTTTAATCCGATCTCGACACATGTTGCTTGGAGCAATTGTAGGCTAGAGGTTTTAAAAACCCGTTATTCAAAATAATTTTGAAGCACAATTTAATAAATTAATGTAAACTAATTAATAAATAATACATTCTATCAGAAATATAACATAGTTTTAATGTAAAAGATAAATTTTATAATTATGTGTAAAAAAACTTGGCTGCCTTTAGGCGCCTACATAAGTAATTAATAATTTTTTTTTGTACTAGAACGTCATCGTGAAAAACTTTTTATGTCTTAACGTCTCCTATCCTGTCTCTTTATTCGATACTTGCACTCACATATTCTGTGCTCCGTGCATGGAACGATGGGCACAGCAAAAAGACACTTGTCCTCTTTGCAGACGTGCTTTTCAAGAAATTTTCATCAGCCAAACATTGGAAGGACCCACATCTCGCGTCGTCCATTACACCACGATATGGATGAGGAAGACATGGAGGAAGATGATGATGCTGCAGGTACGGGGGTCGAGTGGGATCTAGGTCGGGACACGTTATCTAACATGCTCGACTGGATCTCATCCGATCCCGAGTACGGTGACGAAATTGCACGCATACTTAATTCTAACGACGACGACTTGGAAGAAGACTGTAGCGACGATGATGAATGAATCGACGAAGAAATATTAATATACGGCTCGTCGTCGGTGTTGATCGTTCACGCGATCATCGCCGACTTCCGCTTTATATGGCTTATTTCTGGCAGTTTTGTTTTTTAATTGGAATTTTTTGTTTCTTCAAAAAAACAAAAAACAAGCCTCAGTTTTTGTTTGATTTCTGCAAAAAACCAAACAGTTTTGTTTTTTTATGGGATTTTTTTGTTTCTTAAAAAACAATAAATCAGCCTCAGTTTTCGATTTGTTTCTGTAAAAAACAATCAACATGGATTAGGCCTACCGGGGAAACCATGTAAAAAAACGCCCCTAGCATTCTACCTCTTATTGGGTGGTGTGGAAACGAATGCGAGAGTTTGTTAACCAACAAACTAATTTTTTATATATAATAAATTGTTTTATTAACACTAAACAATAAAATCAAGTTTTTAAAAAATAAATTAACTTTTGAAATAATATAATATGAGTTACTAAAATGTAACCTTTTTTTTTATTTTATATCAAGTTATGAAATCTATTATAATAACATTAATGAATGTTACCTTTTTGGTAACTCATCAAAAAATTTTTTTAGAATATATTATTGAAAACCGTAAATTAAGAAGAAATAAGAAAATACAAATTCACAAAAAAGGGGCATATTAATTTATGTTATTATTAATGTATTCAAATCTTATTTTGGTATTTAAAAATATTTAATAAAAAAATTTGGAAAACAAAAATTGTGAAAAAATTAAACTAAATTATTTTTTAATATGCTTTTTTTACATACCTCTTCGAGGAGTCTCACTTGAAACAACTGCTAATGTAACCACAAAAAAAGCAATGGTTAGAAAAATCATTTTGATTTCTTAATTCTAATTGTTAAACATTCGTCCTTATATACTAAATTTTAGTGAAAACTGTGCCATAAAAAAGAACCATAAAATTGGATTTAACAGTAATAATGAAACCAATAAAAACCAACAACTTTTTCAATTAAATATCGATAAAGTTTATCTTTATATTTCTCATTATGTTGATTTGATATAATTAAATAATTAATATAGTCAAAAATGTTTTTTTTATAAATCAAAATTATATTGTGATATCCAGCTAAAGAAAATTTCATCTAGCTGTAAATTTACAACTTAAGCTGAAGACACGGGTGACTTATGTTATAAACTGCCCCAATGTTGTTACTGTGTTGGGGGAGTTTACATACTAAAGACAATGGGATCTATTTTGTGGTAATTTATTACTTAATTTTAAGTTAGTACAATATTTAAAAAAGTATCTCAACCGATGGATCTCTCTTTTAAAGGTTATTTAATAAAAAAATCGTTTTTTATGCTAACCTAAGCTTGACTAGTGGATCTCTCTTTATGGCAAAATTTAAGACAAAAATTAATTGTACGTTGGTTTATGTAGGTATAAATAAAGCTCTCAAGGTCGGTCCCTATTTTCGGCTACTAAACCTAGTTAAAGTGCTAAGGCATACAGCAGAGTGTTCCAATACGGTCGATTTTTGCGTAAAAATTAAGAACTTTAAAATCGATAAATTTAATATCTCCTAGACCCGGTTCTCGTTCCACTACCCCAATAACTTTCGTATTTGCTGAATTTTTGTTTTTCATGATTTACTAGGTTGGCCTAGCTGTGCGGCTTAAAGGCTGCACTTGAGCTATTTATAGATTAACATATTTAAAGTTATGTGTGTAAAAGATGTCAGTAAGTATAACTGCGCTAACGTAATAAAAATAAAAATCAAAAAAATTCAAAAACAACACATTTATACCCACCTATAGTGTATTAATGTAAATTCCTAATAAAATTTTATAATAAATACAAAAATTTTACTCTAAATAAAATTGTCAAATAAATAATTAAACAGTGAAGAGTTGATCCAGCAAACCAAAGTGGACATGTTAAAGCCTGGGTAAATCGACAGCAGATTACAGGAATCGCAAAAATACAATCAAAAAAACCTCTCTTGGTTTTGTCAATAAAAAGGTTCGTGGTATTAATCTCTTCAAATCTTTATGATTTGCTGTAAAAGTGCTATTTAGCCATCGGAAGTAAGTAAGTAAGTAAATCTTTATAAAAAACCATGCATCTAACAGAAAATGGCGTATACTATAAATTTTATTCATTTCAGATGAACTTCAATCCTTTAGAATTGACAAATTGAATTCGTTAAGACGGAAATCGAATAATATCAAATTAAAAACCAAATGACTTTCTTGTCTTAGATGTCAATCTAAATTTCCAAAATAAGGTCTACTACGACCCAATAACCTTCTGTTTACCTTGACAACCAGCGGTTCACTTTGGAGGTCAAAAATTAACAAACTCTTTTTGAAAATTCTTTATCTTACCTCCAATAGTTGTAACAAATTTTTGTAAAATTTATTACTAACTTTATAGTTAGTTATGTTTGTATGTACCACAAAAAAAATAAACATGAAAAAATAAAACAAAAACAGTAAAAAAAAATTCTAAAATTGTAAAAGGTGAAACTAAAAAGTAAACTGTAAAAAAATAAAAACTTACCAAGAGAATTATTAAATTAAACTAGACTTTCTAACGCACGTGGAGTTCAAAATGAAATAAAAATTTCAGACTACTATCACAGACAGGGTTGCCAAAGCAGTGATAACACAGTACCAACATAACTTCAAAATTTGAAGCAATTCTCTGTCTTTTGGATCTCTTTGATAAAATAAATTGGCAAACAATTTAAGAAAAACAAATTTATTAATTTCGACTTGAAAACGTGCTACTAGGAAGGGGGTGACTATATTTTAAAGTGGATCCAAGATTTGCCATGGTTACGTATGTCATAACGGCTCGGAGCGTCCAAAGCGGAGGGTGTACTTACTAAAAATATCCTCCTAGACTGGGGACCACTTTTTGTGATGCTAATACGTGAAATAGGTATGAGGTTTATACAAATAATTCAAGATCAATTTCAGAACTTAAAAAAGTCGTTTTAGGATGTGAGGAAAAGCATTTGTCCATCGTACTAAAGTTAAGAAGAGTTAGTAAGAGTTAAGTTAAGAAGAGAGACTCATTTTATGCTGTGTTTTTTTTTCTGTACAGGCAGCCAAATCGGCCTGGGTGAACAAGTCTACTGATAGATAGACTTTGTTCGCAGCTTAATTTTACCAAGCAAATCGTCAAATCCGTTTTTCAACCGAACATCGTACATCCTTTCAGATGGTACGATGTGGAGGTCTATACGCAATTTTCTCAGATCAAACCGTTAAGAAAATAAAATCGGAATTCTGACTGGTTAATGTTAATGTGTCACTTTACACTTATGTTTGTTATTTTATAGAGTCTATAGCTCTATAAAAAATTCTAATATAAAAATAAATAATGTAAACCACCAAAACTTAAAAAAAAAATTAATTTATTTTTTGAACAACACAACAAAAATAACATCAACATAATTACAAAAATTTTCAGCTTCTTCTGAACGCAAATTTCAGTAACGTATCCCAATAAGTATGCGGATATGCATTTGTGTTTATTCGGTCTAACTCGAATTCTATTAATAAATTGAAAAATATGATAATACCAAAACCAAAACACAAGAGAGATCCAAAATAAAATATATCGTGTAAGGAACCATTTTTGGTAGACTTTTCGTACCTCGCTTGCAGACTGTTCGCAATTTTGTCAAATTTGAATGCAAGTTTTTGCCTGAAAAAAATTTTGTATCAGCAAGAAATTTTTAAAATTTTAAAGTGTTCCAACCTGAAAGATAAATCTTCCATGTTGACAGTTGTCGAATTTTCATCTAACGTTGCGATTTCTTCAATTTCTTCGATGTTTTCAACCATTTGTATGTTTTTGTTCAAATTCCTTAGCACAGATCCCTCTTTGATGTTGTACAAATCCATTCTAAAAAAACATATTAAAGTAAGAATTTGATATAGAGGGATCAGGTGTACTTACTCTGACCTATTTGGGCGTGACGACCGCATGAATGTAGATAACCGTGAAGTAAGATCAGAAGTCCTACGGGTTAATTTTCTGGGGTCTGAAGTAATCATCATACTGTTATCATTCGATTGAGAAGTTATTGCTATACTTGCACGTCTTCCACATCCAACTTTTCCATTTGGCGCAATTTTAGATTTCATATTTAAAGAATCCGATGAAGTAGAATCTTGCAATAGTTTCCTATAACAAAAGACCGTTAAAAATGCTTTAAAAATGGAAACAAAACTTACTTTGTACACTGTAATTGTTTTCGTGCTGAATCCCTCTGTTGTTTCAATAAATTGACATGCTTTATCATCAAATTGACTGCTTCTGACAGTTTTATTTCGTGCTGAACTGCTCCGTACTTTTCAGCCGAAATGGCTGCATACAGAGAAGCCCTAATGATGACATCGACTTGGGCTAAAATTCCGGTCAAAAGCTCAGCTGTGTTTGTATCTTGGCATAACGGCTGAATTCGGACGACTTTTTCGACCAATTTGTTAATTTCGTTGATTAAATTTGTATCCGTTTGATCTCGGTATCGTTTTTGGCGTTCACATCTATCATGTACCGTTGTCGAATCTATTGTAAAAGCTAATCCTAATGCTGTAAATTTTTGTTCAATTTCCTCTTCATTTATTCGTTCTCTAAAGTAAATTAATTAAATCAATTTTTGTACGGTTGAACATATAGGTACAAACAAAAAAATTGCATAAGTAAATTAATACTTTAGTAAATAGTTATTAGTAGGTAGAAATTATGGTAATATTTTTGTAGTTCCCCTGTACCAAGAATTGAAAAAACTTGTTTTTATCGTTTTTCTTCTTTTTAGCTGTTTAATTAATTCAAGTTCTTTTTATGAGTTTGTAAAATTTTATCTAACTTTTTTGGGATAGTTAGAAGAACGAAAAATCCTGGATTTTTATCTGAATTGACTTTACCCATTGTTATAGAGGCGAAACGATTTTCATTTTACATAAGCGGATTGATATTGTGTTTCATCAAGACTAATGGAAGGTAACCGTTCGCAAAAAATTCTAGAAAGTAATCAAAAGTTCCACTAAACGTAAAATTTAAAAATGGTTTTCTTTCTGTTAATTTTGAAAAAATCTCCCACGACGCTTATTCATAAGTTGGTATCATGTCATTAAATTGTTTAGAGAAATATATAGGTACAAACTCCATTGTTATCAAATCATTACGTGATTCAAATGACATTGAAAATAATAGTAACTGCATAATTATTACTTAACTTATTTTAGATTGAAGACAAACTTTTGTATTTTTAAATTAGATTCTAATTCAAATTTAACTTTTAATTTTATAATACTAACAAGTAAAGGATATTTACGGACAAACTACTTAAATTGATACAATATTGTGGAATATTGATAATTGGATTTCAGGCATAAATTTATTCGAATTGAGAATCTGTCCTCTTCCACCTCGGAGACACTTTTTTTTTATAGATGAACCAAGAATAGTTCTCACGACAGCGTGATCTGTTTTTCACGACCACATTTTGCTGAAAATGGACAGCATCTCAATCAACAAACACCAGGAAAGTATGGTGAAGAAATTCGACATCTATGTGAGTTTTTCCCAACTTTATTTAGATTTTCAGAAACTTCTTCTCTGACAACAGCAAATTATTGCATTAAGAAAATCACACGGCAAAACGTCTGGTTAGTTGACTGTGGCTTTGAAGAGTCACGCTATTCAGCTGACCGCCTCCTACAACGATAATTCCGTCTGATGCATGATGAAGTCCTTTAAAAAAATCAATGTTGCTATGCTGTCCTTGAAATTGATCGATACTCTAAATATAAAATGCAGTACACTACAGGCGGAGATTTAGATTATTATAACAAAGTAACGCCGGCACCCCCTTAGAAAATCCGCTGCATTTTTTGAGCAGACGAAAGCAAGTCGACATGATCATTCTGCATGACCTAATAAAACCCAAAACTTTGTTAGTTTTTTTGACACTGTATAAACAATAAAAATAATGAAACGATCCAAGAAGAGCAGTTTGGTTTCCGGATCGAACATTTGATCAAGAAATCCATATGTTTTTTTCTGAATTTGTAGAAACGGATCAAAAAGTTAAAACTATAGGATGTTTTAAATTAACATTGCACCCTCTGCTGCTTGAAAAAAAAGATTATCATCCTGAAAAGTTTTGCTTTTATCCTTCACTGTTTCACCCTATACCAAGGAGACCATAATTTTTTTGACCTTTATCAGCCCAATAATTATTGTTCAATGAGTTCAATGATAAAATTGTTCATCCTGTCAAAAATTCTAAATCTGACTCAATAGTCCTTGTTTAACATGTTAAAACAAGTCATATGAAGAATAAGTGAAGACCATGGATGAAAATTGGGCATGGTAAAATTAATAAGTAAATAAAAAATAATTACCTGGCTCCATCTCCAAGCAACTTCAATTTTTCTAAAACACTATCGGGTAGACTGGGAAACACCTCGGTAAAATTGTGCCCCAAAAATTTTGCGGTTTGAACGTCGGACATGGAACGGTGTTTTCGCACATTGGAACCCTAAAAAATTGAAATAAAAATAAGCAAACAATTTTGTTATTCTTGGCCGACGATAAGATATATTAACGAAACATTTTAGTTTTTTTACGCTAAAACTTCTTCCCGCATATTATGCTTTTTCGATATTATTATATTTTTGGAATGCACAACATAGGATAAATGTTTATAATATGTTAGTTCTGGTTTTCATAATTTTTAAGTTTGTTTATTAATTTACTAGTCGGGTTTATCAAATTAGTCTATATAGAGCGCGCAATTAGAAAAATAATCAGATCAAAGTTATAAAAATATTAACCACTAAAATTTATATTCACGTGTCCTTTATTTGAAATTTGATTATTTTTGTTATGTAAATTTTTTTTTATTGTATGGTCGTTTACAGTAATATTTTCTTTTTTTATGTTAAAGCAACATTGAAGTATGAAGGTCAAAAAATAGTTATTAGAAATACTAGGTGGTGGATTGATTGCTGGATTAGTTGTATTTCATTTAACCTTACAATTATTCGATAAGGAGAACATCGTTATTTTATCCAGTGGCGTAACGCAAAACTTAGAAGCGCCCCGCAAGATTTATTAATGAACCTTTTTCCATTTTTTTAATATTGAGATTGTTTTGAAGGCCCCTTAAGTACTTAGGCTTAATTTACGACACTTAGTTTATTCATTGTTATTATTTTAAAGCGTTAATGTTGTTAAAAACGCACATTTTTGTGCGTTTTTAATTTTTTTAATCTAAATAGTCAATTTTAAAATCTCGTAAATAAAAAAAAATAACATCTGCCTACTGTAACTTACATTTTTGTTATAATACGACAAGGAAAGAAAATACATAAATTTAATTATACTTATCTAACCCGCTTTTATTTACCCTGATCTGCGTTATTTTGACCTGCAATGACAAATAACCATAAAAATGTTTCTAAAAATTTTTAGACCTAATGCAAACACAAGATTATAAAAACAAAAAAATAATAGTTCTATTGTATGTACTCATATTGAAAAGAAACATCCTGTGCTTTTAATGCTGAACGTAAAAGCTATCCGTACTTAACAACAACGCGGCCTTTGAGTCTACTTATTGATATCACCAAGTTTTATTTTTGTTTTACAAAAGAGTCGCTCAGTAAAACTTTCTTGATTTTTTTTTTCAATTAATTTAGAGACGATAAGCTTACCGGAGCACTGCAGAGATTGATTTTACTAATTGTCAAAAGACACCATTGGTCTCTACTTTGTAATCCGCCTTATCACATTTCTTTCACTTTTTTTCATGACGTGACCAAACCATTGTAATCTCTGTGATTTGATTACTTTGACGATATCTTCATTTCCAACTTCTCTCAGTATCTCATAGTTCATCAAGGTTCTGACTTCTTCACCAATTCTTACTGGTCCCAGTATTTTGCGCATTATGTTTCTTTCGTACGCTCTCATCTTTTCTTCCTCTCCTCTACTATGACACATTGCGTCCATCGCGTACGTAGCTACCGGTCTAATCAAGGTCTTATATATCTTACTTTTTATTCTTTTTGATAGTTTTTTATCATTCAGTAAGTGTTTGTTCGCGTAGTAGGTCTTATTTGCTTGTTGTAATTTTCTTTCTATTTTTTGTGCTTTTTTGTTTCCACTATTTACTTGTGATCCCAGGTATACGAAATTATTTACTTTTTCATATGTGTGATCTCCGATTTTTAGTTTGGCCTTGTTCTGTATTTCACCTCGTTGACATCTCAAATATTTTGTCTTTTCTTCATTTATCTCCAGGCTAATTTGTTTTGCTATTTCTCTTATTTCTTGTATTCTTTTTATTAGTTCACTTCTCGACCGTGATATTATAACCACATCGTCCGCATACGCTATTATCTGTATCTCTTTGTTGATTACTGTGCCGATTGCTTTTATTTTCCTTATGATCTTCTCTAGAAGTATATTGAACAAGGTTGCGGACATGGCATCTTCTTGCTTCACTTCACAATTTATCAAGAAGTCCTCTGTATCCCCATTTGCAATTCTAACACAGTTGGTTAAAGTTTGAACCAAGGTCACACTGACCTTAGTTCAAGCTAAGGCGTCTAGCGTCAATCAAGTTTTAAGCTTGCTCTAGCTCATGTTGGTCTATACCGTTGAATCCGCTCAATAGTCGTTTCAATAGTTTACTATATTGCCGTATTCTACATTGTCTGAAAGTTTATAACCAAGAATAGAGCTGTCAAAGAGTTAGCAAACTTAAACATTGTCAAATTTTATAGCAAAAGAGAAGGATTGAGTACGAAAACCGCATAAAGCCAACATACTAAAAAATTGTACAGTGTATAGGGTTTTTTGGTACCGATTGTCATGAAAGCCTTGGTTGTAGTGATTCGCCTTGTTAAAAATTTGAATTTATTACGCAATTGATCGTTAATAATTGATAATAAATCAATTATTTTGGATAGCTGTTAGTCAGCTACTGTGTTTTAGTAAATCGGAAACGCTTATTTCATTTGAGTGAATTTTAAAAAATCCATATGTGGTCAAATTGACGTTCACATTGATAAAATTTTGGATGTTTGAAGAACGAATTTGGTGTAATTGCACTTTTTTATTGTTGAGAATAAACTTAATACGGTGATAATTCGTTGGATGGATTTGTCCTATTGCTAATTGGTAAAGAAAATTTAACTTGGTTTGGATTGATTTGATGGTTTTTATGCGAACAAAAATAATTTTAGAAGAAAAGCTTTTGGTGAAAAATTGTAAACAACGCATGGGTGCGTTCGGTTTGACACAGTGAATTTCTGTTATGACTATTTTTATAGTTAACACTCAGAGGTGGAGTGCACTAGAGTTTCATTTGCACACCACTGCTTTATCAGTAGTGGAAATGGAAGAACAAAAATTGCACTTGCACATCGATCATTAAAAATCTTTATTATGGTTAATTATCTTTCATTAATGTTTTATAGCTAACTAAGTAGTGTACTCGTTTGTTGAAATTCTGATATGTCATTATTCATTTAGAAGCTCATTAAAATGTTACAACTCAAGCATTTGCATTATTTTCATCATAGTTTCTGCTTAATAATTATTTTCACAAGTCAAATTCAATAAAAAATTTCTCGATAGTTTTAAGGACAGCGAGCTATTGAAATCTTCTTAATTAACTGCTTTGGCATGGTCAATATAATTACATAGAATTTTTATATATTTATAACTTTCTGATTCATGATTGAAATTGTTTTCACATTGCATCTCGTGCAATGCAATTAAGTTATTCTCATTAAAAGTATTTCTATTTAATACGTAGATCATCCTTATTTTTAAGCCCAAATACCACTTCTGGAGCGATTAGAAAATGCATTGTGGGAAACATAAAAGGAGCTGAACTTTCAAATTGAGGAATAATTTAATCACTTCAATCAAAATACAAGATTGTAATATCATAAAAAAATTCAAAAGATGAATTTCAATTTGTTTTTGCTCTTGTTGTATCAAACAGTAAATAAATAATTAAAAAAATTATTTCAAAATTACTTAACCTAGTTTTTTTGGCTAGGCTGTCAATTGTCAAATGTAGCTGAATTGAACTATTAATACATTTAAACTATTCATACTTTTGTAATAGGGTAGCCACTATAAGCAATTTTTGCTTTTAGAAAATGTTTGACCCTAAAGGAAAAAATCGTTTGAATACGCATATTATTTTAATAAAGAAAGTTTTTTTTAATCTAACTTTACCTAAAATAAACATTTTAATTAGGGCTATTTAAGCCAAAGTTTAACGATCGAATTAAAAATAATGCAATAAAAAAAATTTCCATTTTAGACTATAAAATTGTTCTTAAAAAGTCAGTTGTCCGCTTGTTTACAAAATTAACCATAATTTGCGAGTTGGAATATTTGCAATCAATGACAAGTGGCATAGGGTCAATTATTCCATACAAATCAATTAATTTAATAACATGTCGACCTCCGCTAAGCTGAATACGTTGTATTAATTATATGGTTTATATTTGAAATTTCTTTTAATTAAATTTTCAAAATATATGACCCAACAAGTTTTTTCACTTTTACCACTACTCCCCTCCTAAGTAAAGGTAAAGAGAAAGACAAGAAAGCGGAAAAATCTTTTAACTAATTCAGAATTGATTTGTTAAAATGATCGGTTGAAATTGTTGTTAAAGATAAAAATGAAGGAACTGGTTTAGGTGATCCAAATTTAAAAGGTATCACTGAAACCTCTGCTCCTGTGTTTATAAGAAAAGATTGTTTATAATTGTTTGTTTGTTTGTTTGTTGAAAAAACAAGTCAACAATATTGATCGATGCAATTTTGTGACCGTTTTCTGAAAAAAAAAATTAATTACAAGGTGGTTGAGTAAGCGTGTTGTAAAAAAAAATGTTGAGGAGTAAAATTAAAGTACGAAGAAAAGGGAGAGCGAAAGCGTTCGTAAGTTTGATTAGCGCTGTTTTTTTATTGAAGGTGTGGCAAAATTACACGTGTTTGCTTCTAAAAATTGATCTGCTAAACGGGCAAGTTGATCTAAAAGTTGATCACTTATTGAAAATATAGCTTGTGATTGTTGTGGTAGCCGTTGTAAAAATAAAAATTTTAATGCTGAATATGTAAAATTTTCACCTGCCAATTCACGCATTATCACAATTATGCAACTAGCGAACCAAAAAGGAGGAACTTTTATGTTAATAGGTGCGACGAGAGAAGCAGCGGGCAAATCATCTTTGTGATTCATATTAAAATACCAAAAAGTAATTAAAAATATTGACAAAAATTAAACTTAACTTAAAAATGCACCAAATGAAATCCGCCAGTTTTAAAATAGTTTTTTTTTCTTATGCTTGATGCTTCCAAATCAAATATTAAATTAAATAAATCCAAAAGTCCAAAATTGATATTTTTCAATCCAAAATACAAATAGTCAAGTGTTTCCAAATTCCAAATCGAAAATTTATTAATTTCTAACATCACATCACGTCGGGGTCACCAGTTGTGGCGTTTTTCACCACATAATTAAATATTAATCAACATAAATGTTAGTTGTTATTTATTAATGAAATAATTTATATATATTAATTACAAGCTTTTCTAAAACATGTCTGCCAAAAAAACATAATGATAATAATTTATTAATTGTATCTTAGTTACCAAAACAAATCTCTTTTTTTATATTTTTTAATTACTTGATCAAAAATTATTAATTCAAAAATGAACGATGCTGCCACACTGCAGTGTTAAAAAAACACTTAAAAATTTACATAAGTAAACATAAATATTATCGATAAACATATTAAAAAATTGTTACTTACTTAATTATTACAGGAAGATCAACAAGCATATTTACTTTTTTTAATTGCGATTTTAAAATTAATAACTAATTTTACGATAACTCAGGAATTAAAAATACTAATAAATTTAAATATATTTTCGGAACATTGTAATTAAATTAAAAGTTTCTTTGACAGAATAAAAGTAATCGTATTTTTTTTATATAATCTCATATTAATTATAATGTGGTAGTATAAACAAAAAACAATTTAAATTTGATAAATTAAAGACACGTTTTATTATAAAAAAAATTAATTATACCAATGGAAATTTCTTTATCTGAGTTTCGGCAGTACCAAAAATTCCTAATTTATAAGTTCAGTTCAACTAATTTGAAATCCAAACAAATTTTTGCTCATACTACATATAATTGGCTCTTTTAATTTTTACTGGTATAACTCTTCTAATTATAATAAATTTCAACTGGAACTCACGAGTTAATAATATAATTAACCAATTTGACATTAGATACTTACAGATAAAAACTGATTGAACAGCCTTCAAAGAAAATAACTAATTAATTAAGATACAACACCAAATCGATACAACAACGCAAATTCAAAACTGGATATTTCCACATTCCTTAATTTAATAATTATATTAAACATTTTTTTGAACAATTAGATTGTTGAATTCTTCCTGCACCAGTCATGCAAACGTTTGCTTGTAGCAAAGGAAATTTCCTAAATTGAAAGAATTTTTTATTAAACGTAGCGGTGGAAAAAACTGCGGTTTTGTTCCTGGTTGTGTAGGGTACACAGTTATAATCGAGATTAACCGTTGGGGGGGGGGGGGAGAGGCAATGGAAAACTACCCCAATTGCACTTAGGCACAAAAAATGGCAAAAACACCAGAAAACAAAGAAAAGTACAAAGAAAATCTAGCAAGTTTTTATAAAACCAGCTATAAAAACTAAAGGTGCGTTACGAACAGATAAAATTAACACCATCATGAAAATAATTAAAAGAAATGAAACAAATACAATAAATTACGTTAGTATCTAAAAATTAAAAAAAAATTGAATATTATAAAACTAATATATTTTATAGTTAATAGTAGGTAGTACTATTAATAATATAAATTTTTTATTGTTTACAAATACTTGCTTAAAATTCACCTCTGTTCTAATAAATTTATTATTTGATTTCATAGAAAAACGTAAAATATTTGTCAAATAACTATAATTAATTTTAATAAAAGGTGTTGATTAGTTACCCGCAAGAAAAAAAACTATAAAAAATATACACGATTAAATATTTAAAGACGTTCATTAGCATTTTTAATTAATACATTGAATAATGTGACAGTGACAGTAATAATTATTAACTTCTTTTTTTGAGTGTGAAATGAAAATTCATATAATTAAGTCCAAACAGAGTGATTTTTTCAGCCAAACATCTTAATAAATAATTTTTTTTTAATTCTGGTTTATAGAAATTAAAATTTGAGGAATCCCTTTTTGTTGGGTATCAAAATAGACGTCTATGTAGAAGCGTAAGGGGGCTTTGCCCCCTTGATGCTCCACTTTTAAAACTAAACAAAAAATTTTACTTAATTTAATTTCTAGGTATTTCAAAATCGAAAAAGTAATATTTGTCACAATGTTACAAAAATTTGTTAAGTAAATAAAAATTTAAATAATATGTAGTTTTTCACAATCTCAAAATATCTTCTGTAAGTCATTTGAATATCGTGAAATCCTAATACTGGAATTTGGGAATTTCCGAATCTTATAGTAAAAAAATTGTAAATACAATTTTGACCCTTCCCCGCTGAAAAACCGTTGCACTTATAGATGTTAGTGTTGCATTCAAAAATTATTATTTTATTATTAGCTATTATAAAAATTATGCTATGTGTATGATTTATCTAATTACCCTAATCACATATATATCGCTAACAGTAACTAGATCAATCCATGGGAAATTGACAAGTTTTTGTATAAAACCATGCTCGATAGCCATGAATGATAATTATTATTAACATTGCGTGAACTGAAGGGCAAAGGAATCTAAACATTTTACTATTGTGATTATGGAACTACAATTATTACTTATTTAACAAACAAAATTATTTTATATTATATTAATATTTTATTCTTAAAATTATACAATAATTATAAAAATAAACAAAAAGAAAGAAGAAAATGTATATTATGTTAGTGTTAAAATATTAAATTATATAAATAATAAAAATCCATGGCTACGAAAGGAACCCAACAGCATGAAATTTTACTACAAAAAAACAACTAATAAAAAACACCGCATGCAAGGCTAGAGAAATAACTCATTAAGAAAAAGTCCGACTTGGCAAAAACCGACTAAAAATGTCCATTCAAGACCATGATTTTGTAAACCAAAAACTTACAAGACGGATGTATTTACGTTAAACCTACAGCTATGTTCCTAAACATAGTCTGAAAGCTTTTTCTGGTAAGTTTCTCATTAAATTTGGCGTTATTTGAAGATAGTGGGTGTTTAGAGCTTTACGGATATTTTTGGGTGTAGTTAAATTACTTTGAGAAGATTTAGTATGGACTCTACATAGATGAACTAAGATATCATCTTATTATCGCCCGTAAATTAGATTTGTAAGTCAGAGTAAAGAATTGGCAAGTTCTCGGCTTTCAATGCTCAAAATAAAGACTTGTCGTTCTTAAAATACAAGATAAGCGCATTCGAGCTACCGGGAGTTTCAAGTTGGGCTTTCCATATAGTAATAAAATAAGCCCCTGAACCCAGGACTAAAAAAAAAGTCATCAACCTGGAAAAAAAGAAAAAAAAACTATAAAACTTTTATGAAAAATACAGAAAAAAAAGACGATTTTTCCGGACTCTAATTACTAATTTGTAACATTTGGTGCTATTTCTTTTGTTGCCTTGAAAGCCCTACATTTAGCCAAAATGGGCCTAGTTTTGCTGTAATTTTTGTAACTGTAAAACTGTAAAAAGGAATTTGACAGTTTTGTGATTAGTCAAACCAGTTTCAAGTTATAGTGCGTCAAAGATCTATGTAAACTAAGAGATAATTTGCTGTAAACTCAAGTAAAGTGGCTGAAAATGTGAACAAAGCTTATGTCCTGGGTGCAATTTTGATTTCATAGGTTCCATTCCGGTAATTTTGATTGTCAAAGATGCAACACGTTCTGGAAAGACAATATTCAAAAATGTCGATAAAATCATGGTAATGATAAAGTTAGACCTTCATGCAAGCAGTCGTAGTATTGTCCTTCAGCTAAAGATTGGCCACAAAACTTTTATGAATTATTCGAAAAAGCTCGATGTTTGGGTTCCACATGAATTGACGCAAAAAAACTTAATGGACCGTATTTCCATCTGAAAATCCTTGGCCAAACGTCACGAAATTAATTTATTTCTGAAGCAATGGTGATTAGCGATAGAAACTGGGTAACAAACGACAATGTTGTGTAAAAAAGATTGTGATCAAAGCGCTGCAAATTGGCCCAAACAGTGGCCAAGTCAAGATTGACAACCGGAAGACTATGATGGGATTAGAAGGGGATTGTCAACTATGAGCTACATTCGTTGCGCTAGACATTCAATTTGGACCTCTACTGCCAGCAATTGGACAGGTTGAAGCTGGTGATTGACCAAAAGTAACCAGAATTAGCCTGAAGGAGAGGAGTCGAGAGGAGAGTTTTAATACATCCACCTTATAATCTAAATCTGGCATCAAACGACTATCATCTTTTCCTGTCCCTGTTAAACGTTGTTAGTCGTATAAACTGGCCTCAAGAGACGCCT
This sequence comes from Rhagonycha fulva, assembly GCA_905340355.1. Lineage (NCBI taxonomy): Eukaryota > Metazoa > Arthropoda > Insecta > Coleoptera > Cantharidae > Rhagonycha > Rhagonycha fulva. The sequence goes on from HG996558.1 coordinate 14,314,979, forward strand.
GAAAAAATTGGTTGTCCGAGTTTTTTTACCAATAACTGCAAAGTGTTTTATGAGAGAGAAATCATAAAATTAGCATTACAATGATCCTATCAAAATGAGACAGCAAAATTTACGACGCTACATACTGTAATGTCGCACAATAATTATTAATTTATTACACACCGTAAGCTGGTCAGACGTAGCCAAGTTTGTACGACTAGGATATTATCTTGATTTTAGCAAACAAAATTCTAATTTTAAACATAATTGTTTGTATTTCTCACATTCGTGATCTAAAGAACCCTTAGAAATAATTTTTTCTTTATCTGTAAGAACAAGGATTTTCATACGGAATTTTTTCGAAAATATTTCAGACAAATCTGTGCAGTGATTGAATTGAAAATTAGAATTGTTTTCATTTTAAGGTAAATCTTGGTTTCATTGTGCTGTGATTATTTTTGAACATATAGCAAAAATAAAGTCATTGTCATCAAGGGAACGATAAGACAAACAAAAAAGAACAAGACATTGTTTTCAGGATTTTACACAGGCCAATTTTCCGGATTTTTTTTCTAACAAAATATAACTTGTACATTAAATTAAATTAAACCGTCATCTATATTATATATTCTAGTATTTGTAAAAAAAATTTCAAGTTGAAATATTCAAAATTGCCGTTGTGGCACTCCTTCGACGCAGGTCCGTTTTTTTTTGGTGCCCAAACGGTGTACATGAAATCTCACGTTTGGGTAATCTAAAACAAACAAAAAAAATATAGTTCTTATCTACACAGTATTGACTCCCGTTTGTCAAGGGATTTTTTCGATAAAAAATTTTGGCGCCGAGAAAAAAAATCTTGAATTTTTTTTCTACTTTTTTTTATCCAAATTTGATGTTATTATTGTTTATGACAATTAAATAAAAAACGATATCAAAAAAATCTCTCGACAAACGAGAGTCAATACTATGTAGATAATAACCATATTTTTTTTGTTTATTTTAGATTACCCAGACGTGAGATTTCATGTACAACATTAAGACGAACCTGCGTTGAAGGAGTGCAATTTGGAATGCACAACGACAATTTTGAATATTTCGACTTGAAAATTTTTTTACAAATACTTGAATATATAATAAAAATGACGGTTTAATTTAATTTAATGTACGAGTCATAATTTTGTTAGAAAAAAAATCCGGAAAATCGGTCTGTTTCTTCTCTTGTCGCAGTAGACTTCCCCCTTAAAAGAAAATTTGAGGTTTATTTTAATTGGGTTTTGTTTTAATGATTATTATTCGATTCTAAGTTAAATTTTTCTAATTCTTACTTGTGTGTCGATGTGGTGTTTATGGACATTACGGCCAAAAAAATACTTGAGATGTTATTGCAATCTAAAATTAAAAACGCGAATGAACAGATTAACGAGATTTCAGCTGTCCTCTAAAAACTTTGTTTTGATAATATAGGTGTAAGGTAAAAGGTAGTTAAATCTAGCACACAAAAACAAACTTTGTCAAAGCTTACAGGGGAAAGAGGAGAGTAAGTTTGTTTCAAACCAAAAAGATACATTTTTTAAATTTGTAAAAACGTTAATTCATTAACAGTTTTTTCTCATTTTTTTTTTAAAGGAAAGATTACCTCCTATATAACCCAACTTCGTATCTGATCTAAAAAAAAAAAACTCTGTTGTCAAATGACGAAAATAACAAAAAATATCTCGACTTTTCTTAGGAAAATAAGTGACTTGAAAAGTTATTGTAATCTAAAAATTAAAAACGCACATGAATGGATTAACAACATTCCTGCTGTTCACTAAAAATAAATTAATTTTCATTAAACAATTGCAATAAATTATAAAACGTAGTTGAATTTACGGAAGAAAACATTACAATGTAATGCATAAGAGCATAAAAAATTGCATAATTAAATTCTAGTTTTTCTTTTTAATTTGTTTTGCTATTTTAACGTCTAGAAATACTACTTATCATATCAGATTTCTTTTCAAATAGTAAAAACATGGTAGAATGTATAAATTACGATCGGAATCTTTAAAATTCGCCATATTTATAAACCGGGCGCACCGAGACAGCTCTTTTTAGCTCTCTAACTTAGTTTAAGCCTTAACACCATTTGTTATTTCTAACATCTGCGTCGTTTCTTGACAGTATTGGTTCTACGAGCATATAAATATTTTACATCTATTAGGTAGCTTGATGGGCTGGCTTTCAAATGTGCTTTTATCCTGGTTTTTATATTAATCATGGCAATTCATTAACCCAAAGACACTACCGGCTTAACGTGCATTACGAATTACGGAGAGTAGTTGTAAAGAAGTTTGACTTTAACATCGCTTTAGCTGCAAGGCAATGACCATCTCTCCTAATGACTAACTAATTGTAATTAATAACCTAAGTTGGGATATTAAAATCAACAAAACTTCTAAACCGTGATATTAGTTTGATATTAACAGTAGCCCAAGATGCCGTCAATTGCGGTAGCCCCATTCCTTTTCAAGCCTTGTTGTAAGATTTACGTCGGGCACAAGTATCTTCAGCAAAAATCAGACGTTAAATATCATGAAATATCAAAGCTTTACAATCGATTATTGCCTAAACTAATCAATATTTAACGTTTACAAATTCCTGAATAGTTTAAACTTTTCATTTTAATATTATAATATTTTATATTATTATTAATTTAATATTATCTATAAACCCTCTTGAATTTCTTTTAAATAATTATATTTTTTTCTTATTTATTATTATTAATTTCTTATAATTCATATACTCAAATAAACTCAGCACTGCTACCACAGTTTAATCATTTACCGCAAAACCGTTCAAGCACAAAATTAGAACATAATTAATTAGCAAGAAATACCAGCTTGTCGAGGTGACGGTGCCATGATCATTATAAACTTGACACCGCTACTACAAATTTATCTCTTTATCAAAAACGATTTGAGCACAAAATTCACAAATGGAGCAAAAATTTTCGAGGTGCTTTATATGGTCGTATTTTGATAGATGAATTTTTAAATAGCCATATCATATCTTAGATGAAACGCTCAATTAACTCTGCTTGTGTATACCTACCATCAGTGAATTTTATTACGCCCATGTTAACAAATTGAATTTCAAAAAGTTTTCATTGTTGTAACAGTGTGTTTAAATGACTAAAGTTTTAATCACTTTTTATCTAAATATTTGAAGGTCCTGAGCGTGGCAGGTGAGAACAAAGTTTACTTCCGCAAATTGTAAGGCCATTTAGATTCATGAGAATTCAGTTTTAATATTGAATTCGTGGTCTGATTTTTTATTTTTCTAGCTTTTATTTTTGAAACATCAAAACAATCTGATCAATAATCAAAACAATTACAGTCAAGTAAACTAATTGTTCCAAGGCTGTGGTAATGCTGAACGTAGGTACTTACATTTTTCTTTCACTGTGAAAGAATTGCTAATAGCATAACAATTAATTATTCAGTTTACTAAAATTTTTCATGTTATTTAAATTTTGTGAATAAATCACAACAATCACCATGAATTTTTCTATGTATACCTATGCAAAACATTAATTTATTAATTGTTAGTTATTCTTCTGGTTAATATTAACAAGTTGCAAATATCACCAATAAATTTTCAGGATACTTTAATAATTTTGTTGTACACCTACCGGAAATGTAATAATTCAAATTTTGATTTAAGAAATCTAAGACACGCCCACCGCAGAATAAATATTGGATTGTAATTTAAATATTTCCTTAGCTATTTTTAAAATGTGTCTAGTATTTTAGAGAACAAATTTATTAGTCTTGATTGATTATTTGAAATAAAATTCGTTGGATTTCAAAAAATTTTGGGCAAAAATATCGTTGTTATTCCCCTCATTTAACGATGCAAAATTGTAGTTTATTTAAATTTTAATTAAAATTTTTTCATTTCAGCAGCGAGAAAGTAATGGCTTTCATTTCTTATTGGCACAATTTTTGGTCATTCGTGAACTTTTTCGAATTACATTTTTACAATCTACAATTTTATCACGTACTATAAACCAACATAAATTAATGAAAATGTAACAGATCTTTAAGCAAAAAAAAACTAACCGGTTATGCACAAACCGCAAATACAGATTATATTAATTTCGTAGTTGTAAAATTATGCAACTTTTTAAAATTACAAACTTATTGTATTGAATTTTTTTTAAAAAAGTAGTAAATTATGTGGGAGTTTATGATAACTTGGAATTTTTAATTGATAGCAATTATCACAGTTGCAAAAGGTCGCCGTGATAGTGAAAATTAATCAAAACAACAAACCTCCTTTGAGCCGTCATTTTCAAATTTTGTTGTATTGTCACCAAAATTTAACCCTTCGTTATCTTCACTACTATCAGAATTAACACTTGATGCACTAGAAATCGAAATTCCCGATTCACTGATTTTCCTGGCGTAGGACTTTTCTGCGCGTTCTAAAGTCAAATTGTTATTATTTAATTCGAAAACTGGCAAAACCGATTTATCCACGATAACAGCTAATTCAGTCATATTTGTTTTAAATGTTTTTCGATTACAGCTAAATTTTTTTAGTTTGGTTTCACAAATTGTAACATTGAAAAGAACGCAACCGAATAGCAACTGAGTGAATATTTAATAGCTTCTATAGAAGTTTTACATTTATTACAAACTCTTCCCCACTTTTCTCATTTAGTTTATAGATTTAATTATTATGATCTTTATTTATTTGTTCAACGTTTGTCTACTAATCAAACATTTCTTAATTAGAGTCATTTTACAGAATTGAAAAGAATAGTCGTAGCTGTAAATATTTTAATATTTATCATTGCAGATCTATAATTCAATTTTTTTTTATTTTATATAAGAATTTTGTAACGTTTTGTAAATTATTTTAAAAACTGTTCATTTACTAAATATCTTTTAAAGTTTTAATCGCCAAAAATAAGATGGTTTTGAATAAATTTAACACGCTTAATAGAGCGTGTTAATTATTATCCAAAAAATGAAACGAAACAAATGCAATCGTATATAATTAACCATGATTATCATAATAAATTATAAAATCAATTAAATTTTTATTTTTAAATGAATAATTTTGTATTCTTTGCTAAAATAATCTATTTCCGCGTTTGCTATCATAATGTACAATTTTTGAATTATAAATAGATATTATAAAAATTCCAATAAATTAATAATAGAATAATTTTTCGTGTAAATCAAAATACTGAATTTTTGTACCGCTGCCTCGATGATATACCTAACGATTTAAGCAATTGATTAAAAGCTACATTAATCTCGATCCTTTGTAGGTTCTTAACCGCAGCTAAATAAGAGAAAAATAATACTAACAAGCTAAAATTCCAAAAAATAAAGGTAGCTATGAGAATTCGCTGGGACCTATCTTACCATTCCACAAAAAGAACAAATTAGGAATTCATTTATCTGTAAAAAAAACTTCTATCTCAAGCTTGTAAACTATATAAATTACTAAAAATTGTGGTTAATAATTAAACAACTGGTGCTAAGCGAAAAACTGACGTTTGCAATGTCACACAATATCTGGGGTCTGAAAGTTCAGCTTTGCTATACAATCCAGCCGAAAGAAAATTTCAAATAAGAGCTATTGTTTTTATAGCACCATAACAATTTTCAGCGGTATTAGGGCAGGGGTTACTACTGTTTGCATGGCAACATAACTGTCTCTAATGGGATATTATTAGATAATACCTAATGTGCAATTAAAAATGAATGCTACCTTGTAAATTAAATTACTAATATTGCTATTAATAATTAAACTGATGTTTATCGGAACACTGACATTTGCTATGCTACCCCTGATATTCTGGTGCCCGAAACCTCATTCAATATACATTTTCAAAAAAATGGCATTAAGAAAATGCCTTTCAGTACTGATTTCCAGATGTTTAGCTTGCATTCTGTAAAACCCTTGACTGAGTCAGGAATACCTTCGACAATTCCGTTCAAGGATCGAGGCCGTCGTTATTTATGTTGAGAATTATCTATACAGCTCCACCAAGTGTAGAAAGGACGTGGCAAATATGCCAACTAATTTGATAAAAATTTGAATGAACCAATCTTAGATCATATATATTACATAGATACCAAGTACCTCCTAAGTTAGTGAATCCAGATCGTTACGAAATAATAATTTGTAGCTGTCTTTGTTAAACACTACAGTTCGCCATCTTGTATCTCTCTCAGAGTCCAAAATCAAACGGCGCATGTGCAATTTTATTGTAATATAACAAAAGCAATATTTGAGAAACTGTCAAATGTAAAAATTTGCACATGCGCAGTTCGGGTTTGAACTCTGAGAGAGATAAAAGATTGCCTCTGTTGACTATAAGTATAACAAAGATAGACATACTTATTATGTCGTAACTATCTAATTTCACTAGCTCCAATGCATTGGGATAGGGCACTTGGTATCTATGTAATATATATGATCTAAGGAACCAATGAACGTGCAGTTATTTCTCAAGTACATTCTGTTGTAAAAGTTACAAATCATTGCGTGTATTTACATTCGTCGTGGTTTTTTGTGTTATTCGGTTTCGTGTTATTTCTAAAAGTGCTTTATTTAATATTACGTATTTCGTGACTGCAAATTGACAAAATAATTTATAGATTTTAAATATTCGCGCCGAGAAACTTCTTCAACTGAGTGTTTATTTTAAATTTTAGAAGCGCCCGACACACCTCTAAAGTTGGTTCTATCGTTGGCGGAGCTGTACCTGTTGCATAAGATTTTGTTTCAATATAATGTATGTACCTTATGTATACTCATGTTTAAAATTAATTGCATTGCTTTGTGTACTCCTATTATAATTGTGATTTCAAGCTATATTACAATTTTATTATAAATTATATAACATTACAATTTTATATAGCTACATCATACAAATAAATTAGACATAAATTTTTCCTGTTTTATCATGAAAACCCTGCATGATATTATAATATAAATATATGTTATTGAGCAGATTATGTGATCTCTACGTGACGTCATGCACGACAATTATCAAAATGCAACTCGTATCTATCGTATCATTGCCTTAAAATGTGATTACGTGCAGATTTTTGCTCTCCACATGACGTCATGTACAACAATTACCAAAGTAAAACGTACACCAATCACATCTCGATTAACCACTCTGAAACAGTTAACTTAGTATGCTGGTGAGAGGGGACACGAATGACCCTCAAGATACAAAGCTGTGCTGTTTTATTTCAACTAATATACTCAGCATTTTCCTTGTGGGAATGACCACACAATTGGCACCTTGTGTTTTGTTTTGGTACTGATAATCTGAATGTGATCTAAAACTCGGCTAGGTTTAAAATTCCTATGCAAAATCTTGGCTTTAACTATGTCAATTATGCAAAAGTTCTGAGATTGTCTACACCTAACTGAGGTGTAGTTCTGTAGTAAAATTCTATTTTTCCCAGCTCCAGCACCGTGAGGGATAGCTCATGCGTTAAGACGTTCCACTACTTTGATATATTTTTGATATGTCAGATTAGAGTTATATTATCTACGCAGCATTTGTAACAACAGACTTTTTATTAATCACTTGTTCGGAAGTTCTTCAAGTTCGAGTAATTTTTCCTATTAAGTGTTTCTTGTACATATTATATTCAATTTTTCTGAAGCAGTAAAAAGTTATTGCGTTAGTAACAATTCCACTGTGTTAGAGTCCTTTTACATACTGGAGCTATATCCAAGATAAGCGGGGAAGCACTATATCCAATGATAGTTTTGAAAGACTCTTTATTTTGCCATGCTTTTCTCTCTAGTATTGATGTAAGTGTCAATGGGTGAAAGAGTTCTTGGCTAATCAGTAAAGGTACCCAGATTTTCTGAGTGATCAAGTCCACCGTCAGACGTTGATATCAACTTTGGATTTACATAGCAGATAGCATAGCATTTTAGCTGCTAGTAGTCTTTAATGCAGTGAATGTTTTTGGGTGTGAAGAAAAGGATTTTTCCATCGTACTGAAGCTTTTGAGAAACGCATATTATACCGTGCCTTTTCTTCAGCATTGATGATCTCAGTATTAGAGTGCGTTCTTAATTTGCATATTTTTGAAAATCACCTGGATGGTTTTTGACAAGGTTTGTCCGATAGAAAAGTTAAAATTTGGGGAACAATTTATTCGATTTCGATATTTTACGATTTAAATTGCATTTTAGACGTTCCAGTGCCTGTTTTTTTTATTGGACTAGTGATTTATTCTAATCCAAATTATTTAAGATGGGTTATACCTTGGAGACAAGATCAACCACGTCTCAAGTTGATCTACTACCTGCCACATCTATTTAAACTTCTTCTCCCCAACATTAGGAACCAAAAGACATATTCCAGCTAAGATATTATGTTTATAGCCAGGACTCTCTTGTTCATGATTTCAGCTGTTACCAGTCCTGGCATATCCTTCACACACAGCCTAAAATAGTCACTCAATTAGGGACAATTTACACACACTTCTATCCTTCCAAGAAACAACATGTGGAGATCCGTACACAACTTGCTCGGATCAGCCCCTTAAGCAAATAAAAAAACCTTTAGCAAAAGTTATGTAGTTAACTATTAGCTATTGGACCCTTTACTTTCTGCAATAAGAAACCAATCGACATTTCATGTGAAAATGAGTTAAGTCCATATTCCAAATCTGAAGTTCCTACTTCAACAGTTCCACAAAATAAGAACAAGTTTATAATGACTCGGTTGGTTTTAAAACAAATTTTGAAATTATGAAAATTAAAAAATGTGAGAAAATATAAGATAAGAAACCTCTGTTCGGATAAGAGGCACGAAAGGATAAAGAAGTATTCGATACAAATAAATTAAAATGGATGTGGTTAGCTGAAAAGTAGTTAGACCGGAAAGAGGAAATGATTCCATTAGTCAAAGATAATAGTTCAAATTTTAAATACTCTAACGTCTTCTATCTTGGTGGAAGCTTTCTGCGTTATAGAATTATGTTATGCTAAATCATCCATTATTTAAAATTTGAATTCCGCTTGCAGTTGAAACTATATTAATTTTGTGTAGATTGTACAGGTAGCTTGGTGAATAGGTAGGAAGTGGAGACACAGATCTAAAGGTCATAGATTCGAATTCCAATCGCTCCCAAATTTATTAATTGTACTTATTTATTTCTTGAAGGTCTAAATATTAAATTGTGAGATGATTAATTTATATTTTTATTATTTTTTACCATACCCTAAACAAATTTTACCAGTTTAGTATAACTCCATAGCTTTAGACTGAGCGGCCATAAGGTCGCACTGGATCTAAATGTTTATTATTATGATTTTTTAATTTATTTATAATAAACGTATTATTAAGCTCAAGTTAGGAAAATTTCATTATACTGTAGACACCAAATACACATTATTTAGAAGTAGTTTTATATTGCTTTACTTTTAGTTATATATAATTTGAATACATCTATATAATTATTATTTACATATTCGAATAACATAAAAAGAAAAGTGGTAGCAGTTTTTTTTCCTCGTGATTCTTGATTACATCAACTTTAGAAGAATATTATTTTGCTCTTATTGTAGTATTAATTGTAGGAATTTATTTCTTGAAGGTCTAAATATTAAATTGTGAGATAATCGATTTATATTTTTATTATTTTTCACCATACCCTAAACAAATTTTACCACTTCAGTATAACTCCATAGCTTAGACTGAGCGGCCATAAGATCGCACTAGATCTAGATGTTTATTATTATGATTTTTTACTTTACTTATAATAAACGTATTATTAAGCTCAAGTTAGAAAAATTTTATTATACTGTAGATACCAAATACACATTATTTGGAAGTAGTTTTATATTGCTTTACTTTTAGTTATAATTTGAATACATCTATATAATTATTATTTACATACTCGAATAAAATAAAAAGAAAAGTGGTAGCAGTTTTTTTCTCTCATGATTCTTGATTACATCAACTTTAGAAGAATACTACGAATTATAGTAACTCCGCTGTAATACAATTTAATTTTTTATTATTTTGCTCCTATTTTAAGGCTCATTAAAACGCATTTAATTGTCTTAAATGGAAAAATTATTTCTATTGTTTGTTTTATTTAAATTTATTTTCTAAGAATAGCTTCCTAAGGATTGAAGATACACTTGTTGATTTTTTCAACTTTTGAATATATGTATTTAATATTATTACAATTACAATAGGTACCTAAGTATTATCAGTAAACCTTGAGATGTTGAGATACCCTCCAATTCTAATTTATTTTTTCTTACATAAGTTTACTTTTTAAATATATTTCATTGTTAACGTAAACAATTAAGGTTATATTTATTTACACCATAGGCTATATGTGTATTTTATCTTTGATCTAATGGCTTCAGTCTCGCGAACTTAATGTATTGTATCGTCAACATAAAGTAATAAACATTAGAGGAAGAGTTGGTAATAAACCACAATTGCGATGACCAATCTGCAGATAAGACTAAATATGCTTAATTCCCGAGTTTATCTTGAAGAACTTCGTATTATTTATTATTAACCAGCCCGGCTATTTTAACTAGGAAATGTTTATTATAAAAATATGAAAACACGAAAAGACGAACAAGTATGATAAAATAACAAAGATCAAAAAATTTTAGGATAAACATTTTAAATGTTTATTGGCAATCGTATCAAATAGATTGCTTGGTGCCAATGCCAAGGTAAAAATATTTTACAACTGTAGGAAAATTTGTTTCTCCTTAAAATACTCAATTCGTTGTAAATACATTATTTAAAGTTCTCAGTGGCAATTTTATATTATACAAGACAAATATGTATTTAGAAAAAGAACGGAAGAAAAAGACAACAATTATAAAAAAAACGCTTTTTCAAGAGAACTGTGATTCCGAGAGTGAAATAAATTTGAAAGTGAAGAAAAAAATTGTTGATGGGAGATGGAACTAAATTGGATAACTTGAGTGAATTTCACCGAAACAAATCTGATATAAAATTCTTTGAATCTGTGGAACCAATAACCCCAATACAGAAAAACTTTATTTATTAGAACGAGATTTCCTGTTCTGATTCAAGCAGCCAAAAAACCGTTGAGAAACATTGTATGAAAAATTCGAGAAAACTTGAAATTTGATTATTACCAAATCATTTTTTTGCTATATTAAAAATATATTATTATATTTATATTATAATAATATAATAACACTGTTACTTATAAACGATGTATAACTTTTATAATAACCATATACCAACCTTAACTAGAAAGTATTACCTATAAACGGTGTATAACCAAACTGTGTATACATTTGTTATAACTATTCTTAGGCTTACTTATAAACGATGTATACATTAAAAATGTTACCTATAAACGCTGTATAACCAAAGTGTGTATACACTTGTCATAACTATTCATGGTAATTCTTATACACAGCTTGAGGGTAGTATAACGTTTATATAATATCGTCGGCTTACTTGTAAAACCTTGTAAGTCCGATTTTAAAAAAAATTTATGTTCAATGAAAAACCTTTAAGTTCTCTAATATGGAAATTATGAAATCCCCGTAAAATATTTTGATGATAAACATGAAATTATATTCTTGCAGTATCTCATAAAAATTTCATAAATTAGAATTCTAAAATAAGAGTAGTAGCAGATTTATTATGTCTCTTGAAAAGTTTTGTCAATCGGACTTAAGGAATCGGTTTTTTATAAGCAGTTAGAAGTTATAATTTTGTGTTACAAGACAACCTATAAATTTAAGTTTTTTTGACAAGAGCATTTTAAAAATGGATTTTTATAATGATTTGATATTGGATGCTATGGATATAAACGACTTAAATAATGGTGAAAATGTACGAAGACGAAAAATGTATAAAAGAAGAAGAGATCCCTTTGAATTAAGTGATGAAGATTTTTTTAATCACACGTTTTAACGGTTTCAAGAAATTTAACTTAATGAAAATGTAGATATCCTACAAATACGTTACCGACACAGCGTTTTAATGACGTAAGTTATGACGTATTATGACGTTTATCATTGTTTATTGTATAAACTGCAAATAGCTGGTGTATAGTAAAACACTTCTAATGCAGCGTTTATAGGTAACAGAAATATACACCTCTTATACACGCCTTATACATTGTTTAACTATACACTGTATAACATCTGTATAAGTGAATTTTTATAAGTAAGACTGTAATACTATAATAAAAATAACTTTATTTCTTAAAACGTAACATACATCAACGGTACCAACCGTAAAGATTTACATATTACTAAAAATGTGATAAGCGCCATCTATTGACCTTTCTATAAAATCATGAATCACTTTATTTAAAAAATATTTGATAGAACATTAAATATCAGTTGTTTTGTAGTGGTTTACAAGACAATTATAATGTTTGACGATGGTATCACCAGCATCAGATCCTTGAACAGATTTACAATTATCTAACATATTTGATGCAGCGTCAGAAGGATTATCAAATTTTAGATTGATTTTGATAAAGTAACCACTAATTAACAAATCTTTATACTTGTCGAAATCTAAGATATCGTCATCATTTACTAGGTTTATTTTTCTGTAGGTACACAAAGAAACGCTGTTAATATCGTCGTTTCCTTCAGTTAGTGTCCAATCTTCATTGACATGATTTTTCAAGATATGTTTATCTAGATTGAGTTCTTCAAAACATTCCCTGTGAGCGGAACGAAAATCTTCTTCTGTAAACTGTCCAAAAGCAGCCTAAAAGATTGGGAATAGGGTAACAAGTTAAAAAATTGTCATAAATTTATGTTCAAAGTTTGAATAGTTTTTACTTACTTGCAGACAAACAACTCCTAGTATCAGCAATACCTTCTGCATTGTTTTTGATTTAAATTAGACAACCAACTGAAAATTTTATTAAATTTATCGATTATATCGAACTTGTTATCTTCAAAGATCAAGAGGTTATCTATACTTTTATTTAATTTATATATAGCATAGTTCAAAAGCTGAAGCTCGTTCAAGACGAACTTTGGTTCAACCAATGACAAGCGTTGGATTCGAAAATATTTTTGTTTTAATAAATTAGTGACAGTTAAGTTTTACATTTGGAAGGTATATAGCTTGCTAGGTTGTCCTTCAGATGTGCCTGTAACTCTAGTTTTTTTCATGTTAATGATGTCAATTTATTTACGAAGAATAATAACCAACATATTGGTATTCTAATATTAAAATTAACACAGAATTCCATTACTAAAGACAATCTTAGATGTAACAAAAATTTGACACTTCCATTTATTTAGAGATTTTGACAATTTTTATAACTTATGGGAACGGACATTTGGTTCAAATTGCGTTCAATTAAACTTTCTTTAAAACTTTATTATGCAACCCAAAAAACCGTAAACCCAGTTCAGCGTTGAACTAGCGTAAAACGTAGCTGGTATACCTACAACAGATCCTTATGTTTGGTTTTTCATGAGTATCTCGTTTCTTGTGCAATTTTGAGAAAAGAGTGCTAATATCAATTTGTAGAACATAAAATTTCAAAGAAGAAAATATGTATGTTTTATGTTTTTATCTGTTCAATATTTGACACAAGGCTACTTTAAGTAGTCGAGTCTTAAAAGAGTCGTTTATTATTTGTCTTCACGATTACCGCAAGACTTTACTCCTCTTCTTCCTAGCTGGATTTTCTTTGGGAGTCCTTTTTGGCAAAGGACTTTTGGTCACCTACTGTACTTTAGTAGAATGATTTCCTGCAATTCTATCGATTTTTCTGCCTTTCTTTTCTCCTCGGTTTGGTCGCTTCAAATTGGTTATTCTGGCTGTGCTCTATACGTTTACTACTATCTTGTTTAAGCTCTTGATGTTCGCTGGCTCCTGTGTAGTGTGGGATGCCCCGCTGTTTTCCACATCAACAAAGTTTTGTGTTTCAAGAAGATTCAGGGAAGATAGAGTTGGCAGAATTTTTATAATGTTGCGTAATTCACATGTCGTTGATATTAAATAATATTAAAACTTTATGAATAAATAATTTTATTGATTTTTAATTTTTAATAACTTGTTAACGAGTAAATAAAGTTTTAATATTATTTATTACATATTTTTATGTATCGCCATTAAAGAAAACTTTTTGATTTATTACAATAATTACATACTAATTAAAAATACAAACCGCTTATGTTTTTATATATGGTAAAGTAAAATAAAAGGGTTCACTTCCGAGTAATAGGAGTAAAAGAAGAGGATTATCTAAATTTTTTTTCATTATTAGTTTAATTAAAATTTAACTATAATCTGTAATTGTTAACAAGAAATTATGCCTCAGAGGCATATTAGGTTAAAATTAAATAGTCCAAATTAATAATTCATACATTTTCACACTCCTACTGAACATATTATTGTAAACTAATTAAAATGCCAATTTAACTGTAATTAACAATTAAGTTCGATAATATTGTAGAAAGATAAAATAATCAGTTAACAAAACAATAATATAGAAATCAATTATGAAAAGCATAGAAAATTAATGATCAGCGTGAACAATTTAAAAACTAAAGCTTGGATTTTATATATTAAATTTTATACCTTAATAATGTAATTATAATTAATTTCTGAAAAATTCCTTACAATGCATAACTGAAACTTCAACGTAAAGTATAAACTAAGAGTGTTCTTCAGCATAGGGTACCTACAGAGGTATAACACCTAGAAAATCAAAACCCGCACCACAAATAATCTTTATTATATGATCACGATTTCGGCTTTAACCATATAAAGTCACACCTTGGCTTCATCTCGTTTGAAATATTGTTACTTAAACTTCATATAAGAAAATTATTCGAATTGATGTATTATGTAAAAGAAAGTAAATTACGCGTTACATTAATTCAATCAGATTATTCATCTTGAAATGTTTAATTAATATAATTTATTAGTTTGTTGAGGTAATTTAAAAATTGCAATACAGCAATATTGTAGTAATTAATAGAAATAATTAGTGGTAACGATGCTCAGCTGTGTTTAATTTAACTTGATTATTGATCTAATTTATATGTAAGAAGAATAATTAATTAATTATTATTATAAAACTACCAGTTTTAATTGCACTTTGTACCAGTTCTGAGAATTATAATTCTAATTAATCTATGTAGTATACAAATTAAAATTTGCGTGTAAAATACTCCACACTGGTAAATGATGTACCTAATGACAATTGGAGTTCAACCCTCTGATCATCTTAAAGGTGGTGTCCACCCAGATATATTTGAGCACTAGTCCACTACATAAAACAAAGGAGAAAATATAAAAGATGGTTTTAGTAAATAAGTTTGATGATAATTATTATTATTATCAGCTTTATATTTTTTTTAGAATTTTGCTATTCCTATCTGGGATTATACATATCCTTTTGTTGGGGAGAATTCAATGTAGATTATCAGTTTGAAAAAAATTTAAGATTTAACGCATGTTGCTCGGAGTTTAGTCGAAAATTTCAACTATCCATAACTTTGTAAATAATTAACTTAAAGAGTTGCTCACTGAAGCTCATTCGGGATCAAACAAAGCTGTATCGATTGACATCAATTGCACACATAAATTCAAAATGAGAAGAAAAATTGCAAAACATGTCTACGGCCCCCCACTAGTTTTTCGTGAATAACTTTGCGACCTTTAAAGATTAAACAAAAAGTAATGGAAGCTCAAACGATGATCTAACGTTCGACACCAAATTCATCCAAACATTTGAAAGTGGGAGGCCCATCATGTTTACGCCCCCCCCCCCCAGTAGTTTTTTTGCGAATAACTTGGCGACCATTGAGGTTCAAACAAAAATAATGGAAGATCAAACGATGCTCTAACATTTGACATCAAATTCATCCAAAAATTCGAAAATAGGGGGGCCATCATGTCAACTTCGCGACCATTAAGTCTCAAACCAAAATAATAGAAGCTCAAACGATGCTCTAACGTTTGACACCAAATTCATCCAAAAATTCGGTAGTCCGAGGTAACATAACAAACAAACAATTCAAACTATTTTGAATTTCTCATATGATTTAAACTATTTTTTGCACCAACAGGCACAAACGATTTAGACTTTAGAGTATTTTAGATTTAAAATGGGGGGCAGTGACATATCCACCTGTTAAATTTGGCATCTACACCAAGTAAAAATATAGAAAGAATCTTTAATCTATTCTAACTTATACCAATACCTTGTATCTACAAAATGTATTTTTTTAACAGAAATTAGGTATTTTTCAACTTCTTAAACATTTAAAAAAATGTCGCATGTCTCTTTCTGTTGTAACATTAAATATTAAATTTTTCTATACAACTAAAAGTCACAGCAGTGGAGTGATGTGATTGTGTATAAAGCAGAAATTCTTGGTTCAAATCGCGGATTACACAGAATTTCTTGGCTCGGCCTTCCGGTAAACATCCACACTCTGTGGTGATCCCTGATATTTGTGTCGACATCATTGCCGTAAATACGGCTGCGTCACAAACGCAAAATTTGCAAAATATAAGTTAGGTAAGCAGGGAAAAGCCAAGGGCCTTCTAGGCCTGTAGAGCTGTCATATATATGAGACATTCCACATCAAATCGACCACTTTTAAACCTGACCCCTTTTGATTTGTCTGAAATTTTTATATATTTTTATTAGAGGTGAGATTTTTAGGTCGTATAAAACCAAAAAAAAGTACCCAAAAAGGTTCTAAAAAAAGCGATTTTAGGTCCTATAAACACAAAAAAAGGCCCTATAAATGTACTAAAAAAAGATTTTATACCTAAGCATTCTTAGATACCCACTGAAAATTTGTAATTTTTCCAAATTCAAATTTAAAAAAACAATAAAAAAATTTTAATTTAGGTTAGGAGCGTCGTAAGGGTGAGATTTTTTTTCTATTTAAACTAAATATTAAAAACAAATTTTTCAAAATGCTACAATAGGTCGTAAAAATGAAAAAAAGGTTGCCAAAATGCTAAAATAGGTCGTAAAAATTAAAAAATGACAAAAAAGGCAAAAATAAATAAGGCTTAAATCGCACGTTGGCCGGAATAGTGGCACAAGTATAAAAAATGTCGTTTTCATGTTTTTATTGATCCAAGTAGATTTTTGGTCGCTGAATCGAACTAAAATAGTGGCACATCTCTAAAATCAATAGAAAACCTTATAATAGCAAATATGCCTATATTATTGCTTTAAAAAAACTGCCTGAATTTGCTTGAATAGTGGTACATCTTAGTTGTACCACTGTTCTTGAAAATGTCTATTAAGATAAATTCAAATAATTTGCTTTAACAGTGGCACATCTCAGTTGTTACTCCTTACATTACATTTTGTAATCAGGTAAGTTATAATTATTTGCGATAAATGTTAAATAAACAATGAATGAAAAGACGAATGAGGGATTTGTAGATATGGACAAAAGAGGAAAGCACGGAAATCATAAGAAAGTTAACCAATCGATTAAAGATGGAATATTTTCTCACATAAATTCAATTCTTCGAATTAAATCCATTATCTCTTTTTTTTTTTTTTTTTTTTTTAATTATTAAGCATATTTATTTATAAAGAAACAATACACATAAAGTAACAATACAAATAATATGGAAAGACGTGGAATTGCGTAGCATTACTTCATCGCCTTTCAGTTTAACAAAGGTGTTCCTTTGTCGTTACGTCTCCCGGAGAGCTGCCTGCCTTCTGCGTTCTTCATCTTCTTTGGATTGCATGATCTTACTTACCAAGTCGGAGATGGCCGTCCACTTTTCTTGTGATTCCAGCATTGTATCCACCAAGTTATCCGTGGAAAGCTGCCTACCCACTATATTGGTCGCCACTTCTCGTTCCCGACTCCATTCTCGACACTCGAATACAGTGTGTGCCGCGTTGTCGTCTTCTCCGCAGAAATAGCAGCTTTTGCTTTCCGCTTTTTGGATTTTGTTGAGGTATGTACCAAAACATCCATGATCGGAAAGCACCTGGGTAAGGTGAAAAGTCATTTCTCCGTGCTTCCTGTTCACCCATGGGGTAATTTCCGGAATAAGCTTCCTGGTCCAGGCTCCGGAGTTGGCTGTGGTCCATCTGCTTTGCCAAGACGCCATGAGTTTCGGCCTGTTTGCGGCTTTTCCTGTAGGTCCGGTTTTGTAGTTATCCGATCTCTCCTCCGCCAACAGATCTATGGGGGGTATACCGGCCAAGATTAGAGCAGCATCTTCCGATATAGTGCGATACGCGCAGCAGAGGCGTATCGCCGACCTCCTTTGAACCTTAGCGATCAGTTGCCGGTATTTCTGTACTTTCATCGCTTGGGCCCATACCGGGGCCCCGTATAGCAGTATAGACTGTACCACCGATGCTATTACTCTTCTTTTGGTGGAACGGGGGCCTTCGATGTTGGGCATAAGCCTTCCGAGAGCCGTGCAACACTTGTCGGCCTTTTCCGCAGCAGCTGTAAGGTGGGCCAAAAAGCACAGCCTGTGATCGATAGTGATGCCGAGGACCTTGACCTCCTTCTTTGGCACTATCGTGTGAGAGCCCATCCTAAATAAAGTTTCTTTAATTTTCCGTCTTCCCGTCAGCAGGACCGCTTCCGTCTTGTGAGGTCATGTTGGTTTTTTCCACGAGCTCCGCTTCAGTCTTCGCTTCCACAATCATGGAGATGTCGTCGGCGAATCCTGTCAGCTCCACTCCTTCTGGCATTACTATATTCAGAATACCGTCGTATAGTATATTCCATAAGAGCGGACCAAGAACAGAACCCTGTGGAACTCCGCTTGTCATTTCTTTTAGTCCTTTAAACATTTCTTCCTCGATTATTAGATCGCGCTCGGATAGATAGCTTTGGATAATCGTCACTAAAGCGGGGTCCACCCTGCGCCTTATGAGTTCTTTTATGATTAACTTCCAGCACGCCGAGTTGAAGGCGTTTCTGACGTCAAAGGTGATCAAGGCCACGATCGATCTTGTTCTCCAGGTTCCATCCCTGGCCCTGGCGGCTTTATCCACGATACGTTTGACCGCGTCGACTGTGGATCTGTTCTTACGGAATCCGTACTGACGGTCACTGAGATCCCCTACCTTCCGGATTTCTTCGGCCAATCTTAGTTGGATAAGACGTTCGTACAGTTTGCCCATATTGTCCAGCAGGCAAATGGGTCTGTACGAACTAGGCTCGTCCAGGGGCTTGTCACCTTTCCTTAACAAAACTAAAATTGCACGTTTCTAGCACTTCGGAAATTCGCCTTTGGTTGCGTACGAGTTTATCACCCTTAACAGAGCATCGGGCTGTTCTTGGGCCATAATCTTGATCACTTCGTTGGGGATGCAGTCGGGCCCGGGAGCCTTACCGCTGGGCGAGTTCTTCATAGCCATTGCAAGTTCCTCCCTGGTAAAAGGCGCAAATGGTTCCACAAGTTTCGGCTTTTCCCATTCCGTCCTGTCATGCGCGGGAAACAGGGAATCCAAGATAGAGGTTACTCTGTCCGGGGTTAGGCCTGGAATTTGACCCGATCGGAGCTTTTTTGCAGCTATTCGGTATCCCAGTCCCCAGGTGTCGGATTCTATGTCTCTGAGGACATCCTTCCAGCTTTCTTCTTTGCTTTTTAGAATCAAACCGGCCAACTCTTTCTTGGCGGACTTGTAGAGTTCGCGGGCTGCTTCGGCTTCGTCCAATTGGTTTCCTCTTCGGCGTCGTTTGTGTAATCTGTTTAGTGCCATGCATTTCTTTCTGGCCCCGGCTATCGCATCGTTCCACCAATGTGCGCATTTCTTGTGGGATCTTTTTTTCCTCGGCATTGAGGCTTCGCACGTCCGGGTCAGTTCCGCGACCAGTTTTTCGGCTGTGTCGACAGAGTGCCATGGTGTGTTCATGATGACCTGTTTGGCCCTCTCCGTGTCGAGTTTTTTGACATTCCAGCCTCTGGGATCCTTCGGTACGACTCTTGGGGTCTTGACTTTGAATGTGATGTACTTATGATCGCTGCCAGTTTCCTCCTGACGCACCTCCCATTCGATAATATATTAGATAATCCATTATCTGAGAGCACAAATCACTCGTGAATTTATAGAAGGTGGAAAAACTCTTATGGATTTACATAGAGATTACGTGGAGTTGTGCAAAACAAAAAATGAAGCCAGTGGAAATTACACTTTGTATACAAGAATTTTTAAAGAAAATTTTTATATATCTTTTTTTGTCCCCAAAAAGAACCAATGTAGCAAGTGCGCAGAATATGAAAATTCAGGGCAGGAGCGACAGTTGCAAATGAAGGATGACGTCATGGAAAATAATCATTTACAAAAAGTGTTCTCAAGAATGCAAAAAGAGATCGATATTAAAGATGCAAGAGAAGAGAATTGTATCACTTGTTGTTTCGATTTGCAAGTAGGCCTATTTGCAAGCGGTATTGTCATTACCCTCTGGCAAAATTAATAGCTTCTATTATAGTAAGTCTAAACTAGCAACATATAATTCTACTGTTTATGATTGTGGTAGAAAAGTTGGCCATTGTTTTGTATGGAACAAGTGTAGGAAAGAGAGGGGTCAATGAAATCTCTACATGTTTGTACCTCTTTTTTAAGAAACATTGCCAAGATAACAAGCCAGTAATTAGTTTTTCTAATAATTGCTCAGGCCAGAACAAAAACGAATATTTGGCCTGTATGATGATGTATTCAGTACAAACTTTAGATATACCATCAATAACTTTAAATTTCCTAGTTGTTGGCCACTTGCGAAATGAGGGCGATATAATGCATTCATTAATTGAAAAGCAAAAAACAGGCATTAAAATCAGGACCAATAATACGTACCAGCTCAGTGGGTTTCAATTATTAAATCCTCTAAAAAGAACGGAGAGCCGTTTTTGGTGAACGAATTGGAATTTTCGGACTTTAAGAATTCCAAAATATTAACTGAAGAAATGGAGGAAAATTTTACAAAGGACGTAGAGAGACAGAAAGTAGTATGGAATAAGATTTGTTCTATGAAAGTTGATAAAGATGCTCCATTTCTTTTAAAATATAAAACCAGTTACGAAGAGGAAGACTACAAAGTAATAAATATTAGAGAAGGAATGAAAGGTCGACACCGAAAAGTTTCCAAAATCAACTTAAAACCAGCATACAAATCTAAAAAGTATCATTAAAGTATAAACAGATAATATAAAACTTCAAAATATCGAGTTATTATTAAATTAAAAATGATATAAGATTTATTTAGCTTTCAAACGATATTTCGTTCGTCATCAGAATAATATACAAATATTATGTGTATACATAATAATACAAATATTATCCCTCGTATTCATAAAATATTTACAATAGGTTTACTAAAGCTTTAAAAGCCTCACAAATGCCTTATATCCCTTACAAAGGGTTTACAAACCTCTTTTAAGTATTTTTCGTTTTTATGAATACGGGGGTATGTGTATACATAATATTTGTATATTATTCTGATGACGAACGAAATATCGTTTAAAAGCTAAATAAATCTTATATCATTTTTAATTTAATAATAACTCGATATTTTGAAGTTTTATATTATCTAATATCAACGAGTTAATAATTTATATATTTAAAGTATAAACACCTAAAAGAATTGTCATCAGAAGAATTTAATTTTACTTAAGTACCATTCCTTTTATGAAAATTTAAATACTGAAGATGCAAAAAATAATAAAAAGACTGATGAAAAGTAACCAAACAAATTTCATCAATTTATAAATTGTTTTCGTCAATAAATTATTTGAATACATTATATTGTGCTTTTCTACCATTATCCTTACCATGTTACATCAGGTAAAATTGATCTGTAGTTTTGCAGAAATAACGGCATATTTAACTGTATTATCGGTAATATAATTATTATTAAATTTTTAACAATACTATATTAAATTTTAGCATAACTAATTAGTATAAAAAAATAAAAATTAAGTGAATTTGCAAAACTAGATTTTTAAAAGAATATTGAAATGTTTGGAAGCTGTTTACTCGAAATCGCCTATTCTGACTTGTGCCACTATTCCGGCCAACGTGCGAAATAACGTAGTTTTTCAGGAAACGAATTTTGGTACCAATAAAATAAATATAGGACGTAAAATAAAAAAAAGGTAAAAACCTAAAAATCTCATCTCTAATTATTATACTATCCCACCAAAAACAGTTCTGTGAATTTTTTCAAAATTTTTTACTCGACCCAAAAAAAGTTACAAACTTTTAGAAAAACTGATGTTTTTTTTCTTCAAACGATCATAACTACTCGTATTTCAAAAATTGACTAATCAGAACGTTTTTTTTTTCTTTAAACGTACTTTTCAGGAAAAAATATTCAAACTTTTTCATCAGCCGTTATACGTCTACTCCTGAACGTTAGGCTTCCCCTTTTAAACTCTCCCCAAGTGGGGAGAGAAGGGGATTTGCCCATAACTCACCACACTGGGCAGACAGGTTGGCGAGTAGTCCGCAGATAAAGTTTAGACTTGTTAGATCACAGCACAAATCTGACGCAACCAGGATTAGAACCGCGGTTTCCCGCTCGCTAGTCTATCCGTGTTTGATTTACGCCAGACTGCTGGTTAATTCAAACTTGTATTCTACAAAATTTTTCATTTTTTCGGAAATAATCATTGATTTTTGAAATTTTGCCACTTTTGAGTTTTGATTTTTTTATTTCAAAAAAACCTCTGATTTATTCCGCGTATAACAACGCAAACCCCATAATGGGCCAACATTTCTTTCTATTTTTTTTGTTTAATTGAAAAATATTTTTGCGTAAAAATAAAACAAAACATTTTTTAATTAAACTGTGGGGGTGTGGAATGCCCAATATTATACAACTAAAAGGAAAAAAAATACTAAGTTAATAAAATTGTTTAATAAACTAATAGATTAAAATATGTTTTTTAAAATTGCCCTAATTACGTCCATTGTTTGGTCATCTTCAAGAACGATGTCAAATGCGTCCATAAAAACCGGTAAATTTTTGGGTACCTAGAACAGTAAATCAGATAAAACAGGAACCCCCAAAAACAGGAAGTAAAAACCTACATCTCCGTATAAAAATCCTATTTTTAAAACTGCATTAGCATGATGAACACCATCGGCCATTCCGGCATCCCCAATAGAATCACCCATGAGTACAACATTGTCACGATTTTCAATTAAAGCATGATAATCTGTTCCTTCTAACACCTGCTCATTTTTATTTAAAAGATGAATTGTTTCACTTTGGAAACCTTGAATGACACCATCATTGTCATATTTTAAAAAATTAGATATTACCTGATAAAAGAAGTCTTAAAATCCATTAAAATTTTAAAAATTCAAACTTACTTTAACATTAGAAAATAAAACTTTAAAATTTTTTAAAACTGCCACCACAGCGTCACCTAATCCTGCTGAAAACACCAAAACTGGAACTTCTGCTTTGTTTAAATCTTCTAACAACTCCTCTGTACCATCCCTTTAAATTTTACTTTATTAGTTTTTCAAAATCACAACCAAAGCAAACATTACTTACCGAAGCAAAGGTCCAAGCTTATCAGCAGTTTGTAGTATTTCTTCTTCGGAAACCACCAATCCTCTGAAATGGCAAAAAATAAAAAATCCTGTTTTTTTTTATTTAATAGGTTTTGAATTGCAAAAAACTAAACGAATTGTTATGTACCTTAATGCTTCCTGACTAAGAGTCCACCACTCTACCATCATCCTTCTTTTTTCTTCATCAGGTATATTAACATCGACTTCATACGGATAATATTTCTTCCACAAGGTGTCCTCAGTTTTCAAGTAATCTTCTGTTATAGAAGGACACTGACTAAAAATACCTAAAATTGGGTAAACAATTTCTTACTATTTAACAGTTACCATATGAAAATTCAAATCTTACGAAAGCTACTGATGTGAAGTTTACCATCTTCGTGTTGTTTGGTTATGGTTCTGTCAAAGTCAGACACAACTTGTAAACGTTTTGTTCCACCTTCAATTATACCTTTCAGTAAGATATTCACTTTATCCTTATCTTTAATATGTACATTTGGTTTATTTAATTCCTTAATTTTGGATATAAAATTGATATTTGATGCCATTTTCTGTATTTTATAAAAACCTACAAAAATTTGTAATTACTTATACAGGATGTTGGTTGACACTATCACCTTTTTGATTCATAAACTTTTAAGGCACCACATAAAGAAGATTTTGTAGTGACACTATGGTGACATGTGGATGATTTAAAGAGTGGAAATTTTTGTTGTAACAAGATAGGTTATGAAACACCACAGACCTTCAAAACTGTCAATCGAAAATTGTACAATAAGTAATTTTCTACTATTTAAAACGCAGTACGGCTTCTTTCATGATAGATGGCTCGGTAACCTTCATTACTGAATTAAAAAGTATAATTTTGAATCAGCTCATGAAACTTTCGACAAAGCGTTAAATTTAATTAACCAATGGAAAGCGTCGGTTTTCCGTTACTTTTAAATAGTCCAATAGAAATCAACTGTTAGTTTTGACAGCTCGTCAAAAGTTTTATAAAATCGGGGAAGAACATGGAAACAATTTGAATTTATTTCTACAAAAGCATTTCATAACTGAAGCTTCTGCACGATTATTGTTGGTTCTGTCGAAATTATTTAGCGTCCTTTTGTGTAAATTCTACAGATTAGGCGAAAATAATGTCAGTCAAAAACTCTAAAATAATTAAAAAGAAAACATTTATTTTTAAATTTAAATAATTAAAATAAAAATTAAAAAAATATAGTGAATTTCAATGTTGTGGTATTTTGTTAAAGGCTTTGCAAATAATTTCACAAATTATTATATTTTCAAAAATGTTTAAAAACTAAATTAACATATTATTAAAATTTGAGCTGTGCACCAAATCTTAGGTTTTCTGGGATACAAAAATGCGGTTTTTTATAAATGAGAGAATATTTTAAGGTATAAATAATTACGTTGCATTCTTTCTGGAACGTAGCTTTAATCGTTGGATGAGGCGTTTCGGTCTTAAACTACCATCATCGAACCCCCTAAATATAGGAATGTTATCAATTTATCATAGCTATTATCTGAAATTATTACAATTAAAACTTACCTGTCTAATTAAATAAAAAGATCAACATAAACGGTTACAAATGTCTACGAATATTTAAAACTAATTAGTACTATTTTACTAGTTAATTTAAAAATCAATGTCATTCAAACAAATTTGTAACCTTCTGGAACAAAGTTGAAATGTTATCATCTATTCCACGACCTCAAACAGTGGTGTAGTTAGTTATTTGGCCAAGTTACTGGTTCAATATGATTCTATTTTCTTTTCCATCGTTTTTTCTCTATTTTTCTTTTTCTCTATTCTTTACTTTTAGAGCTTTTAAGAAATTTGTCCTAAATAAGTACATTCTTACATTTATGAAGTATTTTTATCTCATTTCTTTTTGTCTATTAAGCTTAGCTTAAAGTACGCCAATGTTCGTGAAATAGTTAACGTTGTAACTTTGTTTCACAAAGATACAAAATTTGTTTGAATGACAATTTTCTGTTTAAATTTAAGGGGTTAGACCAGTGTATGCTCCACCTAAGCCTTTTTGAAATCCGTATGTTTTTGGTGTAACATAATGATAATATAATAAATGCACTGATGCAGCTCGGGTACGGTAAATAGTTAAACTTTGGACGATTGTATTGCCCCTTAACTTATTAAATTGCTCCTTTTTATAATAAATTATGCATACCTACTCAGTAAGATTGACATTAATAAATACCCAAAAATTAAGGTAATCACATTTGTAATTTTTCCGAAATTAATTTTCGAAGTTCATACTATTTTACAGTAATCTAACCCCTTAAAGAGACTCGAAAAAGTGTAAAATTATTTTAAATGTTTAGGGAGTCGATATCTTGGAAAAATATTTTTCAAGCGAATTTTGAACCCTAATAGAATACGGGTGAATGTAAACTGGGCCAATGGTAAAGTGGGCCAAATTTTGAAAATGGTAAACTGGGCCAAAAAGCAAATTTTACTAAAATTTTGAAAATTGTAAACTGGGTCAAAAGCAAATTTTATTCAAATTTTGAAAATGGTAAACTGGGCCAAAGGTGCATTTGTATGGTCGGTACGTGTGCGGTCAGACAAAAGAGTCCAGCTGATGACAATTTTTTCACGTAGTCGTACTGGGGACCCGTCGTACGCAATGTTAACATAGTACGGTTAATACTTTTTCGCGTAGATCCTCCTCGTGCCATAGTGGTTTTTATAAAAATTGAAAAAAATTGATTTTTAATTTCAATTCAGCGATTATTCATAAAACGATGGCTTTCACCGGAAAAGACCCAATCAGGACAAAGATTGTCATAGACAATACTATAACTGAACAAATCCTACATTTCAATTTCATAGGCTGTGACGTTACCTATAGGTAACTTCTCGTTTTCTCGTATACGAGAAAAGCAATGATATACAAAACAAATTAAATAGATTTAGAGCTACATACGGCACAATCCATAAATACTTAAAGAATAAAACCACAAAAGATACTCGTCTGAAATTTTACAAAACTGCAGCAATACCGATACTGACCTACGGGTGCGAAGCATGGGTCATTGGGAAAAAAGACGAGAGTAGAATTCAAGCTGCAGAAATGCAATTCTTTAGAGCTACAAAGGGCTGTACCAGAGCTGACAGAATCCTAAATGAAGATATACGACAGGAACTTGCGATAGAACCATTGATGAAAACTATTAGGATGTATCGACAGCGATGGTGTGAACATATGGACAGAATGGACACAACGAGACCACGTAAAATTAATTTTGGGATACCATCCCAAAGGAAAAAGAGATGTTGGGCGACCGAGGAAGCGATGGTTGCCGGAACAGGCTTTAGCCTAATCCAGGAAGTTTGAAGAAGAAGAGAATTCAGCGGTTATCTAAAAAATTCTGCTTTTGGCCCAGTTTACCATTTTCAAAATTTTAGTAAAATTTGCTTTTGACCTAGATCATAATATATATTATATGATCTAATCTATAATATATATGATCTAAGCTTTTAGCCCAGTTTACCATTTTCAAAATTTTAGTAAAATTTGCTTTTGGCCCAGTTTACCACTTTTAGGTAGTTTTTTGGCCCAGTTTATATTACCTCTAGAATACCAACTAGAAGTGGACCCTTCATAAAGTAACAAAATAAAACCTGAATTTCAAAGCCGAAAAAAATTTTAGGTGGTCAGCACAAACATAACCTTTTGCCTATGCGAAAATAAAACCAAGAATGTTCTATGTTCTAAAACAATTTTTGATTTACTTTGTTCTATTAGATTAACGAAGTTCCAATTTGAACAAATAACATTTCTCGTTTTTTGAGTTCTGCGGCACTGTACTATTTTGTGTACATTATAAACATAGTCATACCCAAGGGGGGGGAGCTTCTCCATTATTTTAAAAGGCAAAAAGTTGGCAAAAACATTTGAAAGTTAGTCAAGTTGGAATTTTTTATGTCTAAATTTAGAAAATGTTGGCAATTTTGAATTACTTTAGTTGGAAAATTTTCAAATTTGGGATTGCTCTCCCCCCCCTAAAATGTTTGTTGGGCACGCTCCTGATTATAAATTAGGTTGTGGCACCACTCCTTTTGTAAATAGAATAGGTTACAAAATTTTGATGTTCTTTATAGTTATTGTAATTTTTATCAGATTTTAAGCATAATATCTTTAATTTTGTTGATTTTTTGTATCTGTCAGGTTTTTATTTCAAGAGCTAAGCACTCATGGTGTACGGAGATAGAAAGCACTGGCTTAATAATTCCTTTATTTAAAAGAAGGAGGGGGGGGCAAAATGTGTGCAATGGTGACAACGAGCAGAGTGAATAAATATAGTGCCGCAGGTGATTGTGTGAAATTTTTTGTAAAAAGACAAATCATTGGTTTTGGAGATTACCTATCTTACCCATAAAAGTAGATAAGAAGGTTATTATTATATCATGGGGGCGGATAGAGGAGAAGCTTTTACCCTCCGCAATATTTTAGAAAGTTGGGAAAAAAACTCAAAAGTTGGTCAATTTGGCAATTTTTTTGTCTATTTATAAAAAGTTGCAAAACTTACAAAAAGTTGGCAATTTTGAATTAATTCAGTTAACAAATTTGGGATATCTCCTCCCTTAAAAAAGTTGGTTGGGCACGTCTTTGGATTATACATTTATGCTGAGATTATTGACGATTTACATTACTTACAGATGGTGCTGTTATTCAACAATATGGACGACATAGGTAGTACACTTTTGAAAAGTTAAACATTGCATTTTACGTTGTTTAGCTTTTTTGTGAGTTTGCTGTGTGTATTCCTCCTGCTGCCCTCTAGTGGCTTAAATAGACGAAAATAATTGAGACTTTTGACATATAAAGAGCTCGCAAATTTGAAGCTTTCAGGTAGGAAGTTGCGGGTCATATCCTTCTAAGTCCATGGTAATCACATAAAGCAAGTCCCAATTCAGTTCTATGTGATTCTCCAAACGCTTTGATTGATTTTCGTATCCCCTCTACACCTACGCACACAGCGAATACATGACTCACCTCTATTTGCAGATTCAAACCCGTTTATTTATTAGGGGGCGAGTCAGGCCCGTAGCTACGGGGGGGGGCACTTGTAAAAAGTAAAACTTTTGGTGGTTCTCTTTCCGACAATTTTTATTATTATAAACAAATTTTCTTTAAAAAAAAAAACATCAATATAAAAGCGTGGGGCTATGAATTTCGTACACCAACAGTGAGCTTGCTTACCCATCTATAAATAAACAGCCCCACGTTTTTATATTGATGTTTTCAAAAAGCTTTGTTTGATGTTATTAATAGTATATTACTGGCCAAACTTCTAAAACGATCCGTTACTGGGCGCACAGCTATATTGAAAAGCGAGTGAGAATAAGCGAGAAAAAATTATTTTTGTAATTTTAAATAATAGGTTTTTTTACATTTTTAATTTTTTATTTATTCATCTTACCTAAATGATATAATTCATATGTCACAAACGTTAACCATATGTATAATTGGTTAGTATCAAAACTCTGTCTTAGATTTTTAAAAACAATTTAAAATTTGAAATACTTAGTATTGAAACTGAGGGGCATAATTGACCAATGATAATAAAACATGGCTTTACGCTATTGCCAATTGGTGACAAATTGCTGTCGAAGTGACAACATGGCAATTCTGATTGGTTTTCTTGTGTGACGTCAGCTACCGTATACATCAACTCCGGTAACGTTTTTCTCACGTTAAGAATACTCAAAAAAATTTGAAAAAAATTCTGAAGACTCAGTTTGACATCAACTTTCAAATAAAAAAAAACAGTAAAACTGATATCCATTTAAGGATATCAACAGTTGAATTTATCGAGCGTTGCATCTGTAATACAAACTAAAACTTGTATTTTATTACTATGTACAGTAAACTCCCGATTATCCGCGGGATTGACTGGCGTGGAT
Source organism: Rhagonycha fulva (assembly GCA_905340355.1). Taxonomy (NCBI): domain Eukaryota; kingdom Metazoa; phylum Arthropoda; class Insecta; order Coleoptera; family Cantharidae; genus Rhagonycha; species Rhagonycha fulva. The sequence continues at coordinate 14,344,481 of HG996558.1, forward strand.
ATCGCGGATAATCGAATTTCGCGGATAAGCCGCATGGCAAAAAAACTACGAAAAAACTACAAATATCCGGAAAACAGTGATTTTATTTCTATATGTATATTTGTGATGAAAATATGTTACGAAAAAACCTTCTTTTTTTATAAAAATGTCTCCTATAGAGTTTAATCAACCGCCCACGGATAATCGAGAGTTTACTGTATATATTTTTCATTGTAAATCACTGTTTATTTTGAATTTCAAGAGCGTTGAAATCAGGAACTCCAATGATCAGTTGAGAGATAAGAACCCCACATTTTTCGATTGGCTCGATTATATTACGACTTTTTTATTGGTTAGATTTGTTATTCTGTACCTTTCCTGCTTATCTCTTCAATTCTACCACACTCGAAAATAGACATTGAGAAATACAATCGGACACGGTACTTATTTACAAAGATTAGCATATCAGCATAATAGGATGATACAGAGCGTTGTTAGTTTCATAACAGAAATATTTTGAAAAAAAAAACCGATCACGTGGTAGATAAGTACTAAAATTATTTTCATAAAAATTATCACAATTTTTGAATACTGTCTGTAACCAGGAGTAGGTGGCAAGTTCAAGTCGCTGGAACGCTATCGAACATTTTTTGAACTGGTGATAAAATGTATTCAAAAATTTTTGTATGAACCTTTTCAAACAAAGAATTACGTTAATTTTTAAAATTGGTAAGAAACCTTTTCAAAACAAGAATTCTATATAATGCACATTTACCTGCTATTATCAAAATTAAAGGAGTTTCTTACAGGATTAAAAAGTCACATTTTGTGGTTTGTAGTGCCGTTAAGTAGGTAGGGTACTAAGTTATTCAAAATTTGTCTTTTGAAATGTCGGGAACTAAAAAATGTAGTAATTGTGGTGGAACTGATATCGAATGTGATCCAAGTCGAGGTGATACGGTATGTACAAATTGTGGTGTAGTTTTGGAAGAGTGTTCTATTAGGTCTGAAGTACAATTTGAAGAAAATTCTCGGGGAGGTTGCAATGTCGTTGGACAGTTTGTATCAGCTGAATCAAGAGGTGCCGCTCGAGGTGGATTAGGTTCTTATGGCTCGAGTTTGGAATCGCGACAAATTACACTAAATAGAGCTAAAAATGGAATTGCTATGATATGCAACCATTTGAAATTAACAAGTACTCACGTAAACAGCTCATTAAGTTACTATAAAATGGCGTTGGATAAAAATTTGACTCGCGGTCGGCGCAATGCAATTGTTCAAGCTGCTTGCGTTTACATAAATTGCAGAGTATCAGGGTTACCGCATTTATTAATCGATATTAGCGATGTCTTAAATATTTGCTGTTACGAACTAGGAAAAGCATTTATGTACATATCGCAAGGTTTATGTATTGACGGTGGGCTCCCTTTGATTGATCCGTGTTTGTACATAATGCGTTACGCAAATAAGTTGGAATTTGGAAATAAAACCAAAGACGTTGTAGAAACAGCATCTCGATTGGTCGAAAGAATGAAAAAAGATTCAATACACAGCGGCAGACGACCATCTGGACTTTGCGGAGCAGCGCTTCTAATGGCCGCTCGATTCCATGATTTCAATCGGACCACAGCAGACATAGTCAAAATTGTAAGAGTTCACGAATCGACTTTACGAAAAAGATTATCGGAGTTTAGCGATACTCCCACCAGTTCGTTAACTTTAGAAGAATTTACAAAAGCAAATTTGGAAGAAGGAGAAGAACAAGATCCTCCGTCCTTCAAAGCAGCCCGCAGAAAAGAGGAACTTGAAAAATTGCAGGAACTTCTAATCAATGGAGAAGAAACGTTAATATCATTGCAAGAAGAAATCGAATCACAGTTAGATTTAAGTTCTCGAAAGCGAAAGAGACCCGCAAAGCAAAAGTTTGTTGATGATGAAGTAAGGGACCAATCAAATTTCATCGATGCTTCAACCCGTGAAACTATTCAAGAAATTTTAGAAGAAGAAGATCCTGATGATCCTGATTATTTAAACAAAGATGCTAATTTTGAACTCGGACCAAATATTCAAAGTATGGGTTTGGCTTGCTCATTGAACGATGTAAATAGCACACCATCGAACACAATTAGCACAAATTTTGATACAAATTTGGACGACATCGACGACGATGAATTAGATGCGTATATTATGAATCCAGATGAAGCAAAAGAGAAAGAATCACTCTGGTTGGAGTTAAATGCTGATTATTTGGAAGAGCAAAGACTTAAAGAAGAATTATTTGAGCAAGAAATGGAGTCTGAGCAACCACAAAAGAAAAAACGCAAAAGTTACAAGAAAAAACAAACGTCTGGGCCGGCGGCTTCAGCGGCGGAAGGTATTGAGAAAATGTTGAAACAAAAACAGTTTTCTTCGAAACGAATTAATTATGAAATTTTGGGAAAATTGAATATTTCTGCAGTACCAGATACTGTTGTTTCATCTAGTGATAATAACGTGCAACTTGTTAAACCATCGATTACACGGACGACTTCTTTGAGAGCTACAGTAAACTTGAGAGATAAATCACGATATCGCATGCGTCCAGGTATTCTTAACGTAACTAAAGAAAAAACATTAAATTTGCCTTCTCCAGTGCAAGATGTACCATCTGTGGAAGAAGAAGAAGTTAATGAAAATACGATGGTGGAAGAAAATGCTTTGGAAAAAACTGACACTGCGGAATTACCGGAATCAAATAACACAGTTGTAGAATATGAGAACGAGCAAGATTATTATGACGATGAAGAAGAAGGTGATGATTATTACAATGACGAAGAAGAGTTTGGAATTGAACAATACGAGTAGCTTTCCAATTGATGTAGTAACTTATGTAAATAAATAATATTTTATTACCTACATTATATAATTAATTATAAAATTTTATTATGATTATCTTTTCTTTTTTTTTTAGAAATGATAAAAAGTTTGACCCCCATTAGAATTATAATGATTATAGTAAAGTCAGGAAAGGTCTCTTTAAATTAAATAAAGAAATAATTTAAAAAGTTTAATAATTTGTCTAGTTTTTTATTTAGGTTTACAGGGTGACCCAAAAAATCTTTTTTATTGTAAAAACTTTATTAAACGGAAGAAAGACTATTTCACAACAAATAATAATAACTAAAATTATTGTTGACAAAAATAATTAACTAATTTTGAAATAGCCGCCTTCTACTGCTGTACACAACGTCGAAGGTTTCCGAAAATTTAAAGCTACGCGCCGAAGCTCTTCTATAGATATTCGATTTCACTCATGGCACAACGACTGCTTTAACGCCTCCAAACTTTTTTGGGGTGTCTTATAAGCTCTGACCTCTAAAATTGACCACCTGCTGTAATCCATCGGATTGAGATCCGGCGAGTAGGAAGCCATTCCGTGATGGCATCCGAGAAATGAGCTTTGCACCAATTTTGAGTGGATTTTGCCTTGTGCCCTGGAACAGAATCTTGTTGAAACGTCCAATTCGCATAGCCGAAATGTTGATAAGCCCAGGAAGAACGACGGCTTTGAGAATGTCGCGTCGTTAAACCTTTTGATTAATCACACCCTGATCTACAAAAACCAAGAAAGTTTTTCCAGTTGAGCAAATTCCGGCCTAAACCATCACAGACTGTGGACATTGACGATAGCAGAAGTACTTGAAGCATTAACAAATCAAATCCGGTCATTTTGACGGTTGTGCGCTTGCTCGACGGTGCAAAGCTTCTCATCTGTGAACACAATTTGATTCTACAACAAAGAAACGGCGCGATGAAAAAGCTGACGACATCTATGAATGAAGTCGCACGAGCTTGTTACCATCGCTTAACAGATTGTTAGAACTTTTAGATTCAGTTGCTATAGTGTAAACTTAATATATATACGGCAACCTCCCCCTTGAAAGCTAACGCTCGGGATTTTGTGACAACTCTGGTGCCACTGGTGTGTGGTGATCATTGCAATCATCGCAATCCACTAGCTACCTAACCCTCATCTCAAAAGCCGTAAGGTTCGAGTAGGGCGCCTGTAGGTGCCAGAGATCCCCGACAGACAGGCCGAGTGCTGATCGCTGCTGCTATTGCCAAGAACCACCAGCCACTGCAAATTTTTTTTAGTGAGCAAGCTCACAAAGATGGGGGGGGGGCAGTGCAAAGCTTGCATACGCAAGAATTAGCCTCGGGCTTCTACCTTCCCTCAGACGGTTATCTATTCGAATCCTCTCGTAATCGTAGAGTTTAACTGATTCAGAGTGCAGTTAACATCCTATAGAGATTTACTTGCCATCTTAAGTTTAAGCCGAAGCTTTGGAGTCCACCGTAGTTTCCACCTTCCGCGATGCCCAGGGCTCCCTGTAGCAGGTTAAGATTTTCACTCTTTAGGTGTCCGTTTGGTTTCCTCCGGGAAGTGAGATTACTGCGCCGTACTTTGCACACTACTTGCAGTTACACAACTTTGCATTTTGTACTGGTTAAATTTCATCCTTACCGTTCACCAGAGAAGGTGATAACTTCCATTGGTCCATCGGTCAACAGTTAAACTTTTGAAAATTGGAAGGCTTGACCTGTGTTTCTTGGCTATTCGGCAATCCGATTTACGTAAAACACCGATTTCAAAGGCAATTTTTCTCATTGAGACTCTGAAATTTCGTAATTGTCGTTTCTTGATGATCTGACGGACTTTCGGGGTGTTGACTGTTTGTTTTCTTCCGCTTCCTGGATGACGTCCGGTATGGCCACGCTTCTCAATTTGTTTGATTGTTTGGCTGACATTTGGTGCTTCTCTGAATAAAATAAAAAAATAAAACACATTAATCTCCGTGTGCCAAAACAAAATACCAACTCTATAGAGAATATGGGAGGGTTCATAGATACATTTAGGGCCAGTTGTATAAAACAGGATAATCTTTGACCATGGATTAAACTCCAATTTAAACCAATCAGCTAATTTAAAATAAAATTTTAACTTTGCTAATTGGTTAAAGTAGAGATCAAGCCATGGTCAAGGATTATTCTCTTTTGTACAACTGGCCCTTAGTGAGACTTGATCCCCATATCTTTTTAACAGCCTCTGATCTACGATGTTTCCGAACGAGAGCAAGAATTTGACAGTGGCGTTTCTTTCCTTGAACATTTAAGTTCACAGATCAAAAAAGTTTAAGGGCTTAACACGTTGAAAGCCACGGTAATCTGATATGACTTGTCCGTCTGGCCACAATGAATTTCTCAGTATGTGCTGCATATTTTGATGAAATATTAAATGAAATGATACAATATGTAACAGTTAATTTTTGTAATCATTTGTGACGCATTTAATTCACTGAGGTCACCGGCGCGGACACCGTCATTTTGGCGCTTCCAGTTCGGCACCGTCATTTCGGCGATTCTGATTCGGCGACAGGCAATTCGGCGACCCGATATTCGGTTCTGTTAGTTTCGGCGATTCCAATTCGGCACCGGAATTTCGGCGATTCCGATTTGGCGACAGTAAATTCGACTACGTCGATTCGGCGACGAGAGATATACTTTTAGTTTATTCAATTTATTCTTCCAAATTAAGACGAATTCAAGAAACTTTCGACACAGAATACGAACGTATTCTAGCTGGACATTCACCTCCTAAAAAAAGACCGCGGTACGAAGCGGCTGATTCTCGAATTTTGGCGAAGGTAACTAATTATAATTCTATTAATAATATTATAGAATATCTTCGCGGTATTATAATTATAGCATGCATGTAATGTAGTTCCTTTAATGTAATTTAATCCATGGATTAAAATTTGTTTAATTGCTAAAAAGTATATTATGTAGATATAATAATATGCCTGTGTATGTATGTAAATAAATATTTAACTTAAAAGTAAAAAATTATTTTTTTTAATATTTTTAATAAATTTTAACACTTAAATAAATTTCCCGTCGCCGAATCGACGTAGTCGAATTTTCTGTTACCGAATGGGAATCGCCAAAATGCCGGTGCCGAATTGGAATCGCCGAAACTAACATAGCCGAACATCGGGTCGCCAAATTGACCGTCGCCGAATATACGGTGCCGAATCGTTTTCGCCGAACTGTGGTCGCCGAAACGACGTGTACCGATTATTAGAAACACATAAAAAACTATATATATATAGAATAAGTAAAATAACAGTGCCTTTCAGCACCGTGAAGATCGCCGGTGCGGTACACGTCGTTTCGGCGACCACAGTTCGGCGAAAACGATTCGGCACCGTATATTCGGCGATCTTCACGGTGCTGAAAGGCACTGTTATTTTACTTATTCTATATATATATATTGTCGTGTTCTGACGAACAACTCTTTAAAAGCCGTAGCCGTTATGGTCGGTAGTTTGCACTTTTGAGACGATCTCAGGAGTAGGTTCCAAAAATTTTTCTCTTAAACTATCCACAATAAATGAAACAAAAAACTCAGGGATGAAATTATAATTTAATTCGATGAAAGTAGTAGTCATAATCAAATTAATAAAAAAAAATTGAGACGAAACCTTATAATTAAACTTTATCGACTCAATCGATAATTCCAAAAACATGAAGAATTATCCTACAAATTTACACATTTAAACTTCAATAACAGTATCTCCAATTTGTAAGATAATCAACGTCATACTATAATTTAAACAAAACATCTGCAATAAAATTTGTACAAAATAAGAAAAATTGTTTAATTTTAAAATATTAGCGCCTTTGTAACTGTTCGAAAGTTGGTAACGTTGTTGATATGGTAGCCACTACCAAATACGAAAAATATCCGTACAAAAAAAATTTATCACCTAAATTTAAATTTTACAGTTAAATAACACGACTTAAATATTAAAATTGTTCCACTGATGTGTTTAATTAATTAAGTGTAAAAGTTCGATGATAAATGTAACTTGAAGTACGAATTTAATGTCAAATGTGATTAACCTCAAATAATTCCGCAACATTATAACAAATATCGAAGATAATCGTTGAAATCGTGTGAATAATTAATTCAAAAGGTATTTACCAAGAAGATGGCTTGAATAATTGATGATTGTCCCTCTAATTCTTTGCATTCACAATTTGACAAAATGGCGACCTCATGTCATGACTGGTCCGTAAACTTTCCAAATCTTCAAAAATCACACTGAATTTCATAACACTCTTCTTTAGCAGCACACACCATCAACAAAAACCCAGTTGCTCATAATCTTCGCAAGAATTAATTACAAATTTGTAATCTTTAAACATTCGAAGATAACACCTTGAAGCCGTTAAGTCATAGACTTCACACCTCTATTACTCTATTGCAACTGACCATTTATCTCGTTTCCTGTACTAAGTTTTCATCGGAAAATCGTGTCGCACTCTGGTTGGTTGGTTTTCCAGCGAAATTCGAATTTTCAGATGCCAAATTCAACATTTTGAAGTCACTAAATTTTTAAATTGCGAACTACACTTTTAAATTAAAAACACTGCATCGATGATCGTAGCTACCTTTGTACCAACTCAATTTAAACGTAAGTTAATTATTTTAAGAACAAACAAAAAATAAATTAATCAAAAATTTAACGTTTTTCATGTTTGAAATGTTTAATTTTCAGGCGATACGGACAAATCTCCCAGCCTAAAATCTCGTCTCTGCACGTATCCCTTTGACACGTAATTGAAAAAATTAACAGGTTACTACTCATCTGATTAAATTAACGAAAACTTCAAAAACAAAACTTTGACCAAATGAAAATTTATTTGTGGATAATTTTAGAAACTCCAACCTATCAGAATCCACGTCAATATATAGTTTTTTATGTGTTTCTAATAATCTTGGCTTCGCCGGTCACCGGTGACCCCCATGGCATTCAACGTGTTAAATATATGAATTTGGCGCTCTTTAAGCTGCTGCGCTGCTCGAAACAAACATTCCCACTGGCCCCTTTAAATCCGGCTGCTTTTTAAAATCACAAAAGCTGGTATAGTTTAGTAGAAGAGTGACTGTCACACTAAATCAGTATGATTTCAAGCAATGTCCTTCAAGGTTGGATGGTCAGGCATCATCATCATGTGCGACGGCATCCTAACTTTGGACTTGGACTACCGATGTTACTAGAGATAGAAATTGCTGAATTGGCTAATTACATCACCATGGCAACCAAATCATAGCGGACAGGATGAAGAGCATCCACTTGTTGCTTTAGTTTTTGAAAAAACAGAAGCCATTCTAATAAATTAAAGAAGAAAGTGTCGAAAGAGAGAATCCAAAAGAGTAGAAATTTCGCACTATCACCCAACATGAGTTAAGAATGAAATTGTGTAAGTGTGAAACTATTATTGTTATTATTTTGGGGAGACAATCATTAATTCGTATTGGATTTTACTGCCATCATTAATTCCACCTCAGCGGTCCAGCCACCATCAGATCAACAATCAGCGTTCTGTATTTCCCATTGGCGCTATCAAGTGTTCAAGGTTCCAGTTTTACTTGTTGAAACTAAACGTTGGAAAGCGATTGAAAAGGAGCTGATTCATTGTTTACATATTGTAAAATTACGGAAATGCTACTTATTTTATTGTATTGTATTGTACTTAGGGGTCGATTAGCTGCGAGAGCCTTTCGGAACTGGGTCCAGTTTTGATCTTTTGTTCTTAATCCTACTAATTAGATTTTCAGGATTTCAATTTTGCTAACAAAACATAGAATGCTCTTCAAAGGTTTTCTTTTCACCTCACTGGGTGTCAGTTGTTTTTTTTATTTCAGCGAGTTTGTTACAGTATGCGCCGTTTTTTGCAACCAATACGCCATTTTCTTCTGTCTTGGACATCTTCTGGTACCAGTCGTCTACTCTGCATGGCTTCTCCTACACCTTGTGCCCACGTCCTTCAAGTTCGTCCTCTTTTTTGTTTTCCTGCAGGAGTCCATTTCCATACCTTTCTAAGCCATCTCTCTTCCTCTATACGATTTAAGTGGCTATACCATACAAGTCTTTTCTTCTCGATTCGGTCTATGATGTCGCTATCCACTTATTCTTCTTCTACTATTCTCTCTTATAGTGTTATTTGGAATATGCTGCATTCTTGATATTCTACAGCTACGCCTGAGAGCATCCATTTCCAGAGCTTGTAGTTTTAAGCTATTCATTACTGAGACTTCCCACACTTCAGAATTATATAGAGCAATACCCTCAACTATTGTCTGATATATTCTGTTCTTCGTGGTATTCCGCATTCCTTTACTCCACCATACACTATTTAATTGTTGTATGGCTCTGCGCCTCTGGTTTATTCTATTTTCAATGTCTTTTTGGAAACTTGGGATTTTAGTAAACACCGATCCGAGGTACTTAAACTCCTCGCAGCCTCTTATCTCATCTCAGTTAATTTTTAAATTTTTATTTGCTTCCCCCACCGCAAGGTATTCCGTCTTTTGCATATTTATCTGTAAGCCCCAGATTTCATATTCCTCTCTTAACTTGCGTGTCATGTATGCTGCGTCTTCCTCATCCCCGGCCATGATTACCTGGTCGTCTGCAAACAAGAGCGTATATAGGCACGAGTCGTTAATCTGTACTCCCATATTTGTGCACTTCCTAACCCATTGTCTCAGAGCATACTTCATATACATTTTAAAAAACGTAGGTGATATGCAACAACCCTGCAACAGGCCTTTTGTTGTTGGAAAACTTTCAGAGATCTCGTTATTTATTTTAACTGCAGCTGTCGTGTTATTGTATAGTTCTTCAATTGCGTTTATGTGCTTTCTTTTAATCTTAGTGCTTTCCAGTATTTGGAACATCAGACTCCGCGGTATATTATCATACGCCTTTCTTAGATCAATAAATACCAGATGGGTTTCATAGTTTCTAGCGTAGCGTTTTTCAATTAATTGCCTCAAGCAGAAGATGTTGTCCGTGCATGATCTACCCGCTCTAAATCCGCTCTGTTCTTTACTATCGCTCCACTCTTTTTCAATCCGTGTTTTTAGAATGCGTCCGTACAGCCTCCCAATGAAACTGGTCACACTGATTCCTCTGTAGTTATCCAATTTCTTCCTGTCGCCTTTCTTAAAAATTGGAGTTATGTAGAAGTGTTTCCATTCGTCTGGTACCGCCCTTCCTTTTTTTATGCAGTCCGTATACATGTCTGCCAACAACTCCTTTGTTTGTTTCGTGCTGCACTTTACCAATTCAATCGGGATGCTTCCAGGACTCGGAGCTTTATTGTTTTTCATGTTTCTTAGAGATTTGTCGATTTCTTCTACAGTAACATCATTTACTTCTTCTGTATCGTCTTCTAATTTTTTTTCCCTTTTACCTTTATTTTATATGCATCTCTTTCTTCTAGCAGCAATTTCTGGAAGTATTTCTTCCAGTCGTCAATTCTTATGAGAGACAAATTTGTTCTTTCTTTCGTGTTTTTCCTTGTAGTCGATATCACCCTCTAGGCCATTCTACTTTTGGTTCCCCCAATCATGCTATCTACTCTTTCGCAAGTGTTTACCCACATATTGTCTTTGGCTTTTATTACCTCTCTCTTTACCTCAGCACGTATTCTTGCATATCTCTTTCTATCTTCGGGGTCATTTGTACTAAGCCACTTTTGGTATAGTTCTTTCTTTTCTGTAATGATTCCTTCTATATCTTCCGTGAGCCACCTTGATTTGTCCTTCTTGTTTGTTTTTTTCTTCTCTCCTAGTACTTCATAAGCGGCTTCCTGGATACAGTTTTTTAACATTTCATATTTATCGTTTGTTGTTCCTTCCCACACAAGCTTTGTCATCTTTGCACTAAGCCTAAGTTTATAGAGAAATGATGTTGAATCCTCAGTCAATGCCTCTGTATTGTATCTTCGGTTTGACTGGTCGCTTTAGCATGCCATTTGGAGATCCCCATAGTCCCTCCGCGGCAGGAAGGGAAAGAGTACCAATGCCCGGAGTAAGAAATGGTCAGATCCACATTCGGCCCCTCAAAATACACGTACGTCCATTGTTTTTATAGGAATCTTTTGCTTCATAATAATATAGTCTATTATCGATCTGAGTTTTTTGGTTGGTTGTACCCAGGTATACTTATGTATTTCCTTATGGTTGTAGAACCCATTCATAATTCGTAGCGAGAATTGTTCGCTTATACTGATAAGTCTCTCGCCGTTGTCATTTTTCTTTTCATCTCCGAATCTCCCCACTACATCGTCTCCGACTTTTCTGCCAATTCTAGCATTAAAGTTTTCCATCATCACTATCTCCCTCCCCCCGCCGAGCTCCGACAGGACATCTGCAAGAGTTCTCTTGTATTGGCTTTTGATATCCTGATTTGCATCATCTCTAGGGGCATATACTGCAATTAGCTTTAACCGTCTTTTTTTAACCTCCAGGCTTACTTTTAATATTCTTTCGTCCACATATTCCCAATTGCTTATATCTTTTTTGTACCTTTTATGTATTGCAATGGATACTCCCTCTCTAGCTCTTTTATGATTTTCCACTCCGCTATATATGTGTATATATTCTCCTTTTCTTTCCGTACCCTGGCCCTTTTTCTTCGTTTCTGTAAGAGCACACATATCTAGTTTGAATTATTGCATCTGGTTGAATACCTCTGTGCATTTCGTTGCTAGTCCCTGCACATTCCATGTACCAATATTCAAGATCCGATTTCGGAGCTTGTGTCGTTTACCGTTTAATCTGTCCTTTATCAGGTGTCAGTTGTATCTGTCTCAAATATTGTAGTCTAAGTCGAGCTAAGGCGCTACAGTTGCAGAGGATGTGTTCAGCCAATTCAATTTCCGATTCACAGAGTCTGCACCAGTCATCGCCTTCTAGTCCCATTTTTTTGAGGAGACAGTGCTTATGATTTAGGGGGTTGATGGGCATTATAAAAATAGCCGTCTTGCTATTGCAAAGCTACAATACCGAGCTAAAGTTTAAACATAACCTATATTTTATTTTTCAACTAAATTAACTTAATTAAAATTTTGTTTAACTTATCCTAATATCTTGAATCCAAATAAATATCTACCAATTTTAGAAACTTGTAAAATTACTTATTGCAGAAAGCAATCGACTATTCCATGTATAAAGGGCTAAACCTTTAAGTATATTATTATTTTTATTACACCGAATTGTTAATATGAAAAAATAAACTACAGCATAAAATATTTGGGATAGTTTTAGGAAAAAAAAGTAAAAGTTTGCTTTAGTAAGATAAAAGTAAATAAATAAGTAAAAGCTAAGAGAAACCACGCAGAAATGCGCAACAATCCATCGTGGGAGTAGAAAGGTATTAAACATGTGTATACATGCCAATGCATAGGGTATTAGGTTAAGATAGGAAACTTGCACTTTCTATCAAACGTGTAAGCCGTAATCCGAAAAGCTTTAAAATGCATTTGCCACTTCACAATCTTAAAAGTACTTTTTCTATAATACTTATAAGATAGCTCAAGTTAAACTTGTGTTTAGTAAACCTTAAAACTAGAAAAAGAATATCTCGAATATATTAGGTTGGTTCGATGGATAAATTATTGAAGATTAGATAAAATTCAAAGTAAGATGTCAACTAAAAATTCAAAAGATTCAGTCATATTTTGTGCTCCGTTGGTCTCGAAAACTACGTTTGAGTGTCAGGCAGGACGTCCCCAAATGACTGCCAAAGAAATGAAGTGTAAAAGATGGGCCGCCGGGCGCATACATTTACAGTCTAAAGACTTTACAACGCAAATAGGAAACAAATGTATCAATTTAAGGCTCGTTTCCATTTTACGATATAAATACGACCGTTTTAACGAGTTTAGTTAGAAATTGCACAGAACAATAATAAAATTCATATAAAATAACCACAAAAAGTTACAACGTTAACCATAAATACGTATTTAAATTTTTTATTTTATTGTCATGTTGTGAATGATAATTTTAAAATAATAAAAGTGTTAGGTCCGCCGCACATTGGACAAAAGCACCACTGATTCGCACAATTAAACTTCAGGAAGAATGGCAAAGTCCTCATTTCCCCATAACCATATTTAAAAATTTTATAGTTAAGTAACTTTTACGAAATTTTACCAGTAAAATTGTAGGCAGCACGATAGTAGGTAATTATTGTCTTGATCATTTACATGAGTTAATCCTTTAATTACTTTTAGGGAATTAGTGAATTAGTTCATTAGCCGCGGGTTTACCAATAATCTTGGAGAATAAAATATGCACAACTAAAAGGAGGTAAGTACATGCGAGCAACTTCTACCACTTTTCTAGGAACACTAAAAAATTGGAAAACTAATAAGATGTCGATGGCTTTAAATTAAGGCATCGTAAAATAATAATTTTTTCATGTAACCGAAGGTAATTTTTAGCTAGATAGCTAAATTGTCATTTTATTGCTAAATTTAATGGCTGCTAGGCTACGGAAACATTTAAAAGCAATTGGAAGTTCTATCAGATTACAATGTCGACTTCATGAGAAATTTAAAAGTTCTCAAGAAATTTAATTAATCAATTTTAAAATTTCATCCATTTGATGTGGTTAACTTGCAAATGAGGATAATGAGAATCACAGTTGATTGATATTAGTTGGTGTGTAATCAATTTTTATTTTGTAGCTGGGATTTACGTTACAACAGTTTAGCAAAGTGGCAAAACAGTTTTATTTATGTGTTTAAAAACAGGAAAAACCTGGTATTAATTGGAGGCGACTTTAACGCCATGGCGTTAAAATTATGGGTGACCTGTTTACGGGTATTAGAAGAGCGCTAGCGTTGCTCGAAATCTTGGTGCAATAAAGGATGCTAATTTTTTATTTACAAAAGGGGTCCATGGCTCCATGTAGGAACATAAACCAAAAGAAAATAAAAATGGGTTAAAAAATAAACTTAATTACAAAATGATAGAGATTCAGCCAATATTGGTGCAGTATTGATATCCTATATTGCCCCAATATTTAAAAACAATATTGAACCAATGTTGGCTGAATATCGGCAGACAATATTAGTCATCAATATTGGCACAATATTGCACCAAGATTCAGACAATATTAGTGCAATATTAATTTCTTATATTACGTCAATATTTAAAAACAATATTAGACCAACGTTGGCAAAATCTTGCAATATTGCGCCAATATTGTGTGGAATCTAACGGAAACATGTGGTTAATGGCTCTAAAAGTTGTAATAAAATTGCACATAAGACGCTGATGCTTCAGTGTAATGACGTAAAGGTATTAGATGGTTTATTATGATAAGGAAAAGTCTTTGTTTATAATAATTTCCATCAACGTCGCTGATATTGAAGTAAGGCTGGCTAGTCTGCAATTGTTGGCATTAAAATTGTTTTTCAAAAATGTTTCAACAAATGGACCAAAAGGCTATCTAAATCGGGAGATGGCTCATTCTTTAGCTTGTAAACGTATTCGGGTATTCCCTCAATTCTTTTAGAAGAGAAATCAATTGTTAAGAGCAATCCAGAAAGGTAGGGACTTTGCGCACGAATGAAAACTCATTCACGTGTGTGTGAGTTTTTGATAGATTAAAAATTCAAGATCATTTCCTCAAACAGTACCATCCGGTCACGCTAGTTGTGGACATGAATCTTAGACGATAGTGCAGATCTGACGTATTTGTCGAATCTCTAAGAACTACCATTTTCTTATGATAAGATTCTCTTGATATTCTCTTCTAGCTGTGACCTTGCACTAAGTGTGTTTGAAAATTTTGGTTACTTGCGTAGTTTTCCGGTGTCCTGTTGAAGGCCATTTTTTATTTTTTTGTTTGTTGTTGTCATTTTCTTTGCCATAAGTGCCGCTTTCTTTTAATAACAGTCCCCAGGTTAGCAGCAATCCAAGGCATCATGGAATTCCAAGATATAAATCTCCTCCTTCTCAATCCTCTTGAAATTTCAACTATTGATCTTTGACGAAAAGATCAGCCAATGTGCCCAATATTCCGAGGCGGAAGAGTACATGATCAGATTTTCCAACAGGAAGAAGGTATTTGATGTCAAAAAGTAAATTGCATGTCATAATAACATCAAGAATAGACGGCTTTTGGCTCTTTCGGTATTGTATGCATTTCTTAATCAGCTGATTAAAATTTAAATTCAGGTTCAGCAGCGTCACCTCAAAAAGACTGATTTAATTCGGCCAATCTCAGAAGGATAAACTCACCTATTCTTATTATATATCCGGTTCATACTGCAATATGCAGCTTCGCGGTTCACAAACGCCTAAGAGCATTTGGTTTTGTGAGCATTTTTACATTTTTTACCTACGACAAGGAGCCAGCCCGACGTAGATCCCCAATCTGGAGGACCAGCAAAACTGCCAAATTAAAGTTGTTACTTCACCCAGATTCAAACCGAGTATTGAGCGTTTGTAGTCAACTGGCTTGACCATTACTCTCCGACCGTTTCAAAAAAACTGATTTAATTCGGTCAATCTTGGAAGGTTAAACTCGCCCATTGTAATAACCTTAAAACTCGAAGAAAAAATTGGTTGCTCCCTTTCAGAGATGAGAAATACATCATCAGAAATCTTGTCAGGGGGCCAGTACAGCGTCAGAACAATTAATTGTGTTGAGTAAACTTTTTTTTTGCATGCGATGGGAGTGGGGAAATCTTCAAAAAGACACCACCCAGATGTAGTTGGGTGATAGTGTGAGATTCTTACTCACTAAAACCCTACTCCTTGTAGTAACTAGTCGACGTGGTAACCGTTTGGCTCTCCCTGGGAGTCAGCGTCTTCGCCCTTTTGGGACTTTTTTCTTCTTTTGTTAGTTTCGTTTTTTCTTTTCCTTTCTTCTGTCTCTTTGATTTGCATGATCTTAGCGATTATGTCTGAGACTATGTTCCACTTATTTTTACATTCCAACATAACTCTTATTATGTTGATCGTTAGCTTGCCCGTTTTTTCCTCGACTTCCGTTCTAATTTATTTTCCACTTGCGACACTTTAACATCATATGTGCTGCATCGTTTTTCTCTTCACAATAAAAGCAGGAGTTGCTGTTGGCTTTGTTGATCCTGTGAAGGTATTGTTGAAGCACCCATGTCCGGTGACGAATTGGGTGAGGTAGAAGTTCATCTTTCTAAAGCCTCTGCAAATCCAAGGCTGTAGAGTGGGTATCAGAGACCTGGTCCAGGACCCCGTCTCCTCGGCATCCCATCTAGCTTGCCACTTCTCCATGAGGATTTTTCTATGCTTTTGCTTCGCCACTCTGTCTTTGATGTTATAGTTTTTAAATCTTGCCTCTGCCAAAAGATCTATTGGTGGCAGGCTTGCTATTACTAATACAGCGCTCAGCGACACTGTTATAAGCACAGCAAATGCGTATCGCAGTCTTTCGCTGAATCTTTAGAATGGTATTCCGATACTTTTGTATTTTCATTACTTTTATATACACTGGGGCTCTATACAGTATGATGGATTGGGCCACCGAAGCGATGATCCTTCGCTTGGTGTAGGTGGGTTCTCCAATATTTGGCATGATTCTGCGCAATGCCGCGCAGCATCTATCGGCTTTGTCTGCTGCCGCCTCCAGATGTGGTTCAAAGCTCAATCTATAGTTGATGGTTATGTCAATAAGCTTGACCTTTTTACCGGGTTCAATAATGTGAATACCCATGGTAAAGGCAATTGGTGTGATTTTTTGCCTTTCGGTTAGTAGCACCATTTCTGTCTTTTTGGGCACCATCTGGAGGCCCATGGCATGTATCGAGACGAGCATAGACATGTCGTCAGCAAAGCCCACAAGCTTGACTCCATATCGGGCAGTTTCAGCTTCAGGATTTCGTCATACAGAATATTCCACAACAGCGGGCCCAGCACGGAACCCTGTGGGACGCCGCTTGTCATGTTTATTTCATCCTTCTTTGATGTATTGAGTAAACTTAATCTCAAACACCCAAACTGGTAAACCATCAGCACGATCACATCTGCATAAATAAAAGCTGAGGATGTTGATGAGCAAATCAGGAATTTAAGGTCTCAACCAGGTCATGGTAACACAAAAAATAGAAAGAATTAAATGGTTTAAAACGACCTTCAGCAATCGAAGGTTATTAGAGGCACGGTTTGATAAATAACTACAAGTATTTGACAAACAACTGACTAATTTTTGACAAATAACTGACAAATGTTTAACAAGAAAAGGACAAATGTTTAACCATAGGCTGTTTTTGAACTATTTGTTTAAATATTTGACACATAACTGACTAAATTATTAAATTGATTAAATCACTGACTAAATTTAAAATAAAGTTTCATAGAAGTTTTTGAGCATGTTACCGATTTCACAGACGCATTCACGTCAAAATAAATTCAACAATTACCCTAAATACGTAATTCCAAATTTCTTGAAAGTAATCCCTGTATATTACATATTATAATACGTAAGAGCTCTAAATTGCGTTACCAAATTTAATTAAGTTTTTGAAAGTTTTCAATTTACATAATATTAATGGCAACATTAAACATTTCTATTATGTGATTCTAATATTTTAATTTTAATATTAATATAAGTTGCTGAAATTATTTGTTATTCTTAATTGATCAATTACTTGCAGGCATTGCATATTCAAGTTTACTGTTTTAACTTTGATATTTTAATATTTAATTTATCAAATTTGTATGTTACTTCGTAGGCGTCCCACATCACAATTTATTTATAAGGTTTAATTGTATTTTGCAATTAATTTTCAATTTCATTTCTGAATTTTTATTACGTTACCTTACGTCGTAGGCGGTTCTAAATATATAATTGATATATTTGCTTTTCTTTAAAATTACCGTAAATTTATTCGAATTTAAATTTGACATTTTATAAAATTAACCAATTACATTACGAAATGAAAAAATTATAATTGCGTAAATTCAAATCCGTTTACTGTTACAAAACTTTTGACATTTGAAAACTTACATTGCCTATTCTATGTATATGTGAATTATTCTTTTAGGAATGGTGGCGACTCACCAAAATTTTATTGTAATTTTAATTGAAAGTGACTGTATAATATAAAAATTTTATTATTTAATAGATAGGTAATATAAAACTTCAAAATATCGAGTTATTATTAAATTAAAAATTGTTAAAAGATTTAACGAGTTAATAATTTATATATTTTAATAGATAGGATAAAATCAACTTATCTTTTCAATCCGACGCACATAGAATTTCAGAAGTAGGAACCACCCCTCCCGCTGCAGCACTTGCTGGCACCGTTAGTAAATTCAAATAAATCTGACTACAGTCGATTATTGCAAAGTTTTACATTTTTATTCACCAATTTATAAAATTTTTACAGATATAAATTTTTAATTTGATAATGATAATAATTAATCAATAATGAGAAAAAGGTGTTGAAAAAATCTGTGTACAAAATAAAGTTTGAAACATGCGGACGCGCAATAATTTATCATTGTGGTTGTGAAGCAGCTTCGACAACTTCACAATTACAAGCCTGTCAATTCAAAGTTTTACTCGCAAACTTAATTTGCGGACTTTAAATTGTTCTAGAAAACCTTTCAGATAGTAGACAATCGATTTCGAACTGATTAAGAAAATATTTTGCAAACTTTAATAAATTAATCGACTCGATCAATCAAAAGTTGAAGTGATGAACAATTATAGCAAATTATGAGATTCACGAAGAAAACTTTACAAATACAATTTATTAGCAAAGTAATCCTTACTGCAACGAGGGTTTAAAATTTTAATTATTGTTGAATTATTCACTTACAGATTTAATTTTTAATGTTGTGTATTTAGATGGGTGTTGTAGGTGTAATTGGTTTAGTTTCGTTCAACACTCGTCCTTCCCGATTTAAAATTTTATACACGACAATGGGTCAGAACAACAAATTTATTTTTAGAATTTCATTGTTTATGAAAAGTTTAACCAAAATCCATTTACCTTGTTAATTTTTATTACAATTAGGGCTGTTATATTATGCACTCGGAGACGACTACTCGTAATGCTACATCCACACAACTCTGATTATTCGCAGCTTCTGGTTTTGCATTTAGTGTCGGTTTTTCTTCCCGCAAGACATTCGTGTCTGAATATAAGAAATCTGGTCATGCTACCTTCACACATCGCCGAACATTTACTTTTCGAAATCGCGGCGTATCGGGATGTATGCGGCTAATTAGCCCAATCGTTCATTTGACCTGTAAAGCCAAAATAAAGGTTGGTTTCCATTATACGTTCCGTTTCCGTCGAAAGCTAATTAGTCAAGAATATTTGAACGGAACTGGTATGAAACACCATGGTATAGTGGGAATTATCCCTTATAGTGGCGAAGCACCTACCCTTGGTTTCATAGATAGCCTTCAGGGTGATAAATGCTCAGTTTGTTATTTTCGCCCTCTTCCCCAGTTTGAGAACCAACGATTTTATCTTATTATTTTTCATCCATTATTAAAATAGGAAGCAATTTCCTTAAATTAAAAGTCGTTCAATGAGAGTCAGTATTTTTTATGCAAAATTAATAATAAGGTTTTGCTTTCATATTACCAATTATATAGATATAATTGACCTAATTCGATTTGTTATTTGAAATAGGAAACAGAAGTCAAGATCATTATTCACGTCAGCATTGATCGGTGTTCGATGTCTATTTGATGTTCCGTGGGCCAAAATGAACAATTTACCTAATTTACCTATACACTGAACTGTTTTAAACTGATTAAACTCTAAAAATCTCTTCAATAAATAAACGTTCAACGTCGATTTTATTGTCGATCTACCTTCTTTTTCTAACCATCTCCAACACATACTTTTTATGTGACCTTCCCATTGTAGAACGTAATTGTTATCAATTGAATGACAAAATTGGATTTGTAACAATGAGTGTATAATTTAGCAATGTCGTTTGTTATCGCTACATAGGAAAACACCTCGAGGATTATTATTAATTGGAAAATTTGTCGAAGAAGTCATAAGTTAGTTAAACAAAGGGTTGTAACACAGTGGCGTTGGGAGAAACGATGGTTTAAAGTCTATAAGGCCGGGATAAAGCGCGAGGACTTCTGAGTTGAAGGCGAAAGGTTCTGCGTCTAATTACCTCTCCAGAGATTCATTAATCACAAACTCCCGTAATTACATTCGCTAAGTTTATACATATTACAGCGAGTTTTGCCTCGAGCACCGGCGCCAAACAGACTAATAGTTATCTGATAACAAACAAAAATTTAGCGGGGTTATCATTTTCTCTAATGAACAAGGTTAAGAAGATTGTTGCTAGCGCTTGTGTTTTATTTCAAATTGCACTTTGCTTTTGTATGGTCTACTTCCAATTTTATGGAGTGAGAAAGTAATTTCAGCGTTCATTATCACATCGACTAAGTTTCAGTTCCAACATTTGAACTTCTGATGAGTAGATGTTCCAAAATTTTGGAATAATCTTAAAATATATTACTATTTGTTAATGTATGTAAATAATACCAAGGCACACAATTATTCTTGACTTCTACTCAAAAAATCTTATCTTTTGGGAAATCCTTGACATACATAGATTCACCCGAAAATAAAACATTTATGTTCGTTTGAAATGGGTCACTTACATTTCACAAAACTAAGAAAATTACTTAATTATGAAGTTATAATTCTTGGACTATTGACAGATGACAAAAGTGTTCATTATTTAAAAGGAACTTTTTTTGGGTTTCTGCTAGGAATTTTATACACGGTTGTTTAGATAATTGATGAATCTAATTTTATTTCGTCTCTAATTGAATTAAGAAAGAAATTCAAACTCGAGTAGCCATTTGGGATTCGATGACGTAAACGAAAATAATTTTTTTCGTTTGAAAAAAGTTGATGTTTGAAACCTCTAAATTGATATTATTTTTATAAGAATAAAACTGTCAAAAGTAAACAAAAAAAATTTAAGACTACAAAGTTATGAAAATTTGATGAATTCCCATTGTTATTGTAACAAATACATTGAACATTGCAAACGGTGGTGTACAAGATTTTATTTTTTTAACTTATACCTACATCTATATGGGTGCCAACATGTAAAAAACAAAAATTCTAACACGGGAGATCTCGGGAGAACTTTTAACCTTCAGAAAACCTCCAAATTGTAGGACTTTTTTTTTTCTGTCTATAACTGCTAAACGGTGCATCCTAGTAAAAAGGTTACAATGACCACACACGTGGCGGCATTTATTTTACAAAGTGTTTGTACTCTAGGTTGACCGTTTGTGAGCCCCTTTAGGTAGTGCGGAAACGAATGCTATAATTTGTCACCCAGCAACAATATTTTTTATAAGTAGTACCTATTTGTTTTTTTTTCAATATTAACCCCTTATTTTTTTTGGGTAAACACTTTTAATTAATCATCACATTTTTTTGGTTAAAAATCTCCCTTTTCTTCGTGCAGCTCATTTTGAAACAATTTCGAAACAATATGAAATAAAACAAAATAGTTTTTAAGGTTATGAACTTCAGCTCAAAATCACTGCACTGGCCAGTTTAGTATGACTGAAATCCAGATCCTTTGTTTCTTATCTTGGTTAATGAACACAGCAACAACTGCTATCGTCGCTATTTCCCTGCAAGCGACAATAACTAGCGTGAACACGAATTTGAGCTGCATTTGAATAGTTGATCCCTAAAATTAGATTTTTCCCCGAAGTAGATTTGACTGCAACAGCCATTTTTTTTATTACTACAACTTATTGTCTAAGCTTCGCATCTTATTAAACCGAGTAACAGTGAATACGAAAAATATTCAAATTTAATTTAATATTAAACTAGTGCACTATATTAAGACAACCCACGAGTCATAATCCCCTCCATAATTTTCCGTAATTACGACATTTTCCAAAGTTTTACTTTGGCCTGATTGTATTTAGTAAACATTGAATTTATTTTTCTTTTACTTAATTTTCACATTGTAAACTTAATTAAATTATTACTTTTGCTAACGAGCAGAATGCTTCGAGCAGTACCGTAGCGTTAAGTTTTGGAGCCCCCGCGTGCAGCAAAATTGCGAATTTTAAGACTAACTGACCTCAAAACGTGGAAAAAGGTATAATTTAATTTTCAATCTATGGCAGCTTTTACATAAACTTGAATTAGGTATTTCAAACTTTATAAAATTTCATTAGCTACTTTTTTTTTGTTTTGGTCATATACAGTACTACCGAAACTAAATTGAATACAAAATTGAAAGGGATTTTGATTAAAACTTTTTCCTACGATCCTACGTATCATTCAATTAAACTACTTGTAATTTAAACTTTAGAAATCCGAAATGTCGAATAAAAGTAAGATGGGTGGTAGTAACAAAAATTGGTAAAAAAATATTTGGATAGAAGATGACGTTACAATATCTTTGATATCATCAACACCTTTTATATGTTTTTGTTCACCTTACCCATGCCTCCTTTCTATTGTTATCGTTCTCGGCATTCTACTCTGACTAATGAATTTTTAAATAATGGGACACAGCTTCTAAAGGCTTTGTAATATGTCCTATTGATGAAGCAGTTCAGAATTCCATGAGATTTAATTATAACGTGCCTTTCAGGGATTTTTATATTAAATTTTATGAATATATAAAATTTTGATAACAAAATTATTAGTTGCTTATCTCGTACTTTTGATGACGACGGGGAAGAGGAAGTCCAATTTATATTAACAGTTAAGGAAAGAAATCGAGAGTTAAAAGTTATTTGAATCGATCAATTAAGGTTTTCATTTAAGCCAACCGGTAGATAAGTTCGATCGTTTAGAAAAACCAATAAACCGAAGCGAAATTAGGATTAACAAACCTGAAACTAACTTTTGCTAATTATCGTTGTGTTGGATCTACTTTAAAGCTAGAGATTATTAGAAGCACCAAGTTTCTATGTTTCTAGTGCAAATGGAAACAATGGGGAGTTTCACTTCTTAATTCTTTCAATTTTAAATATGTAAAATTTAAGGGTGGTTTACCTTGAATTGAAAATTAGAACGTTTTGCTCAGAATTTAATAAAAGCTTTCGTTTACTAACGAGTTAACGGGATCGGTGGATTGGTGCGGACTGAGATTTCAATTTCAGCAGCTTTTAGCTCATTCTTATTCGTATTCGTTCAACTTCAGAAGCAGCAGTCACAAAGCACTGTTTACTCTGTCGATTTATATCCTGCTACTCTGGCTGTCTTTTACCCCTTTATTTAAATGCTCTGTGTCTTCAGGATGCCAATAATGATGCACTCCACACTTTATAAACAACCCTTTAACTGTGAGCTTTCCTAAGTGTTCACAATTGAAATTTCTAGTTTACATTCCTAATATAAATTTACATATCTTATAGTTTCAAACTTTCTCCACCAATTTTAATTTAATTAAAAAATTAATTTTCTACTAATTACTAATTCTAATTATCGCATATTCAACAATCACAAGCGCTTATTTAACTTGACATTAATTATAAATTAAACTTTGGAAAATATAAGTGGTTTTTGATGACCTTCAAGAACAATTTGGCATTTGGCTAATGAAATTTCAGCCAACTTAGGTACCCTAGCAACCAGATGTTTCACTGAAACTTCAGTATAAAGCAATTGTCCAATTACGTTAAATGTCCAGAATTACGATTGCCGCAATACGTTCTCTCCTATTTATCCATAAACACCTAAAGTGCACGCTGAAATCCAAATTGCTTTGCAAAATGTCTGCCAAAATATTATTTCGTCCGAGCATTTTCGACACTGATTTAGTAACCGCCACTAAATTCGTGCAAATTTCCAGTTTATTTCAAAAAATTACAATCCTCATGTGTGTTTGGTTTCACTTTAAAGCCTACGCTGAAGTGAAAGCTTTAACATATTTATGAAACTCGACCCCAAATGTAACTTATTGGCAAATCTTCAATAAAATCGATGCCAACTCCAAATAGTAATTTTCTTATAAAATATTTAATCTTATTATAAAAGTAACTTGAAATTATAAAGAAAGTTGGAAATCTTGCATTAATTTTGGTTATAAATTATAGTTTAATCTTAACATATTTATTTAGATTCACATCCTGTACGCTTTTAGTGCTTTGTGCAAATATACGAATTTTAATTTTTAGGTTGTCATCAAATTTTATAGCAGGGGAGATAAGAAATAAATGCATACGTAATATATCAAATTGACCTACGAATTTATCAGTTTCTGCATTTTGTTGAATATTTGCATTTTTCACATTCGGTTGAAAAAATTATTCAGAATTGATAATTAGTTATAAAGGCACCGCCGTTTGAGCTATTAATATGGCGACGACTTCGATGACTTCAAAGATGATGATCTTAACCTATGACCAGCTCATGGTGCGGAAGATTTGCGTCTAGATAAGAACTAAGATGGACTAATGATCTTAACTTAGGGTCTCCATGATGCAGAAGGTCAATTTTAGAGGACAACTAGCCTTAAAAAAAAGAGGTGTTGCCTAAGGAGAAATGACCTTAACACATGAACCAAAGAACGTGGTCATTGCACTCTGGTGGACTCCCAAGCAAAAGTTGGAATTTTAAATGAGCAAGTAAATCTCTAAGAGTATTACGTCACGTTCTTGAATCATAAAAGAACCCAATGGAAGTCGCGATTTGAAACAAAAACTACTACTGGGGTGGGAATCCCGGCGGTCAATTTGTTAACCTCGTCCATATCGTTAGAGGTTCGACTCTTATGCCCGTACTAATAGTCGAGGATCAATCCGAGATCAAGGATTAATTCTCGGATCGTTTAAAAATGCTACCAATAGTCGTAATAATCCTGGATTGAACACGATCCGAGATCAATATTGAACCTCGAAAACCGATCTTGCTTTGACCAGGATTAATCCTCGGATCATTGTGGCGCATGCGTGTTTGCTATGTTGTCATAGTGCATTAACCCTCATAATAATTAAATAATTTTTAAAAACTTTAATTATAGGAACTGAACAGGAACGACGATATAATATTAAAAATTAAATTTTTTTTAAAAATTAATAATAAAATAAAAAATTATGGTTATAAAATAGATACTAATAATGGTTATAAATAGAAACTAACTAAATATTACTAGATATATTACCAAATCCAAGATCAAATCTAGAATTCACCGATCTTACCCGAAGCCGGGACTATTTGTTACGCCAATATCATTGTTACGATCTAGGATCGCTGGATCTAGGATTGATCCGAGGATTGATCCTCGACTATTAGTACGGGCATTAGTGACGGGTGGTTTTTGGAAAAGTAGTTTATTAAAATGAGTGTAGATAGAAATCTTAATCTTCTTTGGAGTGTTAATTTTCAACTATAGACCCCATCATTATCTGTCGTGTCTGTCGGAGATCCATCCGCATCTAATGCCATCCGGACCTTGAAGTTTGTGATGGGTAAGTATACCGGCTTTCCCTCCGGATGGGGACGTTTTGCTCCCACCATTTCGCCCTTGCCATTTAACCTCTACCGTTTTGCCCCTTTCGTTTTGCCTCTGGCGCCGATTCACTCCCGACCATTTCGCCCCGAACTTATGCAGTACTAATAATATCGTAATAAGCTAATGAAAGAAAAGCAAAATTAAATCAAATTGTTTTAAAATTTGAATTTAAAAATTTAAAATCCTTAAAGCTGCTTAATCGACTAAGAGCAAATTTTATAATAAAAGTGTTAATGTCCACTTAACTAAAAGGTTATAGTTAATCAAAAGAAAACAACCGTTAACTCTAACATCCCAATAGAAATCCACTTTTTTACGATCACAAAATCCAATAGTTAATATACCTATTGAAAAAATTTAAACAAATTATTTAATGTTTAAACCCTCCTCTCCAAAAATCACTCCTCTTAGTTTCTATAACAGTAATGTATTTAATATACCATTAGGCTTTTAAATCTTAGGCTTTTAAGATTTTAAATCATGTTTATGTTGCCGACTCTCTTAAATATTACGCTTTCGTCCACTTGCGGGGTTGTCCCAAGACTGTTGCAATCTTTTAATTGTCGTTTTTCTTGTGGCATTAGCTGAATTGGTAGGTACTGTGGAGGCCAAGATCATTACGGTGTCTGTTGATATGGTCCTGTAAGCCCAGCAAGTTCTGATTGCTCCTCGTCTTTGTACTTTCAGCAGCTTATCTCTTATATTCCATATCGTGGCGCCGTAAAGCATTATCGACTCTGCAACGGAACCTGAAAGCTTTCGCTTAGACTGAGATGGCCTCCGCAAATTTGACAGTATGCGTGCTAGTGATTTTGTAAACGTAGCAGCATTCTTTGCTACTCTATTAAGATGCCGCACAAAGTTGAGGTGTTTATCCAGGTCGATGCCCAGGACTGTTACGATTTCTTTGGGTACGATAGGGAGTCCTATGAACGTTATGTTAATATGCCGACATTTCTTTTTTCAAATTGTAAGGACAGCCTTGGTTTTCTCAGGCACAAGTTACAGGTTCTTTCCTTTCATCCCATCGCATATTTGTTAGATCGCTGGTTTTGGTGGTTGCCGTCAAAGTAATATCGTCGGCAAATCCCGTTATTTTCAGGCCTGGTGACATGAACAATTTAAGAACAACCTCGTAGTTAACGTTCCACAGCGGCAGCGGCGGTCTTAGCATCGAGTCCTGGGGGACACCGCTAGTCATCTTCATCCACTCGTGAAGCAGCAGTTTCCAGATCTCAATCTCGCGCTTCTTAAGTAGCTTTCTAGGGTCTTGATTAAATTTAGAGCAACCTTTCTGCGATGCAATTCCCCGATGATGTCGATCCATTGACTAAGACAAAAGCGTTCTTCACGTCGGAGGTGACTTTACGCAGAATTTCTTCATAATCCAAGTGCCTGTATTAGTCTTCCGTACCTGTTTGACAATCCTTTCCATGTCGAGAGTTGTTCTAGAGTCCCCGCTTTGCTGGATATTTGGTAAGAGTCTGGGGAAAAGCGATCTCTCACACAGCTTCCCTATGTGATAGCATCGGTAGGTAAAAAAATCCAAATTTGGGAGGTGCTGGAAACAGCAACAGCAAGTAATTATCATTGCATCACCTTCAAGATCACATACGTTTCATTAGAAACAAAACCTAGCCCCGGGAGTTCATGGAAAAAGCAGAAAAATAATTATAGGGAGAAGTTTAGTTTGCTATTGGAATTAAATCGTTGCCTTGGAAAGAAAAAAGTGTGTGTGAGTCAGAAAAATTTATAGGTACCTACTATAAATTTAGAACACTCGGATACCATCGGACGGAAAAAGCTAGCAAAGAAAACCCTTAGCAAAGAAATAATCTAAAGTCAAAGATCCAAATTGGAAGATTTAATAGAATACATAGATAAAGACCATTTAAAAGTCGCTTATCGCCAGCAATTAGTCTGAAGATCTGTTCTCCAACAGATGGACAGTCTTTCAAATACATTCGGTGCTAATGTACACTAAGATAAAAGTTAAAGAATGGTAATCAACGACTCCACGTCTCACATCCGGATAGTGGGTTAGCGGTGGTAGCAAATGACCTACAAAAGGATCCTGCTAGTCTATTTAAAAATTGCAGAAAGAGGGTAAATATTTGAAGAATTCTAGATTTTTGTGGTGAGTAAGGTAAAGTCTCTAAATTAAGTCTCAATCACTCCTTAAGCTAATCCAACATTAGCATTAACTTCAGGATTTTGGAAGGCAGACTATCCTTAATTATGACCATGTCAGGCCAAAAATTCTATAACACGGATCCTCTCATTAAAGTCAACGTCGAACGGTAACAAAGTACATGTTTATCTGCCTCCTTCTTTCATTTTGATATATCCACGACATAAATCATCTGCATACCTTTAGTGTGAAGATACTTTAATTTTATCTGTGGTATTCAGTTAAACATTTTGCAATTATCCGAAGATTATAATTTTTGATAGCTTGGAAAGCTTGGATAGCATCCACATTTTGACGGCAGACGTGATCATAACCTTTAAATGACTATTGGATTCATTTCTTACCATTTTGTCAGTTCCTTTACTATCCTTGTTACATTGATGTTTTTTAACCTACCCCCAAAAAAAACAATTTGGTTAAATACTTTATTTGGTGTCAGGATGCAGTGGAGCACTAAACCATGATGTGATCTTATTTATCGAAGTATTGCACTACTCTGTCTGATATTTTTAAAAATTTAGATGGACACTAGTAAATTGGGCCAGTTGTTGGCGTGGGTAGCTTAAATTTGCTCTAGTAAATTAAGACAGCAGTCAATATATTTTTCTGGGGGCCTTCCAAAAGGTGCTCTTAAGAAGGGGGTAGTTTTTGCTATTTTTTTCTTCAAATTTAAGTCAAAATACTTCTAAAAAGTGAAATTTGAAAAATGGCAACAATACTACCAATATACAAAAGAATTAAAATAATTTAACCTTTTCTGCTCCAATTTCAATAGGACTCTTATAATCTTTAAGCCGATTTGCAGGCAAGCTTGAAGAAACTCTGATCGCTTGGTCCAATTTCCAAACACCGATTTAGATATATGCTTATATAAGTTTTGCTTGAAATACAAATGCACGTGTACCACACGGTGTATTTATGCTTAGGTCAAGTTCAGCAGAATATACACTTGCTCCTGATACAAAGTTATTTTTGGTGCCATCTGAAACCGGTGCCGCCGATTCTTAAACTGAGAACTGGTAATCAAATGGTAAACAGCGGTTCACCCAACGCTAGTTCTAACATTAGACACCAAGGACTGGCTGCCAATGTTAAGCTAAGGCTGACCCGCCGCCAATTCTTAAACTGAGCACTGGTAATCAAATGGTAACCAGCGGTTCACCCAATGCTAGTTTTAGCATTAGACACCAAGGACTGGCTGCCAATGTTAAGCTAAGGCTGACCCAGCAATGGCAATCCACTGGCCGTCGATTCTTAAACTGAGCACTGGTAATCAAATGGTAACCAGCGGTTCACCCAACGCTAGTTCTAGCATTAGACACTAAGGACTGGCTGCCAATGTTAAGCTAAGACTGACCCAGCAATGGCAATCCACTGGCCGTCGATTCTTAAACTGAGCACTGGTAATCAAATGGTAAACAGCGGTTTACCCAACGTTAGTTCGAACATTGGACACTAAGGACTGGCTGCCAATGTTAAGCTAAGACTGACCCAGCAATGGCAATCCACTGGCTGCCGATTCTTAAACTGAGCACTGGTAATCAAATGGTAACCAGCGGTTCACCCAATGCTAGTTCGAACATTGGACACCAAGGACTGGCTGCCAATGTTAAGCTAAGCCTGACCCAGCAATGGCAATTTACTGGCTGCCAATGTTTAAGCTGACGACCGTCAAATTAACGGTAAACAGCTTTGGCCAATGTTTGGCCCTAGCGTGGGTGCCAACGATCGGCATGCCAGTTATGGGCCCGGCGGGCCGTATTGTAAGCGTCGGCAATATTTTCCTTAAATGTTACAGTCAGATGTTTTGTTTGCAGTTAACAGGATGTTGTATTTGATGTTAAATATCAATATTTAGGGTGGATTCTGTCAGGTTCAAAGTGCAGAAGAGTTATTTTTTTGAAAGATTCCTTTAAAATCTGCATATGGTCCGTAGTTATTTGCCTATTATTCCGTATCTTCCAACTGCGCAGCCTAAAGAAGCCAAATCAGAGAGAATAAAAAAGTGAAAAATTAGTCTAGACCAGCAAAAAAAGTTAAATTCTTAAAGGATTCAGACTCATTCAGATATTTTACTTTTTTACTTAGTTTGCCGAAAATCAATAAGCGATATTTTGGCGATTTTTTTAATATTTATGTCAATCCATCTGCTGTCAGCAACGAGCATAAGTTAGGCAAAAAACGATTGAAAGTGGCAGAACCAGTGGAAACTTTCAAAATTATATTCTTGGGGGTGGATAAGCCCCCTACGTTTATTTGCTTGATCTCTTTAAAGCTGTCGATGCGCTATTGCATCTTCCACTACATTTTTTTCTTTTTTTTAGTTTTTTTCCCTTTGTTTAGTTTTTTTTTAGTTATTATTTTAGCTGCTCTTGCTTTTTGACATTGAGTTACACGTTCCACCCATGTCACGAATTAGTCGAAAATGAAAAGAAAAATCAGTAATAATTAAATTCTTTAGATAGTGCAAGCTTAGGTATCTAAATTTAGATTTCAAATTAAAGCAGACCGAGTAGTACAAAACAAACGTACAACTTTAAAGAAATATTTCAAATGTTAAAAAAAGTACAGTGCGTCTTAATGTGGTCTTTACAATTACTACTGCTAACTGAAAAAGTATGTAAACACAATACTCAATAGATACAGCCCTGAAAGCTTTATGAATAGATTCCATTAATTTAGAATTTAAATTATTAATTACTTCCTAATAGCCAAATAAACTTAAAGTTATTATGATTTAGGTAGCGTTCATTAGAATGTTCATTGAAGGTTAGTCTAGATATTACTGGTGTAATTAATTTGCA
The DNA here is from genome assembly GCA_905340355.1 of Rhagonycha fulva. Classification (NCBI taxonomy): domain Eukaryota; kingdom Metazoa; phylum Arthropoda; class Insecta; order Coleoptera; family Cantharidae; genus Rhagonycha; species Rhagonycha fulva. The sequence goes on from HG996558.1 coordinate 14,374,842, forward strand.
ATATAAGCGCTTTTTGCCCTATCAGGATAGATTGAGTATTGTACTATTCATAGAGTTCAAACAAAAAGATTTATTTTATATAAACTGAATATTTCAAAATAATTATTTCTAACTTTCAACGGTTTGGAGCCCACGTTAACCTGTGCTTGCGATATAAGAGAAAAAGCTGCTAGAAATGGGTAAGTTCAACCCTGTTCAAAAATTCGTCGTGAATAAATTTAAAGGAAAATTTTCGCATACAAAAAAATTTTTAATTTGGGAAAACTTAATAGAAAAATGTTTAAAATGAAATGTTTGCCTTTATTGTTAATTCAGTTTATGTATCCCGAAGAGTTTGAAATAAAAATGCGTCATAATTATATTCATAAGATACATAAAAAGTATTTTATACGACAGCTTTTATTTGAAATTCTTTTAGAAGGAAAATTACATTTCCAATTCATGAAACGGCGGCAAAAGGCAAAAGCGTTTAACTTATGAAAAGTGTACTTCTTAAGCAAAAATTGTTCTATCATCATAATTCATGACTTATATGTAAAAAGTGCAGGATGTTTTGGTAAGGCATAGTAAGTTGTTGTTTTAGGATCTCATCCCCATCAAAAAAGGGAAGATCGCTTAAACGAAACGCCACATATTTTCTTTTCGGTTTTTTATTTAAATATTATTTCTGATCTCCCACTTTGCGGTCAACCCAAAAGTTGTTGCGAAATGACACAGGAAACTGAAAATACAACTCCCTTTTCCGGTTGGAATCGACTCACCCCTCGTTTCATTTGAATAATAATTTTATTCAAAAGTTGCTGCCGTATTACTTTCTTAGGTTACGATTTCATTTTAAATATTTTAATACGAACGCATTCTCGCATAATGCGAAATAAAAGTATAATCTTATAGGTGTGATGTAAAAACGTGATAAATATTAAATTTTCTGAGTGTGATTTATGTTTTAAGAAGAAATATATAACGTTTTTGTTGCGGCTTTTAATATCTTTTGGTTTTAGCTTTTTCTATTAACCATTTGTGGCTCGTAATTTTACCATCTGATGTTTAGAAATGAATCAACTAGAAGTAGATACGTGATGAAAATTCTTGCTGCTATCTAATAAAATTTGGAATTTTCTTTAAGTTAAGTTATTATATCAATTGCCGACTTAATGTCGGCAACATGTCTCACTTTTTACCTAAATGAAGAATACGATCATTAATTAGAAACTTCAATTTTGTTGGTATCGTTTTTAGCACCGATCTTAGTAATGCGGAAAATTAAGAATTTGAAAGATAAGAACTAGATAAATTTTAAGCGTTTCAAACAAAATAAAAAGGAATTTAAGAAAGGAAATGAAAAAAAAAAATTTATAAACTACAGTTGATAAAAATGAAATGGAGTTTGATAAAGAAACATTGATTAAGGCGGAATTAAGTAGAGGAAATTTATATTTCTACATTATTTGCCCATTTAAAATGACTGTAAACATAAACATAAGCGTAAAAGGTAAATATCTGAACTTTTGAATTTCAACTTTAATTTTTACGCTTTTGCTTATGTTTACGGACATTTGAATAGGCACCTAATGTCTAATATTAATTAATTGTTCATTTGAACTACTAATTACATTTTTTCATTTCAAAAAAATCTAATTTTAACTGACTGATGGATAACTTTTAACCCGAATTAATATCGTCACAGTTTCAAGAGCAGAGAAATTAAAGTAAATTTCGTAATTGCTAAATAAATTTCCTTTTCATAAACTTTAAACTTGTTTGACAACAAAGTGGGGGCTGAAAAATACATTAAGGTATCATCAAGGATCAAAAGCTTGTCTAGAAACTCAACGTTGTAAGGCTAAAAGATCGAAACAAAAGGTAAATACATAAACTACCCGCACCGTGAAATGATTTTCGTGATAATTTGTTAGTTAAAAATCTCTTTATGCAAATCTTGTTCTTAATACGTAAAATTAAAAAATATATAAGGTTATAGCAACTTATTTGGTGACTTAATAAGGAATACATTTTTATTTTTTTACAATTGGTTTTAATGATTTTTCTGGCGCTTTTGTATCATGGATGCGAACGTATCAGACGATGCCTCTCTGAATTATCCTTGAATGTTGTGCAAACGGAGATGTTTTAGACGAATTTATGCAGGCTATCCAGATCTAATCCACATTTAAACCCAGAAAGACTGATAAGCTTCTTGAGAGGCTGCTATTTTAGCAATGTTCCAGTGAATCAGAGGTTAACATTAGACCATAAGGTGGATGGATGCACAGTTTGGGACCTGACTCTTAATTCCATAATGAGTGACAGGCTATTGAAGTATCTGAAAAGTACCCGATAGAGGAATGATTAACATCAGTAAACTCAAAAATGGATTGATCAAAACTGTAAAAGGGGTTAAAATAAAACATCTATAGTTCTGTTTCTTGCTGTAGTACGTCAAAACGTATTCCAATTTAACGGTGTAGTAATGTTTATATATGACTTTACTGTTTTGTATAATTCAAATATTAATAAGCTATTGTTTGGTTATGCGAGTCAACAGGGTGAATTAAATTGTCAAATTAATTTATAACGTGGTAGTTAATATTGCACAGGAACGAGACGACGATAACAGTTTTCCAAAGAGGAAAGTCTATTCAAACAGACATATATTTATCATCTATCTTGCCCGTTTAGAGTAACACGAAAGTGTAATTAACAGAAGCCTCCACGAGGATTTGATTGTCGAACTTAGGTTAATTTCTCTAGAGAGCAGAAATAATACAGAGGAATTTAAGTCGGCGTTGTTTATTTTGCCACTATACATATTTATTATTATCAATTAATTTATAATATTGCTCGGGATTAGATGAGGTGGGTGCCTTTCCGCCAATCTTAAAACGGCACATTCAGCGCTCTTGAACTTGTCAGTTTGTTAATATGTGCTAGATAGGAAAAGTTAGAACATAAATTAAGCTGAAATAGCGGAGAGATTAATTGCAAGAAGCTGATGTGAGTAAATCGTCTAAAGTATGCAATAAAGTCTCTTGCTTCTGATACTGACTAGGAAGGGTTGCCTCATGCTTCCTTATCAAATTCTAAAAGGAAATTCTAAAAATAAATTAACTCAAATCGTCTAGTAACTATTGGAATTACAGATAGCGAATTGAAAAATAAGGAAGATTGGATTTAATCAAGTAATATTTGTACGTAATCGCTTTCCCGAGGTATTTTCGCATATAATCAGGACTAAAATTTAATTAAAGTTCGGCAGTACACTTCGAGAGGTAAGAAGAGAGGTATACTGCAGCGCTAATTCCTCTTATACCCAATTTTAAACCGATTAAGGAAATTTTAACCTAAAGTAGCTACAGAAAATCGTCTAGAGAAAAGTACTCGCTTCTATCACATTAAATTTTATTATGGATTTAATATTCTTTTACCGCCTCTAAGCTAATAACTATTTCTCATTCTTTAAATCCTCCATTATTTACTTGTTTTGAATTACCTGTGAACTTTTTAGAAATTACCAATTCAAATTTTTTTTTTGTTAAGTTCCAAAAGTCTCTATGATGGGAGGTGTTAGGTTTATATTATTAAGTTTGGTTAGGTTAGGTTAAGTGAGGTTAGAAACTATCGAAATGTTGCCCAATTTCTTATAACGGTACTTGCAAAACACTTAAACGTTCTAAAGATAAATCATTCCAAGTGCCACATTGACAATTTTATGGAGAGGTTTTTACTTTTCAAGAGTTTTCCTGGTCTTGAGAAGTACACTGCATGAAAATCGTACGATGCAATTGGATAAACTTCTTTCAATTTTATTTAATATTGCAAGACAGAACATAATTTATTTGTTCAAAATGGAAATTCAATTTTTATTACAGCTTATTTGGTTTTCTTTATTAGTACAAACACAATAAAAATAAAATAGAATTTTAGGTCAATTGAGGCTTTTTGATTTGAACTATTGTATCGAGTTGGCACTCAAAAGATGCATTTATCGATAAGAATTGCGAATAAATGAAAGCAAGAAACTAGAAACGTAGCTCGAATAAATGGTTCCTCCGATCAGATATATTTTCTTCGAGCTATGTAAGTCGCTAACTTTGAAAACAAAAGTGAGTTATAACACGTCACATGATACGATTATATCGCGACAACTACTGAAAATTTACGATTATACCCAAATTTATGCATTCATATTTTGACCTAACAAATATTATATATTTTTTATATTTTGAATAATACCTGACACAATATCACCACTAAAATCAAGATATGCAAAGTTAGCTGAACTTTTTAACTTTTTGACGATGTTGTTTGTGTTTTTAAATTATCTCAGAAAATTTACGATTATTGTTTTGAATAAATTAGATATATCAAAATTTTATTAATAAACGTAAATAGAAGTCAAAAGTGTGAGCTTTGAAAATTTATGCAGTACGAGTTATAACAATTGAAGCAGTGAGTGGATAAACGATAAACCAGACCATATAACAATTTTTAGTTTCGCGGTCGGATTTGAGATTCATATTTTTACTTTTGAGTAGAAATGATATTTAAAGTAAAAGAAGAAGTAAAATATTAGATTTAAAAATAGATTTAAAAATACAGTGATTTTGAAAGCAGTGAAAGAATCAAGACGTTGATTTTTATGTATTTTTATAAACATTGATACCTTCGATACACCAAAAATTAAATATTTTCTTAAATCAGAGGTTTAAAAATATTGTAACTCATAAAATAACTTAAATAATAAAAAGAGTGGTAGCCTGAATAATTTTCATGTGTATCCAATTCGTGGAAATCCGTCTGAAAGATCCTTAATGATCATTAACTTGTCAGTGTAGAAGGTATAAACTTAAGTTTTTTAATAAAAGTAGTTTAAAATGAAATTTGAATTTCATAAAAACGTGTTATAGTTGACCTTAAACAAAATAAACGGAAATTTATAGTTGAGAAGAGGTCTAAGAAATGATCTACAAAGTAGATATTTAATTTATACTTCTTACAGAATTTATAACACAACAGTAATAAATATAGTCAGGACCGTCATCAGGATTCAAAGTCCATTGAAATAATTAGCAAACAAATTATAAAATCAAAAGACACCTTATCGGATTACATGTTTCAATCTAATCCACGATTCTACTCGTGAAACTGATATCATCAGATCCGCACTGGTTTTATGAAGATATAAGTTACTTACCAATTTTTTTTATGAAATTCAAATTTCATTTTAAACTACTTTTATTAATTTCCACGAGGTGGGCAAAAACAGCAGGTTAAATAACCCTAAACTTAAAAAAGGGTACCTGCAATTTCTAACAGATTTATTATCACAAAAGTAGTTGTACAGTCAAGACCAAAAGGATCCAAGTTTTTTTGAAAAATTGGTAAGTAACTTATATCTTCATAAAACCAGTGCGGATCTGATGATATCAGTTTCACGAGTAGAATCGTGGATTAGATTGAAACATGTAATCCGATAAGGTGTCTTTTGATTTTATAATTTGTTTGCTAATTATTTCAATGGACTTTGAATCCTGATGACGGTCCTGACTATATTTATTACTGTTGTGTTATAAATTCTGTAAGAAGTATAAATTAAATATCTACTTTGTAGATCATTTCTTAGACCTCTTCTCAACTATAAATTTCCGTTTATTTTGTTTAAGGTCAACTATAACACGTTTTTATGAAATTCAAATTTCATTTTAAACTACTTTTATTAATTTCCACGAGGTGGGCAAAAACAGCAGGTTAAATAACCCTAAACTTAAAAAAGGGTACCTGCAATTTCTAACAGATTTATTATCACAAAAGTAGTTGTACAGTCAAGACCAAAAGGATCCAAGTTTTTTTGAAAAATTGGTAAGTAACTTATATCTTCATAAAACCAGTGCGGATCTGATGATATCAGTTTCACGAGTAGAATCGTGGATTAGATTGAAACATGTAATCCGATAAGGTGTCTTTTGATTTTATAATTTGTTTGCTAATTATTTCAATGGACTTTGAATCCTGATGACGGTCCTGACTATATTTATTACTGTTGTGTTATAAATTCTGTAAGAAGTATAAATTAAATATCTACTTTGTAGATCATTTCTTAGACCTCTTCTCAACTATAAATTTCCGTTTATTAAGTTTTTTATCAATTATATAGCAAAAAGTGACTGTTTTTAAGGGTGCACTGTGGTAGTTCAATTTATACAAAAATACTAAAAAAAATTCATACATTAATTTCCCTCAAAAACTTCCATTATTTGAACCGCCTTTGCGTCCTCCAGTCTTTAGTAAGTATATGCAAGAAAAATCTAATGTGTTGACCACCCCTTACATCACCCATAGTTTTTAACGTCAAATTAAAACTGCATTGCAGCCGATAAAGTTATGTGCACGTCAAAAAAGCCAAGGTTATTCAAACAACTGGGTACACAAAGCTTTGATTAAATATATTTTAATAAATTAAATATTTTTGACGATAGATTGACCAGCTATCAAATAAATTCAGAATCAACGGCCTTTTTGAACTATAAAAAACACAGTTTTTGTATAAAAATAAAAAAGAAACTTGAATCGTTTTTTGACGGGCCAGGTGCCTGGAAATTGGTTAAGAACAGCTGAAAAGAAAGAACACCTGCGCCTTCTATATCCCAGAAGTTTTTTCTGAAAACCTCAAATATCAATGCAGTATAAACTCTGATCTTATTAAGAAGAGGCTAGTAGAGGTAGCATGAGACTATATCGCACCTTGTTGCACTCGTGGCGGAAGATAGGTGAATCAACCTTTGACGGCGGCGAAGTTTTTTCATAAACCATAAAAAAATTTCAAAATTTTTTTTGATTTTTAGAATTTACATAGTTACCATTTGGCTGTAAAGAAAATTCAAGCTATTTCGTTGAATAGTTTAAAATATATAGCGATATAGAAATCACCATTATTATTTACTATCAATTTGTACCTACATTATATTTATTTTCTCTTTTATTTTTCAATAAATGTTAATGAAAATTGTTTACCCCATACATTTCAACAATATCTACCAAATAGAAAAAAAATATATGTCAAATTTTGTTTAGTTTAAAAGAAAACTTCGCCGATAGTAATAAAATGAAATATTGTTAATTTAAATGCAAGTTTTAGTTAGCCAAGTCGAAAATTGGTTTGTAAAACTTTCACTATTGTAACAAAGATGGAGCAATTTGAAATTTGTTTTTGTGAAGTTTAAAATCGTTTTTCGAGAAATACATTTCATTAGTGTAGAAGTTGACGATACCACGTTAAATTTAATAATAGTTTAATAAATCTCTATATATAAAAATGAATCCCTATTTCCCTTGGTCATCGCATCACGCGTGAACGGCTGGACCGATTTTGCTAATTCTTTTTTTGTTGTGTTTGTTATTGTCAAGAGAAGGTTCTTATGAAAGAAAAAATTCAAAAAATCGAGCAAAAAGATAAAAAATTGCAAAAAAAATATATTCAACAATTTTCATTTCGCTAAAAAGTTAAATCATTTATCGATTCTGAGGCGAAACGAAGTTCGACGGGTCAGCTAGTATTCTATAAAAATAATCGTTTTTTGGATACCAATTCAGAACAACGTCATAAAATGCATTTTTGACCATACTATTCATAAGCGATTATTTTTTGTTACCCTCCCAAAATTAGTCCACTTTGTTTAGAACTGTCGTCACTTGTTCGTTCACTTGTACCGTTATGAAGGTACGCGCCAGGACTTATGGAATAATACAATAGGTATAATGCTTATGGCCGATTTCAGCAACGTTATAATATAGCTAATCACACATTATTTAATTCAAATCAACTACGAACCAATGGAAAACGACTATTAGCGCTGACAAACGTTCTCTATTGGTTCATAGTTGATCTAGGTTAATTAATGTCTGATCAACTATATTATAACGTTGCTGAAATCAACTATTAGTGATTTATGATTATGAAATGCAAGTTTAAAACGTACATGAAAAATTATATTAGAAAGTTTTACAAAAATATCTATAATTTCTTTAACATGAAAAAACATGTAAAAAATAAAGCTTTGTTTAGATTTGCAATAATTATTTTAATTTATTAAGAAGGGCCTAGTAGAGATACCATGAAACTATATCGCTCTCTGTTGCACTCATGGTGCAAAATATATGAACCAACCTTTGACGGCGGCGAAGTTTTTTCATAAATCATAAAAAAATTTCAAATTTTCTTTTGTTTTTTAGAATCTACATAGTTACGATTTGGCTGTAAAGAAAGATCAAGCCATCTTGTTGAATACTTTAAAAAATATAGCGGTATAGAAAAACACCATTTTTATTGGTGATTTTTAAATTGCTGTAAATTTTAAAGTATTTAATGAAATAGCTTGATCTTTCTTTACAGCCAAATGGTAACTATGTAAATTCTAAAAAACAAAAAAAAATTTGAACATTTTTTATGGTTTATGAAAAAACTTCTCCCCCGTCAAAGGTTGGTTTTTCTATCTTGCACCATGAGTGCAACAAAGAGCGATATAGTTTCATGCTATTTCTACTAGGCCCTTCAGGAAACTAACTTATTTGCATAATAACAATAAGCCTCGCAATAAGCAGTATAAAGCTGACGTCCAGGGACCTAGCTAGACATTGGCTAAGGAGGGGTTTTCTCGAAACAGTTTGTTTTGCTTATGTCTCAAAGGGGGGGGGGGAGTCTGAAGAAAAATATTTCTAAATTACATTTTTAGGGACCGCATTCAGGGTAAAGTTTTTTGTTTTAAATGTACACAGGGTAAAGTATCAAACATCTAAATTCTAAAACATATAATTGGAGAATTTTGATAGGATGAAGCTATATTAGTTTAATTAAAGAAGCTGTATTTGAAACGATATGACTAAAAAATTAAAAAAAAACCTTTTATTTAAAACTAGGTGGAACGACATCTAACCGTCTAACCGACGAAAGGCCGTCCACGGACGGGTAGCTAGCCGATAGATCTCTATTTTAGAAAAAATATAAAAGTCAAATATTAAATTTTCTGGTTGGATGATCCTCGGATTAACGGAGATAAAATTACCAACATAAAACGTTTATTATGGGTGGGTAGTACCAACCTCGGTTATACCTCGTTCAACTTTGAACTTAGTTCAACTAATCAATTTGGTTAAATACAGGATTTTTAGCCATGGTGATTGGTTAAGCTCAGTTCAAAGTTAAACGAGGTTTACCCGACGTTGGTATAACCTAGCCCATCAATTTACTCGTGTATAATATAATATACTATTATTTATAATATTATATTATTATTATTATTGTGATATTAAAGAAGTAATAAGTAATAACTAATAAGTAAGCGTTACAAAAATATTCGAGCCCTTGATAAGAAGCGGTGTATATTTTTAAATTTAAATTTTATATAATTTACTTATTTAATATTTAGTGGCAAACAAGGGCGGATCCGGGGGGGGGGGGGCAATCGCCCCCCCCCTTAAAAAAATTATGCATTATAAATATAACGTAAAAACTAAAATTAATGGGAAAAAAGCTATCAATTTTGGTATTTTTCTTAACAATTTATGAAATCGCCCCCCCCCCCTTTCTATAAAACCATTGGCAATAATTGAAAAAGTTTGAAAAAGTTGCTAGAGCCGCCCCAGGTGGCAAAGCCATTTTGTTCTATCACTCTCTGTAAATGACTCGGTATTATTGATTCTATTTTGCTTGAGGTCTTTGCTAGGGATCCAAATGATTGTGACATCAATAAATCTCATAATATGAATTTGCAACCGCGTAAATTAACTTATTTTTAAATTAACCCCGGAACTTAATGAATTACATATTATTTAAATAATGAAGTTTAGTTCGACGTGCGTGTAGCATCTATGTGTGTTTTCGCTGCGTAATAAGAAACTAAATAGGTAAGACGCATGGTATAAGTTATTATAAAATGTTTGTTTGTTTGTTGCAATTTAAGGCCTAATAGAGATAGCATGAAACTATATTGCACTCTGTTGCACTCATGGCGCAAGATGAGTAATCCAACTTCTCACGGCGGCAAAGAATTTTCATAAATCTGTTGGAATGTTGTGGGATGTAGAATATTCATTTGAGTTTTACAAAGTAAATGATTTTAGAAAAAATTATCGTTTTACCAAAGTAATAGAACAATTCCAAAAAGATAACAAACGTAGACCTAGACAGGTAGTTTTCACCCATTCTGCAGGTAGTCAGATACCCTTCTCTCTCGATCCACACCCTCTCATTTGTAACTTATAGAATTCTACTAAAAATGAGCCTAAATCTTATCATTTCTATTACTCAAGAGAGGGCCATATAAAATATAATTTTTAACAACCGAACATTATACAACTACCTAAACAAAGTGAGAAGCAAATAGATATCAATTTGCTATCCTTATTAGCCTCCTCTTAAGCAAATAAGCAAGATCACATCAATCAGGTAAAAAAACTACATGAAGGATCGACTCGAAATCTTTGACTCCACCCTAATCAAAGTATAGCCATAGCAATAGAAGTGGCCCTGATTAAACATCTTTCTTTAACGTACATACTTCCTGCAGTTATTTAAAAAGTTAGACTTACCGTAATGCATAAACACAGCATCCACTGGTTTTCCACAAAGCTGTAGATTTATAAGCTTCTTGCCATCTATCGTAAAATTGATGACAAAAATCATCTTTTGGATCTAATAACATTACTAACTGCGCTCTTAAAAAGCTGCCACAAAAGGCCTTCTTTGCGATTAAAGTCACCATCAATCAACATTTCCTTTTGACTTCGATACTTTCCGCAGCTATGTGAAAATGTAGACATTATCGTCATACGTAAACGCCATGCTGCCGTCTTCCACAAAGCCATTGACTCATAAGCCTCTTGCCATCTATCGGAAAATTGACGACAAAAATCATACTCGCACCCATCAGACAGGATATCTTTGACAACAGGGAAATTCAGAACAAACATTTTGATTTCTGAACAGGACACAGTACGCCCCAATCTCTCTTACATACTTCCTCAAAGACGTTCTCGCTGCTGACCTCTTCCAAGTTGTGATACACGACATGCCAAAACCTATAAATCTGCAAACCTGTCCTGTCTATGCTCTATAGATGAGAAGCTCTAAGCTATGCAATGTCAATAAATTCCATGAAAAAACGTCTTCATGTATTCAGGTGCCATTATAGATTTCCAAACTAACCTGAAAATTTAATCAAATCATGGCCATCACAAACTGGGCAAAATGCTTCCAATTGTAATTATATAAGACCATAATCTAAAACAAAATTATCTACGTTCTACGCTGATACGACATTGAGTTCTTATGCATAATAAAGCAATAATATGCATGGAGCTCTGGAACGATATGGCACTTTTTCAAATGAGTCACAAATGTTTCCATTAACACCAATTCCTAGATGGAAAAGCTGCCGAATTCATTTGTGACTAGCCCAATAAACTCTTCGTTTTACGAGGCTACAACGACTGAGTTTATAAAAAATACTTTTTGCAATAACTCAATAACGTATTGACGGAATTTAATTTTGTTCTGTACTATTTCAACCTTTAATTCAAAAAGCATCAATTGCAGTGCAGATTGGTCAATATTTCCTGCCTCACCAGTGCTTATGTGGAAAATTGGAACATATTTGAAAGGATTTAGGCGTCATTTTGGAATTTAAGGTTGAGAGTGGTGGGAGTAAACCAGAAAAAGAATTTCAATAAAACGTGAATTCCTGGGTGGATCGTTTTAAATTTGCCACTCTGTATACAATACAAAATAGTTAATAACACTGTGCAACAAATTTAAAAAAAAATTTTTTCACTGGGTTTACAGTATGTAATAATAATACCTCATTCCAAACTCAATGAAAGTTTGTAAATAAAATAGTGCCATCACGTCAGGTTTCATAGTGAAAAGCATTTATTGATTTTTAACAATTATACTAAATTAACGACTAAAAACTTTATTTTTCAGTAAAATACTTAAATGTTTTAGAACGATTGTCTTTTTTTCTTGTAGTCAGTCTTCACAGTATCTCTGTGAATCACCAAAAGAAGTCTGCAGACATTGCTGGTTCTCATCTACCTTCATAACGTTTCTTAAAGTCTGTTATTAACTCCATTAGTGATGACGTCAAAACGTCTAGATATAAGCCAACCAAATTACACCAAATGGAATCAGTGTTAGCATTAACACTGATTCAATTTTGTTTAGTATGGGGGGCCTATATCTAAGCGTTTTGACGTCACTTTAATGGAGTAGATTTTCTAGCGAAAGCGCTCGCCATATTTATCGCTAACTAAGTCTTATTTTCGGGAAAAAACTTTAAATGAAAATATAAAAAATTTATTTATGAGTAGTTTAACTGTTTTGATGACATTTTTACTCAGAAATATGATATTTAGATGACTAATCTCAAGCAGGTATTGTGTAGAGTACATAAAACAAAACACTGCATATCTATGTTTTGAGATGTGATATTAAAATAAAATTTTGTTTTTTTACATATACTAGGTATACCTAATACGAACCACTATTTGAAATATTGGTGAATTTTTTAGTGTTGTACAGTGTAATTAACACAAAAAATAAAAATGATATATTGTCGTGTTACAAAGGTCAAAATGAGAGTGGTTTATTTGGTATAAAAAGAAAGAGTCGCCAAATAACCGAAACACAACAAAAAAAAACCCAATAAAGAATTTACAGCTTGATTTCAGAAAGGGCATTTGCCCAAAACAATTATGTATGGAAATCCATGGAAACAAACCCCTCTATAGATTTTCTAGAACAACTCATTGATCCTAGTAAGTACATGTATTAAACATTACTAAAATCTGATCTAAAATCTGTTCTTCTAGACCAGTGTTTCCCAACCTTTTTGAGCCATGACCCCCATCTAGGTCGATGGATATTTCCACGCCCCCCCCCCCCCCCATTTTTTTTTAGGCTAACGATAAAGTCTCAGGGAATGTTAAGGAGTCACCTTTAAGAAATAATTTCATAATTTCAAAAGTTATTACTTCCTCCATGAACTTTTCATAACCTTTAATAAATTTAAAATAAGATAAAGTATCAGTTCTCGTATACAAAATAATTTTATTTCAAAACAAATATGTGTTTATAATATTTTTACAATATTTTGTGATGAGTAATATCAGTTATTATGATTCAGTGAGATCCTTGAGCTTGATGCCTGCTGCAAAGAGATTTAATATTGGGTTCCAATTTCGTCAGCTTCAGTCTCAAGTCTCCTCTTTGGGAAATATCCAGCCGATTTCTTTTCTTGAGCAGCAAATCAGCTATGGCACTGAATCCACATTCAACTAAATAGGAAGATGGAAATGGAAGTAATAGTTTTCTTGCGAATTTAGTTGAACTTGGATATTTGGTTTCTGTTTCCTCACATAGCCATGCCATAACTCCTTTTATGTTAAATAAAGTTTTAACAGACTCATTATTTTGCATTTCTGCAAGTTCTTCTTGATACTGCACATTTGTAACATCAGCCAAATCCACTAACAATGGCTGCATCATCCAAGTTGGAAAATCAATTTGGTCCAAGTCAGAAAATCGTTCCTTCATATCAACTTGCAGAGCTTTCAGGTGATCGACAATTACAAGTATGGCGTTATCAGACACTTCACATTTTTGGAGCCAATAAAATCTCTCAAAATTTTTGTTGCAAATATGTTTTTGGCATAATTCAATAAAGGTGATGAAACCGAATATCTCAGCTTTTGCGTCAACAAGAGTTTTGTTTTTTCCTTGAAGTTGGCTATTTAATATATTTAGTTTTTCAAATATATCGGCTAAATAACTCACATGTGCTTTACCATCGACTGTTGACAAGTATTGCATTTCTGGTTTCTCACTTAAAAAATCACGAAGTTCATCAAATAATTCCATAAATCTTTTCAAGCAGTTACCTTTCGAGAGCCATCTTACTTCAGTGTGAAGTAATAGCCTCACATGGTCTGCATTTTGTTCTTCGCAAAATAATTTCAAGAGACGCTCACATTTGGCATTAGCTTTAATGGAATTAATGCATTTAATTACCTTTTTCATTACTTCATTTAGATGAGGCGAAATATTTTTAGCTACCAAATTTTGCCGATGAATAACACAATGCACAAGAATCATTTCTGGATTCTCATCTTTCATCAATTTTAAGCAGCCATTTTTCTTGCCCATCATATTAGGATCACCATCCGCAGCACAGGAGGTTATATTTTGCATTGATATATCGTTGACATTTAAGTAATCCTTGAGTTTGTTATATATATCTTTGGAGGTAGTGGTGCTTTCTAGTAGTTTGCAGAACAGCATTTCCTCAGCAAATTCTCCATTTTCAATATACCTTACGTACGCTAATAATGCGGCTTCACTGTCCCTCAAAGTTGATTCATCCATTTGTATTGAAAATTTTCTTGTTTTTAGCTTTTCAATAAGTTGTTTTTCAATATCGGCACTCATTTCATCTATTCTTTTCATGACTGTATTGTTACTTAGAGGCATTGCTCTTACGTCTTTGTCATCTTTCTCAAGAACTGTTTTAAGAAATGCCGATATTGATGGTTTGATTAAATTCTCTCCTATTGTATGATTTTTTCCACTTTTAGCAATCAGTAATGAAATTTAATAACTTGCTTCAAGGGTACGATTAACTGTTGCAGTCTTTGCGGTAAAGAGAGTCTTTAATGTTGCTCTGTTTTCAAATTTCTGCTTTAATGTTTTAAAGTAGTTCAAATCGGAATTAGCTTGTGCACTATGTTTCGTTTTCAAATGGGCCTCCAAACGACCTCGTTTCATTGATTCGTTTGATAAGCATTGTTCGCATAGAAGGCAAAAGGGCAAACGTGCATCATGGGCAGCGGATATAAAACCCATCTTCAAATATTCTTCGTTATACTGACGAACTTTTTTCTTGATTGTACTCATTTTACTATGAGCTGAAATAATTAAATATATTTAGTCAAAAACTGAAAATAAAGTAAAGTAATCCCTCGGTTCTTCGAGCTTTAACTTTCACCTCATCTCTGTATCGCGGCTTAGTTATGTACATTAATTTAATTTAAAAAGTTGATTGTGAAAATGATACCGTGCACCGTTTCAATTTGCATACTACTTCATTACAACCAATTGTATTAAAAATTAAAACCTTAATAAATAAACGAGGGACTACTGCGTGCACATTTACTTCACAGCATTACATTTGGTACAAAATATGAAGTTCGACAACTTACTATATCCGTGCAAAACGTATCACCCTTGACTTCGCCACCAAAAATGATTTGCGCTTTTAGTGTGCGTTTTGATCAAAGCTTTGGCGTGGACTGTGGCCTGTGGCGTGGATCAGCACAGCACAGGGCGAAACCGCGTGTGTTATCGGTGTTCTTTCTTTGTCTCTTCTTTCACTGCACAGCAAACTGCACAGAACAAAGATAGATTGCGGGAGAAGTGCGAGGTGTGCTGCAGAGTGCAGACTGAGCAGGCCGCCCGGCTGCCGCCGTTGCTCGCTGTCCACCGAATTGGCTTCCGTGTGCCTGCAGCTCGTTCGTGCTTCGTGCGTTGTGTGTTGGTGCGCGCCTGAAGTTCGAAGCCATAAACACGTCCACTCATGCCTCGAATTTTGTTCGATTTAACGGGGATATTGAATTCGGACAAAATTTTGTGACAATATTATATATGTATGATCGATTTAACGAAGTCCGTTAAATCGAGGTATTAATTTTTTTTAAGGGTACTTTAAAATTTTACACGTCAATTGTCATATTGCTCCCGTTGCCCCCCTCAACATTCAATTTGCCCCCCGGTGGGGCGTACGCCCCACGTTGGGAATCACTGTTCTAGACCAAATTATTCATATATGACAAGAAAGATGGGATAATCACTCTTTTGGTAGAATTATCTACGCTTCTTTCCTGAAGTTTCCTCTGTTTATTCTATATTCATTTTATTTAAACTGATACAACTTCTAACAGGACATAGCTAGTTTAGAAAGTTTTTCTATAAGTTGCAAAAATCTCCGAACAAACTCTGCTTTGGTTTTTCTACTTTCCTTCTGTAAATACTTTCATTCTTGATGATCCTGACTATAGAATCTTGAAGTGGGTGTTGTATAAACTTGAATTTTAGTTATTCCACTTTACTCCCAACTCTTTTTCTATCTTCAGACTCCAATATCCGGTCCTCTCCTTTTATGCTTCCTTCTCATTTTGATGACTTCCCTGGGATGATAATTTTGGAATTCTTAGTTTACTTCTCCATGTATTTAATTTACATCATATTTCTGCCTTGTGGGAGTTTATTTTTCTTCCGACTTTTCAATTTACTCATGTATTTTGTATTCTTTTCTGCGCACTTTTTTTCTTACTTTGAATGTTTCTTCCCTCTAAAACTAAGTTTCAAAGTTGAACCTTTTAGGTTTCCATACTTTCTATTTTTTTTTTCACAAAAACGCATGTACTGAGCTCTGAAGGTAAGGTAAGGGAGTTGATTGCCAAAGTCTTGTCGCGTCGAACGTTTAAGATCACAAAATTGGAAGTCAAAATTTCGATTTGGGTATTTATTTTTATTTTTTGCCTGGCAAGCCCAATAAGCTATTAAGGTCTTCCATTATAAAATAACCTCATTTGGCAAAGAAAAAAGTGATGTTTCAGCATGACAATGGGCCAGAGCATACACCCTAATGATGTGTCACGTTTGGACGTAAATAAATTTATGCGGAGAAATGTTAACTACTTAATGCTCATTGTCGATTTTGACATATTAACTTCCACGCGAGCCTTGTCTTTGTTTAATGTACTGTAGGTGTAATTAATGTGTATGTCGCATCCTTAGATCTTTGTTCAACGTTGACCACCCACAATTAATGTGCATAAAATAATCTAAAATAAATTTGCAAATCTTGTCACTATTAATATTGTCAAATTATTTTTTCACTGCTAGCTTTTTATTCTCAAAATTATAAGGAAGCAGAACGAAACCAATTCAGTTTAATTATTATATTTATATAGGTATCTGTAAGTATAAGAGCAAATGTATGCATAATTTTGTTACTAAATACCTGAAAGTAATTCAAGTTTTAATTTTCTATAGGTATTATTTTTGGAAATCGATTTCACCTCACAGGTACTTTCATAATAATATGTTTAAATAAAACTTTTTTGCTTCGTATTTTCAAGGTACGTGAGAAAATATGCATTTAATTTTTAACCAAGTGGCAGTACCAGGTGTGGAAGTGGGGAAAGGTAAGTCTGCGGGACGCGTAAATACAAAATTTACGATTGAAACCTCGATGTTTTCTGAGAGAGTATATTTTAAATAAGAGAATTAGCTAAGACGCAATGCCCTAAATGCACCTGTTTTTTCAAAAATCGAATTTAAAAAAGCTTGATTTTCGAAGTTTAAACGCTCGTGATTGGTTAATCAAGTTCGTTCGTGGGAGGTCCGTGTACTGCTATATATAAGAGTGTCGCACTTCTACAATTAGACAGTAACTCTAGCGCAATGGTAGGAATGCGTTCTCCTTTTTTATTTAATTTAAAAATTTAAAATTATTTAAAAATTACTTCAGAAAAGGGTTACTTAAATTTAACGAACGGTAGTTACTTTTGCCGGTAGATCCGGCTCTTGCCATGGTGATTTTGATGAAAATTGACTCTCAGCACCCTTCGGGCGCTTCGAGCCATTTTCATCAAAATGACAACTAATTTAAAAATATCCCTAGGCCGACAGATCAATGAAAAGGTGAATCTTTGAGAGGTGAAACTCGTGACAGTGGATTTGTAACGCAAAGTAGCTGTGCGAAGAAAAATCGACTTAAAGCACCTCTCGCTGCGCTCGAGGGCTTTAAGCCATTTTTCTAGCACATGTACTATTCGGAAAGGTGGTTGTGCAAGGAAAAATCGACTTAAAGCACCTCTCGCTGCGCTCGAGGGCTTTAAGCCATTTTACCAGCACATTGAGGGTTGAAAACCATGATTTTCGTTCGAAGTGCTCTGTTACTGCATCGCAATGCAAGTGTCGCTCCCACTCCGCGCAAAGCTAAGACTATATCTGGGTGCACGTACCGACAGAATTAACCAATCCCGAGCGACTTTGCTTTAAAATTTACTGCAAAAATCGAAGTTTTTAAATTCGATTTTTGAAAAAACAGGTGCACTTAGGGCATTGCGTCTTAGCTAATTCTCTTATTTAAAATATACTCTTTCAGAATTCATCGAGATTTCAATCGTAAAATTTGTATTTACGCGTCCCACGGAGCTACCTGCCACCTTAATTTTAATTTGTACATTTTTATTAAGGTGAAAGCAACCAAATGCTTGAAGGTGTCAAATTAATAATTTCAGTTGTTATTTTGAATGAAATAATATTTCTCCTTCCTAAATTACGTACTTCGTGTTGATTATTTTAAGGTAGATTTAAAATTATTATTGTAAGACCTTAATTTATATTTTACTGATCCATAATATTTGGAAAAAATATAGTAGAAACTTTCATTTTCAATAATATTAGTTTATTAAATTTTTTTTTAAATAATAGTAGGTACAATAAAATTAATTAAAAAAATTTCCTTCGAGCCGGATTTGAACCAGCGACCTATGGATGTCTGAAAGTATTTTGCCTCTACAGTCCACCGCTCTACCAACTGAGCTATCGAAGGTACTTGAAATTCAACACTCAGATTTTGGTCGACGCAATACTAGTGAATCAAATAGTTTTAATTATCATATTTTCAGATTTATTGATAAAATAATGTATTAAATAAATTTTAGAAAAATTACAAGAGAATTTGAAGGCACTTCTGAATTGTTAAATAATTGATCTTTAGTACAGGGAGAGGTAAACTTGAACAAAAAATTAAACACATACCTACCAAATATTTTGTGATCATTTCGTAGTAAATTTCGACAATATACTAGGTAAACTTAATTTTTAAGCAAGGTCCAAGCTATAAAAATATCAGAGATTTTTTTGTCTATATTTAATTTATTTATAATTTGAAATTTGAGATAATTTTTAATAAAAATTTTAAAATATTTTTTTTTTATTTATGATACATAATACCAAATTGTTTACAAATATGAGAAAATTTTGTTAAACCGACTTGTCGTTTTTGTCTCTCAAAAGAAATAATAAAAATATAGTCAAATGCCAATAATCTAATTGAGGTATAAAGGGACAAACTTACAGATATTTCCAAAAAAGATTTGAAAATTGGCCAGTGCAAGGTCTGAAACGTCGACAATAAACAAAATTGTGAACAAATACTTAAAACCCAACTAAATTATTTTATTAATTTTTATAAGGTTTTTTTTTCAATATTATTTTATAAGGTGAACAAACTTAACAAAACTATTATAAAAATAAAACTATAAAAAACACTCATAACTTGATAAAAAATTAAATTTAAGTGATGGTTATACATAGCTCATTGGAGCTGAAACAAATCTCTATCAATTACAGAGAAAAAATTAGAAATTGAAAGATAAGTAGAAAAACATGTCTGCAACCCACGGATCTTTTAAAATAAATGAAATCTGCTCTGCAGCTTTTTTCCCAAAGATTTTGCTAATAACTGTGCTACGGTTAAAGTTCAAACGTAAAAAATTTAATTTTATTTAAGCTCAAACGTTAATGACATCAATTTCACTATAAAATTTAATAAAGAGTGGGCCAACGTGTCTACAACTTCCCATCTAAAGATATTGGGAATAACTCCGTAACGGTTAAGATTAAAAAAAAATTGCATCTCATTAATGCTCAAACTAAGCTCAAGTGGTTAACACAAAATTCACAAAAAAATTTTATTTTAGGGGTGCCATCGACATGCATCTAAGCATTGATGCCTCAATTCATCTGCCCTTCTGCCCACAAGTCCAACAAAAATACCTTGTAACTGTTAATAAAATGTGACGTAGGAATGTTAAAGGAGATCATAGCAATAGGAGTAAGTTTATTTTAATTAAGAGAGGATAATGAAATATAGAGAGTAGTACAGGTTGTAACGATTTTAACTGCGTAGTTTGTAAAACAAAAATTGTCCACAAAGAAAAAGAACTGAATTTATATAAGGGTAGGCTGATATAAGTCCTCGTGTTAGGGACAAAAACGCAATGTTCTTTTTGTTTTTAAATTGCTTCTCAATTAACCAAGTATATGCGCATGCGCTAGCTCGAGCTAAGCGTTAGATCGGTCTAACCCAAGCTCGCTTTTAAAGTTACGTACTGAGGTATACATGCATTTAGTTAGTTTGAAGTGAAAAGTGAAAAGTTTCATGTCTATTGATAGAGCTTTGTTTGAGCTTGAATGAACTTCCATTCCCATCATTTTAATTTCATTATCTGCATAGTTACGAAAATACTCCGAGTACTCCGAGCAAGTACCGTACAAAAACTTTCAATTTTAATATTAATTTTATTTTTGATCCGATTAAATGAACTTAATCCTGCTTAATTACCATTATCATTTTAATGGAATAATACGGAAGGTGTAATTTTAGAAAAGAATTTAATAGAAAATCGTGAACTAATAAAATCGAATACTGTTATAAGTACGTGCGCCAATAATACCGAGTTTCCCAAATTCAAAATTTTTCTCAATTTTAATTCAACAACATAACTGATACATTTTAATTTTATTAAAAGATTTTAAAAATTTTTTAAAAAGGACATAAACTGAAAAGGTTTTGACATTTACATGACATTTTACTCTAAAAAAAATTTTGAGGTCCGAAATCAAGCGTAACTTTCAATATTCTGAAAGCTATGAAAGAACTAGTACAAATCGAATTTTCTAGAAAAATTTGTGTTAAACGTTTGATCATCAATGAGTTTCCAATATTTTCGTTTGAGCTTCAGCCTTCGCCGAGTAATTTGCAAAAACTTTAAAACAGGGGGGGAGGTTCTAAACAAGTTTATCTTTATCCCATCTCAAATTGGAATTTTTGTGTGAAATTGATTTCAAACGTTTGAGTGTAGTTGGAGGGAGACCCAAGAGTTTCAAATTTTTCGTTTGAGTCTCAACAGACTTATTCGCAAAATATTGGGGGGGACATACTAACGCCTTTAAGTGGAATTTTGGGGTGAATTTAGTGTCAAACGATTGAGTATTGTTTGTGCTTCAACAAATTTACAAATTTTTTGATGCTCATACGTTTGACACCAATTTTTATTATTATTATTATGAATTAACGAAAGGCGGCTAAGTCGATTAACTCGCACATAACAACGCAATCAGTTTATTTCCCAGCAGTGTTTATAGGGTTGCCAACTATTTTTGAGGAAAATAAAGTAACTTATCTTTGAAAGACGAAAAAATAAAGTATTTGTAAGAAAAATATAGTATTTTTTAAAATAAAAGTTTTAGTATATTGTACGTCCACTACAGTACCAACATAACGTCAAAAAATAAATTTAAAATTTTTGAATTTTTGAAATTTTTTTTGAATTTATGAAAAATTTTTTAAATTTTTTTAAAATTTTTGAAAAGAGTAAAAATATAGTATTTTAGCATACTTTATTTTAGTTGTATATTATAAAGTATCACTACCTAAAATATAGTAGGATACTATATAATATAGTATGGTTGGCAACCCTAAGTGTTTATGGCGCGACTAGGAATAGAACCGCAGAATTATGCTCTTCTAGCCTGCCAGTATGTGCTAACACCACAGTGCTGGTATACAAAATATAACGTTATACGATTAGACATATTCTCAGTATAAGATAAGACATTATTGCTTCAAAATTAATTTTAATTTTAAAATTTTAAGACTATACCAAAATAGTTTTATGTTTTACCTAATTAATATTTTTTAAATTGTGTAAAAATACTTTTAATTAACAGCACAGTTTTAACTTGAATTTTTAAGATTTTAAGCCAAGAGAAGCACCTTAAGCTAAAAAAATAGCTGTATAGAAGCCTTAGAACTGCGGTCATCTGAATTCTACCTTGTTTGATATAAAATCGCCAATTAACACAATCAAAATTCTAACTATAAAATGAAAGAATATTTTAATACTTCTCAAAAACTATTTGTGTACAAACGAAAATAATTTTTGCGCAAACAGACATAAATTATTTAAACTATTTTGTATTCAAAATTCGAAATGATGGGGGGGGGGAACTGAAAACATGCATTTACTATAATGAATTATTAAGTAAAATAATGTATTTTAACAAAATATTTTAAATACTAATGTTTTTGAGTATTTTGGAACATAGCAATTTAACCGATAATCGGTTAAAATTCATACTGATCAGATGGGTCATTGGGACACAACTAGAGATTGATAAACTAGGCCTGAAAGTACTTCAATTACTTTAAAGTACTTCAGTTAGTTAAAAATACTTCAAATAATTTAAAAGTACTTCAATTACTTTAAAGCATTTTAATTACTTTAAAAGTACTTCAATTACTGAAATTTAGTTAAATCCAATTACCAAATACCCAAGTACTTTTAAAAAGTACTTCAAGTACCACGTACTTTTAAGTTAGTTTCAAAAGTATTTACTTCAAGTACTTTCAAATACTTGACCTTTTAAGTACGACCACGTGTATGGTCATGTGGCGGCATTAGATTTTACAAAGTGGTTGCAAGTTTTGGTTGCATACTAAGTTGATCGTCTGTAGGCCTTATTAGGCTAGTGCCGAGCGTAACCAAAAAATTAAGTTAGTAAAATTTTATCAATAATTCTTGGCCATTTAAAAAATTTAGCCAGCGTGTCAATTCGAATTATCCTTTATCGTTCAGTCGGCATATCAAAGATACATTTATGTGTGAGTCTTCTCTACGTTGTTATTTTTGTGATGCTTATACAGATTTTTTATTATACTACTTTTAAGAAATGTGGATATGATGATCGAAAAATAATAGAAATAGTCAAAGAATAATTTTGGTTCTGGAACAATTAAGAAAATTTAGTTAAATTAATAATTTAGGTAAGTTTTAAAAAATATGCGATAAAAACAAATTAATTAAGTTATGTGTAAATAAATTAAAATAAGTAATTTTAGACAAAGTTAGTGATATAAAACATTTAAAATCACAGGTAGTATCGTTTTAAACACCGCTACTGCATAATTTTATCCTAAGAAAATAAACATGCTCGTCCGACCCAAAGATATTATATTTATTAAGGAAAACTCAACGGTACTAACTTAATAGATAATAAAATAAAATGAAGAGTTTAAGGTGAAGATGAATCAGCAATATTGATTAGTTTAGCTAATAATCGATTTTAAAGTTTGCAAGTTTTGTTGAAAAAGCAAATTTATTGTGCATTATATTGGCGGTACGTGCACTCAACGTTAGTATTAAACGGAGAGTGGGGACGGACTCGCGATAGGTTTAGTCGTAGCTAACATCGAGTAAATTTCACTTTTTAGGGGTTTTACATCGAGGGTGATCCATATCCTTTTACTAGTCTTACTTTTACCAAGTCGGGTGGGCCCCAGAAATATTATTAATTAGTACAGCGTTAGTCAAAACGGCTCGGAGTGTCTGCAGCGACAGGACGGAGCAAAGAGTAATCGATTTTGAGAATGCAACTACGCCCGATTCGGATCCTAAATTTAAATCTTTTTATCATATCTTATAGATGTGCGGTTACCTCTTCTCTAATTATGTTATTACTGTACCAAATACAGGTAAAAGTAGTCGTCTCTTTTGAGTGTACTTTCGTACTTTACAATGCGATTAGAAAGTCAAAGCAATTAAACGCATTATATCTTGTATACGTCAAGGTACACCTGACGTAAGTATGTAAGTACCGCCAATGGATTTTCAACCAAAGCCACTTGTGGGATTGATTGGGTTAGGTTGGCCCAGCATTAAATTTTTTTGGTAAGAATTTTTACACCGTAATTGTTTCATAATTTCTATTTTATTTTATATTTACTTTAATTTTATTAAATTTTTGTACTTAACCAAATTCACTTTCATTAAAAATTTACACTAAAATATTTCTTCCAACTAATGTCCCTACAAATTATTTATAGGTAGCTGCGTTGTGATTTAAATTTTATTAGTATTTCTGTGCACAAACCAACAAGTTCATCGTTCATAATATAATAATAAATTCATTTTCATTAAAAAGCGAACCACTAAATCTTTGGCGGAAGTCAACTATAAATTATTTGTCAAAAGCTGCTAGGTGATTTAGATATTATTACTTCCATGCAAAATTGCATTTCATTTCCGTTGCTTCGGTTATTTAAATGAACATTCTAATATAATAAGAATAACCAATAATTAAATAATAAGAAGGTATGTTAAAGTTATTCGTAGCTTACCTTTATAAATAACTATTAATAATCGGCAATTTTGTTACTATTTTAACAAATTATAATTTAATGATTTTATTATTCACTACTGAATTTTTATACAAGAAGTTATTTTAGAATGATGGGGTCTTGGCTTCGCAATTATTACAAAAATGTTACAGTGTATTATTATTTTATTTATTTAATCATAATATTTTGAGCCTCACGTTGGGCGCTAATTTAGTATGTTTATTTTACATTTAAAAATGGGTACGTTATTTGTTAAAACTTTGGTTTTTGATAGGCACTTATTTGTTAAAATTATAGAGCGATGCGTCTATATTTTTTTCCAAAAAATTCTATCCAAAATTTTTATCACCAATCACAATAAAATTTAATAACAAGTTTTCTCTAATAGCCCAATTAAGTGCTTATAGCAAAAAAAAAATCTAAACGACTGTAGATTTTATACTTTTAAATAAAATTAATTATTAAAATAAAAATATTTTATTTTGATTATTTGAATTATTACTAAACCACCACAATTTTTGGAATCTCATAGAAAGTCGCTGACTGAAATTATTTCGATTTTTTTGTATTACTTTTTAATTCTGTTCAGTTATTAAAATTTTAAACTATTCTGCATTTCAATGAACTAAACCACATTTCGTTTTCCATATTCCATCCTTGCATGGGACAGTTGAAGGTTGAAGACTTCACTTCATTATAATTTTGCTACACATAACCAGAACAATGTCAAAAAGTTAAATGTGCCAATTTAAAAATAAATTGTAAAAGAAAAAAGTAAAATTGCCAACTTGGCTGTTTAAAATTTTTGCTTCACAAGAGGCTAAACACGGTCGAATAAATCAAGATTCCAAATTAATTTGACAACTTTGAAGTTGGTTGATAAGCAAATTTACTTTTAAACGGACGCCTTCGCCTTTTTAAAATAAAATTATGCGTTGTTTCATAATTTTAAAGCGATATTTCGGGTGGCTCATTTTTTTTTATTTTATAATTGTCAGAACAACGTGTGCACTTTATAATTGACCGTTTCAGTTTAGATTACCGAAATAACTTTTGTCGCCATATTTTGGTATATGATGCAGCATGAATTATTGTGTTACATAAATTTTAACGTTAATTTACAAAATCGTTTTTTCTAACCAAGTATATTTTGTTCGTTATACACGACATTATCGTTTAATTGAGTTTAACTCTGTAGCAGTTTAGGATAAAACTTTAAATACAGCGTAAAAATTTTTCACTCTCGATAACAAAAATCGGCCGTTACTTTTAATAGATTTTTTTTTGAAAACGTAATTAAGAAACTAATAAAAAATATTTTAATATTCCTAATTTAAAGTGCAAAATCCTTTTATAATAATAATAAATAAGGATTAACTGTCGAAGTTTTCACATTTTAAGTTTATGAATTGCATCGAACTGGCAAATAATAATCTCCGATAAGAAATTTCGAATTTACGAGCGTCTTCTCATTTAAAATGCAACATTAAAGTAATCTTTACCTCTTATCGTTTTACTACTACCGTAAACCCAAAAAGTTTTCCAAATATGTTTCCAGTTCAAACTTAATCAAAATCCGAGGTAGGCACTCATTATTCTTATTTTTTATTTAAGAGGTTGAAGTTTTATGTCTTGAATGTCCAGTCAAGTAGACAATTTTATATCGCCACTCAGGGAAAAAATATTTTCGTGAAAATGAAAGTGTGGCTTTCCTAGAAAATGAAGTCGATTTAATTCTTGGATCTGTAAAATGCGTTATATTAAGTCGCTTCAAGATTTAGGTGATACTTTCGATCACAACACACCCGAGATCTGCCAAAGGAACTCATTTAACCCACTGAATAGCTCAAGAGGAAGTCAATCTCACTTCTGATTTAGATAAGAAACTGACGAGAATAAGAAGATATACTATAACCTTCATACTGTTATATTCGTGTATTCGTCTTTTGGTGAAAAGGTTCGCACAACAGCACCAAATGCTTGCAAGGAAATTGATCAATTTTATTCTATAAAAGAACACATTATTAGTTTCATACGACGGATTTTCTGTTAAAAAGGAAAAAAAAAGTAACAGGCAGGTCCACGACGGGATATCCCACATATTAAAAAATAGTTTTAAAATTTAAACTATAAAAATAAAAATTTTAACTCAAATCGATATCTACCGCACTTCTATTAAAAATTTCGATTTTGGTTACTTAGTATAATGTAATTTGCTACTGACTCATATTTCAATTTAATTTATTTCCAATCATCGTTATGGTAATATGCCCCACGTTAAACTGCTGACTCAATTTAATTTTATCGCATGTATATCAGTCAAAATGCAGTGTGGTCAACGATCTGCAGTATTCAGTCAGAATCATTAGAGCACAAAAGTATATAAAAACAAAATAACAAAAATATACAATAAAGTACAATCATTGGACATTCGGTTTTGGAACCGTTTATCTTTCAACAGAGATCACACCAAAATCAACTTGCGCCATCACCACCCTCTACGATCGAATCGGCATATTCTCAAAACTGAAGTTTTTAAGACTTTTTTGTCTAACTTTAAACATCTTAATTTTTTTGTTTCTTTGTAAACAAAAGTAGATAACTTGGCCATATTTAATTTCACCAATATCATCAATACTAGATTGCCCTGGCTGTGCGGCTTGAAGGCCGCATTGGATGCATTTATAGGTTATCAATAAACCAATCAAAAACTTACAATTAAAAATTAACATTTAATTCTCATAATAATCATAATTAATTAATTTACTTTTGGTTTTAGATAAAAAGTGCACCCGCAACTCGGGGCCACGAAGCCACTCCCAGCAAATTGTTTTGGTCAGTATGGGCCAAATACTCTTTGGTATACAACATTTTGTGTAAATTGCCGATCATCGTCCATCAACGTTTAAAATTTGTTGCCTTTCAGATGCAGTATTTGCTTCTCGTAGTTTATTATGTGATTCTTGACTCTGTCGTGCTTTCCAAAGTCTTTGTCTTCTTCTTCTTCTCATTCTCCGTTGACGTTTGATTGAATTTTTATACATTTTGGTAATATAGGGAAAAGAACGTGTCAATTTGAACTTATAATTAAATCAAATTGATATAATGATTTTGATTATAAATCTGAAAATAAAAGTTCTTTTATTAAATTTTTTTTAAGATGCCTTTCCTGGCTTAAAATTCTGTAAATACAAGTCAAAACTGTGGTGTTAATAAAAAGTATTCTTACACGATTCAAAAAATATTAATTAGGTAAAACATAAAACTATTTTGGTACAGACTTAAAATTTTGAATTCAAAATTTATTTTGAAGCAATAATGTCTTCAAATATGACCAATCGCAGCGCTTGTAGTGCTGGTCACATTATTGCTTTGAATTTAATCAAAATTTTAAGCCTGTACCAAAATAGTTTTATGATGTTTTACCTTCGTAATTTTTCATCATCATCATCATCATCATCAGTACGTCATAGACTTGTAGTCCGTTACTCCACTCTATTATTTTGATCTGCTCATCTCTTCTTTGGTTATCTAATGATTGTTTTCCCTTTAGGTTTATATTGAAAAATTTGTTTTGGTATACGGATGTTGTCCATTCTTTCTATGTGTTGTAGCCAATAGCTTTTATGTTTTTCAATACGTTCACATAAATTGAATATTGCGAGTTCATTTCTTATGTTCGTATTGCGCTTCCTATTTTGCTTGTATATCCCGCTATTGCTCAGAGAAACTTCATTTCCGCAGTTTGTAGACGCCTTTCATTTTCTTTTGTTATCGTCCATGTTTCATTTCTATATAAGTGATCGTTGGAATGGATATCGTTTTGTAGCACTTAATTGCTGTGCTCTAGCTTGATTTTTATTCTTAAAAGTTTTTCGTATTGTACCGTTCACTATAGTTGAACTTTTCAATTTTGTTTTGTATGTTTTTTTCCTCATTCAACGATATTACGTGACCCAGTCTGGATATTTAGTACTATTTTAGATCTTACCGGCTCCTGTCATTGGAAAATATTTATTATTAACAGCACAATTTTGACTTCTTCGAGATCTTCATTTACTTTACGAGAGAGGCGCCTTAAGTGTATTTGCGTTTTACATTACCGTTGGTGGCGCTACCATCAATAACAGCATTACGTTTAACAGCAGTTTGAGCTATTTCGTGTGGTGGCGTTTTGTTAATGTAAAACACAAATTAACTAAAATAATTACCTGTTGATGATTTGTAGTACTTCTTTTAAAATCTTTTATTTTGCAACTTTGCTAAATAAATACAAAGTAAATAAAAAATATCTCTTAAGTTTATATGAAACGATGCATAATTTTGTATAAAATTTACATGTAAATGTAACTAACCAATGAAAAACCTCCGATAGCTACTAGTACGCTCTTTCTAATGGTTAGTTATCGTTATCATTTACATGTAAATTTTATGTAAAATTATGCACCTTGTCATACAGGCTTTACCCCCCTATTCTGTAACTTTTTGTTATCGTTCGTTATTGTTATGAAATTGTTAAGAACCGTAAAGTTTGATTTATTTAATTATTAATCAAAGTAGTAAAGTAAGGATTTAATTACATGTGTGACGTCACGCGTGGAATTGTATCAGAAATGATCAAGTAGATATTGTCACCATTGTCTCTACAAACTACAAAGTTATTGTATTTTATGTACAAATAACAGTTAAAAACGTAGCTAGTCTCGTACACTAATGGCCGATTTCAGCAACGTTATAATATAGCTAATCACACATTATTTGATCCAGATCAACTATGAACCAATGGAAAACGACTATTAGCGCTGACAAACGTTTTCTATTAGTTCATAGTTGATCTAGGTTAACTAATGTCAGATCAACTATATTATAACGTTGCTGAAATCGGTCATAAAAGTGCCAGAGCTCTATTTCTGTGTAAAATGTGTTACAGCTACGCGTAACTATCTTTTAAATTGCCTAAAATTATATTTTTGATTTGAAAACTGTGCAAAATTACTGATTTTTTGAACAATCCAGCAAGTACGAATGGATCAATTATTTGGATCAATGCCGCTACTGAATTTAAAATATGGAATTACATCAAATGGAACTTTTGGAGATTTCAACTTACACGAACAACTTACAGAAAACAGCAATTGGGATCATTCATTCATTTGAACAAAACGGTGTCTTATTTCTTCACGCATCCCCAAAAGGTCAATTACTTGTTGTAATTTTAGGTGTTTGCACTTCACTATACCAGGTGAAACCAATAATTTATTGGACAATGTTAACTTTATTTGTCGTCGTATCTAAATTAACGTAATTATTCACTGAATTAAAGTATGAGTAAATCTTTCTTGTGAGTTTTTACCGAAAATTATTGATTAATTAATAATTAATGAAAGAATAATCAATTATTCACTTAATTTTAATAATTTACCTTATCTTAAGTTTTGATTTGATGATCGATCAATTTATCGTAACTAAACAGATTTTAAGAATATCTTTAATTTTCTATGTATAGGTATGTGCAGCCGAAATATTTAAACCATTATATATATTGACGTGGATTGTAATAGGTTGAAGATTCTAAAATTATCCACAATTAGATTTTCATTTTGTTAAAGTTTTCGATTGTGAAATTTCCTTTAATTTAATTAGATGAGTAGTAACCTGTTATTTTTCAATTACGTGCCAAATGGATACGTGCAGAGACGAGATTTTTAGGTTTGGAGATTAGTCCATATAGCCTGAAAATTAAACATTTCAAACATGAAAAACGTTAAATTTTTGATTAATTTATTTTTATTTGTTCTTAAAATTGTTAACTTACGTTTGAATGGAGTTGGTACAAAAGTAGCTACGATCATCGATGCAGTGTTTTTAAACCAAAAGTGTAGTTCGCAATTAAAAATTTAGTGACTTAAAAATGTTGAATTTGGCATCGGAAAATTTGAATTTCGCTGGAAAACCAACCAATCAGAGTGCGACACGATTTTCCTGAGAAAACTTTGTACAGGAAACGAGATAAATAGTCAGTTGCTCTAGAGTAGTGGAGAAGTGAAGTCTAGAACTTAACGGCTTCAAAGTGTAATCTTCGAATGTGTGATAATTACCCATTGGTAATTAATTTAACGATGATTATGAGCAACTGGGTTATGTTGATGGTGTGTGCTGCTAAAGAAGAGTGTTATGAAATTCATTGTGATTTTTGAAGATTTGGAAAGTTTACGTACCAGTCATGACATGAGGTCACCATTTTGTCAAATCGTAGATGCAAGGAATTCGAAATTCAATCATCAATTATTCAAGCCATCACCTTAGTAAATAATTTTAAAATTGTTTATTCGCGTTATTTCAACGATGATCTTTGAAATTTGTCACAATGCAACTGAATTTTTGAGGTTAATCACATTTGATGTTATTAAATTCGTACTTCAAGAAGCACTTGGGATCGGATGTACACTTAATTAATTTAAACACACTAGTGGAACTATTTAATAGTTGATTCGTGTTATTTGACTACGAAATTAAATAATTTTTGTACTCAACTTTTTCGTGCGGGTTTTTATGCAAACGGTTGTCGCTGCTATATGACGATAAAACATTTCATGCTACCAACTCGTCTAAGAATAAAAAGGCGCCAATATTTGAAAATTAAACAATTTTTTTTTTTTGTACAATTTTTATTACAGATGTTTTATTTAAATTACAATAGAACGTTGATTATCTTACAAATTGGAGATACTGTTTTTGAAATTTAAATGTGTAAATTTGTAGGATAATTCTTCATGATTTTGGAATTATCGATTGTGATGATAAGTTTAATTACAAAATTTCGTCTCAACTTGTTCATTAATTTGATTATGACTACTGATTTCGTCGAATTAAATTATAATTTTATCCCTGAGCTTTTTGTTTCATTTATTGTGGATAGTTTAAGAGCAAAATTTATGGAACCTACTCCTGAGATAGTCTCAATAATGCAAACTACCGACCATAACGGCTACGGCTTTTAAAGAGTTGTTCGTCAGAACACGACAATATATTATTTGACAATTACTGGATTTGATTGTGTCTTGGAGGAATCCCTTGTGTATCTTTATTTCAGGATGTAATTTTGTTATGGAGAAGTAAGACATACTGGCTGTTAGTATTCGAGTATTACCCCCCCCCCCTGAGTTGAGTAATCGTGCAGGCGTTTTCTGTAAGTTTTTTTGGTAAGCTAGCCGGAGGACGACGGAAGAAAGCGTATCAAATGTCAAGATTGATGTAAAGTTTAGACACTATATTGTGCAGGCCCGTAGCTAGGATTTAATTTCGGGAGGGGGCACTTGCAAAAAATAAAATTTTTGATTGTTCCTCTTCCGAGAATTTTTATTATTATAAACAAATTTTCTTTAACTTAAAAAAAATATTTTTTTTAACATTTCTGGGAAGGGCACGTTCCCCCAGGTGCCCCCTTGGCTACGAGCCTGATATTGACTTGCGTCTAGCCGGAACTCTGCAACAAAAATCCTAATGCGTGCGCATCAATAAAAGTTGTGATCATAGAATAATAGATATAATGATATAGTGATCAAGATCTTCAAAGTGTCACATTTTCAACATAACCCTATTTAATTTTTATTAACTGATTTCATTTTATGGTAGAAAGTCACCGTAATATTTAAAGTAAACTTTTTTTTATTTTAATTGGTTGCTGCTGGACAATTCCGTCTACTTAATTCTTTTTTAAATAAAATCTAATTCATATTAAAAAGACACCGTAGCGGTGAAAACCGCAGTATCTTTGCTCAAATTTAAATCTAGCAAGCAATTAAATTTAAAATTATTCTGACGAAGGGACGACTTAGTATCGAAAGCTCAATAATAAAATATGAAATTATTTGATTTTTAATTTAACTCAAATTACTTAAAAAATTAAATTTTTATTTAATCTCAAATAGTAGGAAATAGATATTTTAGATACTAGTTAGAAAAACTAAGATTTTTCTATTCAAGGCGAAGTTTTACGATCGAGGCCGAAGGCCGATTTCGTGGTTGATGGTCTCGGGACATTGATGTATTGGTAAGACTGTGTCTACCGTTTTTTCTTAGCTGCATAATTTAATTTCATCGTAAAGTTAGTGCAAATTATTTCTTTAAGTGTGTTAAAGTTTGAAAAATTTTATCACATTATTTTTTTAATTTTTAAGGTGGGCTAACCCCTTAGCTACGCTTCTGGTGCTAATATAACTATATTACCTACCTATCTGTAATTAAAGTGTATATTGCCAGCCCAGTGATATAAAGAAATCTCAAACGCCTCACATACAAAACTTTTCTGAATATATTTAATATCCTTTTAGTTTAAACTAAATTGCCTCGACTGTGCGGCTTATAGGGCGCATTAAAATTTTTTTATTTTGATAATAATGAACTACTAGTCTTAAGTGCAAGAGATATTTAAGGAGAAACAGACAGAAAAGGTTTTCTGCATTTTCATGTTAATAGACTGGTCAAGTGATGACGTCATTAATGGGTAAAAATATTGACTTACACCCATTGATTGGTTAAACAAACCAGCATTGATACCAACATCGGTTTTTTTTAACCAACTAATTTTTTATTATATTTTAACCGTAGAAGACACGTAAAATCAAAGATAAAAAACCAAACATATTTAAAACTATAAAACTATGAAATTTTTTTACGCCTAAACTTTAGAATTTATTTATGATTTTTGCAGAATTTAAAGTAAAAGTTCAAAATTTAAACAAAAAACAAGTAAACGGTTTGAAATAAAAATACAGCCTAAACAATATAATTTAGTACATCAAGCATACTATCTGAAACGTATAAATTTACCGGCTAACCACCCATCCGTAGACGAGCTTTCCAGCTTTTTAAGGCTATAAATAACTTGGTTAACCTTCACCTTGCCCAACAGAGCTGCGCCACTTGAGCTGAGCGAACAGTAAAATAGTCAATTACATGACTAGATTTGTAATTTTGAAAGGCGTTGAGTGCTCTCTTACAGCGCCAGCGTACTAAATGATGACTTATAAAAATCTGATTAATGTTAAACTTAAGCTTATTGTATAGCTCAGCAGAAAAACACACTTTTCTTTTCATTTTGAAACGGAAAATAAAAAAATAATATTGAACCAATTAATACATTTTCATTGTTTATTTATAATTGAAAAGCTCGTTAATTCATCATTTGCGTCAGTACAACTGATGTTTTTGTCACGATTTTCTCAGAAACAGCAAAGAGTGCGACTTTATTTGAGGTGGTACAAATCGGAATAATTTTATTTCTTCCGGATTTTTATTTTTCCTAATTAAACTAAAATTTATTTAATAAACAAGAAAATTCCTTCCTTTTGATGTTGTATTGTTATGAATTTAATGATTATAATTTTTCAACTTGGAAAAATTGTTTCCATATTTTTTGTGTCACATCGCACGTGGATTTCTTGTAAAAATACCATAAAAGAGTTTAAGGAGAATAATAAATTGCTGTAACAAAGTATTGTACAAAGCATTTTATTGGATACAAGAATTCTAAAAGAGTTTGATACATCGCTGAAAGATATATTACGATATATAAATTTTTGACTGATCTTTAAGCAAATTTATTGCAAATACATCAATCAATGTGATATATTGTTTGGATTTTTTCTATTTATTTATGAATATAGCAATATTTGACAATTGAAAACTTTTTAGTATTCGAAGTTTATTCGGCATAACAAATGTAATTCATAAGAGCTTACATTGTCTGTGACACCGGAACAGTTACGAGTACAGAGACGTTGGAAACAATTTCTGATAGCTCCATCAAGAACCGATTGAAGCTGAAACAATATCCTTGCAATAAGTCTAGAATTTATTTCAGATAGAACCGTTTCTTTGATAGAATCCCATCCCGCGTGGATATTTGTGTACTAAAGAGATTCTTATTACGGGTCGCCCTTTTCGATCCATCCAGATAAAAACCTCATCTCAGTTAAAATGTTTGTAGCTTTCCAAATCAAATCTTCTTTGCGTTCTTCTTGTATTGGTTTCTTACACGGACGGTGTACTATTTGCAAAAGATTACTTCAAACCGAACACTTAACACCCAAATTACCCTTATTCTTTTTTGCACAAATTGTTATCTTTAAGACTTTCCTTCCTTTAATTCAATTTAATTTCACTTTGTGGGGCTGCGACTTAATTTGTAGGTGGAATTAAAATCGTCGTTAAATCTTGTCGTGGTCGATGATCGAACATCAACGTGATTCTTGTTTCGTTATCCCATTGTGCCCTTGAATACAATTAAGTATGTATTTGTGTGTATTTACATTTATGCGCCGCAGGGGAAGTATGGGAATAAGCGACATTTTGGATTTACATAGAGAATTTAAACAGTGTATATGTAAGATACACTGCTAACTAACCGCGGCTGGGCCGGGTGAAAGATTAGCATACATAGTGCCAAGAGAGACTCCCTAGTCCTAATAAACTCAGAAACTAGCAATAAAACCTATTTGCATATGAATAGCGGATTAAAACTCTGTCTACTTGGGTGGTTTGACTGATAGATACCTAAGCTAAAATAGACTGATTACTACTCAACTTCTCGGTTTGTTAATAAATGAACTAATCATCTATACGTTTATTACATGCCATGTCGTTGCCATTCGAGAACCTTGCAATAAATTTCACTACGACACTCTACTCTGTCTTCGACAGAAACCGAAACTTCAATTAAACAAAATCTGCACTTCCATTGCAAAACTTGGAAACTGGGAAGTAAACAGTGCATGCACCATAATTATAATCCCAACAGTCAAAGCTCCTTTACGTCTCCACTATACAAAATTAATTTTTTAATATAACAAAAGGCACTTCAGTCCTTTTAATCTACCATGATTATATTAAATAATTTTTCTTTAGGCGGTATAAAATTTCAAATGTGAATTACCCTCCTGCAATAATTAAAAGTTCTTTGATAAAAAATCAAAAATTAATTTTCACATTGAAACGGAAATCATAAAAGTGTTAAAAATATTTAAACCTTGCGTAAGTAATAATGTTTTATACAGGGTGTTCACTTTTGTTTAGCGCTTTTTAATGCGGCCATATTGTTGGTGCATCTGCGCACTGAGACACGGGATCGAGTGTCACTTCTTGTTTCACCAAGCCGAACAAGCATACGCTCGATACTTCACACCATTTCAAGACATATTAAACACTTTATGGTAATTTCCTGCAACTAATTTTACCGGTAGCTGGTGGCATCTTGGTTCATAAAACATTTCTAAAATTAAACAAAATTTCGTACACCAGCTAACATGTAACTTTTGAAAAGTTTTAAATTACTACGTATACACTTACGCGTTATCTTATACACAGGAAACACGAAAATAATGTGCTCAGTTACGCCTTAATTGTCCTATTTTGCATAGTGTTACGTGTTGTATAAATATAAAAGTTTCTCGACTCTTTAACAAAGTTACTTTTAGTTGTAAATTCTGAAACTTTTATTTACTGCTAATTGCATGTTGTTTATTAATTGTAGCACTTGTAAAGTTGATTAAAATTAGTGCGCGAAATTATGGCTAATATAGGTGATATACTGAGGCCCAGGTATGACGCAATGAGCCAAAAAATAAATTATGTTAAATACGTTTTTATTTTTGTAAGGAATTATTGCAAATTATTTTTATTTACTTTAACAAAGTTTTTTTTTCCTTTTTTGTTTCTTTAGTTTTATTATTTTTAACAGCTTTTTTGTTTTCTTCTTTATTTAATCGTAGCTTTTTCATGTGTTCTATTAGTTCGTTTTCAAGTGCGTAAGGTGGGTCATATTTCTTTAATTCATCGACGGTCGCTATTGTTTCTTCACGTTCAGTTATTATTTTATTTCCACAAACTATTTTTCCCTGTTCTTTATTTACTATTATCGGCTTAGATATAATTTTGTTTCCTTTAGTTACAGTTTTTCTACCACTACCAAACAATTTTAAAATTGGTTCCATTAAACCATCATGATTTTGTTGGAACTTGACCTCCAGTTTCTCACTTTCACTTTTCAGGCGTTCATTTAATGAATATTTCCTAAATTCCTCAGTCAATCGTTTTTTTTTATATTTGGTTTTTCTCCAGCATTCTATTTTACCGTCAATGCTACTTTTTAACACTAAATTTCTTTCCTCACTACTGCATCCTAGTGATAAAGTGTGTCCGAAATCTCCACTTTCATTTGGAGTGTTCTCAGTTGCAGAACATTTGCCAAATTCAACTATTAATTGTTTTTTTATATGGTGAGGTTTTTTGCGATAACCTCTTTTCGCTGTTTGAAAATTGACTATTTCAAGTTCGTTACTCATATGGTCGGACATTATCAATGCAAACTAAAAACAAAAGAAAATTTTTATTGCGATTAAAGTAATAGTATAATTAGTACTACGTACTGATAATCGTGAACAATAATGTAATTTGCAAAATATTGTAAAAGTGTGATTGAAACTTTTAATAATGTTTAGAGATAACAATGTTACTTACTTATCAATCGTAATTCAGCTATTATTAGGTATAATGTAAAATAAGCTCTGGTAATAAATAAATAAATAACACTAGAAGGATTTAAAATGTTTGTGTTGGTAATTCTGACAGGCATACAGAGCGACATCTTTTAAGACAATAATGACATAAAACCACAGAGTTCTTATACAATGATGGACTTCTATTCCTTACAACTGTGAATCCAACAAAGTGAAGCCTGTATGGTCACCGCAATTTGTAGTGCAGTTCTAAAAATTTTTAAATACCTATTTATTGTTTTATGTTTTCATTCATTCATTCATTTATTCATTACACAAAACCACAAAACAGTTGCACTTCAAATGGCGGCTTCCTAGGTAGACATACTTTTTTTGCATTGAATCTACTTTATTTTAAGAAGTTCGTACAATTTACATACAATTCAACTTTGTAAAATTTAGTACTAAATGGTAACTAACCAATAGAAAACGTCTGTTGGATACTAACATCTGTTTTCTATTGGTTAGTTACCAATATTTCACGAAACTATTAGAAATGATATCATAAAACAATGCTATCTTTACTACAAGCCATGAAGTTACATTTGGCAACGTTGCATTGACAGCACTTGGTGGTTCTACTTTTAAATATCATTTATAAAGACATCATATCTAAAACAAAACTTTTTTTTTTATTATTATTATTAGTCAATGTTAACAGACGATTTCATAAATAAAAGCGTTAATGTTAATAAACTAAACTAAAAAGCTCTAGTTAACCAATAGAAAACGTCCGTTAATTGTAACAAGCCAATTGAAATCCACTTTTATTTTTAACTGTTCGTTAAAAGTTTTATGTGATCACGCAGCTTGCTGCGTTTTTAATTTACATAGTAATTGTACAAATATTGATTGCAAGTTTCGTGAGTTTTAATAAAAAAACTCTCAGGCATTCGACAGAGTCTGGCATGATGAACTCCTGTACAAAATCAGGAAATGTTTGCCATATCCCTATTTTCTTATAATTAAATCATATCTGTCAGAGAGACACTTCTTTGTAGGACAGCAGGATTTCACATCTGAATTGCACCCGATCAAAGCGGGAGTGCCACAGGGTAGTGTTCTGGGGCCGATACTATACCTAATCTACACCTCCGATATGCCAACGGATGATAATACTACTATGCAACATTCGCGAATGATACCGCCGTAATGGCATCACATTCAAATCCCATGGTGGCCTCTCAGTTCCTCCAGAACCATGTCAACAAAATATACGAATGGTCTATCTTGTGGAGAATAAAAGTCAACGATGGTAAGTCGGCCCATGTGACATTCACTCTGAGAAGAGAAACTTGCCCGCCAATAACATTTGGTAATCCACCAATCCCACAAACGGAAAAGGTAAAATATCTGGGAATTCACTTGGACCGTAGACTCACATGAGCACACCACATAAAAACAAAAAGAAAACAACTAAACTTAAGCTGGCGAAGTTTTATTGGCTGATCGGCAAAAACTCGGAAGTGTCGTTACAAAGTAAATTGCTAAAATACAAAGCAATTTTGAAACCCGTGTGGACGTACGGGCTGCAGCTCTGGGGAACAGCAAGTGCCACGAACATAAATAAAATCTAAAACTTCTGAAACAAAGCATTGAAGATCATCGCAGGAGTTCCCACATACTATCCAAACGATGTTGTTCATGAACACCTAAAAATGCCAACCATTCGGGAAGAAATAAGGAAACAAGGAGAAAAATACCAACACCGACTCATAAACCACCCCAATAATAAGAATACTTAAGCGACGTGATCCATATGACCTAATGTGAAATATATAATCTCTGACCATCTGATGAGTGTGAGCCACTGGGCAACCACTTACACATGTCCTTTTTATTTATCCTAATGTATTACTTAATGTTTTTTTGGCAGATTGTAATGATTACACAAATTCAATAAAAAAAAAAGTTTCATGAGTTTGGAATGATACATCGTGATTAAGCTTTCCAAACCCAGTCTAAATATTCATTCTAACCTAAAATTTAAAGTATTAACAGAACATCTTTAAATTGTTTTGAACAATAAACAATGAGATATTTGGATTTATAGTAATTTCTTCTGTTATCAATAAAGCCTGTATGACACGATGCTAAATTTTCCATAAAATTTACCTGTAAATGGTAACTAACCAATAGAAAGAGCGTATTAGTAGCCATCGGACGTTTTTCATCGGTTAGTTACCATTTACATGTAAATTTTATGTAAAATTTTGCATCGTGTCATACAGGCTTAAAGGTGAAATTACATAAAAACACACAATATACAAAAATAATTTAATGTTAACACGGTAGCAACCGTGAATTTTATATATCAAAAATCCCATTTGTTTTCGTCTATTTGAGCCACCAGAAGGCAGCAGGAGGAATGCACACAGCAAATAGTGACACCAAGATTACTCCATTTATTTAAATGAAAGCAACACCTTAACGGATGTGATTGAGGTTAACACTAGTTTTCTAAATGGTAAAACAAATTAATTGCAAAAAATTACTTTACGAGTGGCTACCTCAAATTCAACCTGTTCCTTCTCAATTGCTAGTAAAACAAATGCTTATTTTTCGGTCGGATTTCTTTTGTTCAAGATCCTTTTAGAAATTATCCAACCAGTGCATGCTGGTGATTAAAAGAACTAAATGTAAAATAAGCACATTTAAACTCTATATGACATCATGTATAATTTTGTAAAAAATTTACATGTAAATGGTAACTAACTAATAAAAAACGTCTGATGGCTACTAATCGCTTCTTCTATTGGTTAGTTATTATTTACATGTAAATTTTATGCAAAATTATGCATCGTATCATACAAGCTTAAAAGTTAAATTTACAAAAGTTTGTTCCACTTCAAGCGTTAAAGCTTAATAAAAATTTAATTAAGTTAAGGAGAACTCAAAATGCCACGTCACTGAGAAGTCGATAATGATGATATAGTATAATTGATAATTAACAAATGATTATTTCAAACCATAATAATTCATCAGTTAGGATGTCGTTGATAAATAATTGTGGCACAACTCTGACGAAGTCAATTCCCTGCATGCAGGAACAAGAAGCGTCGTTGCACCAATCAAGGATAAAAATATAATAGGCGCAAAAGGTGAAAGGTAGGAAACGTAGATCTTTAAATGCAAATTTTACGATTGAAACCTCGATGAATTCTGAAAGAGCATATTTTAAATAAGAGAATTAGGTGAGGAAAATGGCCTTAAAACCAACAGTTTTTTCAAAAATCGAATTTAAAAAAGCTCGATTTTTATAGCAATTTTCAAGTTCAGGCGCTCGGGATTGGTGAATCAATGCATTCTATTGACAGTCCGTGTAGTTTGAACTGGTCTTAGCTTTGCGCAGAGCGACGATAACACAGACTCTTCTTGGGCCCCACGACGCTACGTTCTCTGGTAGCCATTTTCCTTAATCCACGGGCCTAGGGGTATTTTTATAATGAGTGTCGTTTTCATCGAAATGGCCCAAAGCGCCCGAAGCGCCACCATGACACGAGTAGAATCCACGCAAAAAATTAATCATCAGCGGGGCTCTTATGCATAACAGTGCACGGACGGAGCACAGAATGCATTGATTCACCAATCACGAGCGACGTAACTTGAAAATTGCTATGAAAATCGAGTTTTTTTTAAATCAATTTTTGAAAATACTAGTGGTTTTAAGGCATTCTTCCTCACCTAATTCTCTTATTTAATATGTGCTCTTTCAGAACAAATTGAGGTTTCAAACGTAAATTTTTTATTGTAGGTTTTACGTTTCCTGCCTTTCCCCGGCGCAAGATAAAATCGTAAATCGATATTCCTCGATCTGACCCTGAATTTTTAGTTTTTTTTATGTGCATTTTATGCAGGCATGTCGTACAAGTGTTGATAAGCTGACTGCAATGCGACTTAAGTATTTATTTTCCTACGAGCCATTATTGTAACAAGTAATTTGATTTTTGTTTGGTCCCAACGATTTCTTGAGTGCCAATTTAGTAAACGTAGAAAAATATTTTTGGTTTTGACGTCATTGTTTTTGTGCCATGTTTTTGTGTGACCAGTTGCCTAATTGTCGCTTGGTGTCTTTGTATTTGTATTTCTTGTAAGTCATTGGTGACAAGCGCTAAAGTTTAGAAAACCCCAAATCTCTTTAACCTGGGGTTTGTTTGCGGCCTTGGCCACAACAAAAGATCTGCAATTTTTAAGTAAAGCGGACCTCAAAAAAGTTTAGCGCCAGGCTGTTTCGTGCTGGAGAAACCCCCAAGGGTTCTTCAGGTGGGCAAAAAACATCTGAGAAGCTTTTTATGCCCAAATTTTGCCGAAAGTTGCCGACCCCTAATCAAGTCTACAGATTATAGTCTATAGACT
The DNA here is from genome assembly GCA_905340355.1 of Rhagonycha fulva. Classification (NCBI taxonomy): domain Eukaryota; kingdom Metazoa; phylum Arthropoda; class Insecta; order Coleoptera; family Cantharidae; genus Rhagonycha; species Rhagonycha fulva. Next base: position 14,416,060 of record HG996558.1, read on the forward strand.
GGCTAAATAATAACGTCATCAATGGGTAGGTGCAAACCTTGGCCTATTTCATAAAACCATTGGAGCCGTTAAAAGTAAAAGGAGATTTATGTTGACTTGTTAGAGTTAACGAACGTTTTCTATTGGTTAACTTGTTAACTAAAACCACTTAGTTAAGTAGACATTAACGGTTTCACTATGAAATCCGCCATAAAGTACAAAGATTGGTTTGCATTTATTTTTGTTTAAACAAACTAATATTGGTACCAATTTCTTGGCTTGTTTAAGCAATCGATGGAGGCAAACTAATATTTGCACCCATTGATAACATCAACACTCATCACACTTGAACAGTTTTTAGTAGGATAAACTAGTACTAAAGAGATTAGAAAATATAGTTTTATAATATAATAAAAAAAAATTAAAGCCGAGGAATCGAGGTTATGTTAGAAGACATAGTCGTTAGTTTAATGTAAACACATAGTCGCGGAAGACTTGTGTTTACTGAATCCACCAATTGAATAAAAGTTCCTAATAAATATTGAACGACTTTGTTGAATTTTTTGGTTAGAAAATGTTGCTCTTGATTGGACATTTTTCAATTGGTTTTCGTTAAGTCGAACTTTCTGCTATTGAATTATTTATTTGGCTTGGTGTACCGTCATTTCGTAGCGGTCAATTCGTTGCCTGATAATTCGTCGCCTGCGACAATTTTTGGCTTAAAATAATTAAAACATTTTAAAATGTTTTTTATATCACATTTTTAAAACTTTTTATCACTATTAATCCGAGCAACAAACATCCCGACTAGAAATTTGTTAGGGCATTCCCTAACATTATGTGGGCTTGATCAGGTTTCAGCATGGCATGACGTATTAGGCCATTTATTTGAGGCCCTGATCCGGCTTAGATCGGGGGAGCCCTATTAGGGCGGTCCATGACTAAACCTAATTGCTGCCAAATCTGGCAAACCTGATATGGCCCTGATCTAAAACACCATATTGATCCCCGGTCCGATTTTAATATGGCAAGCCTTATCGGGCAGCCATGGCTATACCTGATTGCTGCCCGATTTGGCGTACCTGATGTGGACCTGGTCCTGAACACCATATTAATCACCGGTCCGGATTTAATCTGGCAAGCCTTGCCGGCCAGCCATGGCTATACCTGATTGCTGCCCGATTTGGCGTACCTGATGTGGTCCTGATCCTGAACACCATATTAATCCCCGGCCCCGGTCCGGATTTAATCTATTATTTCATTAATTCGACAGATGGTGTGCTGATTGTGAATTGCTTTGAATCTTTTAATTGACAGCATAGATTACGGGAAACATTCAAAAAATAGTCATACTTACTTACAGGAATCAAAACGGAGATTCTTCCGAGGTGAGGCCTTCTCATTGCACTTAAGTTGGGCTGACCCTCGCAAATATCCCTAATGTGGATAATTCGGGCGTACTATTTTTGAGTGTCGGGACTGAGTTCTCACTCGCGAGGCAAGTGCGCCCAAAATTTACAATGTGCACATATAGCGAAGCTATCATTTTATTACATTCCAAACCAGGCCCTAATGTCCCGCCTCTCCCGCGCCGAAACGTCCCATCCCGCTTATGCTATGCAAACCCGGCTTTAACGTGGAAGCCTCTCCCGGCCCCTACTAGGTTTTCCCGATTTGGATCGGATCGTGTTTTTGCGTTACAGTCCACATCCGGACCAGACCGGGATGCCTGATCAGTACCAGATCTGCCTAAGGGCAAACCACATCAGGGCCTTATTCCAACCCTAACAAATTTCTAGTCGGGATTTTGACTATTTTAGCTCAATCCATGATTTGCAAATGATTTAAGGGGTACAAAGGATTACAAATGAGTAGGTACAAAAAGAGGCTAGGTTTTCAAAAGAGCACAGCTTACAAAAAAAGTATGCAATCCACCCTAAAGGGGAAAAGTTGGTCACCTTAATTTAATTTAATTAAATAATATGAATTAAAATTTTTGAACATGTTATCGATTTTACAGATGCCAAAAAAACTTTTTTATCAGACAAATAGCTGATAAATATTTTGCAAGTAACTGACAAATAACTAACAATTATGTTTGACTATTTGTTTATTTTCGAATTATTTATTTCAATATTTGAACTACTCTACTCAATGTAACGGATCGAAGTTCAATTAATTCTCATGGCACGAGTCACATTCGAAATTGAATTCAGGTAACTAAACTATAAATTCAAGTTAACCTAAATGTATGATCGCGGTTTTGGTATTACTTGATATTATTTGATCCATACTAGTATAAGAAAATCTCCAGTAAACTCACCCTATATAAGTAAATAATTGGAATTGTTTCCAAAACATAACCTCGACATATTCTGCATCCTGCAATTTTATATTGAAGACTGTGTAAGCGTTCTATGAGAAACAACTGTTCCCAAATCGTGAACATTTGAATTTCTGCAGAAGCTTAATCCGGCACTGATTAAAAAATTCCAACAATTCAATTTGCATTTGTGTGCAAATCGTTATTTACAATATGACATAATTAGGAAAAGCAAATGAGTCACCATCTCGACTAAAATGAAATTTATTGCAAAACAATTTTTTCTTTCTGCCGTTTTCGAACCACATTTTTAAACAATAATTGAATTAATTGTATATTTTATTATTTCTAGGAGTGTTTTATTAGTACCTACCTATGTATTTTTTCTATTGGAATTTTTATTTGGGTTTTTAATGGGCCAATTTAGTTTTATGCTTCCGAAATACTTATTTATTAGGTACTTACGTCTGCTTAGCTTTATTGCCGTATTAATATGAACATCATTGAATGTTTCTTGTTTTATTCCTATTTTTTCTATTATGCTTCTAAATAGTTTCCAAGGCTTTATTGCAGCTCCCCCTTACGCGAACAGATTTCGGTATTACGCTGTGTAAATATAATTTTGAAATCAATTTTATGTACTTACATATAAAAAAGAAATTTTCTTTGAGAAATAGAAAGTTTCGGAAGAAGAAACTGTTCAAAAATAAAACAGTTATTATTGAGAAGGAAGGGTTTCATTATTTGTTGATTAAAAGCTGGGATTTAGTTAATGTGCATTTTAATATGCATCTTCGTGTTTACTTAAGAAGTTCCGTGTAGGAAAATCAAGCAAATTACGTAATTAAACTTTTTGTGTAGGTACAAAAAACTAGCACTGTTTATCTTCAACTTATGTAGCAGGATAGACATTGATTAACATAAAGTTTTACATGATTTAGGAAAAACAGTTGTGCAGTTATAAGCGATATTATTGGTCGGTTGTATTGGGCATTATGAACGTAATCGGATCTAATAAAAGAAGTTTATAGCCTTTGTGTACTTTTTGTGTATCTTTTGCGGACATCTTGGTAAGATCGACCACATATATAAAATGGAAAATCTCCTGCATGTGACATTGTGAAGCGCTCAATCCCTCTCGAGCTTTCTTATCGATACAATTTACCATCAAAAACTTAATGTAGCTGTTATTGTTATACAAAAAGTAATTGCTTCGTTAGAAAAATTTTCTTAAATGTTATCCAATTACTGTCGTACTTTGCTTAATTTAAAATATAATTCAAGTTTGAGAATGTGAACATCTTGTCCCGTTCAGAACGATCATAATTAAATAGCTACAAGAAGTAAATGTAGCAGAAATAAAGTGGAAATTGTAATACTAAGAACCATACAAGTTGCGTACTAGTGGAGAAAACCGCAGGAGATACATTTGCATAATGCGATGCCTACAAGAAACAATCTATTCTAATGAGAATACAAGTAAATCATTTTCATGAAAATTACGTTATACATTTGTGAGATTTATTAAATTTTGCCTGGACTGTATTCGAAGAAAATTACAACTTTATTCTTTTAAAAGTTTCATTTTTGTTTTCATTTTAGCAAATACTGTTTGTTTATTTTTGTTGGAATTCAGGAAACGGCCACTCTAACAATGTTTGGTGTTTGGTCAATTCGTTTAGGCATTTGACATAGAGGACGCGCCGCAGGCTGTCGCATTCGCCCTAGTCTAATCAACTCTGTCGTTTTCTGAATGCAGATTTACTTACAGTATACCTTACCTTCTTCCTTAAGGTCTCAAATTCCTTAAATTCACAGAGCATTTTCTAAAAACCAAATAATAATTTTAAATATTTTTTCGAGCGCCACTTGAGAAAATTCTTTCATGATTTTTTTTCTTGGAAGATTTCCAAGTACCTACACTCGTAATAATTCTTTTCATTTCCACAACAATTTTGACAAAATATTTATGAAAATTGCAACACTTGATTTAGTATACAAAACCAGTAGTAGCAGTTGAAAGCTCAGCAGTATGAGGTGCACGTCCCATATACTGTTGGTTTTTCAAGCTTCGTCTGTTGTCTTTTATTGCTGTTCATCGTCTGCCTTTTCATTTAAGTCTGTGTACTTTTTACGGTACAACACACACTGCTCCAAGATGCTCTGCCATGATTTCGTAATTTCCTAGTGGTTTTATTTATTATTGTAACTATTTTATTGCACTGCAAAAGTCTCCTCTTTTAATGATGCCGTTAGCAGAAATTTATTCTAATTATTTTGAGACAAAGCGTTACTTCAGTTCTTATAAGAATAAAAAGAAGATTGATTGTACTATTCCTTTAAATTATGTAAAATTTAATCTAACGATTTGTTCACTGTAAAATTATCTTTTTTCCTTTGGAATTTAATACATTGGGGTTCTCTATTTAATTGCCATTAAACAATTTTCAACTAAAAGTAACTTTTAATTACAACGAATATATCCAACTAAAAAATAAATCTACTGAAATCTTAATTAGTTTAATTAGAATCCCAAGTACGCCACATATTTTGTTGGAAAGCGCCAAAATCGGGACCCGTTAAAAATTATTTAATTACGTTGCCGCTGTATATTCTACAATATATTCTTCAAGTAACTCGCAAGCCTTCTCTCCATCTCATAATTATGCGAAACGAGCTGAACTCACTTTCCTTCGAGCTGTTTTAATTGTTCTCCACCTTTAACTTGGGAAGATTTTCGTTCAAAATTAACTTCTTGTATAGTTTGGCGTAATTCGTCACGTTTTACCGAAGCTTTTTTCTGAGTTTATTTGTAACGATTGTAAGTAGTGCTGCCAAACGGAACAAGAATAATGCAACATGTGTTCTAAATTTATTATACTACGTACTTTTTGGTGTTCTAATTGTGCTTGGGAAATTTCAATGCAGCTTTTCCATGCGCTAAGGTCGTTTAGACTTTTAATGGGTAGAATCGGGGGTTTGTATCGTTTTGTTTAAAATGGTTCCATCGGCTTACCGTTTTCCGATGGTGTTAAAAATGACGTTATTATCCAATAAAATGAGAAAAAAGTCAACTATGTTCCACACACAATCAAATTCACAAACAAACTTAGATATCTAACAATGAGCGCACCAAAAATCAAATAGTTTATGTAGTAATAGATTTCAGACATAGTAGCAATGTACTTGATGTGTAACGGTGCAGGAAGGCTAAAGCTGATTTAGGCTACATTTTGGGTAAAGCAAGCAAAAAAAAGGTAGAAGTGCTGTATCAGCAAGTAAATATTGAAAAATATTTATTTTTAGACAAATGAAAGACAAGATTATAAAATCCAACAAGACAATTTTTGGATCTATGCCTAAACATAGCTTCAAAACTTGGTACAATGCTGAATTAGGCCAGTCATTGTAGGCTTAAAAAATGAAAAGTTAGACAAAAATTCCGGAAGTTTTTAAATTTTGGGACAACATTATAGACGATAAAAAAATAATAAATCCGAATTTTGCACCCTTTCTTGCCCCTCGGAATATTTTTACATAATTGAAAAATAAACGTAAATTTTCAATAACACTATAGAAAAAATATCCGACATTTATGCAAATTTTGGAGAATATTTTAATAACTATTACGCATCTTTTATAAAGTTTGCACCCTTCTGCGTAACCGGAACATGCAATAGTTGTAATTATTAATCTGCCTGCCTATTGGGTTGCATAAGCAATTATTTGTATGACTCGCACTTTTTTCGACAAGATATACCAAAATAAAATTAATAAACCACTATTTGCCATGTTCCGGTGATCGTAGCAAGGTGCAATTTTTATTGAAGATGTGTAATAATTATTAGAATGTTCTCTAAGGTTTGCATAACTCTCGGAATTTTTTTCAAAAAGTTACTGCACATTTACGTTTTTTGTTAATTTAGCAATGTTCCGGGGGGGGGGGGGGGGCGGAAAAAGGGTGCAAAATCAAAGTAATTATTTTTTTACCTTCTCCAATATTGTCTCAAAATTTTAAAACTTCCGCTATTTTTCATACCTTTTTTGCTATGACTGGCTTAAATGCCAAAAGTTAAGACAAAAAAGAATTCCAGCAAGATTTGGGCATCTCTAAATCTCAACAGAAACCAAAATTTCCAAATACTCTAAAAAAAGAAAACAATTAGACGGAAAAAGAGAACACAAAAGTCAAAAAATATATTATTGATTTTTTTTTGCGGGTAAATTGGACTTTTTTAAAAGGTTATTAAATAATTAACGTTTCGATGAGGTTTGTAATCTTTATTTCTTTATTGTAATCTTTATGTTCACAGTCAAATTTGTATTTTAGATTCTGACGAAGAGGAAATAAACTTCCTCGAAACGTTAATTATTTAATAACCTTTTAAAAAAGTCCAATTTACCCGCAAAAAAGAAAAACCAATAATATATTTAAAATATAGACGCTATTAACGAAATTAAGTCAAAAAATATGAGAACTGAAGAGAAATTTTTAGATTGACGACACGAGAAAGTGGTACTAAGAAATTAAAGCACATTTTAAGAAAAGCTATCAACCTAAGACTGCGAAAATGCTCAAAAGACATAAATAAACGTTGGTGACAACAAGAACCAAAGTTCTTACCATATGGAAAAATTATTTCTACCAATTTCCGAATAATTCTAGGCAATATGAGGCAATAGAATAAGGCAAATGGTTAAAAAATAATAAACCACTAGAGCAGGAGATGCTTTGGAGAGCAACTAAAACCGTTAGTCTCCCTAGGTTGATAAATTGTCATTATTGACAAAAAAACTAAAGTCACAGGAAAATCTAAATTTCAGCCTAGCAAGCTACTTACCGGATGTAAATCAATAAATTACATTCTCACAGACTCTATAGCGCCAAGTAAACTTGACATAGTTGGTAGAACCAAATGCTAGCTGCTCAACAACAAATGCAAACGAAATTGAATGGTCTCAAACAAGAAACGATCTTGCAATAGCCAAAATACAAGAAATTAGTGTTTAGACTTACGACGATGACGTAGGGTCTTTTAACGCCAACTCCCACAATAAAATGAAAAGCGTTAGTACCTACTCTCGAAATATTTAAGTTTAGAAAAACACATATGTAAGGTAAACGACGTACTTAGTTGAAACCGAAGACGATGCTGATGTTATTCTATTTCTACCACAAAAACAGAGAAATTGTCGCCTAATCAAAAGGAAGCTGTCACTTACGTCTGACGACGACAAGGTACTACAGTACAAAACCATACACCAAACGTTTAGATTCAAGTGGATAACGCCTTTGCACCCAATTTCGACTCTATGATTTCCACTCTGCCCAATGACCCAACGAGTCTACCAAACCAAAGCACCAGAGGCCACTTGTAGCAGTTATCTGAGGTACACCTTACACCACCTGAACATATAAAATTATGGATGGGCAGGTGATTTCAACAATCCTTTTACAGTCCTGCAGGTCATGTACGAATAAGAAAATACAATGAAATTAAGCCATCCTGTATACAGTACATACCTTTGAAAAACGTGATTTTGTTTTTATTCCAAATTACGTACCATCGCATAAATTAACATTGACCAGACAAGGTCGCAGTCTAATAAATCGCGTCTGTCGCACTTCCAAAATTTGTATTAATGTTAAATCAATCTGCAAGCATTTGGTTTTCCAAAAATTACTTAAATGTGTAAGCTCAAATATCGCCGATGTATAAAAACGCTATAGGTGAAATAATAATTGACTGCTTATCAATTTACAATAAAATCATATTAAATATAATCAATAAAATCCGCAAATTAAAGCGGAGCAAGCAATTTGGGCGTCCTTTTATGGAGGTTTCTGACACAAAAAGCCTCTTATACAGTCAATATTTTCCTGAGTTTGGCAATAAAAAAATCATATTTTTGGGACTGAGAAAATAATCGTTAAGAGCAGGTGAAGTGAGACAGTATAAACGCCAAAAGTCCTACTAGAGATAGCTCTGTCCAGCAAAATATGATAGATGTAAAATTCAGAAAACGTAAGACTAGAAATTTTACTTGGCGGTAAATCAAGTTTCTCAAAATTTCACAATCGGATTTGGAAAACAGGACGGATCTAGCGGTGATGGACCTGGAACCAGAAAAGATTTGAAATCGGAACAGGCAACAAGCTTACAACATGAATAGCTTCAGTTGTGGACTGATGTGACCGCTGGTGGTACCGCCTTGCGGAGCTCTGAAATAACCAGTGTAGCAATGTGAAAGGGTCATATTAACTGGAAGGCATTGCGGACCGTACAGAATTTCTTAATTCGACCCTCCAGTAGATAGCCACTTGCTGTTGGTGATTCCAGAGGTAGGACTTGATACCTACATACATCGGAATAAGTTATTTCCTCTACAACCCACTTAACATCTCAGCATAGAACGGGGTACAATAGATCTAGAGTCTCGGTGCAGATGAATTAAGAGAGTCACAACCGTTAAACTGCTATTTATGTTTTTATAAAGTGAATAAGACAACGGCGATGAAAATTTTATTACCTCTCCCTAAATTTCTTGGAGCAAAGAAAAACTTGAAACAGCAGAAGATAATATTTTCACGCCGGAGAAGAGTAATTTAAAAATTAGTATGCTGTAATTTGCTGATTATTTCTACATGGAAGAATTTTCATATTGGTTTTCCGTTTGCAACGATCATCATCATCATCTGCAGGTTTTAGGCCGGTGGCCCGTTACGTCACTCTAATTGGTCGTTCCATCTTTTTTTTGATAAAACGATTATTTTGTTTATTAATTTTTGTTATTTCCCTAAATTTTCTTGGGCAGAGCAAAGTACTTCAAAAATTGGTCTACTTCAAATTCCTGGTTATTTTCAAATTAAGATTTTTCTTATTAATTTTACTTTCATAACAATTTTTTTGTTTGCTAATTTTTTTATCTTTAATAAATTTCCTTCAGCACAAAGGTGTAACACCTTGTATGCTTTCAAGTGCTCTTTATTTATTAAATTAAATTTTTAATAATATTCTACGCCTGAAAGTATGCAGCTATGTAAATTTTTAAGGAATTTTGGATATAGATTGGTAAAAAGAGGGATCGTGATCAAACAAGTGGAAAGTGTGGTTGTTGAAAAGTTGGTAAGTGACTTCTTCTTGGAGGTTTTTCTGGATCAATTATTAATTCAGTTGTTTAATCGCATTTTTTTATGGTAGCTTGGTGTGAAATTCTTCTCGCATATTCACGTAAGTGGTTTACACATTTTTTATCTAACATCTTTTGGCTGCAAACTAAAAATCTTTTGGTGAATAATAAGTTTTTTATTCGTGATTTCTTATGGTCAACTGGCGCTCAATTTCCATCTTTTGCAGATCGTGTTACTGAAGACACTAAGGCTTGTCGTGGTAAATACATTAAATATTTTCTAAAAATCCACAAAACGCGCAGTGCGCGACCCGTAAATTCTCCGACTGCGGTTAAATACTAAAGTTTAGCTACATTTATTCTTTCTTAAAAGGATCAAGTGGCGTTGTGACCAACTTCACTGCCGAAGTTTGGTAAAAAAGAGCTTGGAGCAGGATTAAATATTTTAAAGCTTGAGCAGACAATTGAAAAATTGGTAGGATTTTTTAAATTGAAGATTTTTCTTATATTTGCTTTGCTTTTAGAATGCCTTTTTATTCGTTAATTCTTGTTATCCTTCCAAATTTCCTGAAACAGAAGAGAGCTTAGAGCTGAGTTGAGGATAAATATTTAACCGTATCAAGCAGTTCAAAAATTGATTTATATCAAATTATGAGTTTTTTAAATTGAAGATTTTTTGTTTGATTTAGCGTTTTACCAATTTTTTGCTCCTTAATTTTTAGATATCTTTCCAATTTTTTTGAAATGGTAGGGAGTAAGAGCAAATATTTTATTGCAGTATCATAGTAATTTAAAAATTAGTATGCTGTAAATTAAATTAAAATTTTTATATGAGTATTATTAATTTTGCCTTTTTACCAACGTTTTCCTCATTAATTTTTGTTATGCTCTTCAAATTCTTCGGAGCAGAAAAGAACAAGAACAAATATTTTAATGTGAGAGCGGAGCTATTCAAAAAGTGGTCTGTTCCAAATTTTTGGTTATTTTCAAATTGATGATTTTGGTATCTACTATCAGCCAAAAGCGAAAAAAGATTTATTTGTTATAGACGTCTGCCTCTTTTTATGTTCAGGGTTTTTAACATCTGAAGATTTCGACATGGGCACTCGAAAGAGATTGATGTTATTATATGAGACCTCGAAAATAAAGTTCAAAATGTTTTGTTTTAATTAATTGTCGAATAGTTAAATTGATCTCATAGTAAAGGTCACCCATTTTACTCTAAATGGCATTATAATTAATTTTTTGAAATTGTCAGTATGAAGTATGACCATCTTAAACTAAAAGAACTCCCAAAGCATATCCGTGCGATTTCCTTACGGATCCGGGGAGCAAAAGTAGAACTAACCGCCTACAAACATCGGGTGAGGCATCGAGGCAAATACCTAAATTAAGTAAATTTTGCTATTTAGGAGTTGCAAATAAATATCCGTCGGTTTTTATTAAATATTTGATTTTAATGTTATTGTAATCTTGTGCCCTCGCTTTTATTCATCGCTATAATTTTAATTATAAAAGTTTTTAATTTAAATTAAAATATATAAATTATTAACTCGTTGATATTAGATAATATTAAAACTTCAAAATATCGAGTTATTAATAAATTAAGAATTAATTAAAAGATTTATTGAGCTTTCAAACGATTACTTCGTTCGTCATCAGAATAATATACAGATATTAACGAAGTAATCGTTTGAAAGCTCAATAAATCTTTTAATTAATTTTTAATTTATTAATAACTCGATATTTTGAAGTTTTAATATTATTTAATTTAAATTAGTTGATACTTTCGTTTTTTTTTAATTTTATTATCTTTTAAAATTTTTAAAATTCCAGATGTAGTTTTGTGAGAGAAAATAGTCATAGGTAATTCGGAATTATGCGCAATCTACCACTTTACAATAATTACACAAAAACCGCCAGAACCGGACTCAATGAAATTCTATTTTATAGGTCGATAAATATGCTGTTTACTTATTAACTGACTCAACTTTTTTTAGCAACTTTTTAAAATTTTAAAAGTTTTAACTACGTTCTTCCATAAAATTATTACTAAATTTTTTCACGTTGGATGAACAAACATTTTTAATCAGCGATATCTCCTTTATGAATAATATTAAATATTAATTGTTTTACTTCGTTACTTCACTTCTTCTTCTTAATTTATAAACAATTTATTTCTCGTTATCTAATAAAAAAGAGCTCCTTGAAATTTTCACTCAAATTATTTTAATTTAATTCAATTTATGCAAACTTCTCAAAAACAACTTACTTCATTTTATGCCTATCTGGTTATCTTGCGAGTGCCACTCAAATGCTCGTAGTTCATTCCTCCATCGCTCAGAAACATTTTCCAGAGGCGTAACATTTGGTACTTAAAATGATTTCCACTTTTAAAATAATCGATTGAAAAATAATTGAAAAAAATAATTCCTCCCTCCTTCTCTCATGTAAAGAAACAATGCAAGTTTAATTCGACATGTCAAAACACAAAAAAAGAAAATGAAGGTAAGTTTAAATGAGGTGTCTTTGTTGGAGTACCCTGTAGATGCGAGAGGGAGCAATTTTTGCTCTCTTTTGAGCTATCCGAGAAATGAGTGCCGTACATATTTTTAATTTACCTTTAATTCTGAATTATATTTTCAAAGAAAGCCATTTCATTGTATGGTGTAATTTTGAAAGCTGAAGTACATTTTCTTTCGGAATAATAATTGTTTTAAAACTTAAAATTTACATGCGAATAGACTTTATTTCAGTGAAAAGCTTTTCAAGTTCAACAATGTTCGTTTATTTTTTGTGTGCCTTGGAAAACACAAAGCCAACTAACTGTGATCACTAAGTGCAATATAATAATTTTAATTTGTTTGTTGTTTTTTTAAGTTGTAAACTGCAGTTTTAGTAATGAGATTTGAAACAAAAGCACTCCTGCAATCCAGCATTAATTCAAGAGAAAAGTTTTTCCGGCGTCGTAATACAAGCGCAAGAATACCTTCCTAGTTTTGTTAAAGTTTAATCACGAGAGGTAAATTCCGGACAATTAAGCGTTGGAATCATTCACTGTTGTTAGGCACAGCCAGTTCACAATGGGATATGAAATAAAAATAAAAAGTCAAAAAAGCTTAAAAGAGGTAATAATCCAACAACATAACAATGAGATATAATCAAGGTAAAAGCTAAAACACAATGAAAGCATTTTAGCGATAAAAGTTGGCAAATTTCCTATTCTTTCCGTATCTGATTTTGCGAGGACAAAGATGGGTGCATAGATAAAAGTGGATTCGTCTTGAAACGCAGTTAGTTGTATTTGTCTGAAACTGAAGAAGCTGCATAGCGGAGCTTGCAAATCTCATCAGTGAATGGCGAGGACTGAAGTGTAAAACAAACATGACGATATAATAAGCTAAATTAAACATAGAGGCGGCGTCATATTGGAATTAAATTATAAGTAACTATACAGTTATACAAACGCCAACGCCTGTCATGCAAATTTAGACATTATTTCACGGTACAATTACTTTCTGTAGATACAAAAGTAAACTTGTAAAAGCTGGGCCGTAATCAAGCTCTAGAACTTCGCGCAACAATTGCAGATAACGTCGGAGAATAATTCCCATAATCCAGTTAGAAATTCGATAATGACCGCTTTTTTCTAACTCTTTAATCCTTCTTTTGTGAACGATCGTAAAAACCTAACAAAAAAGCTCCAGCTTACATACCATTTCAAGGTAGGCAATAATTTAAATTTTGTAAAGTTAGCAAATTGAAATTACATCTGCATACCGTTTAGTTTAACAAGCCAACCTAAAAGGCCAGGCGATCTGATAGGAAAACCAATCCGTTCCGGAACATGCAAAATGCATTTCGCTGTACGATCTGATTGGCATAAAAGCACAAATATTTGAGTAGTAAACACTACCACGAGTGCTGCTGATAGCAATTTATATTTAGATTCAAATTCTGTGGTCGGTCACATCAGAATGGAGTTAGCGTGGAGCACGCACGATTGAACGTTTGTGCTCATCACCCACCATATAACAAGAAGCGCTTGATGGGCATCAAGAGAGTCCACCGATGACCGGACTTTTCCCGTACTCACGCTCACCAGAATACTAAGTAACCCTTGTCCCTTAGATTACCATCATTTTATTACAGCCATAAAATTTTTAACTCCATCGTTAAACGTGTATTTCTGAAATTTTAATAAACGAAAATCTCGCAATTTTATTCGATTTAGCTTTTTTACTTCAAAGCAAATCCTAATTAAAACGTGAAAAAGGATTTCTAAACCAATTTAATTACCTACCAATTAACCCGCTACCATATAATGAAATATGTAGAGTGGTTTACAACCACTATAACAAATTCAAAGTTTTTTATACGGTAAAAAATATACTCGACATAAAGAACCACCTGCAATTATGAAAAATTCTATTCACAAAAATTACTAACTAAACTCGAATTCGTTAGCTTGGAAGATGTACCTGTAGTACTTACAAATAAATAAATTTTTCTTTTTCATAAACTGACTTACATGCAGACGGACGGAGAGATGCCCAAATAATCTGATACAATCAAACGGCAATTTAAAATCCCATTGGTCCAAGTAATATGCTCAACGGAATAACAAACTGTAATTTCTTCCAATAGAGGAAATTACATTAAATTCAATTTCTGCGAGAAGAAAATTATGCTTAAAAAAATGTATTAAACGACCTTAAGCAAATAATTATTGTGAAAGGCGTGAAAATGCTGAAACAATTCTCTGTAAGATCAAACAAAGTTGGTGTCAATGGAGAACTTGTGATTCAAACCGTTAAGCTTTCGTTAACAATAAAAAAGGATACAACAAGAGCGGAATCGAATTAAGCTGATGTTGCGCTAGGCAATTTTAGATTAGAGTATTTTTTGGGCAAGTGTTCGGATCACATCCATCTGGAAATTGAAGTTTCAAAAGTCCAAGAATTATTAATCTTTTGGTATGTAAATAATAATCATTTTAACCACATACCAGTGCTGTAATTATATTATTCTGAAACGTACACGGTAGCTTAATTCAGTTACATTTATTTAAATTATTTAATAAAATTTAAGCTTCATATTAATTTGTTTGAGTGCTAAGAACTTCAGTGCAATAATCAAGCGGTATGCTTCGTATTATCTCAGCAATTTGGAACATAATGTAATTTAGTACTAAATCAGTGTAAGTTTTGATTATGCACAATGTTCATAATAACCAAATTTTGATGTATAACCTTTTTGCATTACATAGTAAGAGCTAAGAGGTTTCAGAGAAGTTAAATATCCTTGAGAAACAGGATTGGCTATATCCGCCTGTAAGTTTGGTTGCCTACTTAGTAACCAAACCGAGAGCAGTTTCTGCTTAGACGTGTAAACATGAGAAGTGAGTATTCCTTACCCCATTTTAACAAAGAAGAATAACCAGAATAACAGTAAGAAAAATGACATTGTAAAGAGGAATTCGTACATTTCTACCACTTTGAATTTTGAAAATTGGAAAATTTAGAAATAAAATCAAGGTATTTTTACCTTTTCTTTCACTGCGTGAGTCAGCAAAAATGAGACGTTTACGATTCCAAAAAAATCTCTTTTGGTCTAACGAACTTTTGGTTCATTAGGAAATGAGATATCATTTCTATCATTCATTAGATGGAACTTAGATGAGAAAATCAGTTTCTTCCACTACTTCGTGATGTTACTATCATAACAACAAAGATTTAAGGCCGGTTCCACCAGCTCTGATTAAATATTTTAATGTCGGTTTTTTGGAGTTAATCACGGTTAAATGAAAAAGTGTTTAAATCAAGTTAACCAGCCTTCAAACTCATAAATCTATTTTAGAAAATTAGATAAGCTTAATCACAGTTAAATGCTCAACGCTTGCGCATTTATTTCAATAGAGTAAAGATAAGTAATATTGATAGTTTGAATAAAACTAACCTTAAAAGCAAAAGAAGAAATATAATGTACAACTTGGTTAAATACTTTTATAAATTTCTAACCGTGATTACTTAAAAAGGGTCTTTAAAATCCGAGTATTGCAAAAATCCTGTAGAGGCGCCACCATCGTAAATTTCAGTTAAATTTTAATTTTAAATCCGTTTAGCAGACGATAATAGTGGTAGATTTTTTTCTGCTAATTTTAACTATTTACAAATAGATGTCGTGATGGCGTTTCCCTTTTCGCCGACGAAAAAAAAGGAAGTTTTCATTTTTTACCTGTTTGCTGTTTCTATTCATTACCCTCGCTCAAACCGTTTCCAAAAACTAATGCAAATACCAAATACGTTACCAAATACCAGCGTTGATTGAGAAATATATTTCTGAATCAACGAATGTTATCTCAATGCTCAAATTGTTTTTACAATTTGAGGACTTTATTTTTGAAGAGTTTTTAATGATTTTTTTTTCATAATGCTTAGAAAGTTATTCCACATATTAACTTGAACCCATTTTTTTAAATAAATTTAATTGGAGCCAAAATAAAATCTTAATTTTAACAAAAAAAAATTTTGGTTGTCAGATAATATTTAAATAATCTTTTAAACGTATTGTAAAAATGTGAACACGTTATTTTGAACAATAAAGTCACAAAATTGTAAATAAAATTCATGATTTTTTTTAAATCTTGCTAAAATTTTATTGTGAAACGTGGTACTTATTTCAAATATCTGAATATTTCTAAAGATATGGGAGTCAACCGAGCTTTGTGGTAGGTGCCTGAGCCTTTTTCTAGAAAGCTTGAACATTATGCAGTTCGATTCAGCGTCATAAAAGTTTTTATTTAATTCTTTATACGTACGCCACAAATAAACCAAAATAATACATACATAAATAATTATAATAAATTAAGCAAATTAATTATTATAACATTTTCATATTAATATCAAATGCACTATAACAACCTATTGTTATCAATTTTTTACTCCAACTTGACTAGGCGGTAGCTTATTTCTTGCGCAGTATACATCTATAGATATGAAGAAAGAACGTTTTTTTTTGTTTCTGCACATTAGCTTCGCCTAGTCAAGTCAGAATAAATTCGCTCTAATTTAAAGAATTTTGCTATTTTACCTAATATAGGGAAAATTTGTTTGATTTGTATAATTCAGTTGATTATATTCTACATTGTCTTCAATTTCCAAAACAATATGTGAACAAATTATAGTCAATGTCAATGCCTAACGATGCTTGAATCTCTCGGTATGTCACATTTTGATCTCGCTCAAGACTTTCACAAAATTCATCGATAAATAATAGTGCGTTCATACCATAGAATTATTAAATATCCATTCCATTTGGAATATGCCTACTTCCTTGGAAGTCTTTACGATTCATTTACTGAGGTGAATCACTCCTTGTCTTCTCATCTTCGATCCTCTAGATCGATGTCACCATAGCATGTGGATGTCCACTGAAAGGCGGAGCTTAGAAATTCTGTCTAGTCGGCGATTTGAACCCAGAATTTCCGCTCTGTACTCAACCAGCCGAACATTTTGAATTCGATATTCAAAATTTTAATAAAAGTGTTTCTATTATGTTATTTCGTGTTAAAGAAAATCTCGTTAACCCAATCATGAGCGTCCGTATCCTTGATGTTTTTCTTAAAAATCTCAAAAACTATTTGGGTACACACGAAAATAAAACTTTGCACAAACAAGCACAAACGAATTAGACTATTTTAAATCAAAAATTCAAAATGTTAAAAAATTCTATGTTTCCCCGTGCTAAGAGAATCTTGTTAATCCACTCATGCGCGTCAGTATTCATGATGTTTTTCTTAAAAATATCAAAAACTATTTGGGTACACATGAAAATAAGATTTGCCCAAACAATCACAAAGAAATTACAAGCGTTCTAGACTATTTAGAATCCAAAATTCGAAATTTAAAAAAGCATGTTTCCACCCCCCCCCCCAGCAAAATTTTGAAAAATTTCAAAAATTATTTGATTACAAACAAAAATAATGTTTGCACAAACAGGTACAACGATGCACAAACGATTTAAACTATTTTGGAGTCAAAATTCAAGTTGGGGGGGACCGGGGACATGCACCTGTTGAATGCGCGCCCACCTGAGAGAAGTTTGAAGACTATACGAAGGTATGAGAGCAAAAACTACGATTCCTCTGCATGTGAGGAGTTATTATATGGTCCAAGTCTAAGTATAGCTGATTAGGGTTTAGTTAGTTATTTTTATTTTTTATTAATGAGTAATCATCAACCGAAACTTTAGAAGCGAATATCTCTAAACTACAAAATTTTACCTGGTTGACAACAAAACAACCAAAAATATACATCCAATTAATATGATTTAAAAAAAATTTTGTTGACAATATTCGTCGCTTCAGTTCGACGGGAGCTTTTTTTTAATTTATCACTTTGTTTAGCTTCTAGGTGCAATAAGAACTCATAAAAAATGCTTTATTTGAAATTTTTTTTCCGAGTTCTAAAATTTTGTTATTTTTTTAGATATTAGCTTCTTATTAATTATTTATTGCTAAAATTGCATTACTGTGCGTTCAAAATAAATTGACTAAACATAATGGTAAAATAAAGACCTAACTAACTTTTCACAAAAATGTGACCAAAATATTCTAATGCACCTACAAACGAAGGTCAGAAATTGTTTCACTACGTTTCCAAACTAGCATTGAAGTAGAAATATAAAATACAATTTTTTGTATAATAATAGTTCAATTCAACTAATCATATGCGACTATAATCAATTGAAAATGGGAACAGTTTGAATATTTTGGCTTTTGCAACAAAATCAAGTTTAATTATTGCACAAAAATTGTAGATATTACATCTAATAAGTAATATAAATAATATTCTCCTATGAATTCGATCCTCTTCCGTACTTTACGGCCTACCCACCCTACTCTTAGTCTTAGCAGGTAGATAAGTTCTTTGATAAATTTTATGGTTTCTAAAATTCTTTAGAAAGTTACAATTTTACTTTAGGTAACTGTAAATTTTGACTTGTAGTTCGGCTCTCTTTTAGACAATGGTTCAACTTTTATAAGCTATTCTTTCTCGAGTTCTTTATTTTATGGTAAAATTAGATTGTTTTTAACATATTCCGCCGTTATTATAAATAATTTATTAACTTTTTATTTAGTATATTTATTTCTTTTGTAATAATCTTGGAATTGTATATTTTAAAAAACGCTAAAATTGAAAAAAATAATTCAACTTTAATTCCGAATATTCACTTTATATATTAATAATATGAACCCAAAATACATTTAGTACCAAGAATTTTCTTCATACATTAGGATTATCGCAACGAATTTGCTATATTTTAAATACAAAAGCCTCTAAGTGAAATAGAAAATGGTTTATTCAGCGCCATCGTATGATTGCGGTGAACTAAAGGCCACTTTTAATCAACAATTTAATCAACGCTGGTGGAACCGGCCTTAAATCTTGATTTGTAACCTTTCAATCTTCTCTACCCGAGAGGCTCTGGCCAATAAGAATTTTTTATTAATTTTTGTCATTTTTTACAGCTTCTGGTAAATTTTCAATTAGTTTTTCTTCAGTTTCCCTTTCAAAATTTATGTTTACATTTTACATCAAGTAAAATTTTTTTGATGAAGTTGATGTCAAACGTTTAAGACCATTTTCAAAGTTGAAGTCTGAATCATCGCGGAGTTATTCGCAAAAACTTTTAGAAAAGACTAAAAACCCATTTTTCCACCGAGTTAAAAATTTTTTGTTAAACCTGAATTTCAGTGAGCTTAAATTCCCATCATTTTAATGTAATTACTTTAAACTTATGGGCTTTTGTCATTTTCCAGAACTCCGAGCAAGTTGCGCGTAGTAACACAACTAAATTAAGTTATTTTATATTTGTGTGTGCAAACTTTAATATTATTCTAATTCCATAATTTAAATTTCATGTTCTGCAAAGTTTTGAACATTTGGAATTTTTGAAAAATCCGAGCAAGTTGCTCTTGGTCCCTTTAAAATTTGTTTAATTTAATACATTAAAATTGAATTCCAATAGATTAGATTTTAAAATAAAGTATAAAGAATACTTTAATAACATATAGCAAATATTAATTAAATTTTTTCATAAATCCCATTACTCCGAGTATTCAAATTTTTCGCTGTTGGTGTAAAAATAAAAATTTATAAAAGCACAAAACTATTACTTATTAAAAAACCATCTTAAAATAAAAGTTTAATTTTCTAATTTTTATAATTAACTAATTAATTAAATAGAAAAAGATTTTAAATACAATAGTTTACTAGAAATCTCCTCCTCTTTGTTATTTATAGATGCGCTTTTAATTGGTTCGTTCATTATTTATTAACAATTCCAAAAGTTCAACCACTAATCCAAATTTTTTTTAAAGATTTACGAATTAGACCAATAGTTCTTAAATATGTTTTCCGGTGCCACACTACAGTAGAAGAAATTCATCCAAAAAAAAGCACGGCACTTTTAGGTAGAAAATTACCCTTTTTTGCTCATATTTGTATTAAAATAATTATTACCCACACATCACAACTGGCGCCCATCGTGGGACCCGATAAAAAAAATCGTTAGTAATCATAAAAACTTTAAAAATTCGCAAAACAAAAGTTTGTTCGTACGAAAAGACATTCAGTGATAAAAACATTGTGCTTTTTACACAAAACCGTTAAAGATGCCGCCAAAAAAAAAATGCCATCCGACGACGCCACAGAAACACAACCCGCGCTACACACATGTATACGTGGCCCAATCACTTGCGTTTACAAGTTAGTGAACAGTTTGCTATGTTGCTTGCAAAAATTCCACCAACATATGCACCTGCCTCAGCTGTTCCAGCTATTGTACCACCTACGTATAGTGGAAATTTTTTTAAGTGCACCGCGCTGTTCGGCGGTACTTCAAAATGTGACGTGGACGCGTTCCTGGATGCCGTGATCACATTCTAAGATTGCACGAACATAAGCGATGAAAACGCGTTACAAAGATTGTCAATGCTCTTTGAAAACACAGCAGGTACATGGTGGAAAGGAATCAAGAGTAGCATAACTACATGGGACAAAGTCGTCTCCTATTTGAAAGACGCATTTTCACGAAAATTACTACCCCACCTAATTTTTCAAGAGATTTTTTGGAAGTGAGCTGTTCACTTGCCACATTTGATCTTTGATCGCACAACTACCATACGAGCTGCCACTAAAAGCACAACTCGACATGGTGTTTGGTTTACTGAAACCAAAAACTCGAAGGAGGCTCTTACCCGGAAAAATCAAGACTTTTAAAGAATTGTTCGAGGAAGAAAAACACATTAAAAACGCAAACCGAAAGATGACCTTGACCGCAAAAAATCCCACACCAACGATGATGAACAAGCAAGAAGCACGAAACAGCGAGACAAAGAAACTTCGCCCAAAGTACAACTTTTGCAATCCTTGGCCACACGGAGGCAGAATGCCGGAAGAAAGCTACCACAGCTGTTCCCTAATCTACAAACAACGACAACAGTCAAAGTTGAAAAAACACAACTATCCTGCTGGGGATGCGGAAAACCAGGTTACGTAAAAATAAATTGCCCTTCATGCACCACCACACAAGCTTCGCTAGAAACCGACAGTATGGATAACATTTTTTCCTTCACAAAATCCAAAAACGCTTCAGCGCTACTTCCCATGGTACGAATCAAAATACTCAATCAAAATAGACAAACCTGCCGCGATACTGGATACAAGCGCAGTATAGCTGAAAACCAATTATATCGCATTCTCCTTCACGAAAGACGTCCTTTCACCAAAGCCCACATAGAAATCATACTAGCAGATGGCATCACACGGAATGCCCTCACCAAATTGTTTGAAATGAACATTGCAGTTAAAGGCCGCTCCACCACCGGATGCTTGCCGAAGATATCATCGAAGAGTGCATCTCACCTTAAGCTGCACCAGTCGTGATGGTCCCGAAATCCGATAGTTCCTACCGAACATGCAAAAACCACCAAAGACTGAACAGTGTCACGGTCGCTGACCAATATCCACTCTCGCGCATTGGTGACCTCCTGCACGCTGCTAAACAATTCAAATACATGACCATCATCAATCTACGGTCCGGATATTGGCAGGTTTGATAGATATATTTCGGACTGTCAATCTTTGGCTATCTGATTTAGTTGTTTTGTCTTCTGTGCTGTTCTCGTTAGAGTCGCTCTTTGATTCTATCCTTATCATATAAAAATGAATCTTTATAGGTGACATTTGGAATCTTGTTAATCTATGCGTGTGCTTCTTTAATTTATTTTAGTTGCAATTTTAACTTGCAAAGTAATTTTTTTGCAAAAAAAGGAAATCAAGACTTACTTTGTGTTCGATTTATTGATGTTCGTGCTGAAATGAACATGGTTATGTAACAATTTGCCTCTGCAGTTTAGCCTCCACTATTTAGCCCTCGCCGTTTCACCCCGGGATGTTTTGCCCCCAAAAATAATAAATGAAAAATTAAAAGTCAAATAATTTTAAAATAATAATTACCAAAATTATTGGCAATGCCTAACAAATAATCCATGGTATCTATCCTAGCATAACTTTCTACAATATTTTTAATTTTTCTACAAATTTCACTATGTTTTTTATTTATTTTTGGTCCAACATCTAATAACAAAATTGTGAAATTTCATAACATTGGTCAGTGGGGCTGGTTTTGTTAAAAATTTTTTTTGCTTATGTCGTGAGAGGCGGGGAGTTCTAAAAAAAAATTTAGGATTTTTTTAATCCTTTGCTATGCCATGGGGGTAAAACCCCCCAAATTCCCTTTATCTACGGTCTTGATTGCAATTACATACTTTGAAAAACTGTGATGTTAGCCTTTTATGTTATTATTCGTCATGTGACGATCATTTAACGTTCTGTTATACACATTCCATATTTCAATAGTAAGTTGAGGAGCTTGCCTTTGTTTTCTGTTTCTTCGTTCTATATAACAGTCTGCAAAATTATCCACAATGGATAGTGCATGTTGTGGAAAATTTTCGTCTTTTACGAGCGTGTCCAATTAGTCAATTGTTGATTCGACTGGGGCGAAAGCAAGTGCAGCAATTGTTCTAATAATTTTTTTAATTTAATTTCACTTTCTTTCACTAGCTTATAATAATTAATACTGCATAATCTGAAGAAATATCGGCGCCGGAGGCAAAACTGTTGCAAGTGCGAAGCGTCTCTATTCCAAAAAACATAGCATTGCAAAGATAAGATTTCAAACAATTTAACGTAGAATCTAAAAAAAATCTTTTAAAAATATAAAGCCAATTAATATAAAAAAAAACTTTTAAAATTAATTTTTACATCAAAACCAAAAGTTTAAAAATTGCAATAACTTTCAAAGTACATTTTTATGAGAAAAAGTCCGCAGTAACTAAATGTTAACTCAATTTTTTTTTATCTCGTTTATAATACTTTTCCTTATTTGATAAATTGGCAAGTAAAATTATATTTATCTCTACTTTATTTTCTTTCACTTTAAATTTTTTTTGCAATATTACTTAAAATTCATTTGCATTTTTTGGACATTTTAGCACAAATTAGATTACTCAAACGTGATCCACTTGCCCCAATGATCCATGATTGATGCGGTGAACAGACTAACTAGAATTTTACCTCATACATTCGCAAGAATTATTCGGTTACTATCTAAAAAAAAAAACAAGTAAAATTCAGAAAACCATGAGGGGGGGGGTACTTTTATTATTTGGAATAATAAAAGTAAAAAGGTGGAATAGTAAAATTGTACTGCGTTAATTTTTGAGACCGGGGGGTTTGGGGGGTATGGAATACCCTCCAACCATAGACGAGGTAACTGGGTTTGGGTTTGCTAAGGCCGAGGCTAAGGCTATACTACCATCGTTCCGATCCGATTGGAACAGATCTTTCTGACCTTGAAGAGCGAAAGAAGCCCATCTAGGAAAGAGATTAATTTCTAATTCTTAATTCAATTGTGAAAATTTTGAAAAAATGTAAATATAACACTCAACATGCACTACTACTTTGTATTGTAATATAACACTGTTGTTATTAAACGCAGTGGTTAGATATTTTCACAAATACAATTGAACGGTAATAATCGTGATAGAGCTAATTAGGCATTAAATTGTATAAATTGATATATGATTATGAATCTGATGCAAATATCTAAATTGGAAATTGTGTTCGGTGTACTTCTTAACTGTAACATTAATGATAAGTGCTTTCTGCTACAGTAAGCTTGTAAATCGATTGTTGTAGAATTAATTATTATTTAATTGAATTATCATGTAATATTGAACGCTTACACTACTCGAATTATATCGTCGAAAAATTGGTGCGTTATTAAACGATATTGTATTACAGTACAATAAAAGTAAGTTATACTATTATTATTTGCTTTACAGCCACATTAAAATATTAATAAAATACAAACATTTTATTGTTATTGTTTACATTATCATTAATAAAATTTAAATTGTTGTAGTTTGCGATTATGTAATGGTGGTAATGCGATAATTATTATTAGTTCGATAAAGGACATAATTACTATAATTTGTGCTATAATAATTTCTAAAGCTGCTCACAGCAATTTTCATATTATTTGTATTATTTACTAATAAATAAATCCAAACTTCTGGTGATTATTAAAAAAATGTAGTACTACACAAAATAAAATTTGTATAAGTGTTTACACCTCATGGATTCTAAATTATAAATAATTTGTTTTTGAAAAAGCGATAGCTTTTAATAAATAGTAATTATGTAAAAGGGAATCTGCAAAATTGTCAATTTTGCTATGATAAATTGTAATAATTTTTTTTATTGAAATGCGAATATAAAGCTTAGTCAATAACGTTTTTCCAATTTTTCACGCTATGTATAATTCATGGGGTGCCAATATTGAATAGACGGATGACGAGCGAATGACTTCGAATGTATGAAATCAATGACGGTTCTTTTAACCACGCTAAACTAAGTGTAAATACCTAATATATAAGAACAGGAGCATTCCGGATTTATATCCGTATCTTTTGCTTTATCATGCAAGATATTGTCACGAGCCAATTGGGAATCCTATTATTTTGTTTTATGATAATAGCTTGGCTCTAAAATCCGATTTTCAGAGTTCAAAGATCTTACTCATAAAATTAAATGAGAATATATTATGCAATAATTTGGAAAATTGCTAAATATTTATTAATCCTAAATTATGTTGTTTTGTTTATTTCAGGAAAACTTGGAAAATGATGGCTTGGCTCTATATTTGAAAATGGAATTGGGTAATGCAAGATGTAGCTTTATCTACTACAATCCTTTAGAATTTTCATTTAACCTTCATTTTTTGAATTGTGAGCTAAGTTTAGCTATAAATACGAAAATTTCACATTAAGAAAGGTTAAATCACCTGCAGCTTTGCTACTTAAAAACGGATATTAGGTAAAATCGATTTTTTTCTAATAATAAGTGCAAGTTAGGTGAGGTTATGCAGTTGAGAGATGTCGACGCCTTTCATCAAGACGTCTTGGAATGGTACTTTAGGATTGCATTCCAAAGAATGTGGTAATAATAAAATAACAAATAGATATAACACATTTATTACAAATCCAATCTAAAACTAAAACCTTGAGCTAACCTTGTCCAAATTTGTCACTAATGTACTTTTATTTTTGATGAATCCAAATAATTAGTTTTAGTGTCCGCTTTTGCTTTCTTTTTGCCCAAAACGTAGCTTTGGTAAAAAAAGTTTGCAAATAATGTTAAATAACTCAAATACATTATAAAAGCAATATTGATTGTTTCGTAGGAAATCCCACATGGAACGTTATTGTTCAGTAGACTATATACGTAAATGTTGATTCCACATCCTATCACCATTTGGAGTATTTGCAAAGTCGTGATTATAATAGGAATGTTGCGAGGTAGAGTATAACCCATGGCTCTTACGGCATAATAGAAATACATAATGGAATGGATAAACAAATTCATGACCAAAAACCATCTTCCAGTAGGCATCATTATCGTATAAGTATACCATACAATCAGCAGTGTCACGATATGATGATACCAATGCAAAAATATGAGAGGTTGTTTTCGTAACACAATAAACACTGTATCTCCTAATTCAATGACTTTGCTAAGTGCGGTCAACCATGCCCAATAACCAGAGACCTTATCCAGTTGCATATAGGATGGCACACACACGGAATAGTAAAAACTATGATTCCAAATGATGTGTATAAGTTCTGGAACGGTTCGAAGAAACGCAATGATGCTAAACGTAGTCAAGCCAAAATTCCATAATATCAACAACGGCTTCAAACTAAAACGCGATTTGTCTTGCATATAATGTTTTGTACCAAAAATAACACAGATATATAAAATAATATAGTAAAAAACATTCGTCCAATTGTGAAGCATCCAATCGTACGAATCTTGAAACACAAACTCCTTTTCAACATCGAACATGCGGGAATAATTTTTAACACTGATATCTTCAAATCCTTCCATGGTCACTTTCACTATCATATTTGACTGACACGTTACAGTTCCAGCATTTTATAACCACTAGTTCGGATAAATTACATCAAATTTTTTTTTCTATTAATTTTTACAATGTAAACAAAAAACCATTTAATTAACAGGTTAAAAAAAATTCTGAATAAGTAACAATGGATAATTAGTTAGCAAGTAATTTCAATTTCAATTTGAAAATCACATCGTATTATCCAGTTATTAATGTATTAGGTTAGATGTTTTCTTGTAAATAACAATGCCGATGCAAAAATAATTGCAACTGGAAAGTTTTCTTATAATAATTAGTAAGGCATTTGGTTATGGTTAACACAAGCAGTTCAATTATTCATATCCAATTTAGGAATCAGCATTCCCTGTGTATGAGTCTCAAAACACAAAATTGTCACAACACTTCAAAAACTCAAACTTTTAAGATTATTAACTATTGCAAATATTTTTTGATACTTTATACGCCACGAAAACTAACTTTGAAACATGACGTGAGTATTACGTCAAAATCATAGGGAACGTTGATTCTCGGAATTAGCGATTATTATAATAAAACCCCAAAATACAATAACAAATTATTACTGTCTTGAATGTATAAATTAGGCCAGTGCGTCCAAAACTTTTTGGACTATTGAAAAAGAGATCTACCGTTTGAGCTTAGGTTAGTGTTAGAAAACGATAGTTTTTTTATTAGTGGATTGTTAAAAGAGCGATCCATCGATAGAACTTAGGTTAGTGTTAAGAATCGATATTATTTTTATTTATGGACCGTTAAATGAGAGGTTTCGTGCATTAAAAGAATTCAAACTTTTTCAGAGTAATTTTGATTCTAAAAACGACTTTTTTTTCATATCGAAAAGCACAACACAACCATTACGATAGCTAGCTAGGCAATGTTTTTTAATTAATTTTGGGCTTTATTTTTAACAATCTATAAAATTTTTGTTTTATTATTGCTTTTTAGACCATTTACTAACATTATTTCCTTCAGAAATATTTGTATTTTTGTTATTTCATTCTGAATCTGAGGGAATAAATTCAACGGTGATATGCAGATACCACTGTAACTGCAATCACCCATTAAGGTTAATTTGAACTTATGTTCCAGCTGCTATCTATTATTTAATTTTAAATCTGAGACCTCAATAATATTAACATAGCTGAAGTAAGATTTAATTTATATTATGAATTTTTATTTCAAATAAATTGCAAGTTAATATTTTGATGTTCACAAACAAAAAATTTTGTTATGAGAAAACCCCAATATTGAATTGAAAAGTGACTTATTCCAAAATTATGCAAGTCTGCTTCACATCACTTAAATCTCAGTAGTAGATAACAAATAATTAATTAATTATAATTATTTAATGCAATCAGTTACTAAATTTTATAAAATTTCCTTTAAAATATCTAGACTTTGTTCAGGACCTGAGCTTTCCTCTTCGTCATTGATATAATTATACAATCAAAATAATATTATAAGGTATAATAATCAAATCACAAAGGATTTTTTTGGTTGTTAACCTTTACAAACAATAATAATTCAATGTTATTTAAGCATTTATTAGTTTGTTTTGGTTAAATTTAATATTATTCGAATAAGCATCTCACAACAAAAAAAACTTATAAAAAAATGTATATTAATTATCATATTTTATGTGAACGTCTATAAAAAACACATTTAAGTAACTATAATATTCAGTTTTGCTGGTTTCATTAACCTGATCGGTAAGCACTTTAATGCGAATTCAAATTTTAATGCTGAATTCAACAAAATATTAGAGCTTTTTATTTAGCTAGTTCAATTTTCAAAATCTAGTCAAATCTAGTCAAGAAAGCTACGGGGAATATATCGTAGCTGATGTTTAATAACGGATCCGAAATTTTGAGACCAGGTCCTAGACTCTTTTAGATTGAAATCTACTAATTAAATCATTGTTACTGTGAATATTGCTCATTTTTACTGTAGAATACTCTCAATGGACCTTCAGAAAAAAAACGTCTTGGCCATGCCCTGCTTTTACTTCTATATTTATAAGTGGTTTTGGCGAGATACCCCTTAAAGATGCATCGGCAGCTCGTAACTAACAGAAGCACTCAGAAATCTACTTGAGGGTCCGTAGGTTCATCTCAAATTAAAAGTTGCAAAAATCAACTCAGTCGAAATTAGAATCAAAAAAAAATTCTATCAAAGAGACTGTGATACTACTCAACAAATTTTGCAACATAATTTCAACATAATTTCAACAATATTTTCAACAATATTTCAACATAATTCGCTAATCAAATTTGGAATAATATTAAATTATGAGCCAAATGACTTTTTGGTCATACGCTAATTTAAATTCACAACTTTGGTCTACTACCTCTATTCGACCTCTATTCGGTGGCCTAAAGTCGACTTCTTCTTCTCGAAATTTCTATCTTCCCCTAATACCCAAAACTTGCGTTCTAAAGATCACCTAATCACGTTATTATTATGCGCGCACCTTTTAAAATTTTAAATAATTTATAAATCAAAATAATTTGCTTTCAAAAATTAAAAAATTTGTTTGTTTGTGTGTCATTCAGTTACAATTTTTTTATTACTTTACCATACCGAATGGGAAAGTTATGTAATCGAAAAAAATTTTTTTTTTAGATTTTCACGGATTTACATTTCTTGAGGTCTAACGAGTTTAAAGAGACCCAACATCAAAAAATGTCTGTGTGGCTGTGTGTCTGTATGTCACTTAATTTTGTTTGCGTTCTAGCGCCCAAACTAATAGGAATCTCTCAACCAAATTTTATATTTAGTACTTTTATATTGAAACTTAGATTTGATTAGATTTTGGTTAAAATCGGTCCACGGAAACGTGAGATTGGGAGTAAATTAGTGACACGATGAATATGTTTGGTACTGTGGTCGGTGGAGGGCGACACCTAATAATGTCGCAAGTTATGTTATGTGTAACTGTTCAGATAAATCAACTGACCGAAATAAAAAAGCATAGCATCGTTCTATCAGTTTTTGAATTTTGGACTCGAGTTATCGATAAAAGGGTGATGATCCCTGTAAGTTGACTCGATTCACTATCAAATTAGTGATGCACTAATTAGATACAAATTGTATTAAATTTGTGTGCAATTAAAGTACCATAAAATTAATGTATGGTAAAGTCATGTGATGGCCACATCTTTTATCCAGTGAGGCCGAAGGCCGAACAACCACATCCGACTCACATCCACTCGTTTCTTTTGAGTTTCGTTGATAAAATGTAGTAGCAAACAATTTAAGAAAAACAAATCTATTAATTTCGACTTGATTTCACTATTTTTATAAAGCGTTTTGGCAATTTGTGTATTATCTGTATTCTCGATGCAGGAATGTCTACAGTTTTCTTGGGATGTGTCAAGGTCGGCTTTATAATAAAATATTTATAAATTCAGACTACGCGAAGACATAATATTTGGCCTTTGGTTCTGTATACACTGTATAGTGTAGAATGATACAACAAGATTCAAAATTGACAAAGTCCCCTTTAACACAAATTTGCCAACTTTTCTTCAGGATTATGTAAAACTAAAATTGATCGACTTCCAAAATGATCACCAAAATATCAGCAAATCGATCCAAACAAATTTTTAAAAGTGCTTTCCTGAAGAGTAAAAGAGCAAAATTGTTATTGGTTTTGAGTGATAGAAAGCCACATGTAGACGAACTAGAGCTGGCACTATTTTACATTAAGAAATTCCTATTACATACCTACTATATTTTGGATAATATTTTGTAAAATTTTATTTTATACTTATGAACGGGAATTTTCTACGTCAATTTAGCGCCAAACGTGGGTCCAAGTAAATCTTGAGAGTATTATGGAATGGAATTGTTGCAGTTAAGGAATTGAAATTTAATCACAGAACCGACCTCAGCCCTGAAATACTTGAAAATATTTTTGCAGTTATTGAATCAAATTTTTTTTTTAAAGTTTAGCATTATATTGTGAAAATTTGCATTTCTATCATATCATTGTAATGGCAGCTAATAAAGGTGTTAATTAACCATAGTTAATTAAATGCAATGACAGAGAACAATAAAAACCGTATAAACCGGGAAAACACAATTTAATCAGAATATTTAAATTATTAAGTTATTAACTCGTAATTTTTTATTTAATTTTTATTTCAGTTTTCAGACGTAGGCTTTGTCAGAATAATATCGTATAATAACAATAACAAATATTAATTCGACGAAATTAGAGTGAAGATCATTGAAAATATTAATGCCTATAAATAATTTGTCCACGGCCGTGGAGTGATGTGACCGCTGGTTGAGTACAGAGCGGAAATTCTAGGTTCAAATCGCGGACTGTACAGAATTTCTTAGCTCGGCCTTTCAGTGGACATCCACACGGTGTGGTGAAATAGATATTGATTTATCGGAAATAGGAAATATGGGGACTAATCCACCCCGCTAATCGGATTTGTAATTCCCAAAAAGGGCAAAGCAATGTTCTACTTAGAACGTGAAAAGCTTAATGAATGAATGAATAAATAATTTGGTAAAAAAGACCAATATTGTTTGAGGAATGATAAAGAATCAATATAGTTGAACCAACCAACCAAGAAAAAACCAAGCGGACATTGGAAAAAAACTCTAACCAAAGAATTTAAATACTTGAAATAATTTTTTAAGTAAAAAAAAAACTAGTGAAAAAAGAACGTTTTAATGGAAGAAGTTAATAATGACAAACAAAGGTGTCATAAATTAGAAACTCATGAAGAAGTCCTGAATATACAAAAAAAGCGAATCCTATTAACTGAAGAAAAAAGCAGAAACTTCACACTTCCATCAGATGGTTGTTTTATTTTAATTTGATTTGAAAATTTATTAATGAGTGTATATGTTACAGTTAAAACCCGAAATCAGTTAAAACCCGATCTAACTAGTAAATTCTAGTTTTAACTAACCGCCTTAGTAAATTCTAGTTTTAACTGAAATTATACCAGTTAAAACTAGAATTAACTGATTTCTAACAAATTTCTTTAGTAAATTCTAGTTTTAACTAAAATTATACCAGTTAAAACTAGAATTAACTGATTTCTAACAAACTTCTTTAGTAAATTCTAGTTTTAACTAAACTTATACCAGTTAAAACTAGAATTAAAGTAAAAATTGTCTTATTAAGCAATTATTTTACACATTATTATTATATTCTACTTATTGCCACATGGCATGCTGTTGTGACATTTTGAATTGCAAATAATTTCTCTTTTTAAACAAAGGCAACATTTTGAGGTGCAATTTTTTTTACAAGAACAGCGGACAAACCCTTGTTCAGATTCAACGGCAGCTTTTTACGCTGCAGTCTTTAGGAAAATTTCTTCATCTGGCACTTGTTTTTGAGTCAAAAAACTTTAGAATTTTTTTTGTCATTGTCACTTTTAAAGTAACTGGACCAATGAAAGCGCTCTTGTACGATCGGATAAACGTACAAACGGATACATGGAAACTGAGCTTAACCCTCCCCCCCCCCCCCTATTTGGTAACTTTTCGAGATTGTTCGTTATCGAATCGTTAAAAACCGTACAGTTTGGTTTCCATTACTATCTAATGCAATTCTGAACAAAAGTTAAATTTACCTATTCGAAAGTGACGATGACAAAAAAAAATTAAAGAAAATTCTAAAGTTTTTTTGACTCAGAATAAGTGCCAGATGCACTTTACAATTCAAAATGTCACAACAGCATGCCATGTGGCAATAAGTAGAATATAATAAAAATAATGTATAAAATAATTGCTTAATAAAACAATTTTTATCTAATATTAAGTCTACTTTTACTTAATTCTAGTTTTAACTGAACTTATACCAGTTAAAACTAGAATTTACTAAAGAAGTTTGTTAGTATTCAGTTAATTCTAGTTTTAACTGGTATAATTTTAGTTAAAACTAGAATTTACTGAAGAAATTTGTTAGAAATCAGTTAATTCTAGTTTTAACTAAACTTATTTCAGTTAAAACTAGAATTTACTAAGGCGGTTAGTTAAAACTAGAATTTACTAGTTAGATCGGGTTTTAACTGATTTCGGGTTTTAACTGTAACATATATTTATTATCTATGACAATTATTGTTTTGCACTTATCTAATATTATATTACATTGTCATAATTTATATACCTACCTATTAATTAATTAATTTCAATACCTTGAATTTAATTTATTATTATTTTCACAAGTTAATAACTCTAAAATATATTCTACTTCTATAAATTTTATTATCTTTTTTAACCAAAAAAAGTCATCTACCTCACAAATTTTTTCTTACATTAAACAAATGTGCAGAAAAACAATTAATTTGAAGATCAAGAAGAAATATAAACCTTGACCCGTCTTGATTTAAACTTTGAAATGTATGAGAAAAATATTCACTCAAGTGAAACCAGGAAAATAATTAAATAATTTTTATTACTAGAGAGCTTTGATTGTTAATAGTATGGTAAATTATTGTTAATTTTTGTTATCTTTAGTGCAAGAATTTACAATAATTATTCTGCAAATGTGCGTTTTTTATTTACGATTTAGGATTTTCACGTGACAGAATGTTCACCAACTCAATGCAGTCGTAATTAATTTTTTATTAATGAAATAAGATAACAGGAATTAATTTTACATTATACATATTAATGGCAAACTTTTTTTAAGCTAATATTATACCCATCAACTTTAAGTACCAGCACTAAATATGTAAATATAAAATACTACAAAATTATACATGGATTATCACTTAATTTACATTGTAATTAAAATTATGTATTGCTACGCCCTAGATAATTTTTATTTTATTTTTAAACATTGAGAAGTACATAAATGTTCATTATATAAGAAAAACATTTGCTAAAAAATAAGCACCATGGAGGCCCAAATGGGCCTCAATTTTTCTACTGTACTTTCGGTTTTGAAGAAGAAATTCTGTTAGAATTAATGTCCAGGTCGGCTCTTCTTTTTGATTTTCCCAAAATGTAAGATTGATAGAACAAATTTGCAAACAAAACAAAATAGCTGAAGTACATTACAAAAGAAATTTTTATGTTGCTATAGGAAATTCCACAAGGAATATCATTGTTCAATAATTTTAAGGCAAAAACGTTGATTGCACATGCTATTACCATTTGAGAAATTTGTAAAGTTGTAATCAACATTGCTATTTGGCGGGGTGGATTGTATCGCATTGCTCGAAAGGCATAATAGGAATACATCAAAGAATGAACTGAATAATTCATGACCATAAACCATCGCGCACTTGCTGGTACTTCAGAATACGAATACCATACATATAAAAGTGCCGTAATGTGATGATACCAATGCAAAAATATAAGAGGGCTTTTCTGCAGAACTACAAAAACAGTGTCTCCTAATTCCACCACTTTGCTAAGTGTAAAAAACCATGTCCAACAACCAGAAACACGATCTAATTGCACAAACGATGAAACACACACCGAAGCATAAAAACCGTGATTCGAAAGTATATGGATAAATTCTGGTATTGTTCTAATTGCTCCTATTATACTGAAAAGTGCTAATCCCAGATTCCATGGTATTAAAACAGGCCTCAAATTAATCCGTGGTTTATCTTTCATAAAATGTTTTGTTCCAAAAATAACCAACACGTATATACTGACATAGTAAAATCCGTACGACCAATTTTTTACCATCCAATCTACCGTCTCTTGAAACACGAACTCCTTTTCAAAATTGAAAACAAATGAATAATTTTTTAAACTGATGTTCGCGTATTCCGCCATGGTCACCTTACACAACTGTTCTTACACGATTACTTAACAAATTACTTGTTTTGACTTTTATGGTTAGTTTTTTCCGCAAACTTTTATGCTAAATTAACATTAACAACTCAAATCGTTTGCGTTGCCAATTACTTTGCATTTCGTATTTATTATAATCGCAAAATTTATGTGTTCCGATTGGTAGTTTTCTGAAAAAATAATGTAACTTTAGTGTAGTTTATATGTAATGGAATACCATTATGAATGGTAATTATATGGTAACTGATTAAAGTAATTATTAAGTAGTTCATTTCAAGTTGGTAGACAAAAAATTTTTTCTTTCCCTTTTAAAAAAGTAATAATAATAGTAGGTATGAGCTTCTTTAAAAAAAATAAAAAAAAAAAATTGTAATTCCAACATAAAAAGAAATTTTTTTTAATTTACTCATTTATGGCCCATTTCTAGTTGAGGTAAGAGCGTAATAATGGCAAAAGGATACCTACATTGATAACTTTGGTTCGTGAAATTATTTTAATATTTTAACTTTTTTTTCTGTTGTTTCTTACAAATTAAACTTAAAAATTTTAATAGTTCAACAAATTATGTTTTTCTTTATCTCCTTCAATTCCTGGCTGCAATTCCTATAAAAAAAATTTTTTTATCTATACTTTTCTATAGGTATAATAATATTAAAACTATTCTAACCTTTTATTTTCATTTTAACATTTTAACCTTCTTTTTTCTGTTCGATCTAACAAATTAAATTTAAAAATTTAAATAATTCTGCAAATTGTGTTTTTCTTTTTCTCCTTCAATTCCTGGCTGCAATTCTTATAAAAATTTGTTTTTTAATATCTATACTGATTTTCTATAGCTTATAATTGAAATTATTCTAACACTGTAACCTTTTCTTCTGTTCTCTTATAAATTAAACTTAAAAATTTAAATAATTTTTTAATTAAGTTTTTCATCTTTTCCTTCAATTCCTGGCTGCAATTCTTATTATGTTTTTTAATATTTATACTTCCTTTCGATAGCTTATAATTGAAATTACCTTAACATTTTAACTTTTTCTTCTGGTCTTTCACACAAATTAAACTTTAATAATTTTTCAAATTATGTTTTTCTTTTTTTCCTTTAATTCCTGGCTGCAATTCCTATTTAAAAATTTTTTTTAATGTCTATACTTTGCTATAGCTTATAACTGAAATTATTCTAATCTTTTTTTCTGATTTTTCTTACAAATTAAATTTAAATAATTATTCTTAAAATTATGTTTTTTTCTCCTTCTCCCAGATGAGGTTTTTTCTCTTTTTTGCATAGAAAATATTACATTGTTATTTTAAGAGTGCTGTGCAGTTGATCTTAACATTAGGATTTCTTAACATATTTGAAGGTAACTACATCTCTTATTAAATAACTTAGAAAAATTCTAATTACAGCATTGGAAAGCTACATTCTTTGCGAGAGAGGTGAGCTAAGTCAACGGGCTAAGAACCGGACTCTAGGCTAGAAGCCCTAGGTTCGATCCCCAACCCAACTACAAAATTTATTCGACTCCATTATGACCCTATCTTCTCGGAAGGCAATGACAAACCACCGAGAGTAATCTGCCAAGAAAGTCATTTAATAATAACATATTAAATTAGTCGCCAACCTCCGATAGGAGACGGCACCTTAAGAAAAAGATTCTTTGCGCAGGTGAGTAAATCGTCACATTTTTTTAAATATTTATAATTTCTTGCATATTTGCCATTAATTGATCCCATGTTTTTAATTCATTACATTTTGTGTAATTATTTTTTTAATAGAGTAGTTTATTAAAATTTGGCCATTTACGCACCTGGAAATGGTATTTTACGTACACTGGTGTTTTTAAATCTCCTTCAAGTTAATTTAATCAAGAGTTATTTCTCTTCAGAGATAATAATTGATAATTAATTAATATCATAATTAATATGACGGTCAGGTAAAACTTTTTTTCAAACTGACAATGGCTAAATTATACTGCAATTAAAAAATTACGCATGTATGTACAAAAAGGTGTAAGCCATTTAACTATATAATTTAAATTAAAAAATTACATAACATGATTTTAATCATGTAGTACTTATGTAATTTTTGAACATTTCTTAATTGTTGTTTACTAATAACAACCAATTTGGCTTCCAACAGCCAAATCCAATTACAAAAACATTGATATCCATCAGCTTAACCCCCTTTCCATTTGCTTGTGGAAAAAATTTGCTTTTGAAAGATTGCTGACAGTATGGAATACTCAGAATAGCAATAATTACTAACATTTTAAATTTTTTCAAACATTTTATAATTTTGCATATCCCGAAAAACTTTTGGGGGACGCTTAACTTCAATCAGCAAGAAGTTATTATAGGTAGGTAAATAATATACTCTATAGTATGAATTAAACTAGAATTATTACTCTAATCAACAAGAACCTCAATTCAAAAAAATTGTAAAAGTTTCACTAGGAACTTCCAAAACAAATTAATCATTTAGGACATCATAATGAAATAGTTAACAAATTGCTGGATCTGTTGTAGTCGATTATAATAATAAATTACTTTATTGTTATAATACTGAGTTCCTAATGTTAAATTGCAAAAACCGAAAGTGTTTAGTGGAATATTTTAGATTATATTATCATATTATTATTTATTTGATGTACCTATGTAAATAAACAGATTGTAAATTAATATACAATGTAATAAAAATTTCACTTAAAATATAAACGTTTTTTAACTCCTGCAATAAATCGATACATACCTAATAAAGCTAATCTGACTCATGGTGACAGATTCATTCACTGAAAAATCTTCATTTATTCTTAAATAGTTTTTAATACTAGTAGCGACTTTACTTTACTTTATCAAAAAAGCTTTATTGTTAATAGGGTGGTTTTTCTTTGCCTTCTCCATAGTCCACTGATCATTTTTCGACCTTTTAGATCACAGCACATATTCGACGTACAGCCCCCCGACAATCTCGGTAATTCCTTTGTTATTTTCATGGATGATTTTCGTGACCTTCAAACCCGAGGTCAATTTGCCGGTAGCACTTAAAAAACGGCAAATTCAAAACCTACTGTTAAGGTGAAAGCACTAATAGCTGTCACGTACAGGTTGAAGAAAGAAAACCAATCACAGTTTAGATAAAAAAAATTTTTTCCTATAGCAGAAGTAAAATTGCGATTTGTCCTAATAATTTTATTGAAAAATTAACACTTTAACAGCAAGAATAGATAAAATAGCATTTTAAAATCAAGGGTAGATAAAGTACTTTATTTTTACTCAAATTAATTATAAAACGAGAGCAACCGATGAAGATTTCAAAGTGTGTTTGATTTATTGTAAAATAAAACTTGTCAATAATTTAATTTATAATTTGAATTTCTTATAAATGATTTTTTTAACATCCGCTATAAAAAAATTCTAAATTCTACACACGATGATAAAATTTCTTTATCGGCTAGCAAAAAATAATTTACTCGCGACTTCGTCGCTCGTAAATGAACAATTTCCGCTAGTCAATATAATTCAATTTTATTGTTTTGTATAGAAAATAACTATTTATGATGAACTTGGAAAAACTTCTTGCCCCAAAACGTCAAATAGATGAAGGATCTTGGTAAAGGGGGATTTCACATTTTAATGTGTTATGTTGGTGTCCTTGTATATAAAATTATTTTACTGTGAGCAAGTTGTACGTAGTTTGTAAAATTGTGACTATGTTATTAATAATATCGTATTTGTTTGTACGATTTGACCCTACCTGTTCATTCAGTCCCTCAACATCAGCCCAACTGTGCACCTGTTGTGTTTTTGCGTCCAGTTGCAATAGAATAAAACGAATACCATATGATTCCTAAGTAATGTTAGTTTTGATTGTATTTGGCCGGATGCATTGTATTTTGTCTCTACAAATTATAGTCCTGATTATGATGCGCATAGGCATCGAAATCGGTCGACAAATCGCTGAGTTCTATTTGCAACCACTCCCTTTACCAAGATCCTTCATCTATTTATGATGAAGTTAACATCAGTTAAAAAATAATAAATATTATGTGACTAACATGCGATTGGTATAATATTAGAATCAGTGCAAAGTCAATTGGGAATAAAAATTTGTGCAATGGTTATCAAACAACCGCAGAGCAGTAATAGTAGTACTTACACCATGGTAACGTTAACATCAAGCCAACATTTTTTATTATTATTTTTTTAGTATTTCTTTACCCATAAAAGAGAGATCTACCAGCCGAACTTACGTTAGGTTAAATTTAGACAACTTTATTTTTGTTATTAGTAGACCGTTAAAAAAGAAATCTACTGGTAAAGCTTAGGTTAGGGTAAAGAAAATTTTTTTTTATTTTAACCAATTTATACATTATTACAATCAAAGATTTTATAACGAGCAATTTCTCACTAATGTCTCAAGAAATTCATTATCTCTTTTGAATTACAATTGCGACCTCTAGCGTACATTATAAACTGCGATGATTTACCTGTAAAAAAACGCGTGTTTTACCCTTACTGCTCGCTCCTACGACAAACCGTAAAATATTCTTGCCGACGATCGTGGTTCAAATTTACTTTTTACAACAACCGCAAAATTTACTAAAGAAAACTAATCAAAATTTAAATAATAAAAAATTTAATGAACTAAACTTGTAATGGTTAATCGAATCAAAATTTATTACTAAAGAATTAGAAAACTTTCGTGTTTTCTGTTCCAAAATTTTTTATTTTTTTATCATCCTTTGCGTGGTTCACCAATTTTTCCCATCGACGTGTCATACGGGCACTTTACGTCAAATGTTAAAAATACCGTACTTTTCAAATTGAAACCGCAATTTTTCAAAATAGTTGTAATATTTTGTGATATGTTACATTTCAACTTTTTATTTGATTTAGATTAATCTTTCTTTTTGTTTTACGCAAATGCCCCTTCTGAAATCAAACAGAATGTTTTATTGGTTTTCTGCGGTGTTTTGGATTTTGGCAATCCTTTCTTAATAAAAAAATAAAACACCTCCTTTTCTACACCATTGCAACACGACAATATATTAAAATTGGACAAATAATAAGTACAATTTTGTCAAACATTGAAATGCTACATAATAAGTGGCGTTTCTAACCGCCAAAGTTGACAAATTTTAAAGTTGTACGTATTTATTAGTCTAATGTATTTGTTCATAATAATTTTAGGAATAATTTGCTTGAAATTGATACAACGGCTAAAACCAAATTAGAAACCAGCAAATTAACTCATTAAAAGGCATAGTTAAGATGATAGTTTAACGTGTAATCCTAAACAGGGCTCATATAAATTCTAGAGCGTCCTGGTTATATGAACATACAACTTTATCGTTTGTATAAGTTTACATGGTAAATCTATGTAAGTTTACCTTGCTTTACCTTGAAAAATATGGGTAATTTACATGTATTTTTAACAGTGTAGCCTAACTCTATAACCGAGTAACCTTTAGATAAAACTACTTATTTGCCCAACTGCTCAATGCAGATCAAAATAAAATAGAAATCTTGCTTTGTTTTCCCGTCCAGCTCGTATCTACGGTAAACCCTAAGAAAATCTTTCCAGCGGTTGTGGTTTAAACTGCTATTGCACTGCTATTAGATGGATCTAAGCAAAGATTGGTTTTAAAACTACGGTACTGGGGTATAAATGCATTTAGTCAGTTTGAAGTGAAAGCAGTGTTCTCAATCCCGATTGATCAAACCAAGGTCAAACTGCCTTTAGTTGGAGCTAAGCTAAGCTACATTTAATTTTAAAATTGTCCAACGCTCCCAGTGAACGTTTCAGTTTTAGGAAAAAGAGGAATGAATCCAAGAATTGAACCCTGGGATACACCTAAGTCTATTTCTTTATCCATGGGTTCTCTGCTATTATATGCAAGTGTCCTCTGTACTCCATCTGATACTTACTATTTAAGCAAATTTAGAGTTTTTTTTGCTTATCTATCAGGATCTATCTATTAATTCTAGCAAATGCATATCTCAAATCATAGACTGAAATTTGTTGAAGATGGCGGCTACTCGCCATTTATCCATTAATCCACGTAGTCAGCAATCCAATAACTTTTATTGGTTTAAAAATCCCACTAACCTGCTTTTCATTATGTAATCTTTTTTATTTCTCTCTTTTTTTTTTGGCTGGGAGATAAAAGATTGCTATCAAGAAACACCAATGGTGTAAACTTATACTTTTCTTATTAGTTTTATTTTCATAATTTCCTTTTTTTATAGTAATTATTGATAAAACAATATCCGTAAGTTCACAAAACG
This sequence comes from Rhagonycha fulva, assembly GCA_905340355.1. Lineage (NCBI taxonomy): Eukaryota > Metazoa > Arthropoda > Insecta > Coleoptera > Cantharidae > Rhagonycha > Rhagonycha fulva. Next base: position 14,456,114 of record HG996558.1, read on the forward strand.
GAATCGTAAAAGATTACACAAAAAATATAAATTCAAGAAAAGTCGTAAAAAATATGCGAGTATTCAAAATTTTGTGGTAATTTGATAAAACGTGCAACATGTAGGCTAGCAAGCAACGTCAGTACGACCGAGAATTCTTCCCCTTTTATATCAAACTGCTTGTATGATTATATCTTTGAGTAAAAATTATATTCTTTACTTATTTAAGAACTGAAATAAAAAGGAGATTTACATTTTCAAAAATAACAGATTCTCAAATTTTCCGAACACCGTAAATTTTACATTCACATTTTTTGCGTGCGTACCTAAACTAATATGCTGAAAAATTCAAAAGTAGCGCTGGTTTGTCTGACAATTAAATCATTCTCAGCAAAAATTGCTTTGATGTCAGCAATTTCCATATTAACTTGATTTTTCATGCGACGCAAATTAAATTTTCATTAAATTGTCAATATTCTGGGAGCGTTTAATAAAATTAGTGTTTTGTAGAAAATGCTTTATTGAATTAGTACGACCTGTTGGTTTCATTTAGTTTCAGGGGTAATTATATTTGTCCGACCTATAAGCCGTTTGGTAGTTGGAAGCTTTGGAATAATAACCTTTTCGTTATCATCCCGTATTCGACATGCGACTTAACCGGCCATCGTCACGTCTAAGCGAAATGTTCCGCAATCATTTTACATCTGCAATAAGAGCTAACTGGTACTTCCATCGAAATTAGATACCATAAAAAGTAAGCTAACAGATGCTCTAAATTCTAAGGATTAATGCATAAAATCGAAAATCGGCTGATAACCCAATTTATTAATAAAGTAAGAGTGAAGTGCGTGCAAAATGAAAAAAATAAATTGAAAGAAAATTTGGCGTAAGAAATAAATCTGTAAATCGAGCCGAACGAAGATGACTTTCACCTGAAAATTGTGATCATTTGTCTTGGTTGCAGAGATCACTCGAAGCGAATTAACTAGACACAAGCGGATGTTATCAACAAAAGAAAAAGATAAATTATCCTGGGATACGGCGATAAAAATAAAGTTAAGAAAGAAGAGCGGGTCGTAATGAAGTGAAAACACGTACATACTTTACAAAATAACAATATTTTTCATATATTTACTGCACACATTTCACATTTCCATCTACCTACATTCAAAATTAGTTTAGGAAAACGCACGGGTCGTTAAAAGGAAAACGAAAAAAGCTTTAAGAAGCGCCAATGGCTGTACTTGAAGACTAACTCCCTTTTAATTTAGAAACGCCGAGCGATGTAATTTAAAGTATCGATCTTGACGCAATCGACAATTTATCTCACAGGCAGCTTTTATAATCGATTTTGCAGGTCTCATTTATTATTGTAGGGCATGGGGACAAGTACAGGGCTTTTATTTTACACTCGTTCTAATTATTTATCAAGTCAAGAATCGAAGTAATCACCACCTAACTGTGACATTATTGCATTCCTGATTTAACTTACAAATCGAGCAAAATAGTAAAACTTTCTTCAAGTATTCAATTATAATGGATTTAACGTAATACTGAAGGGTGCAACAATTATTATTATATTTCTTAAGGATTCTTACTCGCTCGTAGTTATAATTAAACAATTCGTACCATATTTAATGCACGAAATGCTTATCCTTAACAAATTTTTAATTAACTACAGATAAATTAATGATAGTTTCAAGCACAACTCACTTGGAATTGCATAACCATTTATTCTCCTTTTCAATGTTTCAGAAACATTTAAGTAATTTAACAAAATATATCCAGAAATCTGGATTTGAACTCAAACCCATCACAACGACATTACTACTAATTTTTTTAAATGTTTGCATTTTTCATGACCATTAATGGTTTTAACAAGTTTTTCGTTTGATTGTGAAAAGTGGGAACTGTAAGGAAAATAATTTTGACAGCAGAAAAGGTTGCTGATTTTCAGTAAAATTTATCCTCCTCCAGATACAGGATTTTATTTGAGCGCTTTGCAAGTTTAGATGGATTCCTCTACCATAAAGCATTAATGAAAAAGAAAACAAATTAAAATCAGCGTTATGAAGAGTTATTTCATCATATATTAGTAAAAATTTTCAACTGCAGGCATTGCTATCTCAGCTTTCTACAACAAGACCTGAAAAGCATCTCAAACAGATTAAATTAATTTAACTCTTCCATGGATGTCAGGATTTCCTATAACTTCAGTGATCTTAAGCCAGCAGATTATCAATGTGCACTCTAAGCACTTTCGTCCCTCTGCCCAGAATGATAGGGTAGTCATCGAGTTCTAGCCGCATTTCCCTACATTTCCTCATGCCTATCAACAGAACCGCCTCGATTTTTTCTGGTATTATTTTCAGGCTTTTTCCTGATATCCAAGTTGATATTATGCGTAAGGTCTCGTTTGTTATGCGCTCAATTTTTTTTCCGTTTTTGCAACGACTAAAAGTGCCAGGTCATCCGCAAATCTCACGAACGTTGCCCCTTCCGGCAGTTCCAACCTCAAGACCCCGTCGTACATAAGGTTCCAAAGTGCCGGGCCCAGCACATACCCTTGGGGGACCCCGCTGCTAACGGAGATTTTTTCGTTAATTTGCTCTTCCTCTATTTGGATGATTTTATTTTGGAAGTAGCTTTTTATAACATTAATAAGGTATGTGGGTATCTTTTTCTTTTTTTAGTTCTTCGATGATATAGAACCATCTTGCAAAGTTTAATGCGTTTTGGATATCCAACGTTATCAGGAGGCACAGTTTTTTTGTACGCCACGTACCCATCTTTGCTTTCTTGCTGATGTTGCTGATTTTCTTGAGAGCATCTATGGTCGATCGGCCCAGAGTAATTGTTTGAACTCAATTAACCGCGCTTATTAAATATTTGGCCACAGCAGTGGAGTGATGTGATCGCTGGTTGACTATAGAGCGGAAGTTCTAGCTTCAAATCGCGGATTTCACAGAATTTCTTGGCTCGGCCTTCCGGTGGGCATCTACACTCTGTGGTGATCCCTGATATTTGTGTCGACGTCATTACCGTTGATACGGCTGCGTCACATACGAGAGTTGACAAGACAGGTTAGGTAGACAGGGAATGAAGCCAAGGGCCTCCTTCCATTACAATTTTATCAAAATTGTTTTTAACAACAGATCCAGAGATGTTTAATGAATTTTGAATTACAAAATAAAGTTTTTTTACATCTAAAGTGAGTAACAGGACTGAGTAGTTGACGATACATGGTCTATGTCACCTTGTGATGTCAACACTAATAACAATAAAATAATCAACAATAATATTCTCTCTTTATCATAAGACGATCCAATATTTTTTAGATACCTCTAGTTTTCTATCATACAAGATTTTCACTTTCAAGTCGTCTTCACTGGACAATTTTAAAAACACTTTTGTAGATTTTCCATCCATGAATTCAGACCCTCGAGACTAATTACACATCTACGGTAATCATCTGCCAAAATTTATATAAATTGGTCCAAAATTGAAGACATAAGAAAATTTTATCAGAACGGTGCCACATATCTTTCTCTCTCAACTGACTTTTTTGGAAGACCCACTTCCGTGTTTTCAAGTTTTCCACCAAAAAAAAAACAAAAATATAAAACATAAAAATAGCTGGTTGACAACCCAAACTTTGAAGATTACATAATATGCCTTTTCACCTGTCGTGTCTATTTACATGCAGTAACAGTGCACTCCGAACGAAAATCATGGTTTTCAACCCTAAATGTGCGGGAAAAATGGCTTAAAGCGCCCGAGCGCAGCGAGGGGTGCTTTAAGTCGATTTTTCTTCGCACAACTACCCTGCGTTATAAATCCACTCTCACGAGTTTCACCTCTCAAAGATTCACCTTTTCCTTGACCTACGGGCCTAGGGATATTTTTAAATTTTATTATATTAAAATAGGGAATATATAAAATAGGGATATTTTTAAACTTGATTAACCAATCACGAGCGTTTAACCTTCGAAAATCAAGCTTTTTTAAATTCGATTTTTGAAAAAACAGGGGCATTTAAGGCATTCCGTCATAGCTAATTCTCTTATTTAATATATACTCTTTCAGAATTCATCGAGGTTTCAATCGTAAAATTTGTATTTTCGCGGCCTTTCTAGCTACCTTTCCCCCAATCAAAATTTATCTTATATAAAATTTTCAAAAATAAAATAAATTTAAATTTTAGATTCACTCATTACAGAAAAATCAACTAATAAATAATACGACAATATGTGTAAACGTAACGTGTGTAAATGTATATAACGTCGCCTTACTTGTAAAACCTTCTAAGTCCGATTCACAAAACTTTTCAAGAGACATAAAAAATCTGCTACAACTCTTATTTTAGAATTCTAATTAATGAAATTTTTATGAGATACTGCAAAAATATAGTTTTATGTTTATCATCAAAACATTTTACGGAGATTTCATAATTTCCATATTAGAGAACTTAAAGGTTTTTCATTGAACATAAATTTTTTTTAAAAATCGGACTTACAAGGTTTTACAAGTAAGCCGACGATAAGTAACTTTTCCAAAAAAATGATCCCAAGTAAGTACGAAGTTAGGGGTAGTCGAGGTTAGGATCTCCCTCTGAACCTTAGTTATAATGCAACTAGAGACCCCAGATTTCAATAAATAAAATTATTTATTGAAATTGCAATCGTTTACTGCTAGCAATACAAACTTGCATTTGGAACGCTGCAACACAAACATATTTTAATTTAAATGCCTAAGTACTTTATGATTGATTAAAAGTAATTTGCCAAAAATATGTAAAAATTCTGATTATAACTTCAATAACACTTTTGATTTGTTAATAAACGCAAATTAAAGTTTAATTAAAATCTTAAGCTCTAAGTATCTTAGTTTCCCCGTTGCTTTACGTCGTAAAAAGTTTCGATTTGAATCCAATATTCGATTTTCTTTATCTTCACGTTTAAATTTTATTACAAACTTAAAATATTGCCATTTTTTAAAAGACTTAACGTGATAATTATTTTATAAAACCGAATCGTTGAAAATATACAGGGTGAATCCGCAGTCATTAAATTCAAGTTTTTGCTTTTATAACCGTCACATTTATTTGAAAAATCGTTTAATGACCTTTTCAAAAGAAATATTTTCAGTCATCCATCAAACTTAATAGAAATCTCCCCAAACTTAATAGAAAAGTAAAATAAAAATTCAATTTTCATAGATAATAAACGTGGGTTTCTGGTTATGTCAAGCGTTCGCATTATATTTTGGATGTAGCTACTATAATAAATTTAATTATTTTGAGATATTACTAATAACAAAACCGACGACCGACGAAAGGAGTTTTTTGCTTTGTCATAATTTTTAGGTGTTGAAAGTGGCAGTTTTTGTGACAGAATAAAAGTTGGTGTATATTGTTAACGTGTTGCTAATGGTCATCGTATGGCGACTAAAAATTTTAGGCTTTTCATGAAATTGTCACGTTATGTAAGGTTATGCCGTCAGCCGTTATGTCAGGATGACAATAGGACTAATGCGAGTGGGGCGTAGCTTTTGCACAATAGCGAATAATTGCAGGGAATATAGGCGCCGGCCTGCGAGCTGACAAATGAGACGCCTCTCGTTGGAAAATTAGCGCTTTATAAAATACCGTCAAATGAGGCATATCACAGTTCGCTTGCCAAATTACAACTAAAAGCCACACTGAGCTATAATTTTCGCGTAATTCATTCAAAACCAATATTCAAATTAACGCGGTTGCACCAAAATGTTCGGTTCGGCATTAATGTGCAGGAGAAGTCAATTTATATGCTCATGATGCTCTTATACATCCAACACAAAAAGATTAATCGCTTTTAAAATGTACCGCTTTGTGTTAGAGAAAATAAAACTTGAGCGTGATAAAGCGTAGATTGGATTTCTTAAATAAATGGTAGAAATAACTACGTTGGAATGGGAGCGACGCTTTGCGAGAGTTAAAATTACGTACGAAGTAAGCGGCTACTCTTTGGTCCATTAGTTTCTTTGACGGCGATGAGAACCACTTGATTGGATGTAGCTCTTTTGAATTATGGAAAAATCTAAATGAAATGATGGCATAAAAAACGCGTTGGTTTACCAAACGCAAATAAGGGCGCCTGCTTCTTCAGACAAATGATCGCTTCAGAGCGGAAATCTATTCCGTATCAGAATTCGCTTCGATAACTCCGTCGTTTTTCAAAATTATATTTGTTTAATCTGAATTGTAGATATCTTTTCAAACAGAAGCTGAATATTTCAATAGGGCACTAATATTATAAAGAAATAAGTTTTTACCGGCGCGGCGTCGTCCGTCCGTTTTAAATTTTATTCCAATCTTCTTTACTCTACTGCCTCCTTTAATCTACTGTTTATTATCACAATAACTTGGATGTAATGTAGAAACGATTGAAAATGGGAATTTCGTGTTAACAGGTGCCAATAAATCATTTCTCTTTGTCATCGCCCCGCGGGTCGCAACGTACGTCACTTTTGATGGATGAACTCGAATAACTATAAAATGTTTACCGCCCCTCAACAACCTTATCGGTTACTCTAAACGTGGACTTACATAAAGGTTTCAAAATATTTATATTATCCTTATTTATTCCTAATTTAACTTATAAAATCGATTACGAGCTTTAAGAGGTTACGTTTGAAACTTCCATCCGAAAAATTCAAAATTTTGTGTTTTAAAAATAAATTGTAAAGAATACTAGGGATAATAAAGATCAAACTTTTATCAGGCACAAATTTTCTGTAAGCAGTACCTACAGATACAATGCAATTGAATGTGCGGTTTCCATTGCTTTTTAAAAGTTCACTAAAAGAGACTGCAGTCCTTTAAAGTAGATTTATCTGTCTTTCACAACTTAACTCCGAATCGAAAGTTTATAGTTACATTTTGAAAATTATCACAAAAAGAAACTAGAATTTTGCAAAATATTGATCATTAAAATTGCTTATGGCTCCTTGTGCCTAGAGCAGAATAAATTCGTCTTGACTTAAATTTTTATTATAGCAAAAGCATGTTCAACATTTGCATAATGTTGGAGTGGTTATTTATGTTAAATTTATAACCTCATAAATTTTGCTTACACATATAATATCGCACATGCTAATTTGACGTCTTAAATTTTAGCCTCTTGTAGCGCTCCCAAGCGGGATAATGCAATCATCGCGCCATGAAAGCTCTTCAATAACATTTTTAATTTTAGAAATTTTATGGAACAGTTTTGCTTTAATTGGAAGATTATGGTAGTATAATATGCGGTGGTAAGTTTTAAAAATTTGATATTACATGATAATGAAACTCTGATCACAGATTCAAAACCAAATCAGCAGAGAGCTTTACACGCAGATTGTCCATGTCTGCGAGCAAGCAGAATGTCCCAAGAGATATAAAATTGAATTTGTTAACCTAAATGCAAACTATGTGACGTTGAATGTAACATGACGAAGCCTGTACGTACGATTCACCGTTTTTACATGCTAAAAGTTTTAAATTCTCCAACTACTTTTTGGAACAACTTCGGCGTTCCGTTTGAAATTTATTAGGAATTTCGGCAATAAATTCGTTGTCATAAACTCCTCCACTTCTTGTAGTTTTAGAAAATTATAAAGGTTTTAATTAACTGTAATATTGGATGCATTAATCAGAAGGGTGTTACTGATGAGTAATCAGCATATATACTACATCGTTTCAGGGTTTGCGCCCTCACCAGCAATGAATTGTGGTGCTTGGGAAACATTAATTTTATACAATTGCTGAGTTCGCAGTACAAATGATCGGGAGCTTGAATTAGTATAAACGACAGCACGCACCACCACGCGCCATTTTAACATTGACAATCTGGTAATTGGGACGAATTACAGTTCCAAATCACTCCCGAAACAAGTCCCATAAAAGCTCGATCTCAAAAATTTCAGTTAATCTGCAAAATATAACCTCCTCTCTCCCGGGCTTCTTTTAATTAACTTCACGAATACAAACCCAAACTCGAGGACCCTGTTACGGTCCTGTTCACAGATTATGTTGTTCTAACCTACTTTTCTGTAAAAGTTAATAAAGTTTGCGTTTTATATTGACATTCTAGAGCCAGACTTTTTGAAATTGTATGCTTGTCTACTGAATTGAAAATAAATAAAATGTTTTATGTGATGGATGATGGAAGAGTATCTAATGTCCACTTTATTAAAGTCTTTTTGTAACATTCGGAAATTTAATTTAATTGCTCGAATAATTCGTTTAGGAAAATTTCGTATCTAGAATACCTTATACACAAATTTACCCTCTACGCTAGGGCGAGTTTCTGATTAACGAGGGGAATATTGGACAATTTGGCAATGTCAAAGGCCATTTCAAGCAGGTTCGCCAATAAATTCCAATCTTCAGCAAAAAATAGAACGCCTCAGCATTTTCCGACTCTATTATCCTTAATTTTTTTTTATTAGACTGATAACGATTTTAAATTAGCGAATTATCTACACATTTCATAATCGATTTCATAATTTATCATATTTGACGTTCATTACGAGCAACAATAGTTTAGTTTACATAAGCCATCAACTATGAATCCTGCATTGTTTATTTTCCATCTCCATGTACCTAATATGATTTTTTTTTACAAAAACCTTCATCAATTTTGCCCTTTTTCTTTTATTAATATCCACCTCTCGATAACTTAATTAATTAAAATATCAATTTAACTTTTGTAAATTTTATATCGGAGAACTGAGATAATTAACGATAATGGGGCCATGTCTTTTAGATTTAATCGAAGGATTAAAGAACCCTTATCGCAATCCATATCTAATCCTCAGCTGCATCGTTAGTTACAGAAATTAAACGAATGGTCGGTGAGGCTTGAAAATATAATTCATACTTGGATGTGATGAATCGAAGGGATTTTGAGTTTTTGGTGTTTGTGTTGTTTTGATTCGCATTTTTGTGGTGAGTTAACTACATAATGCATTTTATAACAAAACCAAAGTGGCGTTAATATTTAATTTTACTGTGAAGTACTTGGAAATGAAAAATTAACAAGATTTTGCATGAATTTGCAATTTAGCAAGCTTTTCGCGCATTTTAACGATTTTGTGAGATACACAGCCGGTAATGTAATAGCACTTTGTCTGTGATTACATTATTTATGAGCTGCCAATAGCACTATTCACACATGAGAGAGCTGATGCGACCGTTCACACCTGCCGCGAAATTGTGTCCTTGCTTCCTAAAATTTCATTGGATTTAAGATTTCAAGTTCAAAAACGCATTCCTATTGCAATTCCAACGATTTTCCAAATTTCCCGTCCGTATTGAATTATTCAAATTGAAAGCTAACTTTTGTATTTAAAACAAAGTTAAACTATAAAAATCCTTTTTTTCGGAACATAAATTAAAAAATTACCTTCAGTAAAAAAAGCTTTTAAATTAAGTTTGACTTTTATATGAAAACTGAAAGTAAGTAAAACAACTTACTTAATTTAGTTGGAAGTATAGGGTTTTATTTTTAAAAAATTTTGGAATAAAATTTAACAAAAGTAAATAATAGCAGACATTTAATCTTGTTGAAAGCTCCAGTTTATTTTCGTTTCCTTTTACATTGGCTTATCAGAGTTGGAAGTGCAGGATTCGACATCTACGTGTGCAATGCGGCGCAAGCTTGAAGATTCTGCACTCGGCACTGCGGTATATTTACCGAATTCCGTTATCGCAGGAAGGCTCAGCAGGATATTGTTCAATAACTTCCATTACAATCACTCTGTACTTCAAATAAAAATCAATTTCCGAGTCATTCAAACACTAAAATTGTGATAGTGTTGCATTTAGCAACTTCTACTTGAGCGGAAATTATTAAACTTTGGTGTTAACATCAATCAAAAACTGAAATTTTAAATTAAAGTCTGTACTTAACAAAAGCTTAAGTTATCACTCGCTGATGTTTTGAATTTTAAACGATGTAGCTATTAAAATGTTATGGAAACTTTTCGCAACTTGAAATTGCATTCGACTGATTGAAGATTCGAAATTTCTTTTCTTTTCTGTAGAGGAGATGACATCATTACCACTGCAGTTTTTGATAGCATTTTTTGAATTTAATGTACTCGCTCACTTTTTAAACTAATTCAATAACTTGAATTAGTTAATAAGTTTTATTTAATTAACTAAAAGTTACAGTAGATAACTTAAATGTTTTCATTCTCTCCCCCTCCCCCGTACAAGAGCTGAGTTGCTGTCAAGCAAGCAGCTAATCAAAAAGAAAGTAATATCAGTCCGCAGTTTTTCAAATAAAACTTGTTTAACCTGCGAAATCATCTGCAAATGTTTGTGTTTTGTTTTATAACCATGAAGGTGATCAGATCGTTTTCACGTCGATTGCATGGCTCACATATATGAGATGAAACGGTCAAGTGAATTTAAGCTCAATTGAAATAAAAATTAATACGCCGAAGTCAATGGTTAAAAAAGAAAGTCATCAAACTAATTAAAATAAAATAACCAAATTAAACAGTTTCTGATTAATAATAAAAATTACGACAATTAGCCAACATAAAAATTGAGTTATACATTATACAAAATCTTGTTCTTAGTTGAAAATTATTATACAACTGCTGCTAAATGGAAAGCTGACATTTAGAATGTTACAAACCAAAACATTAAATCTCGTCTTAAAACTATTCAATGAAATTTGAATAGGGGTGGATTTAGCACATTTATGTATAAAAAACCATAAAATATTTTACTAAAATAAAGTTAACTGAAACGTAAAATAAATTAATTAACTATGCCAAAGTTTAAAGTACATGCAGATTTAAGCGAAAATTATAATCAAGGGCAATTTAGAATATAAAGATTCAAATGGTAAACCAACAAAAAAGTAATAGAAAATTTAAAAAATTGATGAACCCTCCTACAAATATTTCGACCTTATTAGACTCTCATCAAGCACACAAAACCGATAATGTTGACAAATAAAGCCAAATTTGAAAATAAAATCAAAAAATTGCAGTAATGAAATCGCAAAACGTTAATTTTTACAAGATTGTAGAAAAAAGTTTTAAAACTAAATCAAGATGGAAATATTTTACGAAGTGAGTCCTAGAAATAAATTATAGAAGAAGTCACCGCAGATAAAGTTTTTTTTAATTTTGAACGGTTAAATAGTATAAACTAAACTGAATTTCCAGGTACAATATTTTTTTCTGAACAAAATTTTGTTAAACAAAATTTTCAATAAGTTGTCGTTTTGAGTAACCAAAGATTTGATTTTTTTGTTATGCCCGAATGCTTCTCTTTTGCTAGTGGCCAAGTTATCCAAGCAATTAAAAATTGCCTTTTTTCTCAAAATTGTGGTCACGAAAAAAAAAGGGTATTTTATTTGGCTTGACAGGTTACAGGGCTCACTTTCTACTATTTTACAAAACTATCTGCTTTGTGTAGTAAATTTATCACTTCCATGTCTTTAATTTTTCATTTATAAGAAGAAGAAAATCTTAAAAAATATACAACCAACCCGTGATGGATGGTAATATGGGGCTTAACCTACTAAAGTCCCCTTCTAGAACGGTTCTGAGATTTTGTAATTGCATTAATTCCGATACTGCTCGCCTTCTTAAGATCAGATGTTCTGCAGCCTTGCTACAGACTTTCTTTTAATCTCTACTGTTGCACATTTCTCAGCAGCTGTTCTTCCAATTTCTTTTTATTGCACTTGGAGGTTCACACTTTTGGGACTTTCCACATCTTTTCACTTACGTTGCTTTTCAGTGCGGTATTTCCAGCTTCCCACCCTATGACCATCCAGATGGCTCATGTCACAGTGCGGATCAGTCCTACATCCGCTCGCATAGAGATCAATTCCACAGCACCTCCAGTATTTGGTCGATCTATCTAATGAATTGTCTCTGGTGGTTAAACACTATCTTGCTCGATCTTGTCTGTCTTATTTTATTTTCAACTACATTTGCAATTTCACTTCTAACTTTACTTTAGTCAGCCAGAAGATTATGGTTCTGACCTAGACGGTTATTCTCTTTGTGAGTTTTGTCACCTTAAAATCTATGAGACCTAGTCATTTGCATAGCATTTGTGGTCTTTTTCCACTCCTTTGTAACTCTAAAAGAACATCTCCAGTTTTTGTTAATCTCACTTTTTCAATAGCTTTTTTATCGTTACTGTTCTTTCCTAATGTTTTTTTTACGGCCTTGAACATTCTGATGTACGGAAATGTGGCTCGTTTTCGCCACAACTACTGGGTTTTTCTATTTTGCTTTTCTTCCTGTTACTACTCAAAAGAAGACTTCCTACATTAAGTGGTTCTGTTCTTTTTCTCTTTAGTTCATAACCCTTTGAAAGGCTGCGGAGGCATCAATGTCGTGTTTGTTTCACTATTTGTCGCCAGGGCTTTCTGCTTTGCTCCGTTGTTATACATTTATGTAATCGGCACTCTATTAGAGTCTTTGTGCGATCAATCCAGCCTATTGACAATCTACCTCTTGGTTGACATCCCTCTATCTTGCCTTTGACTATTATTTTCTTCTTGGCGTCAGTTCTTTACGCAACGTATCCTAGATATGTCAAGTATTGCTGGTTGATTGTATAAGATAATCTAATTTTTATCTTCAGTTTTTCTATTATTGATTGATTCATTTGTTTGATGCGTTGTCTAAGGTAAGCAAAGCAATCTTCTTTAGCACCATATTTCAAAAGCGGTTATCGTTTCTTTGCTTGCAGCCTTAATTGCCTATGTTTCTGATGCATATGTTATGGAAAAAATCAAGGATTTCACTAATTTAAGTTTGGTCTTGGATGTTATAGATTGATCTTTCCATATTCTATTAAGATTTTTTGGCTATGGCCTATTGTCTTCTTATTTCGTATTCATATCCACCCGTGTTGTCTATCTTTGATCGTGTTGTCTATCTTGTTGTCTATTTTGATATTGGAAGAAATTGACTACTTCAAAATTTGCCACTCTGTGTACTTGTGGTAAGTTGTTGTTTGCTCTATCAATAATCATTATTTTTTATTTATTCATATTTATTTTCAGACCAAATAATCTGCTTTTGCGTATTAGTCGTGCTATGGTTGTTCGCATTTCCCCTTCTTTAGTTGCAAGAATTAGAGTATCATCTGAATATCTTAAGTTGACAATTCTTTTTTCTTCTATCGAGACTCTTCCATTCCAGTGATCTAAAACCTTTTTCATTCATTATATATTCCATATAGATGTTGAAAAGTATAGGGGACACTGTACACTCCAATCTAACTGCAGTCCTTATTTTAAAAGATTTTGATCGGTTTTTGCTTATGCTTACACATGCTTTAATTTTCTTGTATAGTTTTTGAATCGGTCTTATAAGGTACTCAGGCGTCTCCATTTTGCTCATTACTGTCGACAGCTTTTCCATTTTACCTTATCAAATGCTTTACTGTAGTCTACGAAACATAAAAACCTCTTACTTAAAAGTCTCTTGAATTTTAATCATTTGTATTACTTTCAGTATCTGTTTTTGTGTGCCCTTTCCCGGCATAATCATACTGTTCTTCAGCTATCTATGGAAAAAGGTAGGCTTTCCGTTTTAATTCTACTGCCGATTTGTCGGATTTTCGTGGCTTTATCTTCCAAAATCCATGATGGTCATTTAAATCGATCTTTTTTTTCACTATTTGTAGGGTCTTGTTTGTCATCTAATATTTCTTTTTCTTTCTGATCATTGACTTCAAGCATTTCCGAGCTGCTTCTTTTATCCATTTTTCCGTATTATTTTATAGTTTTATTACAGTTTTCTGTCTCCTCAGGTTGTTTTTCATAGATAGAGCATGTTGGAAATTCTATGGATTTGAGATACAGATTTTTCTTGTTTTATTGTTTTAGTATTGGCACACCTTTGAATTCAGCACCTTTTGCGCTCAATAAGTACACACAGTGTTTGTCACTTTTAAAATGCCCTTTTGTTTCCGACATCTCACATATCTCTACTCCTACCCCTTCTAACTCTATTTTTGTAGTTTGCAGATTTGTTGCAGTTTTACTGCATTCCAGGTACCAATTCGCCACTTGTTGAGTTTTAGACTTGATCCAAATGCAAATTTTCCATGCGCAGCCCGGTATTTTACCACCCCATGGTCGGTAGCCATAAGTCGGCCCGGATCGCTTGGCAAAACATTATTCTTATATTTACTTGTCATCATAGATCCGTTCGTAGGAAGGTAATAAGGTGGTTTTTTCTTGTCTATGCCGTTGAATACATTTTATAGGTTCATGCACCCTTAGGACCAAAAAGTGCCCTATTATCACTGTATCTGATTACGCTCACTTAGTTTATCCTGCAAGTGAATGCAGTTTTCTAGAGTAGATACGGTTTCTATAAAGATCAATTACCAGACCAATTCATCTCCTGTCTAAGACACTTGATGTGACCGATACCATACAGAGTACTACCTCTATAGCGTTTCCCTATACACCCTAAATCCCCTATTTTACGGGATAGTACTTACCACTATTCCTTAAATCACAGCTGTCAACGGGGCCTCTTGCTTAGCGGCACTTAGCCCCCTTGCCGATTATGCCCCGACACTATCGTTGTTCTTGCCAACTCTGTGACATATGCAATTTCTCACTTAAGCCGTTAGGCTCTTAATTTCTCTTTTCATTGCACTGTGTGCTGCGACTGCTTTTCGAAGTGCTTTAATTTCTTTCGCCAAAAACTCCCCAAGAGTTCGAAAAACTACCTTTTCTTGTAAGAAGTCTTTTCTCTTTTTATAGCTCTTTAATCTTAGTATCAAGAGCTTCGAGATTGTCCATTTCTCTGCAAGCCTGAGTATTAGACTCAGCCAAATTCAGTACTTTATCGCAAATTTCTTACATTTACTCAATGTTCTTGTGCAATTAGAAAAGGTCATAATTTGTTTCTATCAAAATGGTTTATGATTCCGTTCACCGAGTCCATCACTCTGCGAGTCAGGACTCTTGGGCGCCGCCGTTTAAGCACCGGAATTTTAGGCGCCGGATTTTTGGGCGCCAAGAATTTTGGGCGCCAGGACATTTGGGTGCTGGACTTTTGGGCGCCGCCGTTTGGGCGCCGCGACTTTTAAGTGCCAAAAATGTCTACTGCGCACATTTACGCGCACATTTGCTTCCAAATTTAAAACATGTTCTAAATATTTTACATGAAAATTTAGCACATTTGCTGGTAAATTTGCTGTACCTATGCAACGGTGCATGATATTTTTATAAAAATTTACATGTGAATGGTAACTAACCAATGAAAACCTTCCCATGACTACTAATACGCTCTTTTCATTGATTAGTTATCATTTACATGTAAATGTTATGTACAATTATGCATCGTGTCATACAGGCTTTATAGATAAATAAATCTTAAAAAATATTCCCTTTCCCCACGTAAGACTCCGTAAGATTTTCCATAGCCCCCCTTCCAAGGGTGGGCAAAATACAAGATACAAAATACATTTTGTACTTTGGGCAATATATTGGGGGTTAATATTTAAAATATTGAATGTATTCTGATTCAAAATGTATTTTTTTAAGGAGATGGGGGGGAGCAAAAATTAATTTTTATTTGTTTGTATTTTTTTATTGATGTTTTCAAGAAGCTTTGTTTGCTCTTATTAAAATTATTTTTTACTTTTTAAGCTTGTATGGCACGATGCATAATTTTACATTAAATTTACATGTAAATGATAAGTACCCAATGAAAAACGTCCGATGGCTAAGTATACGCTTTTTCTATTGGTTAGTTAGCATTTACATGTAAAATTTATGCAAAATTAACGTCCGATGGCTACTAATACGCTTTTTCTATTGGTTAGCTAGCATTTACATGTAAAATTTATGCAAAATTATTCATCGTGTCATACAGGCTGAAGATGGAAGGAGTGCCAACAATCGATCTTATATTATGAAATAACTGATCTAAGGTGCTACCCTTGCGTGGATATCCTTCCTTATGTATTAAGTATTTATTGGTGATTTTTGCGGAGTTGGTAATGCTGATAAAAATAAAACACTTTATAAAGAAAATCTTCACCGGTCCAGAATAAATTGAATTTTTTTTTATTTTTCAACAAATAAAGATTAATCTATTTTGAAATTTACATTGATATAGATAAATTACCCCCCCCCCCTAAGTCAATTGGCTGGAAACGCCCTTGTCAACGGCCCTAGGGACCGTTCATTAATTACGTAAAGGTATGGGGGTAGAGGGAGGTATGGTAAGGGTTTGGAAGAAGAGGGGGGGGCAAAATGTATTTTAAATACAAATTTTAAAATAATTTCAAAACAAAATACATTCAATATTTTAAATATTTACCCCCGATATATTGCCCAAAATACAAAATGTATTTTGTATCTTATATTTTGCCCACACCAGGGGGGCAAGTATGGAAAATTTTACGGACTCTTACATGGGGAGGGGGAATATTTTTTAAGATTTATTTATCTATAAAGCCTGTAGGACACGATGCATAATTGCACATAAAATGTACATGTAAATGATAACTAATCAATAGAAAGAGCGTATTAGTAGCCATCGGAAGGTTTTCATTGGTTAGTTACCAATAATGATAAAAATATCATGCACTGTTGCATACAGCAAATTTACCAGCAAATTTTGTGCTAAATTTTCATGTAAAATATTTAAAACATGTTTTAAATTTGGAGGCAAATGTGCGCAGTAGACATTTTTGGCACTTAAAGGTCTTGGCGCCCAAACGGAGGCGCCCAAAAGTCCAGCGCCTAAAAATGCGGCGCCCAAAAATCCCAGCGCCCAAACGGCGGCGCCCAAATGTCACGTACCGATCACTCTGTACCATTTTAGACTTTTTTCGAGTTTTTTACTTCTAGTATTTCTTTTGCTAACTATTCCAAAATATCTTCATTTTGATCTAAATCGTGCAGGTGGACATCACCGCCATCCCCGTCATTTTTGCAGGTCCTTCCTGCTTATCTTCAACCTTGTCAAAATATATTATTTTAACATGTGCATCTTTTGGTTTTGACTCATCGCCTTTTCAAAAATGCTGATTATATCCGATATCATCCTTAAGGTACTCTTTTTCTGCTTTCCACTAAATCATTTCCGCCGATGCACAACCCAACCGTAAAAGTCTACAAATTTCCACAAAAACGAACTACCACGGTTCTCAAGTGTGCTTACTTATATCAAAACCCAAGTTATCGGCATCTTCAACCAGAGTAAAGAGCAAAAATGAGCTCTTATCGATGGCAATTGAATGAAGCCACTTGTTAACTCATTTGCATGCTTAACGCATGTAAAATTAAAAAAAAGCATGCCTTCCACTTATTCCAAATACCAAAACTTCATAAAAATGTAGTTTCTTGTAAAATCTAACAAATTTGTTACTTTTTTGTCACAAAAATTTTAAATACAGTTAATTGTTACGCCATCCTATGCATTCGTGGTTGGAATTATATTTATAATTAGAATTTTGTCCTGCACGAAACTAGCATGTTAAATTAATATAAAAACTTTTACTAAATTCCAAAAATAAATTAATGTAACTGAAATCATAAATTTTGGTTATTGTTAATCTGCATTGTGCAATGTTCAGCAGATTTACAGAATCCGAGAAACAGAGTTTGCGTTGTTATCTGAATGTGGCATCTCAAGTTTGCTGCACTTTAACGTAGGAAAATCTGTAAACTTAAATTTTCTTGCAGAAATTTGATTGGGAAATAGAGAAGTTTTGCAATTGTTTTCATAATCGAATTTGAAACCAGCGATATTAAATTTTGTAATTCATTGTAACCTCCATAAATTTAATTAAAATTTACATCAATTCGCATTTTAAATATTATACAAATTTTCATGGCGTTTAATAAATACTCATTACAATATTATATAAATTATGTATAATGCTAAATTATATTGCGGTAAATAATTGTTGCGGTGTATAGAAAATAAATGTCGGTTGTATTAAAAAAAATAGGGTTATTTATTTATGAAAATCTTGCACACGAGTTTTAGAAGCTTTTTGGAAGTTTTCAGTTGGATATTTTAAACTAACCTTTTTTTACATAAATTGGTTGTTAAAAGATTAACATGGTACTGAACTCAACTGAATATTTCCGATAACTATGAGACACATGTACAGTGAGTGCATTTAGAGATTATTAAATTTTTTTGATCGAATGTATTGAATTTATACGTGCAAGTTACCAATAGAAAATTAATTATAAAAATATTATTTTAAAATCACTGCATAACTTTTAGGAAAAAAAATTACGGAGGTAATTCAATTATAAAAAAAAATCAATATTCCCTTCCAAAAATAGGTGTCGGTGAAATGTCAATTAGGTGTTGAAATAGGTGGATATGTCTAAACCAAATACATGATATTTTTGCTAAATAACAAATAAATTTTTAATTTCTTCCATTTCCTTCTATAATTGGAAGTAATAAAAATCATTCCAGTATTTTATCTATTTATCCCTAATTATACACATAGGAGTAGAGGTGAAGTAACAATGAGAGATTGTACAGCTTTGTTAATGGAGCTGCCAATAGCAAACTACTCTCGAATTAGTTCCCGTCTGGATAAGATCCTGTGGGTCCAAATAAGCACATTGCGGTGTCGCTCCATTCATAAATAAAATCGCGGTTGTATATAACTTTTACCATCCGCGAAAGTTGAAGTTTAGCTTCCCCGCTTGCATGCATCTTTTGACATAATATATAGCAGGAATTGTTCCCCGTTTTGTGTAAATTACGAGCCGCTTGCAACGCTTAATTAATGCCAGGACACCTAGCACTATTTATTTTTTTTAATGACTTCTACAATTTTTATCCTCGTTACCAAAGAAGAAGTAAAAACTATTTAAATTAGCTTCTGATTTATACAGAACACAAATTGTCTTCCGCACAAGTGAGAACTGAATATTTTTATTTGTTGTTATAAATTTTACAATTCGGAATGAATAAATTACAATATGAGTTAACACCTGCGCTTGTCATTTACTAGGATTTGTTCAAAAATACTTAACTCATAATTGATTAGAGAAGGAAAATTAATTGTGTCCCTAGTGCATATAGCAATTTAAAACATTCCGTCTGGCGCACTAATTGATATGTAGCAATTAATTATATAACGTCATTGGTGCAGTCAAAGCATTCAACAAATGCACATGGTTAATTTCGATTTTTATTACAATAAATTATTTTCATTCGTGCTGAAAAATGTTAGGAAAATTGGAAATGTTGAAAACTGTGAGACTTGGTAACACAAGCTATTGTTCGATCAGGTCGAACAAAAAGCTTAACTGGAAAGTTAAACTACAATAATTACTATTGTAAGTTGAAATGCATTCGAAAATTGTAATTATAAACGTTAAAAAGAACCACTGCGCTCAGTACATTAATTAGCTGTCGTTTCGTAATATTGATAAGTGCAGCAAATAATTTTAGTTGATTTTGCATCAGTAAACATAATTAATATTATTACTAAAATATTTACTAAAATGGAATCATTTTGTTTTGTTGACTGCTCAACAACACTGAAACTTATTAAGATTTGCTCTGATGAACTTTATGCCATCATCGTTAAGAGAAAAAACAAATAATTTCATCTGTTTATTTAAAAGTTATTATAAGAGAGTCAATTACAGTACTCGATTTTATTTTGTAGCTATGCTTTACTCATTTTTCCTATGCATTTTTACTATCAATTTAATTTTTTATTAGCGTATAAAACCTATTGCATTCAAGACAATTGACGGTTTCGAAATGTGATGTTAGAGACGTTATGCTGCGAATCCTTTGGAAAGAAAAAAAAACGAATGCGTCGATATTGAAGGAGCTGAAAATAAAGGACAGACTATCGACCATATGCCGACGACGCGACGCGTCCTACAATATTTCGAATACGTAATGCGCAGTGATGGGGCAAACTTGGAGAAGCTGGTGGTTCAAGGAAAGGTAGAAGACAAAAGACCCAAAGGTAGATCACCCAATAGATGGATTGACCAAATAAAACAAATAACAAAGCGTCCTACAGACAACAATAAAAGATGCAAAAGTCAGGCAAGAATAGAAGACCATAGTGAACAGCTGCAAGTGAGATTTTTGGATCACGATTCCTCAGCCATTTTTGCTCCAAATACTGATCTCAAAAAGTATTTGACAAAAGACAATGTTGATTTTTATACTTGAAAAATTTTACAACAGTGTTTTTTTTACATTTTTACGGATTTACATTCCTTGAGGTCCCACGAGTAAAAAGAGAATAAATCGACCTCCTGAAGAAATTAACTGACAATGGATTATGAGTATGTAGACAACACTGTCATCATAATTAGGGGCAAAAATATAAGAAAAAAAGAACTTAATTTCACCATGAATAAATACGTCAAAAACTACCATAGTTTCATTTACTAAGCGTAGACCTAAAAAAAAGTAAAGTATTTGGGGCTAACTGGAAATGCTAAGCTCACCTGAAATTCTCATGTAGATAAAATTCTTTCCAAAGCAATGGGAGCCTTTTGGGATTATTGCAAACTTTTTGGAAGGACCTGGGAGCTAAAGAGAAAAACAATCCATTGGTCATATACATCAATAATAAAACCCATTATCACATATGCATCACTCGCATGGAAGACAAAAACCAATTAAATCACGACACAAAGCAAGATGCAGAAAGCGTGTCTGAGTATAACAGGGACTATGCGTACCACTCCAACTGCATTATTTGAAGTACTCTTAAATTTGCCACATCTGCATCTACGGATGAAGAGATAGACTTTACAAACCGCCATAAAATTACTCAATTAAAAATATTCAAACCAGGAGACAAGAGAGGTTTCATCAAGATACGACTGAACGTTTTACAACCAAATTTAGTGGGAAAAGTTTTGGATATAATTCTAAAAACTTTTGATTTTAAAACACCGTTTGAGGATGTTTTTTAGTATTTGTACTAACGGGTCGATTGGCAAGCTCCACAAAACTGCGACTATCAAGATTGATCTTTTGTTCACCCTATTTATTTTTAGCCAAGCCAATCTTTGGCTAAGCAGAGACTCTGTTTAGACGGGTGCTAGCCGCGCTTGTTCCAGAGTCCCGCAATGTGCTTCTTTAGCTGCAATCTCGAGCTAAATGCGTCACATTGGCAGGGAATGTTCGGCGAATTTAACGTTCCGATCCATAGAACCTGCATTTGTCACTATAACTAAGTATAGTATGACAGATACATTTTTTGGTCTCGGGTGGTATTCGATCGCCTGAATTTTTCGTTCAAAGCAACCGCTCCACTACCGCGCCCAATTACCTGCCTTTTGTTTAAGATTGTTATGCAGGACCGCAACACGACTAGAAATCACATAATACAAGTGGATACAAAGTCCTCTAACTGGTATACATATGGATCAAAAACTGAACTGGAAACAGGAATGGGCATGTCATGAGGCATCAATAGCCTTAGGAATCTATGCCACAATCATGCAAGCTGAAATGCACACTTGAATGTCTGCAAAGAAATTTAAAGAGCAAACAAGTCAATATAATGTCTGAAAGAACAGCCAACAGCTTTGAGTCCCTTTCCACATCATGAAAATGCAGACAATCTTTCAAAATACATTCCAAGGACAACAAAATTTTCTTTTATTAGGTGCCAGATTAGGAAGAAATTGAGTGTAATGAAAGAACTGAAAAACTAGGTAGATCAAGCTCAAGAACACCCTCAACTGAAGCCGATCCATCCTGTGGGTCATTCCAAGCACACAAGAAACTGGAAATCCAAAAACCAACAAAAAAACTTTCTGAAAAAAATAATACACCAAGACAAAGACAAGCAAAGAAATTCATAGAGTACTCCACTGCAGAAGATAAAAAGCTTCTTCTTTCATCAAAGAACGAAATTAGAGTCATTGCGGGGTTGGACATTGCCCAGTGAGTTTATTATTATTATTAAAAACTCTTACAATATAGCTATTCTGTGCCAACATTTACAAATCGCTGGCTTAGAGTTACAGGGTTCTATGTTACAATTTTAAATAAATTGAGTTACTTGCTTACCAAAGTCCTACGAGTGCTAATTTACCACCTAAATAGAATCCCAGAGTTCTATGTCCATATTAAAATATTCAATTTAAAAGTTTTTTTTTCACATTTATTCATCGCGTCCATATTATTAATTTAATTACATTCATTCCAAGTTTGTGGGGAACTTTGGACCAGGAATTTCAATTTAAAAGTAAAACTATTTCAAAATACAAGTGATGCTTATTTTAGAAGTTAGAAGTCTTTGAAGTTCATTTTTCAAAATTTTAGCTTTTGTAACATAGAACTCTGTAACTCTAACCCAGCGAAATCCTTTTGAAGAAGTGGATTAGTGCTCGTATAATACATACTATCTAGATTATATATGCATTTCTTCCTCTTCATCGCATCACGTTCCTTCTACAATTTTGGGTGATTAACAGTCTCAGTCATGACTCTTTTCTAATTCTGGACGTTTTGCATCCTCTCCCCCCATCCATTACTTTCAGGTCATCAATCACGTGATCTAACCATCTTCTCCTGGGTTTTCCTCTTATTCTATCCTCAAGTGGTGTTCACAACGTTCTCTTTGTAAGTTAGTTATCATCACCACGTATAACATGACCCAACTATCTAATTTTCTGTGCCTTAACAAACTTAGCTATTTCCGCCCCCCCAAATATTTCCTCGATTTCGTTATTCCTCCATGATCTATATTCATCTTTTTCAATACTTTTCAAACCCAGAATAGTTTGCAATACCTTCCTTACAAATATTCTTAATAAATGTAGATCTTCCTTGTTTAGACATAACGTTTTTGTCACAACCGGGCATATCACTGTTTTATATATTTTCACTTTTGTTTCTCTTTTCAAGCTCTTATTTTTCAACACTGTTTTAATTACAGTAGAAGTTCCATTACCTGATTGTATTCTTTTTCTAATTTCATGCTTTTTATTGTTGTTGCAGTTTATGGATTTCCAAGTAGCTACAGCTATCCATGTCTTTTATGTATTCTTCATCTATTTATTATTAAATAGTTTTTATTATGATGTGTATTTTTGTCGCATTTTATGTATTTGGTTTAGTTATAATTCATCAGCAAACCCATCAATTTTGGTTATCTTTCCATATCTTCAAAGAGTTTTACTACCTTTTAGGAAATGATCTTCCCATTATTAACTCTATTACTCTCTTCTACTTCAATTATCTTCCTCATTATCAATTTGTTCTTCTTCCTTCTAAGCAATTTATGTGCTTCTCTTATGTTCCTCTTGTGTAGTTATCAAATTCCTTTCGGTTTCTCATTTGCAACCATTTCTCCCTTCTCACCCTTTTTTCTTACTAATTTCTACACAATTTTTATCGTACCATTCTTTAGATTTCTTCTTCTTCTTATATTTTATTATTTTTTTGGTGCACGTTTGTATACTTGTGTATTGTTCATTTCTTGGTTTATATCTGCGTATTCCTTCCTTAGATCTAGTTTTTTGTTGATTCCTTTTTTTATGTCATTTTTTTGTTGTGCTGTTATTAAGCTTCACTCTGTCTATTTTTCCGCTTTTGTTGTCAGGTGAAATGTACTTACTTTTGGCACAACCAGATAATTAGATAGGTACTATCGCATGATCTATCTGTTTTTTTTCTTTTTCTTCCTTGTTTTTCTTGTTTTCCATTACCAGCAGTTTGTGTTCGAAGTTTTTTAGATTTGCGATCACTACTTCTCTCCCCGGTATTCTACCCAATTTAAATGCTTCAACCACCTCTACCTGCACTTCTAGATCTTTCTAAATGAATTAATCTACCATTTCTTTTGTTACTTTATCACTAAGATGCATATTGCATTTCCTTCTATCTTTTTCGTATCCTTCTATTTACATGCTTTTCTAGTCCTTTTATGCTGTTTTCTTAGCCCAGTACCTTGTTCTAGAGTCTTTTAATTTCCTTCTTAAGTTCTTAGCTCTTTAACTTTCATTGCTCTTCCATTCCATCAATCTTATCTTTAATTCTCCAATTTCATTTCTATTGTTTATTCATAGAGAATACTCTACTGCAGAGGCTATAAAGCTTCTTCTTTTATCAAAGAACTAATTGCGGGGTTACTCATTGAAAAAGTGAGATATCACCTTAAAAAAATGAAACTAGTAAGCGATTACAGGTGCAGACTTTGTAAATCGTAGATTGAGTTGGCTAAACACATTCTTTGCAGCTGTAATTCCTTAACTCGACTTATGCTAAAATATTTGAAACAAAAGCATCTGATATCCAAGGAGGTAAAAGTAAAACTCCTTTTAGTTACCAGAGAGATACCACACTACACAGCAAAGTTTACTTAAAGTAGATAATAATTTGAAAATTTGTGTTGTTAAAAAATTAAAATTAAAAAAAGTTTAACAAAATAAATTGAAGGTTGTCACTTATTGTCATAGTGGAGTTGGGATTGTCAAATAATTTACCTTGAATAGACGTAGAAGTTAAATTTGCAACGGTAGCTGCATCAAAGTCTCAAGAAGATAAATTACTACAGTTGAAAATTATTTGGTTACTTTTGAATTTATTTAATTATATAATTTAAAAATTTTAATTTGTGTACAAAATTGTATTGACAAAGGGTTTTAAAAAATTTGCAGGTGATTTTCGACAAATAATTAGTAAATTTCGTATTGTGAATTATTACTTCAAAAATATTCTTAATATTTGTGTTTGTAATTTGTTTTCCAAAATTTTTAAAAACTAATTGTTTGTTCAACTGACAATTTTTGTTTAGTAAATAATGTTAATTATAAGTGCATTTCTCACTTGTTTAACAATAAAGAAGAAATTTGATTTAAATTTGATAACTAGGAGTCATGCACAAGAGATCTCATGCGACCTAAAAAACGACTGATTAAAAGAATTTAGTTTTTAAAAATATTTTTATTTATAGTACAACATTATCAAGAATATTTTCTTAAAATTTCAAATCAATGAGAGTAAAATTCTAGGAGAGAAAGCCTCTAGAAATTCCTTTCATAAGCTAATTTATCATTATTTTTATTCCTACGTTACTTAAAACTGTAATCGCTTTTTTCCTTGAAACTTCATTTTGAACACGATTTCTTAAAAACCAATGCACCGATCTTATTGAAATTTTGCACACTTCTTCTAGATAGGAGTGACTACTGATTAAACAAAGAATTTTTTTTTTTGATCAGAGCTTATTTTACAAGGCAATACATGGTGTAAACTTTACCAAAAATTGTACTTTTTTACAAAAAATTCTGGCAAAATTTCAAATTTAACATTTTTTTAAAATTCTTTGTTTAATCACAATCATTTACTAACAAAAAATATTTAGTTTTTTATTTCAGATAAAGCTATCTCGAGTTATCTTGTCCACCGCAAGTATACATTTTTTTAAGGAGTCTTTGAAAAACCACGTCTCAAAGGCTGAATTTTGAAAAATTTTAAATGAAAATTTTACAAAGTATTGTTTAAATGTTAAAAAAATTTAGAGAAGTTTTGCGTTTTTCAACTTTCGAAACCCATGTAAGCCCTTAATAATCTAGTGTATCTTTTTTACATAAATAATGATCCCATTATTTTTCAGAATAATAAATATTTTGAAGAACTTATTTTATTTTTAAATTACATAATTTATTGTGAGATCAAAACTTAGACGACATAATTTATTTCTCGATGCGACTAACGAATCTACTATTTTAATGAACTCAAATTTGGCAATCCATACCTGTGCTTTTTTAATAGTAATAGTTAACATTAATTACAAAACTAAAAGTTACTACAAAGTTTTCGTATCAAAAATATTACAAGAAATAAAGACAAAATATTGACCCCAAAATAAAGTAAGAAAAAGAAGAACCTGTAACATTCTACTATGTAGTTATATCGTTCCTTTATTCTGACCCATCGGTTACATTCACGTTACTTTAATTTATTTAGGTTTCTTTCGACAATTTTTGGTATTAACTTTGCACAATTAGAAAGTAAAATTTATTTGTCACACGAAAACAAGTACCTACCTAACTAATTTTTATTATTTCTTTGCAACAAAAATTTTTTGTACTAAATGTTATTAATTCGTAGTAATGGCAATAAAACAACATCGGCTAAATTAATCACTACCTACCAGAAATTAAGCGCCTATGAAGTGCTCTAAACTTAATTGATCCCCTTAATATTCAACAAAATATAAAATATTCATAAAAAGTTGAGAAATATTAAATTTCGACGCCTTATTTAATTATTTTCCTTTTATTCCAAAAATGCAGTATATTGTGGAGACAGCATTATTTAAATTTCGCAAAGAGTTTCATCTTGGTTTTATAGAAATTTATTGAGTTTGTACACGATGACATTCTAGGGTAGGAAAGCACAAACCGCACTGTAAATATCAATAAATTATACAACAGTACGTTTGTGGTTTTACAAGACGCATAACTTGCGGCATCCGGCGGCTTCCCAACTAAAACTTTTAGTTACACATTATTTGAATAAATACTTAAAATAACAAAATACACAAAAAGGATTTAATGCCAAAAAACATTTATTATTATCATTAAATTAATCTATTCAACTTGATCCGCTATTTTATGTAGATACATAAAAATCATAGTGCTGATAATAATTTTGTGATATCAAGAGAAAGTTATGACTGACAAAGTCAAACTATAAATTTAAAAATTTCTTGTAATATTAAAATTTTACTCTCGGATGCTGTTATATTTAGAAACTTTGGTAAACAATATAGTTGGGAAAATTTTAACCAACAATTTTCGATAAATCAAAAGTTATAGTTAACTACAAGATGAGTAAATAAATTGAAAATTTTTGGAAAAAGTATTTCCGGCATTTAGTTTTGGAGTTAGAAAGTAAAATTTTTGATTGCTTATTATTAAATAAATATTTTATTCCACTACGATCCCGATGGGTTTCTAAAGTTTTGAACCCTGATGTTGACATTTTACATTCAAAAAGTCATTGAATTGTGCATAATATTACGTAGTTTGTTTTGAACACAATAATAATGTCACAATTTTTTTTCTTGTTTACCACTCGCTAAAATATTATGAAGTTTTAACTGTAACAATAAAACTTTTTTGTAACAATATTTTTGAAATACTAAGCAACAACATTTATTTAAAACAAAAGTTCACGAATGTTAAAGAGCACAGATTAATTAGGATCAGATCCCGAGATCAGATCACAAATACGGTTTGTGGGTGTTTTTACTTTGTGAAACAAAAGAATAGAATAATAGAAAAGGTTTGATTCTACAATATCAGATTTAGTGGACACACATCAACATTTAACACAGTTAAGTATGCTGTACACAAAATGCTCTAATTGGAGCCACTTGCCTCGATAGTCCACAAATGTTAAAGTAGACAGACTAACTGAGGTTTTTTTTTTTTTAATTACTTGAAATTTGGTAGTACAGATAACAATTTTAGGTTTAGACTTAGTTACACACAGGAATTGATTTTTTAGTTGTTGAAAATAATGAGTGATACAGCCTTTTTAAATGTTGTACTGGACATCTTCACAAAGCACATTTATAGCAATAATCTGATCTAACCAACTTTGTGAAACAGTAAAAGTCTGAAAAACTAGACGAAAATCAACTTCATTTCTTTACTGCTGAAGGTTTAAAAGTCGATTTATTTATAGTAAAAAATTGAGCCAATTAGTTCAAAACACTACAAAATTTGGTTTGTTTTTTTTATAAGTTTTGTTTATGTTTGTCTCATAATTAATTAATTTTAGCCTTGTAAAATTCAATGTGGTTATATCATGGTTCTACAAGTTTTACAAGAATAAACACATCAATGCGACTTTTCTCTAATAAACAACTTTTAAAATTTACTCACTACATGAAAATGGAAAAACTTTTTTGCGTATTGAAATTATACAATGAGAGCATCACATAGTACTTTACGTGTAGGTATCAAAAATAACTAAAAAAGTCAACATTTATTTCAATTTTTTTTAATATTTCAATGTTTACAATAATTTAAACAATCCAATTAAATATAAATAATTAATGAGAAAACCTTAAAGTAAAAAACATCTTTGTATACTACTTTGATTTTCGTAATGAGCCTTATAAATTTTTTAAAAGCTTACGTGTGTTGAGCGAATGTTCACCTTTGTCACTACAAATAAAGACTTGGATTATTTATTAATGCTATCTAACTTGTTGAAAAGCTTGCGACCTACATCTTGCAAACAAAATAAAAAAGTTTTGTCTTAAAATTACATTGAAAAATTCAGACGATTTAGAAAATTCAAAAATTATGCAACAATTCAAAATATAACTTTATCATTTTTCGGTTTCTGTTAATCTAATTAACAAAATATTGAATGTACCTGTCTGTTAAATTTGTAAAACGTGCACGTCAATGATATAATTGAATTTTCCGACACAGTAATCGCCAGAGATCGAAACAGATTCGATTTAAATCGTGTGGTCATCGACGTTTGCATTGATGAGATCCTTAGGGAAATGCTGCTGTTATAGTTACTTTATTGGTAATGTTCAATTAGGCCTCATCCCTTACGATTGCTTGTTTTAGGTAATTTAACCAAATATTCGACGTTTAATGAGCAAATAATAATGTTATAATTTTCAAATCGTTTAAAGCTTGATAGTTCTTTTATTCAGATTTATTGGCAGATTCAATCAAATACAAAAATTGTCAGTAATTATTTTTGGTATTTATTGTTTTAACTGCTTTAAGTGGGGTGAAACTGTGACGAGAAAAATAATTTAAGTGTAAACATAGATGATCTGCTTTTCTCTTCGAGTAGCAAAACAAATTTAGTATTTAATTTGTTAAACTTGATAGTTTTGCAAAAGTAAAACACGAAAGAAAATTTTAGTTTATTCCAAAATGTATGCAGCTGGCCAGATTTGTTTGTTAGGCCTTTGACCTTCTTGGAAGCCTTCAAAGCTTTAATTGCTTTAAAATAATTGCAGTCCTAATTAAAGTAACGATATAATTACAAATTAATTAAAATTAATTAATTAAAAAAAATTTGTATTTATTAATTTTTTATTTTAATAAATATTATATCATCACTTATTTTATTACTACGTAAAATTGCCATTTTTTCAGGTTTGTTTTCTATTACCCAATCATAAATAACAAACAACTCGTGTATAAAAATTTCTATTTGTAGTTTTCTACTATCTAAGTGAGCTGGTAACGCACCACCAAAGTCCCCGTCACATGGTCTTTTTGGATTATTACCAGTTAAACATATATTTGCATCTCTAACATTACATATTCAATTTGACGTGGTTGGATTTGAATCTTCTCGGAGGACTGGATTAAAATCTCTACCACTGCCTATTCTTCCTCATCCTGTAATAGTTCCCAAAACAACGTCTAAATATGAACCAAAATTATCACCACTATCCAGGTCGGTCGGTTGAACAACATCTAGAAATGCAAAAATTATAAAAATTATTAAATTC
The DNA here is from genome assembly GCA_905340355.1 of Rhagonycha fulva. Lineage (NCBI taxonomy): Eukaryota > Metazoa > Arthropoda > Insecta > Coleoptera > Cantharidae > Rhagonycha > Rhagonycha fulva. The sequence goes on from HG996558.1 coordinate 14,485,608, forward strand.
TAAATATTATTAAAAATAAGCATCAGTTTAGATGGATCAAGTAGAAAAAGTTCATGGTAATGAAGATTCTGGTGGTCCATTATTAAGTGTTTACATCCATAGGTTAGTTCAAGTTGGCATTGCCTTTTTTGGCTCTATTTATGATTGTGATAGAGAATATTCCAATGATTATACACAAACTGCTTCTTTCTGATTGGCTGCAACCTTGGGTTGATTTTTTGGAAGATAATATCTGCACGGCCATTTTTATGCCCATCTGTGGTTCCTTTTTGAAAGATACTACACACCTGTTTTACACCTGCCTTCGCACCAAACCCGCTATATCAGGAAACAAGAATTCGTGTTGGATCATTTCCGTTCCTGGATCGCCATTTGTTTTCGGACATTGCAATCAACATCTTCAAGAGAGAAGAATAACAACCCCAATTAGGATTTTTGTAAAAAAAATAATTGTGAGCACTGGTAGAGGTGAGTTTTACCTCTTATATTGTGGTTCTTTTGCTTTAATTTTTCCTACCATAATAGTGGTGGTGACTAGTTTGAGAAACTTGTGTAGGTCTCTAACAGAAAGTTTGATTGAATTATTTATTGTATTCAGGGTGATCTCTTGTAGCTGTTGTATTATTTGTTGTATTTTGATACTTCGAGAAGCAAAAGATCAAACCTATCACCTTGCTTCCGAACTAATCTTATGTTAGACCTAGTTATTTTACCATCAGGGTCTCTGCACGTCAAATTTTACCAGTTTTACTGGGTGTGCGAAGAGTTCTCTTCTTGAGGAAAATTTTTCTTACAAACTCAAGTTGTGTTAACTCATCCGGAAAAGGTAACATTCAGGGCTTGATGATTGAATGAGATAAAAAATCTCTTAATTGTTATTTAAATAATTGAAGTTTGTTGATTAAAATAATTAATTAATCTTGATTGTTTTTCTAATTTAATGAGCACTCTGAGCGTTATTTATATTATATAGATAATATTGAATTGATTTTCCAAACCATTTTGTCAAGTAGTGAAGGTAAAATTTTATATTTTTAGAACAATAGGATTGACGATAATAAAAAACATAAATAGACTTTGAAGTAGATACTTCCGATCTATTGCCGTTAGTTGAGTTTGAGAAATTGTTACGACGATGTACTTAGGATTAAAATAATATTGTTATCTGTTAGTAAGTAGTAGGTATGTACATAATAACATAATACATCCATATAAATCACAACTTTACAAATTATTAAGAGGAGTCTTTAATTCAGGGCTTTTTAATTCAACCTACAGATGGCGCTGCAGACGCTCAACTAATTATTTTTATACAGAACTTTAAGGCTTTTGTATTTATAATACTTTTACTTTATTTTACTGCGTATGTCAATGACACAAGTGAGCTATTTATACTTAGTTATTATATATCCAAGTTTAATTCCTAATTCTGTTTTTATAAAATTAATATTATAAACCTAAAAAAGCTTAATATACTAAGAATATTGTTTATAGAATAGTATTATCTCAATGAATTTTCTATATTTAAAATACAAAAGCCTCCAAGCTCTGTATAAAAATAGTTAAGTTAGTGCCATCTGTTGATTGAATTAAAAGACTCTAAATTAAAGGCTCTTTTTAATAAAAAGTTTAATTAAAAAGCTTTGTATTATTCTAAGGTATTGTATATAACATCATTAAATGATAATACACATACAGGTACATTTTTCAATAGCTAAAAAATAAAATATTTAGAAACTTAGCCAGTAGAAATTTAAGATTAGGAGAAAAAAAGAGAAGGCACAATATTTTGGAGATCACGATTTTATTGATAAATTTTATAATCAAATAAAATTAATAAGAATTAAAAAAATGGAAAGAGATTTAGAGCCAATGCCAAAATAGGAAAAACTAAGAATAAAAGAAACCTGTCATTACACTACGAGTAAATAAGCTACCCATAATGCTAATTATTTTAAAACATTGCAATTTTGTCCATTTATTTTGTAAAATAATACCTATTATATTTTATAAATTAAATATATTATTATTTTAAAATTTATTAGCAAGTAAGTAGCAGAGTGAAGTCTTATTGATTCCACGGCTAGCTCAAATAATCTAAATTATAACTTTATCCTGAAAATAAACGAATATGTGAATTGCGCACACAATAAAAACTTTTCTTGAATTAAAACACAAAACTTTAATAATAATTTAAAGCATTAATTTTGTGCATAAATAAATGAAAAAAATTCAACACTTCAGTTATGGGATTTGAACTCGTAAAACTCACAATCCTTACGATATCACAATCCTTATCAGTGGTAAATTTGGGGCCGCTATTTTTTCATTGATACAGCGTGCCCTAAAGATCATTAAGCAGTATTGTACTAAAAAAGGATTGTCGTTCAACTCAGACAAAATTGCTGTGGTAGCCTTTACAAAACGCAGAGATCTGAGCGATGTAAAGATGTTCAGCATTTGGATTAAAAACCTACATCCTGTAGAGGAAGTTTATAACTAGACAACAGAGTAACCTTCAAAAATACATTTTAAGAATATAACGATCAAAGCAACTAAGACCCTATGGGCCTCTAGAAGATTGATTGAAAAGACGTGGAGATTAAAACCACACAGTCATGAGGGCGCTGCTGGGAATGCATTATCTACACTTATTGGTTTAAATAGAAGCTCAGCTGGCGACCAATTATTGCAATAATAGTCTGTGCAGAAGAGATGGTAAAGAGAGCTTATGCAAATAAGCGAATTTGCATTATGTCAGATAGCCAAGCATCACTGAAGGCTTTGGAAGGAGTAAAAATGCAATCCAAATCCGTAAAGCAATGCCTTGATGCACTAAAGGCATTGATAAGACACACCAGCTTAACGCTGAGGTAGATTCCGGCTTACGTAGGTATTAAAAAAAATGAATTTGAGAATTTTCTTGCGATGAGCTGCAAGGAAACACTTAGTAGGACCAGAACCTAACCTACTTTCAGGCTGGATTATCTGACCGCAAATAAGACTATTGAAAAACTACTAAAACGCAAACATCTTGAAGAGACTGAAGCAATCGCGGATGTTCATATGAGGTCCTTCTAATGAACAAAGCAAAAAGGTAATCCTACAGCTGAGCAGACCACAGCTGAGGAAGATAATATGACTGTTTACCGGACATTGCTTTCTTAACAGGCCCTCATGAGAGTCATAAAGGTTGTAGAAAATCTTGTATGTAGGTTATATGGAAAGGAAGATAAAACTCCTCACCAGATATTGTGTGCACATCTTGGTTTTTTCTATGCGACTGTCGGAAAGATAAATCAAGTTCTCATCAGCCATGTCTTTAACTTTATAGAGGATACGAGATTTATAGAGTAAATCTCTAAATGCGGAGTACAATACAGCAGGAGCATCAGTTCACGTGGATATAAAGGAATATTTAATAATGAACATCAAATCTCTATAAGGAAGATGTGGAATGAATGTAATCAGTTCTTATATTTTGAAGCACAAACTGCTCTTTGTGACGCAACCCCTAATGAGAGAGTTAGCCAAGACAAAGTTGCAGATTTTGTTGCAATCTAGAGAGAAGGTTTCCAGTTTATGTAGCTACGATTTTATAAGCTAACCCACATTTTTTTGGAAGTAACAAGGTCGAGAATCCTGAAAAGAATGGTAGTCAGAAGAACTACAATAAAACAACGGTGTGGAAAAAATTGCTTTTAATGATTATAATCCTTTTCCAATTGAATGTCGACGTTTGGTTTAGAAGATAAAAATTGGAGAACTTCTTGGAATATACGGGTGGTACCTGACTGACGTTAACGTGAACACACTAAACACTGCTGTTGATGCTGCTAGATCAGTAAGGTCCAACTATTGTTGGTGTCGTGAAGCACAATTGAACCATCCAAATAATGGAAAACTCCTCAAAAGTGATCCGTAACCTCCAAGAGAAAACGAAGTTTAAAGGATAAGCTTTTCTGGGGTGTCAATAACAACAACACTAAAGAAGCTGTCAACCGTAAAAAATTGGAAATGGCGCACCGCAATAGTTAATAAAATAAAATCAATTTTTCAAATCACTTCGGTTAACTTTTCGAAAGCTCTTAAATGCAAGTGAAATTTCGGATATTAAATTATTATAATACAAGGTTATAACATTAAAATTTGGTAGACGAAGAAAAAATCTACTTATGATTAGTTCAACTTTTTGTTCAAAATTTGATTGAAATGCTTGGAACATTTTGTTTTAGTTTGGATGGAAATTTATTACAAAAATTTTTTTGTGGGTAAAGTAACATAGTTTTGGGTTATCTCTAACTCCAATTTGCTGTGATTTTTTTTATTTTGCTGTTCGGTTTTCATGGGAACCAATTAGCCCTTCGTTTCAGCGAAATGATAAAATCCCTTAATCACAACCGCTTCACTAGGTCTCGTCACTAGATAAAAAAAACTAGATCAACTTATTTTTGCATTATTGCTCAATATTGAAGGATAAAATTACAATTTAATTAAACCAAGTCTATTAAGAAAGCTTGTCGCACTAGGCTAAACATTATTATTAGATAACCTCGAGCTTCTGTAGCACGAGATAACGAAGTAAATTTAATAAAATTTTAAATAATAGTAACGTTGTTTAAACAGTAATCAATTTCTTTATGAAAAACTTCGTCAATCCTGTTGTTTCATAGTAAAATAAGCTGATGGCGTAATTTTGATTTTTACTTGTTAACTAGTTAATTAAACCTAATTCCAAGAATGTCAGTAACAATAAGGGTGGTCATTGCTTTCGTAACGATTGCGAGGGTGGCCGTTCATGTGTCCTGTAATCAGTGACATCCCGCTAATTACAAAGGGAGTGGCACCTTGCGATTACAAGCACACAACTCAATCTTTTTGCTTTTCACTTTACAACGGAAATCTATCAAAAATTAAATATCCGTAATAGTTGAAAGGGTTCAACATATAATTTTTGGTTGATATGCCAATGTATCAATCATAACTTAATTTAAACACTTAAAATTGTAAGCTTAGCTCATCTCGTTTCATAGAAGCTTTTTCTAACGAAAAAGCTTTTATGTCCCACTTTAGTTTTGTTTATTTAGTACAACGTAAAAATTTAAATAAATGTGATTGTAGCTTTAAATGGTCTATTTTAAATGTTTAGTCTAAAAATTGAAATTACCATTTTAACAAAGAAAACTGTGGGTTACAAGTTAGTAAACGTAGCAAATAATTATTACAAGGGTAAGCAACCTTTCATAGTATAAACTTTTCAATTATGCAAATACCGCCAAAATAATAAAATTTTCAGTGTAAGCAAATTTTATTTTCCTCTTTAAATTAGTTGATATAAACCGCTTAGTAATTTAAGACAAAACTTCAATTTGTATGTATAGTAGGGGATGACATCAATGTGTGTCGGAAAAACTAATCCCAGATTAGTAATTTGATTAATCGCATTTGAGTACATTTATTTTGTAACTCTTCCGCAAAAATAACAATTTTTACGCAAATGAATATTAACTTTTTGCATTATTTAATTACCGCATCGTCTTAATTTTGTTTATAATATAAACAGACGTTTGTCTCGCGTGGTTTAATAATTTTGGTACGTTTTGATTGTCGTTATTCATAATTAAATTACACGAAACCGAATATTTATTCTATTGAGTGGTGGTTTAGACGAGTAGTTTCTTCTATTTGCATTACGTTTCTGTTATGTTGACAGTAAACAAAAAGTGAATTGCTTAATTAAATAGCTTTCAAATTTAATAGCAGTAAATTTTGTTGCTGTCTTAAGCCCACTTTAAATTGTTATAGCTGACTAAACTGCCGTGCAAATTACCCTTTAATTGGCAATATTTATAAGAGACGACTTAATAACCATTACGTTAATACTGCTTTATGTTGCAATATAATCTCTGCGGTAACCGTTAAATTAATTTTGGCAACTATCAAACTTGACTATGATAATCATTCACTCTTCGATTTTTATTAAGTGCTGCATTATTAGCTCCCATGCGCATACAATTCCACCCAGCATACAAAATTGCGGAAATATCCTTATTTCCTTAAGATTGCCTTATGGTGGAAGGATTCGATCGCTTTTTTATAGACAGTAATTCGAAATTATAGGAACACGATGGGTAGTGATTGTGCCCGTGAATTTTTGTGGCATATTAACGCTTTTTTCAGTTCCTTATAGAAACGTTGAACTCCTCCCTCCAATATGATAATCACATGAAATATTTAAGTTTCCTATTATTGCTTATTATTTAATTAAAGACAATAAATTTCTTGTTTTATTCCTTCTTTCCAAGAGTAGCTAAAGATCTTTATATAACTAAGGGAATGAGGGTAGCTATAATTACAGTTACTTTAACTTTGAGTACTACGAAATTCTCTCAATTGCTATTTAAGATCTTAATATTTATTAACAAACTGGCTCAATTTATAATAATCATTCAACAAAATGTTTGACAGCTCCCCAATAATAACTAACTGGCAGCTAATAATCAAAATAAGCTAATAATTAACTAACAGCTCCCAATAATTAGGTAAAATTTGATAGCCATCAAGCTTATAATAACCAGCTAATAACAGAGCTAACATGCAACTTCTCCTCGCTCTTTTTGCGCTGTAGCGCATACGGACATTGCTCGGAGCTCGTTCTCTCGCATAAAATTTAATAATAAATTGATCTGTGGTACTGTGTAGGAGACGAAGAATCTTTTTACACTTATTCAATTGCTTAGCTTCTCCAGTGTTGTTTTCGAAGAAGAGTCAATTGTTAGTCTATTGTATTGGGCTTTGTTAAATAGGCTCTCAGTGATAGTGAATAAAGCGCCTAAGTAGTCAAATTTCTCATCTACCTTGTAGTTTTTTAGGATACTTTCTTGTATTATTACACTCCATTCAGTGGTAGCCCAAGTCCTCTACCCCGCCTCAAATACAAAACATTTCTTCTGGTGATATTTTTAGCCCAATATTGTTCAAATCACTTGTTAATGTATTTAGCAATAGTTACAGTTTTTCTTCAATATTTGCAGTCACAAACATCAACACTGATATGCATAAGTTGTCCAACATTTTGGAGCATACCTAAATATTGGCAATATTTATAAAAAATGTAAATTAGTTTATTTTTTTATATTTTTTAGTTTAAGAAACGGTCATGGCCTTCTATCTAATGTGATAGGTTTATTGCAAATGCGAGTTACCGGAGTCAAATCTGGGGAAGAGTAAAACTTTTTTATGACTAGTTTTCGTGCTTCAGCAGAAAAGTTAAAACGGTGGTCCTCTTGAGTTAGTGAATGGTCATCATTAACATAAAACATCAGAGTTACTGGCACATTTAAAAGCCAACCTAACAAGCTACCTACTAGATGTAAAATAACTATATGCTCACAGAAAGCTAACACCGTTAAGAAAACTTGACACAGTTGTTGGTGAATCAGATCAATTAATCTTGAAGAAGTTAAAGAAGAAGAAAGAGTTTATAGTAAGTACTATAATAGGTTATGTAAATATTTAATTCATTATAATTTGTTTACCTACAAGTGAGTTTTTTGTAACTGAGCTAAACACCCCCCAAATAAGACCAATCAGAGTAATTCAAAAATCACGTAACAATCATTATTTATTAAAATTAAAATTCATAACAATCATTAATAATTTAAATTGATCAGGTCGACAATTTTTTATGGTTATGATCCCAAGCAACATTTTAGCCTGGGAATTTCCTGAGAATTACCTGTCAGGGAAAATTCAGCCAAGACATGCACCTGCGTAGGGTACTTAGCAGCTCTGCTACAGGTCCTGTCTGGGTAAAATGGCGCATGAATTTACCGTAGTCAACCTTGTGACAGACTTGGTTAGAAGCAAATATGTGCTGGCGCAACAAGAGGCCCTTATAAACCAGGTAATAACCTGGCGCAAGCCTGAGATAGGTATTAAATTTGATTTCTACGTGTAAAAAAATTATGTAAAATATTTCTATTACAAAACTAATTTTTAAATTTATATAAAAAATAATGTTCATTAATAAAAAAAATTAATTTTTAAATTTTTTTTAAATTATTCACTTTTTTTATTCATTTTTAGTGTCTGACCACACGTGCAGTAAAATCCTGCAGAAACGCCCATCCTCAAGGTAAATGAAAGGTAATGTCGCAGCTTTAGCAATGCACTTGTATCAGCATTACCTTGAAAATGCGCCTACTTGGCTTTTACTGCTGCTGCCAGCAGCATTTTACTGCAAGTGTGGCCAGACCCTTAGTATTATTGCTTCTGTTATTTAATTTTTTATTATTTATTATAATATAAATCTCATATTATTTTACGATTTTCTCCTATTATTGTTTGATTATAGTTCGTCCTCCTGTTTTTGTGTGATTTTCTTATTGGTCCTGTATATTATATATCCTTGGGATGCGTTGTTATTGGTTAGATCTGAAAATAAATATTAAATTTTTTTAAGTGTTACCTAGCTGGGGATTGAACATCCGGCCCTTCAATGATTTTAAATTTGATTTTTTTTTTAATTTCTACAGTGTCTCCTAGGTTTATTTTGTTAATATAGAGATAAGTTGAGTATCCATGTTTTATTGATATTTTATATCCGATTGGTTAAAATTTGAAATTTCACAGATGAAAGATTTGGTAAGCTGTCAACGGGGTGAGAAAAGCTTTTTTTATTTTTGAATTTTTTCGGTTTTTTTTTTCATTGAGATTTTTCTTTTGTAAAATTTGTTTAAAGTTACACATTTTACACGATTAGTATTATAAAAAGGACTAGTTGCATCAAATTTTAACGCTTAAGAAGTAACGCTTTTGAAGACTAATTACACCCTTACACATAAACATTTAGCTACTGATTATGAATATTGTCAGTGAGTAATAAAATTTGAATTGATTAACCATGACATGATAGCCATGAGATGACAGCAGGAGAAAAATTATGTGTCTTGCGCTTTTTGAAAATTTTTAACAAAAACAGATAATTTTTGAAAAGAGGAGAATCGAAACGTTGCAACAGCTGAACGGCTCTCTTTCACAACAAGCAGCCCAAAAGACAGGACTTATTTTTGGAGAGTCCTAAAAACCTAATTACTGTTATAAAAAAGGTAGTGAAAAGTGCAATAATAGTAATTTACCTTAGAAAGGTGGAACAAGTGATAGGGTGAATCAACCAAGCAAAACAGCTGTTAAAATTAATAAACGTCTGTCAAAGTAATTGAGCAACAACGAAAAATTCGCCTGGTCACAGCCATCTTGGATCGTAAAACTTACATATCTGGTAAATGCTTTTTAATATCACTAATTAACGCGCAATATTGAATTTGCTACTTACATCATCAAATGAGTACCTGCTATTCAGTAATTTCCTCACGATTGGACGAATTATACAATTATTCTGGATTTTTTATGTGCATAAAATTGAATCTTAAAACGTTGAGAACTTATACAGTTTTATCAACGATAAAACATTGTGCACCAATCAACAATTTGCAAACTAGTCAATGTTAAACATTATACAGTGTGCGACAAAATCCTTATTTGTTTGTAAAATTATTTTATGCTTATCAATAGTGATCAAAACGTAGAAATAATTTGATCATTAAATGTCATTTTGATTATTATTTGGTATACCCGATATTACATTGAATTGTGGCATTTCAGATTGTTAGAGAGCAAAATTTTGTTTGCTTGCAGTTTGTTCATTAAATTGTATGTACAGTGGAGTCGCGAAATAGTGAATACCGTATATAGTGAACTACCGGAAATAGTGAACACAAAAATTTTAACATTGAGTGTATATGGGACTCCTATATAACGAACAGCGGTAACCCCGATACAGCGAACTGCGTACTATAAATCGTGCAGTTTGAATGACATCATTTATAGGGACTTCCCCCAACACTGAGAATTTACATTACGTATTATATTTACACTTCATTTCACGCGTAACGTTAGCATAGAATGGAATTTTTATATGTTGGTGTATCAATTTAAGGGAAAAAGTATTAACTATTAAATAAAGTAAAAAACAAATACAATCAAAAATAACATCATTTTTCCTAATTAATATTTATATTTGTATCAATTTTCTTTAAAATAAAGCTTTAATTTTCAAAACGTGGCTTTATTGTAAATTTTGTAAGTACCTAAATAGTGAACAACCCCGAAAAAGTGAAAGGTCTTTGCCATATTTAATTCACTATTTTGCGACTCGACTGTATTTGTATTTGTTTTAGATTTTTATTACACTCGTCGAGTACTGAAAGTTGATCTGAGGTAGGAAGGTAGGTAATTAAAATGGTATTAATAGAAGAGAGGTGAGCTAAGTAAACGGGCTAAGGACCGGACTCTAGGTTAGAAGACCCAGGTTCGATCCCCAACCCGGCTACAAAATTTATCCGACTTTATTATGAAATTATGACCCTCTCCTCTCAGAAGGCAATGGCAAACCACCGAGAGTAATCTGCCAAGAAAGCCATTTAATAATAACATATTAAATTGGTCACACTTTATATGAAAAATTCTTGCACACTTCATCTTACACTGGATGCAATCCTCGTATTTTGTTGCATTTTTATTACAAACGCCACACATAAACATCGTGCAGGGTTACCAATTCAATTATCGAAAGTGTATCGGAATGACGATAGAAACATTAACGGAAATAAACAACGGCGGAATTGTCGAAGGATGGAGCTGCCCTAAGTGCAGTGAGAACATAACCTCAAACTTATCACAAACTATTGAAAATTCTAACGTGAAGGATCAAAGTAACTTAAACGCCATGGAAAAACAATCGGTAGAAGATGATTATATAAGCCCTCCGTGGCAACGAGTAAACCCTAGGAAACACAGAAGAAGTTCACCAGAACAAGAAATTAGACAAGTTAAACAAAAACGTATCACAGAATACGGTGGTGTGTCTAACCAAGCATTACAAATAAACACAAAAAATCGATTTCAACCAATTATTGATATTTTAGAAGAAGAAAAGGAAGAAAGCGAACCAAAACCAAAACAGATAAAACCGCCACCAATATTCATACCATACGTTCAAGATATTCGACCGTTAGAAAAAATTCTAAATGAAGTAGCAAAGGATGGTTATAGCATAAAAATGATCAGAAGGGAAAACACCAAAATTCAACCACAAACTGGAGAAAATTATACAACAATACTAAAAGCACTAAATCATAATAAGGTGGAAAATCATACTTTTCAATTAAAGGAAAAACGAAATTTCAGAGTGGTTATAAAAGGTATTCATTTTTCAACTGAGCTGACCAATATTAGTCAAGCACTTGAAGCAAAAGGTCATAAAGTAGCACGTATAACGAACATGTTGCACCCCCTCGAATGTACCTGAACCTTGTCGTGGTGAGGGGGCTTGTTTTTGATGAAGCGACGGGCGTGCACCTGCAAGGATTACGGACCGGGGACTTAAAACTCTCGTGTGTTCGGTCTGAGCTGGCGGGCAGGGCTTTGCCGGGGCATAAAAACCTTTGTGCTTGGTCTTGTCTGTCAGGGTACCAGGATGACGGCTTTCGTGGAGAAACGGACCAATACAGGTACCCGCGTGTTTTTGCCGTGCGTGGATACCCGTAGGGTAGGATGAACGGATCCTGGTGGCTGAGTTGGCTCGGGGGCGGTAGTTGTTCTCCTGGGCCTGACAACACTCCACTTTGGCCATGATTTCTACCTAAAACGGGCGGTCTGGGCTAGTCCACCCTGATCAATCGGCTGAGCGGCCCTCCATCTGAGGGCTGGCTGGACGAGTCCTTGGACGAGGTCGGGGTGTGCAAGCACTCTGCCTTGTTTCTGGGGGCTATATTCCCTGGGTAGCCCTGATGTCGACTTGTCGGCGTCCCCTTTTGCGGGCTCCGTGGCGGGTGGGGAGCTTGGGGAACGAAACCTTATCCCATTTACATGGATATTAACACCACTAACAACCCGACAATTGTGTCCCTTGAGGATGCATTGTCAAACAAAGAAGGTACGTCTGTCACAGATGTCCTTCTACCACATAACTCCGCAGCCAGGGAGGGATCGTCCCAAAAGGATGCCCTTTCTGAAGGCAACACCGAGGGGTCTCGCCCTAAAAAGCGTAAGATCTGCGGTGCGGAGCGAAAACGCCGTAAGAAGGCCAAACTAAGGCAGGCAGCTGCAGAGGCTGCCGGCCCATCAAACACCGTGACTGAGCACGAGAAGGCTGGGGCGTCCAAACCTAAGGGTGGGGACAGCACTCCTTCAGGGTCAGGAACGGGAAAGAAAGCACCGGTCAAGAAGGGGAATTCCAAACCCTTTCAGAAAACGGATGCAAAAAAGAGAGTAAGGTCCACGGACTCTCGGCCATCGCCTCAGAGCAATCCGAGGAAGAAGGCTAAGTTGTCTGTGCCTGACTCAAAAAATCCGGAGGGGGTGATCACCTACAAGGAGGCTGCCACTAGGCACCTTCGGGTAGCAGTGATTGACCGCTCTAGCCAACTGGGCAAACTCACGGAGGCCCGGAAGGAATTAGTTGAGGAACACCTCAACTCAGCCCTCGACAGGACGATTCGGTCGGCCAGTGAGGGGGCAAACATAATACCCACTTTTGGGGGCTTTCGTTATTCGGGGGAGATCTTAAGGATCAACTGCGATAACGAGAGTTCCCTTAAGTGGCTAAAATCAACCGTTGCTGTACTGCCACAGTTGTGGGAGGGGGCAAGGCTAGAGGTGACCCAGGTAGACGAACTGCCTAAGCTATCCAAAGCCACCATTTGGGTCCCAGGGAAACCTGAGCCCACCGGGGAGGTTATAGGACGGCTCAAGGCTCAGAACCCATGGGTCAAGATTAAAGAGTGGTGTGTCTTCTATGACACCGACAAGAGTGCCCCTTTGGGGAAGCTCATTGTCTTCGGTGTCAGTGAAGAGGATGCAAAGGCACTCAAAGCAAAAAAGGAGAGGGTGAGCTATAAGTTCTCCACAATCCGAATAAGGGTACAGCAAATTGAGAACGCTGTACCGACACAAACGGTGGAGCAGGTGACGGCCGATCTTGACCTCATGGGGATCCATGAGGAATCTCAGGATGAAGATGCCGCTCCAGCGACAAACCCCACCACCGAGGAAGCCTAATGGCTGCCTTGGGGGAGTGGAGGTTTATTCAAGCTAACCTGCAGCATGGCCGGGCGGCCACGGCGACTCTTTGCCGCCGCCTTGCTGGCTGTATGGATACAATAGCTCTGATACAAGAGCCACATGTAGTGAAAGGCAGAGTTACAGGCCTTTCACCCTTGAAAGGGAATGTCATAACAGGCAGCCTTTCAATGAAACCCAGAACTTGTATCTACATATCTGGCAACATTCAAGCCAATCCTTTACCGCAGTTTAGCGACGGCGATATAACAGTTGCCCGGCTGAGCTGTGATCTTGGGGATGGCCTAAGCGACATTATCGTTGCATCAGTGTATCTCCCAGTTGACTCCCAGGATCTGCCGCCGTCTTCAAGACTGGTGGAACTGGTGAGGCACTGCGAGCAACACAAAAAACACCTCATTGTTGGATGTGACTCAAATTCCCACCATATTTCGTGGGGAAGTGGAGATTGCAACAACAGAGGTAAATCCCTATTTGAGTACCTTATTGGTACGAACCTAGAAATTCTTAATAGGGGTGACACGCCCACCTTCTATGTGTCCCCCAAACGTCATTCTGTGATTGATATCACTCTGGCGTCATTAAGTATTTCAACAAAAATCTTTGACTGGCATGTGTCACACGAATTGACTATGTCAGATCACAGATGGTTATGCTTTAAAATTAAAGCTTTGAAAGTCGAGCCTAAGCAAGTAAGGAATCCAAGGAAGCTGGACAGGCATATCTTTTTGGATGTACTCTCCAGCACCTTGGAGGCCGACATGCCAAAGGCAATCATAAATAAAAATCGACTAGAAAACACTGAGGAGATTGAATTATGCGTTAACGCATTACACAAGTCACTCACAAAAGCATATGAGTCTTCCTGTCCGCTGAAAACGGTTGGCTCTGGCATACGAGCAACACCTTGGTGGTGCAAGGAGCTGGAGCGGCTGAAGAAGGCAGTCACGAGACTCTGTAACAAGGCGAAGAAATCCAAAAGTGAGGCTGACTGGGAGGTTTTCAAAAACCTCCGGTTGGACTACAAGAGGATGATTCGCCTAAAGCAACGAGAGTCTTGGAGAGACTTCTGCAGTGGCATTGCTTCTACTACGGATGCGGCCAAACTGAAGAAGATCATTTCCAAAGACCCAAACCAACAGCTCGGCACGATCCTTCGAGCTGACGGCTCCTTTACGGAGAGCCTCAGGGAGACTGCTGAGGTACTGTTACAAACACACTTTCCTGGTAGTACAACTGTCTCGGACTATAGGTGGACTGAGCGTATCGCTTGGACACCGACTGAGGCGGACTGGGATAGTGCAAATTCCACTGTTAACCCAACCAAAACGGAATGGGCAATAAGATCCTTCAGTCCATTCAAATCGCCTGGGCTGGATGGGGTATATCCGGCTCTACTCCAATGGGGCCTGGACCTCCTACTCGGCCCTATGGTGAAGGTGTACAGGGCGTGCATTGCGCATGGCTATACACCTAAAGAATGGCGTAAGGTTAAGGTAATTTTCATACCTAAGCCGGGGCGTAGTGACTACACTCTGGCTAAATCTTTTAGGCCAATTAGTCTTACCTCCTTCTTTCTGAAGGCATTGGAAAGACTGTGCGACAGAGAGATTCGGGATGTGGTGCTGGTACCAAACCCACTACACCCGAATCAACATGCATACACTCCAGGGAGATCTACTGAGTCTGCACTACATAAGGTGGTGGAGCGTATCGAGGAATCGTTACAATCTCAGGAATGTACCCTGGCAGCGTTTATAGATATAGAGGGAGCATTTGACAATGCTACCTCTGACTGCATTGGCATCTCTCTACACGAACACGATGTGCCTAACGCCATCATTAGATGGATCAGCTCTATGCTGAATAGTAGGGCTGTTGAGATTGCTGTGGGAGATGCGTACATAAGAGGGGCTGTTAATAAGGGTTGCCCACAGGGAGGTGTACTCTCGCCACTATTGTGGAACTTTGTGGTGCACAGCCTTTTACAGCGTCTCAATGACAGTGGTTTCTACACTGTCGGATACGCAGATGATATTACCATACTGCTTAGAGGGATTTTTGAGGATGTCCTGTGCGAATTGATGCAGGGCGCCCTGAGAATCCTAGAGAATTGGTGTTCGGAGCAGTCTCTTTCGGTCAACCCGACCAAGACTGAGCTTGTTCTGTTCACCAAAAAGAGAAAGCTGAGAAGCATGAAAATGCCTTGCTTAAAAGGAACCCCTCTTAAACTAACTTCAGAGGTCAAGTATCTGGGTATAATACTTGACTCGAAGCTTAACTGGGGCAAACACATTAGCACTAAGGTGACAAAGGCAAGTATGGCCTACTGGCAGTGTCGCAGAGCATTGGGAAGGTCATGGGGTTTCTCCCCAAAGATTGCCCTCTGGCTGTACACTGCCATAATCAGGCCTATGCTTTGCTATGGCGCACTCGTCTGGTGGCCCAGAACCAGATTGATTACAGTAGTGTCCTCTCTGGAGCGGCTGCAGAGATCGGTCTGCTTGGCGGTGACGGGAGTGATGCGAACAACACCTACTGCGGCCATGGAGGCTCTCTTATGCCTTCCTCCACTGGATCTCTATGTGAGGGAACAGGCACTGAGGGCCTCCCTGAGAATGCGGGCTTGGGGTCTCTGGACCTATAGGTGGGGATCGGTTGGGCATACACGGATTCTGGAGGACTGCTCAAAAAAGCTGCCTCTTTTGGGTCTTGATGCTGACAGGATCCCCCCCAAATACGTGTTTAAGAGGAATTTTAAAATTCTGTTAGACACTAAAGGATCTGACCGGGCTGACATATGTCTGTACACGGACGGATCCAAAAATAATACTGGCTCGGGTGCGGGAATATTCTCCCCGGAACTGCAGCTAGATATAAAACTATCGTTGGGGAGGTACTCCTCTGTTTTCCAGGCGGAACTCATTGGGGTGCTTCGCTGCGCAGAAGAAGTCCAGGACAGAAATGTCCGGGGCAAAACTATTCAAATAATCACGGACAGTAGGGCGGTCCTTGTGGCGCTAAACCGCTGCAAGATCATCTCCGGTCTTGTGCTACAATGCATTGAGACACTGAACGTGATATCCACTCATAATGTTCTAACTCTCAGTTGGGTTAAAGGCCATGAAGGAAATGAGGGCAATGAGAGGGCTGATGAGCTGGCGAGGCAAGGTTCTGGTAACGTGCCGTGCGGTCCGGAGCCTTTTATCTCGCTGGCTGTTAAGGCCCTTGATGCCATCATAAAAGGGGAGACCCGTAGACTGCATGTTGAAAGATGGGAGAATGTGGCTGGATGCCGTCAGGCTAAGGCTGCAATTAACATACCATCTGACAAACATGCAAAATATTACCTGCAGTTGTCTCGGGACAGATTACGAGTTATCGTAGGATGTCTTACAGGACACTGTAAGCTAAACAAACATCTGCACACTATGGGACTGGTTGAAAGCCCATTATGTCGTGGATGTGAAGAAGAAGATGAAACAGTGGAGCATGTGCTTTGCAACTGCCCAGTGTTAGCATCGAAAAGAGGATCCATGTTGGGGAACTTCTGGCCTAGCATGGCCAGTATTAGTGGCACACCGCCCTCCAAAGTACTTGAGTTCGCCCTGAGTTTGGGGTGGCTTGAGGAATAGGAGGCTGGTGGGCTGCTAACATCGGAGGTAGCATAATGGGCCCGATTATGTGGCCTGAGTGCGCGTGAACCATGGTTTGCCCTCCACATCCAATCCAGAATCCAGAATCCAGAACATGTTGCAAAAAACAACAAGGTATCCTTTGTCTATGCATCTTGTGGAACTGTTACCAAATGTTAATAATAAAAATATTTACGAAATTGAACGATTATTAAATACGGTGGTGGTAATTGAACCACCTCTACACAAGCGCGAAGTAGTACAATGCACAAGATGCCAGCGTTACGGTCATACAAAGACTTACTGTAACCGCCAGCCTAGATGCGTTAAGTGTGCCAAAAACCATCTCACCAATGATTGCACCAAAGAAGGGGGAAAAGCAAAATGTGTATTATGCGAAGAAGAACATCCAGCCAACTATAAGGGATGCACGGTCTATAAAGAAATTCGAGAAAGGAAGTTTCCAGCATTAAGGCCCAAACAACAATACTCTCCACAAATTGATCCACCAACACCAAACTTTTCCTCTCCACCCCCACAACAAACAAGAACTTTCTACCCAAAAATTTTGTATGCAAACATAGCAAGTGGATCAAGACAAAACCACGATTCAAACAACAGCCAACAACATACACAGTCAACAACCACAAACACCATGGAAAAAATGATGATTACACTTATGAATAAAATGGATCAGATGCTAACAATTTTAATGACACTAGTGTCTAAAATGCCATAATGTTGTTCTCCACAAATATAGCAATATGGAATGCCAACGGCTTGTCCCAACATGGACAAGAGTTATTACATTTTATTATAAACCAAAAAATTGACATCATGCTGGTGATGTCTCACTTTACAAATAGGAGCTACCTAAGAATTCTAAACTACTCTATCTACCACTCACGCCACCCGGATGGTACAGCACATGGTGGCGCTGCAGTCATCATCAAAAGTTCAATAAGACATTATGAGCTGCCCAAATACCAACAAGAACATATACAAGCTGCAAGTATCATGATTGAGGAGTTGAGTGGTCCCATGGCGATTTCAGCGGTCTACTGCCCACCCAAACATAAAATTAAGGAAGACGATTTCACCGAATTCTTCAAAACACTTGGTAGCAGATTTATTGCAGCAGGAGACTACAATGCAAAACATCAACAATGGGGTTCCAGAATAGCAAATCCGCGAGGCAGAGTACTTTTTAAAATATTACCAAAATCTAATCTTGATTATTTATCAACAGGACACCCAACTTACTGGCCAACGGATAGAAATAAAAATCCAGACGTTCTAGACATATGCATTACAAAAGGAATTGCAAGAAGTTACCTGGAGGCGAGCCCTTGTTTTGACCTATCGTCGGATCATTCACCAGTCTTGATTGAACTTAGATCTACTGTTGCAAACAAAAATAAACCACTATCATTATGCAACAAGTACACCGATTGGGATTCCTATAAAACCCTGGTAAATGAAAACATAGACCTGTCAATACCACTAAAATCGGAAGCTGATCTTTTTGTCGCAGTCGAAAGCTTAACAACTGCTATCCAAAACGCTGCCTGGCTGTCTACTCCAACACACACTCCTACAAACGAAGTAAAATGTCCTCCCAAAGTAAAAGAAGCTATTGCAGAAAAACGAAAAATTAGAAAAAGATGGCAAATCACTAGACATCCAAATGATAAAACTAAACTAAATCAACTAACTGAAAAACTTAAATATCTTCTAAATGACCTTAAAAACAAATCTATCCAAAGCTATCTAGAAAACTTATCACCAACGGAAGCGACAGATTACTCACTGTGGAAAGCTGTCAGGAAGTTGCAGAGGCCAACAACTTTTGTACCGCCGATTAAAGGGACAGATGGCAAATGGGCAAGAAGCGACCAAGAAAAAGCGGAAGTTTTTGCAGTACATCTGACAAGTGTCTTTCAACCCTTTCCACCGTATCAAGAAGAAATCGAGGTGAACAACGTTGAAGAAAGAGAAGAGCCTCGTTGTAAGAAAAACAAATTGTTCAAGCTAAAAGAGGTCATAAAGGTCGTTAAATCACACTTAAATCCTAAAAAGGCGCCAGGATATGATCTCATCACTGGTAAGGTTATAAAAGAGTTACCAGAAAACGGCATGAGATTGCTCACTTACATATTTAATGCTGCTCTTCGCTTAAATGTTTTCCCAGCACAATGGAAGGTGGCGGAGATAATCATGTTACCAAAACCTGGTAAACCGCTTCAAGAACCCACTTCATACAGACCGATCAGCCTCTTCCCAATAATGTCGAAGTTGCTTGAGAGATTGTTGCTAAAGAGAATCCAGCCAATTTTGTTAAAGAAGAATGTAATACCAGACCATCAGTTCGGTTTTAGAAAGCACCATTCCACTATCGAACAAGTACACCGTGTGGTGGAAAAATTAATGAAAGCCTTGAAAATAAAACATTTTGCACAGCCGCATTTATAGACATCTCCCAGGCTTTTGATAAAGTTTGGCATAAAGGCTTATTAATGAAAATTAAGCAATTGTTGCCTGAATACTATTTGCTCCTCGAGTCTTACATTATGGACAGAATGTTTCGAGTCAGATATGGGGAATCATACTCAAATCTCTACCCAATAAAATCGGGGGTACCACAAGGTAGCATATTGGGGCCAGTACTTTATCTGCTGTACACTGCAGACATGCCAACAACAGAGTATATGACAACCGCCACCTTTTGCAGACGACACAGTAATAATGTCTTCTCATAAAAATAAAGATCAAGCATCTGCTCACCTACAAGAAAGTGTAGATATGTACCAGAAGTGGACGAAGAGGTAGCGTATAAGACCAAACGACTCAAAGTCTGTACAAATTACTTTCACAACAAAGAGAGATAATTGTCCACCAATAACATTAAATGGTAGCACATTACCACAGGCTGACGATGTGAAGTATCTTGGTATGCACCTAGATAAGCGTCTCACTTTTAAGAAGCACATCTGGTCCAAAAGGAAACAGCTTGGTATTAAGTTTAGAGAAATGTACTGGCTCATAGGTCGAAATTCAAAGTTAACAGTAGAAAACAAGTTACTGTTATATAAATGTATTATAAAACCCATATGGACATATGGAATTCAGTTGTGGGGAACAGCAAGCAATTCAAATATTGAGATCCTCCAAAGATACCAGTCGAAAGTGCTTTGCACCATCGTAAACGCACCGTGGTACGTACCAAATGATGTCATACACAAAGACTTAGAAATGAAAACAGTGAAAGAGGTAATAAAAGTGCACAGTGAAAAATATAAAGACAAACTAAGTTACCACCCAAATAAGCTGGCAACGGACCTTCTTATAAACAACACACAGCGTAGACTAAAAAGAAATCACCCGTGGGATCTTCCAAGTAGATTTGCATAATATTTGTAATATAAGTAATGATGTATGATGGTAAAGTCAATGGACTTAACCTCTTCTGACAATATAAAAGCTAAACCATTTACTAAATGTTGTTGTTAAACAGATTGTAAATTTATAGGATGTCAAAAAAAAAAAAAAAAGAAATTGGTCACGACGCTTCTGTCAAGAAGCATACGAAGAAGAAGAAGAAATAGAATAGATATCCAAGATATTGTCATTAATTTGGTTTTTTGGTCTTCGACCTCACTCATTAATAATTCGACTGTAGTTGTTAGATTTATTCGCGTTTTACATTACCGTTGGTGGCGCCACCGTCAATAACAACATTACGTTTTTCAGCAGTTCCAATTATTTCGTGTGGTGGCGTTTTGTTAATGTAAACAAAAGAAAATGTTTGTTTATGGTGTTTATGTTGGTATTTACTATACGTTACAAACGAGTTTGAAATTATTCCGCGTGGAGGCGTTTTGTTAACGTAAAACGCGAATAGTCTCACTTAAAAGGATTGTGACAAGTCAGACACGTGCATCAGTTAGGCGTAAACTTTCTTTAGCTTGCATGCACAATAAGCGCTGGTTTCCAATTTTGGTTTACTTGCTCTGATGTTTGGATTGAAATATATATCCTGTTACCAGCTTCGTTACTTCTCGGTTACATTTTCTTTGGAGAGAAATAAGCAGGTAAGTCAGTTCCGATAAAACGGCTTCCATTCTGGAAGAAGCCTTAGGTTTGTAAGCTGTTTTGGTTGGTCATAAATGAAAGCTTCTATAAATAACAAATAACTGTAAGTAACACGGTGGTGGAAGAAGATTTTTTCATCAAATTATTATATTGGATTTTTTACAAAATGATATAAAAAACTCACTTTTTTTGAAATATTTACTTTAATGTGGATTTCTCCGACACCTTTTAACACTTTACCGACTAAAAAACCATTGCAACACCAAGATAATCTTCTAATTCTATTTCTTCTAAAATAACTAAGGTCGACTTAGAAGTTGTATAGATTTCTTTCAGTTGGATTTCAAACTGTTCATAACAGTCTATCATAACCAAGTTTACTATCATTAACTTTCTCGAAGTCCAAAATGTCATTGAAAACAATCATTCGAGAAGACTTTGAAGTAGTAGACCTTGTTCTGAGTGCGATAGAAGTGGGGAAATCTTTAAAAGACACAACCGCGATGTTGGGGGGTGGTACTACCGGATTCTTACCGACTAAAACCTCACTCCGTGATGAAAACGGGCTTTGACTATCGTCATTTCTTCCGCCGTTATCAGCCAGTTTTCATAATCTTCCCCCTTTCGGGTCTTTGTTATTCTTTAGTTGCCTTAATCTTCTTCGCCGCATTGTCTAGGGAGTTCTTCTCGAAACTTGGTTTTTATGAAGTAGTCAACCAAGGTTTACAAATTTCTTCTATTTGGTACATTTGCTCTTCATCTGTTGAACCTTTTGATTATGCGGTGCCCCCGTTGGTGATTTTTTCTTACTGAGACCGTTACTGTTTTCTTTCCTTTATGGAGAGCGTGTACTATTTTTTATAGAGAGCTGTTTATTCTGTATCTGATTTAGGATAATTTTACCTTTGAGATAGTAATATTTATCATCGCAAAAATGCTGTCGTTAAAAGGAAACAAACCTCGCCATTTTGAAAAATCAGAGATGTTTGACCTCTTTAAGTTCCGTCACTTCGGCGATAACATACTCATCATTTGGAGCTAGATGAGAATTTATGAGTCTTGATAGACCAAAAGCGTCAGTTGAAATATACTTGATAGTGAAATCGTAGGTCAGCATCACCAAAACCCATCTTTGAATACGATTTGGAGTGTAAACTGGAATTTCATTTTTTGATCCATATATTGCAAGTAATGGTTTATGGTCTGTCTCGAAAGTAAACCTTATGGCAAAAATTATTCTATAAAATTTCGTTACAGCAGACACCAACGCCCGGGCTTATTCCGTCTGAAGTTGACTCAAAACCCTTCCACCAGGATCAATAAACGTGAAGTATGGCATATAATTTTCCGCAAAGCATTCAAAAATGAGTACATAATGCATGGTAATACGACGTTATAGCTGTGATAACAATTGCTTACTCAGAATTGTAGAAGCTTGAAGAGCAAGTTGAATGATGGAGCTACTTTAAGATTGACAAAATTCTGTTGACACTTGTCGGACCAATTTCAAATGACATTCTTCTTCTTTTCAAATGGACCACTTCAATTGTGGCAGTAAAGAAAGAGAATGCAAAAATATAAAGGATTTGTGCCGATTATTTAACAGAATTTAATGCATCTTTCATTACATCAAGAAATTTTTAAGTTTGATCGATTTTGCTCAATTAAAAATTCAGCTACAGAAAGTTCTTCACGATAGGTTCATTATTTGAAAATTGGCTGAACATGGCATGGCGACTATGTAACTTGAAAGCGATAGTTTGTAGCTTTGTAAAATGGAAAACAATAGCAATAATTTTTTATATTGGAAAATAACAAAAATTGAAATGCTTTCACATAAAACAGGTGCCAAGTTTTTGACTGGGATGGAAAGGTTTTGATTCTCTCTGATTTGACTGGACATTTTGTTAAATTTTTGAAAATTTTAATTTATGGATATTTATTATAACTTTAATTTAACAATTTTTGAATCAAGTTATTTGCATTGAGAAGACGCTAAGCTGGCTGGGAATTTCAAAATCAAGAGTAATTTAGGTAGGGTAATTTTATTGAGACTGTATACGTAATTCAACTTCTAGAAAACAAAGCAAAAGTGTAACTTTTACATCACCTTGATGAAAACAATAATAACAAACTTTAATTGCCACGTCATAGCACTAAAGTGCCCTTTTCCTATGGATGTTTTCAATACCAGTTATAAATAATAGCACACATATTATCACAAATACATTATAGTGATAGGTTCACTGCTCCAATATAGCGATCTGATGTTAGTCATAACAATTAACCACATAAATGGAAGTAGCTGCAGGTAATAAACTGTCCAAACAGGTACAAAATGATTGTGATAAAAAGGTGTTAACAGTTTGATTCATAACGACTTATTATTAGTAAAATTGCATTATTAATATTTATGATCGCTTGCCTGCATGTCGTACAAAAATTAAATTTAATTAATTATTTAGAAGTAGTGTGTATGCATAAACGGTATAAAAGCATACATTGAACATTCGGTTAAACAATATCTATTTAGCTGTATACATAACTAATAATAAATTAAACAAATTGATTCGCTAGTAATTAGATTGAATATTTACCTACACAAATTACATAGTTTACATGACGGTTTCATATTATCTACTTGTAATAAATAATGCTCATTTCAAAGCTTTAACGTCAATTGACTTGAATTTCAAACATTAAAATAAAAAATGAAATCACAAAAATATAAATTTTGAGTTAGGTGTGGAAACCACTTTAAAACTAAATTTTCAAAATATGTATGGCTAATTACGTGATGTTGTAAACGTAAAGCTGGGTAACTAATCAGCACGAAGGTCTAGTAGCTGGAGCGGTTCAGGTGTTTGGAAGGTGCCAGTAAGCAGCAATAAGACATAGAAAAGCTTTAAAATCATTACGATGACAAAATATTTATTCATAAAAAGTTTTCCTCTAGGATTTTGCAAAAAAAATTAAATTATTTTGTTCACAAGTTTTCTGTTAACAATTAAGCTTTATATTTACATGTTAAATTTAAACGAATTATAAGTAATACAATTGCTTTTGAGATTTGTTAACATTTTAGTTGCACGAATGTATAAATGAGAGTTATTAATAGAAAGCACAATTGCAAGTTAATTAGCAGTTTATGTAATAGGTTAACTACCTACTACCGTCACGCACTGAAAAATGTAGTCTTGATTATTCATAAGAGCTTATTTTTACATATTGCTTTAGTAATTTTTCACATTAAATGCGCTATAATTCAATTAAATTAAAAAAGCTTTCACAAAATTGTTCAGATAAACATAAATGCGGCTTTCTTTATTTTTAAACATACATTTATTATTTATGTTCTAACATTTTTTCTTTATTATAATGTAGGTAGTATAATGTAAAACCGCACACAGCCACGGTTATCCTTAGAATTTTTAGTTTAAAAAATCTGCAATCTTACAATAAATTTGCGAAGATCAAATAAACCGATATTAAAAATGTCTGGAAACCATAAATTATAAAACAAACTTATCAGGTTTCAATGCTTTCCTCCTATTAAAATCTGATCGATACAATAAAAGAATTTTTTTAAATATAACGTTAAATTTTGCTCTAAAGTTTTTCATAAATTAGTGTTTAGGTTATGGTTTAAATTTATTGCATAATTTTTGAAATGCCATGTAGCATGTAAAAAATTTTATCAAGCAAGGAAGTAGAATAAAAACTGAACTTAATAATATATAATTAAATATAAGCAAAAGTAATTTTAAATAGGCTGCATATTTTTATTATGTATATAGGACTAAAACATAGAGCTATAATAGTAGCAGCTCCCCGACTAATTAACTATTACATAATATATATTCCTCATTTTGGATGACGTGATTAGATTAATATTTTATAACAGTTAGAGCGAGGTAATTTTCAAACTAAATTCAAAAGTTACTTATCATTTTTTTGTGTACCTCGTTCACTAAATATTAAATTTGCTGCTAACAGTTAAAATTTTTAAATTTAAGTAGAGGTAAAACGGTATCTTTTTGTAAATAAAACAAACTGTTGGTCAACTAATATTATCTTCCGGGTTCACTGTTAAACTGACGCCAATTGGAAAACTGACATTTGTAATATAATTTATAATATTAAATTTTGAAATAGAGCAAAACTTGGTTTCGGTCGAATGTAAACTGAATTGACCTCAGGCAAAATTGAAGGGAAATTTTTAACCTTGTTTCTTTCGAAAAGATTGTATCAAGGTAACTAAAACCTCATCCTTGCGTTGGGGTAAAACATTAATTTTTTAAGCTCTTACACCAAACGAAAATAATTAATTTTTTGCTCATATCTTTTACTTTTATTTATCCCTCTTGGGTAGTCTGGCGTCTTTTGTTTTTAATGATCAACATGTACTTTGATTTAATCTAAATTGATTTTTTTTGTACTAAAAGTTTGTACTACTTTTAAAAGTCCAAAATGATTGCTAACTAAAATCCGCTCATGTGTAAGTTTGAAAAAATTCGCAGTTCTAAAGTTAATTTTTCGATTGAGAAAGTTCATAACAGGATAAAAAATTTTACAAAATTTTTTTGTACTTTTATAGCCTAAAGAGATTGCAAAAGAATTATCTCTTAATTCTCTGAGGAAAATTCCAGAATTAAAATTTTTTCAAATTTCTTCAATTTTTAAATTTAACTTTGATCGAACAAAAATTTTATACAACTTTTTTGGATTTTAATGGTCTAAATATATCAACAAATAAACCGTTAAAGTAGCACTTTTCAGTTTGCAAAATAAAATATTTTCAAAAATTTGAGATTTCATTTTGACGGAAATTTAGATGATCCATCGAAAATTTTATACAACTTTTTTGTAATTTAGTGATTTTAAGATATCCCTAAAAAATCTTTTTACTTCAAAATATATTTTTTTTTATTTTTTCCTCATTTTGAAATTTTATTTACACTGAAAGTTAAATGACGAGACCAAAGTTTTAAAAACCGCTTTGTACTTTTGTGGACTAAATAGATCACAAAATAAATTTCTGGAATAAAATTTTTTGTTTTAATATTAAATTTTTTTTCAAATTTTGAAATTTGATAGATTTAAAAGAGGGCGCTGAGAGTTAATTGATGCCTTTTAGTTTTTCTCCTTTTAGCTCCAAGATTACCCTTAAATTTAATAATCTTTAAACTTTAAATAATACGAATTATTATAAATGATTTAAAATGAAATAAATTATTTAGCTTCCGGAACTAACACGCTCTTTCGTCAGAATTCTTAAATTTAAGGATCTCAATCATGAAATGTATAGCGTGAGCTATTTACCTCTTAGCACTTTCTACTTTCTCTAATTGACATAGAAAATTTTAGCAGAACTATTTTTAGAAGACTAAGTGAATGGAGACGTAATCCTTGAACGTGGAATAGTTGGTTCCAAGAATAAAATCTCCCATAGAAGATAACTAACCTAATTAAGCTTTTTGTAAAAATACACCTTGTTTATATTAGTTTTTTATGTTATTAGAAAGGAATCGAGAGGTGAGCTAAATGAACAGGATAAGGACCGGATTCTAGGCTAGAACCCCTAGATTCGATCCCCAACCCGGCTACAAAATTTATCCGACTTCATTATGACCTTCTCTTCTCGGAAGGCAATGGCAAACCACCGAGAGTAATATGCCAAAAAAGCCATTTAATAATAACATATTAAATTGGTCACAACGCTTCTGTCAAGAAGCATACGAAAAAGAAGAAAGAAATCACATGAATGAAACAAGAAATTAAGAGAAAAAATACTCTAATTAAAAATCAAGCTGATTTTTTTATTGATCAACTTCGGTGATATCCGGGATCACAGAAAAACATAATTTTAAAGTATCTTCGTTGACACTGATGACTTTGCCGACATAGCATATTAAAGACTTTTTCGACGCAAAATTAGTTAATACAAAATCGTTAGGGTCCGGTTCACCATCTTCAGCACTGTTATCCTCATCGACCTTTTCTTTGGTCAAGAAATTTGATCTGCCGCTGCTAACAGACAAACTGAAAAGTTTGCCTGCCTTCTTCATCACAGGGACTAAAAGTAATTAACTTGGTTACTTTTTTTTTGCTTTCTTTGGGCAATCTTGGTTTCCTTAGTAACCTTTTTTAGATGCACCTCTACTATTTCCTATTTTTAGGGTTGTCAGTGAGTATACGACACCGTCCTTTTTTTTACCCTTAGTTGAAGTTTTCCAAGGTGCAGCCTTTGGGAAAGCTTTGATGCCTTGCGGCAAATAATGGTTTACATTTTTTCTGGCAATGCTAACAGTTGACATTTCTGTCAAGAAAGTTCCGGGAATTGGTCAATAAAACACAAAATATTTATTATTCATCTAAATTTATTGTATCGCCTTTAAAGTAGGCCTTTTTTGAAATAATACATTTAATGCCATCGAATAACCCAATCATCAAAACATTTTTTAAACGCATTTATTAGAATCCACTTCAGTTCTTGCCTTGAATTTTTTTTATGTCTTCTATCGACTAAAAACGGGTGCTTTAAAGTTGTAACTTGAGTTTTGCAAAGAGAAAAAAGTTGGCCTGTGCCATATCAAGTAAATACGGTGGTTGTTAGATAGTGTTTGTTGAGATTTTGGCCAAAAATTTGTTCAAAATGATAGACTTGTGAGATGGTGCGTTATCGTGTTGTAAAATCCATGAGGTTTCTTTTCAAAAATCTGGCCGTTTTTGACGAATTTGCTCTTTCAAACGCCACATAACGCTGTGACGGGGCTTACTTTAAAAATTATACAATAAAATTTAGATAAATAATAAGTTCTTTGTATTTTATTGACCAATTCCTGGAACTTTTTTGACAGAATATCTTCACCCGCTGGATTAGGAAAATCGATTATGACTGAAGGTGCACATTTGGTTTTTTCAGTTGGATTGGAGCGATCGGTAACCGCACTAGTCAGAAATTTGTGGTTGCTGAATGTATTTCCATTCAACGGCTACTAGCTCTGAATCCGTTTGTAACATTTAATAAAGCCATAGCATGAGGATAAGCCTCTTCCAACAGTTCACCGATTTTTTAAATTTTGAGGGTGCTTCCTAGATGCTGCAGCAACTAATTTGCTGCCATTAGGGAAAAATAAGTATTAAGGGGTCGTGGGGGGGGTGCCCTTACTTTAAAGTTTTTAGTTGAAAATGTTGTGATGGTTAAGGTTATCCATGATTATTAAGTGTTTTCTTTCAACAGAAAGCAGCGCAAATCGAGTAAAGTGGTGGAGAAAAAAAATTCAATTCTGTCATCCAGCCGCTCAGGTTTGCTATCTCATCACTGGCTGAGGTGCGCCGTTTAGGTAATATTTGAGGCTGCCAATTTACTCAGGGCAAGATGGAAAATGGTTGGGTGTGACTTTCGGAAGTATTTATTGCAGTACATGCGGCACCAGTATCCTACGTGCTGATGAGGTCATTTAGCTAACCTCCCTCACGTCTTTAACTGCAATTATTTTTGAGGGTTTGTGAATCGTGGTTACACCTGTCTCATCAATGCTCTATACGTGTTCAGGGGTAAAATTAAATCTCGTATATACATCTGTTAGTTTCCCAAAAAATTCATCTACGGTGTGTTCATTGAGGGCAGTGCTGTATGCCAAACTAGCAGCTTTGGAAGTTTGGAAAGACAACCCTGGGTTTCTTTCAAGAAAACTAATCACGGTCAGCTTCTTCCATTTCTCTCCAGAATTTAGGGTAATTTTTATGGTTGAGTTTTGCGTATGAATACACTAGTTTTCTTAGTTGGCTGACACTTAAACCGTAAAAATATTTGAAAAATTACTATGTAACCGGTTTGTGAGCTTTTTGAGTAAGAAGAGGATAATCACGAAACATCAATTTGGCTACCAAAAAGGTAAAAGCACGACAGACGCAATTATGTATCTAATATCCCATGTATACGAGATGCTAGAAGACAAAAAGAAGTGCCAGGTCACTTTTGAAGACCTGTCAAAGGCATTTGATATGATGGATCATGACATTTTCCTTGACAAGCTTCAACATTATGGATTCCGAGGATTGGCATATGACCTGATAAAGTCATATCTGACAAATAGAAAACAAATAGTGATGTGGAACGAAGAACTGAGTGGCGAAGGTATTATGACACGCGGTATACCGCAAGGCAGTATCTTAGGACCACTTTTCTTTGTCCTCTACATAAATGACCTGCCACCAAACATGAAATGCCCAACGGTACTGTTTGCCGACGATACTGCTTATTTAGAAGAACACCAAGACAATACGACAACCAATGATCAGAATACTGCAGCGAAATGGTTTTCAACAAATCGATTACTACTAAACGAAGAAAAGACGCAAAAAATAACTTTCACCACAAACAGAAACGACGAACACCAACACAAGACAGTAAAATATCTGGGAATTACACTGGACACTTACCTCACTTGGAACGACCACATAACAAACCTAGGAAATTCACTAGGCACAGCAATATATGCTGTGCGAAGAATAAGGGAAACTGTCGGAAAGGACACTGCAAGGCTCGTCTATTTTTCCATGTTCCACTCAAAAATGGTATATGGTCTTCGAATCTGGGGTCATTCGACACATATAAATCGCATTTTCGTAATGCAGAAAAGAGCGATACGCGCACTAGAAGGACTACCAAGCAGAGCACACTGTAAGCCATTATTTAAAGAACACAAAATAATGACACTACCCTCGGCATACGTATACACCGCCGTAGTGTATATAAAATCAAATACCGAAGCTCACATAACTGCCGGACACTGTTACAAAACAAGAATGCGTGACCAACTCCAAACAAAACGACGCCGATTGAAGTGCTGTGAAGGAGAGAACTTGAGTATAAAACTATACAATAAGCTTCCCGAGGAAATCAAACGCCTCAATCTGACGCAGTTCAAAAGAAAAACAAGGGAGCTTTTAGTAGAGAGAGCGCTCTACGAAGTTTCAGAGTTCCTCGAGTAACCTGGAGTTGAGACGAAAACCAGCAGCTGCTGATCTCCACCCTTTTAAAGTTTGTTTTTTTTTGTAACTTTAAATAAAGATTATTATTATTATTATTATTATTACATTTTGGGCATGCTTTGGAGGAATAACCCTAATTCATTTTCCTCAATTACGCTTAATACATGCTATTTATTTCTTAAGCTGGGGCAGTTTAAAAACTTTTTTGCACAATCTCTTGAAAGTTATTACATTTATTTCAACCAATTTCGCAGTTGTCTTGTAGTTTCTTCTATCCCGTACTGCTTTTACTGCCGCTCTAATTTGGTTCAGATCCGGTGGAACCCTTCTCTTCACTCCTTTCTTTAGAATGTACTTTTGAGACATCTAAAAAATATAATACCCACTTTAGACTAATAAAGAAAGAAGATTTGATCCCGAAATCAAGTCTTGCTACGTTTCTAGGGATCAAATCTTCCGTTACGACGTGCTGAGCAAAATAAATGCATTGTTTGAGTGCAGACAGTCGTTTCAATTTTTACGTTTTAACTAATAATACTAAAAGCATTAAGAACATCAACATTGTATGCACTGCAGAAATTATCCGAATTATTAAAAAGATTTATGAGTAAAAATACATACCAAACAGAAATCTTCAGTAATCAGTAAAATATTAAACACTTTCTAGCTATGACGTCCGATGGCAGATATCCCTTTGGTTGCCAGTCGTGGCATCATACTAATAGTAACGCTAATATAGCAACTAAAAACTCAACAAAAGCGCCGGTTTTGAATAGTGATCAAGTCTCCCTAAGAATCAACTCTCCGTTCTTTCCCCGTGCTCCGCTACGTAATGCGACAAAAATTTCATAAATTTTTTGTACTTTTATAGACTAAAAAGTTTTTCAAATATATATTATTATTATTGCTGAACGGGTGTGGTCTGTAAAAGTACTCCCACTTGCACTTAGGCTCCTGGCCCATTGTACCCCGCGTTCCTAGTTTTACCCCATCAAGTTCAAGTCCTCAACAAAGTTGAGTACATTATTGATGGGTGAATTTCTTATCTCCTCGGTGGTCGGATAGCGACTCCCTAGGTGTTCATGCCTTACAGTGGCAAGAGCTGGACATATACATAGCAGGTGGTATGGAGTTTCTTCCTCCTCCCCACACATACTACATGTAGGATCTTCAACGACCCCAATATTATTGAGGTGTTTATTTAAGCAGCAGTGTCCTGTATATAGTCCTATTACTGTTTTCCTCAACTGAGTTCTGCTCAGTCGGAGTATTTCTTTGGTCTTTTTGTCCCCGGAGGGTTCCCGAATGAACATCCGCGATTGCCTCAGTCCCGGAAGATTCCTCCAGTACACAAGGTGTTTCTCTCTTAGTAGTTCCTTGATAGTCCCTTTTGCAGTCTTGTATGCAATCCCGCAAGTTGGTTCTGGACCTACTAAACTGTTACATGCAGCCTCCCTTGCTAGGGAGTCGGCTTTTTCATTGCCACTGATACCAGTGTGTCCCGGCACCCACATCAGTGTTAATCTGTTGCTTTGTGCCAGTCTCACCAGTGTGTCAAGGCAGTTCTTCACAACTTTGGAGTGTATTTCTACTCCCTCCAGAGCTTTTAATGCTGCCTGGCTATCGGTCATGATGCAGATGCGCTTATTAACATAAGCCCTCCGAATCAGTTCCTCTGCGCAGGTCATTATTGCCAGAATTTCGGCCTGGAAAACAGTTACGTGTTGGCCCAGGTTTATGCTAAAAGCATCGCCCCTGGTCTCTTACCACTTATTCCTGCTCCAGTGCTTACGGACGTTTTGGATCCATCTGTGTACCAGTGGAATTATAACCTTAAAAGATTTTCGGAAGTCTCTTACAGTGTTGGTTCTATCCGATTTCATGCAGAGCGTGTTGTTACTCCTGATGGAGTTGAAGATCATGGTATGGTGGCCCTCTCTACAGATTCCACCCCCTTGATCATTAATCGTCAGCCTGTATGCAGCCATTTGGGCCTCCATTTCCACCACCAAGTGTAGTGGGTGCAGTCCCAATAGTGCCTCCATTGCTGCGGTGGGCGTTGTTGCCATTGCCCCCGTTATTCCTAGACAGGCTAGTCTTTGCAACTTATTAAGTTTTTTAATACTTTCCTTTTTCTGGGCTTTGTGCCACCAGATGAGGGAAGCATATGTTACCGTGGGTATCACCACTTTGGTGTAGAGCCAAAGGACCATTTTAGGTTTAAGTCCCCACGTTTTACCGATCGTTTTCCTACAGGCCCACATGACCCTAGTCGCTTTGATCGTTATATTATCAGTATGTTTGGTAAAAGTCAATCTTTCAAATATATAAATTATTTATTTTTGGTTAATCTTTTTTTGTGGGTATATTGGACTTTTTAAAAAATTTTTTAAATAATTTACGTTTCGAGGTGATTTATTTCCTCTTCCTCAGAATCTAAAATACAAATTGATCGTGAACATAGAGATAACAATGTTACAGAAAAAACTTACTACTTAAAATTAAACTATTAAATGTTATAAATATTTTAAAAAACATAATTTTTTTTACGTTATTTTTAAATTATTATAAAAGATTAACCAAAAATAAATTTTAATATGGACGCTATTACCGAAATTAATATAAATTATTAACTCGTTGATATTAAAATATATTAAAACTTCAAAATATCAAGTTATTATTAAAATTAAAAATTAATTAAAAGATTTATTGAGCTTTATTTATTGATATAATCGTTTGAAAGCTCAATAAATCTTTTAATTAATTTTTAATTTTAGTAATAACTCGATATTTTGAAGTTTTAATATATTTTAAAAAGTTTTTCAAAAAAAATCCTTCCTAATACTTCTTGATTTGAAAAATTAAAATTTTTCCACGACTTTGCGATTTTAATTTGATGGATATTTAATTGATTGCTTAAAAATTTTATACAACTTTTTTGTACTTTTTTTGGTCCTATATGATCTCTAAATAAATCTCCTTAATCATAGTTTTAGGTTTACAAAATGTAATTTATTTCATTTTTTCAAATTTTATTTTGATTAATTTACATAACGAAACAAAAATTTTATAGAACTATTTTGTATTTTTATATACTAAAGAGATTTAAAATAAAGAAATTTAACTTTGATAGAACAAAAATTTTATGGAACTTTTTTGTATTTTCATGGTTTCAAAAAATCAACAAAAAAGCTTCTAATATTTCTTGATTTTCTGAGTTCAATATTTTCCAAATTTTGAAATTTAGTTTTAAAAAATATTTTAACGATGCGTAAACATTTTTACAAAACTTTTTTACACTTTTGTAGTCTACAGTATTACCAAAGAAATCTTTTTATTAAAATTTCCTGGTTCAATTTTTTTCAAATTTTTTTCAAATTTTGAAACTAACTATATTTTGATACATTTAAGTGACAAAACTAAAATTTTATGAAATTTATGGTCTAAAAAGATTACAAAAAAATGTTTATGTTATCATTTTTAAAAGTTTGAAATTTTATTTTGATGGATATTTAGATTTTGAATGATTGGTTGAAAATTTTTGAAAACTATATTAACTTTTAACGGTTTACAGAGATTCGCAAAGAAAACTAATCTAAAATTTCTATGTTTGCAAAGATTTATTTCTTTCCAAATTGTGGAAATTGATTTTATTTCATTCTTTATTTTGCTTTTTTGCTTCTACATAGTTTTCTAAATTCTCTGTGAAACCAAATGTTGGTGTTGTCGTCGTTGAATTTGGTTTTCACTAAAGACATTTCTCTAAAATTTGTCTTAATATAAACAATGATTTTTTTTATTCTATAGTAATTGTTATACTTTTGAGCCTTTTTACATTATTATTTTTAGAAAATACTATATGTAAATACTATTTCCCTTTTTATTCATTACGGCGACTTCCGTCAATTAAGTTTAGATACCTTGTTAAGTAGGATATTTTACTGCAACAATTTTTAATTTCTTAACAATGGAATACTTTTTTATTTTGCTTTGTAATATTTCACATCTTTTCGCAATTAGTAGGTACCTACCTACTACAATTATTATTTTTTTTTTACTTGTTTTTTAAAACTTCTCATAATTTTCTAAATTATCGTTTATAAAACAAAAGTTAATGCATCATTACCCTTCTTCGTCTTGTAAAAAAGTCTCATTATAAAATACTCTGACCTTTTATATGCAATTACAAGCAACTGGCAATTAATTTTATTAGGCGCAAAAAAGCTCATACTTTTTACAATTTAAGCACTATTATAAGTTGAATGAATCAATTTATACTTTCGTACTTATCGATGGCCCTTCTAAATGGAAACTCTGCGTGCCCTTTGCACACGAAGGAATAATTGCATTGCATGTGCAAACTGTAGAGCCCTCGATTAGATACACCACCCAACCGTGCAACTTGTTAACTAACTACCTCTGCATTGATCTAATCAGCTTGCAAAATTAAGTAATCGTGCTGGCTCACATGTAATTTCCGTCGATTCTTTTCTTTCAAAAAAGTGATAATCAGAACGCTTTCATATTATTCTATTAGGTACTCAAAAATATGCAATCTAGCATTTTTAGCTGACTCATAATTTTGTTCGATTTAAACGCCCGAAGAATTCCAAAGTATGATTTGATTTAGTTCTAACGAAATAATGGGAAAAAATTCACTTTTGGATCTTATTTTGGCTGAAGAGCCATACAAGTCAGTGACGCATGTATTTGCTAAGTATTTGGAAATCATTTTAAGTTCCTATTTTCATTAAAATTTTTTTAGTAGTTGTGGATTCATTACCGGTTCAAATGCATTGGATATTTTCCAGCTTGAAACGTTTCTAAACTTGACTAAAAGTTTAGTGTCCTTGTTCTGTATGATTTTATTTAATAAACTTCAACTTGTAGCTTGCAGGTATTTGTTTTCAATTTATTTTTCTAAAACAAATCTATTAGCTTTTCCACCATATGATTTTTGTGCTTTAAATCTTTTTAATTTTGATTAACTTACTTGAATTATTTTTGATGACTTGGCCAAATTTCGGAAAAAAAACTTTCTCAACACCTAAGCACCCTGAAGACACATGACACGACCATGATATCAAATACTTTTATGATATGGTGTGAGCGGTACCCTTGATAAACCATAACGCGTGATACTCTGGGTTTCTGGGTACTTGATAGTAATGTAAAGAAAGATAAAGTAAAAGCACTTAGTTTGTTCTATTAATCAATGAAACTCCCAATCTCGTTGATTGGGCAATATTGATGTGAGGATTTAAATGATGACTTCGATCAAGAGAAGACTTTTGGACACATGACCCTTAATTTATATGAAGACTCAGTAAATAGTAAGGGGTCAGAGTCCTCAAAAATGGAATGATAGTATAGGCAACGCTTATTGGATTGAGATGGCAACTACCATAAATTATTAGTGGTCCGTAAAATTACCTAAAACTTTGAAGAAATTCTGAAAGATCAAGTAGGTACAATTGGAGATGAACTCTACATGGCTTAGTAAGCCTTCGGATGGAAGAGAACTACTAACCTCTAGAACTCAAGTGATTTAAAAATATTCTTGAGCTCTTTCACTCAGATGCTTGTTTAGCAGTTAATTAAAATAAGATTTACGTATCTTCATACCGCCCCAAGTTCTAACGTCACTCTCACAAGATAAGTTACTATCGAATCTTCTGCGTGTGAGGCTATTCTCATGATACCCGAAGAATGCTGGATCTATGTACTATGTTTTCTTCTCTCTTTTTTCTGCCACATTAATTTGTTACATCATAATGTCACACAATTGAATTATGACTCCCTTCCTATCGAAATAAGGTCGTATTTCATCGGTAGGGTTTTCTATAGTACTCTCGAATTTGAACCGAGTGACTTTTCCGATCTGCAGTTATTTCCCAACTGTGTTTGATTTGTATTATATAGTTTGTGTTTTATTATAAAAACAAAAATTGAACTATTTGGTCAAAAAAACTACAAGATATTTATTACGCTAGGTTAAATTTAAACCATGGTGGATGATAGTAATAGATTATAGCACTATCTGCAAAGTGTTGGACGTGCGACAATACTGAATTTGACATTGACACCCTCTAATTAATCACCCTCGATTGTATCGGCCATTATTCGCCTAGGAATTGCAATAGTCCGGGTTCTCTTATTAGTTTGAACGATAATGAAATACTTGACTAAAGCGTATGCAAGATACGTTCGTCCTAATAAGTCGAGTCGAGCGGAAGAAATACAAGAGAAAAGCATTAGAGCAATGTTTGCGTAGAGTACACAGACCCCTGACACGTTGCTACAGCCGAAGATGTTTAATTAACACAAGGTGGAACGCGATATATTGACACTAGGCTGGATGTAAGCTCTTAAATAAACTTAGTAAAACAGCTACATCGAGTGCTTATTTTCTTTTTTGCTCAAGCTAAAGTAAGCATTTTTTTTTTAGTAATAATTATTGAAAGTTGTTAATTATTACGAGTATGAAGCTGTAATAAATGAGATTTTAATATAAGAAGAAAATATAAAGGAATATGCAAGGAGCATCTACTATCGGCAAGGAACAACAGCTTCGTGGACTTTCTTTAAGGACGCGTGGTTCTGACAGATAACAATACCGCTCCCTTGGCGAGGCTATTACCGCCCCTTAACAATGAGTTCGTCGTTAAGCGCCCTCTTCCGTTCCAAACAGGTGTCGTTGTCACAAAAACGACGGACCAAATAGTAATGAAGCTCCACGTTGAAAATGATGAGGGTTTATACTAGTGACGTATGAAATAAATCTGTATCAGATTGATGAGATTGAATCGAGTGTTTTGGCCTCGACTGACGCATTGTTTATGGAGGCCGTCACTTGAACGTCGCGGTGGCCCATGAAGTGGTCGTCGATATGCGCCCTGTTCTGCGGTTTATGCTTGGCAGATTTATGTGGCGTTATAATGTGATTTATGAAAACGTGAACCAATACTGCGACCGTTGTTTTAAATTGGTTGCAATTGCCTCTGTGGTCTGTTACATTTCGATCTTCTCGCGACTGACATAATTTTAACGCCGTAATAAATTCATCACGGTTTATGAGTTCATATTTGGAGGGGACGCTTCATTGTAAAGAGCAAAACGCGGAGAGATGCCGTAACTTTGTCTGATTTACGGCTAATTGACTCTCTCCATTTCTGCTTTTACTGCTTTATCCTTTACCCAAATCACTTTGGACAACAGCAACGTTTCCTGTCTACTGCAGAATTATTGAACAATCGCAATGCTTTAAGCAAATTTACTATTATTAAAATATCATCTCAAATGCAACTAAACTTCCGTTAAAATTTTCCTAATCTTGAAAATTAATTTTATATCCCCAAGTGTTTATACGAGTGAAGTGCATGTGGAAAACGATAAATTGTAGTCGAGTCTTTAGGGATTTCGTTTCATACGACTTCATTGCAAAAATGGAGTTTGAAAAGAGTGCAATTTTCGCACACATATTGAAAAAGGCTAACCCAACATTTTATTTTAAATTAAAATTTGCTCTTACACCTAAACCTCACACAATCATGAAATCCAGTAAATTACAAACGTTTCATTTCGAGTAAAATATTTTAAAGAAAAATTGCCATTACATGAAATTCAATTGAACTTTAAAATAGGTAACCAACCTATTTTCTGTCAACAGCAGACACAAATTAGAGCAACCTAGAAAATCTAGTCATCAATAACGTCGACTAGAACCCCCTAATTAATCAGGTCTCTGTTTGAATCACCCTGAATAATGGCGGTTCTGCTACTACCAGTCAAGAGCGCCCAATGATTGACACTCGGAAGATTAGTCGCGTAATACAATACTTTATCACATTTTCGCTGACCCACTACCATAACCCTTACCACTTATTACATATTGCTAAAAAATAAAAAACGGATTTACTTAGGTTTTTTATTAATTTTATGGAAGAAACAATTTCATTCAACTTAACACAAAATTTGTTATTGATATTTCAACATGGATTAACTTCAACAAAGCCATTTATTTTATCAAAAATATGCAAACGAAAAGTTTAAACAAATTAATTTAAAAGGCATTTTCAAGAAGGTTGGTAGCCGGCCTATTTATGTAGACACTAAAATTTATTTTGATATTTTTCACTCTACGCTCGTATTTCACTTTTCACCGTTTTTATGTGAAAATCGTTACGAATAACTTCGTTTACCATGGCGCGATGCAATAGCATGAAACACTTCTGACTTACTATATCCTTTCGAGATTTCAATATTTGAATTATTATTACCTGATTAACTATCTGGCTAGTCTTGTTGTACCTATTTACAAAAACAAGAAATTTTTATAACAAAAGAAATATCAGAATTTAAAACTATATTTTTAATTTTCTTCCGGTTTGTCGCACCATTTAATTTTTATGAAACTTTTGAT
Organism: Rhagonycha fulva; assembly: GCA_905340355.1. Lineage (NCBI taxonomy): Eukaryota > Metazoa > Arthropoda > Insecta > Coleoptera > Cantharidae > Rhagonycha > Rhagonycha fulva. The sequence continues at coordinate 14,523,900 of HG996558.1, forward strand.
GATAAATAAGGTGCAAATTTATACAAGCAATGAAGTAAACCTTTTAGTTTTTAATGGTCAAATCGGGCGATTGGAGGTCTGGTAGATAATTGAAAAAAATTACTATGGCCCTAGTTCTTCAAAATAAAACTTGAAAGTGATCAAAAGTAGGCTTTATTTATCAAAAAAAAGTGCAATAAAAAGGTGGAGTTGTTAAATTTGATTCCAAACTCCTCTGGCAGGTATGAGACAAATGGTACAACATTTATAAACCTGAGGTTCTTACCCCCTTTTCTTCCGATCTTACGGGAATTCTTTAAATCTATCAAACCACTTTTAAAAGAAACAAGTTGAAAGTGTGAGATGAATCAAATTTAGAAAGTGTTCCATCCATCCTCCTCAATACGTCAAATTGAAACTATACCGCAGTAGCTAAAATTGTGACGTAGAAACAGGTGATTCGATACCAACGCCGCGCCGTCAGAATAACGTCCCAGACGCCATCTGTCGTAGTAAGTTCGTGGTAAGATTTTGCTAAATAATCAACTATCATTGGAGGACGTTATGAACTGTTGCCTGCAACAGATGGCGTTACAAAGAAAAAGTCCTATCTTCAAAAGTGCGGTTATCGCGCTATAAAGAAGATTCTACAAAATTATCTGAGATACAATGTCGTGGACCGGATTTCAGCGGATGATTATATTGTATTATTTGATAAATTAGCTGACAATACATAAAGGATCACTTATTGTTATCTAGTCAGTGGCCGATGTGGTTGCTCGAACTTCAGATTTTCTTCAGGGAAAATGCGATTATGCGTCATAGTTGAGTTTGAGATTCTCTAGTAAGAATAAGCTCGGGTATTCATTTTGGGATCCTAAGCCGTCCACTATACATCTGTCATTTTTTTTTTTTTTTTTTATTTCAATGAATATTTACAATCTGTCTCGAAGAAACATTAAGTAAATTATTTGACAAAAAATAATAGACATGTTAGGAATACTTCATTAAGTATTCCTGTAAAAAAAAAATTAACTTACAAGTTCCTATGTATAAATAATAATTTCAATTAATCGCGATCAATGAATCGCGTGGTTAGATCGGTGGGCTTGAAGCGCTTCAGTCTTCTAACTTCATGAGATTGACTTAGTAGGTCACTTGCTAGTTCATTTGGATGCGATTCGATTCTAATTCGATATTTATTTGAGTAATCTTCAATTACTTTATTTACCCTCTTGACTTGAAGGTCGGAATGGATGAGGTCATTTGGAACATACCACGGAGCATTGACAATGGTTCTGAGTATTTTATTTTGAAACCTTTGTAAGATTTCAATATTGGATACACTGGCTGTTCCCCATAGCTGTATGCCGTATGTCCAAATCGGCTTTAATATAACTTTATAAATTAATAACTTGTTTTCCATTGACAGCTCAGATCCTCTGCCAATTAGCCAATACATCTGTCTGAACTTTAGTCCAAGTTGTTTTCTTTTATTGAATATGTGAGTACGCCAGGTCAGCCTTCTGTCCAGATGCATACCCAAGTACTTTGCGTTGTCTTTTTGTGGAAGATAACAGTTATTCATGCTCACAGGTGGGCAGGTGTCTCTCCTCATCGTAAACGTGACATGTGTAGACTTTGTTTCGTTGGCTTTAATTTTCCATTTTTTGAGCCAGTCGCCAACTTTATTGAGGTGATTTTGTAAGATTCTAGATGCAGCCTCAGAGTCAGTGTGTGACGCAAGAATACCTATATCATCGGCAAATGTTGCTGTTGTTGTTGTACTAGTAGTTGGCATGTCCGCCGTGTATAATAAATAAAGAATGGGCCCCAGTACACTGCCCTGTGGAACACCTGAATAGATTGGATAAAGCTCCGTGTATTCTTCTCCATGTCTTACCAGAAAGTGTCGCTCAGTCAAGTATGATTTTAATATCTGATAGTGATGATGTGGGAGATTTAGTTTTAATTTGAATAGTAGGCCCTCAAGCCACACCTTATCGAACGCCTGACTTATGTCTAAAAACGCCGCAGAACAGTACCTCCCGTGCTCCAAGTCGTCGCTGATTTGATTCACAATTCGGTGCACTTGCTCTATCGTACCATGCTGATTTCTGAAACCAAACTGGTGGTTTGGAATAAGAGCCCTTTCTTCCAATACTTGCATTAGTCGTTTTAAATAGAGTTTCTCAAAAATCTTTGACAAAATTGGGAGAAGGCTTATCGGTCGATATGATGTCAGTTCTTCTGGTTTTTTTCCTGGCTTTAGCAAGAGAATAATTTGCGCAACCTTCCACTGACTAGGAAAGTGTTCCAACCTCAATATTGCATTGTAAATGAATGTAATCAGTTTGAAGCATTTTGGTGTTACTTCTTTCATCACTTTCCCCGTAATTAGATCGTATCCAGGTGCCTTTTTAGTGTTAATATTGTGCAGAATAATCTGTTTAACTTCTTTTATTTTAAAATTTTTAATCGGGAGATCCATTTGAAATGGTGCATTTAAGTAACTGCGTATTTCATTATCTTCTGTAGGTAATTCTGTAGAGAGTGGTGTAAACACCTTTGCAAGATGTTTGGCAAACAGGATAGCTTTTTCCTTGTCACTTCTAGCCCATCTTCCACTATCATCTCTAATCGGTGGAACCGTTTTTTGTGGGCGCTTAAGGCTTCTTGTGGCTTTCCAAAGTGAATAGTCATTTGCTTGAGAGTTTGATAATCCGTGAAGGTAATCTGCAAAAGATTGATTTTTAGAATTTAGAAGTAGCTTTTTAAGTTCTTTAGCTGCTTTGTTAAATTTTGCTTTGTTTTCTGTTGTTCTCGTGACTTGCCATATTTTACGTAGTTTTCTTTTTTCTGCAATCTTTTTCGTTATTATGATGGGGCATGGTTCCTTAATGCATGTTGTATTTTGATCAGGGGTAGCTTGCCATGCTGCACTCTGGATGGCTTTAGTTAAGTGTTCGACAGCATTTTCCAAATCTTCTTTCCGTTTTAATGGCACATCTAAATTAATTTCTTCGTCTAATTTAGCTCGAAAAAATTCCCAATCAGTTTTCTTATTGTACAGTGTTGGCTGTTTTTCTTTAATTAGTGCTTTTGAGTACGTTGTTAGTAAGACTGGTGTGTGGTCTGAGGAAAGGTCTAGTGACGCTTCAACTTTACACTGCTTGATGTTTATGCCCTTCATAACGTAGAAATCAACTATATCTGGTATTTTGGTTTGATCACTTGGCCAGTATGTGGGATTTCCCGAAGATACGGTCGTCATTCCGTTGTGCTTTACTGTAGCAAGTAGCTCTCTTCCTTTGGTGGTAATTAGTCTTGATCCCCAGTGCGTATGTTTTGCATTAAAGTCACCACCGACAATAAATTTATTCCCTAATGTACCAAAAAATTGATTATATTGTGCTGTTTTAATATTGTGCTTTGGTGGACAGTAGATTGCTGAAATGACTAGGGGGCCTACGAGACTCTCGATCATCACATTGATAGCTTGAAGATAATCACATTGATATTTTTTAATTTCATGGTGTTTAATGATGTTTTTAATAATTACCGCTGCACCACCTTGCGCTCTTCCACTTGGGTGTTTTGTGTCGTAGATAGTATAGTTTGGTATTTTAATGTGACTCTTTTCCGTAAAGTGTGTTTCGGAAATCAGCATTATGTCTATTTCATGAGTTTTTAAAAATGTTTGTAATTCCTGTATATGTTGACACAGGCCGTTAGCATTCCATATTGATAACTTTAGTTGTATGGCCATTATGCCATTTTTGTGATCACGGTGGTTAGTAGATTTAGCATCGTGCTCATTTGCTCCATCAACTTCTTCATTAAGTCTTTGAGTTCGTTGATCTCATTTGTCTGCTGCGATGGTTGGGGTGGATTTTGATAACTAGGTGCATCTGTAGGTGTCATGGGTTGTGCCCCAAAGTCCTATCTTCAAAAGTGCGGTTATCGCGCTATAAAGAAGATTCTACAAAATTATCTGAGATACAATGTCGTGGACCGGATTTCAGCGGATGATTATATTGTATTATTTGATAAATTAGCTGACAATACATAAAGGATCACTTATTGTTATCTAGTCAGTGGCCGATGTGGTTGCTCGAACTTCAGATTTTCTTCAGGGAAAATGCGATTATGCGTCATAGTTGAGTTTGAGATTCTCTAGTAAGAATAAGCTCGGGTATTCATTTTGGGATCCTAAGCCGTCCACTATACATCTGTCATTAAAGCCACCAATTTCCTTTAAAAAAAAAGCCCAAGAATTAGATACCAGATATAATCAAATGTAAGTGGATGCCATTTACAGTATTAGGAAGACTATGAACATTAGGATGAAAAACTGTAAACTAGAGGCGGTCGGAGAGTAATAGTCAAGCGAGTTGACTACGAACGCTCAATACCCGGTTTGAATCCGGGTGAAGGTACAAATTGATTCTGACAGTCTCGCTGGTCTTCCATGTTGGGAGTTCTACGTCGCGTCGGTTTAGCTCCTCGTCGTAGGTAAAAAATGTAAAATGCTTACAAAACCAAACGCCGCCTGGCGATGTTTGGGAATCGAAAGACGTCGTAGAACGTTAATAAAAAAAAGCAAATAATACAAAAACTGTAAAATAATAATGATTTTATTAAATGAAAAAGAAATAAGCGTTCTTGTAAGATTATAAAATCGACGAAATGGATGAGCGTATGTTTAAAACTGAATAATCCCAAAGTCAATATAAGAGGATCTATGGTGTAGGACTTCTGGCTTATGGTCACAATGCACAATATTTTGGCAGTGACAACAATTAATGAAACACTGCCTTCATTCATCTCCAAAAGGCATAGCCGGATTAATATGAGAAATCTGCCCCCGCGACTTTTTTGGCTCATACTCAGGGGATCGATTTGGTGTCGAATAAAAATAATTCGCACCAATTTTTAGCTCTTTAACTCTAACGGTTGTCGAGCTTTTAAAAAAAAACCTGTTTTTTCAATTTTATTTTTATTTTTATAGTAAAATTCACAATTGATCAATGATGAATTTTTTCCTAATTTTTAGGAGTGTAAGACACGAGAAAAAAATATAATCATGATTTTTTAACAAAAAGCCAATTTTTGGCAGACGATTGAAAATTAAAATCTTTTTTTTTTAGTCTTTTTTAAAAATGCGTCACTCACCAAAATTTGTCAGAAAATGTCTATTATACTCCTCTACACTCATGAATTTTTTTGAATTTTTTGAAATAGTGGAATAATATGAAAAAAAATAAAAACTCAGTTTTTTTCTAAAATCTTGCGTTCTAAATAACTTATATTTTTTTTAGCTAAAAAATATATTTTAAAATATTTTAATGTTTTATTATTTTAATATATTTTAATATTCAAAAACTCTTTAATTTTGTTTTTTGTTAAACCCCATAGCATCAAAACTAAGCGAGCTATGATAAATTGATTTTTTGTATATTTTAATTTTAAATATGATAAGTTGATTTATATTTATTTCGGCGACAAAAAATGTTAAAATCACCCCCTAATTTAATTACCTTATATTAAAACTTTAAAATATCGAGTTATTAATAAATTAAAAATTACAGATAATATCTGTATATTATTCTGATGACGGACGAAATAATCGTTTGAAAGCTCAATAAATCTTTTAATTAATTTTTAATTTATTAATAACTCGATATTTTGAAGTTTTAATATAATTTAATATCAATGAGTTAATAATTTATATATTTAATTTAATTACCATCCCAATTGAAAATAATTGTTATACTACTTCACAATTAACTTTATTTATGTACTTACTTGTAATATGCTCTAGTAGTTTTACAGGTTTAAAGTCCTTAGTTTTGAAAAAATTTGAGGTTGATTTGAAGAAAGCATTTTTGCAATTTTGCAAAAAATTGCCTTTTCTTAAAAATATCTCAAAATTTATTAATGATACGCAAAATTTTATAAAATTAAAAATTGTAGGTTTGGCTTTTCTGAAAATTTAGGTTTTTGTTGTAGTATAAAAATTGTATAAAATATGGCCGTTTAAAGTTTGTATATGTTCGTAAATAGTTGACATGTTGTTCAAACCCTTTCAGCTCAAACCATTTCAAAAATAAGGGCTAAAAAAATTATATTTATAATTTATATGAAAAAAATAAGGATCTACTTTATTTTTGTTATTAGCTTACTTAGTTTTGAGGCTACGGTATTTTATAAAAAACAAAAATAAAGATCTTTTTAAGAACTTTAAAAAATATTTTATAAGTTTTCCTCAAAAATGCATTATTTTAAAATATATTAAAATAATAAAATATTAAAATATTTTAAAATATATATGAATTGTTTTATGGTAATCTTTATTTATATTTATTTTTGGCAAAAAAATATTTTAGACAAATTTTTTTTAGCTAAAAAAAATATAAGTTATTTAGAACGCAAGATTTTAGAAAAAAAAATGGGTTTTTATTTTTTTTCATATTGTTCCACCATTTCAAAAAATTTAAAAAAATTCCTGAATGTAGAGGAGTATAATAGACATTTTGTGACAAATTTTGGTGAGTGACATATTTTAAAAAGGCTTAAAAAATAGATTTTAATTTTCAATCGTCTGCCAAAAATCGGCTTTTCGTTAAAAAATCATGATTATATTTTTTTCTCATGTCTTTTAAACTCTTAAAAATTACAAAAAAATTCATCATTGATTAATTGTGAATTTTACTATAAAAATAAAAATAAAATTGAAAAAACAGGTTTTTTTGAAAATATCGACAATCGTTAGAGTTAAAGAGCTAAAAATTGGTGTGAATTATTTTTATTCGACACCAAATCGATCCCCTCAGTATGAGCCAAAAAAGTCGCAGGGGCAGATTTCTCATATTAATCCGGCTATGCCCTTTGTCCCAAGTTTGTCACAACGCCACTTGATCTTTTTAGAACAAAAAAGGTAGCTAACCTTGGGTCTCACAGTTAAGAGAGCTATATGAGTCGCGCAATGCGCGTTTTGTGGGTCTTAAAAAGTATATAGTGCATTAACCACGACAAGTCCTGTAGCCTCTTCAGTGACACTTTTGTGAAGTTGAGCACCAGTAGATAATAAGAAATCACGAATGAGAAACTATTACCAACAAAAAAGATTTTTAGTTTTGCAGCTAAAAGATGTTAATTATAAAACACAAAATTACTTACATGAACTTGAGAGAACTTTCCAACCAAGCTACCATAAAAAAATCTGATCAATCAATCAAATCAATAATAATAATTGATTCAAAAAAATCTAAAAAGAAGAATTTACTCCACCTTTTCAACACATTTACTCCAACTTGTTTAATCTGGCTTCTCCTTCTCAACCTGTCTTTTTAAAAATCTCTAAAAAAGATTCCATGGTTGCATACTTTCAGGCTCAAAATATTCTTAAAAATTCAAACTAAAAATAATAGCACCCAAAAGCAGCAAACAATTAGTGAAACACTGACTTTCAACATCTCAAAATTTGTTCCAAGTTTGGTTTGGTTGAGACAGTAGGAGTGGTGGTGGACCGCTACTAAAACTCGGAAGTATTATAGTGTGCTGGATTCTGTCTTCTGGATTTGTTGTGACGGTCTGATCGGACCCACTGTACTATCTCTGGTTTTCAGCTCCACCCAGATCCTGCCACTTCTCAAGCCATTGCAACTGTAAAATAAACTTCAAGATCTTAGCAGGCAGAGAGTCACAGATTTGATCGATCCAGAAGTTCTCCAACACAGATCACGTCATTCATGTCAGCACCGGAGAGTAGCAAAGTGTATGTTCTGCTTTTTTCTTCTTTTCTTCACATCCACAACACAGAGAGTGCCGTATCTGCATATTCCATTGTGTTTAGTTAATTTGCAGCATAACAGTCAAAATCCATGCAATTGTTCGTAGAATGACTAGATAATTTCAGATATTATTTCGCTTCTACAAAGGCGCACGTATTAAAGCTCTTGCTTGGTGGCATCTTTGTAAAATGTTTATATTTAGAATGTACTGTTTCAAGGAAACACCTAGATCTTTGACAGTAGCCATGACCATCAGTTCCGGATCACAAAGAAAACTTTTTGAACCGCTTTTCTCTCCAGTTTATCAGATCTTTTTGTTGCCCTAGTATCCCATAGTATCTGTATACAGTCAAGCACTAAACCAGAGATGATCTTATAACCCCAAAGTACCATAACAGTCGCTCTACTTTCTAATAGAATCTGGATTTATAAGCCTTATAATTGCTCAACGGGTGTGGCTCATATTCCAGAAACCACGTGCACTGAAGCAAGCTTATTGTACCTTGCTCATGATGTAACGTTCGAATTTCGCCTTAGTAGGATTTCGTGTAAATAGGATACAAAATTTTGAAGCACCCTATATTCTTTTATTTACATTCTATTGTTTAAAAATTTAGTAATTTTACTTTTCAACTAAACAAAGAGAATATAGGGACTGCGCAAACAAGGGACCGGTCAAGATTGTAACGGGACGTTCCTCGTGATATTCCACCTGCTGTGGGTTTCAAGCCAATCAATTCGAGGCTGCTATTTTGGTCCAAGCGTGCAGCATTTGCATCATTTTTTTTCTACCATCCTATATCAAGTTGAAGTCGCCATTGCGAGCACCTGGGTGATAATTGAGTGCGAGTATCCTTATTGCTGGGTTATCTGTTACCATCTTTCCAAGACGATACCAAAAACCTCCTCGTCCAATATTACATCAGTGAGCTACAACTGACAGCTAGGCTCTATTTTGGCATATTCTACCGTGCAGATCGAGATCAGAACATAATATCAGTTTGGTTGCATTCAGAAGAAACATTTAATAATAGGCCGCTATATTTCGAAGAGGTGAGCGTTTTTTTTATATTTTCCATTCTTACTTTTGGTATTTGCGGAGCGAAGCAAAGTGCTTCAAAAGAGTGCGACGTAGTTGTGCACCTAAGTACGCGGGCGGTCATTCGGCGAGGTAGACAAGAAGATTATTTATCTTCCTAAAATTTATTTTCTCTTTGCGAAAAATTGGAGCGAAAGTTCCGATTGTAAAATCTTGTACGCCGAATCAGATCTGACGCGGTATTTTATCTTGACAGTTGCGTCTGAAAGTTTACTGTGGAGTACCTTTTTGTATTGTTTTGACCATATTTCCTCTTTTTGTATATTTCATTTTATTAAAGCCATCTACTTGTACTCTGGGGTTTTATTTCTATTTACTTTCGTGCTTTCAGGCTTTACATCTGGCAAGCGGCCATAAGCACGTGGCGTCTTAGGTCCATAAGTGTCCTTCTTTAAGCTAAGCCGTAGTGCCGCTTGAGAGACCCAAGAGTGCAGGTAAGATTGAAGGTTTTTTTGTAAAGTGAAATTTTGTAAGTAGCATTTTAAATTCAACGTCACAATGATAAGATGTTAGATGGATTTCGAGGTGAATACCCGTCAGAGCAGATCTCGGTGATTATCTGGGTCACCAACAGCGTAAATTGTCACTGAAAAGTCAAGCTTTCACAAATTCTATTTGGTTTTATTTCTGAGACTTCTTTGTTTTACGCTTCTCCCTTCCCGCCACGTTCAAGGTTCTGTAAGTGCAGTTCCAGTTGGTCCTACACCCCACAGTCACACTAGTTTAATTTTTGCGCAGGTGGGGCAATACGTGTCCGGTTCGGCCCATCCTTGATTTGAACTCAAAATTTTCACTTTGTAACACAACCAGTGATCACATCAATCCACCGCTGCTGGCTTAGAATCTGGATATTTTTGTCCCGGATGTATCCATCTTGGACTATTTTTGCACAGTTCAATATGCTTATAAATTCCGCTTAAAAAACGGATGCATTATGTACATAGGTACCAAACGATACATTTCTGTTTAGATTAAGTTTTGCAGAATATATTTCTGCGCCTGATACAACTTTATTTTTAAAAACCATCCAGGTATAGACGTATGTCTTGGTCAGATGTTTCGATTGCATTTAACAGGACGTTGTACTGTCGGGTTCAAGATGCAACACAGATATTTTTTTAAACATTCTTTCAAAATTTGCACACTTGCTTATTATACTGAATCTTCTAATTGCGCAACATAAGAGGAGTCTTAGCCTCAATTTCCTGCATATAAAGATAAAGATCAAGTAGTAAGAGCAGAGGAGAACCTCAAGCGTTGCAGTTGATGTTGTTTGGTTTACACCAGCTACAGTCAGAACAATGAATCTCTAAGTCTAAGGCCACACGTGCAGTAAAATGTCGCTAGCAGCAGCGGTAAAATGAAGCTGCAGTAAAGCAGTAGAAACCATGGCCACATGAGTAGTGCACCACAACAGCAATTGAAGCGGTGAATAGTACTGATATCGCGATTGAAAAAAAACTGATACAAGTGCATTGCTGAAGCTGCGACATTACCTTGAAAATGCGCCTTCTTGCGTTTCCCAATCGACATTTGCAGCTCCGTGTGACCAAGCACTGCAGTCCCCCCATAAGGTGCATTTTTTGTCAACTTTACTGCAGCAATTTGGTGGAATGAAGACGCTGTTGTTACCTTTTTGGTTCATTGCATAGTATAGGTTTGACAACCGCAGTATAAAGTAAGAAGCCGATCTTAATGATGGCCATATAAACAATTTTGTGAAAGTAGTATAACACGAAGGCTCCTGACGCGATTTACCCATGAGAAATATAGGGAACGATTTCAAATCTTTGCTTTGAGCTTAACTTTACGTCAAAGTTTTCTTGTGGTAATTTTGTTTAGCTAACAACAGATTTTCTATTTAATTAATAATGTACATGGGGCGATTTTCCAATGCATTTTTGGTCACTTATCCAAGTATTAACCTGGTCCGACAAGAGTTAAAAATACTTGCTATTGTAAATTTGTGAAATGGTTAAAAACAATTTTCTGCTGTAATTGACACTTCTGACTTAGATTAAATTAAATGACATTATTTATTATCTCACAGTACCTACCCAACGTGCAGACTTGCAATTTACGTTGAGGTTGTAATCAATCAAAACAAAGACTGATTAACTCTCTTATTGTTGATCAAAACCAATAACACAAGAATTAGCTCGATTTATAGCGGTGTGCACAGGGGTATACTCTGAGGGTGGTAGGTAGCAAATGTGCCTCGTTAAAATTTAATTCAAAATCAATTATTAATAAATTTAAACTGAATTGCACACAAATTAAAGAAACGTTTTAAAAATTGTGTGTTTGAATAAGATAATTAGATTAAAATATGGATTAAAGAAATGAGACGAGGAGACGCGATCGTTATTGAAAATAAAACATTTCTTTTAGAAGCAGTTTTTCAATTAGATGTCAAGTTATCGTTATAAAAAATTTATATAGCAGACAGTTACGTTTCAATATCGATTTAATATTTTATAATTAAGCTTACAAAAGGATGTCTTCTAAATGATATAATAAAATCTGAGTAAGCTAAATTGTTGAGGACGAATACGGATTTCAAATTCAAAGATTAAAATTTGTGACTTTGGAAAATTAAGCTTATTATTTATTGCAGTAGGAAATTCTTGTGGATTAATATGGATAATATACCTAACATTTATAAATCAGTCAAGCCAAATATATCAAAATGATTACTGGCAACTTCCAAGTAATAACAGGAAGTGTGAACTGAAAAAAAGGCGTGTAAAAGACTGAAAAGAAGCGTATATGAAACTGGAATATTAAGAATGCGAGGTGCCGCTGAAAATATAAGATCCTATAAATAGAATAGGCGCTGAGATATATGTGATTGAGGCTTTCTGCAAAAGAGGGTCATGAAATTGGTTATGACGCAAAGCTAGAAGTGTTTTCAGTTAGCGATCCATGCCTATTGACGACGGCTCGAGCCGATAATACGTGAGCTCTTTCGAATTCCTTCGCCTGACAGACCAATATGCGTCCGATCGTATCTTACTTCGATCCACTTTAATGCTTTTTTATATTTTAAGAAATCTATAACACTACCATTTGCTCGCCGGACTTTGTATTAGAATATTAAATTCTATTCATATTAAAAAATTTTCCAACTTTCCAAATATGCAAGAGACGGCGGCGGGTTTATATTAAAATCATCAATATGACGACATCCAAAGCGAATGAAGAAAATTTAAATAGTACCTACCAGCAACCTCATCATGCAAAAAATAATAAATTACTAAATATTTTCAATCAGTAGGTGAAGTAAATTATCACAACACTTCATACGGAAGGGGAGAAATTTGCGACCCGCAATAACACTTCACACTTCAAAGGAAAACCTGGTTTCTTTATCCACTATGCAAATTATTCATTTTCCTAAAAAACAATGAGAATAATGTTTTCTTTTCTTTAGAAGATTATGAAACGTAAAACGAAATCGTCCATCTGTCTGCTAACAACAAATCAATATTGGTTACTAAAGCCTCTCTACAACCACCGCAAATTACATTTTATTTGCACAAACCCTGCTTGAAGAGCAAAGGGGCAATAACTTACCCTAGTGTGCTCTGCTTAATTTAATTTTTTCAGCAATTTAAATACTCGTGTCATTTCTTTTAAGAAACGAAACTTGGAAATTTTACATTAAAAACCTTTTTACAACTGATGGAAAACCAATAAAACGTACGAAACAATCTTGCGTGTAGTAGAATATATTATATTCAAGTTTTTCATTTATAATTTTTATTTTTATTTCCAATTTGAAACCAAAATTTAATATTCGTTCCTTTCGTATTAATTTAACAAACCCACGACTTGTATTAATAATTTTATGCTTTGTCTGTCTTGAGGGACAGAAACATTTCTGATTATTTAGGAAATTTGCTTCCACGAAAAAAAAAAGTTGTTTTCCTTCATTAAATATTATTAGCAAGAAATACATATTTTCTTGACTAAGTGGAATGATCAAAACCCGACAACCGCATTTCCACATCAAAGGTAATTAATTAGCGCTGCAGTGCTAATTATTACATAGTTTATTACAATATTAATTTACGTTTACGGTTAAATTATTGTAATTTAAAGTGAAGTGGTCGTACACGTAAGATTTTTCTTGATTTTTAACCTGCCGATTAAACTGATATTGGATTGTGCTTATTAGAGGTACAATCAGGATAAAATCCTAATCAACTAAATTATTCTAGCTGACTTTTTGAGTTTAAACCATTTAGGATTACAACACGGAATGGTCTGTTAAGATTGCATTTGATCCAAGTATTGGATTTAACTACTTTGCGGGGTAGTTTCTAGTAAGTAATTTTGCTCAAGCGCCCGCTCATTTTGTAGTATTGAAGAATACGGCCAGGGAAATTTAACACTGAAAATTTAATATTACACTTAACTGACGAATTACTAAGTAATTAACCCACATACCAAAACCGCTTGAAAATATAACAACAAAAAGTGTTAAATACTAAAAGTTTCTTTAGCGACACCTGTCAGATATAAACGGAATTAAAACTGGTAAATCATAAATAAAAACTAAAATTTAGCTAAACAAATAACGTGGACGTTAAAACTGTTGGTTCACTTCGGCACAACCGTCCCTGCTTGACTTTTAAACCTGACTTTAAAACATGATAACAATACATCGGAAAAGTAAACATATCCAAGATATAGATAAGCATTTTTGTCTAATTCTGTTTCGAAAAGTCTTACTTTGTGATATCCAAATGAGTGTGAAAAAGTACTGCTTTACCGCACTAGTGTGGAAACGTAACACAAGTGTGCGGGAAAGAAATAGTTGTCCTAGAACAAAGAGAAACACTCTTTGTTCGGGTACAAACACAAACCCCTTCCCGAACGGGTTCCGAACGGGTTCATCCGTTCGGGTGAACACATGTTTATCGCATCATTATTAAAAACTTGACAAATGACTTGCAACCTTCACGCCATCTATCGATAGTTATCTCAGATAACTATCAAATTTGTGAATTTTGTCGGATATTATCCCCAAAATTATGAAAAGTATAATATTGAAAATTTATAAATTTATCAGACGGTGCGTGATAAAATTTTGCTACTAGCAAAAGCGAAGAGTGGCGGCTACAGGAGGATTTTGACAACGTTTAAGATTTGGTACTTTATAATTAGCACAGCAGCACAGCCAGTATCCATGTTGGAAAGCTAAGATGTCAGCAAAATAAAAATGATTGATAAAAAAAGTAAAGAGTTATAAGATCCGTACTGCATTAAAGAGTTCAACGTTTCAAGAGTGAGTCGTAAACACTTTTAAAAATTTTACTTACTAATCTTCAATTTTAAGCTGCCCCTCATGGAGTCCACCAGAGTGCAACCTTACGCGTCATGACGAGTTTCCTCGTTCGTTGTATCAGATACAATTGTATCGTGAGTTTCCTTATCATGAGTTAAAGCCTGGACCTTGTTAGAAGTCTATTTTAATAATAGATTTCTTTATGGGCTGATCTCCTGCATCGCGTGTCGCATACAGAATGCAAATTATGTATTCTTTGTTATTTTCATTACGACGTACCGTGTATATTATTTTTAATTAAGGCTTATCAAATTTGAAAGCCCGGAATTGGTCAATTAAACTCAAGGCTTTTTGATAGAGAATCAGAAATGGCAGTTTGATATTTTTGTGACTTGGATGTAAAATAGTTATTTTCGAGTAAAATTACCGCATTTTTGAGTTTAATTGGTCGTTCCGACTACCGCCCTAATACAGTTTTGTCAGAGTGTGGTTAACAAACAGCACGGTAGAACAGATAAGAACGGGGAGTCACATCTGGTGATAAGAAAATTTTGTACGTTGAAATCGCAGCATAAATCTCCACCTAGCGGGATCCATCAGGACTCCAAACATAAATATTGGAAATTATCCATCAGCTGATTATCAATACTGGATTTCATCAGCTCCAATTACCATCACCAAGACGGTTTGTGTATCGGTTTTATATTCCAATTTTCCACCTCCAGCGTGTCAACCATTTGTTGCTTCAGTCTTGTTTCTGTTGCTTCATCTTGTTTGGCCATCGTTGTTTTACCACCATGCATCCTAATTATTCAACTTTGTTTGCAAAATCAGTTGTTTAATAATTAGTAATTCATTATTTACCGCACTCTAGTGGCGTAACACTGTGTTTACTTTTGTTCAACCAATTTTTGTTCATACAGAAACGCTTGAGGTGAAAGACAGGGTATATTTATAATTTGCTAAGTGTGTTTGCTTTATTTTTAGCTTTTGAAATCAAATTCAACACTGGTGGAAGGAACTTTTAGATGAGATCTCGGAAGGAAGTGATTCTGCTGAAAGATAGTGTTTTGGTGTCAATTAAATACCCAATAATTACCAGGGCAAGCAAACTTAAGGTAGGCCACTTGGTGGACCATGAAAAAAAATGAGGTTGTGAATTTTGTTCATATTGGGCATATTTGTACTTCTATGGGATATAAACGTGTACATATAATATTTTTTTTATATGAGGTTTAGTTGTTAAGATATGAGATCTTATAAATTCACGTAATTGACGGAAGGGTTTATTTGGAATTTTATTTTCACATTGAAGTAAATTATAATAAAATAATAAATGTAGTGTTTTCTATAGAAAATTTACTGTTCTTTTTGATTTTTAAATCAGATTTCAAATTTGAATTTTTTTTCTAGTGTTAAACCGGAAGTAAATAATTAAAATATTTTTTTTAATAACTTTGACCATTTTAATTTTAATTTTTTTTACTTTAAAATAAAGCTTAACATTTATAAATTCTGCTGAAAAAATTTCAGAATGGGATCTCAATTAGTTTAGAAGATACATCGATTACAGGACGTACATGTCACACTGGGCGCTTGATCAAGTTGGCTAGACTAAGTACTTTTACCTTGGAAAAGAAAAAAGGAAGTTTATATTTGGCATGATTATTTAGTTAAGTAAGTTAAATATAAAATTCCAAGTTTTTGATCTTGAGGGGGTGCCCCTCGCGCAGCCCTCTTGATTTGAAGGGATGAACAATTGCTTTTTTGCTACTATCTTGTTACCGGTACTAGATACGTCGACTAAGCTTATTATAAAAATTGTAGAGAGTGCAATTTTGCATATTTTTTGTCTTATGTATTTTTTTCTAAAATTAATTGTTTTTCGTCAATTTCAAAGTATTAATGGTATTAAATTGACGAAAACGTTAATTTTCTACTCGTTATAACTCTGAAAGTATTAATTTTACAACAAAATGCATAAGAAGAAAAATATGCAGAATCGCACGCTCTACAATTTTTATAATAACCTTAGTCGATGTATATAGTACTGGTAACGAGATAGTAGCAAAAAGGCGATTTTCCACTTTTTCAAACTAAGATGGCGCCGCGAGAGACACCCCTTCAAGGTCGAAAACTTGGAATTTTACATTTAACTTACTTAACTGAACAATCATGCCAAATATAAACTATTTTTTTCCTTTTCCAAGGTAAAAGTATATAGTCCAGCCCACTTGATCAAGCGCCCAGCGTGACATATGTACAGGGTGGCTCAATTTCGATCCTTTTTATGGGGAAATCGGTAACTATGGGAGATATAAAAAAATGGATGGCGCATCCTCGATCTCTTTTTTTGAGAAAATCTCAATGGCAAAAACCGGAATTTGCTATCTTTTTTTGTTTTCGAGTTATAGCCAAAAGTTCGATAATTGGACTTTTCTATAATTGTCGATATTTTGGTTGTTTTTGAAGTTACCAAAAAAGTGTTAACACTTTCTTCAGACACTTTTTTAAGAGCAACAAAATGGGATAAAGAGATTTTAAATATCTAGATTAGTTTCCGAGTTATAACATAAAGTTGTGTTTTTTTAAATAGAAACCATAGTTGGCTATGACATTTTTAAATGGAGTTGTTTATCCTCTTTTCAATGATGTATAACATGTGGGGTCTAATATTTTAGTTTCATCCCATTTTATTAAAAAATGTAATAAAAATAAAGAAGAATGAAAAATTTAATATAATAGTAGCTATTTTTAGTGGATAACAATAAAAAATATTCAATACTTAACAAAAATTAAAGTAATTGTATTCAAACTGAAGTCTATTATTTTCAATACATATAACTTTGTCAAAACAAACACTACTAAATTGGCATCTAAAAAATTCCTTTATCAATTAGTTTTTAGTAGGAAAATATTAGTTTAGTTGCTGTAATTAAAATATTAAATATTTATTAGCAATTCTAATAATATGTTATTATATTTACCTGTTATTTAACGTAAATGTAAAATGGCTTATGAACACTATGAAAAATACGATATGTTGGAGTTCTTTATTCAAGCTAGTTGTAATGCTGTTCTTGCATGTGCAACATAATATTTTAGTAATTATTATCTAACTAAACAAATATTTTCCTACTAAAAACTAATGGGTAAAAGAATTTTTTAGATGCCAATTTCGTAGTGTTTGTTTTGACAAAGTTATATTTATTGTAAACAACTGAGTTCAGTTTGAATACTTACTGTAATTTTTGTTAAGTATAGAATATGTTTTATTGTTATCTACTAAAAACATTTACTATTATATTAAATTTTTCATTCTTCTTTATTTTTATTACATTTTTTAATAAAATGAGATGAAAATAAAATATTAGACCCCACATGTTATACATCATTGAAAAGAGGATAAAAAACGCCATTTAAAAATGTCATAGCCAACTGTGGTTTCTATTTAAAAAAACACAACTTTATGTTATAACTCGGAAAATAATCTAGATATTTGAAATCTCTTTATCCCATTTTGTTGCCCTTAAAAAAGTGTCTAAAGAAAGTGTTAACACTTTTTTGGTAACTTCAAAAACAACCAAGATATCGACATTTATAGAAAAGTCCAATTATCGAACTTTTGGCTATAACTCGAAAACAAAAAAAGATAGCAAATTCTGGTTTTCGCCATTGAAATTTTCTCAAAAAAAGAGATCGAGGATGCGCCATCCATTTTTTGATATCTCCCATAGTTACCGATTTCCCCATAAGAAGGATCGAAATTGAGGTGCACTACCGCTCATGGAAGTTCGGACACTTAATG
Organism: Rhagonycha fulva; assembly: GCA_905340355.1. Lineage (NCBI taxonomy): Eukaryota > Metazoa > Arthropoda > Insecta > Coleoptera > Cantharidae > Rhagonycha > Rhagonycha fulva. Next base: position 14,541,875 of record HG996558.1, read on the forward strand.
AAATGTAAAAAAACAAACAATAGTAAAGAAAATCAAAATTTTATTATATTTATAAATAAGACGATTAAAAAACTTGTAAAAATAGCACTAATAAATATAAATTTTATGAATTATAAATGTCATAAAAATTAAATTTTTGTTTCGGCGAGAAACCACCTTAAGCACCCCGCACTAATCGAGGCATTCTATTAACAAGAGTTGTTATAACTGAATGCGGGATATTGTTCCATTTACTTTCTAAAATGTTCTACAAATGGTCTTTAGATGTTGGACACACATTTCGAACCCTTCTGTCCAGTTCGTCCCACAGCAACTCAATCAGATTTAAGTCCGGGCTCTGGAGAGGCCATTTCATAATTTTCAACTTTTTTTTTGCTCTTGAGCATTTAAATAATTTTTACACACTACTAAGGTGTGATTAGGGTCGTTATCTTGCATAAAATTAAAATTAGAGCCGATTAAACGCAACCACGATGGTAAAACATTTTCTTTTAAAATCTCTAAATAATGTTCTTTTTCAATGACTCCTGCAATCCGACGTAAATCCTCTGTTCTCGTAAAGGAAAAACATCCCCAAACAAGCACTAAAATTTTTTCTTGTTTAAAAGTGGGTACAATACAATCGGGAATCATTTTTCATGCTGAGATCTTCGAACAAACACCCGTCTACTTTGTCCAAATACTTTCAATTTTGATTCGTTGCTCCAGAGATCCTTTTTTCCAGTCTTCCATCGACCAATCTAAATGATATCGTGCCCACTGAAGTCGTTTCGCTTTGTTGCCTTAACTTAATAAAGGTTTTCGAACGGCAAAGAGTCCATGAAGATCAGCTTCTTGCAGTCGACGTTTTACTGTAGTCTCTGGTACTAACTGATATTTGTTTTTTTCGTTGCCGATTCACTTCAGAAGTAATTTATGGCGCTGCGCTGTCAGCTTTCTATTTCGTTTGCTTAACAAACCAATTCTTAAATCGTCTGCAGGTGTTGTTATCCTAGATGATCCTGGACGATTTCGATCTTCTAAACTACCCGTAGCGCGATATCGGTGAATAATATCGTTCACGGTCGAACTTTTCACTTTAGTTGTTTTTGTAATTTGACGAACCAAATAACTTTTTTCTAACAGTGTAATGACGCTTGCTCGTTTTTCTACTGCAGTAGGTTTTCCACGCGGCATTTTCAAAATAGTTATTACTTTTAACCCTCATGTTACTGAATAAAAATACAACATATATCACCTGAATGAGGTACCCGGTACCCTGGCATAATACTTACGTTATTCAGTGTTTTCTGTGATCTTTTTTGCAATTATTAGGGTTTTTAAGCTATTATTTATGTTTTTAAAGTGTATTAATATCATATTGAGTCATTTATAATCAAATTCTTGCTTACAAAGTTTGGTAATTAAATAAATTAATTATGTTAGTACTTGTAAAAATGCCACTCGTTTCTTACGTAATTGGGCAAGTATATTCAAATTTGAATAAATATTTTTGGAAAATAGTAAATAACATTTCAAAAACGTAAGAACCAGTGTGTTTTGTATTTTCAAATCAACCTTTAGAAAAATTTGTATAGAATAACAGCTCAATAAAAAAAAACCAATATACTGCGAGCTTTCAGCAAAAATGTAAATCTGAAAAATTTCATTCAAAGAAGAAATACAAGCCCTTTTTGACAGTAAAGAAAAAAATAATTTGGATTTAAAAGAAAAACGATTCTATGGCCAAAAAAACTCAAATAAAATTTTCAAATGGTAGTATTTCATTGAGTATACACTCACTGTAATCTTTGATTTACACAAATCATAAGAAAGTTCTTTTAAAATTATTGTTTATCTACTCCTAATCTGTTGTCCTTTGTCGTTAAAAATTGAGTTTTTGAAATCTAACGTGTATACTGTAGCACAGATCTTATAGGATCGCCTAAACACGGATATGGTAGACAATTGCACAAAATTGTCCGTCATTTGTGTAAAACGGATAAATAAAACCCAAGAAAAATATTTAAAAGTTGTACACTATTATATGAACCTATATGTGATCATCAAATTCAAAAAATTGATGAAAAATTTTATAGAAAAAATTTTGTAAAAATTTTATGAATTTTTTTGAAAAATGTTGAAAACATAATTTTAATAAAAAAGTATAAGCGTAAAAGAATTATACTTTGTGTAAATTAAAATAAATTACCTGTTTTTAATATAATAATACGTTTTTAGCTAAAAATTCTGTGATTTTAAATTAAAGGTACCCGGTACCACATTCAGGTGATATAGGTATAACTTTTTATTATCGCAAAAAAAATGCATTTATAAAAATATAATAGCTTTCAAAATGACTTTAATACGTTAACAACTATTTTTTATAAGATGTCACCAAATCCCAGGTTTCTGTGAAAAATACAAGCGGAGATATTTCACTGCAAAGTCAAAAAAGTACCCGGTACTACGATCCAGGAACATTAGGGTTAAACAGAACAGATTCAATCACAGGCTCGTTTGCTGAGAAACTGAAAACTTTAACAACTTATTTTTATGCCCGCTGTACACTCTCGGCGAGGCAGGGCGAGACATGGCGAGAACGAGAGTGTAGATGGGTGCATTCGCCATGTCTCGTCTGTCTCGGTGTGCCTGGTAGTGTGTAATTTAGATGGTCGCATGATCACGTGACCTCTCGGCGAAACATTCGCCCGAGAGCACTCGGCGAGAGTGTACAGCGGGCATTAGAATTGATACATACAAATATTGAACTAATAATATTTATAGCTTTAAGGATCATATTACAACAACAATAAATTGTCAGCTGCCTAAAAAAATATTTCAGTAATTAAAGAAAAGCAATAAAACGCATGGAGTAGTGTGCGGTTTAAAATTGCCATAAAATGTTTTTTATGTTTTTCAAATGTTACAGTAAACAAATTTAAACTAAAACTTTTTCAGAATTAAGATTAGTAAATATATTCTATTATAAGTGATTATTTCATTCATTTAGTAAATACGTAAAAAATTTTATTGTTATTAATAAATTTTTATTAGGTGTCCGAACTTCCATGAGCGGTAGTGTACGTCCTGTAATCGATGTATCTTCTAAACTAATTGAGATCCCATTCTGAAATTTTTTTAGCAGAATTTATAAATGTTAAGCTTTATTTTAAAGTAAAGAAAATTAAAATTAAAATGGTCAAAGTTATTAAAAAAATATTTTAAATATTTACTTCCTGTTTAACACTAGAAAAAAAATTCAAATTTCAAATCTGATTTAAAAATCAAAAAGAACAGTAAATTTTCTATAGAAAACACTACATTTATTATTTTATTATAATTTACTTCAATGTGAAAATAAAATTCTAAATCTTCCGTCAATTACGTGAATTTATAAGATCTCAAATCTTAACAATTAAACCTCAAATAAAAAAAATATTATGTGTACACGTTTATATCCCCTAGAAGTACAAATATGCCCAATATGAACGAAATTCACAACCTCACTTTTTTTTCATGGTCCGCTTCACGTGAAATGCCCCAGTGGTCACAAGGTAGAAATGACAAGACTACAAGGCAATTCTAGATTTATGGGTTAAGATCGTTGCCGTATACGTCTCTATAGTATTTCGTCAAGAGATTTAATCTCCCAGATCCTTAATCACCTTTGCTATTATAAGCCGCAGTTGATTGGTTCTTCTTTAGGTATCTAAATAAGCAGTCTATATTTGACGTCTTAAAATGACGAGGCAGTTGGAAGCCTTTAGGAATCCCTTGAATACGAGTTGAATTAAATTCTCTTTGTCTTTCCCTGTTTACCCTCTAAAGCCCATTGCAGATGGGTGATTTTTGGTAGTCACCAGGTAAGGATGGCAAAGACCAAAGTACAAACCACAGATTACTACTGTGGTACAAACACTTTCAAACTTACAATAGGCCAGTGGATATAGCATCAAGACAGGGGTGTACCTTACAAACGGTAGTGGGCAAGATTTTATTTTTTTAACTTGTACATATGGGTGCCAACATGTAAAAAACAAAAATGCTAACACGGGAGACCTTGGTAGAACTTTTGGACTTCAAAACCTTTCAAAATTTTAAACTCTTTTTATTTCTGTCTATAACTCTTAAACGGTACATCTCAGTAAAAAAGCTATAACATAACAAATTAAAAAGCATTAAATTCTGCGTTGAATGAGTAGGGGAGATCCTTGTACTTTGGGACAGCTTGTACTTCGAGACATTGAGTTTTTAATGCTCACATTCAAATGTATCGCTTTTCGTTTTAAGAAGTTATCCTGCTAACGGATAGAGGTCATTTCACCATAAAATAAATTACAAATGCCCGATTATGTGTTTGTTGTTGAACGTTTTGCGTTTTAAGGTAGATGATGTATTATTTAATCGCTTGACTTCCACATCTTTACCAGGTAAATTTTAATTACAATGGTTTTGTTGCATACGGTATTACTTAATACACATATAAGGGCTAACTATTTTCTAATAGTGTTGAATTTTAACTTTTACGTTTGCACGGTTATTTGTCAATAATAATAAGTAGTGCCGTGCTTGTACTTTGGGACACTCTCGTGCTTGTAGTTAGCGGATGGTCAAATTTCGAAATTTTTATAAAATATCTTGAGAAGTTCATAAAGCACACACATTTAAGTGATTGAATTGAATCAATTGTAGAAGATCAGCGATTTGGACGTTTTGAAAAAATTACCAAAACTCACACTAGTTGGAGGCACAAAACGCCGAATCCTTTCCAATGACTTCTTGTCTTGCTACAGTATGTCTTAATAATTATGTTCTATAAATTTTAAGTTTTTTTTTACTTATTTATTGTTGTCCTGACGTCAAATTAACATTGTCCCAAAGTACAAACCCCTGATTGTACTTTAGGACAATTTTCAACCAAGCATTGTCTTTCAATTATCAATAGGATAATATTACATTATCTTCTTGAAAATTTTGCTACGAATAGTCAAAATAACACTAATTATGCTGGTCAAGGTAAAATTGATCCATTTTAAAAAATGTCAATAAAAAAAATTAAAAATTGAAAAATGTCCCAAAGTACAACAGTCTCCCCTACATCAGTCATTTAATAATTTAGTCAAGTTATATGGTCAAAAACTTCAATCAAACAACAACGATTTTTTCCAACTTTGTAAAAAACTAAGATAGAGTACTATTATGATATATATCTGCAAATTAAAAATTACTACTCCAAAAAAAGAACTTGTAAAATAAAAGTTGTAGAGAGTCAAATTCTACATCCAATCAGTATCAAAAATTTTTAATTTGGGCAAGTACACCTTTTCAAATTGCCAATCTTCCGATGTCAAAATTGTCGTATATAAAGGTATCTATGGCATTTGACAACATCTGCCAAATTCGACAAATCCATATCAGGTCACACAGCTGTGAGCTGTTTTATGATGGAAAACCTTCAAATATCACCCCTACCCGATGTCACTCTTTGCAGGAGTAATGCGGAAATAAACCAAATCGTTTAAGCACCTACAAAATGAACTTCATGGACAAGAAAAGAAAGCAAAACTTTTCTTCAGGCGACCACCTTATAGTACCAGTTATTGAAGAACTGTACTGGTCATACCATTCGACACTCGAAAGTATGAACAAATTGGGAGCGTACACCCCCGGTATTGTAAATGCAATCTGTAGGTTTTATATGGTTTCTATGTCTTTAGACTCACAAAAAGTTACTTTTTCTTATAATTTGCAAAACAATGTCAAAAGCTGACAACAGATCTCTTCTTTTCTTATAAAACCGTCTAACCCGAGAAAGGCTTTGAGTTGTCATAAAGCCGACAGTGGAAGAAGCGTACAAATCAAACATAGGACTCCAAATTTAAAAGTTTGATAACGGTACAGCAATCTAAGCTGCAATACCAACTGTGCAATTTCTTTTCATGAATTTTTTATTACAGTGACTTATTTGTGTGACAAAAAGTTATACATAAAAGTGTATTTGTGACCGGGTGCATTGACATGCAGTAAAAACTAGCTTTATCTAAGGAAATTTTTCTAAAGAGTTTTATTGGATGTAATAGTGGTATCTACAGTCATCCTTATTGTTGCATTTTGATCCTCATCAATACACTTTTATGAAGTCTTCAGCCATGCAGGACGTACGAAGCTTTGAATCACATTTTACAATTGAAATGAAAATGTTAAGATTGACCCCTGATTCAGAGAATTTATTCATGCTTAATCGTACAATTTTTCACTTTTGTTTTTTCTGTCACCTGCCTCTTTCTCGCGAAGAATTGTTTTGTCCGATATAACAATTCTTCAATAGAGTAAGTGCAGCAGATTAGTATGCTGTAGCCTATTTTAATCGTGTTTTATTAGATTTGAAATCGGCATTGTTTGAATTCTACGTTAAGAATTAGCAAATGCCGAAATGTTGTCTTTCATGAAGGTGTTCTTGGCAAAGTTTTCGAGAAATATCCCCATCGAGTAAGATATTCTCTTTGTCGCTTCTCCCTCGTGCACTAATTTTATGTTATTTAGCGAAATGAAATTTGTGCTGTTTAAATGAGCATCTAAATAGTAAAAGGGGTGTCACATTCAAGTTTATTGTCTCCGGAAGCTGGATGGATTTGATGTGAAAAATTTTGTGGATTAATTTGATAAATGTTCTCTATATTCTTCTAATAAGAATTAGTCACAGAGAGACACTCTCTAAAGTTAACATAAGTTTTAAGGTTTTCTTTTTGTACTAATATTAAAATAAAAATGAAAAACATTACATTTTAACAAAAAAAGAGTGAAGAATATAAAGACGGAAGTTTCACTGGTCATTAAATTTTTCTAACAGTAAGACTAAATTTGTTGTTTTGTAGTTATTTTAATAAAAAGTTGGGCTCAACTTTTGCTTTATAGTTATCTTGGTTATTATTTTTCGAGTTGACAGGATATCCGCGGAAGAAAAATGTCAATAAATGGGAAAACAATTTTTCTTATTATTTTTCAAATGTTTAAGAGGTGAAGTAAATGTAAATAAACAATAAGAAAAAAAATTTTAATTTGTAAAAGATGGACTAATTTATTAAAGTACAGTAGAAAAAATTTAATGCTAAATATTAGAATTTGAAAAAAGAAAAATGAAATCAATTTTTATTGATCGTAACTGGAGTTGTAACCGGAAGACTCCATGGAGCGATTTTGTTATCATTTATTAACTTTGTTTGAAATTTTATAATCACACAGAAAAAAAGGTGTACTTAAAAGTAGAACAATTTGTGCCTAGATTGTCTATAGGTACAAATTGGGTGAAAATTAGGTACAATTGTACTTAATTTTAGTCAAATTCAGTCATCTCTAGCGCAATTGTACTATTTTATAGCACAAATTGTGCTAAATTTTTACACAATTTGTACCTGTAGACAATCTAGGCACAAATTGTTCTACTTTTAAGTACACATTTTTTTCTGGGCACATTGAAGTACAAATCAACATTGTTAAAGGTCGGTACTGTGCAAATTTTAAGGGGTTCAATAATATGAACCTTAATTCTTACGGCTGGGTTCCGCTGCTTATGTGCCTATGGTTTTTGTTCGTCAAGAATATTTTTTTTTTATATAAATGTATAAATTACGTAGGAAGAATATTTCTTTGCTAAATGTGGGTACAACATCAACACGGAATTAATTAATTAATTGGTAAAGAATAAAAGTTTTTATAAACGATTAAGTTAATAACAATTTCAAAAATAACAACCATTGGATTATTAAATTGCATGTACTTAACGTAGCAATAAGTAAAGCTCAATCCTACCTTGCCTCGTAGATTTTCTCTTCTGAAACATCGGTCAGTCTTTATCTCCCTCCAGCTTTGATAGCAAAGATATCATGAATTATTTACTCCGGTGCTTATCTGATAACTAAGAAAACAAATAACATTTTAATCTTTTTTAACTTCTCATATAATATTAATAATTAAATCATCTGCGGCACCTGAATTCCTAGCGTGAGAAAATATAATTAAAGTAACGACAAGAGAACCGCATGGCCAATCTTACCTATAATTTTACGTCTTAAAGAAAATTAAAATATATTTATTGTATTATCATAAATTACGATCTAAGTAACTACATTCAGAAGAAAAAAGTTGAATTTCCGCTATTACAGAGCGACAAAGGATTAATATTTGTTTGTTATCCTCATAATTTAAATCGTATTTAAAAATCAAGCGATTGTAGTCTTTGAAAATATTGCATTGTTATACCTTGCGGATGCAAATATCTAATTAACTGGTAAGCAAAATAAATAAAAACCATAAATTAGATTGCTTTGAGACGTAAAATTGGCTGAATAAAAATCAAATAAGACGATACCTAACTAGAAGATGTTGTAGACAAATCTCTTTGTGATGGAAGTAAAAGAGGTGCTTGTCAGTACCGGATGAGAAGATAATAACGATATGATACGCCCCATCTGGTGCTCCAATCAGTTCTACTGTCGAATCCTTCCTTTGACACATCTGCACCAAGTTCTCTTTGTTCATAGACTTTATTACACGTTAAAGTATCTGACATGAATGTTTTAAATTTCATTTAAAAAACCTTAAGCAAGGAAATCGAAACAGTAGATAAGCTTATAGTTCTAAATGTATCGTCTAACCAGATTTTTGTGCATATCCTCTACTTATCCTTCATGCGATTTCCTAAACTTAAATGTATTCATGTATTACCAAAACGTGCATGCATTCCTGCGAGATGTTAGTTTTTCAGTTGATACACATAAATATATTTATTTTTATTCAAGAGAGAAAGTTTTAAAGTAGCTACGCTTATTCCAAACTAAATTAACAAATGTTGCGGTAGAGGAGATAAAAAATATAAAATATATATTTTTGCAAACGTCGGTGCCAATGGAGCTTATGTAGGTCCCAGCTCTGAGCCTTGGGAAACGCCGTGTCAGGTAAAGGTCCCAATTGGGGATCGACCTCTGTGCAATCAAAGCCCGCAATTTATTTGCCGTTCGATGTAAGCTAGGCAGCTAGGCAGGCTACCGACCTTATGTTTCGGATTAGCTAAATCCCAAAGATTTTCAGATGCAAAACCTCCGATAACAAACCAAAATAATTAGGTATTAAAAAGGATCAAAATTTGAACAGTGCGTTTGTTACGCACGACTTTTACATTTTCCTTGTCGAAAACCTACTACTAATACCCACTACTCCAACTTCGATTTCGTTAAAGATTATTATTATGTTTTTCGAAACGACAAAACACAATGTTTGTTATTTTATTTTTTACCTCAGATTTTACTTTTGTTTAAATTTGCTGAATTAAGCTTCGGTTTTATGTTACAAAAAGGTACCCTCAAGCTCACTTTATAAGTAGTTTTAAAGCTACACCTGAATTATTAGTTCATCTACATATAATACCCAAATTAATCTGCATTTTATGTATTATACTAGCAACAATTAAACTAAGAATTATCATAAATTTAAATAAATTAATTAAAACTTAATGCTACTCTAAACTTATTTTCTTTTACGCTTCTTTTCACTATATTATCATAGAAAGAAAAAAGTTCCTTTTCCGATCAAAAATTTAGTTTTGTTGCTGCTTCGAATTTTAGTTACCGTCGAAGCTAACATATACGCTATAGTTTACACGGGGATTTTAGGTTGTATAAAATTTTTGTTAACTTATAAAATTGTAATTCTTTCTTTCTCTCATAATAATACAATAAATATTGGATTTTATATGCCAAAGATGAAAACCTACCATTATAATTAATAAGCATTATATGGATTAACGAGATTTCCGTTTCATTATCGACTTTGGTTTATTCTGTCGTTCAAATTTGGCTACTGCGTATGACTAAAATTTGTGTATAAATTTTTTCGTAACTTATAGACCATGATAACATTAAAAATTAGGCAGCTCTAGGTTCGATCCCCATCACCGGCTATAAAATTTATTCGACTTTATTATGACCCTCTTTTCTCAGAAGGCAATGGCAAACCACCGAAAGTAATCTGTCAAAAGAGCCATTTAATAATAAAAATAGCATATTAAGTATGCGGTGGAGGAGGAAGCTTTTGTGTGTGGCTAGCTGTTAGCTGACATATTACTGGCCCTGGTCAGAGATTATTAGTTAAAGCTTTGTTCTTGATTGGCTGACTTATTGCTGCACATTTCCAAGCTGGAGGAGTCGTTCTGTGGATGGCTTGTATGTGAACTATGTCGTTTCAATTAGAGTTGTAGTTTGCAGTGTGCTGGTCTCTGCACCTATCGCATGTAAATTCTTTCCTTGTATTCTTTATTACTAATTGTGTCTGAGACGCTAACGTGGAGAACACTGACTAATTTGGCATTGACGTATGCGGCAGTTGAAGATCTTTTTGGCAACATCAAATTTGGTAGCCTGTACCAGGCACAGGTCTGGTTTATAAATAGTACTGTGAATTTTGCTTTTAAAAGTTTAGGGATGATGGTAATTGGAGGTTTTGTGTACTCGTCTCAATGATTGTAAATTTTGCTTTTAACATGATTTTTATTCTGAGTTTACTTATAGCGTCGTTTACATCCTAGACGCCAGACATGAGCTCTTTAGATACATACGCAAATCGGAGGATCTCAAAGAAAAAACCCAGCAGGGCTTTAAGTATCTTACGGTGGTCTAAATTTGGTTTGGGTTCTTACGGGGAATCCGGATAGATGATTTGGGCCGTTTAACTACTTGACGGGATTTCTGAGTACGGTTGATTTGGGCATCGATGCATTCTAAGCTAATAGTATTCAGGCCAGCGTTGGTATTGGTCTGCAGGATGGATGACGGCTCACTTGACACATTTGACTAAAACGCTAAATATTCATGTTATGAGTAAACGAATAGCTTTAAACTAAAACATTATGTATTGGAGGTGCTTCGTTGGGCTTAACCATGATGTTGGTGTTGATAACTTTTGTAACTTTAAAGATTGACTTAGCTTTGAAATATTTATTGAGTTTAACTAGAAAGATTGACATAAACGTGTCGGTTTCCCTGTTGGCAATTCTTCTTAATTTAATGCAAAAGAAGCGTTTTACATACAGACTATAGTTGTTTTACATCTGGTAAGTAGCTTGCTAGACTGGCCTTCAGATGTGCCAGTAGTCTTGTTTTGTTTGTTAATGGTAGCATTTCATCGACTCAGGGGGTCTACCGGCTTACCATGATCTTTAAAAGCGGAGACTTGGTCATAAAAAAGTTTGACTTTCTCCAGATTTGAACTCGGTACCCTGCATTTGTAGTTGATCGCGCTAGCTGCAAGGCAATGGCCGTCGCATAGAAGTATAACGGTCACAAATTATATCTTGCAGATGAGTCCTTGTCAAGCCCAAATACCTATTAACATCAACAGGTTGCAAGACCCGGGTGTCCCTACTTGGGCCGTTCTTTGTCAGACCGGATAGATGACAGATCCATACATGGTGACAAACAGCACTTCTCAAACCACTGAGAACATTTTTCTGGGTACTTTTAAAATGATACCTACTTTTCTAAAAACCAAAATCACTACGAATCTTTCTCTTTAAAGTGAGCAGGGTAAAGTAAACATTTGCAAAATTTGACTCATGCCATCCCCACCTTCGTGGTAGGTTGTTTATTCAAATTGCGGCTTCCATTGGGTCATTTTATGTTTTAAGGGTGTGCTGTAACACTTTTAAAGATTTACTTACCCATTTAAAATTTAAGCTGTCGGTTTTGGAGTCCATCAAAGTACGATTTTCCTCACCATAACAAGTCATCTTATTACGAGTTACAGCCGAAACTTCTTAAGTATCCATTTTAGTAATAAAGTTTCTGCAGCACTGACGTCTTGCATCATGAGTTAATGCCTGTAGTCCATTCTAGTTCCCATCTGAACACAAATCTTTTATGCCATCGCTTAGTGGAAAGAAGAAGTCTTGAACCAGGAAGCTTATATCAACTTCGAGCTCACTCAGGCTCTGACGGGGCATGGGTGCTTTAATCACTACCTCCACAGGTTTAGAAGACTAAACTCATTCGTGTGCAGTTACTGCACGGAGGTAAATGATGCCCAACACACCATCTTCGTTTGCTCACGATGGGCTAAATTTAGGCTCAAACACTCAATGCGAGAAATTACACTGAGTATGCGGATCAGCAAACTGCTGGAAAACTTAAAAGCTTGGGACAGAATAGGGATAAGAATTCAAACCATCATGAAGACCAAGTTTTGAGAAGAACTAGCTATACAACGTGGCAAAGAAGATCGAGGCAACTAAAGAATAACAACGACCCGAAAGAGCAGAAAATTATAACGATTGGCTGGTAACGGCGGAAGAAGTGACGATAATCAAATCACGCTTTCATCACGGAGTAAGGTTTTAGCCGGTAAAAATTCGGCATTACCACCCCCCAAGATCGGGGTGGTGTCTTTTGAAGATTTTTCTACTCCCACAGAACTTAAAAAAAAGGTAGTGCAGTAAATACAAAAGTTAACCAAAGATTGTTTTTCTTTATAACTAACCTCCTACACTATGATTAAATTGTGTGTTAAGGTTTTGGTATCTTAGGTCATTCCAGATCTTTATTTAAGTCAAACCTTTAGCTTCATGAGCTGCTGATAAGTTAAGACCATCACTTTATTAAATCTTAGGGTATTTCCTTCTCTATTCTATGCGACCATTGCCATCGTAGAATACAAAAGTCTTGTCCCTTTTTAGATCACCCAAAAATCAGTCTGCGGTCTTACTCAAAATGGCTGCTATGTCTTGTTCACCTTGTTGACCCATCGTCTAAAGACTAACCTTCTGCATCATGTCATCCATGGGTTAAGGTTGTTAGCCCTTTGAGTCATCTTATTTTTTATTTGGGCCACACCTTCTACATCATGAATTGGTCATGAATTAAGGTCATCGTCCTTTTAGAAAAAGTGGGTCTATTAGAGTGTCAACCACCTAAAGTATTTGTTTCTTTATTAAGACTAACCTACTGCACCAGATATATCGTGTCTGTAGAAGGGTTATGATAAAACCGTCGCGGTGGTATCTAGGTTGCTTGAATGTATTCCATTAAATGTAACGTCAAGTTTTTAGTTGTAGTAGAGAAACGGGGAAAGAAGTGGTTTTTGGGCGGCACGGATGGTGGGGTTAGAATTCGTGTAGTAGGTTTAACTTTTTTGTATTTTTAGATTGTTTTTGTACATCATGTCATTGAAATTGGGTGACTTTAGATTCTGGATTTTATTGTGAAGGGCAACACAAGCTCGCACGCACTTAGGCCTCTAAATCTCGTCCATTGTACTACCTCTGATTTTCCAATTGGGTGACTCACTCGAGTTTGTATCGTCATCGGTCTAAATGCGCACATCTTGGGTAGCTAAGATTTGGTGCAAATGCAAACTGTAAGTTGTTAGTACTTCAGCATAGTGCAGCTTCATCATCAGTAATCATCCAAAAATCATGTTTACTTCGGTTTTGTAAGTAGGTAATTTATATAACTGTGAATCCCTTATTTGAAAATATAGTTACTAGCATTAGATGACCTATTTTTGAGTAAATATTGTGTTTTCCCCTGAAAGAATCTAACTTAACTGAGCCTCAAATAAGTCACATAATAACAGTACCAATAAAGGTCGCCGTTCAGATATCAAAAGTTATTTGTTGAAATTGATGATCACGGAACACGAAGGCTATTAACCCGCAAAATGTACACTATTTTTTGTCCTGGTGAGGTAATTTAGATACGCTAGGTATTTAATACCATTACGTTTATCTTTATTATAAAGTTTATTATATTCTGAAGGGTAACAGTATTACTCTGTACAACTGTACAATTGATCTATTATTTTTTCTACAAATCCTAATTCAGCTATATTAATAGTAAATAAATTCCCCAAATCACCTCTTCAATTACGTAACTTAGCACAAATTTTATTATCCTTTCGATCCCTTTCTTTGTGTACTTGCTTATGACACTTCTGTGATAGACCCTGTACATGCGATCTGCTTCAAGTCAAATAGTTTAAAAATTGCTTGGCTTCCATTTCCATAACCTGAATGGAAATTCTAATATCCACAAAAATGCGAAACCACTCAAGCACTGACCGTAAACATATCGTAAGCCGGTGTCCAAATTCCATATGTAACTGAATACTGGAGAATTCGAATAGAATTATTCTACGGACATTGTAAATATTATATTCTGCAGTGGAAATTCTTGAAAACGATTTTCTTTTGGTACATTACGGTCATACTGAAATAATTTTAAATATCTTCCACCTTAAGATGCTATAAACCTGCCAAGTTTTTTAAGTGAACTAGGCCACTAAACACTAAAAATTTTAGCTTCACTCTCAATCCTTTAAAAGCTTATAAATTTTTAAAACATTTTGCGAGTTATGTTGTTTCGGTATTTTACTTATATTCGCAAGGTAGTTTCAATATAATTTTTTTCTGCCAACTTTCAGAAGTTTATCTTTAAAGGTTCTCCTTAGATTGCATTTTCAAATTTTTGTGTGAAATGAACTGCAAAACGCTGGCCATTGTCCAGTTCATTTATTTCGCATCTATTCTCATTCATCATTTGCGCGTGTGTTCCACCATTCTAACGTGCACGTGTGCCAGACGACGCGTCGTGTCGGCCGTGAAATTGCTAAAGCTATCAATTTTATGCATCTTACACAGGCCAATGGTGTTATTACAATATGAATGGACCAAACGAAGGTGTATATTGCTTTAAAATTTGCATAATAAACGTCGCCCAAGCGCAAAATTTGGAGCCATGCCTTCTTACTAGTCAATAAACGGGAAGTACCTTTTTGATTGAACACGTCGTTCAAGTGCTTAAACCAGTTCACGTACTTTGTTGCATCGTAATATTATTTATTCGATATTGACCGAAATTGCACATTTTGAAGGGAGGGTTTCGGAATTTTAACTGTTCGCCTGCATTACCTCAACGTGATAAAATTTTATTCATTTCATTTTAAAACCATTTCACTTTATTATCACTAAAAAGAGAACCGTGTAAATCCAAAAAAAAACTATTACTGGTTAATAAAATCCATAAAATCTACAGGTTACCCATTAAAATAATAACGGCCTTGAAATTAAATTAAAGCAGAATCCTGAAAATTTTAAAGCAAAATAAAGGTTGAAAATGCCATCTGTCAAAAAGAAAGAGTTGTAAGTTGTCAGAGCCGGAATTCATTTTCCGGGTATGGCATCTGCCTTTGACGGTGACGAGGGAACGAGTGATCATCTCACAGTAACCGAATTTTATTAAACGGACGTCTAGACGCGTCCGGCGTCATCCATTATTGCAATTCTCTACTGCATTGGCGTGTTACATTAAAATAAAATATTCCTACAATTCAAGTCGTGTTACAACTATTTATACGAGTAATATCGTTTGCGCAAAGCTATAAGTGAAAAAGGGTAGACCTGCAAAAAACCTTAAGCTTCTGGCTTAACGTGTATAAAAATAATAATCTCATCTTGTACGTGACAGAATTTTAATGTCGTTGTCTACCAAAACTAATCCCAAGCAAAATCTATTTCTCTTAAAGAGAACAAAAAATTACCAGCATTCTCAAAAACAATTGCACTATTTAAATTACCTAAGAGTTTTGGGATTTCCCATCATCTTTTGCACAGTTCCTCTACCATATCAAAGTGTTTTATAAATAATAGTTTAACATTTGTCATATTCTTAAGAATCTCCATTAAACAAAGAAAGAATATATCCCACGCTTACCTTTTTTTTAAGCCATCACCTTTTGTGAAGAAAATGAAGTGCAGTTTACGTTAAGCGATTTATCACAGGATCTCTCGTATGAGTTGTCATAAGCAAATATACTTCAACGATTACATTGCACGATTTGTCATTTGGAACGGCTCTAAGGGACTCGAAACCCAATCTTTTCGCGTTTGCTTACCATGGCCGTTAATATCTTAAATTTTATTTATCGGCATATTTTGTGTTCGTTTATCATAATGGCAAATAAAATTGATTTTACAAAGTTTAAAATTGCAAGACTACTATTTTTCACAGTCACCTCATGCGTCACCTTAACGACCCAGGAATAAAGAGAACTATGTGAACCAAACAGAAAATGAATAAAGAGGTGTCTGGTGCTTCGTCAGTAACAGCAGAAGTGGTAGAGATCGAAAAGAAATAATTCCAAGTTCAAGTTTCAAAGTTACCAGTCGTCGAGTTGGGAAGCGAAATATAAAAGAAAAATTTAAGTCGACAAAATTTACTAATCAACAGTTCGATAGAGCGCCACCTAGGATGCACTCTTATTGAGTAGAAATTACTCAATTTAGGCATACGTACAATGCAGAAAGCTGAAAGCAATATATTGTTCCATTTTAAAATTGATAACAAATAAAACAGAGGAAACTTCAGCTTAAATACCGAGTAAACAATAAAATACTTGGTTTTGTTAAAAATGTAATCTTGTAACAAAATTTGTTAGTGGTGAGTTGATTTACGTCCAGGTTTTACTGCAAAAATATGTTGCAATCTGTTTGAAAATTTCTTCAGAAAAGTGAAGAAAAAGGTAGAAAATCAAATACGTTAAAAAAAAAGTAAAAAAAAAAATAAAAAAAATTTCAACAATTCAACAAGAAGAAAAGAAGGGATGAATTTTGTACAAATACCACCTGAGTGGTAAAGTTGAATAGGAGGTGATGTCAAAAGTAAATGGTACAAATATTTAAATCGAATATTAAAATTACTTTAATATATTGACAAAGTAAGCCTGCGTTTTGTTTATTGCATCATTTTACAGTAAACTTCGGTAGTAATTTAATATTATCGAAAAGAAAATTTAATTTATTTCGACTGATTTAGTTGCGTTAGGACGTACAAATCTTGCTTGTCGGTATAAAAAATTTTGTAATACAAAAAAGTATTTAAAACAGGATTTTCATCTGTGGGCGCAAATAAAAAAGTAAATACTAATGAAACACAGTTAAAAACTTTGACTAAACTAACAAAAATTAAAGCAAATATAAAAATACTTATACCTTGTAGCCTATATTTATTTTTATGTTTGTTTGTTAAAAAATCAAAGAGATGAAAGAAAATCCCACCCTTATTTTTTCAATCATCGTGTAGGTATGTATTTCATTTCATAATTTAACCCCTGAGTTTCTTATATGGAAGTTCTTGCGGTTTCTTATTTTGCTAAAATCTGGCAGGGCTAAAAACTTTAGCTAAAACTAAAATCAGCTTTTTCAACTTTTGAAGTGGCTTCTCTGTTCTGATATACAGTGAACCGCAATAAGTACAGTGCATACTTCTCGAGTGCGCAAAATTTTAACAAAAAATTTAATATAAAAGCTCAAGTAATAAATTAAATTAAATAATAAATCAAAATAATAGGACAAAATTTTAATTTGGTTGAAGAATACTGTAAGGAATTTAATAAACAAAAATAAAAAAAAAATATTTTTTGAAGAAATATTGTAATAAATTTTTGAAATTTTTGAAACAAATAAAAAATAATTTTCATTTGAAATGAAGTAATTGACGCGAAGGACGACAACTACGTGAAATTTGCGGATTTATTTTTAGTACTTTTAGTAACACACAAAAATCATTAGTTTCTCGTCACTAATTTGTAAACAAAATTTTTTTTTAGAAAATTTCAATATCAAATTTTATTTTTCTTGCATTGTAGGTGAAAAACTAATCGTTAATGAATTATTTACACACACTAAGCTCAACTTTCTGCACGACAAAAATGTGTAAACGATAATCTTGTATAAATTAAGATTGCTTTAGTTTTTTCGTATTATATTTACATTTTCCTTTTTTATGCACGATTTTCGAATACTTGTGCTAAATTAGACCTCATTGTTTAATTTTAGTGTGTCAATAACCCGGATTTTAATCAACCGAATATCTGAAGTCGAAACATAGAACCCTGTTGCATTATAAATACAACAGTAGAGAATTTCTGCACCGACCACTGGCTAAACAAATTACAGGATTAACAAGACGACTTAAAAATGATGATTGAAATTACAGAATTTGAAGGAATGAAGTACATAAACTGGATACTCATTCCCATCTTGAAAATCTTCATGTTTAAAAGTTGTTTTATTGCTTCCTTACGGCTGAGGATCCCCAAGTTTTACTTCGATTTTGGCACATTGGTCAAAAATCCAAACAGTTCTAATCTCTAACGCCAAAGTCTCAACAAGGATTATTAACTAATGGTAAAAAATCCCGATAAAACAAAATTTGAATAAGACTGCAATCCGGACCTCAGAATATCCTGACAAGCCAAATTTAAACACAAAAAGTTTAGTTGGGTTCAAAAGTTTTCTCCATCTGGGATAATGTGGTTGAATAAAATGCAATCTAATAGATCAGCTATGCGATATGATTTTGACGACGAGTTTAGTTTGATTTAGATTACCTCTTTTAGCAAAATAAAGCCATTGATGCGGATTGGTGTGATAATAATTATTTACATGGTAAAATTAGACGCGCAGGACAGCAATTTTTTTGACAGTTTTGTGGTATTCGCATGACTTTTGACAATTACATATACATCGCATATAAAATAAAATTGGAAGATGGCACAGAAAGTTAGAAAATCTTATTAAAAAAAGATAAAAAAATTGTGATTGATAGGAAAACAGAATTCGCTAGTAATTAATTGATGATAAAGGTAACAGAGCTGTTATGGAAGATCTTCATGAGTTTTTTTAGTAATTTATTTTTATTTGATAAGTTATATTTCTTTTAATAAATTTGAAAGCGTTTCGAATATTTTATTTACTTTGAAATAACCACTTCATTGGTTTTTAGGTTAGGTGGTTAGATTAGGTAAGATTAAGTTAGGTTAGATGAAGTTGAGTGTGAGTTCAAAGACAATACTAAATTCTTCAAACTATCACGGAGATGATCAATCAAGAAACTAGAAGCAGATCGAGTTAGGACTGCCACTGAAAACTCAAAATGGACCAACTGAATTCGGACACCAGAGGGTTTCATACAGACACTGCAAGACATAGTATATGACGCGAGCATGCCCAGAAAAGCAAGCACCAAAAGGAAAAATATTCATTGGTGGAATAACAAAGTAGCAAACCTGCGCCAAAAGTGCGTTGCGGCTATGAGACGAATGCATCAAAGAATACACAAAAAAGGAGTTTTTGAGGAGGAGAACAGAGAACAAGAACAGTTGAGAAAGTCATCCGCAAAAGTTAAAAAACGAAGTAATCAGAACTTCTTAAGAAAGTGGGCGCTGATATTTGGGGGCTCGAGTAAAAAATAGTTACAAGGAGAATTGTCAGAACAAATATACCCAGCGTAACACCAAAACAGATACAAAAAATAGTTGGTATACCATTCCCGCGTTGTGAAAACAACAACAAAAATTTCTGGAGTCGGTAGCAAACTTCATCATGCTGTATGAGACAACAGTATGGGTTGGGGTCCATAAAAGTGGAGGCGTATTGCTGACATTATGAAAGAGTTGAGAGGTTCATGAATTTTAGAATTACGTCGGCATACAGCACAAAATCTAACGATGCAGTAGCGGTGATAGCGGCAAGCCCCTCCATAGATTTAATGGCGGCGGAGAAAGCGGCAAACTCGACAATAATACTAAGACGCCCCCGCAGAAAAGAATAACCATCTTATCCTCCATCTGGATGGATGGATGGATGGATGGATCTCATCCATCCTATCGAAGATTGGCAAGGCAGGTGGCCCAATGCAACCAAAGAAGCATCGACTAGGAAACTCATCCCTACGATACAGCTGTAGGTGAAACGTGGACGTGGTATGATAAACCATCAAGCCCTGACGGGCCATGACTGCTAAAAGTGCTTTCACAGGTTCTAAAGAGCAGAGTCTTCTAAGTGCACGTACTGTGAGGAGGAAGTGGACCACTCCGAGCACACAATCTTTGTGTTTCCAAGATTGAACTTGGTGAGAAGAACATATAACATCCTAAACGTAACTCTTGAAACAATGGTAAACAAGATGTTGTCAAACTAAAAAAGATGGGAAGAGATATAGAGCGGGGTTACCGTATTGGTTACCGTTATGGTGATTGACACCAGGTACCAAGAAGTGCCCAATAATAGTGTAGAAGAGAAAAGTATCGAAAAAGCGGAAGAAATGTTAAGATCGGCTGATGCCGGAAGACGACAAATTTAGATGAATCCCGCTGACATCCCAGAGAGGGTTTTTAGTGGGCTGACCCCACACACTAACATCAAGTACAAGCTGCTGGTGTTTTTATTAAGATTTTCCCCTTCCGACACGCATAAAAAAGGTTAGGTGATGAGTGGCACAAGAAATGAAGGAAAAATACAACGGAATCTTAAAAATCAAATGCAAATAGAGCAGAACAACAATTAAAAGATGGCAACAGTTTTGGGACAACGCCAAGAGTGAACAGTGGACTCACAAGTTTATTTCAATTTTAGACATTTGGTGCAATAAAAGTCACGGAGAAATCAATTACCATCTGACGCAAATTCTCTCAGGTCACGGTTGCTTTTCCGTCTACTTGCATGGATTTATGAGTCTTAACACCAGCGTATGCTTCTGCCGCAAAGAAGTTTATAATACAGAACATACCGTTTTCAGATGCGAAAGGTGGTTTAAACCGAGGGCCAAAACAAAAGCTAAGTTTGACTATCCCTTGACTCCTGAGACATAATAAAGAAAGTGCTCAAAACCATCATGTCTACCAAAGAAGTAGAAAAGCGTCAAAAATAACTGCGACTAGACTCGGAAAAAAGAAAATTTACGAAAGACCCAACGAGAAACCACAAGAAAAGTAACGGGTAAGTTTAGACTACGAGTTACTTTAGTTATGAGGTGAACTAAGTGAACGGAATAACTTAATAACAACTTCATTATGACCCTCTCCTCTCAGAAAGCAATGGCAAACCACCGAGAATAATCTGCCATGAAAATCCTTATTTAAAGGCTCACCACATCTATTTGTAGGGTAAAAGGACTGAAGAGAGAGAAGTTTAGACTGCAAAACCAGTCTACTAAAAAAAGGGGTTTTAGTGGATAGAAACCCATACTATCACCCAGAGCGGGCTGGTGGTGTTTTGCTTAAGATTTCCGTTAAGTCGAGGTTAGGTTGACGTACTAACCAGAAAAGTAGTGTATTTTGAGCTCAGCGATCATTCAGTTTTATTTGCAGTTTTTGGGTAAATTAAGCACAAGAATCAAAAATTAAAATGCTGTTTGACAAAATTGTCAAAATACAAAGCTTTTTGAGGCGTGTTGAAGTAGGTAAAAGAAAAAATTCAGAATTGACAGATATTAAATCTCATAGTATTCATATGAAGCCCATAAAAGAGGACACAGTGTCAAACTACCTGAGCAAATTTGTCGCGCTGCAAGGTTTTTTTTTAAAAGCATGAAAACTGCAAAGAATGCCAAAATTGTAAAAGAAAAATCCGTGAACAAAACACAGAGTAAAAAGCCAGAGTAAAAAAGTGCTGATACCGACATTGACTTTTTTAACAGTTAACCAACCAGCACTGTCGGTAGCAACATTGCCTTTTCCTTGAATTATTCCTCCACGTGAAAAAACGGGTAAAAACCCCAAGAAGGGAGTAAAGCAAAAACGAGGAGGTAGGAGAAGTGGGCTGATTGCTGTTATATTTGACATAGACCTTCCTACCTATACCCTCCAAACACCGACCGAAAGAAAATCCCCTGCCAGAAAAGCATCTTCTTTGAGAACGAAAAAATGGCAGAAGGCTAGAGCAAGGGTGAAAGGCATTGAAATGCTTATAGAAAGAGTAAGGGCAAGCACCCACCTCCTTCCAAGAGCAAAATAATCCTCAATTATCCCAAACAATTTTTTTGTAATGTAAATGTTAAAAATGGTAAGGCTTCTGTAGAGACAGTCAGAATGCTAAAAAATAAAGTAAAACCTGGAGACAATGGAAGAAGAAATCTTCATTTTTATGATGAAGGGTTCGGGAAGCAGCTCTACTTTTAAAAAAGATATTGACAAGAGACATCACAAGCAAAGCTTTGACTCCGACAAGCGCAAGGATGTCCTTAACAAGGACAGACTTTTCAATGACAGGCGACAAGTTGTGATGCAAGATTTTCTTCCCCTGCAGAATGCATACTAAATCAATTTATGCAATGCAATGCAAAAAAAGGTTAGGTTAGGTCAAAGTTAACTTAATGAAGTTGAAATAAAATAAAAAGAAGTCAGACACATTTAAGTTAAATATTTTCACAAGATTTCATGCGGCGCTAAACATGAACAAACAACAAAGGGTTTTAATTAACCAAAAAAATTTCTTGCTGTTAAAAGTAGAGGGAAATGTGTAGGACTACGGATATATCAGTCCGGAACTAAATAAATATTATTAAGGCAGCCTCCGGCAATTTATTTAAAAATTTTTCTAAAAATACATTTGTTTTCTACCAAATTGTTGAATGAGTAATATTATTACAATCAATGGTAAGGAACACTGTTAGTTGTTCCGGGGTGTTTTAAATTACTCGTTTTGAATTGCAGGTACTTCGATGTACGATAGCATTATTATGCAATTTATTATATCCTGAGGGTATACAGAACAAAAGAATAAATATTTTTATAAAGAAAAATGTTGCACTGGCTTAAAATGTTTTCCATAAGCTGTTACATGCACTGTTTTCTGCAGTCATGCATGGATTACAAAATACTTGATATAAGCTAAAAACAATGCAAACTTAATTCACCAGGTGTCTGTCTGTCAGTTTTTCCTAAAATAATTAAAGACCAGAATTAATTTAAGGAATAGAAATTTGCTGCAAAATGTGGTTAAATCAGACTTACATTGCACCGAAAATTGTACCTACTCTTAGTTGATTATTTGATGTCTTTCAGTGTATTACTTTTTGGCCAATTTGATTTTTGAGGTTTCATCTTTTTACCAAAATTGGGCAATCTGGCAATCTGAGGTTATATTTAATCTTGTGAATTAATGGAATCCTTTCAATGCAACAGCTTTATCTTCATCGTTGTCTACTCTTAAATATTAGAGATGTAATACAAAAAGTGTTTAACCACTGCGAGCTGAGAAACAATCGTTTTGGTCCTATCCGAATTTTCAAGTGGCTTTCTCTCCGAGAAGGAGGTCTGTAAAACATTGCGTTGCATCGGGCACCTTAACTCACCTGGGAGATGAAAGTATGCAAAACAGACTGAAATTTATTTTCATATTTAATCTTCTGTTAGCAAATATTCTGTAACATAAAAGCGCTGGTGAAATGTTGGAATTGTTTAAACTGTAGGTATTAAATTTTATTTAAAAATTGAATTTGCATAATCGTATAAAGTGTAGCGGAAATTTTTTTTACGTGAGTAAGGTTTGAAAACTAGGAATGGCGAGAAGAAAAATGTTCCTAGTTTATCGTGTGTATTCGTTCGTAAATGCAGTCATCAGTGATCGGTTTGTACAAACAGTGCTTCGCAATCACGAACGGCAAATAATAATTTGATTGTTAATGCAATTTCTATGAATTTGACTATTCAAGAGACCCGTGTCCATCAATAGATTAACAACGTTTTACATTGGACCGGCATAATTCGAAATGTCTACAGTCGGGGAACAATAAATTTCCCGTGTTTGATTATGTCCACAGTGTGCACGTCGCTTGTCACAAATGTACGTAATAATTTAGGGAAACAGTTTTTTGTGCAATTCCTTTGTCCAACTGGTAATGAAAATAGTTTTGTACGCGGTCGCAAAAGTTTAAGATGGGTCTTTTATCTTTTAGCTTCTCAGTCTTTGCCATTTAACGAATTCGACGAACAATGATTTTCTTGTAAAAGTTAAGAAAAGGCACCAAGTTACAACTAAGAGGAACACAAAGTCTGAGGTATTTAATTGAGGAATAGCCCACACGGACGACTTCTTATTGTTTATACTCTCTTTGTTTCACTCGACTTGAAAGAATTGAAATGTTAGTTACTGCTCGGATAGTCTCTTGCAATGCGGGACTTTTGAATTCTTAAAACTTCTTTGGTCGTTTTGTTAAGCCTTCTAATTGCTTCCTTTTTATCTAAAAAATACTCGCTTGTTCAAATATTTAGCCAGTAGAAAATGTCCGAGTCATCTATGTTGATTTGTTTTTTTTATTTAAGTCCCTTCCTCGAGAAGTTTAAAGGTTTTTGCAAATATTAGGATTGAAGCAGCCCTCATGATCAACCCCAATTTACTAACTTTCTAATTAACCTCGTTTATGTATCTAACCAACTAACCTATTTGTCATCTTGTTTGATTAACGTTCTGTTTGATTAAACAATAAACCAATTGCTAATTTTATTTATAACTTCTCAACAAAAATTATAAACTAACTCATTTCGCCTTCCTACCTAATTCAATCACAAATTTTGCTATTCTGATAATTTCACAAAAACCAATCAAACTGATCGTTTCGGTAGTTCACACGATCGAAATTAAATTGTTACGATGATTAGAGAAGGATAAATGAGTTACTTCCCTCAGGCGCAAGCTGGCCAAAGTCATGCAGCAAATTTTGAATAATCATTTCATTTCGAAATTTCAATTTCGATACCCACTAATTTGAAACAATTTTATTCCACAAAAACACGCAAAATAGACAATTGAAAAATAACAAATTAGATTATAAGTTCGAAAAATTATCATAATTTGGGAAGGTAGTCTGCAAAACATTAGGATTGTTATAATCAAATTATCTCTTAAAAATATTGTTTCCTGAAGTTTAAGTGTCAAGTTTTGTACATCGAACTTATATGATAAAATACAATTATTGTGTTGTTATAAAAAATAAAAATTAAAACGTTTCGACACATTTACACAGCAAAGTACAAAAATATTACATGTTAATATTAATCAGAGAAAGAAAGGTGAGGTAGGTAAACGGGCCAAAAACCGGACTTTAGGCCTTAAGTTCAATCCCAAATCAAAACCAGAAAAAAAAATCTGTTTGATTTCAGAAGGGGAATTTGCCTAAAACAAAAAGAAAAGTTAATCTAAATCAAATAGAAAAATTGAAATATTACATAACACAAAAATTACACCTTATTCTTGTAAAATTACGTCTTCGATTTAATAAATAGTGCGGTATTTTTGACATTTCTGAGGTGTCTTACTGACAGCTAAACTTGATTCGTCATACAGAAAATGAAATAAAAATTTCGGAACGGGAAGAAAGAGAATTTTGTTTTTTGATTGCCGACCATTGGAAGGAAGTGTGCTGTTATTTTCTACAAAATTGTTAAAAAGTAAAAATTTTTGATTTTAATTATTTTGTTGTTTTCTGCAAAGTTATCGCAGGAAATTGTAATAAAGCATCGCGAATAAGTAGTGCGGTTATGAATTGTAAACTCATTGAAGATTCGGTTAGAAATCATAAAATTTTGGAACTTTTAAAAGCGTAATTTTTAAGGTTATGGTCATAAAACCTGATTGATTTAAATATTGACAAATCCGAAAGCAAAATTATTCATTTGAATCAAATAATACTAGTTTGGATTGAGTTGAAAGTCAACAAATTTTTCGGGTTTTTCATTGATGATTTTTGTTTGTAAAATTTATTCAAGTTCACACATTTACACTTTGGTATCAGAAGGAAGACTTAAATTGTCTCAGTCAGTTTTAAATTTTAAATTAAAAGTAACGCTTATGATCACTAAAACACCATTATACACTAAAACTTTTGAATACTTAAAAATTTGTAAATGAGTAATAAATTTGAGTTGATTAACTATTTTATATTCAGTAAATTAGTAAAAGTTTATTATTCTTAAAACATTATTGGTTTTTTATGTGTTTTTCCGTTTATTTTAACAGCAAATTTGAACCGCAAACCCTCTGAAAGATTTTCTCAGGGTTTACCGTAGAAGTGAAGTTGGGAAAACAAGGAGTGATTGTACAAGTAAATCATCGTAGTGCAGTGCTTTGTTGATGTTTAAGAGTAATTTTAGGTAGGGACTATTAAAGGCATTCTCTGTAGTTTGCGGTGTTATTGTTGCTGTAGTTAAAATTAAATTAGTTTCAGCTTTAGAAGTTTTATTGAGTTTGATCAGGTTATTCTTAGTTTAGAATAACCTAAGAATAACCCTAATAGAGGTGAGCTAAGTGAACGGGCTAAGGACCGGACTCTAGGCTAGAAGCTCTGGGTTCGATCCCCAGCCCGGCTACAAAAATTTATACAACTTCATTATAACTCTCTCCTCTCGGAAGGCAATGGCAAACCACCGAGAGTAATTTGCCAAGAGAACCATTTAATATTAATATTAATGGTCGCCAACCTCCGATATTAGGAGACGGCACCTTAAGAAGAAGAATTCTTAGTTTATTAGTATATTTAATGTTATTTGAGGAGGTGAAAAGTTGCAAAGATGTCTCTGTAGTACAGCAAAGTCATATTTTAGAAGATCAGATTCCTCGTTCTTACGGGTAATAGTTAGTATTGCAAGGATCACCTAGTCAGTGACAGTTTATTTTGGTAGTAGCAGTAGCTGATACATGGCATCTGCGTATCTACTTCATCTGTTAAGGTAACTGACATTTGGAAATTTTTTACAGGGATTTTAAACTTGCGAAGGGGCATTAAGCTAGGTCTATTTATTGCACAGTAAGGTAAGCACTGCCTAACCAAAGCCACGCATATGCTTACCTTGGGTTTCTATACAGCTGACAAGCACCAGTCGCACCGCACCGTCGAAAGTTCGCTTTAAATATAAAAATACAATTTTACAAAAAATAAACAAATCTAGTAAGAATCTAAAAAAAGAAAATTAATTAAGCAAAATAAAAATATCAAAAGCAATAAATAAAAATAAAACAAAAGCTGCAAAATAAAAAATAAAGCAAACACATTAGTCGGGTACAGACACGGGAACGGATCCCGATGATTCAAGATAAGGAAAAAAAGGCGTAATGGCAGTCTTTGGTGAGATGATAAAGGTTTGTGTCATAGGTACCAATAAGTGATTGGATAAGTGGATTTGGACAATTGGGACATTATTTGTAGAATTTTGTGATGAGATCCTTGATAAACTCATTTAATGGCTTTATGCCGGCGGCGGCTTGCAACTGTCTGTTCGTTACAAACCATGGTGCACCCATAGCTTGTCTGATGCAACCGTTTTGCATAGTGTCAAGCTTCTTCATCTGGTTGCTCAAGGCTAACCCCTATGCGTGGACGGCGTAGGTTAGAACCGGCCGGATAATGGTCTTAACTTTGTCTACTAGCCGCAATGTGCTGTGTCTGCGAATCAATACGGCAAGAGTACTCTTAAGGGGTTTGGAGATACAAGTGTCAATGTGTTTTGACTGTTGAGAGTCAAAACTAAATATTTGACGTAGTCCTCCCAAAAAATCGTTTCGCCAAACATCTCAAGTTTGTCGGGTGGGTAGCGTTCCATATCAAACATGATAGCTTTGCTCTTCCCCGAGTTAACTACAAATGTCTACTTACAGTACCAAGATTGAAGGAGCTTCAGAGTATCACAAACAATAGTAATGTTTTTGTTGCGTTACGGGCGTGTCGTGTGTATAGCTAAATCGTCTGCGAAGCAGGTGATCGTAGCGTTGTGTGGTATTGGAATATCGTGTGTGTAGATGTTGAATAGTATGAGAAAAAGGATGGATGTTTATGGTACCCCCACGAGTATTGGTCTTATTGTTGAGTAATGTGTGTTTATTTTGATCTGAAAGGTTATGTCGCAAAGGTAGAACGCGATAAGCCTCACAAGGTTTGAATTAATTCTTGCTATGTAAAGCTTATATAGCAATCCTATGTGCCACACTTTGTTGAAAGCCTTGGCAATGTCCAAAAGGATAGCCAAAGTCCTGTGGTCTCTGGAAAATCTATCCATGATCTTCTCGGTTAATCTTAGTATCTGATGTGTGGTGGAGTGCTCTTTTCAAAAGCCAAATTGTTTATTAGGTAGTATGTGGAGTCTGTCTCTGTCTCCCGATAATTTTTTCCGCTATCTTGGCAATGGTGGAGAGTAAGGATATAGGTCTGTAGTTTTGGAGGTTTGACGAGCATTTTCCCAGCTTAGGTATGAGGCTGACATCGGCCAACTCCCACTTGCTGAGAAAATGCTTTAGTCTAAGAATGGCGTTAATGATGGCGGTTAGCGCTGAAATAGCATTTTTGGGAAGGAAGATTTTTCAGCGCTATGTTGGTGATGGTGTCAAGTCCGGGAGTTTTTCTACTGGCGGATTATTTGATGGCTGCTTTTATTTCAAAGAAAGATGCGGGCAGAATAGAAATGTGGTTTTTTTGTGTGAGTTTGTATATACTGTCATGTTTATTGTGTTTCTTTTGAGTAAATTAGAAAGTTTTATTCACCACGACCTTTTGAGGTGAAGTATCAGCGGTGGCGGAATGAGGTTTTTTTATTTAATTTGGTATCGTGGTGGGCAGGGTTTATCATTCGTGCCTGTATAATATCATTATATAAAATTTTTTGCTTGTGGAGAGAGTATTGTGGATTTCCATTCAATGGTGCCTTTATTAGTGGAGTCATCATGTAAGAAATCGTGCGCAATTGCTTCGGGTCGTTTGGGAGTCCCAGAAACGTCACAGTTGCTTAGAATATTTGCTTTTATTTTCTTCTTCCAAGTTATTATTAAAATCGGAATATTTGTTTGGGTTCTCGCCATCTTTGGTTTGAGTACCTATCTTTTGGTTATCAGAAGCTTAGGTTTCTGTTTCTTGAAGTTGAGCCATTATTTCGGTAATTCTCACTGCGATAATATCGTGTTAGAAATGCGTGAGTTCGACGGTAGTCTACTAATAACATTTGACTTGCAATTTGGTTTGTAACTAATGAGTCCTCATTGTCTAAGGAGAGTGGACTTGATCTGTAATCTATCTCAATTCTAGGCTAGGAAATGGTTGACAAAAAAATTCTGGTGCAGGGTTATAGTCGACAAGACCGATCAGGGCAAGGCAGAGTTGTTAGCCACAATACTGAAAAACAGTGCTGAAGGGAAATCGTAGGCGAATAACGTAACTGGTGTTCAATTGTTAACTGTACGGTCTTTAGAGGTGCTAGGTTAGACGAGGCTGGGGAAGTGTGATAAATGAGGTGCGTCTTCAATTTCATGCCGTAAATAATTTTTATGATAGTAAATTTTTTTGGTTAAAATAAAAGAGGGGAAAGAAAGGCTTTTTAGCAAATTATTAAATTGAATTTAATAAAATTTTCTACCATTAGCGCCGTATTTTTGTTTCCATTTTCCTTCTTATTCATTTTCAGCATTTCTTCTTTCAGAACTTCCTATTACTATGCTTGCATTTATCGAGAGGTTACTCTGAAGTTTACTGTCCTGCTTGCGTTTCTTTAAGAGTCTCGTTCTTACAAACATTTCATAGATGTGAAACTTTTTTTGACTAGCAACCTTTTTTTTTGAGAATAACGCAGAACAGAAAGGAATGTTTAATGATGATCGCCAACCTCTGATAAAGAACAGCACCTTAAGGAGAAGAAAATTAAATGGCAGAAATGTCATTAATTAAGTGCATGATTGATTTCCAAAATTTTAGTTTTATTTTCGGTAAAGCTATAGACATTTTAAAATGTTTGAGAACTGCGAGCAAGTATGTAGATTTTACTTGTGCTGAGTAAAATTAAACCTAGTAACTCCAATACGGTATAAAAGTTACGCAATGATTTTATGAAATCACAACACAAGAGACGGTCATTTGCCTTGCAGCTAACGCGATCAATTGAGAATGCGAAGTAACGAGTTTAAATTAGTAAAAGAATCAAACTTTCTTATGACTAATCTTCGTTCTTTGGAAGGCACGTTAAAGCAGGAGAACCACCTGGGTTAATGAATTGCCATCATTAGCATAAAAAGCAGGACTACAGACAAAGCTGGAGACCAGCGTAGCAAGATACCTACTGGATGTAAATCAACTATGAATATGCTCACAGAACCAGTACTTTCAAGAAAACTTAACACAGTTGTTGTTGGAACAGATCAATTGATCTTAAAGAAGTTAAAGTAGAAGAAAACGATTATAAAAAGATAATCGGTGCAATTTTCTAAGAAAAGTTGTTATTGATAACAACTGAATTAAGTTGTTAAGTGAAGGGTTAGTTGTTATGACTGAATTTGCAATTTTCTAAAATTCAAAGTTGTTCAAGTTAACGACTCGTTGTTATTTTTAATCGCTATCGTTGCAACTGCTAAATTGTGGTGTTTTACGGTAACAACGATGAATTTTCACTATATATTTTTGTATGGACATGAGTTTTTAAATATTATTGAAGAGCAAGAACAAATAAGGTAATTATTGTATTTATTTAATTAGTTTATTAAAGCAGGTTATTTAAAAAGTTTCATTCATTTTTTAGACATAATCTAAGAAATATGCATCGACATTTGAGGGATTATAGTAATCTTTTTGAAATTCCTGAAATGCGATTTAAAAAATATTCAGATTAAGCAGAGAACTTGCTTTTTCATTTTTTCGGCAAAGATGAACTTGATATAGAAGATTATAAACATCATGAAATCGAAGAAGAGGATGATCAAAATGCAGATAATGGAAATATTTTAGTAATTACCTGGAGCTTAAGAAAAACTTTAATACAAGAAAATTATATTAATAACGACGTTGCTAAATTGTGTATTTACGAAATTGCAAAATATTTAAAGTTGTTAAGAAGATCGTTGGGGAAAGGTAGCTATTTTGGGCACGAAAATACAAATTTTACGATTGAAACCTCGATGAATTCTGAAAGAGTATATATTAAATAAGAGAATTAGCTATGAACGAATGCCTTAAATGCCCCTGTTTTTTTCAAAAATCGAATTTAAAAAAGCTTGATTTTCGAAGTTTAAACGCTCGTGATTGGTTAATCAAGTTCGTTCGTGGGAGGTCCGTGCACTGCTATACATAAGAGTGTCGCACTTCTACAATTAGACAGTAACTCTAGCGCAATGGTAGGAATGCGTTCTCCTTTTTTATTTAATTTAAAAATTTAAAATTATTTAAAAATTACTTCAGAAAAGGGTTACTTAAATTTAACGAACGGTAGTTACTTTTTCGAGTGAATCCGACTCTTGCCGGGGTGATTTTCATCAAAATTGACTCTCAGCACCCTTCGGGCGCTTCGAGCCATTTTGATGAAAATGACAACTAATTTAAAAATATCCCTAGGCCGACAGATCAATGAAAAGGTGGATCTTTGAGATGTGAAACTCGTGAGAGTGGATTTTTAACGCACGGTACTTGTGCGAAGAAAAATCGACTTAAAGCACCTCTCGCTACGCTCGGGCGCTTTAAGCCATTTTTCTAGCACATGTACTATTCGGAAAGGTGGTTGTGCAAGGAAAAATCGACTTAAAGCACCTCTCGCTGCGCTCGGGCGCTTTAAGCCATTTTACCAGCACATTTAGGGTTGAAAACCATGATTTTCGTTCGAAGTGCTCTGTTACTGCATCGCAATGCAAGTGTCGCTCCCACTCTGCGCAAAGCTAAGACTATATCTGTGTGCACGTACCGACAGAATTAACCAATCCCGAGCGACTTTGCTTTAAAATTTACTGCAAAAATCGAAGTTTTTAAATTCGATTTTTGAAAAAACAGGTGCACTTAGGGCATTCGCTCATAGCTAATTCTCTTATTTAATATATACTCTTTCAGAATTCATCGAGGTTTCAATCGTAAAATTTGTATTTTCGTGCCCAAAGTAGCTACCTGCAACCAGATCGTTATTTGGAGTAGTTATTTTTCAGTTGTTTAGTAACAACTGCGCTAACAACTTTTTTTAGAAAACTGCACCGAATATATCAGCATGTCGTGGTTATATGAACGGGCGCCCTGGGACGATAGACTGGGACCCCCCCTTAAGTCAGAAGGTTAAAAAAAGTTGTAATATGCAAAAAACTTTTTCAAGTAAATCTTAATAAAAAGCATCTAAATAGAATGGATTTTAATTATTATCATGAAGTTCCAAAATAGAAAGTTTATTTGCTGGAAAGTAGGGGTTGCCTAAAATCGGGATAAAAACCAATAAAGAAGTTTTTGCTTGCTTTTAAAAAGGTGTTTGTTTGAAACAAGAAAACATTAAAATTGAATATTATTATTTTTCACTCATAAGTAATATCGTCTGCTTAGAGGTAAAACTCACTAAGTAACATATTTCTTTATCTCTGAAAAGAAAAAAATGTTTCTATTTAGTTTGAATTTTGCTGTAAGTAGAAGTAATGCTTTTTAGCAATAAATTTTGCTCAAAAATAATAGAAAAATGTTAATATGGCATTAAAAAAAGCTTTTTTGTACTTAATGAGTTTTACCTCTAAAGCTATTAAGGAGTTTCAACACATACTTATCAATTAAATAACTGAAGCTTTATTTTAATTTTTTTATTTATAAATTTTGTCGTTACCTCCAGGAATTTGCTTATCACAGGTCACTTGATAACATGCATTGTTGTGTAAAATATTCATCTAGTAAATGATACTGATAGGGTCCGGATTTGTAGGCACTAAAAAACTTGAAAATATGCATGCAAATATGCTCTAAAAACTTCAAAATAAGCACTCAAATATGCACTAAAAAATTTTATTGTGCTGCAAAATGCTGGATTGCAATTGGTCCAAATAATTAATGAACTACTTTTGTAACATCATTATTTCTAAGAAATAAAAAATATGTATTTAAAAATAATAAATTTACTGCAAAAGGTTAATCATGCAAAAATCGCAAATTAAATTTTTATTAAACTAGGGAACAAATGTAGTACAGCCAACATAGCCCCTCTACTACATAAAATTTAAATTCAATTAAATATTATCTCTAGACGGCGGTAAAAGAGACATAACTCAAAAAAAGCGATTTTGACTTAAGTACAAAGAAAAATTTTAACAAATTAGCTTCTGATTGGTTCAAAATTGCTTTTATTAGTTTTACCCTTCTTAGCACCATCCATAGATATTTGAAAGCCACTGTTCTAGAAATTAGTTGACTATGGCCCTCACCTATCAAAAATTAATAATAAAGTAGGTGCCAACCAACAAAATACTGCATAAAATATTAAAAACTTAAGTTTTTTGTTTATTTTTATTAGCAAAAATAGAAAATTGATAATTCTATCCGGATTTTCAAGTGGTTCTGTCTGAAAAAGTATCGGTTAAATGTATAAGTAATAAGGTAAGGGAATCCTGCTGCAGTCCTAAGTAATAATTTGGCCTTATTAATTAATAAACTTGTATTATCTCAATAGGAGTTCCCCAAATTTGTGCAACATTGTTATTCATTGTTCGAAAGATAATCCATATCCTGTTCAGTTCCTGTTTGATTATGGGTTCAAGGTTTCTATATACAAAAATAATTAACAATAACTGTAAAATTTTACAAGTAAAACAATAATTTCTTGACTTCATAAATTGTTTTAATTACTTTAATGTAACATTTAGTTAGAAGTTTGGCAAAATTCAAGTAGCGATGTTGTATTATTTTACACAAACATCTGTGAAATTTAAGTGTACGGCGTAACT
The DNA here is from genome assembly GCA_905340355.1 of Rhagonycha fulva. Lineage (NCBI taxonomy): Eukaryota > Metazoa > Arthropoda > Insecta > Coleoptera > Cantharidae > Rhagonycha > Rhagonycha fulva. The sequence continues at coordinate 14,575,380 of HG996558.1, forward strand.
TGAAGCTATCAGATTAAGTTCTCAAATAAGATGGAAAATATTCTTACAATATTAATTAGCGTTGAAAAAAGTCAGGAAGCAGTCGTCTTTTTATCTCGCGGAAGTCCTCTTACGCAAGGAGATTAAACCGTTTCAATTGGCACCCACATCCAGCACTGATGTAATTTTTTTCGCCGATAAAAACAAATTATAATATAAAATCTTGTATTCAAATAAATGAAGTTTAAATAAGTTTCAAGTTCATCAGAGACGAACTCTATCTTGTATAATCTTCAATTTTCTTTCGTGCCCTACTTCAAGTTCAATTCTATTCAATTCTCTTGCCAAACAAGTTTGTAAAATGAAATTTTCGTGCAGGTTGACAAGTCATCTAATCGTAGCAGCGAAGGCACAACCAGCCTTTGCCTCTACATACTAACAATTTCTTTTTTCCTTTCTATTAGAAAACCTTCCTTTATTTCTTTCAATTTTCTCTTCATTCTGTGTCGTCGTCCCGAGGGAAAGGATCGGGGAGACAGAAACGGTCGCTACTGCCTGCAACCCCATCCATACCTTTATAAATATAATTTTGTACTGGATCCCGTATCGATGCGTTTTTAAAAAGGTAAAAGCGTCTGCTGTACCTGTCGTGCAATAACTTCTTTCACAAACCCAGTTATTACACTATTAGCGAGCCTCCAAACCGACTCTTTATGCAGAGGATGGCCCTGTTGTGACATCGTTGTAGAGAACCACTGCGGCGACTGCGGTTGTATAATAATAGGATCATACCCGATTATGTCTCCCATCATAGGCTTAGCGCACAGATAAATTTCAGGGTGTACAGGGATGAGAGTGTTATGCATCCGCCGGCGATAATATATACAGTGAACTTCGCACCAGTAATAAACTTCCCTTTAATATTCTGCAAATTGAAACTAAAATTTCACTAATTTTCCAATAGTTTCAGAATAATAAAATGAATCATATATTATTTCGATTGACCACGCTCAAACTGCACCTTGGAAGCCTTTGAAAAGCAAATCGAATTTATTGCTGTATTAATAAACTAATTATGAAATAGAAATATTTTGTGCGGTAATATTAAACAGAATTTAAATCCCTTTAAAGTTATGTTTTATTTGCACCCCATCGATAATTTTCTCATTTTCTCAAGTCCAAACATGTAAAACCAGTCATTTTTCTTTCACATGCCATCAAACTTTGGCAAAGTAAGATTGCAAAAGATTGTTTCTTCAGTTTTAAACATGGAGTTGCTCTTTTCCGATACTCGATACTCTTGTTTTATTTTCGTCCGACTTTTATCACAAGATTTTATAGCATTTTACCAAGCATGGGAGCCTAATGTATTCACAGAAGAAAGAAAAAATTAAAAACTCATTTTCCGAGTAATTCTCTGAGTACATTTTCTTGTAACATTATTTTAAATAAAAGTTTACATTTTCAACTTGACACGTCTAATCGAAGTTTTATTTTGTTGGTAGTATTGAGATAGTCGGTTTCTAATTACTTAAATATAAACGACAAAAAAAGTAATTTATAAAATAGCCGATTACATAGAAGAACTTTTGCAGGATTTATATTTTGATTAAAGGTTTGCGGCACTTTTATGGAGCAACTAAAACCCTTGAATCCATCAAGTAATTACTGTATATGCTTTTACCTCACTCAATATTATGGTGCTTACATGGATACTTTTACTCGTAAAATGTGCGTTTATACATACACATGTTTCAAAAATAGTAGGTAGGTAGGTATACGTTTCCTGCTTCCCATACCAAAAAGAATTTCAATCGCATAATTGCTAGTTCAAACAGTTTTTTAAACAAGATATGCATTTAGCAATAAAACAAAACGCAAAAACTGTATTTTAAATGTAAATAGGAATAATGAAAACATATTTTTGTTACTGCTTCTATCGTATTTTACAATAACTACTCAAGTTCCTATATGAATAACCATAGAAGTATCTAGAAGCATCGAGAAACCAATAAATTATAATGAGTATTGAACCCCAAAACTACACATTCATGTCTTTTACATCCATAAGTTTTTATCAGCTAGCCTTTGTAATTAGCATCCAAAGCAGGACACAAGAGAAACTAGAAAGCTGCTTTATTAAATCACAAGATAAAAACAGTCAAACAGTCATTCAAGCACGCAGTTACAAAAAATATTCAACAGCATTCACTGTAATTTAACAAAATCTTTCCTGTGCTCAAAACCATAACAAAATTAAAAAATTCACAGCATCTATCGTTCCTTGCATTCTTTATTAGCATTCTTCGAGCAGAAGGAAGTGCCTTTTTGGAAAGCAAGAAAAAATGTAAGAGATTTGTTTATAAAATCTTAATTTTATTTTTAAGATTTTTTTGTAGATTTGTTTCGATGCCTCGATCTTCAGTGAGTTATTTATTGTTTGTCACCTTGAAGCATTTATAAAGATAATTATGAAATAGAAAACTTTTTGGAAAATAATTAATGTCAGATCATAGGAAATACTGTTTTTGTTGTGTTGTCTTTACGAGAACAAAATGTAAAGCTTGAAATTTCAAATTTCCTGGTTGTATTATTATTATACTTACTTATTACTTATTAGATTCCCCATGTTGTGCTGCTTGAAACTCTTTTTAAATTAAATTAAAAATAAAAAAATTAAATTAAATTAAAGTGAATATAAAAATTCTGAAAGTACCAAAAACCAAATTTTACGAGCAGATCTTGGATATTTCTTAAGGATATGATTGGCTAATTTCCTCTCGAACTCGTTACTTTTTATTATTTATGTATGTTTTTATTCACTTTTAAGAGTTTTTAACATAATACCACCTCTGATCTTTTATCTCTTTGGTGTTGAATTATATACGTTTTCTCCTACTTTTTCGTGCCTAAAAATTATATCTATCACTATTCTTCTCAGAAATTACATAAATTAAGCTTACGAGGGACCCGCTCTAAATATAATATACAAAATCAATTGCTAGTCAACCACAAAGATTAGGTAAGCCATGGAGGCAACGGGGATACTTTTAAATAATTTGTGTTGTACAACTTATGAAAAATATAGAAACAAATATCAACTCAGGTTATGACACAAAATTTTTCTGATTTAAGCCATTTGCCACGCTGATCTACGATGTAATAGTAGACAGGCTAGCTAAGGAATTACACTCCCGTCAAATACCAAAGTTTGTTTTGTTTTCTTTATTGAGACGCAGGCAAGCGTTTGGCAACTAACTAAAAACAAAATTTGGAGGCCAGTCCTTTAAATAAAATCCAAAAGTAATAAAAAAGTTAGTTTTATTTAAAAAAATAAAGTTCAGATCAAAGGTGGGATTGATATTGGTTTGATTCCAAAACCTGACTATAACAAAGCAAGTAAAATCCAGATTACCCTAGGGATATCCTAAAACAATCAAATTAAAATAAAATAAAAATTAATACAAATAACTTGCTATTTGAAGACAACTCACAAAAAAACTAATTTGTCCATTCAGAAGACTTCTCAACGCAGATAAAAACGTTGGTAGAGATTGTCTAAAAATATACATTTGCAGAAAATATCATCAAGTAAGAATTAAATGCAGTAAGAGTTTCAACTAACCCTTCCACCACAATCCATTCAATTCAACATCTCAATTCTTACGGAACATCTGGAATTTTTAAATACTTTTCATTCAAACTAAGTTTTAGGTGTCAAGCTAAAAATGAAAAAAATTGCATATAATTAAACAAGAATCAATCAACCCGCTATCGGTAGCATCTCAATATAGATGTAAATTACTAAGGCGAGCTATAATCTCCAAAATAAATATGCCAATATAAAAATAATTTATAGTTTTCCGGTCGTTTCACGTTGTCCTGATGCAGGCATGGAGTAGATGAACTTCCAGTACAAAAATATGGAAATAGTTTCAAAATTTTTCAACATCAAACCAAACAAAGTCTCGGCTGGAACGAACAATATCAGCTCAAGCGAGGACTGATAAAAACGAGACCATATGTGAGATATCCATTAAAACCAACCATGGTAAAAAAAAGTAAAAACACTCTCATGGCAATGAACTCCATCACGCTAATTAAGCGCTTGCGCATTTCTGTACAGCAGATAATCCGTAGATTTCAAACTGATTATATTTTTACGGAATTCGGACAATAAGTCTCATTCCGACTTAAAAAAATTTTGAACAAATTATGAAAAAAAATGGATCAAAGAGCAATAATAATAAAACATCAAAAATAAAAACCGTTGCAAATAGGCCTTATTTTTCCAAATTTAAAAAAATCACTTATGATCAAAGCGGTTATTGCGATTTGAGCCTTTGATTAGTTTCCGTCATAAGTAAACTCCGCCCATCTCACGTAGTAGAATCAGGAGAAAGTTGTTCACATGCACAGGTACTGCAGTATTGCCGCATAGTGTTACTAACCCTTACTCGGTAATAATTGAATTAAATTTAAGGTTTAAAGTAGATTATTTGATAATGAATTTTATTCAGACACAGTAGCGTTGATAACATCGACTCTACGTCTTCTCCGCGTAAAACATTTAATATTTTAATTAATTTATTACCAAAATATATCATTGTCGGATACAGTAGCGTTGTCAAAATTGATCGTATTGCGCCCCCGCTTTGCTCCGCTCTGCTCTAGACGCAACTGGAATATTTTGACTATCGCTTACTAGGTAATAATATCTCTTAGGGCCTTCCAACTCAAAAAGGTGCTAATTTGAAGGGGTGAATATAACTTGTTTTTAGATATATCCCTAGGGGCCTCCTAACTTTCCTAAAGATGATTTTAAGAACGGGGTGGTTGTCGCTACCTTTTTCGTAAAATTTAATTCCAAATACCCCTGAAAAGTGAAATTTGCTCGATGTTAACTGTACGATAGTTTAGGTACAAAGAATGGTGCTCCGCGGATCCCCATAGCATTGCATCACTTCTCGATCAAAGTTTGTTTGGAGGCACTCCTCCATTACCTCTTTCAACTTCTGAAAACATCGCGTAAATGGTTTAATGGTTTAATGTAAATGAATGTAATATACTAATGCGAGCATAGAACCTCAGCGCACAACAAGTCGAGTGTTGATTTGCGTAAGGCGATAATCAACTTTTGATGAATAATTGAGAGTGTAAGTTTTCGTAGTTGCAAAAAAAGTCAGGATTGTACAAAAAAAAAAGTTTTCTAAATTACATTCCCGCAGCACCTTTATTTAAGAACTGGTCTAGGTCTGTGCCGAGACATTGAGTAAATACCTCGACTGTGACCATGCAAGCCAAAAATGTGAGGCGTTTTTAGGACATTAAAACTGAGGGTGACGCCCTCGAGTTTTAGCTCGAAAGAATTTGTTGCGTGATTCGTACCAATTTCTCAACATGTTGTGAGGTATAACAGCGGATTCCCACCGTCTCACCGTTAGAGCAGGTAAATCAACACGTACCGTCAACACAATGCATCATAAAGGTTAAAATGGCATACAAATTCCAAACTTTAAAATCAATTATTGGCTAAACTAATAGATATTGGTGATTCATCCTCATCTTAATCTCTTTTGTAGATTTTATATTTTTCTCCAAAAAGTTAATGTAGGTAAATTCACACATACCGTCAACACAATGCGTTAATAAAGGTCAAAATTGCATAAAATTTCAAACTTTCAAATCAATTGTTGGATTTGATCCAAGGACTGGGCAAGTACTATGAGGATATATCGCGATTCATAAAACTCAAATCTATTCTAAGTAGAGATCTTTCTCCTTCCTCTCCCCTCTGTAGGATAGGTATAAAGAACCAAAAGGAAATTCAAGCAGCTAACTCAACCCAGAGACCCCCTGACTTGCGCTAGACTTTTTGGCCACTCTTCACTCGACCATTCAACGGTCAGAGGGGGACCTAAAGGCTGGTAAAAGAGGGAGGGAAAAAACCGGGGATGCAAAGAAGCGGATAGCATCGCAAACTACATCACGTAGGAGAGAAGCAGAAATCTCTAAACGCGCCCCAAAAGTTGGTAAGATACCAAAACCACAACTTCAAGGACTTACAGAGGGGTGATGGAGGGCCTAAACTCTTTAGTGGGACCGTTTAGAGCAAAAGGAAGAGTGCGCTTACCCCAAATTTTATACTCAAGTCTCTTTACTCAAAAAAGTAGTAGAGATCGCATAGATCGAGACTACATAAAACCATTAGGACACGGATCAATTATTATTAGCAAAACTAATCGATATACAACATTCCTCTATATCTAAAACGCTTCATTTTAATAATTTTTACCAGATTCCGTCAAGCCACAGCCGTGGAGTGATGTGACCGCTGGTTGAGTAAAGAGCGGAAATTCTGGGTTCAAATCGCAGACTACACAGAATTTCTTAGCTTGGCCTTCTAGTGGGAATCCACACGCTATGATGGTGAAATCGATATTGATTTTTCTGAACTATCAAATATGGGGACTAATCCACTCCGTCAATCGGATTTGTAATTCTCAGAAAGGAAAGCAATATTCTACTTAGAATGTAAAAAGCTTTATGATGATGATTATAGATTCCGTCGATTTTTCTATTATAAATATTATACTTTCAGGTGAGAGCTATTGTCCGAGACTTTGTTTTTTTTTGTGTTTCTATTTTAAGCAACTTTTTTTATAGAAAATATAAAACACCTCCTTTTCTACCCTTGTAACACGACAATATAGAGTTTTTCTTTAATTTGGAACTTAAAACCCAAATACTATGTTCAGAACCTTGAAAAAATTACTTGTGCCATTTGTACTAATTTATAGAAGGTAAAATTTTTTTATATTTCTATATTCCCACATTGCTAACTAAAATTTTAAAAATTTTGATTTGAACCGTTTTTCTGTATTGCTATGACAGTGTTGTAAAGTGATATGTGTAACTGTTTCTACTTTAACATGTGTGAGATACTTGAAACTGAAGTTTGCAAATAAATAGAGCTGTGAGAAACATTAGCAACTCACAAATTGTCAAATATCGTAGCCAAAAAGCAAAAATTTTGGTACAAGAACTTCATGAAGCCAACATAATAAAAAATTGTACAGGATAAAAAGTTTTTGTTCAGACCGCCATTGAAGGAAAAAAACGGAGTTGCTTTATATTATAATTTTAAATTTAAAGTATAATTATTAATCGATAATTGAAATCCTATTAATCAATAATTATCATCAATAGTGGTGAGTCAACCACAGTGATTTTATAAATCGGCGGCGCTTGGGCTCATTGATTGGAGTAATTTTTGGAAAAACCAGAAACATGCAAAAATTAACGCGTAGTACATTGATGAAAGTTTTGTATGTTTTAAAAACGCTTTTATTTGGATTGTAACCTAAAGTAATTAACCATTTCGTTTGTTTATAGACATGCGAACTGGAAATTGCTGTAGAATGTCGGTTCTTATTCTTATTTAAATATTATTTTCTTAACCCCAGTAACTTTCTGTCTATGCTTGGAAGGTATTCTGATGTATCCTATCCCTCTCCCAAACCCACCAATTAATAAAATTAACCTAATGCATGTTCTGTCACTGATTTTATTAATCACCTTAACTAGTCACCTAGATACGTTTATCGGGTAGGCTATTGAGGTAATGGTGTAGACTTTTGAACGGCTCTTTAGAAAATCAAGGACTGACTACCTACACTTTTTGGAATAAATTATTGTGTAGTACAATTCATCATAAGATTAAGCATCTTTTATTTTTTGCAAAATTTTAAACAATATCAAAACTTCTATTATTGTATTAAAATCAACCTTGCCGACCATTTTTAATAATTTGAGATGAGACGATGTTGCTTCCGTGAAGTCTCCCTTGTGGAAGGAATACCCTGTTGCTCGAATTTTAAACAGTTCGTGCTACAAATTTGATTTCTTAACCACAATTCCATAATATAACTGTAGAATATGAAAAACAATAAATTTAAAGTTTGTAGGCATATGGAAGCGTTTAGTTTGTAAATAAAAATTTTATTAAATGATATAAATACAGTTTGTGTATCATCTGCAAAGAAACTCGAAAACTTTTTTGATGGTCATAAATATTCAATATAGGCACCATTACTCATACGCACATTGTTGAAGCAATATTCGATTTTTTATTAAAGTTTCTGTAATTTTGCTTCTCAGTTATAGCTTCCAATAGATTGTAGTGGGAAATTCCTGTTGGAGAACTAGTACATTTGAATTCCTGGGTGGATATAATCTAATTAATAAGATTTCTGCAGTTCACACCTCACGATGGAATTTCAACTGTTTTAAAAGTAGGTAGTAATAAAAATTATAATTTTGATGGAGAAGCGTAGTACGTGAAAATGCTTTTTGAAAAAGGAAATCTTTATTGTGTTTTAGTAGGTAATTGAAATAAATCCTAATAATTTTATCTATGATGTTGAGTGTACATTGACTGCAGTGCGGCCTCGAACAGAGCAAGCACTAGGTAGATAGATCCGGACCAGTGATAAACCGGGGCAATCACAATCTCATCAGCAATGAAAGCTATTGCAGCCACCCACCCCATTACCTCCGTCCATTCGTGGCTATCTCCTCGTTCAATACCGTTCCTGAATAGAAAGTTAAACGTAGTTTATTTAGGAAAAAAATGTAACTAACAAGTATCTTGTATTAAAAATAAAGCAAAATAGTTTTGTAGCCGAACCAATTTTATAAATTGCAATATTTTTAATTTGGCTGAGTAAGTCGTTAGATGATGAATTAATAGTGCAGATAAATAAATCAGAGGTTATTATTTCAGACCAAGAGTTCTCATCAGTACCGTGGAAGTGTTAATAATTGTGTTAGATCTACTTTAACGCTGAAGTTAATAAATTGTAATATTAAAATGTTATCGAGATGGTAATTAAATGGTTTGTTTATTGTAACAATTACATACACGTTGTTACAAATTACAACACGAGATTGCCTTAAATACACTCTTTAATAACAGTGAGCAGATGGTTATTTCAAAATGAGACTTCTAAATTATTCGAGACAATAGTAGACGTAACTATTGTTCATTACAATAATACAAGAGTATAGTGATAACACTAGACGTTATTGTTATACACATGCTATATGCGTACTGGAGCAGAGCCTGCGGTGAATCGAGTCACATATGTCAAAACGCGACATAACAAGCCCCGGGTTTTAGGGTGAACGGATCGAAATTGATTGACTCGAAAAATGGTGACTGGCTTACATCTATGCAACAAGACAAATTAAACTAGCTACACGTTTTTTGCACACGAACGCAAACTAATTATTTTTTTAGAAAATTTACAAAAGAAAATAAGGGATAAGAAAAGCTTCAATATTCGCAGGTCAAAAGCAGATCAGACGGTATGAAAGTAGAAATCCTAGAAAAAAGATCATTGATCAAGACGGCTTAGGAAGGAGTACGATCTGCTCGACTTAGCGTGGCGGTCAAAAGGGGTAGCGGTACCAAGGAAAACAGGAAGGAAGGCGGGAAGTAAAGGTAATTGGGTATCCGAGGGACGGTGGGATCCAGTTAGTAGAACTGCCCTTATCAAAGATCAGACTAATCTGAGTTCTTCTATTTCTAGTTTCTTTCCCATTACGGGGCGCGAAAGTCCGTGATGAAGTCCTATAATAGCTTTAGTCGAATTTATCACCGTATCTCCGGCACGTTTCCTGCAAAAGTCTAGATAACTTTTACTTTCAGAAAAGTCGCTGCGCACACTCATATAATGATGTTAATTGCTGTAACTCGGATACCAAATAATGACTTTATCAAGAAGTTAAATTAGCGTAATGATTCGTTTCTATAAAAAAAGTCAACTATTGTTCCAAGTCACTCATTAAAGGGTTTTATTATTTTATTTAACTTTTACTGCTGTAAAACTCTTCCATCTAATGAACCTTTTGTTTCTTTACAAAACGATTCATTTTATAACCTTTTTATATCCAAAACCTCCAATTCGTAAAATTCGCTTAAATTGCAACAAAACAAAGTTACAGCGTTATTTAAATCCCGCATTATCTTTCGATTCCATCTTATCGATTTCACTATTTATGCACGATTTGGTTATTTAATAAAATCAATATTCCATTAGTACATCATTCATCAATAATTATGATACATGTATATGGGGAATACGCGTCCCCCGAGAGAAATATATTTATGAATTTAATAAAGCTACACACGTGGCTCTTGAGGGGAGTTCATATTTTCGTTTGCATTAAATGAAGTAGTTGCCTTACTAATAGGATAAATTATTTCGTCTAATACATTAGATGCAACTGGCAATTTTACAATTCAATTTTTTAATATTTATTGCTTTCCAAAATCGGCTTTCCATTTCTTTATTGAGATATCCTCTGATTGAATTTAGCTTTTCTCAATAAAGCGAATGGGACTCGAAAACAATTTATTGGGTTGAACAATTTCTAAAATATGACAATTTTAAAACTAGAATCTTCCCTAATAGTTTACAAAATTAGATCAAACAATAATTTTAATTGATCAACTGAAAATTTTGGAACTTTACATTTAGCTTACAACACAATAGCAGTTTTAATTTAATGGCCCACCCCTAGATAGGGTTACGGATTAATATTTAAATTAGCCACCATTACAATAGTGACACCCTTAGTTTTTAACAAAAGGTTTCACTATTTATCAATCTAATATAATTAATTTTTGAAAAACAACTTGAACGCAATTTTGAGTGCGGATGATTCAATACAATAAAAAAGTTTCGCTTGCGAAATACATCAAATAATTAACTAAAATATTTCACATATTATATTTCCTTTTAAGAGAAGTATCGATTTTATTAATAATAGTCGTGTGAATGTAAAATTATTCTATCGTAAACCCAACTTGTTCAAAAATAGTTTAACAAAATTTAATTTTTAAAACCCAGAGAGGAATGGATAAAATGGATAGAAAAAAATACATAACATTAAATGAAGCGAATTTTGATTATTTCACGATATTTTAGTTCTCATTAGTTGTGTTTTTTTATTGTGTTGACGATACGTGTGGTTTAGGTGGGAAGTCTACAAATATTAGAGTAAAATTATGCAAATTACATTCAGTAGCACATCGCTTACCATTGTCATAGATGTTGGTTAATAAATAACATAAACTTATTTTAGCCTAAGCTAGAAATTTTTTCAAAACCAACGGTCTTGCTTTCGCAATATAATGAGAGCTGGTCTATTCTCTGATTTGGTCAACCTTTTCATTAAGCGTTGCAGCTCCAGAGGCTACTTTTTGTTTCAAGTTTACTTTCTTGATATAAGGCATATTTGGTTCCATAAAACTATGAATAAGCTCGCAATTTTTGCTCAAAAAAATTAACATGTGAGTCATGTTAATCCAAATCTATTTACATTAAAATAGAATTTCAACATAACCTAACATCTACAGCATTGCTGGACATGACTTGGAAGTCAGAGAATAATGGACTTTCCAATCAGTAAATTAGTCATCAGTAATCTCTCACACGACGTCCAAGTTGTTTTCAATAAATTTAGTAAAAACAAACTGCAGGAAAGAGAGACAGACGTAGGGACCCCTTCCAAAAAACGCAGCGTCATAGTATGTAGAAGAATCTAACAAGAAGAACAAAGGCGATGCACAGGCACCAAGAAGGCTAAGGCAGATATTACTTCCACTATACATACCCAGTGTATCTTCTTGAGATGAACTAACGTATAAGCATATTATAATATTTGACCCAAATTTTCGCAATATTTAAAAGTGGTTTGTTGATTTTTGTTGATGTTCGTATCTCTGAAAATTAGCAAAAATCTGGAACCTAGCTGACGTCTCCTACTAGAGATCAGCAAAAAAAAGGTTTCATCCACTAGGATGTAAGGTAGGTTGCGGGTGTTTAGTTTTCCGTTTTTATTTTCGCGCTTTGTGTTTTGTTTTTCTAATGTATTGGGTTGAGTAACCAATTTTCGTGAAAGTGGAGTAGTTTTTGGAGGGCTGGTCATTGAATACTGTGTTCTTAGGGGCTGCTGTTTTTTATAATTATTGCCTTTAGCCTCGGTTTTGTATTGGCCGAGCTGATTGATTAGCAGATTTTCGTAATCTTCACTTCTGGCGTTGAATTATTTTGTTTGGTCTCTGATGTATTTTTGAACTGTGATTATTTTTGAGCCGTTTTGTAGTCGGGCATTTGTGACTTTTTGTTGCGGGTTAAGAATGACTTTGTTCTAGATGGTTTCTATATTTACCATGGTTGATTTGACTGCGTAACCCCAGGCTAGAATTTGTTGCTCCAGTTGGTTATTGGCCGGTTATTTATGACGTGTCTTTGTCAGTTTAGTATCTGATCCATCAAGACCAGTGGCGGATTTCCCATTAGGCGCAGGAAGCGGGCGCTTTGGGCCTTCGAAATCCAAAGGGCCTTAAAATTCAGCTCTCAAAATTATTTTATTTAATTATTAAAAAAGTGAGACATCAGGAAATAACATTGAAAATTAATCAATATAAAATATAACAACTGATTTTGGATATATTTTAAGGTTTGCTGATGTTTATAGTTTGGATTAATTGTAAGAATTGAAACTTATTGGTACAAGAATTATTATTATCAATGTTAATTTGATAAAATACTTAAAAAAGCAAATTTCAAATGTCCATCAGAAATTTCTAGTTAAATAAGTAAAAATTTGATGGACCTAATTTTATGAAAATTCCATAATGTAATTTGGGTATTAAAACAAGATCTCAGGTGAAATATTCCCATATAAATTAAGTAATATCTTTAAAAAAATAAATTTCAGCGCTAACGGTTTCCCCTCTGTGTACCGGAAGTTGAAAACCATTACTGTAAAGGCCGTGTGACACGTGTATAAATTTGTTAACAAATTTGTTAGCAAATTTGGTAATAACCCATTGTTTGGTCAAACAGACCAATGTTGGTACCGATGCTGGTTGGTTCAACCAATCAAATTTATACACGTGTCACACGGCCTTAAAATGTAATGTAAATGAGTAGTGCAAATGTTATTGTATAGAGGTAAGCCTTGAGCAACTCCGGCGCCCATGAGGTACTTTTTCAAGGTAGTGCTGTCGTCGATGGTTCGAAAAGTCCATTTGTAGAAATAGAAATAGATTAGTTTAACAACGAAGATTTTTATACCGGCGATGACCATCTTGTATAGAAGTTTAGCGTGTTAAACGGATTCGAATGCCTTGGCTATGTCGATGAAAAGTGCAATTTTTTTGTGTGGCACCTTTGAGTAAGGTGTTCGACGAAGCAAAGAATTTGATGTGTGATAGAGTGACTTTTGCAAAAACCAAATTGCTCGTCAGTGATGTTTTGAGTGTTTTCATTTCCTTTGTGAGTCGTTGTAAGGTGATTTTTTTGCAATTTTTTCTATGGCCGAGAGGAGGTAATTGGTCGATAGTTGTTCGGGAGATGTCTTGGTTTTTTGACTCACATTTGAGTTTTTCCATATTTTTGAGATGTGTCAGAATCGAAGCGCTGCGTTCACGATGGTTATGATTGCAGAGATTGCTTTTTGTGGTAACTTTTTTAATGACATGTTTCAGATGCTATTCGGTCCGGGGGCGTTTTTAGTTTTGGCTTTTTTGATGAGTTTTTTTACATGTTCTTTTATCATTTGGATGTGTTCAGGGTAGTCGTAGGCTGTGTTGGGTGCGCATTGTTGTTGGAGAGGCTGGTTGTTAGAATGTTAACCTTGTCCTTGTTCCTTTTGGCTAAGAATCCGTCGCTTTTCTGCAATACTGGAATTTCCGTTCTTTTATTTTGTAAATTTTTAAAGAATGTCCAGGTGTTGCCGTCTTATGAGGAGAGGTTATCTCGTTTGTTTGCCCATTCTGCGTCCTTGTGGTCTTTGATTTCTTTGAATACTTTGGCCTTAAGTCATTTTTGATTTTGATTAGTTGTTTTAGATGATTAAGTAGTTGATCTCAACGATCATCAAGAGGGACAGCGTTGGTGGAGGGTAGAGGGATTCTATACGTAGTCGTCCAGCTGATTTAAGGTGTTGATGATTGAGATGTTGCCCATGTTTGTTAGAAGATAATCATGGAAAATGAGCCATACAACTTTGGGCCTTGCTGCAGTTGTCGGGTCGTGTGGGATGTTTCCAATGTACATAAGAACTGGAAGATGGTCGGAGGTGAGTTTGCATGATATTAGTTGAAAGAAGTCAAATCGCCTGTGGCGACAATATACTCTAGATAATTAAGTAGATGAATGTGACATTGGCATCATAACTACATCTGATTAGGTTATACCTTAACGGTTAAAGCCAAAATCACAATCATCCTACAGATTAAAAATTACTTACAGGAGCTGTTACTATCAAATTTAAATGGCACTAATTCAGTAACAAAAACTGCTATTCGCATACAAAAGCTTATATTTTCAAACTTCTTGCGAGAAGAGGTCCTAACTCAACTTTTACGTGTGATCAGTAAATCAGTAAGAAATTATTTTTTTACTTTTATCTAAAGAAATAAAATTAAACTGAAATAAATCGAATTCGGATAAAACGAAACGAAGAGCTTATTTTCTATTTTATGAGTCGAGTTCAATATAACTCGAACTTTTTTGTGACAGTTAGTTTCAAATTGTCGAAGATTCAATGTTACCATGGTAGTGAACAAAAAATATTTAGTTAATTTTTAATGTCTGAAAACTTTTGGCATATTTAACGATCTATTTGCAAACCCTGTTCTAAACCAAGCGTATCATGTGGTCGACATATCGTCCACCAATATCAAATATGCGTACGAGCTCCATACTGACATTAGGTAAACATATCTTTCAATTATTCCAATTCGATTCAAAGGGAAGGTCTTTAAATATTAAATTGTAAATTTTTATTTACCTAGAATGATGAGGGGACATAATTACAAGCACGAGTGAACTTTTCTTAAATGGAAGTTGAATAATGTTTTACCGTTATATTTTCTTTCACCCCAAAGAAAATTGTCTATGAGTTGCATTACACATTACTCCGTGAACAGAGGTTTTTTGTGATATCGATAAGCTAGCATCATCGATTGGCTAACATCCCCAAAAACCTAATATCTGATAAAGAAAAGATCCATTACAGTGAGGCAAAAGAAAACACAGAAAAAGTGCAAGAAAATAAATTGCAATGTTGCTTCGTAACAGTTAATACCTTTATAATTATTTTTGACTCTTGCGGATGCCTCGTGGTAAAATTGAACGAAAGAAATAGTATCCTAATTTAATTAGTTTTAGTTATGCTAAAACGATCTGTCAACTCGAAACCGCATATGTAAAAGTATCCCCTAACAGCAAATATGCACAGACGTCACATTAAAGAAAAATGAATATCCCTAATTTATTTGTAGATCACCCTTGATGATGAAAAACAGTAGGCTATACGAGTGTGTCGATGTAAGGTAAAAAAAATTACAAAAGAATTGAACAAAATAATATTGGAGCAAGTTCTGACACAATATATAACATAATGTGTCGAATTTGCAGTGTAATGATACTCTGTATAGAATTCACCACTCACTGCGCTTTTGTTAGGGTAGTATTTATCACCGCATTTGTGCTACCCCATTTGATGACAAGGTCTGAATATTATACAAATTTGAAACTCTACCCATCTGGTTACTTTGTAAATCAAAGATAAAATTCAACAACCTTCAAAATTATACACACCAAATTATTTTCGCTTCAATTCAATTTTTTACGAAAATGAAAGTAAATTTTATTTACTTTTTAAATTAATTATCTTGCAAAAGTACCTGCTTCAAACTAAATTTACTTTTTAAATACTTAATATAATTTCAACAATTGTCTCAACTTTCCTTAAATTAGCGTATTTTGATTAATTACTCGATAAGCCTAAGAACCACCCAAGCATAAATCTTTCATCCAAACAAAAAGCTTTTAAATAATTTGTTATTCCTTGCTAATTTAGTTCAAAAATTTTATGTCAAAGACTCGGTCATGGCAATCAAGCCACATTCGACTATAATGTTGATAATATACTTTACTTTATTGTTTTAGAAAATCAACGTCGCTTTTGATGATTTTAAGCTTAAATTAAGCTAACCCTTTGTAAATGTTATGTTTTACGGAAAATTAACCTTGAAAATATGATAATACAATTAAAATCATAATTTAATTGAACTAAAAGCTTCTCTTAATTATTGATTAATACAATTTCCTTTAATTCTATATCTCAATGTAATTTTGGAAAATCTATTTATTATTAACTTTTTCTGATTTCATTTAATATTTTTATTTTTGTAATTGAAATATAAATACCGGAATTACGAAACTTATTAGTTAATAAAATAATACGTGCCGATACATTTTGAATCAATATTAATTCTTCCCCATAATACACACATGGGACTTCAGAAATCCCCTAACACAAAAATTAGACGTAATCATCATGACTGAACACTTCAACGTAAATATTTCTTTGATTTCTTCCACATAAACGGATCAGGACATTTGGAAAAAAATAATAAAAGCAAAAGCTCCAAAATTGTCTCTCTTATAATCTGAGGATTAATTCATTTTGGTTTAATGCGAACTGAGAAGTGTTACAGAATATGGCGTTTTGCAAAACAACCATTGTTCTAAATGTGAAAGTGTCTCCGCGGATGTGTCGCAATTATTTGTCTGAGATAACTGCAATAGAACAGATCTCAGATCGGAGCAACGAAGTCAATTTGATTAACCTCTTGGTTGGTTCAAAATTGAAGTTCTTAAGATTAAATCAAATGTTAAAATACTTTCGTTATCTTCCACATTAAACCAAATGTAGTCAAGTAAAATTTCAGTAACTTCCTTTAAATTTTAAGCCGGATAAGTTCCATCTAGTTAGAATTTTTCAAACTTCGTAATATTTCAAATTCACGTAATTAACAAAGTAGAAATTAAACAGTTAATGAAACAATAAACTGTTGAACTAAAAGTTTTACTAGCGACACCAAAAAATAATTTTAAATTCTGGAAAACTCGTGAATATTGTAAATAAAGTTTTGTTTTCGAAAGAAATCAGTAGAAAATTTTTTGGAAATTAAAATAACTTTTTTGCAGCTAAGTTGATCTAAAGTTTTGTTTTGCTTGATGTGAAAGAAAATGTGCAAAAACTACAAATTGCAAAGCTCACTGAAAACTTTTTAACAAATTTGTTTGTTTATCGTATTACTCATTAAAAACCATTTTTATCCATCAAACCCCGTATAAAAAAATTGTCGTAGCTAAATTAACAACAATAAATTGAAATGATATTTAACCCGAAGTAAAATTAATTACTGAAATTCAAAAAATAAAAGCAATTCTTTGTTGTTTTTTTTTATTGAAATAGCAAACGACTTTATAAAGTATGTATTTAAAAAACAGTCGGGTACTTTGTAAAAAAATTATTAAAAATTTGAATCGTAAGGATTTCAAAGAAGTAACAGAAAAACAAGAAAGCAAATGTTCTTATGCTTTGAATAATTAGTAATATCAAAGAAAGTAATGACAATCACTTATAATAAAATGTTTTGTTTTGAATTAAAAATTTTATGGTAGTGCGTTGGACAGGTTCTTAAAAATGGTCTTGTAATGGTCTCTAAATTTGGTTTATTTGGAAAGACTTGACAAAACCCAAAAAAGTTTTTTTCATATCAGAAAACTTACAAAAAAATTTGTTTGAATATCCCATTAATCTCATGGGAATTATAATTTACGTATTTCACCTTTTAGGTCTTCATAGATGAGTAAATGGTATTGTTAATTTGGACTCAATTTAATTTGATCAATTGCATCTATCGACCAGGGTTTGAATCAAAATAACTCCAATTTATTTATTTACGTCCGATATCACAATGTCCTTGTACGCTGAACTTTATTAATTTAAATTTACTTTCATCCAGGAATTACATTATAATATTAGAATGTACACTATGGTAATTTTTTAAGTTTAATTAGTTAGTAGTTGAATCTTGATAAGTACCAACGTACTACCTCCTAATACAGTCAAGTTAAAATTTTTAATTAAACTTTGAGAATCTTGAAAATAAAATAATGTAAAATCTTATTTAAATTAAAACTTGTAGTAAAAACCTAATAAATTATAAATCCTCTTACTTTATTAAACTGAAAATTTTCAGACTAAAATTGTTTTCCTTTTTAAACCGTAATGCACGACAAAAATTAATAGTGTAATCAAATTTATGCACTTTTATTTTTAATAAAATAATTTTCTTAAAATAAGAAGCTTTAGATTTTCTGTGAGAGATAAGCGCAGAAAATCTGAAGCTTTTTAGAGGTCGTAAAGTTGAATGCGATAATGATAAGGAAATGTAATTTACCGTTGTTATTGATTTGGTTATAAAGGGACAGACAACTCATTGACGGAAAAGTTAAACATCTGACGCTATTTGTGACATGAAAATTTTACTCTGTTTAGGGAAATCCTGTGGCTTATCTCACAGCCAGAGAGGCAGTTTGTTGACGAAAAGTTCTGTCACGATACCTTAAGTTTGGATGCAAAAAGTTTGAATTTGGAAAACTACAGATGAAAAAAATCATAATAACTGGAGGAACATTTAGGCTAATCTAATGAACGTTTTGTAATAGTATAAACTCGGATAAAAACTAAAACGTAAATATTTTAAACTAACTTTTATTACAACAAAACTTTATTGTTAAAGCAGAATCACAAAAATGTAATTACCACTATCTCTACTTTTTGAAATTTATGAATGGAAAAAAACATTCAGTACGGTTTTTAAACCAAACAGAGTAAGTTTAATCTAAAAATTGCTGTCGGGGTTACTTTATTAATGTCTTAATCCTTGTAATAATGGAATAAAGTTTATACTAATGATTACCCCATACACGCGGTTAAATAGAAATGATAAAAAAAGGTTTACCCTCGTGTATTATGTCACCGCGACAGTTGTTTGATAGGGCGATCAGAAAACACATTTACCGGTTTAAAAGAGTTATTTGAAAAGAAAGGGCCTCCACCACATATATCTCAATTTGTTCGAGTTTTTGATTTCCTACAAGTCCTTGTCAGGTTTAGAAACTACGATCGTCTTTCAAAAACACCCCCGAGGGCAGCGTGTTATACTACCCCATCTACAAATGTTAATGGTTTGTACACTATTACGAAATATACTTAATACTATCCTAAACAAGTTCAATTTGCAAGAGGGTATTAGTCGTTGGATGCTTCCTATGGCCGTACTGTTTATGACAGTCATAAAATTCTCACCAAACTTCTAATAGGTTTGTAAAATTTAATTAGTTGTAAATTAACCATACGAGAATATTCATCAAGAGACTTATAAAATTTATTTGCATGAAAAGCAAAATTTTCCTTTTTTCCCTAAATTAATCGACAAAATTACCAAGTATATGAGAAATATTTGTTTGAACACAGGAAATGCTGATAGGCCTTACGCGAAGGCCATTTTAGAGAGGTTAGATTAGGACAAAAGTTAATTAGAAAATTTACTCATCCTTCCTAAAACCACCAAATTAAATTTTAGCAACAACCTTATTGTTGCTCAAATTCGTTACGAAAAACGTTCATCTTAAAATCTATGGCTTAAGAAAGTTTTCGTGAAAATTGCCTAATTAAAAAATAAAACGTTATTAAAGCAATGAAAACTGTTTTCGTGTACCTACGAATCTTAATTAAATTCTCACAATCAACACAATCTTTCTCAACTTCATATTAGGTGTAGGCAATATTAAATTCATACTTTGTGTA
Organism: Rhagonycha fulva; assembly: GCA_905340355.1. NCBI lineage: Eukaryota > Metazoa > Arthropoda > Insecta > Coleoptera > Cantharidae > Rhagonycha > Rhagonycha fulva. The sequence goes on from HG996558.1 coordinate 14,595,111, forward strand.
GCCGCCTGAGAAATAATGCATAAAATAGACACCTACTACGACTACAGGAAAAATTCACATGTGCATTGTATTTTATGTTAGATAAATTGACTAACAAATCCAAAATTTGGAAATCAAAATATTATTATTATTACAGGGATTTAAAATATTATGGTTCATCCAGAATTGCATATTCGGAGACCGTGTTCTTTGTTTTATCTGAAGGAATCCACCACGCTCTAATAAAATTTCTAGAAATGCAATACAATTAAAGTGCATAGAATATAAGGAGTTTATTCTCTGTATTCATTATTGTTAGTAATATGTTTTCTAAATGTTCCGTAAGTACAACTTCGTATGCACTACTTAATTAGATTAAACTATAATTTAGTTTATGTTAAATAAATACAAGCGCAATATCGAGTGTAATAAGACCCCGCTTACTATAGTTTTACTTTGGTAACTCGAGGCTGTAATTACTTTATTTAAGGAACTCAGAGCATAGTCCTTTATTAAATACGTAGATCAATTTCAAGTTAATTGGATTCAAAAATTTGGTAATCTTAATAGTAATAACATCTGCAATGATGCCAGAAAACTTCTTGTTTTGTTGCATCTTTCTAATTCTATTTTGATGATGAAGAATTTTAGGCTGAGAATGGATAGATAAATATAAGATAGGCAACACATGCACCGTTGTCGAGTTTTCCGGCACTTTCTGTATAACCGGGTCAAATTAACCCCATACCACATACCACAAACATAATAATTAACACAACATTATAATAAAAAATATAATATTTATAATAATAAATAATTTGAAGTTGCACATTTCGAAAGCTAACAATTTATTACTAATTAGAATAAATTCAAATTAAAGACAAATAAAAACTGTGATCAAAAGATTGATCACCGGGACCAGTCAAACCAATTTTGCTGGTTCGGCGCAAGACACAGAGGTTATAGGTTCGAGTCCCGCCTAAACCTATAAAAACAAAAAAAATCAAGTAAACTAGCAAAATAAGGTGCATGTCGCTGTCTTCTCAAAAAAATGAGATTCCATTTTCTTTCTTTTGAATCTAAAATATCGCGGAGATATTTGTGTAATCGTTGGACGAGAATTAGGAACTTTAAACACGTTGGTTTCCTTAATCCACTTTTGGGGACAAATTGGTTTAAAACAATAAAAAAACTAGACACTCTTTGAAGCTGAAACGAAGCTCATACATTTTAGACCAATTTCAACCTGAAATTCGATTTAGTGGTGAAAGGCACCGATATGCACTTGAGAATATAGCAAAAATAAATGTGTACTTTAAATGATTCATTACATCATATTTACATAAAGATGTCAATCGATATAACATTATCGATTTTCAACAGAACAGCTTAGAAAGCTCCAGATGATCCAAATTTTTACCATCCAAAATTTTCATAATAAGACCTTTATTTCCTGTTTAACTTTTAAAACACTTTTACAGATTTTTATCAACAAAATAAGTTTTTCTTCGTGGTACCAATCTCGCCACCACAAAATCAAAATTTACCTAAATTTTTGGTAATTCAGCCACGTTCGCCAATTTTGAAACTTAACACTTTTTTTAATCTTTTAGGTATACAATCATTTCACAAATTCAAATTCCAAATTACAAAATTTTCCTTTATGTCGGTTGAACATTCCAAAAATTTGAAAAACACAGTAGTCTTTCAAAAATTCAAGATTTTCTTACTCAAACAAAATGCGAGAACTGAAAAGAAACCCACAAAACCACCATTAATTTAAGTGGGTCTTAAACCACCATTAATAAAATAAAGTCGGTTGCAGGTAGCTACTTTGGGCGAGAAAATACAAATTTTACGATTGAAATCTCGATGAATTCTGAAAGAGTATATTTTAAATAAGAGAATAAGCGGAGGTACAATGCCCTAAGTGCACCTGTTTTTTCAAAAATCGAATTTAAAAACTTCGATTTTTGCAGTAAATTTTAAAGCAAAGTCGCTCGGGATTGGTTAATTCTGTCGGTACGTGCACCCAGATATAGTCTTAGCTTTGCGCGGAGTGGGAGCGACACTTGCATTGCGATGCAGTAACAGAGCACTTCGAACGAAAATCATGGTTTTCAACCCTCAATGTGCTGGTAAAATGGCTTAAAGCCCTCGAGCGCAGCGAGAGGTGCTTTAAGTCGATTTTTCCTTGCACAACCACCTTTCCGAATAGTACATGTGCTAGAAAAATGGCTTAAAGCCCTCGAGCGCAGCGAGAGGTGCTTTAAGTCGATTTTTCTTCGCACAGCTACTTTGCGTTACAAATCCACTGTCACGAGTTTCACCTCTCAAAGATTCACCTTTTCATTGATCTGTCGGCCTAGGGATATTTTTAAATTAGTTGTCATTTTGATGAAAATGGCTCGAAGCGCCCGAAGGGTGCTGAGAGTCAATTTTCATCAAAATCACCATGGCAAGAGCCGGATCTACCGGCAAAAGTAACTACCGTTCGTTAAATTTAAGTAACCCTTTTCTGAAGTAATTTTTAAATAATTTTAAATTTTTAAATTAAATAAAAAAGGAGAACGCATTCCTACCATACTGCAAGAGTTACTGAGTAATTGTTAAAGTGTAACCCTGTTATATATATCAGCGCACGTACCTCCCACAAACGAAGTTGATTGACCAATCACGAGCGTTTAAACTTCGAAAATCAAGCTTTTTTAAATTCGATTTTTGAAAAAACAGGTGCACTTAGGGCATTGTACCTCCGCTTATTCTCTTATTTAAAATATACTCTTTCATAATTCATCGAGGTTTCAATCGTAAAATTTGTATTTTGTCGCCCAAAGTAGCTACCTTTCCCCATAAAGTCAGTTATCTTATCGACATTATCATGGTTGATTTATGTAAATATAATAAAAAAAGTTCTCATCCAATAATACTATAGTCCTTCAATATGGACACATCATCCATGCCAAAATGGTGACGATTTTTTTAGAATGTTAAGAAAGTCCAGTTTTATCACAACCATTCCTTAAATTACGCATATGTTACCTCATCCAATTCAACAAAAATTATTTTCTTTAACCGATATAGGCACACTCACAACTCCAGTAGACCTTATAAACTACATTGGATTTAAAAAACGAAGCTATCGTGTCCTTCCTTATGCCCGCTGTACACTCTCGCCGAGACAGGACGAGACAGGGCAGGAGCGAGAGTGTACATAAGTGCTCTCGCCATGTCTTGTCTATCTCGGTGTGCCTTGATAGCTTTCGCTTCCGTGGCGGTATTTTTGGTCTGAATCAAATAGCCTTGCTTGACTTGCGAATGTGTTCCTGTACACTCTCGTCCAAGTGTTCCCATAGCACAGATTCCATTTGATACACTTTCAAAAATCTATCATCTTTCTCTTTTCATCTTTATCAATGTACGAGCTAACAGATTACAGTAATAAAATGAACAAAGCTACTTTAGAATTTTATTTAAATTTTGTTAATTTTATTTCATTTTGTTTTTTTTTGTCTTTATAATAATAACTTGTTATTTTTTAAATACCGGAAAAAAACAGTTTAAGGGCAAATCTGAATTGTCGTAATGAACGTTCATTGCTAAAATTAATAGACATTTCACACATTTCAATCACGTTTCAATTCATCAAATGGAACCTGTGTTATGGACACTCGGGCGAGAGCACTCAGATGTGTACAGGAACACATTCGCAAGTCAAGCGAGAGCCTTTGATACGGACCAAAAATACCGCCTCGAGAGCAAGAGCAGCAAAGCACACCTAGACAGGCGAGACAGGACGAGAGCTAGCATGTACACTCTCGCTTTTGCTGCGAGACATTCGCCGAGACATTTGAGCAAAAGCACTCGGCGAGAGTGTACAGCGGGCATTACAATCATTTTAAATTGGTTATGAAAGGTAAGGCAAAGTTAATCTTCTATAAACTCATTAAATAATGGTTTGATTCTAACTACCAACCATGGGTAATACTCATAACTGATAAGTGACCTTATAATAACGCTGCTCTACGTTATGATATTAGCAAGTAAAAGATCTCGAGGTTTTCAATTTTGCTTTTTTCTTAAGGTGCCGTCTCCTAATATCGGAGATTGGCAACCATTAATATTAATGTTAAATGGTTCTTTTGGCAAATTACTCTCGGTGGTTTGCCATTGCCTTCCGATAGGAAAAGGTTACAATGAAGTTGTATAAATTTTTGTAGCCGGGTTGTGGATCGAACCCAGAACTTCTAGCCTAGAGTCCGGTCCTTGGCCCGTTTACTTAGCTCACCTCTTCAATTTTTCCCTTAGATGATGTAAATAAGCTCATATCTACCGGCTTCCTAGAATAATAAATTATTCTACAATCCCTGGTCTACCCAATTGTCGACTAACGTAAGTGATTATGCGATGTTTTAGTGTATTAATCACACTTAGGTTTTGGTTTTAAAGGATGCGTCGAATGGAAGTACAGGAATCTTACTGTATACGTACAAGTAGACATCTTGTATGGGTTGGTGTATAAGAAACCATAAAATTTCTATATTTTTTGCTTGTCCCTATTTAAACGCCTGTACATCTGCAAAAAGTGGAAAGAATAATTTTGAAGTCAAAAATAAGAACTACGTATTCAGTAAATATCAAATTTTTGCCTCATATTAAAAATTTCCAAACTGTAGCCTGAAGTATGCAAATTGTTAAAATTTCAAAATTTCAAGCAAAGATTTTTCTCATAGCAAGTTGACTGAAGAAGTCAATTTTAATTTTAATTTTCTTACAATATGTGCCTTTTGGTATCTGAGAATGATTAAACTTTTATATTTAACAGCGCAGACATTGGAGTTAACTAAAAATTTCAAATATTTAATAAAATACACGTATTTTCAAAAGTATGTTATTTTTCACGTATATAAATTATGAAAATTTTTTTTTTAACTATTGTTTTTCAGCTTTAAAATGCCACCTTGGTAAATATATCTAAAAACCGCGAAGCACAAAAATAAAACTTTTTAATTGCTTTATTTTGTGTGAACCGGAAGTTCTTGTAGATTTTGGTTTTTGGTACTTTAAAAAACATTCCCATTAAGTATGAGCAAAACCCAAAATATGCTGACTTTACCGATTTGGTGATTTCATATGGAATGACTCCAGCACCAAGTAAAAATCATACAGTAAATTAATGATTTATAAAGAAATTAGCAAAAATATGGTACTGCGTGGATCTCTCATAGCCACTTCCACTTGTCGGGAAAAGAATTGGATATTAAATTCAAAATAACCATCGAGTCATCATTTTCGTAAATGTATCATATAGTACAGAGGTGACAGGTATGTTCAATCTCATTTATTTGTAAAAAAAGTGATAACCGCATCCATACATTTATTTGTAAACGGATAAGGAATGTCTTCCTTATGGGCTTTTGATAAACCATATGCTCTAAAAGTACAAGAATTTGTACAAGTACAAAATTTTGGGTAAAGAGGCGGAGACGTAAGGAAGGAATTTTGAAAAAGCGGGGACGTGCTTGAGCAGCACGAAAAGACAGGGCTTTTTGAACGCTAACGAGCCAAGAGATACGTCAATTTGAGCGCTCTGTAAATAAAAATTTATTAGTGAACCATAGTGGTAAATATTTGTGTAAAGTTTACCCCACGTGAATTTTGACTGAACCAGTATTACAGCGGATGAAATTGTGTGGAAGCTGCCAGGATCTGGAAATTCCTGTCCAGATGGTCGTGCGATGTATGAAAATTTATGAGAGGCGCAATTGCAAAAATTTATTGGAACAAACGGTAAATGATTTTTAAATTATTAATAATTGCGCGTTGATGAATTCTACTCAACTCAGCAAACTGGTATTCGCTGCTACATGAAATTTATGCTTCTGGACTGTTTCAAGTTCCAACGATTATTTTCTGCGTTGCACATGTGCAAACTTGCTAAGCCGTGGTTTTGATTCCGCAGCTGTGTTGGAGTTACACGACATTGTTTGCGGCTGTTTTATTTTTGAATTTGTTTATTTTGAACGTTTTACACCGGGTGTACTATAATTTTTATTCTATTGTAAATAATTTTAATTGTTCATTTTATAATTGTAGAAGTGCAGGACGATTTTGAGTTGATTAAATGTCACTTCCACGATTATGTGACTTATGTGATTATGTGAAATTCATCTATACGGCCTCAGAGAAAATTTTATTTTATTTTTGCTTATTATAACTGTGTGATGACCATCTTATTCGTTTCATTATAATTTTATTTGTCATCATATTCTATGCGTTTTATTTATCCACCACATAGTAAGGATACATCATTAGGACTTATTACTCCACCAACTGAGCTAGAGGGTAATTTTTTATTTTTTTTGTAAAGGTATGAAAAAAATCTTGGCGAAATATTTCGGTTTATTGCAAAAGCTTTCATATCATTGCAATATATTTTTTGTTAAATCTTATAAAAACTAGTTCGGTTTATAAAACACTCACAAGAATCACGTTACAGAAAATCAGCAGTTTTCTCACCGGTTACATAAATAGCTAATACCACACCAGAAAATAATTCACAACCAAGAAGAATTTCTTTTGTTTTTATAAGATTTTTTATTCTTTCATAATAAACAAAATCTCCAAGAATAGCCATTTAAATCAGAGCACCCACTTAGAAACGACTCCCAGAAACTCAAAGTAAACCCACCGAAGCAATTTTGCTTCAAAGAAATACGGAAACGTTTTGCTAGTAAAAACAAATAATAATAAAAGAAGTAAAGACCTACTAAATATTCCAATTTAAAAATCATTTAGATTGGGGAAAATTTCTTTTTTATTAACTTTTTGTTGGTTTATTGTTTAAAAGCGGTGTGCGGTTGCGTGGCACGCGTATGATTAACCCAAGCAAACAAAAATTGCCATAAACCTCCATAACATTTCAAAATGCACTTAATTTAAACTGGACATTTACAACTGAGCAATTTTTCATTACAAAGTAACTGTTGTACATTGCAATTCTTCAGTTACCTAGGTGCGTTCCATACAATGCTGCCTGTATATCATGTTTTATTATGTTTAAATGGGTAATTTGACCACAGTGTATTCACATAGTACGTTAAATTTATTACAATATACCTATATTGAATAAAACGAGATTTTTATTAACCCTAGGCGGCGCGCGTAGAGGTCGTGGCTTGAATTGAATTAGAAAAGATGTCTCGATTTTATTTTTTCCCAAAAAATAAACCTGAGTAATTGCGAATTACTTTCTACTATTGTCTCTGCTTGATATGTCTTTCTAAATAATTAAAAACTTTTTCTACACTTGCAATATTTAATTACAGTTGAATATATTAATTTTACATTTCTTACGAGGGTAACCTACAGCTAACGAGTAGCTAATTTTTATTTTTTTTTTTTTAAATAAAAGTAAATTGAAAATAAAGATGTAATAAAATACGTAATTGTTTCAGCATTAATTCTAATATGTGTTTTATTGCAATGTGATTTAAAAGACAATCACTTTCGTCATCTTACAAAGTGTAGAAAAAAGCATTTTTGACAATTCCTAGGATGTATATTCTACTTTCTACCTTATATTATCATTGTTTTATTTGTTTTTATAAATAAAAACAACTCATGCGTTACCTTCAAATTTTATTTTGAAAGCTGTCGCTCAGGTATTTTTCCCTTAGTTAGTTGCCGGAAAATCGCCAGAGTAGCAACCTAAAAAAAGTCTTTTGATACTGCTTGGGGGTGTATTTTTTTTAGATAGTCTGGTTACAAACATCAGTGAATCATCGATGCAGTGGTGCGGTGTTTGAACAAGTTGTGGTTATTTGACATGTTTGTGTTGTTAAAAAACTACAATTTTTAAAGCCCCTCGTTTACATTTAGTCGCTACAGCAAAATCAAAATAAAATTCTGGAGTTTAGTAGATAAAGGGCCACTGTTCAAAAATTGCAAAACACAAGTTTTAATTTACATTTTTTATCTAAACTAATTAAATAGATATCGGCCCTTTTTCTACCAAGCTCCAGAATTATCAAATTAGTTCTTAAAATTGGTATTTTTTTGAATACGTATTACGTATACGTATGAAACACTGTCAGCATTTATAACGGTAGCGTCAGACTTGTACTGACTAAAACCTTCACCTTAGCCCCCTTTGCTGTATTAATCTACTTTAAACATTTGATTTTACAGCAAAAAAGGATATCTTCGTTAGTTCTTTCTTTTGTGTATCTTTTTGTTTGCATTTTTGGGGGGATGGTTAGTTTTGGTTGGTTTCGTCATTGTTATTTATTCTTGATTGGCTTCGGCTTTGCACTCCGTGCCTCCTTTGCCAGTATTTTATAGATCATTTTTCTTTACTATCACCCAGTTTTTGGGGTTATACAGTATTCTGTCTACTGCGGTTTTGGTTTCAAGTTGCGTGCTCAAACCCAGCTCAGTTCCTGCAAATCTGCTGTGTCTTCGACGCCGCATTAGTTACATTAGGTATGCGTTAAAACATTCATGACCGGTGACCACCTGTGTTTGGTGATAACTGACCTCACCATGCCGCCTAGATATACATTTCGAGATATTGGGTATGAGTCTCTTTGTCTATCGGCCGGTTTCTGCTTCCTGCCATCTGCGTTACCACTTGTTCAGTGTCCCTGCTTGCGCTTGCGCTTGCATCTGTTTGTAGTAAATTCTTGCCGTTTCTTTGGCCCGTAAGGTCAATCGGCACTCTGTTAGCCAATATTTTCGAGAATTTACGGGAGACTATCCTATAGGCGCTTATCACTCTTAGGGCTGCTCGCCTTTAAGTGTTCAATAATCTTTTTCTGTGTTGTTATCCTGTCTGTTGCGTACAGCATGGTTACTTTGGCAAACAAGAATTCAACCCTTCTTTTGGTGAACTTCGGCCTTCCTGTGTTGAGAATTAAGTTCTGCTTTGGCTGCCGTGTTTTGGATATATTGGGTGAAGTTGAGATTTTTGTCCAACTTTACTCCAAAAATAGTGACGGACTCCTTGAAGTCAATGGAAGTCCGTTCATTTGGATTGTGCCAAAACAAACGATACCATAAAAACCATTCTACGATACTATATGGATTCAAGAAACGATAGGACTGGCTCCGGTCCCGGTAAAGCCATAGGGGTTCATGGTATACATAATAAAAAAAATTCTAAATTATTTTAGCTGAATTTTAATAATCATTTGGGTGACATTGCTTTTAAAATAATTGGCTTGTGCTTTTTTGCATAAAAGTTGTAATAAATATTATTCATTTTTGTACTAAATTCGTCCACGTTAGTAACAAATTTATTTATTTTAATTTTTAAGGTGCTATGCTCTGTATAATGAACATATTATCAATTTCTTTTAAATTATTTCAAGATACGTAACATTTTTATATAGATTATAATAATAATAGGTATGTAATATATCGTACTACTGATTACAATTTTTAAGTGTATTTTATTGGACGATATATTTTAGCATAGCCGTTGAGAATAAGACCTTCTGAATTATTAAATAAAAGTGCTAATTCCAATTTATATTCCCCACTTGGTATCATCGGTGGAAATTTACTTGCATCTGGATAGAAATTGCAAACATGGTAAGTTGTCCCCTTAAACAAAAATTTAAATATTTTATTTTCAAACGCACCGACATTCAACCCTTAAACTTCCAAAGTTACATAAAAATCAATTACCTTTTTGAATTCACAATTTCTAGGAAAATTTCCACAACTGGTAAATGCTGTTTTCAATCCAAGCAAGTTATTTGCAATACTATGGCAGAAGTTCAATTGAAGCCTTATTGGAAATATACGATATTCATTGCTATAAAACTTGTAAGCTTGGCCAAAAAACTAAAATTATTAAAAAATGAAAACTATTTTTTTTATATTTAAGGAACGCTTACCTGTATGTCCTTGTTAAAACTAGAAATGTTCATTTTAGAAGTTAAATTTGCAACAGCCATAGTTCGATTATATTTAAAGGTAACCACATTACACGATTCGAAAATCTTTTTATTGCAACCAGCAAGTTCTAAGCGCGTGAAGTCCAACTTGTAATCATGTTGGTTAAACTATTATTTAAAAAATTAAGCATAAATATTTGCAAGAGTAACTAAACATAAATGTTAAAATAAAGTAATTTTAACTCGTAGTTAATAATAAAGTAAAAGTAATTTTTACATGAAAAACATGAAATTGTAGAAAAATTCATTTAAATCAGAAATTTGGAAAGGAAGAAAATAAAATATTTTTACGACTAGGAGGTTTTTAAAAATTTTAGACAAATAGAATTGTAAAGTTTTGCTGAGCATAAATATAACAATTAATTTTTAGCACATTTCTATGAATGCTCCTAAAATTACATAACGTGGACAAATAAAATTTGAATAACGATTTTTCTGCAACATCTACAAGTTATTTTCTAATGCTAAATAGATGCTTCATCTGATTAAAACAAATTTTTTTATTTTTACTAATTTCCAACACTCATTTTCTTTTATTTGATGATCTTTGTTATAAAAATTTTACTTTGAATGCTATTTAAAAATTTAAAAACAATTTATTTGAACATTTCAATATTAAAGATGGTTTATATATGCAAATAAAAAAAGTAAATCTCGAGATTAAAAAAAACCCCACGTAATGAAATAATAGGAACCAATTCAAAAATTGTATACATATGAATTAGTTAGAGTGAATTGGCATTTCCAATTTCTTAAATTGACAATTTTCAAAACTTATCAGTAGATTAATGTTATTTAGAAAATTTTAACCATTGTCCAAAATTTTTTTATAAAATAAGTACAATTCATTATAGAAAACTTACTTTAGAATATAAATCCTCAGTGAACACAGTAACTAATATTAAACTTACAAAATACAGAAACTGTGAAAACATTCTTAGATAATTAACTGGATCAATCTGATGTAAGTAGCTACACGTATGCTAGAAATAAAATCACAATATTTATAAAATGTACTTTAATACATAATATTATAATGATATTCTACAACAATATTATATTCTAGGTTCCCAATGAAAAATAGATTTGTTTTAATGTAACTATAATAAATTTCTGAAAGGTAATTTGGCGGAAAAATATCAAATATAATGGATTAATTTTGTCCATGAATTTATTGGCACTAAATTTTTGGTCAGTATTTTTATCATTAAATGGTCAGTATATAATTATTTTTCGGTCAGTATAAATATTTAAGTATCAGTATTAAATTGAATTTTGGTCAGTAAAATTTGTTATTTTGGTCAGTATTATTTATTAATTTGGTCAGCATATTTTTGTTATTTTGGGCAGTACACTCTACTGTACGTACTGTACTGTACACTTACCAAATAAATACATAAATACAATGTGTTGCTATCTTGTTTGTTGCGTACAGCATGGTTGCTTTGGCGAACAAGAATACAACCCTTTTTTGGTGGACTTCCTGTGTTGAGCATTAAGCTCTGCTTTGGCTGCCGTGTTTTGGATATATTGGGTGAAATTGAGATTTTTGTCCAACTTTACTCCAAGAATGGTGACGGACTCTTTGAGGTCGATGAAAGTCCGTTCATTTGGATTGTGACATTTAGAATTTTTTTCTTTTGTATATCATGAACTCCTATGGCTTTACCGGGAACAAAGCCAGTCCTATCTCTTCTTGTATCCATAGTATCGTAGAATGGTTTTTATGGTATTGTTTGCTTTGGCCTCCACCTGACTCCCCTCCTTGTTCTGAATGATGAGTGTCAGGTCATCGGCAAATCCTACCTGGATTACTCATAAGTCATGAGGTTCCACAGTGCCGGTTCTGCCGGACTTTTTCCAATTGGATTTTTTGTCGTCCAGGTAGCTGGAGATAATGTCATATTATGTACAGATTAACTTTTTTTGTAACAAAAAAGTGTCTGTGACATCTTCCACTTGAATTAATTCATCGTTTGTATACTGTCGAGGTGGCATTTGTTAATGCCGATAGAGGAGCTTTTACCTGTGGAAGTTTTTTTTGAGGACCTTTTTTTGCTGTGGCCTTGGAGCAAAAGCGTTCAATTTTGGACGATTTTTGTTGATTATCTTGCCATATTTGATATCCTGTTGTAATTTTTTTTGATTACAGGGTTAACCTTTCTACCATCTGTAAACCCACCTTAAATTGACCAGAAATTTTCTTACGCTCTTCTGCAGCTCTTCTAGGATGTGCTCTCATCCAGCGCTGTTACAAGCGTTCAGCACATCATGCAGAACTTCGTAGCTCTGTGGGTTCCTGCTCTGGCTTTCTAAACTTCCTTGGTGATGGTAAAAAAAGAAAAATGCAATTTTCAGATTTGTTTTTAAAATTGATATTAACAGTGAGTCACCAATTTGACACTGAATAGGACTATTATTGATGATATCAAATTATATAACACAGTAAATTTTTGGAAAAGAAAAATATTTTGAGATTTATTTTTTCTTTTATTTACATTTTCACGTGCATCAACTACTGGGTTATTAGCACTTCTAAATGTTAATTTTAATATGTTCAGTTGTTTTTCTTTGTTTATGTTTTTTTTTTGGATTGGGTATTTTGGTTGGTTGGTTTTTTGGTTCACCACGGAGTGAGAATGTCCACTGGAAAGCCGAGCTAAGAAATTCTGATGCGTCCGAGATTTGAACTCAGAATTTCCGCTCGTAGCGCAACCAGCGATCACATCACTCCACTGCCGTGGCTTAGAGATTTATTTGAATATCGGTTTGAATAAGTCTCAAATTTTTAAATTGTTTTAAAATATTTTAGTTTTTTGATCTTAATATCTGGACTAATTGTAAAAAATTTTCTGGAACTGTCTCCTGATTTGGTTGTATACCTTGTACCTAAGATATGTTAAAAAAAGAAAGATAAACAAATTATTGTTAATCAAATTCAGTGAATTTATCTTTCCAACTCGAGGTCCTCGCTCATCCACCATGGAACCTAAAAGTTTTTTTGTTATAAAAAAACTCACTTTTGCAATATGTATAATATTTTCATTTGCCAATTTATATGTGGTCGTATCCTTTTTTTATATGGTAATTGGATCACTCCATTACAAGGCATGTAGTTGAATTATGTGAACATTGTCCCTAATAGTCATTAAGAGTCTATCGAAATTGCATATCTAATTGCTATACGTCACTTCCTTTTTAATGCAGTTAATATATCCATTTTTAATTCCGTAATCTATAGAAATTTTACAAAAATATTGTATTTCAGTTCGCAATTTATTGAATTTATTCAATTTATTGTTGTTGCTTTCAAATGTGTGTATGTGTAGTGAATAAAACATAATTTATGTTACAATAAAATAAAAATAAAAAAATCAATAGCTGTATAAATAAAAAATGATAATTTTTAACAATGAACAGTAAACCTAAATAATAAAATTTATTTTGTGTTGCCGCTTATTAAATTCAAAATGTTATTTGTATTCCTGTAGTACATAAACAATTTTACTTTTGTTGTATTAATAAAAATCTACGATGTTATTCCACCACCAGACTTTCGATAATCCGTTTTTTGCAAAAAAAAAACTGAATATTGGTAATACTAGGTACTTATTACAGGAATTTATATTATATTGAAATTTATTCAAATGCAGAACTGCGTGGGATGCCACCTACTTTCTCATACATTATGAAGTTCACCTAACAATAACATGATTATTCTGAAATAAAATTGAAAATATTAATGTGTATTAGGAGAAGACTCCTAAGAAGATTTACAGTGATAATAATTTTAAACTGTTGTCATTATTATAAAATTAATGGTTGATACTTCTTTTATTTGTAGTCATAATTTCGAAAATAACAGTGTCTGTCTTCGAGACTTTGGAAAATACTTATAAAACTTTTAATATCAATTTTATTGGAATTTTATGTTAACACCATAAACAACTTTAATGCCTATTAATCATTTTTATATAAAGACACCACTTAGAAACAAATAATAATCGATAATAATATTGAAAAAGTTTCTTGGTGAAACAAATGGAGTTGACTAACTGAAATAAAATTAACATTTTCTTTTAATAGTTTGATTATAATTTAGAATTTGTTTATTATCATTTATCATCGCCATTGTAGACTTGAATACGTCGTTTATAAAATAAGCCGTCAAATTTAAAATACATTTAAAAATAATTATCCAATCGTTAAATATTTATAAATAAAAATACAAATATTGCTAACTACGTTATGTATGTATTCATGTGATAAAATATAAAAGAAAAGGGGTTTGGTTATATGTGGTGTACGAATTGTACAAAAGAACTAATGAACACTTCATAAAAATTTACATAAATAAATGTGGTCCTTTCTTATGTTACACCCCAGGATTCTTGTTGTAACCCCAGATTTTATGAACCAGACGCTCAGATAAAAAAGGAACAAACGTCGAATTGTTTGCTAGAACGGAAGATAATAAAACACTTGAGCCATCACATTTTACAACTAAAGTGTTTTTGAATAGTTACGGCCTTATGGGTTCTGGGTTCCACATATGGTAGTGGTAATTACAGTTTAGCGTTTAAATTACTATAAAATTGAGAAAACGTAATGGTAAATTTATTTAATGCAATTCTATTGAGGAAACTACGGTTAAAACTTGGTACAGTAAATATACTTGTTTGTTTATATTTTCTATCGTGCTTTTTAAAGTTTCGCAATAATACTTGGCAAAATCAGAAAAATAAACATTTTTGTCTAAGGTAAATTGTTATATTTGTTGCTTTATTGGTACTTGAACTATTTCTTGCTATAAAATGTCAACCACTTGCCTTTTAATGAAACTGATAAAAGAACTTGAATTCAGTTTTCTTTCAAGATTTTATTGTTTTTCTTTAAAATTTACGTTCAAAATAAATAGAAACGCAAAATATCGTATGAATCAAGAAATCAATTACCAATAAATAATATAATTTCTCATCAAAAAAAATTTTGGTGTTTGCATCCAGAAAATATTTTGTTAGCTGGCTTGAAGTTGCCTTTATACCTCTTGTTCAAATTTTTACCTAATTTTGAATATTTACATCATTGTTATCAAGCTCACTATATAATGAAATCGGAACTCAGAATTATTTTACATTTATTAACTTACTTCTGGACACTTTAATCTTTACGACCCATTTGTACCTAACCCAAACATTTGTATGTATTTTGTCTTATATATTTTGCTATAATATTTTTATTCGGTCATAATTTTGTTCACATTTGGCACAGCAGCAGATCTAGCAAAGAGCGGGCTTTGATACAAAGGCATTCATAGATTTACAAGTTCCGAACTGCCAGGTGATACGTCGGCGCCTGATCTAACAGATGTCGCTAGTGATAATTTTAGTTTTGTTTGACATTTTCACAGTAATACAGTACAAAACAAGGATTTAAGAGGAAGTTTTAGTGAAGTTTCAGTGCAAAGGGGTTTATAAAACCACAACCCGTTCAACAACAATAATATTAATAGGAGTGAGAAAATGCTCAACGTTCAAAGTTAAAAACATAAAAAAACCATTTCTTGTTACTACTGCAAACTATTTAGATAATATTATATAAAAATACAATGTATTTCCAGATTTCTATATTAAACTGTGGAGCTTTTCAGGGAGAATCAGAATCGGAATTCATGAAAATGTTACAAACAGACATCCCAAACGTTGCTTGATATGAGTTTCGACTATGGTACTAACCCTACTAGTATCAAAAAAAAATTTATATTTATTTTTGGCATTGGTACTATGAAAATTATTAAAAATTTAGCAAATTTATTGCAATATCTCCTTTATCTTACGTTGTTAGTTCACAGTCTACGCATCAAGCAAACCGGTGTATTTTTTCTTTTGGATATTTCGCATTTGTACAATCCTAGGTTTGGTTGTTTATAAGTGGCCAACATCCCAAAACAAAGTATATTTTGGGTTTTCTTTGAAACACAATATCTGGATACGTTATGAAGCTTTTTCAGCCTTTCACTCAACGTATATACGATTTTAGCCAATTTACTATGAAATTTTTAACTTCTTGACCTAGGGGGAATATTCTAGATATATAATGAATAGATCATTCCAATAATAATGAAATCAATGACATTGCATAGGTACACTATTCTGGATTTATTGCGGATGGTAAGAATAACTCTCACGCACTTAGGTCTCTAAATCGGGCCCATTGTACTAACTCCAGCTTTCAACTTTACCCCAATCCTGTTACTAATAAAATCAAAAATTTTTGCAGGCGGAGTGTTACTGATTCTATTCATATCGGGCCAGAAGTCCCCCAACACAGATCCTCTTATTGAAATTGACGCTGGACAGTAGCAAAGTACATGTTCAACTATTTTCTTCTCTTTGTTCTTCTTCTTCTTCGTATGCTTCTTGACAGAAGTGTCGTAACCAATTTAATACGTTATAAAATAGCTTTCTTGGCAGATTACTCTCGGTGGTTTGCCATTGCCTTCCGAGAGGAGAGGGTCATAATTAAGTCGGATAAATTTTGTAGCCGAGTTGAAGTTCAAACTTAGGGTTTCTGTCCTAGAGTCCAGTTTTTACCACATTCACTTAGCTTACCTCTTTATTACATCCATAATAAATAATAGGGTTATCTGCATACCCTATCGTTTGAAGGTGTTTATTTAATCTGCAGTGTCTAGTTAAGATCCCTACAATTGTCTGCAGATTGACTCTGGATAGCTACACATGGTATCTTGCATATTTCCAAGAAGACGCACGTTGGGTACACTTTGATATTGGTTATCATTACTACGAGGTTTGGGGAGTATGAAATACTGCAAAATGGGATATAGTTGTCAATTCGAATAACCATTTTAAGCTTCTATATGCAGTAGAACAACAAGCTTTATGATCTGGCTCCGTAGTCACCTGTCCGTTTGCTAAATTAGCACCCCCCAAATTTAAAGTAGCTCCGTGCAATAATAATAATAACGACTGCAAAATTCAAATTTAATATAATAATTTAGCATAATATTTACACAGACATTTGTAAAAAGTTTATAAAGCATTTTTTAGCGGAACAAAAAATGTAAGCTTTAAAACCGCATGCGTCAAGATTTTGCCAACGCATCTTGAACTACTCGCAAACTGTGCTATTATATAATTTAGATTAGTATTTTTGGTATGATTTATGAGTAATTGGGGAAAGGTTTGTAAAATACAAATTTTACGATTGAAACATCGATGAATTCTGAAAGAGCACATTTTAAATATAAGAATTAAGTGAGGAAGATGGCCTTAAAACCACCAGTTTTTTCAAAAATCGTTTTTAAAAACTTCGATTTTCACAGCAAATTTCAAGCTAAGTCGCTCGTGATTGGTGAATCAATGCATCCTATTGTCGGTACGTGTGCGCTCATACGAAAGAGTCCGGCTAATGAAAATTTTCTAACTTAGTCGTACGCAATGTTAACGTACGGTTATTACTTTTTCGCGTGGATCCTCCTCGTGCCATGGTGGTTACCCCTAGGCCCGTGGGTTAAGGAAAAAGGTGGATCTTTAAGGGGTGAAACTCGTTAGCGTGGATTCTAAAAGAACGGTGGTTGTGCAAGGAAAAATTGACTGAAAGCACTTCTCGCTGGGCTCAAGCGCTTTCAGCCATTTTTACGGCACATTTACTATTGAATACCATGAATTTCGCTTAAAGTGCACTGTTGAAGCATCCCAATGCAAGTGTCGGTCCGGTTATCGCCTCTGTAGCATAGCATAGCATCACTTCGTGAACAAAGTTTTGTGGAAGCGCAGCCTCCATCACCTCTTCAACATCTAAGAACATTGCAAGGATGGTTAGGTGAGTATGGATAATACTAGCAAGCGTAGAGCCTTGTATCGTTTCAAAGTGAAGTGTTGATTCGCGTAAGGCGATAATCAACCTTTGATGAATAATATGAATGATTTCCGAGTTCGAATGGCCAAAGCTACAGTAACCGCCTAAAACGGCGTCGTGGAGCCCAAAAGAGTCCGTTAGAAAGAGAAAGGCAACACAGTCGCAAAAAAGAAGTTAGGATTGTACGAGAGAAAAAAGTTTTTTAACATATATACCCGCAGCAACTTAACTTAATAACTGGTCTAGGTTGGTGCCGAGACATTAAGTAAAAGCCTCGGCTGTGAACCTGTTATCGATTCTCTGCGCAAAGCTTAGACTGGTTTAATCCACAAGGACTGACGATAGAATGCCTGAATTCACCAATCACGAGCGACTTGGCTTAAAATTTGCTGTAAAAATCGAAGTTTTTAAAATCGATTTAACGTGGCACCCCGATGATATCAGACAAGAAGCCCAACTTTGAAATCAGCTCAAAGAGGAGCTTAAAAATTTCACTAAAGAAAGATGGGATAAGAAGATCGAATCTTTTTCATTTCAGGACCGGTCTGCATGGGATATGGTGAAGGCACTGAAAGGCGTCAAAACCTCTATCCCCCCTTAAAAACCCCTCAATGGACTGCTTTCACCCCCCCAGGATAAGGCAGAAATCTTCGCTGACATTCTCCAAAAACAGTTCTTTCTCAATCCCGTAAACACCAAGGACAGGCAACTTCTAAAACACATTTCCACGTTGCTACTGAAAAACTTACCAAAGAAAGCGATCTCGGCTTTGACCCACATTACAAATGCGATGCTCCGTCTTCAACATTTCCCGGACCGATGGAAAATAGCCGACGTGGTCCTGATCCCCAAAGGTGGAAAGTCCCTTTCCGACCCAAGTAACTACCGACCAATATCTCTTCTTCCCTTTCTAGGAAAAATTGCCGACAAAATTATTCTGTCAAGACTCAACGACGAGTTAACCAGGCTCGCACTGATCCCAAACGAACAGTTTGGATTTCGAAGCGGACACTCGACTTCGCACCAGGTTCTTCAAGTGGTTGAAGAAATTACAGCCGCCCTAGCAGCAGGCCAGACTGCCCTTGGCATTTTCCTGGATATTGCGAAGGCGTTTAACAAGATTTGGCAAGTGGGACTGCATTTCAAGATGCTGGCTGCCGGAATTAAATTGGGACTGGCTAAACTGATTGCTTCTTACTTTTGTAGGAGGAGCTACCGATTGAAGATCAATGGTTTTAGATCCACCTCCCCCCCGTCCGATCACAGCGGGGGTCCCTCAAGGGTCAATCTTTGCTCCGACCCTTTTCAATATCTTGATGCACGATTTACCCAATATCCCATACGTGTTGACCGCCAAATTCGCTGACGACGTGGGTCTGATCACCAAGTCCCGCAGCAGGAAACGAGTACGCAAGGTTATTGGCGACGCGATAGTAATCACCGATAGTAACCACCCAACCTCCTAAATGGAGGTTGACAGTTAACCCCACCAAGAGCGCCGCCATGATGTTTAGTAAAAGGTTCAACCAGCCGTCCCAGGCCATCAAGATGAACACTGAAAAGATCCCATGAAAGACGCACGTGAAGTACTTGGGCGTGTCTCTGGACCCCTTGATGTCCTGGGTCAAACACACCAATGACAGAATCAATCAAGTCAAGAAGCTCAAGGGCGTGCTGGCCCTACTAATCAGCAGTAGAAGCAAGATGGCAACGACAAACAAGCTTAAAATATACCAAACTGTCATCAAGCCGGTCCTGACCTATGCCGCGCCTGCGTGGGCGTTAGCATCTAAGTCGCGAATGTCGAAGATTTATTCTACTCACAACAAGATCACCAGACAGATCCTGGGCGTCCCCTGGTTTGTTTCAAATCGCCAGATTAATGCAGCCTTGGGTACTACCGATCTCGAACGGACAATTAAGGATATGACCAGCAAGTTGTATAAGAAATGCAAATTCTCCGACAACCCCTTGATCGCTAATTTGGAGAACTACAAGAACGACTCTACCGTGCAAAGACCAAGAGACATCATCGACCTCCCCTCCAATACCCCCCTATCCTTCCAACCCCCCTCCCTATAATTCCCTTCGATCCCCCTACCACACCATCTCAAGATGGCGTTTTTGCTTAAAATGACAAAATAAATCAACCCATACCAAGAAGACACGACCGAAGTCAAAAATCAATCAAGACCGTATAATAATACGAGTATTTTGTAAATATTTTGTATTTTTTACTTCTGTACCCATTACCAATTGTGACTCAAGAACAAAGACAAATCTAGGTACATGTCGCTGGCCCTCCCCCAAATCGAATTTTTGGGTAAAATTTGCGTCAAACGTTTGAGCATCGTTTGAGCATCAATGAGCTTCCAATATTTTCGTTTGAGCCTCAACCGTCGCGGAGTTATTCGCGAAAACTTTTGGGGGGGGCTGTAGACATGTTGGCCCCCCCCAAGTGGAATTTTGGGGTGAAAATGGTGTCAAACGTTTGAGCATCGTTTGAGCATCAATGAGCTTCCAAATTTTTCGTTTGAGCCTCAACGGTCGCAAAGTTATTCGCGAAATTCTTGGGGGGGGCTGTAGACATGTTTTTCTATTTTCATTCTTATCTAGAATTTTTTTTTGAAATTGATGTCTATCCATAGAGATTCGTTTGAGCTTGAATGAGCTTCCATTCCCATCATTTTAATTTCATTTTCTGCAAAGTTACAAGCATTTCAAATTTCGAGTACTCCGGGCAAGTACCGTACAAACATTTTCTATTTTAATTCTCTTTTATCGGATTAAAAATTTTGATCCGATTAAAAAAACTTAATCCTGCTTAATTACCATCATCATTTTGATGGAATAATACGGTAGGTGTAATTTTAGAAAAGAATATTATGTTTAATAGAATATCGTGAACTAATAAATATTATAATTTTAATAAAAGATTTAAAAAAAAATTATTTTTTTTTTTATTTTTATTTACATTTTAACGTGCATCAACTACTGGGTTATTAGCACTTCTAAATGTTAATTTTTAAATTGTTCAGTATTTTTGTTAGTTTATGTTTTTTGGATTGGGTAATTTGGTTGGTTGGTTTTTTGATTGGTTGGTTTTTTGGTTCACCACGGAGTGAGAATGTCCACTGGAAAGCCGAGCTAAGAAATTCTCATGCGTCCGAGATTTGAACTCAGAATTTCCGCTTGTAGCGAAACCAGCGATCACATTACTCCACTGCCGTGGCTTAAAAAAATTTTAAAAAGGATATAAACTAAAAAGGTCAAAATGACATTTTATTCTAAAAAAACGTTTAAGGCCCGGAATCAAGCGGAACTTTCAATATTCTAAAAATGTATGATGCTTAAACTATACCAAACGTTGGACATTAATTTCACTCAAAAATTTTATTTGAGTACGGGAAATATCCCCTCCTCCCATCTAAGTTTTTGTGAATTTTTTCTTGCGGTTGAAGCTTAAACGAAAATATTAGAAACTCAATGATTCTCAAACTTATGACTCAAATTATTCTAAAAAATTCGATTTTTACATATTCATTTAATAACTTTTAGAATACTGAAAGTTGCGCTAGATTTCGAGTCTTAAAAATTCTTTTAGAGTAAAATGTCATTTTGACTTTTTTACTTTATGTTCCTTTTAATACATGTTTTAAATCTTGCAATAAAATTGGTGTCAAAAGTATGAACATCACGATACTCGATCGTTTAACACCAAATTCACTCCAAAATTCCACTTGAAGGCGTTAGTATGCCTGCCCCCCCCCAAATATTTCGCAAATAAGTCTGTTGAGGCTCAACAAAAAATTTGGAACTCTTGGGTCTCTCACCAACTATATACAAACGTTTGACACCAATTTAACAAAATTAATTCTACTTTAAGATGAGATAAAGATAAACTTGTTAACAACCTCTTCCCCCTCCTCTCCAAAGTTTTTGCAAATTACTCCATGAAGGTTGAGGCTCAAATGAAATTATTGGAAACTTATTGATGTTCAAACGTTTAACAAAACTTTTTTTACAAAATTCGATTTTTCTGGTACATTCATAAACTTTCAGAATATTGAAAGTTTTCTTGATTCCGGCCTTAAACGTTTTTTAGAGTAAAATGTCATTTTGACCTTTTTAGTTTATATCATTTTTAAATTTTTTTTTAAATTTTGCAATCAAATTGATGTCAAAAGTATGAACATCACGATACTCGATCGTTTAACACCAAATTCACTCCAAAATTCCACTTGAAGGCGTTAGTATGCCTGCCCCCCCCCCCAAATATTTCGCAAATAAGTCTGTTGAGGCTCAACAAAAAATTTGGAACTCTTGGGTCTCTCACCAACTATATACAAACGTTTGACACCAATTTAACAAAATTAATTCTACTTTAAGATGGGATAAAGATAAACTTGTTAACAACTTCTTCCCCCTTTTCTCCAAAGTTTTTGCAAATTACTCCATGAAGGTTGAGGCTCATATGAAAATATTGAAAACTTTATGATGTTCAAACGTTTAACAAAACTTTTTCTAGAAAATTCGATTTGTCTAGTACATTCATAAACTTTCAGAATATTGAAAGTTGCGCTCGATTCCGGGCCTTAAACGTTTTTTTAGAGTAAAATGTCATTTTGACCTTTTCAGTTTATATCCTTTTTAAAAATTTTTTTAAATCTTTTAATAAAATTATAATATATCACCATTTTATTAGTTCAAGATATTCTATTAACCATAATATTATTTTCTAAAACTACACCTTCCGTATTATTCCATCAAAATGATGATGGTAATTAAGGCTGTGTTCTAACTTAGAATGAAAATTCGATTTTAAATAGAAAATAGACTATTTGGTGTACAATAACAGTAGCTGACCAAAAACGTACAATAAAAAATAAAGTAATGTGTAAAAAAAATCGCGAATGCAAGAGATTTTATTTACAATTTTCTGACTTTATTTTTGAAAATAACGCGTTCAAACTTTTACAGTATGTCTAAAACGTTATTTTTAATATTATGTCGGAGCCAAAATTTTTTTAAAATTCCGTTAAAAAATATTTTTTTGCGATTTATTTATTCGCGATAAAAGCGCTCCGACATAATATTGTAAATAACATTTCAGACAGACTGTAAAAATTTTAACTCGTTATTTTCAAAAATAAAATCAGAAAATTGTAAATAAAAAATTGGTTGCGAGAGAACAGCCTTAAGCAGGATTAAGCTTTTTTAATCGGATCAAAATTTTTAATCCGATAAAATAGAATTAAAATAGAAAATGTTTGTACGGTACTTGCCCGGAGTACTCGAAATTTGAAATGCTCGTAACTTTGCAGAAAATGAAATTAAAATGATGGGAATGGAAGCTCATTCAAGCTCAAACAAATCTCTATCGATAGACATCAATTTCAAAAAAAAATTCTAAATAAGAATGAAAATAGAAAAACATGTCTACAGCCCCCCCCCAAGAATTTCGCGAATAACTCCGCGACGGTTGAGGCTCAAACGAAAAATTTGGAAGCTCATTGATGCTCAAACGATGCTCAAACGTTTGACACCATTTTTACTCCAAAATTTTACTTGGGGGGGGGCTAGCATGTCTGCAGCCCCCCCCCCCAAAAATTTCGCGAATAACTTTGCGACCGTTGAGGTTTAAACGAAAAATTTGGAAGCTCATTGATGCTCAAACGATGCTCAAACGTTTGACACCATTTTCACCCCAAAATTCCACTTGGGGGGGGCCAACATGTCTACAGCCCCCCCCCAAAAGTTTTCGCGAATAACTCCGCGACGGTTGAGGCTCAAACGAAAATATTGGAAGCTCATTGATGCTCAAACGATGCTCAAACGTTTGACGCAAATTTTACCCAAAAATTCGATTTGGGGGGGGCCAGCGACATTTACCTGACAAATCTAAATCAAGACCGTAAAACTTTACGAGTATTTTGTTACTGATATTTCTTGTTTGTAAACAACGTTATTTTTTGAAATAAATGGGGGAGGGTGTAACTGTTGCGAGACGCCGTACGGTAAATCATATTGGAAATCAGAGCTCGAGGCCAACCCAGGGTTTGAAATCCACTTAAAAATTCTTCACGTCAATTCATCAATATCAAAGTAGGTTTGCTGCAGCGGAGAGAAAGACGGAAGAACCGAAAAGGTAGTGCTTTAAAAAGTGTCGACGACAATGCAGAGGTAAACCGGGTGACGATGCAAAAACCGGCAATTAATAGAACATATTCGATGTTTATGAACTATTAATTGGTGTAATTATTTAAATCCTATTGATTGCATGTGACTCCGAAGGATTTTAATATTTGTAATTGTTAAATGTGTTAACGATGTATTGTTGTGTTTTGGTGTGTAAATAAATATTATTAAAAATAATTTTTGTAAATAATAAATCGACACTTAGGTTGACTTGTATAGATCCAGTTTAAAATTTTAAACTGTAGATTAACCAATCACAATAGTCAAAATCCGAGTTTAAACCATAGTTACCGGTTAAACTTGGACTATACAAGTCACTCTTAGTCCATAAAAAGATTGACATCAAGTAACATATTAAATACATTTAAACAAATTAAATTGAAGAACTTTCGTTCTGTTTTTGAAACGAATCCAACTTGCGCTGGCTTAATGTAGAAAGTTATTAAAAGTTATATACTACGTTACCTTATTGGTTGCTTCTACGTAAACCAAATAACATATTTTCAAATTTTTCTAATAACATTACTCAAATTATAAAAAGTTTCCTTGCAAGTTTATTTTCTTACTAATTCAATAAAACTGATCACACAGATTTCATTTTTACAATTTTAGAAAATATAAAAAGCTTAATTTAATTTATCTCATTTATGTTAGCAATGATGAAACCTTCGAAATCTTCGATTTCGGTCATATTAAACGTTTAATATGACCAAATCCGGTTAACTTTTATCTCTTTTGTTTTTCATTATCCGCAGAAGTTAATAGTAAAAGTTTCATTCAAACATAAATTTGTTTCAAGTATTTTCAATCATGGAATGATGAAGACGTTTAGTTGTTGAGGGAACATTGATTGAACTGCAGGTGACAAGCTCCTGATTGAGATTCGGCAAACTATATATCGCGACAATCTCATAACCTGTCAAGAAACATATTAGTTGACAAAATTTGGTTTATGTAAAAGATGATGCGTTCGATTTGCGACTGATTGCTTGTTCTATGTAATTACCTTGCATATTCCACTATAATTGATACGAGATTGGCTGGAAGCTTTTATTCTATTTTTGCTAAAATGGTGAAAATGTACAAGTGTAGCATCCTATTTTCATTTCGTCCTTTTTGCTACATCTAACCGCCACTTTAGCTTTTCGATGTAGTAAAGAAATGCGGAAATGAAGAGTGACCATTGTCGCGTCGCATATCGAATGCTTTTTTATAAATTTGAATTTCTTTTAAATTACCTTTCTCACAAATCGGTACAATTTTCTTAGCAAATGTGCTATAAAAATTTATGCTTTTCCGATTTTAATGTTACGTGCATTCTAGTGGAAATAACGGAAAATTTAGTAAAACTATCAGAAAACCTCTACACGGCATACTATCTACCAATTTTATTACTTTTTACTAGGTAACTTAAAAATGCAATTTTAATGGTTATTCGCGCGTGAAAGAATACTAAAATTTTCAGAAAAGTTTTTATATTTCTTTTAGTATTAAAGGAAATGATAAATTGATACTGTTTTTTTCTATTTTAATGTAGATTTTACTTTTTTACCATTAAAATACAGATAATTGAAGTACATTTCTATGTAAACTTTTTTTTTATTCATTTACTGATTTTATTTTTCTTTTGAGTGTTCGACATTGTATAAATAAATCATTATTTAATAACTGTAATTTTTTTACCTATATTTCACGTTCACATTTCAATCATCACAAAGGCACATTTGTATCCCAAAATGTCACATGAGTATCATCGTTCATCAACGTGTCACACTTCATTCAGCAATCATAAGTGCTAATAATAAAATCTTCTGTTTTCTGTGCTTATTACCAAAAGTTTTTTATTTTCTAATTATAGCATCTACTACACGTTACTTCTTTACTATTTTTGAAAATACTTTAAAAATGCATGTATATGAGAATACTTCGAAGTAGGTACTTTTCTATCGTAGTACAAGCATAAACTTTCTTTTCCAACCTTTTTTTTTTAGTTAATTACATCAAGTTATAATGTAATAAAAATTACTTTTAAACTAACCCTGTCCATTACAAGAGCAATGTTATATTTAATAATATCTCAAGTGTAAACAAGTTGTTTACAAGTTGAATCGTGTTGGTCAATTAAACAACTCACCTTCTCGTTAAAGTTAACAATGTCTAACCTTAACAAATCCTCAGTTATGAACCTGGTTTACTAAAACAAATTATGCATGTTGTTTTTACATGACATTGCACTGATGCAATATGTAAATTTATGTTTCTCACCGCGTGCTTTGTAAATTGAGATTCTCCGAATATGCTTTTTGCCTTATAATTATCATCAAGATGAATTGCGTTCGTGCATTTTGCCCTAAATATTCTGAAATTAATTTCCTAACTAAACATTCAATTCAGTGTGTATTTGGAACTATTGCCATGTAAACGTTTACTAAACTCCTAATATTCATAGTTACAAATTGCATCTATTAGTTAGGACACTCTTGCATTAATTATTTTTTACATATTTTATTAATGCATTACCCGCCATTATCAATTCATCTTGTAATTAAATATTTGACAGTCAATCATTAATTAAACTGTGTTAGGTATAGTTTTAATGACCAAATCATTTTATTTTAATTTAGATATTTGTTCCTCACTTTCATCATAATCAATTTTGCTTTTTACAAAAAAGTTAATTTGTTTTATAAGCCAGGTGTAAATTTATGTAATTATAATAAATTTACCTTTAAATTGCATTTAAATAGTTGTTCTAAAAAAAACTTGAGCAGTTGCATTAGTTTTTTTATTTTGCACCACTCAGTATGCTCTAATTTGAAACTATAAGTGACACTAATGTAACGTCGTTAACAATTTTAGCACTTTTCTCAAAACATTTGTTGAAGAAAATTCACGTTTTGATTGGTGACGCCAGCATAGCTCTTTTTCACCTAGATTTAGATCCACGAGATAGTTTTTCTATCATCTTTTTTTTGAACGTTTTCATATTACTAGGTACCGAGAATAGATCAACAGCATTATTAAAAATGTAGGACGCTAAATATTGAAATATTCTCTCGAATTTAGAACTGTAGTGTTGTGGAACAAATAGATGCAGATTCGGGCTTAGATTTAGGCTATAACATTGTGATCTTCTGATTAGGAGATTATTACAATAGCCCGGTTGTCCAGACTTAAATATTTTATACAGCAGTACTGCAAAGCAAAGTTTAAAGCAGCTATCTAATTTCATTATTTGTTTTTTCGCAGAATTATCGTCTTTACTTTTCCCAACAAATTGAGAGCTTATCTACAAGATCGTGGTTAACTAGAGAGATTTTATTCAATTTGCGACAAAATCAAAATCCTTGTCTTAGATTTCGCAACCCTCTCATTAGAGGTTGCGTCACAAAAGGCACTTTGTGTTTTAACACTTCTACTACTTAGTTACTATCTGCCTTCAGATAGAGTTGAAATTTCCTCCTATCTTTTTTTGAATAAAGCTGAGCAGCTACGGCTCCTACTAACCTATACTTGAAAGCCCGCAGATTATATTGAAATGTAATTTAGTCACTACAAGAAAAATCCCCAAAATTTGGCTGTTTATTTTACATTATACTGTAACCAACTCTATGAAGAAAAACTTAAAAACCTTAGACCTAAGAAAACCTAAGAAAAAAAACTAAGAACACCTTAGCTATCACGCCACTGTCATTCAAGCCAAAATCATAGCCATAAAGCTCTGTGCAGAGGAGATGGTAAAGAGAGCTTATATAAATATGCAAATCTTCATCATGTCCGACAGCCAAGCAGCACGCAGGGCTTTGGAAAAAGTAAAAATACAATCCAAAGCCGTAAATGAATACCTTGATGCTCTGAAAGTACTGACAAAACACAACATCTTAACGCTGAGATTGATTCCGGCTCAGCGAACTTTTTTGCAAGGAAAGCTTTGGCTCCTTTTGTGCTTATCTGACCACAAAAGGACTATTAATGAACTACTAAGATGCAAACATCTTGAATACTGAGAGGGCCTCCAGAGACTGAAGTAATTGCGGATGTTCATAAGAGGCCTCTTTAGTGAACTAAAAGAAGGGATAATCATCCAGCTAAGCAGAGCACAGCTGGACAAAATAATAAAACTTGTTTACCTAACACTCCTGTCTTAACAGGCACCTCAATTTAATGTAGGTCGTAAAAAATTGTGCATGTAAGCTGTGTGGGGAGGAAGATAAAGCTTCTTGAATGTACTGTTTTTTCTTTGTATTGCTTCTTGACAGAAGCGTCGTAACCAATTTAATATGGTATTATTATTACCATAACCATACCATATTATGGAGATAAAAAAATAAATCAAGTTCTTATCTGCCACGTCCTCAACTTTATAGAGGATAAGAGAATCAGGGAGTAAAACTTAGAATGCGGGGTACAAAAGCCAGAAGCTTCAGTGCACGTGCATCGTAAAAAATACAACCCGTTCAGCAATTATTACACTAATTGCTCCGGCTATGCTCACTAGAATAAAAATATACAATTTAGTTATAAATTGAATTAATAAAATTGATGTACCCTAAAGCGCCAAAATGTTTACACATTTATTGATTAATCAACTTTACTTTCTTGATTTGAATAACACATTTCATGTTCTCTAAAAAATTACATTTCTGCCAATTTGCAAAAAATTACAAAATAAATTAGATTGGGCAAAATGTAATTAAATGAATAAGTAAACAAAATTTAAATTGTCGACTTGGTCATAAAAACCTTAGCAGAACTAAAACACAGGTTTTTGCTTCCTACTCTGTTAATGTTGGATTTACGCCAGGTTTGACTAACCAGAGAGTTAGTTATATTTACTGATACGGATAAATACTTTCAAATAAAATTCGTCGTCATCGTTTTTTTTATGGGTTAGGTCGCTGACCTGTTCTAGCCTATCTCATCCTTGAGGTTGGTCCAAACAAAATGGAAGGAACACCTCCAAAGAATGGAAAACTTCAGAATTCCTCTACCGATCTATAAATACCAAATGAAATTTAAATTAAAAATAAGAAATAGTAAATTAAAGAATATCGATAGATTACTTTGTTTTTGGCTGCCAGTTTACAAATAGTAAAAAATTAAATTGCTAAAAATGAAATTTTTTTATATTTTTACTCTTTTAATATTAATAAACTGGAAAATACTGTTATATATTTATTACTATATAGGAAAATATACATAATGCACCCAAAAAGAGCAAAATTGATAATTCAGGTTAAAATGTATCCCATTTTCGCTTACAGCTTAAAAAATTGTTTTCCAACTCGGTCAAATTACAAGCTTGTATATTATGTATATACAAAACCTAATTAAGTTACTTGTTAGTTTATAACAATCGATTTCCTGTTGTAACACCTCACAGTTAATTCCCAACAGAATATTTTACACTAAATCGCAAAGCTAGGTTATGGGCTTATGTATATTGAATATCATTCATGATTTTCTAATATATTGA
This sequence comes from Rhagonycha fulva, assembly GCA_905340355.1. Lineage (NCBI taxonomy): Eukaryota > Metazoa > Arthropoda > Insecta > Coleoptera > Cantharidae > Rhagonycha > Rhagonycha fulva. The sequence continues at coordinate 14,624,607 of HG996558.1, forward strand.
TTTTTGCTCTTTGTACATATTGCTGTGAAGTGAAATGATCAGAGCAACTGTCAACTTTTTAAGTGCTGCTGAATAAAATGTTGGTTGAAATATGCAGGTAGATTTTTTAGTTAAATAATTATATTGTAGAGTTGAGCGGTAACTTAGAGCTACATAAAAGTTCTTATTAAAAACGTAGTTACAGCTTATCACTTTAATTTCCCTTATTAAGTATAGAAAGGGATCTTTTATTAGATAAGACAGGTAGTTTATCGAAAAAGTCGAAGGCCACTTGGTAATCTATTTTAGCTCTTTTTACTTATTCATTTTTTGAACTGTCAGTTTTTGTTTTAATTTACGATGGTAATCTATTGGAGATATAAGTAAACGAAATAACAATTCACTCTGATTGTCTGTATTCTAAATTAACAATATTTAAACAGTTTTTTTTTTAATTACGGTGTTACAGGTTGGTAGATAAACTATATAGTTTTTGAAAGTCATTAATGTCAAGTGAATGGTTAATTATTATTTGCATAATTAACTTTTTAGCGGTTTTTCAGCTGGTATAGAGAATATAAATTTGGTCTAAAATTGGTATAACATTATACATATTTAAATTTGGTCCGGAATCTGTATAGTTTATCTACTCAGATTGTTCCATCTGATTGTTGTGTTTGCACCTGATTTTGAATAATCAAACTAGTCATTGTTTGTTTGATTAGTAAAGCCAACCCTTTCCGCCAGACTATAGTCTGGTAAAAGATCCACTACGATCAAGGTGACCATCAAAATATAGAATAAAGATATTTTATAAAAGGTTGCAGTTAGAAAAACTCCTACGGCGCCATTTATTGAATTTCATTTAAAGTTTTAGATTTCTGTATAGGTACAATACCTGTCATTGAATTATTTTTCATCTTGAATGCAATTCCATAGAGGAATTTAATTTAATTTAATACATTTATTTACGGATATAACCTTTCAACAACAAAGCGAATGATTGCAACATTTTAGTACCTACATTAACATTACTTGAAAACGATACAACTTCAATCTGTGATCAGTCTGTAACGACGCGATGTCTAAATGTAAATATCACAATCGCTTTGCACTTTATCATGTATGTAACAACAACGCATTAGATTAACATTACCATTGCAGGTAACCTATATAGCTTAAAATGTAATCACCATAAACTCTGAATAGCTTCTTCAATGCACATTCGGGATCTCCACAGTGTGGCCAAATTTCGATATGTGGTTTCAGAACAAATTGAAATCAACAGTTAATCAGCAAACGCTGTAAAGAAGTCAATAGTTTAACGTGTAATCTTAACCACGGTCCCAATAATTTTGTAATTCAACTTCTTATAATACATTATATTAGCTATTTGTACCTTGGTTCGGATTCCACGTTGATCTGTAGGTTACCTTTTACGTTTACTTTGTAAGTAGCCACGACTGACCTGTTATTAATTTATATGTCTCTACATACAACTATGCTAACCTATCTATACGAAGCCCGATTATACACTCTTTTTTTCTAATTTCCCTAACAGAAAGGTATTGAAGTAATCCGCTGTGCAGTTTGTGAGACCTTTTGTGGCAGTTGAGATGCGGGTGCCTAGTTTTTGAAAGGGTGGAGAAACTGAAAGTTCCGTATGTCTTCACATCGTATATTATACCTAGCTTTTCCTTATCCTTTCTGCACATTTCAAGTACCCAGTAAAAACCGATAAATTCTACTCTGTAATTCGCCGAAGTTGGTGTTCAAACGTGTTCATGCTGCCTCCACTCCATGCAATATATTTTCTTTCTAATGGAGTGTTCTATTATATAATGAGTGGTAGAAAAGACAAAATAGGTTTTCTCTGCATTGTATACCCATTTTATGCCAATTACCTACTATATCTCACTGAATAAGGGTAATGTATCATTTCTATATATTTAAAAGAATCATTTCAACAAAAATTTTAAACCTCGATGGATAATGTTTCCCAGTTATTGCACCTGGAATGAAGGCTCTTCCTTTCATCACCAGCATATGCCGCTCACCCTGTTCTTACATATAATAAACCCGTTTTTCTAAATTCCTTTTTAACAATTAAAAATTTGGTCGAATAAATTGTAACAACTATAAATCTGAATGTAAGATAAAAATGAGACATGCGTTCTGGACTCCTTATCAAGATTTAAAACAAAAAACGAGAATATTTAAATTATAATGAAATGAAAGATTACTATCGGTTGTTTCAATTTCTCACTTTAAAACACACCCTTAATAGAAATTTAATTTTTACCTTCTTCAGCCTACCGTTTATTATAGTTGACTGTCATAGATAATCTTTTGTTTGTTATTGAATACATAGCACTCTGTAGGGGTCGATTGTAGAAGTTTCACGTTCGGAATGTTTACACACCCCTGATGAGCCCGCCATAGTTGACTTAGTCGATGAGTCGAGTGCGTGCCTGGACAAAAGACAACATCAACGCATTCAAAGTTTGTACAACGCATCTGCCACAAATGCAATCCAAATAGGACTCGACGTTTCATTCCCTTGCGTTTTTCGTATAAGTTTTTCTCTTTCTAATGAGTTGTGGTCGTGAATAGTCCTGAGACTAACCTTTATATTCCGGATGAAAATCCAAGCTGTGCGCTAGGTTAAACCTCTAGAGTAAAAGCTCGAACAACTCTACTGCCAATGAACAACCTGTTCCATGTGATAATAATTCTTCTTGTTCTCGTTTTTTGTTGACCTTTCTAAAATTTTCAATAACATGTAATTTTCAAATATCTCAAAGTATTTTACATATTATTATTACTTCGACCAAATAAAGTTGTTTAACTTCTTTTTTAATGGCATTTTAGTTGGTTACATATATTTTCCACATTTATCTTGCTTGTATAAGAGCAACTTAAGTGCTATTTAAAAGGCAATTAAAATTTCTAAATTGGATTTTAGTTAATTTTTTTCAACTTTTCTCTATGTTCTATGTATTTTTGTTCTCAAGGCTCTCAAGTGTTCTTTTCGTGTTATTCACTTACTTTTGCATGATCATCAAAGTTAAGAATTGCTAGGTCTGGTATTTACCTGAACAGTGAATTTTTAATCACATTAAACATCAAATATTTGCATTTTTAAGCTTTTCGAGTCGAAATATTAACATAGACGAACTGAGGTAGGTTCTGCACTTTATAAAATTGAAAAATGTTGAAGTAGCAGCAAAAGTTAATAAAAAACTTTGTAAACGTTATAAAGTCGTTTCGTTAAAAATTTTAAGTTAATACCCAACGTAAAAATTTTGATTATGACAAACAAAATTTCCCAAATTGTTGGGTTATAAAAAGTAATAGGCATAAAAAATGTAAAAATTATGCGTACAAGTTGAAAAATACGACGCTAAAATTTACTAAGCTCTCCTGCAAATTCGTAAAATTTGCCAAATATATCTCAATTAATGCTAGAGAAACATAATAATATCTCGTTTTCCTACGCTTATTCCAGTATTTATGTATATCGTTTTGGTGTGAAATGGTCCGTATCGCAATCACCGTTTTCGCCATAGTTCGATGTCATTTCGAATGCACTTTTAACTTTATCGCTTTGTGTTGTCGAATCGACGTGACGTCTATTTTTACACGATAAATATTAATTACTGCAAATTTTAATATTTTGATGTGGTAGCTGCGGTGGACTTGAAACTTTATTTCATAATGGGATTTAGTAACAATGCTTACGGCAGAGTCGAGTACATGAGGGCTGCCAACTTCAACCTTTTATTATTACATTGTTAGTTTTTTAAATTGCCAATATTATTTGTGCTTGAAAGTGCAATCATCATTTATATTTCCTGTGCGTCACAACATTATTGTTGCTATTATCAGGATCGGCCCTAGCCCGTTTAGTTAAGACCTCTTAGCGGCAAAAGGTAGAAGTGCTCTTAACCTTTAAACCTAACATAGCAACAATAGTGCGGCTCTAAATACTTCATTTCCGGATATTTGCTCCCCTCACCCAGATGTTTATATAACCACTAAAATGATTTTGCTACCAGAATATTGAAATGACTACTTTTCTCAGTACTATTAGACTAAACACCTTAAAGGGGTTGTCACGTTAAACGTCGTATAAATCTAGGTTACTTATCAAACATTTTTTTTACCTAACCTTATAAAACCGTGGTTCTATTCCTGTATACATGATCGAAAGTCGGATACAGTTGAATTGTCAAAATTGTCTCTCAGCGCCGCTACGCTTTCGCCGGTCGCTTTGCAAAGTTTTGAGCTATTTTAACTAACGCTTTATTAATTAATACTTCTTCTTAGGGCTTTCCAACTTGAAGAATATGCTACTATGAAAGGGCTACTTCCTTTTTTTTAACTTTTTAAAAGTTAAATTAAGTTTAAGGTTGCATAACTTTTATATAACTTTTTTTTTCAACATCCCAGAGAACTTTCCAACTTTTCAAATGGTGCTCTTAAAAAGGAGGTGGTTGTTACTATTTTTTTCGTCAAATTTAAGTAAAAAAAAATAAAAAGTGAAATTTGCTCGATATTAACTGTACGATGGTTTAGGTACAAATAATTAAACACTTCTTATCGACAATACAATGCGTCAATAGAGATCAAATTGAACAAAAATTCTAAACTTTGAAATTAATTATTACGAGGGGAGTTCAATAAGTCTGTTAAAAATCAAATATATGACGTCACAAATTTAAAAACAAAAAAACATTTGACAGCTTTAGTCTGTTGCTGCTCTACATATAAAATTTCAATCAGGTATGTCAATTATTTTGGTCGTCACAACGTTTTAAATTAAGCAACTTGTGATTTGTTCTCAAAAATGGAAAAAAGTGAATTTTGCGTATTAATAAATCTCTATGTTTTTCGTGGAAAAAGAATTACAAAAGCAAAAATAAAATTAGATAAATATTACCCTGACTCCGCACCATCGATTAAAATGATACATAAGTAGTTTATGAAATTCCGTTGTGGTCGTACCAGAACAAACGATGCTACACGTCCAGGTAAAAAAATTAAAGGTCCTACTCAAGAAAACATCGATAAAATCCGTGACATGGTTTTGGCTGATCGCAGATTGAAAGTGCAGGAGATGGCTAAACCTATGAATATGCTAACTGGTGCAACGATTTCAATTTTACACAAACGTTTAGATATGAAAAAGCTATCAGCAAAATGGTTGCTGCGTTTGTTATTGATCACAATAATGCACCAGCTCATTCGTCCAAAATTGCAACAATAAAACTTAAAGAATAAAGCTTGAAGCACACTTAGGCGACGCGACACCACACCACACCACAGACAGAAGTCCACAGCACACCACACACCAGGCGACGCCGCACATTTTTGTATGTGTTGTGGGCTTCTGTCTGTGGTGTGGTGTCGCGTCGCCTAAGTGTGCTTCAAGCTTTACGCTACGAATTTCTCACTTGAACATTGTTGGAATAAATTTATCCAGTTAAAAAAAGACTGTTGAAAAATAATAAAAAACTTTTCCCAAAAAAAATTTTCTTGTGCCATTTTTAACCAACTTATTGAACTCTCCTCGTAGCTGAACTAACCGGTATACAACATTACTTCATATCTAAAACAATTTATTTTAATGTTTTCTCTCTAATTCCGTCAATTTTTTCTATAAATATTATACTTTTGAGTGCTGGTTGTTTTTCTAGACCCAAAGTGCCTGTTATCTTATTATTGTGTAAACCGACGCTTGTAAATTCTTCCTATGATCATAATAATCTCTTGTAATCTGACTCTTCAGGATTGGGAAGTTAATATTTTAATTTTTATGGTGTGGTCTTAATCTGCGCCTGAGTAGCTTAGGTTAATATAAAGCTCCGTTAAAAATTACAGTGGTATTGATTGGAGTTTAATTTAGTATTGCAGTTTTAAATGCAAAGGAGTGTAATTAACTCCTTTGCACCCTTTCTGTCCTTATTTTTATTTACATATTTTATATTGGTCGCTTTTGCTTAAACATTTTTTCATGTATTTTTGCTGTAAAAAAAGAGATAGACCGATCGAGCTTTGGTTAGTGTTAGGAAATGATTTCTTTATCTTAGGAAAAGAAGAATTTACTGGTCAAGCTTAGGTTAGTGCTAGAAAAGAATTTATTTTTTATTAGAAAGCCTTAAAAAAAATCTACCGATCGAGCTTAGGTTAGTGCTAAGAAACGATATTTTTTGATATTAGTAGGCCGTTAAAAAAAAAGCTTTAACAGATTTTTAATTTAAACTATAGTTTAAACCCTGTGTTTAACTATGTTGATTGGTTGAACTGCAACTCATGATTTTAAAATTAGTTTTTTTTAAATTTCAAAATTAAAAATTTTATTTCATAATGTTTACAAATTTATTTCTTAATCTACTTATGTATTTAACTTCAGATTAGAGGATTAATCGTTAATCTTTTACCTAAAAATTAGTGACCATAGGAGGAATTTGCATACGTCCAAAAATCTTGACTACCAACAACTCGATCCGGCATCTCTAATCTCGGACGTTAAAATTTGATATGCTTTGTAAAGTATCGTACAGGATGCCGCATAATATAGCAAACAAAACAAACATAATTTGGCATTCTATGTGCAGTAATTAGAAAGGAAAAATGTACTTACGTAAGAGCTCTGGTAATTTCACACGGTAATTTTATTATGCGGCATCCTGTACGATACTTTACAAAGCATATCAAATTTTAACATCCGAGATTGGAGATGGCGGATCGAGTTGTTGGTAGTCAACATTTTTGTTATTTCTAACAGTTTTTACACAAAATTTTTTGAGCGCGAGTCTATCATTGTGACCTTTTTACCAAAACATCGGGTGTGTTTTACGTACGACAGGGTTATTAACTGTAGATGCAAAAGTCGAGTCTGTGCTTCCCAAGATAAAGAGAAATTTTCTGGGATCCATCGGGACTCCAAACGTAAACATTAGAGAACGTAAACATTGCAAGTTGCTTGTCAATTTTGTTGGATTTGTTTCAAGAAAACGATCACCACGTTAGGATACGGTTTGAGTACCATTTTTTTTAATATCTCACTTTTAAGCGGAACGCCTTTGTAGCGTAAGCCTATTGCTGGGGCAACAAGCAGTCACCTAGTGTTTTTTTTTCTTTTTGGTAGCTTTCAACTAAAATTTTTTTGTGTCATTAAAGCATTTACCATAACCGCTGCTTAATTGGGGTTTCCCCAAACTACTCTTTTATTTCAAAATCTTTGGTCTTGTCTTCGAGTAAATCGAGAGCTGATCTATTAACATCGTGGCAAAAAAACCGAAGAGGTTATCTCCAGATTGCGACATACCGTAGTCTCCGTTTTGGTCAACCCTCTCATTAGGGATTGCGCCTCAAAGCATATTTTACTGGCTTTCAATAGAATACTTCAAACTCTTACGTATTTTTTGTAAATTTTTCAATTTACTTCTTTTATAATCGTATTTTACTGAAAAATTCTTATATTTGCGAGCACTGAAGCTCAGATATACTGAAAATACTGATTTAATCCTTTTTCTTGATGATTTTGTTACTCGTAAGTATTTATTTGGCTTTTATGATTCTAACTGACCATGCCTTCACCTAAAAAACAGTAGATGATGATGTAAGTAGAATCGTGGCAATTATCTACCATTTTTAATGAAATTTAACTCTCCGCATCGACGTTTACGATGGTAACTATGGTCTAACTTCTAAATAACAAGCAATTAATGGAATCATAAGAACTATAAAATCGTTTACTGAAACTTTAAATTACTCTATTGCTTTTTCATATAATCTATCGCCAAATATCTTGAATTTCTATAAAGCAAAAGAAGTTAAATTTTAATTTTAGCTAATAATAGTTTAATTATCATAAGCAATACAACAAAAGCTTTGATTTTATCCGGATAATTTTTAATTTCAACGAAGACGTGATCAACAATTTATCGAAAAAAAATGTAATCATCCATAATCACGAAAGCGATCGAGCGCAGCGAGGTCGTCATTTATATATATTGGGCGTCATTTATATATAGTGATATTTCCGTTGTGAATATGTTACCGGCAATCCGCAAAATCTGTCAATTTGCACAATGCCTAGATAATGTGCAAAACCGACTAAGTCGTAAGGTATTGTGCATATTGACTAGTACTTTAGGCAATCTGCAAAATGGCTACGGTGTTTCAGGCAATGTGCACATTGTCTATGTTGTTAGTTAATGTGAGTTTTGAATATGCGAGTACTTCACATAGCCTAGACATTGTGCGAGATGGCGATCGTCAAACACGAGATATTTCTTGAATATGTGAATAAATTATGCAGTGAAAAGAATTATAATAATGTATTTTTGTCTTTTGAGGAAAGACAAAATATAATTAATATGTTAAAGAGTGTAGATAGGATTTTGGATTCGTTCTGGAGGGTAAGACAAGCTCACTCGCACTTAGACCACCAAATCGGGCCCATTGTATTACCTCCGGTTTCAGTTACACCCCGATTCTGTCATTCTCCAATAAGCCAATCCAGCTGTAGGATGAACTCTAGGATCCTGGCAAGCGGAGTGTCTCTGATTCTGGCCATGTCGGGTCAGAAGTCCCCCAGCACAGATCCTCTTGTTGAAGTTAACGCCGTATAGTAACAAAGTACATGTTCGGCTGTTTCTTCCTCTTTATTGCATCCACGACATATTGGGTTTTCTGCATATCCCATCATGTGAAGATGTTTGTTTAATCTGTAGAATATATTCCTGCACCTGATCTAGCATTACTTTTAGAGCCATCCGAGTATAAATGTATGTCATAGTCATGTGCTCTGTCAGTATTTAACAGAACGTTATACTTTCTGTCAAATATGTATTTAGGTTGGATTCTATCTGGCTCCAAGTGCAGTAGAGATATTCCCTTAGAATATTCCTCCGAAATCCGCATATGTGCTGTAGTTCCATGCCTATTGTCCCATATCTTTCAACTACGTAGCCTAAGCGCCCCCCTAACCGCTATTTCCTGCACATGAAGATAAGAGTGTAGATATTCCTGATGACAAGCACAAATACTTAATAATATATCAAGTATCCATTCCATTTGGAATATGCCAACTTCCTTGGAAGTCTTGACGGTTTATTTACCGACGTGAATCGCTCCTCGTTTTCTCTTTTTCGATACTCTAGATTGATTTTACCATAGCGTGTGGATGCCCACTGAAAGGCCGAGTTAAATTCTGTCTAGTCCGCGATTTGAACCCAGAATTTCCGCTCTGTACTCAACCAGCGGCCACAACACTCCACCGCTAATGTCACCCTGATGACAAGCACAAATACCTACTATAGGTTAAAAAAGCGGTATGTATAAATGTTGAGAGAAATAAAGGCCGTGTGACACTCATATTATTTTGTCGTTAAAATTCTGTTGAAATTTCATGAGAAATTTCATGATAAATTTTAGCACGTGTAAAACCTTAAAATTTCAATACAAATTTCATGACAAATTTCATGAGAATTTTATGCGAGACATGTTCTATTTTTTTTACCTGAATACTATTACCTGGTTAGGTAGTAGGTACTATTATTACCAGAAAAGGTGAATACAGGGGATACTATGTTTGTATTGATAATATTATTTTGAAATGTTAATTGCGTGTCCTGTTAAATATTTAGTTAAAAGAAGCTCATTTATTATTAATTATATAGCAATTAAAAAATAATAAAAAAAATTAAGATTTTAATTTAACAAATATTTATGGTTCAAAAAAATTTATGTGACAAGAAAAAGTAGGTTTTAGATAATAAGAATAAGTTTTTAATCCTTGCGATCCGTGGTGTTAGTTTCTCAATATTTTTTCAAAAAACGTGCTACAATCAGTCAATTGTTAGGGCCAATTTCATGATCGCACTGATAAACAAAGATATAAGCAAAAATCACAGTATAACTGATGAATCCTGATTAAATTACAATTTACATTACAATAACACTTTGCAGACTTGGGGCCATTTTGCTATTGACAATTGACAGACATCATGCGCTTGCGCCAAATTTTACAAAGAAACCGAGTGTCATACAGAAAAATTTGTCATGAAATTTGTATTGAAATTTTAAGGTTTTACACGTGCTAAAATTTATCATGAAATTTCTCATGAAATTTCAACAGAATTTTAACGACAAAATAATATGAGTGTCACACGGCCTTAAGACAAAAATTTGTCAAGTACTTCAAGCAAATAAAATGCTTGAAAATTCTGCAAAAAGATTAAAGGTTTGCACTACTGCATAATTTATTCGCATTTTCAAGAAATATCTCGTCTTTAACGATCGCCATCTCGCACAATGTCTTGGCTATGTGAAGTACGCGCATATTTAAAACCCACATTAACTAACAACATAGACAATGTGCACATTGCCTGAAACACCGTAGCCATTTTGCAGATTGCCTAAAGTACTAGTGAATTTGCACAATACCTTACGACTTAGTTGGTTTGCACATTTTCTAGGCATTGTGTAAATTGACAGATTTTGCAGATTGCCGGTAACAAATATATTAAACTTTTGCTAACTAATTGCTTTTTGAAATTCATAAAGTAAAATTCATTTGAACGATGTTTTTGTTATTGTACTTAGCAACGAAAAAATTATTTAATTTTTATGGGTTGACTATAATATGGACGAAATCATCTGGTGATTATGTCTATCTCGAATGACCTTGCAATCCTGTCGCACTTCTATCCAAGGCTCAAATTTTAAGATTATACCAGATTACCACAAACCACACTTTTTGTAATCGTATATTTAAATGATTGTTTACCTTAAATCAAAGTGGCGTAGAGATCGCTTTCTATTATGGCAACAAGGTTTTCATCAAACAATGACATCATCAGGCAATGAACAAACTGAAAAAATGAATTTACGAATAGTACTCGTATACAGCAAGCAATTGATTAAGATGATTTTAGACAATAGCTTTTAATTATTCAATGTGTTGAATTTACCTCACTTTCCCCTAGTCTAATAAAAAGATACGATTCAGTAAGCAAATATTGGGTAATTATTAAAATTTTATATCTAACAAAATGAATTGAACGGTGAACCAATATGTGTGCAATGGGAACAATGGTAATTTCAAGCGACAATGATTTAACTTTCACGGTTCATAACCTCGAGTAATAATTTTAGCATTTTTGGTAACGATAACCACGTTACGAATTAAGTTTTCCCTCTATTGTTGGTGATTTCATTATTTTTTATAATGTAACATCAACCCAAGTCGCGTATAAGCCGGTATTTATTTTTATACGATGCTGCACAGGCAGAATTGTGTTATATCCAATAAAGAGGACAAAAAGGATATATTTTACTGCAGTGTGCAGCTCCCCAATTTCACACCCCGATGCTTTCCTGCGACCGACGATGCAACTCATATCGATAGCCAAAATTCATTAAAATGTCGTTCGAATAACTTCAGCTTAACATAAAAAATTGCTCTTTTATTCATACTTGTAGTTTATTACAAGTGGGGTTTAAAGCGCCATTTTATGAAACTTTGCCAACAAATGATTATAAACCGAATGCTGTTGTATAAGATTTACTCCACTCGAAAAAAATCCACAACAAACAAAAAAGCCTGAAATTAAATTTTAATCGTCAATTATTAAAACACAAGTTTGTGTTAAAAACTGTCACCTATTTTTAAAGTGCACGAAAAGTTTTACTCCACTGCTGGTGATTTATTAGCAAAAATTTTAATGATCTGACGCAATTATTATTAATGAAGTAAAGCTACTATAAATAAGTATTTGTAATTAAAATTTAAAATCGATAAAGCATACGTAAGTCACCATTAATTTGTTGAAGTGACACTGCGTTTCAACATACGAATGTTTCATGCGTTTCAGCACATAAACTGAAGGAGGTCACATTAATATTGCATAAATATTACACCAAAAAAAAAAATTTTTTAGTTTATTAATTTAGTATCTACTGTTAGTTCTTAGGTAAAAAAGTCAAAAAACAAGAATAAAAAAGTTTCAAAATAATTTTCAGTATGAAAAAATAATTTTGAATAACAGCTTTAGTAAATTTAAATTAATTTAACGCCCAGTGTTACCTTGCAAATTAAACTAATCTGATTAGTTTTGATGTGAAATATCAAAAAACAAACACAGTTGTAGGGAATTAACTAGGCCAAGTCTCTGATCCGGATCTGTGTGCAGTAATGAATAGGGCAATAAATTTTATTAGGAGTCGACATCATCACAACCTGAATTTAAAAAATGGAAATAATTCGACTTGCTTTTTATATCTCATAAAAATTCAGACATATTATAATATATGGATTGGAATATGCAGAGAAATAACACTGTTAGTAGAACTTTTTTTGTTAATTCACTCAACAAGCGCATGTGGGACTCGATCGCTTAATACTGTTTACAGTCACTTTCATTGGCCATTCTATCGCTAATAAAATAAAATTCTACTTTCTTATACTAGCGATTTTTAAAAATTACTGTAAAAATTGAAATACTCTCTCGTAAAGTGCTTTCCAGACTTTTTAGGTTGTCAGTAACTAATATTGTCAATTTTTAAACATTACCGTACTTTCGACAAACAATTTCAAACCCGAAATTTTTGTTCCAGGCAGTTTTTTTTTATTATTTTCAATTTTGTCGAATTATCAAACTTAGAACTATTGGATGCGTAGGAAGAAAATAAATAATAAGAAAACTTATTTTTAATTAAAAAATACGCAAATAAAATCGGACTGCTGTTGTCAACATTAGATAGCTACGTATCTTTTAGTTGTGCTGCTAATTAAGTTATAATTAGATAATTGCACTAATTTATCTTTGATTAGTCATGTTTTATTTAAATAATTTATTTCATGGTTCGATTAATTCATTTCCATAATTTCTTCATCTTATGTGATTAAGCGTTAATAAATGTCAATCCGTGATAACATTTTTGCTAATATCTTTCATTTTTGAAGGCTTTGATAAGTTCATTAGCTTCATTATTAATTTTATGTAAATAAAAATAATTATAAACTCATTCATTAATTTATATTTACTAAGAGCGCCAAGAGTTGTTTTTAGAATTATGAAGATTATAGATTTTTACAATATATCTACTATATGTTATGATCTATCAGTTTACCCAATTATTACAAACATATTTTATTAAACCTTCATGAAGGAAACCGATTATTGATATTTCATAAACTCAATTATGTTAAAACAAAAGAATTTATTATAATTTTTAAATATAAATCCATAACTGAATAAAAATAATTTGCTATATCCTCGTGGTGCAGTAGCGATGAAGGCGAGATTAAGAATTCTAACAGTACTTCTTATACACTACCACTTTTACATATTTATCAAAATCTTGTAACCACAGTTAGTAGTATGAATGGTTTACCACAAATTCTTTCCAACTATTCCAAAAGTTGCAAAGCATGATTCACCATGGAGGTCATACCCATATGTGGTCGGATGTAAAGCAAACAATTATTTCCAACAGTTACAATTAACATTTTTTCAATTTTTTTCATTTCACATCCTTACAATTTGATCCTTATCCACACCACATCCTTATAAATACTAACAATGATGCAACATTTTAAATATTAGGTGCTTTAACATGCAATGCACGATCTAAAAAGGTGTGCACATGTTCTATCGCGAAATGGTCGATGCGAATGCATAGATTGATACTTTAAAATGTTTTGTTTGTCTACCTATGATTTGTTCCTGTGTCACTTTTGATGAGCTTTATAATGGTTTCAATTTTATCGGAATATTGCAGTGATGTTAGAGGAGAACTTATCTCATGAAAAAGAACAAGAAAAATTAGACTCTCGCACTTAAAAACATCAAAAAGTTTAATGAAAACAATTATCACATATTTAGATCGACGAATTTACATAATTCCTACTCATTGATTGAAAAGTCACAACGCCCATCCATTAACAAAAAATGGTTGAGATTGGATTGTTAAGAGTGAATAATTTTTGCTCAGTTTTCGCATAATTTTTTTTTTTTATTTACATTTTAACGTGCATCAACTACTGGGTTATTAGCACTTCTAAATGTTAATTTTAATTTGTTCAGTATTTTTTTGTTTGTTTATGTTTTTTTTTTTTTGATTGGGTATTTTAGTTGGTTGGTTTTTTGGTTCACCACAGAGTGAGAATGTCCACTAGAAAGTCGAGCTAAAAAATTCTGATGCGTCCGAGATTTGAACTCAGAATTTCCGCTCGTAACGCAACCAGCGAAATTTTCGAAATTGAACAGTATTTATTAATTATTATTATTAAATTACTATACAAAAATATGATTTCATCTTTTTGTAACCGCAAGGGTGGTAGGTCCTGTTTTATTGTTACAGCAGATACAGTGGTAGCTGCGCCAATAATCTGATAAAAACCGAAAAAAAAAATTGGCTTTGAACTTTTACGAGTATTTAATCGGTACTTGATGGATGAAAGCTTTTCTTGGAACCTAAAAACAAATGTTAATAGTGTTAACAAGGAAAGAGAAAAAATCTGCGTGACCTTGGAGAAGAGATGTTTTTACATTTGGCCACGATGAAAACTTAGAAGACATGAAACTACTAAGCCATGGTTGCTCTAAATGGATATTTCACTTTCTCGCTCTGAATAATGAACAGCAGTTTAAATCAGTAGAAAGTTATCGAGGACTGGATGGATTCTAAGAGCTTTAAGTCAGTATGCTTTTAAAACCTAGAAAAGTAAATATGGTGTTTCTACTGAAAAATAAGCGAGTATATTGCCATATTTAACCCCTTAGTTCTCTTTAGGGGATGTTCAAGGTTTAATACTTGGTACTACGTGAAAAGTAAATTGGGTAAAATGTTCCCATTTAGAATGATAAGACTCATCATAAAAGTTATCTACATTGTAGCAAATATTCACAAGTACAATTATTAAGGATTACAGTTTTTTGCTTTGTCCAGTTCATAGGCTCATGAGGCAGGCTATGGTCATTACTTGGGGTACTCTGAACTTTCAAAATGCTTTGGAAATGGGCGTCGTTTTTAAACAAAAAAAGAAAATAATGGCATCTACTTAAACTGTTATGAATTTGTGGATGCGCAGCATATATTTTATTTAATTATCTAAAATAGAAAGACATTTACAAAGAATTCCAACTGTAAATAAAAGAAATCTCTCAGCAGTCAATTTGATGGAAAAAACAATGCCCGGCGACTCAAAATAGCAATCCAAGAGATGCATGAGAAGGAAGTCGAATGGACACATCAACACCAAGAACATAAAAAGTAATTTGAGAAAAGTTTTGAGATCATAGAGCGTCAAGAAACTAATAAGTGTAAAAAACACAAACTTGAAAGTTCGGGAAAGGAACTTTAGATGGTAGAGCCCTACACTACCATCCGGTACTGACTTTTTTAGATATTTTCTCTTTTAACACAAATCAAAACGTAAGATAAAAAAAGGGCATAAAACGTAAAAAAAGTTTGTGCAAAACAAAGATTTTGAAGTTTCCCATAAACCGAGGTGGGGGTCTAGAAGTCTGGGAATACTCAAGGAAACATTAAGACGACTTTTCAACTATTAAATTTTTGTCGATATCAAATCAAAAATGACAAGTGTACCCTACCACAGAAAATAGAAAAAGCTTGAAAAATATTTTGAAAACAATGGAAAGTTTTCAAAGGGATAATGGAATATTCATAGTTATCTAAAAACCGGTAAGTCTGAGAGTATAGAAGAAACTTCAGCTGTAAGGAAAATGCAAGTCAACTTTGCAAGAATTAAATTTTCGTCTATATTAATTGTGAAAAGTATATCATCACCCCAAAAAATTAGAAAAAGTGTATAAAAATATATAAAATTGAAGAACACATAGATTATATTTTTCAAAAAGTGTTTTCTAAGAACTTTGAACACCTCCAGTTGTAAGAAAGCAATAAAACGACTTTTCCATGAACAAATTCGCGTCGTTATCAATTTTGATAAGTCTAACCTACCATACAAAATGAAAAAAACATGAAAATATTGAGATAAAATACGTAGATTTAGGTTATGTTTCCCAAAAAATGTTCTCTATGCTATCTGGATTTTATGGTGAAGGGCAAGACAAGCTTACACGCACTTAGGCTTCTAAACCGGGCCCATTGTACTACCTCCGATTTCCCAGTAGTGTACGTGGCGCGACTAGGAATAGAACTGCGGTTTTCCGCTTCCTAGCCTGTCAGTATATGCACACTGCTGGTTTCTCTATGCTATACCTGTAAGACAGCTATAAGATGATTTTTCAAGTCTCAAATGTTTGTCCTTGTCAGTTGTCAAGAAAATGGAAAACGTTTAGGGTTAAATAATTAATATATTAAAAAATTAAATTGAAAATGTCTTTTTTTTGACTAAATTTTAGTAAATATTTGAAAACTTCAAATACATCTATCTGCATCCATATCACATTTCTTCCAATATGACCAAATATTGTGCAATTGTTCTTGCAGCGCTTAGTCATCTAATTTACACCCAATTAACACTTCCAAACCTTTAAATTTCATTTTCTCCACCTTCCAAAATTAGATAAACTCATTTTACCAACTAAATTTTTATTTTTTCACAATTTTGTTTTCTTCTTCTTAGTTTAAGCCTTAAGGCTTGTTATTTCCAAAATCTGAGCATATAAATATTTTACATTTATTAGGTAGCTTGCTGAGCTGGCTTTCAGATGTGTCTGTATCTTAATTTGTATGTTAATGATAGCATTTCACTAACCTAGGACGACCACCGGCTTAACGTGTTTTATTTTTTTCACAATAATTTAATATTACAATTTTGTTCTTAACAAAATATGCGATTCTACGATCTTTTATAATATGAATCTTTACGTACTAATACAAAGAAGTTATAAAAATAAAAACCACTACACTTGGAATATCTCAAATTGACAAATGACACAATCAATTTTAAGATCTTCTAGTCCAGTGCAATTAGCCATTATAAATGAAAAATGACGGAACATAGTAATAGACTTAAATAATTTTTTTTTTTTTGATTTCTAATACCATAAACTAAAAAGTTTACCCATTAAAAATTACCGCTGTTTTAAAAATCCGTAAATTTAAAAAAAAATATTGTAATTTAATAAATAATTATATAAATTTTTATAAAAACAATGATCATGTAAATATTAGTTAATAGCATTTTGACAGGTTGTTTGGGGGTATTCAAGGATGTCTTTCCCAAGTTTTTGACCTTGATAACTCTGTGCTAACTTAGGGACCGTCCATTAATCACGTGATGTTGTTTTTGGCATTTTTTAACCCCCCCTCCCCCTTGGTGATACATGGTGAGGTTTAAGACTACCCCCCCTCCCCCCTGCCATATCACGTGTATTTCTTTATTACCCACAAAGAATTGTAAATTTTTTAAAAAATTTATGAAATACAGGTATAAGTATCAACAAAATAAATACACGTGATATATTACTAAACCCCCCCTCCCCCCTTGTGATATTTCGTGATTTTTTTTGGACCCCTCCCCCCCCTTTCGAGCCTCACGTGATTAATGGACAGCCCCTTAGGAGAAAATTAGAAACCTTAAAATATTTAGTTATTTTTAAGTTTTTTGTTTATATCTCGTAAACTAAGCATATTTGGGATACCATATATCTCTAAAAAGTTGTAGAGCACTAAATTTGCTCAAATTTGGTTAATGAATCAAATTCGTAGACTTAATATTAACCGAGATACAGCCGATCAAAATTAGACATAATTTCTCAAAAAGTAAAAAAATTACCAAAACTCGAAGGTTTTGCCCCTATAACTATTTATTACTATAATTTATTTATGTTAATAATGTAAATCACTGATTAATATACACATCTTGAAACATCTAGGACCACTCTCTCTTCACCCATCCCTCTCTCATTTCACTAAACGTGAAGATGCCTCACTTTAATGTAAGAAATGCCAATTAATATTATGAGGCATCTTCATGTTTGGGGCGGTACACGTCGTTTTGGCGACCGCAGTTCGGCGAAAGCGATTCGGCACCGTATATACGGCGACGGTCAATTCGGCGATCCGATGTTCGGCTATGTTAGTTTCGGCGATTCCCATTCGGAGACAGAAAATTTGACTACGTCGATTCGGCTACGGAGAATTTATTAAAAAATTTTAAATTAAAAATATTAAAAAAATATTTTTTATTTTTAAATTAAATATTTATTTGCATACATACACAGGTATCATATTAGCTCTGTTCGTTTGTATGAACTAACCTGAACCGAGCAAGTTAGTGCAAAATTATCCTGCACAAAGTTGTATAGTGGCGTCATAGAAGATATTCTATAATATTATATATATATATATGATAGCTCTACAGGCCTAGAAGGCCCTTGGCTTCATTCCCTGCCTACCTAACCTGTCTTGTAAACTCAACGGCAATGACGTCGACACAAATGTCAGGAATCACCACAGAGTGTAGATGCTCACCGAAAGGCTGAGCCAAGAAATTCTGTGCAATTCGCGATTTGAACCCAGAATTTCCGCTCTATACTCAACCAGGGATCACATCACTCCACTGCTGTGGCTATAATATTCCATAATACTAATAGAATTATAATTAATTGGTTACCTTCGCCAAAATTTGAGAATCAGCCGCTTGGTACCGCGGCTTTTTTTAGGAGGTGCATGTTCGGCTAGAATACGTTTGTATTCTGTGCCGAAAGTTTTTTGAATTCGTCTTAATTTGGAAGAATAAATTGAATAAACCCAAAGTATATTTCTCGTCGCCGAATCGACGTAGTCGAATTTTTACTGTCGCCGAATCAGAATCGCCGAAATGACGGTGTCCGTGTTTGGGGGATGGAAAGAGGTGAGAGGGAGGATAGTGATAGATGTTGTAAAACGTTCATCTCTCTCTCAGATTCCTTCGTCCTACGAAAGGACATAGTGACATTTTTTTCAAATGTTCTCTAGGCAAATTACACCTCGGTGGTTTGCCGTTGCCTTCCGAGTGGAGACGGTCAGAATAATATTCTTACTTCACCCGGAGTCGAACTGGGTTTTCTGTATTAGCAGTCTATGCGCTTAATCGCTATGCTAACGACCGTCTCAAAACGATCATATTAATGAGTTATTAACAAAATTAATATGGAAATAATGGTAATAATTTTCTTTTTTTTACATTTTGCAAAACTTTGTTTAACTTTGACTGTATCCCGGTTAATATTGGTTCTAAAAATTTGATTTGTTAGTTAAAATTTAGCAAATTTACTTCTCTATAACTTTATAATAATCTATGATACCTAAAATATGCTCAATTTACGAAATATAAGCAAAAAACTAAAAAAAAGTCAAAAAATTTTAAGGTTTTTGTCCCCCCCCCAAAAAAATTTAATTTATTAAAAATAAATTTTTATTTTGGTATTCTAATTTTTGTTTCAGTTTATTTTTTTTTCTTGAGGGTTACATTTGCCTATAATAATTGTTCTATCAGATTTAATATCCAAAATGGAAAAAAACATACATTTTGAGAGTATAAAAACAAGAAAAGTAATACTAAGGGGAACAGGACCAAATTTTTTTATCTAAGGGCACATGAAATATTAATTCGGTCCTGCCGGTTGCAGCTTTATTTTGATATTCTTTTCGAGTTTATGACTTTTAAGATTTTGTCACGCACTCAATAATAAAATGAAAAGTGGTATAGTTTTTACCCAATCTTGTCGGCTCACGTATTATAGACAGATATATGCTATTCACGACTTTTTTGTAGTAAAGTTCAAAAGTTTGCATTTTTTTCAGAATAAAAGTGTTGAAATCGCAAGCAGCCTCAATTTTTGTGGTTTTTCCATGGTTGATCCATATAGAGTGAGGTTGTAGATTTCACATTTCATAATTTCGTCACTATCAATTTAATAACCACATTTGAATACGTCACGATTTACTTACGTGTGTAAATAGTTAATCGTATGTTTATCATGTATTTCACTAAACTAGTATAATATGGAAATAAGCGATTTTAATTATTATTATCGTTCATGTTCAGCTCCAGAGTCGACAATTTTCCAAAAATAATAGTTTTTAACCGTGTCCCGTAATTATTAAATTTGTGGATTTATCTCGCTGTTTATGAAATGTTCTCATTCCTGAACATCTAATCGGATAACATAAACAAAACTTCCATTTTGAACTGCGTGTACTTAATAGGGGCGTCTAAGTTTCAAAAGTTAATTAGTTGGTTCGAAAATGTATAAAATTTTCGAGTCTAGGTACTTGAGCGTTATATTTTGTAAAGTTTAATTGCACTACTAACAAGTCCTCAATAATTTTAATAACTCGCACTTACAGGAATATTTGCTTCAGACAGCTCAATATTACTAAATATTAAAATTTATGTAAATATTTGAACAAAATTTGATATCAATTTTTGTATAACTCAAAAACGTGTGATTTATGTAGAGACAGTGAAAGCACAATTAGTGGGCAATTTTGCTCAAAAAACGTGAGATTTTTGGAATGCAACGCTTGGTAATAAATAATTTAATAGTGTAGTAGTTAAATTAATTCTCACGCACATGCATTGAACTATCAAGAGTGTTTCGGAAATTATTCATCGAATTTATTTGTACGAGAAAGGCGATGTTTTAGTAATGAGACGGGAAAAGCTGTAACGAGGGGATCAAACTACACAATGCGTCGTCGCCCACTGAGCCAGAGAACTATGTATGAATAGGACTTGATCTATCCATAACTGTCGATATCACACAGATTTTCAGTTAATATTTTTCCTCGGATGTCTTTATTATGCAGTAGAAGAAACACCTAAAATTCTTATTTCGCTAGCAGGCACTTCTTCATTTGGAGCTCGCAGTTTCACGGAGTTGTAGCTTTTTAATTTGAGTAATTTTTTTGTTGAGAGTTTAAAATTCATTTAAATCGTCAAAAAGTTGAAATTGTTTTTCTTTTAAGTGAGTTACTGAAAAATATATGAAATAAAAACAAAGTTAGCAGACTCACAATGAAGTGTTCAAGTTTGATGAAGCTTACAAACCAATTAATTTGTTACCGGAATGCCAATCCTAAATTAAAACTTTCGACTGTATTTTAAAGTTAACTTGTTTTAATTTCATCATATTTCGACGAATTTTGTACGTCCTTAAGAGGGATGAGGTTTCAATTTGCATGTAAAGTTTCAAAGTTTTCAGTCGCTATCTTACACATCTTTGTGCTAACATCTGCGAATCAAAGCTCCCAGTTCGTTTACCTGCTGTGTGCTTTTTAATTATTTAAATGAATGTTTTATTCTTTGCATTATACATGTCACAGATGGTTGAACGTCGTCGGTTGTTGCGGATGTGTTTGGCTGCGTCGCGACGCTACTGTCTAAAGTTATCGGCATTTGCCACCGATGGCGCTGCCGAGGGTGAAGAATAACGGGGGGTGACGCATCGACCGGATGGGCGCCAGCGCCGATAGAACCTCACGCTCTCCTGGTGCTCTATACTCAGACAGTGTGCCTCGAGTTGTTATGAGGAGTGGACTTACTACTCTTTCACACGAGATAAACATATTGTAAACATAAACATTGTATCTTGCTCACAAAGTTGTTTCGTCGATTTTTGACTTTCTGTTTTATTTTTGCGCCGTTTTCATTCATTGCGAAAAAAATATCTTTTAGTGCTCCTCGATGGTGACTATGTGTTGGAAGTGACTGTGAATGAAAAGTGAATTCTATTTTGACCCGGGATCGACACGGGAGTGTCGTGACCATCGTGGCTTCCTTCACCCTGGCTGGTGAGTTCAATTTTAAATTTCTTCCTATATTGAACTTACCGAAACGCCAATTACTACTCGATAATGACGACTCGACGACGCAACTTTTCTTCCTTCCTCTCACCCAATTAATTTAAATTTGACGAAAAGCTCTGCCATAAAGCGGGAAAAAATAAAAAATTTATTTTATTACGTAACTTTACATCGATTTCATGACGACAAAATGCAGTTCCAAATCCGTTTCGTATAATAAATTATTGAAACGAACCGTAAATTGAGTTTTATTTTCTTCAATTTCGAAGATTAAAACCCGGATTTGTTCGTTAAAATTTACTATTTACACATAACATTTTCATAAATATTTAACTCGGCGCTGTAATTGAAACACGCTCAATTTTTCTATTTTTAGGATTACGTTGCATGTAACTTTCGCCACAAAAATATAATTTGCAATTTTTAATCGCGCAATTAAAAAAACTTACCAAAGCACTGTTAAAAATAGCGCTAACGTGCAAATTTCAGAAAGCTTTAAGTTTTGTTATGCATAATTAATCGACTAATGCAAACGCGTTTGATTCACCCTGAGCTTTCATTAAAATTATTTTTATAATATCACAAAACTTTTAAGCTCTCAAATTGCGTTACCGTAATTTCACCAATTTGTTTGTTTACATCGGAGATTAAATCGATTTCCTAATAAGGACAACTTATAAATAACGTTCAACATTTCGTAATTTTCGAGTTGTCAAGATGAAAAGAAACGTTAAATATTTTTCTGACAAAGAACTGATATAAACTTCTCAAGTTGACGTTCATTTTTTCAAAGCTATAATTAAAGCTTTGAACATTTAGACACATGATCGACGATCTAAACTTAATTTGCTCAAAAACCTTACCACAAAAATTGATCAATCCACCAACAAAAGTTGCTTCGGCATTTAAATTGTGTCAAGCTAAAAAGTAATAACGTGGTTTGCTGCCTTACCTTCTAATAAAACGTCAATCGAAATCAAAATCCGTGCCTTTTTAATTAAATCTCATTTTTAAAAATCGCTCATAAATTAAATTAATTTATTACCTACCCCCAATATCCTGATGCTTTCCAATCCCACAGCTTTTTTAAAAGGGTTCATCCGTTTGATGTTTACGGATGTGTGTTAATCAATGATTAGAAAATTATTTTAGAAAAAAATTGTTTCTTCAATCCTTGGGCTTTCAGAATTTAAGCTGTTTTAGTTGTTAAATAAATTAAAGTCCAATGCTATTTCCAGTCAAGGTTCAAAACTTACGTAAAGCCTTCAATTATAAGCAATTACACAATAAGCACCAAATTGTTTTCATTTTTTAATTTAAATCCTAAAGAATTTAAATGCGCTGACCAACAAACAACCGATGATTTCGTTTTGAAATTTTGACTAAAACTTGTCAAGCCGTCAATCATTCAAATGTCAACTTAACAGTGATTTACATGGCATAAAGTGAGGGTTGGAAGCTTCAAAACCACTCACCCCCTTCCAATTTATTATTCTTTTAATTATTGAAAAAATAAAGAAATAATAGAATCACCTGAAAAGTGGACCAATTTATTAACGTGTTCTTGGGCTGCAAACATAAAATTTATTTTTAGAGCAGCTGCTTTGACATAGTTATGAAATATTCAAATTAAAAACTAAATTTTATTGTGAAAAATATAATTCAATCATAACAAATCAGGCATCCTGCTTGGTTAAATGAAAATTAATTGAATTCTGTTAATTGTTTTTTAAATATATAAATTTCGGACAAATTTACACCAATTTATTGGTAATTTAAATATACATTTATTTACCGGAAGGAAAACACTTTAAATTTATTTATCGGTTGTTTGACTATAAAAAATCACTAATAAATTTAGAAATCCTACCTCGATTTTGCAAGAGCATCAAAGATTTTAAAAAACTACCCTGGTGTAGTAATATCAAACTATACAAAAGTTTGACAAACGACAATCATAAAATTGGTGCAATGGCTTGTGTTTCTCTATACATTTCTTATCTGTGGGTAATCCATCTTGTGGTGACGTGATTACTTCAATGTGTTATCTTTTCATGTCTTACTAGAACTTACTCAACTATTTTTGCACAGAGAATCAAAAAACTTTTGTTTCCATTTGATTCTGTCCAAATTTAATTATTCTCCATTGTTTTGACAAAATCTACAGTGTTCCCAAACGGTCGCTCAATATTTACATTGTGGAAATTTGATTGCCTATTAATTATTTTTGATAGTTTATGAAGTTAAAATTTGACCAATAGTTTTCGGTCTGTAGGGATCGATCGATCTTTACATTGAAAAGTTACGATTTATTGAAAATTACTATCGAGATGTTTCAAATTTTCAATTTAGCTTTTATTAATTAACCCAACCTTATAATCGAGATGAGCGTATCTGTCCGTCTGTCTGTTCATCCTAGTTAGTCCAAAAATGGTTTTTTGAAAATTTGGAATATTGGAGTAGGTAAAATGAGGAAAAAAATTAAAACAAAGCTAATGGGGTTCCTTTCTTTTAAATTTACGTATACTGTGACTCAAAATTAATAGTTCTGATTTTTGATACGGTTTCCCATAACGAACTTGACCCATTCAATTTCTGGTATTGACATACTAATCTACAGTATTAGACGGGTTGCTGAGTTACATCAGTTAATATAACATTATTTGCTTTAATTCCGTTTCAACCAGTA
Source organism: Rhagonycha fulva (assembly GCA_905340355.1). NCBI lineage: Eukaryota > Metazoa > Arthropoda > Insecta > Coleoptera > Cantharidae > Rhagonycha > Rhagonycha fulva. The sequence goes on from HG996558.1 coordinate 14,649,076, forward strand.
AATTTTGTTATCAAATAAGAAGCAACATTTCCACAATTTTCATCACAATTTTTTTTTAAATAATTTTAATTTTCCACCCTTCCAATATGAAAGCAGATTTTATAATAACAAATTTGTTACAGTCATCCCGTCACTTTTTGTGACATATTTGTATTAGCTAATTAACTCCATTGAAGTTGCACTAAAATTCGATAATTGAATAATTTGTACATCATACCGTACTAATATTAATTGCTAATTAATATCGTCACAAAATTAAGCTCTCAAATATTTTTATAGTGCGTTTTATAAATAATAAATGATATGATATTAAACCAATTGTCGTTAAAATTTCATTACGTATTTTCTTTACGCTTGAAGATTTTATAGAAATAATAATAAAACAATTCAAAATTTTAATACTTACAATCTGAATTACATTAAAAGCAAACGAATTCAGTATTTATTTATTCAATATTTGTTGTAAACAATTAGAAAATTATTTACAGATATTAGTTAATTAAAAATAATAATATCTCTTTTAAAAATTTACAAAAAATTTTTATTTACATGTACAGATAGATTTTACAAGTCAATTTGGCAGATTTTTCAAGCTGTGAGGCCTTCAGGCCGCACTGGAACTATTAGCTGTACCACGCTGTACGAACAGATCTAAACCTCGCTGACGAATTTTAATTTTCTTGATAACTGCCGAAAATTCAAGAGTGTGATTTAGATGTAGTTACCTAAATTCTCACCTTCTCGCCCACTTCTACACATTGTATATTTTATTATTTGGGGAGATTGAGAAAAATCTAAAAGGTACACTTGACCTCTGAGATCTTCAACTGTGACTTGGGTTTTCGGAATCCTATCGATGAGAGCTTTCCCTTTAGGGATCAGAAAAATAACAAAGATGTCCGTTGTAAAAAGAATCCCTTGACCCTTCTTATCATTTGCAATTTTGCTTGATTTTTAAAATTTGGAAATTTTAAATTGGTTGCCATGACAACGCGTGGAAATTAAAATTGTGTTTCTTGGTATTCGAAGAGTTTGAGTGATTTGGTGTTGGTTTCACATTTTTAAAACATGGAAGAGTGCAATTTGCGAATCGGAGAAAAATCAATCAATTAATTTTAACAAGGTGAGAAGTTGATAAAACTGTTAAATGTATACAATTTCAATGTATACAATATATCAGATAACAAGTGATAGTAAAACGTAAAAGAAAACGCTATTTATTTTAAAAACGTTTTAACATCAGTGAAGTTAAAAGTAAGTCAGACAAAGGAAGTTATGTGTATCTGTCGTACTAATTGCAATTGTATGGCACGCTATCCTTTTACTTAGATGGGTAAAATATACTAGCTGATTTTATCGTGTCAGATAAGGGTAGTTTGAACGATGCGCTATAAAACACAACTCGCGTGACATAATACCGGACACCTCATTGTTACGATTTACTCTTTTCGGTACCAACCCCCTAGCTTTACATAAACCCAATTATTATTCTAGGCTTATACGTAACCTGCAGGAAAGCTCTCTTAAATTTTCCGAGTTTGTCGGGTTGATTTATAAAATTTATATATTTAAGGTAAAATAGGGGCGCTATTAACGTATTACATACGTTATGCAAATACTTGGTACGCAGTTTAGTACTGCAGACATAATTTAGATTTTATCTCTGTCTTCCCTTTGCGAATTTACCTTTGCAACCACTTACCTCGTAAACTTGGAGCTTTCATCTAGAAAAACATGGATAATGCACGAGGTAAGGGGTGGCAGACTTGCAGGCGGTTAAAAATGGCCTAGCCGGCGGCGTAATACCTATACGCCATCAGTAAAAGTACCTTATGTCTACAAAAATTATTTAAAGCATTGTTCTCTTATTTGGCTTCTTTTCCTGAAGTGAAGAGCGATTGCAATAATCCTATTTTTGCAGCTTACGGTTTTAAGCTCCTACTATTGAACGCTCCTCGTCCGGGTAACTTTTGCTTTAGGGAATCGATTCTTGCTCATGTCACGACGTAACAATTGGCCTTCGGCCAAAGCACCAACAAACTCGGAATTTACACTTTACACGGAGTTTATTCTACATTTTACTTTAAGTACATTAAATTTTCAATTTGCGAAAATGAAAACTAACGCAATTTCCCTATCTCACGCTTACTTGAAAAACAAACCAATTTTGGTTGAGACCTCGCATTTTTTAATTAAAATATTAAGAAGCAATAACTACAAATTAGTCTCAATTAACGTTGAGCGAATTTATAAAAAGGTTGTCGGTATAATTCAGTCAAATTTGGAATAATAACGAATAAAAAATTTTAATTTTTGAATTTTAATATGAAACTAATAATCACACTAATGCAAATTAATTATTCAGTAATGTTTGTGTAAATAATGTCCCATTTATTAATTGATATTGATGAGTACAGCATACAAGGGGTGTTCGAATAAATTCGGTACTTGGGAGGCTGGGAAATTCAAAATTAAACAGATTCGTAAGTTTGCCTTCGTGCGCTTTTACCAATTTGGTGAATTTGGGAAATAATTTAAGTTGATATAAAATTTTATCTCCTTTATTCTGCACCTAAATCCTCTATAACGACCATACTAAAAGTAAACACTTATTAATTGACCAATTTAAATTTTATAAGCTTTGTTGAACTATAAATATTATTAAACTAATTTAACGAGTTTTAAACTTCCCCCACGTTTAAAATTAACTTTTGCAATTATTACTATTAATTTTGTTAATCGCACATATTTATTTAATAAAATATATTCCTATAAAAAAAAAACGAATGTAAGTTTGTTGACCTATTTCCTTATCAAAACGCTTTCTTTTCGTTCAAAGTTACAGTTGAAATATTTTATCGACTTCTTTATTTTTCCAGAAGTCCCGATTACATGTAGTACTTTGAAACGATGAAATTTTTTTTTGTTATATTGCTTTTAATGCCGGCGGCGAAAATCACTACATCTTCCAGAAGTTCAATCAATATTTTGGACATTAAGGTAGCAATTTTTAGCTCTGTAAGTTTACAATAAAGTATCAGTAATGGACTTAATAATTGTTGCAAAGGCTTTTACAATGAGCACAGTGGTGTTCTACGAACGTGAAGGTCAATTTGTATTGTTAAAACTAATTATCGAATTTTTAACCATTAAGTTCCTTGACAATTGATGTAGCTGGCTAGCTGTAATTAATAGAAGGAGCAGCGGTTCGTGGGTTTTCAAGTTGATGAAATCATAAAATTTAATATATCACTTTTCCTTTCTGATTAATGTTTAAAGAAATTTTCAGAAAAAGGTGCAATGCTACTTCATTTGTTTTATTTCGGACGTCTCGAAAGTGTTCCTGAGCAATTAGTAGGGTCTGAAGTTTTCCCATAAAAAAATTTAACAAATTGTGGAAATCAACAAACTTAGTATTTTCACTATGAAATAAAAAATTCCTGACGTACAATACATAAAACGTTTCATATTTTATTCATAAGCAAACTTTCAAGAGCGTTGTTCAGTGCTATATACTGAGTAACTCATGTTTTATATCATTTCCTACAAGAATTGTAGAAAAATTAAAACAATCGCTGGTTTCCGCTTATTTTGAAACATCCGTTTATTTAAACATGCAAAAAAATTATTTATTCGAGTGCGGTAAAAAAATTTGAGGTTAGGAAGTCTCAAATTCTTGTTTTCCACTTGTAAATGAAATGAAGCAGTGGACATTTTTACCCCTTAAGACGGTCTAACTGTCTAACATTACCCCCTGTAAACAATTAAAAACTAACTTATTATAAGAAAAGTTGAAAAGGATACGGTGCTCTGAAGTAAAATTAACATTCAATATTCTAACCTTCTATTGTTTAAATTATAAAAAAATAAAAGTGAAACAACAATACAAAAGAAGGTGAAATTAAAATAGATTCTTATTTATTATCCAAAACACCAGCGGCACGATTTTGTATGTACGTACGTAAATTGAAAATAACCGCCACGGTTTTTTTTATTAATATTTTTAATATTTAATGAATTTATTTATGGAAAAAACTTTCATACAATGAAGCTAAGTACAACAATGTTACGAGGCGATACTGCAAACAGTGACTGGTCCATAACTGGTTAAAAATACGTAACAGCATCCTCAATACATATTTAAAATCTATCACAGACATCGAACCAAGAATGAGTCCTCAAAAAAACGAATTACAAGTCAGAAATTGTTACAGAACCGATAGTTTAACGTGTAATGGCTATCCGCGGCACAACTAAGTTGGGAGCAACCGGGAATAGAACTTTTAATCATCAGATCCTGGAGTTTAACTTTCTATACTCTATACTCTATAGGTACACTACACTGAAATATTTGTGTTCAGAGCCTCAGAGTGCTCATAACCGGAATTTTTCCGGAAAACAGAGCGTCTTTAGTAGGTATGAGGTCGATTAAGACTGAATAATTAACTAACGTTGAAACATTCATCTTTTTGTTTCCATGGTGCCCAAAAACCGAATCGTCAAGGAAACGGTTAAGGTACACAGAAAAGATGTCCTACCGCGTTTTCATAACATTTCAGGTTTCAATAAAGCTGTTCAAGTATGAAATAAATCCAATAAAATTAAAGAAAAAAATCCTCGGAAAGTTCAACTTTATTTGATTAAGTAGTATAACATTTCTCTACTTTCAAATTTAATTTTCCATCATATAGGTATTTTTGAGCAATAACGTCATCAAATTTTTTTTTTATTTTTAATAGATTCTTTAATTATTGATTATGCTTTAAATGACAGCACACAATTTTTACATATTAAGTGGAAAAATCTTTGAGTTGAAATTAGAAAATATGTAATTTTGTTACTAACCAGAAAAATTGCAATAATCAAATAGAAAAATTATAATTAAATTCCGTATTTGAACTGCCATTCGCCAGTTTTTCAATTTTAAATGTTTTTTCTATGTTTTTAATTATTTTTTGGCTAATTTAGCTCATTTCAATTCTAATTTTAAAATGTTTTTGCTATAAAAGTTTTCTGTGTATGTGTCAAAATTTTAATGCTCTCGTTTACGCAATTGTAGGATTATTAAAATAAAACAAAAAATAAAAAGTTGCAATTTAAAACCATCCGACGTCATCGACTTTTCTTTCGGCAGTTCATTGTATATCTCGACTAATGAAATCTTAGCTTTGTCTGTCGATCTGTTAGTAACGTCTCAGATGTTTGTCGTTCAACCTACTGCGAAAAACATGCGGGTGTTGATAGGGGCCAAGTAAAGTTACTAAAATAAAAAAGAAAATTGTTCTTCTTTTTCTTGACCTCAGGGATTAGGACCTTTTTAGATCTGTTCCGACTTCTTATTGCCATTGTTTTCAGGATCGTCCCTGGTTTATTTTCCTCTGGGATGATATGAATCTCCGATCATCCATCTGTTTTAAAAGTAGGCTCACCAATTATTTCAATTGGTATCGATGGAATCAACAAGGGTGTAACTTTTAAGCTGTTTCTTAGGACCGTATTTTTCATTCTGTCCAATGCGTACCCTTCTACGGATTTTAAAATCTAAAATTGGGGACAATTATACAATTTTTATACAAAAAACCGTTCGGTTTGTAAAACTAAAATTTTCATTATTTTTATCAATGAAAATGAGTAAACGAAGAACTCTGCAAGTCTAAAACGTCCAGAATACTCTCTTCGATTATTATTATTTTTTTTATCATAATATCCAACTTTAATGTGAAATTTACCTGAAGGTAATCCAAAAAGTTGGCTAATCAGAAAAACTTTTCAACATGAAATTTTTAAATTAACGTAATGTTTGCTTAAATAAAAATATTTTCAGAAAAGTAGAACTTTGAAAAGATCATGATGTATTCTGACATTATTAGCTTTCTTATAAACGCTTCTATAATTTTATTATTTTCTTTTTACTTCTCATTATTACTACCGAGCGTTGTTGGTATGATAACGAAACAGTTCGTAGTAAATTCGAATAAACAAAAAAGTAAAGCAAATAAGTAAAAAGTGCTTTGCTTACTGAAAACTTGTAATGCAGCTTTGATTACAAATTTTCAATTAACTACGGTCTTACGTGCAAGACTAATAAATTATTAAGTTAATTTCATTACAAAAAAAGTTTTACGAAATGTGATAAAATGAAGAGCGTTTAATTAAAGGTAAAAAATTTTAAATGTTTCGAGTAGGTACAAATTGCTTATTGCATTACAAGCATTGTAATAAAAAAAAATGGGGACGTAAGCAAAGTACTAGGGTACTTATTTCGTTTTCTATTCGAGTTATCCACGTTTTATGTACTTAATTCAAATACACAAATAAATTTATTTTAAAGCACTTAAAAGTTTAAATTTTAACTCAAACTTGGACAAACATGGCTAAATAAGCATGATAGAAAAAAAATTAATTAAAAGTTATTTAGTGTGTTACAGTTATAGGATTCTATTTTAAATTTTATGGTCTTTTTTATTTAAAAAAATTAATGAACGTTAGATTTGATTTATTGGTGTTTGGGCTATACTCTTTTATGACCAATTAACAAAATTTGTTTAAATTCCAATTAGTTACAACATCAACCATATTTTTGTTTACTTGACGTATTAACTTTTTCCTATGATTTTCTAATTACTTTCCCAAATTTGGGTGATTCAGCACTTCAGCTAATGCCGGCTTTGCACCTGTCTCGAAGAAAATGCATTGTGAAGCGACTTTAACTCAAAGAAAAGTAATTAACGGTTTAAAGTTGTATTTGAGTTGAAACGATTTGTAGTAAAATTGCAAGTAGTAATTACAATTTTAATTAAATCTTGTATGGTATCCGTCAACTCATTAAAAATAAAATCATGCATTTGTAATCTTCTTCAGCTACAAAATCGATTGTATCGAGACAACCGAACTTAAAATTTTTAGAAGTTGGAAATTGTTTATTGGGGCGAAATGTGTAGGTACTTCCAAATTGAACGATATCTGAATTTCAGATAGTTTTATTGTTAGCATTCAATTGTCATCCCTAATGCATCCATATCTTCGTGTTCATGTTATGCACACGATAAAGTATATCGAATTTTTATTTTTAGCAGTTTGAAAACGTATTTATCAAAATTTAAATCACAATAATTTAAAACGAACTTCTCAGAAGTGTAAAACAATATAAAATAATAAATTGATATGCATGTCAAGAATTATTGTGCTTAATTATTTATCACCTTTTCATACTTACGTGCAGACGTTATTTTTATCGCTTCCTCTATCCATTTTTAAAACAAAAATTGATTAACCACGTTCATGATCGGCTGCAGTTTTTCCTAAAATAAAATTTTAATTTATAAGATTATGCGCAACTGGAGAATAGAAAGGATTTACAAAAACAAATTAAGCTTGACAAATTAATACGTTCGTTCCTATAAGATGACAGCCCCTCATGTGTATGTGGGTTTTAAGTAACATACATCACAATTAATACAATTTTCCCCTAAGATTGTGTCGACCTATTTAATTTGCTCTTTAAGACTCATCTTTCAGATTAATGGAAATGAAAAGCTTTTCACCATATCACCCGACGGTATTGAATTTTTTCGTGTTAATTTTCTCTTTTAATTAAATATAAAACAGTTGAAAATTTTTATTAGTGCTAAAAGCGTTAACTTTTCAGTAATTAGATTCTCTCGACTTTTTTTATTCAAATTAAGGTTGAAAGTCAAAAGGCTGCATCAAGCAATTCATCAATCTGCATCTAATTCAGTTAATTATTATGGGCATGTAGTTTCCCATCATTTTGTATATTCAGTGCAATTAATTAGCGGATCAATTTATGTTATTTTCTAGTTGATGTAATTATTCTGAAAGGTTTTTCAGTCTGTTTATTAAAAATGTATTTGATAAAGCAAAGTGATTACTGGTCATTAATTTATGAAGCAGCGGCTATCTCATGCGTCGTTCATCCTCCATACTGCTCCCAGCCCACCCACGGTGTTTCCTTTATTTTATAACAAAATGTCACAATTGCATTAAGTTATGAATTTTAAACATTTTTCGTACGCTTAATTAAACGTTTATGAACTTGACTTTTAAAAATAACCCGACATTCTTCACCAACCAACTATTTCCGGTTATTCGTCAAGTGTGAAAAATGAAAAACTCATCCGCACAAATTATGCATTCCAAAATGGTCTTTGTTACTTTTACTACCACCCACAAATTGATCAAATATTCACCTGAAGTATCGAACAGTTTCTATTGTTACATCTAATTTTGTTATTTTATTAATATGAAAATTACGTGCAATCAATTTCACCAAAGTTGAATAAAACATACAACTTATGTCTCAATTGATTTCAATGACACAATAAAATTTCATTCACATTTTCTATTAATAAACCGATGATGTCATGACTTTGTTTTGTGAAGCTTTTTAACATTTCCATTGTACAATTTCACGATCATAAAAACACAAAATTAAAAAAAAATCGTATATACGTTGGTGTTCCTTTCCAGTTGCGATTATCATTGTCGTTCCAAAAATCGCCATTTGATTCGTATTCTAATAATATGACACACCAATCAATTCGATTAAACATAAATTATGATTGTAGCTTTACTATTATTATTATTGTAATTGAAAAATTAACTACACCTTGAATGAATTATATAACTAATATAGACCACGGTTTCTCAACCACGCCTCGTTTAGAGAAAACCTTCAAACAAGACATCATCGGTCCTGTGGAACCAAAGATCCCATTCTTCCATTAGTTCACGCAAAATTCTTTGTTCTTTCTGGATTGTGGTCAAAGTACCAACTTCATAAGCAAATTGGGTTTTGAGTACTTCCGGTCAACTGTTTGAGCATCCCGAAGGATAACTTCACTTGGGATCCCAATTGAGTTCTCAAAATTTAGCACGGTTTAAATTAGTACCTACTTACTAAATTGCCTGGGTTGTGCGGTCTGAAGACCGCACTGTAAGCAATCAATTCTGATTGCGCCGTGAACACAATCTTAGAAAAATTCTTATGCCCATCTACCTTTAAAATTTAAAATCACACATAAACGCGAAAGAACGCCTATAACTTCGAATCAGAAATCAAATGCAAAAATAGTTGAACTAACCTAGAAATTATCCTCACAAAACTGCGTTAAATTCTTTGTTCATCTTTAATACGTGAAGGCAATTCACACGCAAAATTTCAACGTCTTGAAGAACTGCAACCCAGTGGAAAATTTCGAGCTTTTGCGGCTTCCAAAGTAAATTTGAAAGAAATATATTACGATGTACATTAATTAATTTTATTATTCAGTTCTTTGAGATCAATTGATCTATTCCACAAACGACTGTCAATTGACAGTTTTTTTGCACTATTGACTTTTCTGTGGGTACCTTGCTAGGTTGGCCTTCATATGTGCCTGTAACTCCCTGGTTTTTATGTTAATAGTGGAAATTTATTAACCCAGAAAAACCTAAGTTCCGAAGGCTTCCAAAGCACAGAGACTAATCGTAAGAAAGTTTGACCCTTCTCCGGAGTTAAACCTGGTACCTTTCATTTGCAACTGACCACGTTAACTCTAAGGCACTGATCGTCTCCTACCTTTACTTACTACATTTGAAGATATGAATTTGCATAACTTACTAAACCTTAATCTCTACAAAATCGACGACAATGTTCTTGAGCTTGTTAGACCTTTCGTATTCAGGTAAGCCAAGGATAAGCCGACCTGACAGTGTTAGAACGAACTAAAAACGTAGACTGCGAAGTTAGGTTAGAACCTTCAAAGCTAAATGGAAGAAAAATTTGAAGTCAAAGTCAACTTATGGCTGACCGCAATTTTGGTATTATAACAGAATTTACCTCCTTAGAAACACTTGAATGGTAGATATTAGGCCTACTTTCTTATTATTGTTGTACCTCGAATGTAAAATTTGAAAAAACGCTTGTGGAACCGGGGGGTCTGCAATAAGAAAAGTTACTTACCAAAACTTATATCGTTTCTCGATATAACAAAAAGATCTAAAACTGAAATTTATTCTTTCAGAAAATTTTTGATTTGACATGACATAATATTTTAAATTGATTTCATTCTGATACAAATTTCACAATTTTTTAAAAATGTTTCAACAACTAAAATTAAAAAGGTTGATAACCCTTGGTAGAAAATAGTGGAGAAGTAGGTAAATATAACGTTTTTACAGTAAATTTTGTTAGTATTTAAGCAGTGAAACAAACCGTAAATTAGCCTTTAGGGAGTTCCATTTTTAAATATGTTTTAAAAACTGTACGAATATGGTCTTATCGAAAATTAAATTTATAACGTTTTTTCCACCACCTTATCGTTTCATACAGTTTCATAAACGTTTAGATAAATGTAACATAGGAAACGAATCCAAGTGGGTGTTAACCTCAATCCGTTCTTCAAATTCGAAAGTAAAAAATTATTTTAATTTCTGGATTAAAAAAAAAACTAATAGCATTAAAGTTAAGAAGCTTACCTTTAAAAAAATCATAAATTCCAGGTTTTGTGCTTTTAGTTTTATTTCTAACGGCTTGGAATCCATAAATTATGAAATTAGTTGAATTTATTGTAGATTTATGTATTATTTAATATAATTAATTGTATCGTCAATAAAAAGACAAATTTATGTGTGCGTGAGAGCGGTTGAGTAGTCATTAAATTTTTTTACCACTAGCATTTCAATATTAATGGACGTCATTGAAAACAGCAATTCATGGACCATTGCATTCGTATTTGGTTTATTTTGGATCGTAATTTAGATAAATCTTTGTAAAAAGTCTATATTGTTTTTCTGAAAATGTAATCGGGCAATATCCGCGTGGCGGCATTAATGTATTCAGTCGATCTCGTCTAGGAGATGCATTAAAAGCTTATACATCATCAGAGCCCGTATCAAAAAGCTCCAAGAAAGATATCAAAAACAATTTGAGCGTGACGGACGGATGCATTTGGTTCATGGAGATGACAGCAGCTCATGGTAATGTGGACTCTAATGTAACATACATCAGAATTAATGTGAGCGCCCTTCGCTATTAATCAAAGTTGTCTGAACTCAGATCAAAATTGCAACTTTGCCCATGTATCCATCCCTTACAAATTGTTTCTATTACGATGAGTTGATTTTCGTTAGCACGGCCGATTTATTTAATCGAAGCAAAATTTTGCACAATTTTGGACGGCTCGTATTGATCTTCAGTTGAATTTTACAAAGGATGCGCTTTAGTTAGTTTTGTTTGCGGTGGTGGTCGTTATAAATCACGAATCCAACAACAAACATCAGTCTTCAGCCGCCGTTGCGGTCTCAACATCCACGTTTATCACCGCACTTGTTTTGGATCAACCGCCTATCTATCTCTGCATTACCCCCGTTGTTTCCTACGCAACTCACACCCCATACCGCAATCTGCCCTCTAAGGAAATACTACTTCATTTTGTTAACGTCACATTTGCATTTTTGCATAAACCAAACACATAGGCTAAAATCCATTGTGTAATGTTCCCTTCGTCTTCAAGTCGTAAATTCGCACGAGATTTTTATATGACACAACACAGGAATTGCATTTATTTATTAAATTTAAGTTTTTTTTTTCTTCTAGGTATTTTTACTATTCGCGTGTTGCAAGATATTTACATCAATAATAATTTTAATATTGAAAAGAAATGAAATTTGGAGCACGAACCTTGACAAGATTTTTATCTCTATCGATTCGCTTCCTTTTGCTTTTTTTAATACAAATTAATGAACTGTTAAATGGTGCTCGGAATGTAAACTTTTATTTCTATTTTAGGACAATTTAAGTCGACTTAATTATACGTCCGCAAGATTATCGACTAATAGATCGAGTTTCAAATTTTATACTTACGCCCTTCTGAAATTTGACAATCCAATGATTAAGCCATAACGGCAAGCTCTTGAATATTATAATTAATTAGCATACAATTATTTGCATTAAGTTACACTCCCATCGCACATGTTTTATTGAAGGAACTCGTAACAAGTGAGCAAGAATGTTTGTTAATTCTTGAACCAAGAATTTTGAAAAACAACTTTAGAATATTTGATATTATAAACTTTAAATTAAACCAAGTTAAAGCTGAAGTATCAGACAAATTCGATATTTTTCAAAAATATTCCGTTCTTTTCCCGATACCTTCAAAAATATTATCTCTGATTTTTTCGGCCCTTTTTTAGATCAACTTTAAAACAAATTTTATATCAAAAAATGAATGAAAAACCACACATTTATTACATTTCATTAGTAGGTATAACTTACAAATTTTAATTAAAGCAAAAACATTGAAGAGAAAAGGATTATTTTTATTAACTTTCAAGTGTTTCTTTTTGTTTTTAACAAAAATAGCGTTTTTTCAAAATAACCTTTAATATTTTTCACCTTTCAGTAACAGATACAATCGGTCACATTGCTCCCGAAAAAATGGTTTGTGTGGGGTGGGTAGGGGAATCAATATCGCCTTAACTAATTGTTAACTAAACAGTAATTAATAAGTAAAAGTCAATTAGCTTCATAAATTTTTGGTTATTTTTAATTTTATATTCTTATTTATATTACACGTTATTTAGGGGTGTTAACAAAATGAATTTTCTTTTGAACTGGTACCATCTCAAACGTACGGAAATCCCAATCAAGTAATTAAAATTTTCAGATTTTTTATTAATTTTTTAATTCACTTCCTCATTTGCCTTTATTAAATTTGGTTAAATTACAGCAATTTTTTTTACCATAGTTTTTGCTTCCCTTCGCCTGAATAATCCAATTTTAATTCTTCTTCGTTATGTCTTCTTCTAATCTCTCCGGTTTACATCTCCTATCTAATTCAATTCCCTCATTCATAATTGTGTCTATTAAAGGAAATCCATAATTTTCATAGTTTTACTTTACATAACCTCAATTCAAATATTTTTTTGTAAAGTAAAAAACATTTTAAATTTAGTTTAGGACAGCACATTTTATCCAAAAAGCTATTGCCTCGAAGTGTGTAGAACAGTGCTTTTTAACTTTTCATGACTTGGGTGTCCTTCTAGCTGCTACGTCTATACAATGAAATTTTTCTGGCGGAAATGTTTTATTGCCTTTCTGGAATTTTGCGCAGTTCTGAGTTTCACGAAGCACAGGTATTATAATATTCTTCAGTTTTAACACAATTGTTGGGTTTTCCTATTTCTGTTCATTGCATGTTCACGTTGCAAAAGTCTAACTGACACAGGGATTTTTTTAATGCGTTAACTTAGATGCACATCAGGATTAAGTTTTAACTTCCACGTAACAGCACAGTGGCGATGAGATCTCAATAATTAATTTAGCACAGCAGCGGTGGGGGTTTAAAAACAGACTATAATGCCTAGGCTGTGCGGCTTGAAGGCCGCACTAAAGCTGTTTTTAGGTTAAAAATTAACAAACTAATTCTGATTTTATTACAAATGTTTACAGCCTGAATGTTACAGTAGATTTAAAAGTTTCAAATTATGACTAGCTGGTAGCCATCTGGTACTTAATTGACATAGTTATTTAGACTTTGTCTTCATTCACAGAGATTGCAGTCATAAGTATAGGCCATAGTTGCGCAGTCTTATTTAATGGAATTGTAAATTTTAAACTGGTAGTGGGTTAAATGTTAGTTATGTACTTGAAGATTGTCGATTGGTCTGTAGTAAACCAATGAAGACTCTTAACTGAATTAGCGTCCGAAGTGGCGACTTTAACAAATAGAAAGTTTTATATCTAGTTATCCAGAGAGGAACTGAGATTATCTAAAGGGCTAATGAGTTTAACCCATGGCTTTCATGGTGCAGGATGTCAGTCTGAAAGGAAGCCAATCTTTGGATAGTTCTCGTACTTACTGTACTACCTTAAAGTAGTTGACACACCAGAGCGGTGTGTCAAAAAGACGACAATCATAGATATGCAGGAGGTCAATCCTGGAAGAAACTTATCTGTTAAATGGTTGCCTAAGGAGAAGTGGTCTTTACACATGGAACAAGGAAAATTGGTCATTTTCTCGTAGTTCTTGGTAAAGCAGTTTTTAAAATGTGTCCAGAACGGAATTTCAGTGCTTTATGGAGTGTAGGTCTTTCAAGTACAGACCTCAGCATTTGGCATGTCTGTTAAGGAAGCCCTAGACGATCAATCTGCTTTATCAAACAATGGAGTCAATTGATTGACGCGCGCTTCAATCAACTTCAATCAGTCTTTTGATCAAAACCCCCTAATCAGTGGATTCATGTTAAAACCAGGAACATCTTGACCACTTAAAATAGTAGAAATGTTCTATCTCATCCCAGAGAAATGCGATCGATCATAATGATGTGTAGGTCATTGCTGTTCGGCCTGCCTCTGAGGGGGGGGGGCTTAGAGCAATGCATAAACTTATGAATAAATAGGATTTTGATATAGCTGTTAATATACTTTTGTTGAATCGAGTCGAGTATCTCTATTATAATCATCGGGAAACAGCAGTTCTATTAACTATACAGCAATCCCATGCTTTAGTTTGGGTTTTACACTTGAAAGGTTTCAAATAAACAAAATTATTTTGCGTTAAAGTTGTAAAAATGACAATTATTAGCATTAATTAATTTTTATTTGATTCTGTAAAATTTAAATTAAAGCAAACATGGCCATGATATCCTTGGCTTTTAATGTAAATTGTAATTACCAGAGGATTAAAGTGCTAATCATAAGATAAATTAATAATATCCCGTGCTGTATACGCTATTTTTTGCAGTCCGTGTAATTAACTTTACATGTAATTAATCTCTTTGAAGTCATGAACGTAATGAAAACTTAGTAAGTAATTAATAAGATAAAAAATATGTTTATTTATTCTTTGATATTATTTGTCACTCCCAGGAGTGCAAAATAGTAAATTATGCAACAAGGGGATAAAATGATACTGTTTTTTTAGAGCAAGTTTATTTGCACAAGGCGAAACCGAGGATAAAAATTATTCAAACGATAAATAGTTCTGTTGTACTCTTTTCTAGTTCTAGACTCAAATTAAGCAGCTTTTAAGCTCCCTGATTAGTTCGTTTATTAGAACCAATTTTAAGATAATATCAGTGCGGCCTTTAGGCCGCACAATCTCGGTAATCTAGTTTAAAAGGGATAAACAAAGAGAAAGTTACAAGGGCGAGCCTCTTACTTAATTTCCGTTGCTACAAATCATTGTTTAGTCATTAAACTTAAATTTGCACTAACAAAAATTATTTGCTTTAATTAATTACTAGGTTACAAATATATTATTATAATTAGACATCCGTCCGTGGTGCCGTTTTTGAGGTAGTTTTCCGACGTGTCGCTGGCTTTATTAATGTTTAAAAATTTAATTTACATTTTCAAATTACCTTTTAAATATTTCATCATTTGTTAAAATTCTCAATTTTTTCCTGATATTTCGAACGTATAATTAAATAAGAATGCAAGAAGAATAAGAAATTATTGGTTTATAAAAAATCATTTAATTTTTAATTTAAATAATTACAGTGCTGAGAATACCATCTCACAAAATCCACCTACCTATCGGAATACACCACAATATTTCATCATTGAACTTTTGAACTTACTTACTTAATTAATTTAAAGTAACATGGATTATAATACTTGGGAGTTTACTCATATTAATTATGCAACAAATGTTTACCTAAGTATCACTTTAGATAACTTACAACGATATAATAATGCTGAAAGGAATTTTAATATTTTATCAATGCAATTCAGAATTGTGTGGAAACAATTTAAATTATTTAGTGTTGCTGTATTATTTGTCGACTTTGTGATAGCTTCATATTTTGTTTATATCGATTTTTAAACATTTTGAAAATTAATCGTTATACAAACGGACCACAATATACAATATTAAATATTTAATTCAAATATTGGTTTAGAAGCTCCCTCACTGTTTTGCTTCGTTAGATATCTAACTTAATAGTTGTTGATTTACATACACACATCAGAAGTGGAATTCGCGTTTCGAAAATTATTTCTTAAACATTTAAATATAATTTATTATCTAACACCGTGTCTTCAATTTTCTAATATCACACAAGCGATAACTCAGTGGTAATAAAAAAAATTCCCAAGCTATTAATTTAAATAATTTAAACGATAATTTAGTAAATAAAGCAGATAACATATTGTACGTTTATTTAAAGAGATTTAATTAATAAAAGTTTGGGTCGTTCTGTAAAATGAATCAATAAAATAAATGTTAAGGAATTATTACGACAAACATGCAAATCATTGTGAACAAAGTCAAAACAATAACACTACGAATGGCACATTATACGTTATAATACAGGGGCACAAGTAGAAGGGGTGGTTTTGAAATAACAACCACAAACAATTGCAAAGCAAAGTTCGCCGCTTGAGTATGATTAAATTTAATGTGCGGATAATAAAAAGACCGTCGTCTGCCCTAATATTTCAACCTTTGTTTTCAAAATTCCATGTTCAATCAAACAAACGAGGCATAAAGTAACGTAAAATCTATACGGTTAATATTAATTAGTGCAAATTAATTAAAACATTAGTTAGTGAAATATTACGCGGGCCATATTAGACGCCTGTGAACCTGAACTTTTTATCAATTAATTATACGTTAATTTAATAATAATAAACATTGAGTGAAATTGAGAACGAACAGCTTTTCTCGATGAATTTTTAATTTAACTGAAACCAAAAAAAGTTTAATTTTGACTACATGCAAAAATTGAACGTTAAAACTGTAGTAATTATACAAAGGCAAAATCATCGACCGCTAACACCATAAGCCAATTCAATATTCACAAAAGATAAAATTGCTCTAAATTGTAGGAAGCAATTAAAAACTGCTGTTTAATGCAGAAACTAATTTTAATTACGAAACCTATAATTACCGTAGCATATTGTTATTGCAAGTCACTACTACATTATTGTCATTTTGCCATTTTGTTTCAATTTATCATCGGGTAATAGAAAATTAACCAAAATTGTTAGCACAAAATTATCTAAATTTATTATACTTAAGAAAATGGAACAAAATGAGAACTTTGAGAAGAATTCGTTTTATCACACGACAAGAAAGAGGTTGATAAATATTATGTGGTGTTAACAGCATCTAGAGAAGATTTATATTTTCAATTAAAAGCAAATAGAATTTTTTTTCTAAAAGTGATGCATTAAAAGTAAATTAAGTCTAACGATATCAAAGATAAAATAAAAATTCCGGAGTTAAAGCTCCTTCATGCATGAACGACATGAAACGATGCAATAAAGTCACCAAAAGTGATATGTCAGATGACTCATGATCTTTTGAAAAGTTAAAATTTTCGTTATTTTTTGTAAAAAAATTTTCAACTTTCTAAATGTTAGTGCGGGAAGAGGGCTCGGTTCTGGTACGGTTATTGATTTTCTTCAGAATCTGTAACAATGGACATCAGCAAAATTCAATTTGAATGTGGATTATTAAAAACATTGCATTATTGGATAAATTTTTGCGCTATTTTAAGCTCTACCTACATTTAAAATACAAAATTTGATTTTTGTAATGTACTGGTCCAACTACAAACACAATTTAAATTCAAAATTCCAGACAAAATAGTTTTTCATTATAAAAATCTTAGTTAATTAATTGTATTGGACTACATCACTTTTACGACCTCCACATAATTACAATGAAAATAGAAATTGTGCAGTTTTTTTTGGTGAGGTAATAAACAATCTGGATATACAGCCAAGCGGAAACCTCTCTTATTGTTGAGTTAATCGGTAAATCAACAAATTATTTTGGTCTAATAATAAAAAATTTGGGAGTAGGACAGTTACCCAGACTATAATTTTTAAAATGTTTATTAGATAGGACGATAGAAAACTCTGGTTCAAAAAGCAATAATAAATCAAAAAAATTGCGGACCACTGCAAATAAGGCTTACAATTAAAAAAAAACAAAATTTTACATGAAATAGTATTTAACGACAATAACTAGAAGGGTAGCCCCGCCCATAGCATAAGTTTTTTGAAAATATCATTTAATACCTCATTTTCAATTTGTGTCCAGCGTAGATTTTAGTGTGGATTCAAAATTGAACAAACCTCTAAACAGTGAAATTTAATTCGACCGAGAACAGTTCAAACTGCTATAAACCATCAAGTGCACAAATGTTTTTAGTCGGGGAGCTTCCAGTTTATCGCAAAGTTACGACAAATAACCATTAAGTGCTGCTGAAGATCATCAACAATGCCACTACTAAGTAGTAATATTTTTTGAGTATATCAGTTGAATTTTTGAAGCGTCTGGCAGCTCCCCGACTAACACAAGCGTTGAATTTAGATGTTTGAAATAGGTAACCATGGCAACCTGATTAATGTTAAAAAACTGAACATTTTTAACTCTTGTCAACATAATTCTTTATTTTGCATTCATTTAATTAATTGCTTTGTAACAAACTTAACATAATACTAATTTTAATTAACATTAATTAAAAATTTTTAAATAATGGAGTTAACTTGAAGACAATAAATCAATTGTAATATTTATCCGCTGCTGTTCTAAATATAATTGACGTTGTTAGGTCGCTGTTCTATCGCCTCTTTTTTTTGATGAACCAATCAGAGGTTTTAATTAAAAATAAGGTGTATCTACTAATTTTTAATAAATTTTGCCTCTAGAACCTCAAGATTTGGAAGGAGGCAATTGCCGTCTAATACCCCGCTCCTGTTGCCCCTAATTTTGTACAATAACAAAAGATTTCAAAGTCGAAAATTTTAACTCTTTAGTAGCTATCAAGGGGATTAATTACTAATGATCCCTCCATGGATTACAAAATAATCAAAAAAAAAATCTTAATAGGTAACTACAAATTTAAAAAATGTATTTTAATTGTTTAGAAATTAAAAAAAAAATTATTTACCCCTCCCCCAGAGCCAAAACAAAGATCGAAAGTTTTTGTGGCAGGCGGATTAATTTGCACTAATGGCCCGTTTAAACAAAAGATTTTTTAAATATTTATTTATTCAATTAAAAACATATTTAAAAAAAACAAACTTATCCTTCTAAAAAGTGAAGAAATGGAAACAAAACCGGGAAAAAAAAATTCCATACCCCCCAGTACAATAAAGTAACGATTTCACTTTTCAAAATTGATCAAGACCCAAATTTAATTCTTGAAAATGCATTTTTTGCTTATTTACAGCTGAGGAGGGGAGGGCATTCCATAACACTCGGTTTTTAACTGTTTACTTATTGCGTACAATTGTGTACCCACCATGTCAAGGGAAGATTTTTTCAGGAAGATAAACTACATAATATTTAATTTTACTTCATTTTGAAGTGTTTTTTTTTATTTTGTAAGGGAGATAAGTCCGCAAAACATCCTAAAATGTGGTGAAATTAACGTGCAACTAAAGGTGTGGGGAAGCATGGACAGTGGCGTAAATACTTGGGGGGCAAATGCATGCTGAGGGCCCCCTTAAACTGTATGATATTGCATTAAATCGCATAACTTTTAATCGAAGCCTGTCAAAGCTCTTGCTTCGGGGCCCAAAATTTGAAATTAAGCTACTGGCCGGATATTAGGGTTTTGTACGTAACATAATAAAATGTTGATGAATTTAGAGTTATCGTCAACTATCATGTTAAAATTATTATAAATCAAATTATTTTTCAAAAATAAAAAATATTGATGAGCGCCATGTGATTCAATAAAACTGAAAAAAAAGTAAACACATTTTTTTGATTCGGAAAAAATCATATTATAAATTTCAAGATCTATTTTGCAAAATATAAGAAAAAATTAGCAATAGCTTAGTTTCCTTCAGTGACATCTAAATAGGAAGCAATCTACAGCTGAACTCGTCAAGCTTTAAATTCCATTTTGAAAATTGAATTTTTGGTTTCAGCATTTTAACATTTACATGCATGCCTATCTAAAATTTCATTATTTTTTATGGCTCTGACTTTTTGGCTATTTTTCTGGCGGAGGAAGAACAGAAGTTAAAGTTTTTGTGAATAAATTGTGGATTACAAAATGGAATCTTGCAGGCATCTAAATTATTGTAATACATTTAATATATTTGTAACACTTCAATGGAAAATTTCAATACTTACTTTGTTTCGTAAATTTAAATTTTTAATGTAAAACCTTTTGTTCTTCGTTCCACATTTTCCTGTTTTGCTAGAATATACATTTGCTTTCAAATTACATTTTGAAATTAGCGATCCCAGCAGTGCTTACGTACAAAGTTGATAATATACGTTACGGTTTTTCAAATAGCAAAATTGAATTACATTAGCAGTTTTACGATGCAGCGGTTTCTTTAATCTCAAATTTTTAATGGTTTTTATTAAACCAAAAAAGCGCCATGAAGTTAGCCAGAGGAAAACTCTCTTCTTTTTTCAACCCTATCGCAATAACTTCTTTTATCTGTGAATCTCCACAATTTTTTATCACCGATTCTAGAAAGATCTTTAGATGTAGAAATTAAATTTATTTGATAAGAAATGCTAATAGAAATTTTTTCTTGGTGAATTCTTTGGTGATCATCATCATAAACTCCAAAATGTCAGTTTTGTTGGACAGGTATTAAGTCCAGTTAATTACTAAGTGCGAAGTAATGCAACATGAAAAGCATGAAAAAAACTAGTAAAATAAAACGTTATTTACATTCCTTTAACAGTTTTTGAATTTATGTGGGTCCTTTCATGGTTTTTTTACTTCTCCAAGCGTTTAAGCAAAATTCTACTAAATCATATTTTTTCGCTTTTGAATTTTTCTTGAAGTTTATTGCCTCAACTTACGGTTTGAGCAAATATTTAATCGATACCGAATAGGTAACAATAATAACAACCTTCAGTAATTATTCGGCTGGTTAAGAAGAATGTGCGAGAATCTAGAAAAGTAAACAAAGAATTCGCACACCGATAAATTCTTGTACTTTGTAATAAAAATTCCTCTTTATTAATTAACGTAGTTTTAGAAAATAAATTCCGAAACGTAAACAACCCTTAAAAAATCTTTGCTATATTATAATCTGAGTCTTTTTTCCAACAATATCAAGTGCCACTCTCAACTGTTTCGTTCTTTGATGTTTAGTTCTAAATAAAACTTTGTTTATCACTTAATTACGTTATTTCATATCTTTTATACAGTTATGAAGTTTGTGAGGCGCTTCCTTTTACGTTGTGATAATCAGCATGCTCCTTGACCTATTTTGACTCTAAATCATATTCATTAATGGGGTTTCTTAATCAAATGATTTGAAATAATAACGTTCAAATTTAAGTGTTTTCAGACATGGGGTAGAGATTAAATTTTATCTTTTTCCTCTCGAAAACCCCTAAAAAGCTGCATATTTCAATATAACGTGCTTTCTAGACTACTATTTCACTTGTGACCTTTCTCAGTTGACCCCTACGTTAGAAAGCATTGATACGTTTTTAAAATTACAAAACAAATGTTTTTTGAATTATAACTTCATGTTTAAAATTGTAAATAAAAAGCTGCCTAATCTTTTTTTAGTTAAAATATCCGTGGTTTGAATTATGAATACAAAATTGATGTAAATTGTAAAACTGGTAGCGTTTTATTTATTGTATCTCATGAATTTATCGGCATTAATATTTGGTATTTTTTAAATAATTAATAGACAAAATGGTGAATCGATTTATTTTAAAATACAAACCTATTAAACTACAGAGTTGCCAGGTCATAAAAACACTCAATTTGTATTTCAAATGCCTTATAAGAATCAAATGACTTTATAAATGGTATCATTTATTTAAAGCTTTGCCAACAGCTTTAATTGAATGGGAGACACTTAATGGTTTTAAAAAACAGTATTTGTAGTAGGTACTACCACAAAAAACTTTTCAAAAAAAGGGCGAAATCCAAGATTTTGCAAGAGTATTAGTGAAGTTGAACGACCGTTTGAATAATAAATTGCATACAAATTGCTATTAAAGTTGGTTCTTTACATAAAGTGGTTTGATGAGACAAGATAAAAGGTCAGGTGGACGTCTTCTCTTTTGGTATTCACATACATATTAATTGGTTATGCAAAGCGTGTAGCTACGAAATGGTTGATTGTTATTGCATCCCACTATGTGACAGCAGAGTTGATTGTTGGTCTATTGGTTTGCGACGATTAATATCTGCAATCATGACACGTTCTCTTGCAAGTCTGAAGGGAAGTTATGGAATGCGAAATAGAATGTCCAGCAAGTTGCAAGATTTTTTACCTCCTCGTACTTTCCCATGCTTTAATTCTTGTTGTTTTTGTCAACCGTAGGTATTCTTAGAACGTAATCTTAAATGGAAGCTTGTTAATGAAATTTTAATTTATTGTTTTTGGGGTAGAGTAAGTGACATAACTCAGGTGTTTAGGTTCAGCCCTAGGATTTTGCAATGTCAACTGTGCTTATGTAGTGAAATGCTGAAACGCTCAAGGGGATATCCATTTAATGCACAACAGTCAATCAGCTTAACCAACCCTCATTTTTAGTTTTAGGGGCTTAATTTAACAAAAATTAGAGTTAAGACTTTAGCTCAATGAAGGGCGCAAAATAATGTTGATAAAGCTAATTTCGATGAAATAGTTCTAAATAAAAATCATCGAACACGAAGTTTTCCATTCGAATGGAGCTGAAGCCTATTAAGTAGGGCAGACTATTTAATCGGCGAAAATGATAATTAACGGTGTAATTACGTTGCTTTGATGAAAGTGTGTCCAAGTAAACCCTAATAGTGGCTAATTCCGTATTATCTTTCTGAAAAATTTTATGTTGATCCTCGAAATTAACATTGGAACTTATGAAAATCTTACATTGGGATAAAATTTTGAGCTTTATTTAAAATTTTTGCTTCGCAAATACACACAATAAAATGTAAAGATGTTAGTTGGGCTGTTGGCATTTGACGTTTTGTGTATGTAAATCTTTTGCTGGTTGGACAGAAACTCTGAGCCGGGTTTCATCGGAATATTTTATTCATTTCAAGAAGTTTTCTTCGCTTCGTCGGTTTCGTCTTATAACTTGGACCTGCAAGAGTATACCCTTTTGCCATTACTTGTTCGAAACTTTTCTATCCTACTTTTTAAATTTTGTTATAATTTAAATTGAAAATAAATATTGCTTTAGTTTTACATTCTCCCTTTTAAATTGAAAAAGAAATGAGAATACATTATCGGTAATAAATAATATTAGCGGTATAAAAGCAGGCTAACAAATTGATACACTTGATAAACAGGAAAACCCCCACGAACAATGAAATATCCGAGATAGACGAAATTAATTCCCGAAAACATTGTCTCTGACTCTCGAGAAGGGATTGTGATTCGGATGTAGCTATAGGTAATGGGTTTTTGATTACTAGCTTCGCCTTGGCGCTCTGATTAGAAGTGCAGGGTTGAAACGCTGATGCGTAACAATTGACTTAACTTCTGCTTTTCCTTTTATCCTTCCAAATTTGCTTTCTACCAAACTAAAAAGTTCCATCTTAATTTTTTACTTTGAAAAAATAAATTGTATGAATTTTCCAGTATCGACGACTTTGACGTACACTTCGTTTATTTCGATAACGACAGTAAATATTTGAAAACATTTTCAAAATGGATGTTTCTACAGCTATTTGAATACTTAATTTCCACTAATTTATTCTCACACTCACAATCAGTAATGTAGCTGTCTAGTCTAATGCACTTATTATGTATTATAGGGGTTTGGTTTTCAAGTAAATTGTATATCTTATTCATGGTAATGCAACCGTGCTGATGATATAATGTGTAGTCTAAATTTACTTTTTTTATTTGAATCAAACGATTAA
This sequence comes from Rhagonycha fulva, assembly GCA_905340355.1. NCBI lineage: Eukaryota > Metazoa > Arthropoda > Insecta > Coleoptera > Cantharidae > Rhagonycha > Rhagonycha fulva. The sequence goes on from HG996558.1 coordinate 14,672,893, forward strand.
TCATCCATTTTTGAATTAATCCTTTCCAATTCCCCCTCTTTACAATATTCCTCTATTTTGCTAGTTTTAACCATAATAATTTCCAATTTTTGGTACAATACACACAAGCTCGATAAAAAAAATATTTAGGATTTACTCACAAATAAACCAAAAGCTTGGAATTTAAAACTACTTAGGACGAGTAACTAACCTATGAAATTTAAAAACTTTTAATTCAACCCAATTCGTATGATTACTGTGTAATATTTAAGTTGCATTTGGATTATGTCAAGGTTAATCATGCATTTTTTATAGGAGCAACATGGGTTGCATACTTGTAAAATATTATTCATTATGTATGCAATGTAAAATTACCAGCAATTTTCGTTGTTCAAAATTGATTTTTTTCTAAATTGGCTGAATTAAGACTTTTTAAATTTCCATATCGTCAAGTTATATAGTTCTACATCCGCTGTTTGGGGGGGGGGGTGACGTATATATTAACTTTACAGTTTACATAATTGAAAATTTATTGACTTAAACAAAATTTTGACTTTAATTCAATTGTTTAAATAATAATCGCTTAAAACCACAAAAAAAATTTAATATTAATAATAAAATGCTATATAACACCGTTCAATTAGGCAAATTTAAACCACCATGACGAATTCTGCATAATTGGGTAATAGAAGTTCTGGAAAAACCTGAACTTGCGAACATTCCAAATGTGCCAAAAAAGACGACTGGGCGGAGCCTATGTGCAGAAATCAAAATGTGTTTAATTAAATGCACGACGGCACTGGCACATCTACTGCGCAAGTAATTAGCTCCACCCAGTCATCTTTCTATATTACGTATCAAGCTTTGAAAGTCGCATTTACCAAATAAGCGTAGCAGCTTGTATGAAAACCCTAGTATGCTCAGCTGTCAAGTTACTAAAGTCAGCGTGTTATATCTGGACAAAAGTAAAGACGTAAACAATTGGAGTGAAACCTGGAGTTCTGGGAAGTATGATGAATGATCTATTATAACTTAATGCCTTTCGATTCGGCATTTAGTGAAAAATAACTGCTAAAATATAAATTTAAATTTATCTTAATGACCGACCGCGGTTTTGGTATTATCTATATATCATCGTCGAATTTGACTGCTAAGAACCACATTGATATAAAAAAGTCGGGAGCCTAGCTCTACCTTCAATGTCTTGTAGGGCGCAGAGCAAAACTCAAATTTGAAGAAAAAACCTTAGAAATTTTTAATTTTAATTAAAGTTAAGGCCAATTTTACAGCTTTGTATTTGACTTTGAAAATAAAAATTATAGATTATACCCCCCGGTTTTGCTTGAATTGAAGAAAAATGGAAGTTTCAGTCTTCAATCTTAAACTCGTGTACCATTTTAAAAATTTATTTGCAAAATCCAAAACTTAGGGTGGAATAATGGTAGCTTCCTTACGGCTGGAGACCCCAGATCCCCCGGTTTATAGGAAACATTTTTTAAAAGTTACTTTTATCACTTGTAAATGTTCCTTTTTTAGTTTTTAGAGTCTGTTTTTAAGCCCAGAACCGTCTCTGGGGGTGCTTCCGTCCATGTGCAAAGTTTCATTTAGCCGCTTCTGTAGTTCACTTTATCGATTTTTTTTATATAGCTTTCTAAATTTCTGTTACTTCTCCAAATGATTTTTTTTAATCTTAGTTCACTTTTTATGCATTTTATTTCCTCGTATAGCTAGCTATTGTCTTTTAAAATATTTTTGGCCGCCCGTATGTTTTGCACACTGTGCACAATAGAGTGCAATGGCTTTAGTTAAGCCTTCCTTAGCCCAGTAGTGGTGGTTTGATGTGACCACTGGTTGAGTTGCAAAAGCGAAAATTCTGGGTTTGAATCAAAAACGGACCGAATCGGACACGGTGTTGTTCCGATTAATTGCAACCACATCTACGTAACTTTGATTTGTGGCGGGGGGGGGACGTTAATACTAGGAGGCTCCAGAATAGCATTTCTTAAAGCTCGGCTTTTTAGTGGACATCTGCTCTGTTGGCGACCAAGGTAATCCTCGAGATCTGCTTGATAGGTCACCTCACAATCCATCTAACATCTCAGCATGGGCAGGGTACAATAAGGAAGTTTGATTTAGTGCACTAGGTATTTTGAATAAGAGCTGTACCCGTGTAGAATGTTTAGTAATCCTTAAAAAAAACCACTTAGTCTACGCTATGTGCCAGTGGACAGGGGCTGATGGGTTATCAAAAATCTACCGGCCAGCGGACCAAAAATATAATTGTCATGGCTCAAAACAAAGCCGCAGGCGAAATTTTTATTTTATTAGAAATAGATCGACGGCCCACGGTTCTATTGACCGACGGCCTACCGAAAAATTTCCCGGTATCCCTGTGGGCCCGCCCTGCCAGTAGACTTGATGTGGACTTTTCTTACAAAACGGCATAGACAAAAACATTTTGTTTACCGCTTGTTCCTCTTATATGAGGATTTTAGCCAAACTTTTGTTGTGATTACAGAGTAACGCGCCACTGGTAGCAAAGCAATAAACTAATAAACATAAAAGAATAGTGCAGAAAACTCTGTCACTCTGTCAGTAACGCTCTCTCGTAATTCTCATTCGTTTATTATTAACTTGGGAAAATTTACGCGTTTTAAAATAATATCTTTATTCTGGATATTAAGTCTGGATACTTTAATGTTTTATTAAGCAAATTAATAATTGTATATTACGTATGAAGCTTTGAAAGTCGCATTTACTGAATAAGCGGGACAGTTTGTAGCAACAAATCCAATATGCCGGCTGTTATAGCATGCGAGGTTTGCGGTACTGATTAATGTATGTTTTTCAATAATGCAGGAAACAGAAAATCGCATTTACGTGGTTTTACATGTCAAATCCATATAATACAGATCAATTCCGCACCTTTTCAAAACTGTAATTAATACTACGAAGAAGTCGAATTTCCTTACTAAAAATAATTTTTTTTATTGACAATATAAAAAGTCTCACCGTCATCAAGGTAAAGACTGATATAATATTTCATTTTTAAATTTTCCGCAGAAAAACTTGAGCGTCAGTTTGATGAATTCAAATAGTTTTATTTTATACAAAACCTGATTTAAAAATTCGATCATTTTTAGTTTTATTACCGTGTGGGCGCATCTGTGACCATTCTGAGCGATGCTGGACAGCTCCGCTGCTATATCACTTAGTGAGCTACATCTGGTTATTCCATTGGGATTCGAATCCAAGCTTGACGCTCCATACTCTTAATCAAATATTTATAAGACCGATAATAAAAACGCAAACTGTACTTGATGCTTTAAACCTGTAAACGGAATATCAATTTTGTTTGATCAATAATAAAACTTATCGATCTTGGCAAAATACATTGCTAACATGGGTGGGGTGCTTGAAATGTTTAGGGGATTTTAAGACAATGAACATTTTCATTGTTGCTCGTCGTCTTTCCTTAACCGTAAATTACATCTAAAACGAAAAATTTGAAGTACTTCTGAAACCATGAGCTTTAGTATACATTTATGTATTTTTTTATTAGCCATTAATGTTAATTTACATTTTAAATGTCGAAAAACTAGATTTAGCAATTTCTGCATGAATGGTGGTGCTTAACAGTTAAAATAAAAAATTTATAGTTAGCATTACCGTAAACTACAGTTGTAAATTATTATTTATAGTTTTTTATTTTTACCTTTACAACAGGAAGTAAAACTGACGTTGACACAAATTTTAAGTAATAACACTCGTAATATTTTTTTTACACAATTAGTGTGGATGGGAGGCAGTCGGATACAAATCTGTTGAAATTAATCTTTCCTCAAGGTGTACTACAAGGTCCTCTATTATTCGATACACATTAAACCGGGACGCTTTTAATAGAATAGTAGTAATATTAATTTACTTTTGTAAGTAGGATCAAGATACCCAAATTGTGTGCGTTAATTCACACATGATGAGTCATGCGACTGCATTTTTATTATTAAGTTTAGGTGTGTGAAACTTTTGTTTTTATTTTTTTATTTGTTTAACAATAAAATTTTCATTAAGTGAAAACGTTTTCTAGACTTCGGAAAACTCTTATACCTTCATTCTTTTAGCGATTTTATGGCAAAGTTAATGTAAGATTTTACGATTATCATCGGTGAATGGCAAACAATTGCCATAATAAAAAGTTGCTTGTGAAATTTGTAATCTTGCTTGTGAGACTGTAAAACGTAATATTTAAATGCATTCTTGCAAAAAACTCGAGGAAACAATTGCAGTAGTAAAAATGTCGTCGCAATTTTAAGTTCTAGTACTACCTGTAAAATTTATTATATATTATTCTCTCGACTCGACTGTTACCATTTTCGCTTTTGCACTCTATTTATGACGAATTCTTTATTGACGGTGTAGGTTTGGCAAACGTTTCTGAAAGCTTTTGCTTAAATTTATGTTCTCGATAGTGGAACGTGATGAGAAGAGATCGATCGTTATAGTGTGTGGTTCCTTTACAACAGATATGCGTTAACCCATCCAGACTTGCATGTCGTGTTGAAGGCTTAAGTATATCCGGAATTACTATTGACTTAAATTAATTATGCATCCCTATATTCGGACAATACGCTATTGTACTTCATCCAGCGGCAGCACTGGCAGCGGTGGCACAGCGTTCGAAATTAATTAAAGTCTTTCTTTGACGTAATAAGTAAGTTAGCGGAGGATGGGGTTAGAAATTAGAAACTCACGTGAAAGATTCCTGACCGATCGCTTTTGCCCAATCCTAGATTTACAATAAAGTTAGCCACAGGAAAACGGTCTCTAAAAAGGCTTCTTTTGTCATTTCATTAGTCTCCAGTTTTTCGTTTTATTTACTTCATTTCATTTTATGTCTACCATTCATTATGTCGAGCGCCCGTTGCAAATTGCTACGTAAATAAAAAAGATATTGTTTTATTTTCTAAAATACGGTGAACTCAAGACGGAAAAACTTTTATAATTTGTAGACGGTCGTTTAATTTGCTTTTTTATTTGCATCGTGTCGGCAACGTACTTGCTATTATTTCATGTTACAGTTTGTCATAGCGACAAGCCAAGTTTACTTTTAATCCCTACATCAGAACAAATAAGGCCAAAAGGTCGACCGCTGCAATTGGTTATTATCTCGTTTCTGGGAACAGTTTGCATAACGATTACTCTCCTAATAATAGATTAGACATCGGAGATGAATTGACAATAACATTTTTCTACCGATCGTTTTGAGGCAGCCTAAAAGTATTCTAGGTAAAAGTTTAAATAAAATATATAAAAAGTAATTAAAAAATTGGATTATTTAGAACAAATGAAGTGTATTGGCTTACCACGGTTTGGTGTCCACGTTAAACTGCATGTGATAACTGATAACGATAACTCTTGCGCCCACAATAGCAATATGTAAAGACGGTCACCGACATTTTTGAGACCTGATCAGTTAGTTAACAAAAGAAAAAATCGACACATTTATCGAACAATATTTTTGAAATAAATTAGTACTTTTCCGCCACTGTTCTGTCATCTATGAATCTGAGGTTCATTTCAGATACTGTTGCGACACTGTCCTTCTTATTTTGTATGTCCTTCTTTCTGTAGTCTCTTTACAGTCATCGTCATAATATTATTATTATTTTCAAGTGCCCCCTATCAGAGTTTTTCGTCTTGTCGACCTTGGGCTACGTACATAAATTTAAAACCGAGCTTGCTTAGATTGCTCTAACGTTTATGTACTGGTAATAGACCTATAGTTGGTACTTTTGTTTTACTTTCACAAGAAAATTGAAAATTGTTTCAAAATAAACACTAATAATTATTATTATAAATAATAAAAATTTAACCCCAAGAATTTATAGGAAATTTTAGGAACATAAACAATATTGAAAAATAAAACTTGGCAATAAGTCAATAACTGAATCTGAATCTAATTTTTAAATTTTATAGTTCAATGTAACCATAAAATAGTTATATCCGTAATCATTTTTTCGCTCTTTCTTGCACTTTTAATTTTTTTTTTAATATTTGTGTCATTTGATCTTCCTGAATTTTGATTTAAATTTTTCGAAATATTATATAAAAAGTTTTGCCCTAAATGAGAAAGTAGTGCAAAATTCAATAGGATTAAGTAATACCAAAACATTAAAATCGATTGGAAATTTTCCGGTACCTAGCTAAATAAAAATTCAAATTTTTTGTTATGATTTGAATTTAAAAGAGATGTTTTAGGATCGTGGATCAAAAATTAAAAAAAAAAAACTTAGAAAATGTTCTCAAGAGAACCGTGCCATACGGAATAGTCTGCATTTCCAGTACGTTCCTGAATGAAATTTACTACCTCTCGGTTTTTTTTTTGAAAAATTTAACGTATTATAATGTAAAGTTGCTCGTGGGCATAAACTTGTAACTTGTAAAGTTCGGTAGTAGTTATCATTTAATGAATTGTTTAATTATAGTCTTCATGGCACACGGAAAGTTTTTGTCATTACTTCTGAAGACCCTCCAGCAGGTAGCACAGTAATTACAAACTTTTTCAAAACAGTTAACAAGTTCTTCCAAAAATGTTTACTTTTAATTTTTGTTTATTTCCTAAAATAGATGAAATCATTGATTAATGTAATTTTCTCTTTTCAGGTATGTTGAACATTTTTTCATTTGCATGAATTAAAATTCTACATCTTTGCCGCCACTTAGGTAAGTTTAATCGATTTTATCTAAATTTCTTCCGAGATAACGACGTGCGCTTTATATTAAAATTTATGGGAAGTTTCATTACCTATAATACGGGATGGCCTTCCAATTGTCTCGGTTTATTTTTAAATTTGAATACTACTTAAACTCATAGGTGCAGTTTTAAATGCCATTAATATTCTTCCGGTCTTTGAAGGACCTCTCGATTATGATTCACCCACAGTCATTTTTTACAACAATGTTATTGTTAAAATTCAGGTAAATATTGAAATTGAGGTTATTGTATGACCTCACTTTTAATAACCCACAACTTGTTTTTTCGTATGGAATATTTTGAAAATTTGTTCTGTCGCACTGTGTAAAGGGACAAAAACAGAGGCAATTATGTCGTAAAGGACCTTTTATTGTTATTGAGGGCTCATAACCATTTTAACGTTCTTGTGAAAATACAATACCGAATTTGACATCTCAATAGCGACACCCTTGAAAAATAACCAAATCAAAGGATTTTTTATGCGACATTTCCTTCCTGCTGCAGCTGGAAATCGAGTAGTACCTGCAATTTCTGTTGTTAATAGCTCTTTAAATTTTTTACGAGCCGATCGAAAACAGACAGGACGAAGAGGAAGTTATGGAGTCACCATGCTCTCGTATTGCCTTATTTAGTCAACTAACTCGCTAATCAGAAAAAAGATAACAATGGACTTTGCATTTCGTTTCGAAGCATTCAATTTAAATTTTCCTACCTAAAAAGTGGTCGATTGGAAGTTCACCCAATATATTATTATTCGACGCGCTCCTTATCTAAACGACCGGTCGAGATAAAAACCCAATATTAACTTGGAATAATATTAATTGATAATTCTAACAAGAAAATTGTTAAGTCAACAGCAACTAGTTCGATAATCTTATAAATATCAATCACACCATAAAAGGATCGAATCAGGTCTTGTAGCGTTTAACGGCCTTGCATTTTCAAACAAATCTTGAATTCTAAATACTTTAAGCCTATTGACCTTTTAAGGTGGTAAGACTCGCTTATTAATGATTACGCTTTTTTCTAACGTGGGGGAAATTTTAAAATTTTAATGCGGTTGTTCTTTTTAGAGCCATTATTGAGATAAGCCGTTTTTGTTAAGTGTTCCTAAATTACTAAAATGTAGAAAGTTAAGCTTGTCAACTAAATTGTTTGGTTTGTCGATAAGACAAAATGTTTTTTTGACATATCTCTACAAAGCCAGAACAAACAAGAGCATCTGTGTTTGACATTAGTAAGGGTAGCCATCCAAATCTTAGGGTGTCCCACGTCATTTCCTTAGAATGCAACTTATACACAAACTAAATAGTTTGTAATAATATATTCTTGTAATGGATACATTCCAGATGTAGTTTACCATAAAAAGGGATATTAAGGCTCGGTTCCTTACGACGTCATAAATAAACACTGAAATATAAGCAAAGTTCGAAGAGCAAATATTAGTACTACCGACTATGTATATCATCTTATATTGATTACTCTATAGCTCAGCAAGCAAAGACATATTGACTTTTTAGAATTGCAAATTTTCATTTCATTTAAATATATAAAATTTTACTTCAACATAAATTGCCAATTTCATCTACCTACCATCTAAATTAAAATTTATTATTTTTAATTTTTTTGGAAATCGCAAAAAACCACCCCAACTTTCTATTCCAATAAAAACAAAAGTTCACATTTTGGCGAACAAACCATCGGTTTTGACAACTTTTTGGTGTTTTTTAAACCGACTTCAAAAAAAGGAGGAGTTTCTCAATTCGTCTGTTTGTATGTTTTTTTTTTTTTTGTTTTTTTTTTTTTTTTTCTTATGTATGTTCGGGCATAACTTTTTACAGAGTGATCCGATTTTGATGAATTTTTTTTTATTCGATAGAGTATACCTTCATGGTGGTCCCATTTAATTTTCACAAAAAAATTCCATTCATAAGGGTAAAAATAAGGGAAAATTGCACCCGTAAGGGTAGAAAATAGGGAATGATTGTTTTTCATTTATTGATTTTTCACTTGTCAACCTATTCTGTTGAAAGTTGGGGTGGAGAAAAACTTTATATCGAGCAAATTAATTAATTAATTAAGGTAGTAATTAGTAGATTTTAATCACTAAAAATTAAAAAATAAAAAACTTTTTAACAAAAAATTAAACCGACCTCAAAAAGGAAACTAATAAAAAGCATAAAATAAATATATTACATTTTGAGTCTTAATAAGTAATGTAAGTAACTAATTTTGAGTCGGTGCAAAAAATCAACGATTACTAAATTACTTTATTAAAACAAAAGTCACCCATTCTGCACCGACTCAAACTTAGTTACTTACATTACTTATTAAGACTCAAAATGTAATATATTTATTTTATGCTTTTTAGTTTCCTTTTTGAGGTCGGTTTAATTTTTTGTTAAAAAGTTTTATAATTATTATACTCACTGAATAATAAATTACATTTAAATGTATTTTTTTTTGCTCAAAATTTTAAATTACGTTCTGCAAAAATTTAGCATTAATTTTTATTTTTATTATTGAATTAGTTAAACAAAAACTATTTTACATTTTGAGGCAAAATCCACACAGCAAATTATTGGGTCCTTTATCACGACAGAAGAGAACTCCATTGGGATGGAACCCGGGGAGGTTTCACAAACCCCAGTTATTTTTACAATACTATTTCTGTTCAGAGAATTTAAAATAAACGAAAAAAGAAACTTTTTTTAAAAAAATTTGATCGTGGAAGTGTTCGGAATAAGAGGAAGGAAATCTAAAAAAAACTAATTATTCTTTTTGTTTAGTTTATTAACCACTTAATGCTTATTGACGCTTATCGACCCCTAGTACTGTGCGCACTGTACTACTTCAATTAATGTGAACATAAAGTGGTTAAGTTGCTGTAGAAGATCGTTCTGATTTTATAAATAGAAGTTTTAATGTGATAATTACGGTTGCGGCAATATTTTGATAATCTCGATTTTGCATTAACATTTATGAGGTTTCCAATGCAGAAATTTTGGTTATTGGGCACGACGCCAGCATCTGGCGTCAGCTGTTTAGTGTTCGACTTGGTCTATTCGACCAATTTTTTACTATTTTCTTTCAAATGAATGTCAATTTGATTAAATTGTAGCAACCGGAAACCATGAAATGTTTGGATATTTTAACATTAATATGTAGGATGCGCTTATCAAAGGTCAACGTGCAATAGGATTGCTAAATTCTTAAAAACAGAAATTGATGACAATCATTTTAAATTATTTCACTGAAACTTTTCGAATTAAATTTATTATTGAGCTTCATATTTCGATTGATGACGTGTCAATAGTAAGCTATTTATTTTGTGGCTAAGTCAGTGACTAGAAACCAATCCATACTGCGGTGTCACTTTGGATCCATCTAAATTTACGATATTGGGTATACATGCATTTAGTTAGTTTGAAGTAAAAGCGGTGTTTCGAACCCTGATCGGTCGAGTCAAGGTCAAACTGCCCTTAGTTCGAGCTAAGAAGTCTACATTCAATTTTAAGATTGTCCTAAACGCCTATTCCACGTTTTTAGCTCGTTCTAACTCAGGTAGGTTAGGTCCGCTTATCTAAGCGTATACACGAATGGACTAACAAGTTCGATATGAGTCAGTTCGAGCTAATGCGTGTATGTATACGAGACAAGTGTTGCTCTGTAAATGCCTTAGTTCACTCAGGCACTAAAATGAAAAACATACATCAAAATAGTAAGATTGTCCTAAGAGGTCGAGATACAGACTTCATGAGCGGTCTTATTTATTTGAAATATATTTTAGAAATTGATTTATTTTTGATATATTTGTGTAGATTATAATAATGACTGTAATGACGAGTGTGTAAATTGTGTTGTTTGATAGGTATCTAATATAATGATTATATGGTGATAATATAGTGATGTATTATTAGTGGCATTTGCCGTCATTAAGCATTGTTATAGTTTTGCCGATGCCTATTGGTGGCTGGCTATCTGAAACCTTGATTATTGACACCATTTTAAGCACAATTTAAATGTTTAAAAATATTTTAAAGTTTTATCCACAAGATTTCATGTTTTCTTCACCCCTTCTCTTCACAAATTGAATATTTAAATGTAAAATTGGATCCAAGGTAGCTAACAAGGTCCCGAAAATACAAATTTTACGATTGAAATCTCGATGAATTCTGAATAAGCAAATATTAAATAAGAGAATTAACTATGACAGAATGCCTTAAATGCACCTGTTTTTTCAAAAATCGAATTTAAAAACTTCGATTTTCACAGTAAATTTTAAGCAAAGTTGCTCGGGATTGGTGAATCAATTCATTCTATTGACAGTCCGTGTACTTTCAACTGGTCTTAGCTTTGCGCAGAGCGGGGATAACTGGAGCGACACTTGCATTGGGATGCAGCAACAGTGCATTCCGAACGAAAATCATGGTTTTCAATACTAAATTTAATTCAATACTCGCTGCGCTCAGGCGCTTTAAGCCATTTTTCTTTGCACAACCACCTTTCCGAATAGTACATGTGCAGGAAAAATGGCTTAAAGCGCCCGAGCGCAGCGAGGGGTGCTTTAACTCGATTTTTCTTTGCACAACTACCCTGCGTTTAGAATCCACTCTCACGAGTTCAACTCCTCAAAGATCCACCATTTTCCTTAATCCACGGACCTAGGGGTATTTATAAATTGAGTGTTGTTTTCATCAAAATGGCCCGGAGCGCCCGAAGGGTGCGTAGGGTCAATTTTGATGAAAACCACCATGGCAAGAGTAGGATCCACGCGAAAAAGTAACTACCGTTCGTTAAATTTAAGTAACCCTTTTCTGAAGTAATTTTGGTCCTAAAAAGAACGTATTCGTACCTTAGCGTACGAGTTACTGACATATTTGTCAACAGCTACACTCTTATGTATAGGACCACGCGTACCGACAACAGAATGCATTGATTCACCAATCACGAGCGATTTACCTTCAAATTTGCAGTGAAAATCGAGCTTTTTTAAATTCGATTTTTGAAAAACAGGTGCATTTAAGGCATTCCGTCATAGCTAATTCTCTTATTTAATATTTACTCTTTCAGAAAAGTTTGAGGTTTCAATTGTAAAATTTGCATTTTCGGGACCTTGTTAGCTACCTCTCCCCAGTAGACACTTGCATCTGATTTGTCACAATCTCTTATTAAGTAAAGCCAAAGACCAAACTTCCATATCAATCACACATTGACGTAACGACGCAACACTCGCTCCGTTAAGGGTGGCTAGCCTTTATGTTCAGCGCCAAAAGTAAATTTTTTTATTCGTGCCCTTCTCTGGCAAATAACTGTGGAACAATGGAAAGCGTTTGATAATAAAATAGAAAGGAAGTCGCTTTATTAAATGAATGAAAATGAATAGCTTAGAGATAGGGGCGCCGCGCGACGTGCTTATATTCCAAAATCAGGGACGGCACATATATGTACATGCATAATAAATCAAATAAAGTGTAAAATTGGGTATTACGCTGAAGTCCTAACCCCAATTTTGCAATAGCAATTTAAAGTTTTAACGGCTTTAAAGGAATCTCTCAACAATACTAAAATTTTACCATTAGGTTGTCTTAATGACCTAGCAACGCTCAAGTAATCAACTGTGGCTATCTAAATACGCCTTAACAAGATAAATAACACAGAACAAACTAGATTTAAGTTCTGTGCAGCCGAAATTTTACAAATCTGTATAATAGTTTCAAATATTTGTTAGAAAATTCACCAATATTGGATCAATGAATCCACCATAAATAGTGAAAAATTTTAAGTATTCAAGTCTGCTCTAGAGAGGAAGGATAAAGAGATTTTTGTTTAAAAATTTCTTAATCTGCAAATACTACATCAAAAGTAAATTAAACAAATCTGTAAATGATTCGTTTGTTTTTATTAGAAAGTTTCCATTTTTGGAAAAAATGTCCACTCTTTTATTTGCAGTTTATCACAACTCAATGGTAAAACAAAACTGCTACAGTTTAAAACTGGAGCATACCGGGTGGTGCAAAATAAACTAGCAGTCAAGTATAATAATACACTAACTTAAAACATTTTCGAATTTTAAACCATTTGGTTCTCTTATGAGCATAAAAATTGTATTGTTCTCGTAACGCACTTGCAGTTTGCTTTGAGAAAAGGGGAGCGTTATAAGCCTAGAGATACTTTCGCACTCGGGTTGCAGATTATTGAACTTGATTCCCCTTTTGTTAACAATACTAATGTGGGGAGAAAGTTGGTACGAAGTCAACAAGCACCAATTTGGTAAAATTTGAAAATAAAGCGTTTCCTGGTATTTTAATGAGAAGCACCCCCGTATATTGTAAGAGCGAGCAGTCCTTTCATCAGAATTATGGTGAGCGAACAATTTCCACACAAAACTAGCAGTTAACTTGTAGTACTCGATTAAGGTGCGTGATATATTTGTATGCCCTATCGTTCTATTTTAATATTGTGTAATTACAGGGGGTTAACATGGTGTACTTAGACACGTATTATTATTCCTTTATGAACATGAATTGTCACATGTATAAAAAACGATGTTGTGTTCTCGTGCAAACGTATTTTAATTACACATCCATTAAGGCAAAAAATCTATCAAGATGTGTTTACGATTATTTACTTGTTTTGTGTGTACATTATTTACTCAAATTTATTTTTTAAACACGCAGCCTAAAAAACACTTAGGGTACACCTATCGTTAATTTAAATCTAATTTTTCATTTAAAAAAATCAAAAATTACATTTTCCTGGTGCATTAGAGCGTCGCGCCGGCTTTCGCCGGTTTGGCAAACTTTGAACGACGGTTTGCTTCATTAACCCTCATAGTGGAACAATTATGTTTTCCATTAATCTAATTTCTTTAAAAATTTTAATCACGTAGTCTCGTTAATTATGTTTCTGCCATCTTTTCTTGTACTTGTTTAAAATTTATGTAAGTTAATCCGCGAGATATGCAGCAGCGTCGAGTTAACGTTTAACGTCGTCTTGGTAATAATTCTCAGCAAAACTGAAAACTAGCTTTTTAAACAAACCACGAAAAAAACGTTACTTATTTAAAATTTCGCGAACATTTGCATAATTTAAATTCCTCTTGAAATCTAGATTTTCTAAGATTTCCGTCTTGGGAACGATTTCGATCCGCTTTAATCTCCAGAGATGAGGGTTGACAGCTTATTATCTCTTTTCTTACCTGAGCCATGTTGTTTTGGATTTAAAATATCCGCACACCGGAGAGCTCCAAGTTCCCTATGGAGATAGAATAGGTATTTGTTACAACTAAGATCATGAATAAACAAGAATATTTATTATTTACATTCTCGTGTTACAAATCCAAACTTAACAATCTTCCAATCCGGTCGCAAAATTATCCAAAATCGACCATCTATTTGCATGAATTCGAATTGGAATTGAAAATTATGCTTACAGTAGTAGTATGTAGTTTCAAACTTTCCCGTTCTTCCAACTTCCATCAACCGCTTATCTTGTTAAAGTTTTATTCCTTTCCTTCTTTCATAAAAGCTCTCCACTTGATATCGAATACCTCAGATCGATATTAATTCGTTTAGCTTTGAGTTAAAAAAAAAATTAAAAAATTGTTTGGAAAATTAAATCCTGCCCCAGGACGTGAATCGGGAGGAACATTCATTTTAGACGAAATGAAGACCTTCAAACAAACTTGTCCACTTTGACTTAATAATATCTCAAATCGATATTTTATTGAACTACAAAGCACGCCGAAGTGCTCGAATTTTCATTTCCTTAATAAGTCGGGTTATTGGAACGTTCGTGACTACATCTCTTACATTATTTAATTAATTTAATAGCCTTTCCAGGTTAGTGTACTCTTTAAAATCTTGAAACAAAATTTGTGAAGTTATCGATTCAGGAAATTGGTGTTTATGTATTTTAATTAATTTTACCGATGGTGCTTGATTCTTTAAATTGATCGAAGTGATTTTGAGGGTGGTAGGTGTGAAATGAAGAACAAAAAGTCTTAAAAATTTTATGGACTATTTACACACTTATCGCTTATTGTTGAATGGGCGCTTTTGTACTGTACAATACTCAACGGAAGTACTTACCACAGAGTGTTATGTAACAAATCTGCTATAATTTTCATCAGAGAGTTTAACTTTGACAATAACAATAATTTGCCTTGAGCATACACATTACGGTCTTTGTTTTGGGTTAGTTATTATACAATGTAGGCCTTGGAAAGCATTTTATTGGTGGAGGACGCTGTTAAGACAGAGGAATTATGCGCATTCACAAACTCACTGTGTATGTATGCTCATTTGTGGTTTCCTCGTAGATGCTTTCCTAAATCATGTCTCATAATTGTTGCTTAATCTAAACCCAGTATAATATTTGATGATAAACTCCTCACATGGTGAAACTTATCTCGAGCACAACACACAACTTAATTTCCAAACTGAATCGACTTGGCCAACTTGGTTCGCAAAACTTGAAAAATTCCAAACTTATTTGGAAAAATGAAGCAAATAGTTCAGAATAAGAGAAACAATGATGACAATGGAAAACAAGATTACAACTTGAAAACAAAGAGAAAACTTGACAACAATTGTTGCATTAATAATTTGTGTCGCTAGCAGCACTCCATTGTTAGACACTCGAAAAGGCAAAACGCCGACAAGTTTTAGACAACTAAATAGGTATTAGTTAACAACACGTGAAAGCACCTTATAAGGGATTAAGCCCAGCTGTAAGTCGATCATTATCTCATTTATATTATACTGGAAACACATTCTATTAAATTTGAATTCGTGTTCCTAAACAACGGATACATTACATATATGGTACATTAAATGTCTCCCAAATTATGTGTCAAAATGATAATCAGGCCATTATCAACTTTCACATCGACAGAGGATTCCACAAAGGAATCCATTTACATTTTTAATCAAACTTCAATGCCATAAAAATAATTTCATTAAAATGCCTCAAAAAGCGGAGCCTAATCCACCAGAAACAAATAAAATTAAAATAATTGATGTAGAAGACATAGTAGTAGAAAAATCTATAGCTGTATTAGCAGGAAGCTCTGTTACTGCTGGGTACTTTGTTGGTTCCAACTCAGTCAAATTTGAATATCAAAAGAGCCTACATTTCTTTTTAATATTTTTGTCTTATTTTATTTCCCAAGGGCTAATTAATTGAATCCTCGCCTTTAAACTTAGGGTCACGACAATTTTTCTCATAATTAAAATCTACCCAACCCTTTTTGCTTTTCATCGCCCCAGAATATAAGACAAAGGAAATAATTTAAGGTGCTTAAAATATCGTAGAAATTTGTTTTACTAAAAAATTCTTTTTATTTTAAACATTAAAACGAAGAAAAATTTTACGTTTTTGATTAATTTTTAATAAGTTAGTTATTAATTTTCGAACGCTGCAATTCAGTTTTGTATTTCGGTTTAGGTTTTCATTATTTTTGGGTAGCGTTCGGTATCACGCGGGCGGGCGCTTGGAGTGCTTAATATCGCGATCTGTTTGACGCTTTAAATATTAAAAATGCTTATTTAAGTTTTTTTTATTATTTTTAGATACTTTCTTTGTTTCGACACCATCTGTACAGCGAGTCATACATTCTCGTTTGATCTACATTCAAACGTGTCTTACGTGGTCTACCTTTCCTTTTGATCCGTATATTTCTATTATATATTTGCTTTATCACTCGATCCACACTTGCTCTCTCAAGATTCCCAAACCAGCGCAAAACGATTTCAACCGCACTCACCATGCTCTTGTGTTCCTCATGACATATCCACGCTTTCCTTGCATACAACAACACATTTAACCTACTTTATTCTTTGCTATGACGCGCAGAAGTCCGCTAACAAATTTTAAGGTTTATCCACTTCAAACTTTTATTTTTTTCATATTTTTTCACTTGTAACAATTTTCTATTTACACTGAACTGGCAGTAATTTCCTGATTCATTCAACTATTTCCAACTTTTGGAAGCATTTATGTGCCTACATACAAAAACCATAATATAATTATTATTCTAGAGCATTTGATATTATTGCATTAGTTATTCAACAACTTCGACAATATAGTTTATTATATCGTGTAATATTGGATGTAGGTAGGTACATGAAATTTTAAATACTAAACAAAGGTAAACCTTAAATTAATCTGTAACTTTGCTGCACTACTTAAATGTTTGAGTTTATTATCAAACAACAAAAACTTACAACCGAAACTATCACAGTGCAATGCTCAACACTCCAAAGCGATTTTACTTCAAACCAAACGCGATCATAGTAAAAAACCAAAAAGGACAAATACATGGCCTTTTGGAACTTGCGTTCTTTTTTATTTGCGTAGTAGAAAAAATTTGGTAATAACTTCCGAACCAAAGACTTGATGGTCTTGTTTGTAAATTTATTTAATTCTTCTTTTTGGGCATTTAAGGGTTGCAAATAAAGGTTTTCTTTTTTTAATTCAAATTTTATGTTAAATTTTATCTACACTTGAATTCTGCACGAATTGTCGTTCCAGCCAAGACAAAAAGTTTTTATTTTGTTTTATTATTCTTTTATTAAAATGGTTGATTTATCTCTGAACTGTTAATTTGAATTATAAATGTTACTTCCTGTCTGCTTCTCACTACTGAATTTTTTTCAATTTTCATGATTCACTTTCTTACAAAAATTTTATTTAAATTTTACAATACAAATCATTTATTTGAGAAATCTTCGAAAAAGAAATTTTTTACATAAATTCTAAACTTTTCACACAAATGTCACTAACGTTTTTTGAATTTACAGCTGAATAATCATAAAAAAAATTAACCATTTCTTTGGGGTTACAGAATATATCACGACAATATAATAATAATATAAAACATGGACTGAAAGTTTAACGTGGAATTTAAACTATGACACAAATTAATGTTGTGACAAAATTAACTCTCAGTAACACTAATCTCAAAAGCTTGTGATCTAAGGGTAACTAGCCTTTATTTCCAGCATCTAGAGCTGAGATCTCGTAAATTCTTGCTTTTTTTGGACTAAAGATTGAGCGCGGTTATTGGATTGGACTGACGATCGACCGTAGTCGTTGCGGGCTTTAAGTGGAACACACCCTTAAAAATTAACTGTAGAAAAATAACTGGACACCAGATCATTTCAAAAAAATTTCAAAAATTAAAAAAAAAAACAAAAAAATATCCTTAGTTAATCTGATAAAATTGATAATACTCTAAACTCTAAAGCCACTCAAATACGCAATTACAAAAAACAAATTATTTAAACTTTCCAATTTGCAAATGTAGACATGTGACATCTATCTGTTAAACCAGCTGACTTCTGACGTCGCAACAACATCCATCAACTCACAAGTGGTTAAGATTTGAAAAACAAAACAAAAAAATTGTTCAAAATTCTCATTTATGTCACAAAAAACCTCTAACATCACTGCACCCCAATTTGAAGCCACAAAATCTTACCAAAAAACTTTGCGTTTTGTTAAATTGCTTCGTTAAAATTAATCCAAATTTTCTTTATGGTTTATATGTTTATAATTTAATTAGCTATGTTCTTTAAATTTTGGTTTTGTAATTTAACGCTTAAATTAAAATATACAAAATTGAACTTACAATCCTAAATTAAAATCTTCTGATTAAATATTCTGTGAATTCTTATAATACAATTTACCTTCTGTTAATCAGCGTTCATATTTTAATTTTTTTTTTCTATTTTTATAGGAAACTATTACGATCATCTTTAATTTTTTCTCTTCTTTACGCCTCCCTCCCCCCCTCCCAGACACTTCTGGTGTTAATACCATGACGTGTTTATTATGATCTATTTGCAACAATTACAAATGATATTTAAATCATATTTAATATTTTGTCATAATTGAGGACAAAATATAATATATTACGTTGTTCTGTGAGACCGGGGGGTTTGGGGGTATGGAATACCCCCCAATTACACACAAAGTAGCTTGAGTTTAAGTTAAACAGAGATAAATCTGAATTTACAGCTCCAAATTTGAGAGTAGCCTTACCAATAATAATAATGCTGACTGCAAATTTTAAATTTATTATTCATCCTAAGCGATGTCGAAGGCCAAATAACTACATTAACCACGCACTAGATGACTAAAAGCAGCCAAATGGGTCACCTGTTGCAGCTAGTAATTTTGACAAAATCCCAATTCTGTCTCTTTGTTTATCTGTAAGTCTGTCTGTCTGTCTGTTAGTAGCGCATGAAGACAACTGAAATTTATAAGCAAATAACGTAGTTTTTTTAAGATGTCGATGTCGTTTAGTTTCAAGTTTGCTAAAATCAAACATAATATGCAATAGTTTCTTTTTTTTTGCTTTTGGTTAGGGTAAGCCTTGTTTGCCTGGTCTTTGGATTATTCAGTAGAAGAAGAAAACCAGCTCTGTGCTCATCTCTTGAGCGGTAGTCCGGGCAGTCTTTTTCTCTTAGGTCTTCCATTTTTACAAATTTTTGCCTGTCTGTCGCCCTCCATCCTCTCGACGTGATCTCTCCAATTTCTTCTTTTTTTTTTTGCTCCATTTTATGATGTCTTGTATGTGGCATTCGTTTCTTATTGACACTTATTTTTCTATCTCGTAGAGTGTATCCATCGTAGCTCTGAGGACTTTCATCTCTACTGTTCTCACTTTTTGCTTTGTTAGCTTTGTGTCAGCGTGTGTCTCAATCTCACCATCGTTTTATACATTCTCACCTTTGCCTCTCTTCTCATAAATTTATTACGCCACATCATATTGTTTAGGTACCTATATAGATAGTTGAACTCCATTATCTGTTCTACCATACTTCCCTCCATCTCCAACTTCCACCTTTTTGAATCCTTACTAATTACCATTAATTTTGTTTTGGTTGTTGCTACTTCAATGTCGAATTTCTTTTCTACCATATTAAGATGATGTAGAATTCTTTGGAGATTGTCCTCCGAATCAGCCAGTAACACCATATCGTCCGCAAAACAAACAACATTCACGTTTTTATTTCCTATAGCCGTGTAGCCTATTAGTCGGTTCATTATTAAATTAAATAGGAATTAAATTTATTATTAAAGTGCGGCCTTCAGGCCATTTATTTAGATTAATACTTTCTAAGGATTTATCCATTAGCTTATAACCCCTAAAAATAAGTCAAGCTTAAGTTCTTTAATTGTTTATAAACAGAAAAGCAGATTAATTACCTGCAGATGAATAATATCAAAATGATCAAAACTCCAATTTACAAATTTTAACACAAAATTAACAACAGATTGAAACTACACGATAAAAGTGCCAAAAGTTTACAAAAGTAATTGACCAACTTTTGTTTCAAATTGTAAGTTTCAAACAATACCGAATAAGGAGACGATCCGTACATACGAAATATTCCAGAAGATGTTAAAGATTTCAATATTTGAACTGGTAGTTTTTTCAATTTTTCTGCACGAAAATGTTAGCCAGTTCACCCTTGGAGGTTATTAAATTCGATAGAAAACAATGAATGGAAGCATAACAATGCAGTATCATCAAGGTAGATCGGAAGCTCACTGGGGTATGTTTATAGTTTTTACAAATAATAAAGTTGTTTGTTTTCAATTTAAAAATTTAATATGAGCATCTGTTTAATATTTTGAAAAGCGATTAGTGTAAACTAATGTTGGGGTTATTGTAGTGAAACGTGTATAGCAAGTTTAGTGTCAGATGTTATTATTAGTTGTATCCGCTCTTCATTTTAAATTATGAATATTAAATTTACAAATTGTCGTCCCTTCGGTTATGGTTTCATTTGTCGGAACCTTTGATAAACCCTGTTCGTCGTTTAACGTACTGATAGCCCAAAACTCTTTGATACGTCTGTTTGCATTTTAACTTTCAAAGTGAAATAATACACAAAATAGAAAAAAAATTGGTTTTCCCGCATTATATAACGGCAAGTGCGGCACAAAGAGTTTGTTGCATATATATCAAGTTGTCTTTAAACAATACAGGCTGTCATACTTAATTTTCCTGTACAGCCGAGCGAGCGGTAGATATTTTAGCAGCAATAGTGGAAAGTTCAGGAAATTATTTCTACGAGGTCGAGTAACCGGAGAATAGGGGTTGAAGCATCGCATCGTTCTAATTCTGAAATTTTGTGTGAGCGCTATCAGCATATGCGAGTGGTTTGAATCGAACCGTTAAAGAAAAAAAAATAAAGAAATATAAAAAGAGAAGACTATGAAAGGACCTTACATAATCGCGTGGCACCATACTGAATGCACTCTTTTCAGATAAAATAAGATATTGTATACCCAAGAGACCCTCGGCTTCTTGTAACTTTCATAATGGAACTATTATAGTAAGTTTTTGTAAATGGTGGTAATAGAACTCCAGAATATAAATCAGCAAGAATTTGGCCCACAAAAATAACTAAAATTTGAACAAACTAACATTTCGGTAATCTTGCCGAAATTAACTAAGTCGCTTAATTAAATATTTTGTAATCAAAACCCTTTTAAAGTTATATTGTCTGGTAATAATTGTTCCTCGGCTGGTTATAAACGAGATAACTTTACACTAGGATGAGCGAGCATTCTAGCGAACTCATCAAACTATACGAAGTCAGAAAACTTACGTTAGAAATTGTGGCAAACCTGCAAAGTTATTCGTGGATATCTTGCATGTGGAAAGTTGCGGTACTTTGCAAATCCAGTCAAATGTGAATAACAAATAAGCCCTGATCTGGAATGAAACTACTTGCGAGATCGGCGTGGGTATTTCCCGTTCAGCTATAAAACTGCTAAAACTGGAACGTTTTGCCTTATTTATGCGGAGCACCCTTAAGGTGATTTTGATTCGACTTTTGCCAACTTTTAGGAAACCGTTAATGCAGCACCTTTCAATTCAGAATAATAACTTTGACACGTGAATATTTTTTTGGATGTAATTTGAGTAATTTCCGGACGACTTCCATAATATCTAACTACCGTTACTTCTTTGTGATCTCCTCAATTGTTAGGTATCGGGTATCCAGATTCTTTTTTCCGCTTGCACAAACTGTTATCATAATAGTTGACAACTAAACCAACGAGAAAGGAAATTACATTTTTTGCTACAAAACATCTGCACATTTGTTACTACAAAATGAAGAATCGAACAAAAATGTATGCGGTTGTTACCAAAGGTCAAAGGGTTCCTTTATTGTGCAGCTCAAACAAACGATTTTTGAAGAATACCAAAATGGAAAATAAAAGGAAATAATGTAAATAATCAACGATGACAAACATCGGAATTTGCGCAGGTGGATCAACAGTGAAATACAGGTGACAAACTAAAAAGGAAAGTTAAAATGTAATGTTGCTCAAAACCACATTCTCAAGTGTAAAATAAAATTCTTTTTAAAATTCTCAACTACCTTACACAGATAACTTAAAAACTTCTTTATCAAGATCGCTTATGTATTTATTTATTACGTACCCGCATCGCAAGGTTTTGTTTGCTCTTTAATGGGTTACAGAAATTGAAAAATTTGCATTTCTCGCTTTGGAAATGCAATTAAATACAAAAATCGCGCTAGAACAATTTTTGCAGATTACATGAAGAAAATTAAAATTAATAGTATGATTTTAGTCAAAAAATGTGTCGTGAGTGATAATGGGTGACTCAACCCAATGAAACAGGATGGATCTTATGGTCATGGATTGTTGGATAAACTGGCATTTTTCCGATTTTTGTGTTATCCTAAATGTTGAAGGTAGATCGAGTTCCATTTAGGTATATAGAACATTATATCATGAATAAAGTCATTAGGGATTAGGGACATTTGAACGGGGTGACGCGGGGTCCGAAAACTAAAACATTTATATGCTCCAGATAACCCAATTATCTCACCGCAATCATCTCCCAACTTTTACATAATTATCTCTATAACGAAACGAGAAATGTTTTTTGACGTCATGTATCTATCAGCAGTGGTCAGTTAACCACCCTTCCTAAAAAAAGCACAGTAAATTTTCTTTGAAAACAAATTTAAAAGCTAATAATTAATAATAATAATAATTTGAACACAAATTACCCGATTAGATGTGCATTACAACACAAACGAAGCCGAATTGATTAACATGGCTTTTATATGAAAAACCGTTGAGGTAGACATAACAACGAAAATTGAAGCACAAATTATTGACAGTAATTTTATTAAAAAATTTACGATGGAGAGGATGACAATAATCTACTTTTGACTGTAAATTATAATATTCTGAATTTAAATTGGAAAATTAAAAATTTGATGTAGTACACAACATACGAATTTCCCATTTGCTAGGTTTTATGTTTAAATAGGGAGCTTAATGTAAAAGAAAACTAAAAATTACAATTTTCTTGCTTAAATTTGACTGTAAAATTTAAAAAAATTGCTATATACTTGCGTTTTTATTAGCATACTCCAAATACCCCCCCTCCGATTTTTGATGTATGACTTTATGAGAAAAATCCTAAATACTAATTTGAAAATATTTTTCACCCCATGGCAATATTTTTCTAGAGACTTACGTAGATAAGATGGGGCTAGGGCCTCATAAAATTTGACCTCAAACTCCAAGGTTTTGGGGTTATCGCATGTTATCACTTATCATGTTTAATTTTTCTTAAATTTTTTCTCTTTAAACACAAAACGGAAAAGGAATGTTAGACAGAAGCGTAACTAACCTAGAGTACTAAAAAACCTACAGTCCCTTATTATAGGATCCTGAGTGTAAAATTTGAAGAATCGGTTGGTCGTAGGGATACGGAGAATCTAGATTAAAATTTATTTTAAAACTATGTGGTTATCACCCTTTTAAGTTTTATTTTCAAATGCAAAGAAATAGGTTAGACCCAGGGGTTCTGCGGGGGGGGGAGTAGATTACCTTTAAGACAATGGCGCTTTAAATTAAGACATTTTATAAAAATAATTTACATAGGTAATGTGCTACCCCCATCAAATACCAGAGACGTCTACAGTCTTTCATAAGGTATTTTGTGTAAAATGTGACAAAATTGTCGTAAAACCGGGGGGTCTAGGGGGTATGGAATACCCCTCAGCCGTAAGAAAGAAATGAAAGAAATTTTCGTGGCTATCAATTTTAAAAATTTCTCTTATTTCTTTCTTACAGCTGGGGGGTATTCCATACTCCCCAGACCCCCCGGTTTCACGACAATTTTGTCACATTTTACACAAAATATCTTACGATAAAAGTCTGTAAACGTCTCTGGTATTTGATGGGAGTAGCACATTACCTATGTAAATTATTTTCGTAAAATATTTTAACTAAAAGCTCCATTGTTTTAAAGATATTCTACCCCCCCTCCCCGTAAATTAATAGCCTCAAAAATTTGATTCTTGAAAAGTCGTGTTTTCCCTTACTTACAGCTGAGAGGTATTTTATACACGCCAACCCCCCCCTCTTCTCGCCAAAAATGATCTAAATTTGCTTAATTTTCTAAACCCCTCTTGCGACAGTTATTCCCTTCCTATTCATTCAATTATCGAACGTTGACATCATACTAATGACATACAAAACCACAAGATTAATATTAAAGTAACCACAAAATGCGATTTAAGTAGAACAAAACTAATAAATTACATCATATAATTACAACTACGTAAAACTATTAACTATCTAGAACGGGGGCGGCCAACTTTTGTGTACATAAGATCTACTTTTTTTCTTAAAATGTGTCGCGATCGACTTTGTCGAAAAGAAATTGAAAAAATTCAATTTTTTGATACTTTTTTAAGGTAAATTTTTAGTCTATTAAGTCAAGACATCTCGAGCAATTGACCAAAATTAGCTTTGCAATCGACTGATTGGCTACCCCTGATCTAGAAAAATGTATCATTAACTAATTAATGATGAACTTTATTAAATGTATTTACCTAGAGCACACGTACCGACTACAAAGTGGAGAAAATGCAGTCAATCAAACCTTGAGTTTTATTCTATTAACCATAATATTTTCTAGGCCCAGTTAACATCCTCGACCCGTCAATTATTTCCACCTACTAAAAATAATCTTGCGGGTTGCGCAAAATTATGTTCCGGATAAACCAAGGTAAAACATGATCATGCGATCTTTGAAAAACAAATAATTTTGGACAGTTCTTTTAAATCCTTTTAGTTCTTTTTATTTTATTTACATTTAGCATCGTAAATGTGTGACAGGTAGAAATTTAAATTTTAAATATTCCTTAAAAGTTACTTTGATCTGAACAACAATTTTGGCAAAACTCCAGGAGACCCGCTTATAAAATCTTAATGCATGAGTTTAGCATTAAAAATTTAAAAAACTCAAAATTTATATAATTTGGCAAAAATATAATTTTTATTGTTATATACTTACTGTATTAACGAGATTCTTTAGTACGTTTCGATCTGATCAATAACTCTTTAATAGAGTGGAGAAATATTAAAAATTTATGGCAAAATTTTTATTATTAATTCACAAGAGCGTCAACAATAAACAGTTTATTTGCAGGAAAAATATTTTTTGAATTATAGCGCAGTTACTGCAGTTGCATGTGAAAGTAGAAAAAAGGTCGAGAGTGGTTTTTAAAAGATTCAGCTAACATTTTTTATGTGTACAATGTGTTAAAAGGTTTCATATATTTGTCAGTTGAATTGAAATTCCTGTGTCATCAACAATCCAGAACTCAAATCGACGCATACTTTTTATCATCCTTACTTTGAATAGTTCCACATTTCGCATATTTTTCATGTTTGCTTTACAATTCAAAAAAAAAATTAAACTTCAAACCAACGCATAAAATTGTTATCTATTTATGTATCATATTGCATTACACTGTTTTTTGGAACGAAAATGTCAGTGGAACTGAATTGATAATAAACTTTTGGGTTTCTATTTGGCGAGGAATTGATCGAAAACAATATTGCGCTACATTCCGGTGCCGAATTTAAGCGAAAACTCGCATAAAACACTAAAAATCAATTTGATGTAGGATCGCCGCCTCAGGAACTACCCGAGTTTTCCACGTTCTTAGTAGCTGCCCAAGCTTCATCAATTCCGTGTCTCACGGCGTACACATTTTCTACACAGAAGTTTATACCTCAAATATATCTTGAAACAACAATAAATGAAACGAGAAAATTGAACTTACCTTTTTTCCTACTTCTCTATATCAAATTCAACATTTGTTATTGTCTCTGAAATAGCAGCTTTTTGATTAAATATTAATTCCTTCCAGTCAATTTTTATTTGTCTTCAAAATAAATTTTGCTGATGCTGCTTAAAACCTAATGTTTTTATTTTTGTCATTATTTACGAAAAGATAAAAATATGGAAGTGCTGTTCTTCAAATCTAAGATCTCAATTTCTATAAACAAATTATTAAAATTTATTTTACACTTGAAAACGATATCAACATTTCTTAACATTTTTTCATTCGCCTTTAGGGTATTTCAATGATAAAAATGTAGATGAAATACTTTAGGTGAAAATTTTATTTGCCGATTGAAGACACAAAAATTCTTGTTCTATATTCATATACGATTTCACATCCAAATCAAAAATTCAATTTTTTGTGTAAATTTTGTGCGATATCTGAAACTCGCTCAAGGGTACGCTGAAAAAATATTTGAGTATTAATCGATAAAAATTATTTACTTTCGTAATGTAAAATTTTAAATAATCTTAAATTCAAATTTATTTAAAAACGATTTCTATAACCGACGTGCAAAAAATTTTACTTGTAATTTTATAAAAGATTTTTCTCTTCTTTCCTGGATAGGGTTATATGTGAGGTTAATAATTCCCAATTGGAAAAGTCCTTGCAGGGTACGTACGGTTAATCTACATATGAAATAAACGAGTAGTCGTAGCTTGAAAGGTAAACTAGTGAGATATTCCTGAGTCGCTTCTCAAACACTCTTCTCTTTACGATCAATGTGAGTTAGAATTGCTGACAAGCTTAAGTGGTAAACTAAAGGGTGAGCTCACTCTCCTGCTATTTCCAGAACGCTTTTTTACTGCACCCAAGGAACACCTTTATCACAAAACTGATCTTGTAGAAAAACTATCTTAAAATCATCAAAAAAATGAATATTATTTTCTTAGAAAACGGATATTGGATTCGCCATTATGATAATAATACAAAACGTCAAATTCTTCTTCATTTATGTTGCTGCCCCGATAACTCATTTGTTCGGTATGGATTGCAGCTTTTCAGTCATGAGAACGACTCAAGATGATATTTTGGCTTCGGTGTTTTCTCAAAATAAAATTTTTTTATCACAGCTACTAATAGCAAAAAATATCTCTTGTTAGACCATCGTTGATTAAAAATCAAAATGTACAATCAACATAAAGTCAGTTTTTAGAGATTTAATTAAACTCCCGCCATTAAAACTATTAGTGATGTTTCTTCACAAAAACGATGAACATAACATCAAATTGTGACTGGTCGTCCATGTTAGAATAGTGAAAAATGCTGAACTTTTGCCTCAAGCTCAATTTGTCATTTCAATCTTCAGCTTAACTTTCATAAAATTCATAAAATGTTACCATAATAAATTAATTAACACCCCCCCGCCCTTTTTAAAAGTTCTACTAATGCTACTACTGCACTTTTTAAACTTTATTTACTGATTTACGAAAGTGATCTGTACTTTTCATTTGTAAGTTTCTTTTCTAACGCGAGGAAATTATGATAAAACCAGGGGGTCGGGGGGGGGGCATGGATTACCTCTCAGCAACAAAACGATTTCTCAAAATTGATTGCGTTGTTCCTTGCAGCACTAGGAAAGCAAGTGCGTAAAGAGACCGGGGGGTCTGGGGGGTATGGAATACCCTCCAGGAGGAAGGAAGCAACAGAACGATTTTTTTATTTTCTAGCTATTTTTCTGTGTAAATTTCTTGGAAAGAATAGATGGTTGTTGGGAATGGGGAAAAATTGAATCGGACAGCTCGGTGGTGGGTCTTAAGCATCAACGTAGGCCACGTCTGTTTTTAATCGATTAAATAAATTTTTGTGGTATTTTTTGATCTATTATAATTATTCTTTATTTACAAAGTTTGAAATTTTAAACTGTTTTAACCTCAATTCTTATAACCGGATTTTATTAACATAAACATTACCCGCAGCCACTAAAAGTTGAAGTTAATTTACCAGGCAAGGTAAAGCGTTGATCTAAAGATTTGACATGAAGGGCTATAATTATGTAATCTCAGAGTTGTGGAACATCCTGTACAGGAGCGGCATAAACCGGGAGGCGGCAGCCACCCCTAACGCTTCCCTGTTGATGAGTAAAAAGGAAATGAAAATGTTCCTTTAACGACAGCGACTTTCTATCTAAAAATCGTTGTAACTAACTATCAAAAGTTGAAGTACTCTCAGTTTTTTGTATTCGATTACGTTAAGTACCTACAAATAAGTACCTACTGTCAATATTATCTTGTAATTAACTAAAATTATGTTGTTTTGATAAAGTTATTTTAAATCAAAGTATAAGTAGCCGTAATATAATGCGAGTAGTTTAATGCAGGTTAATGCAAAAGTTAGATTACACTACCAACTCCTCTAATCAACGTAAATACAAGCATCTAACTTGGATACGCTGTAATTTTATAGTAAATTAGTATCGATTGTGTATTTAGCAAAGTAAACATAATCCCACTGTTCATTCGGTCACATAGTTGATTTGTCCATGCACTTACCATTTTGGTGCAAACACGACATATCAATCCCACAGATGGTGAGGGCTTTTATCTCTTACAACGATTACATATTTGCATATAAACACAATGAACCTCATGCACTGGAAACAATGAATGGATTTTACTTAAAATTTCAATTATAACAAAATAAAGTTCCTGATGATAAGCGGATTGTTATTGAAAATAATAGCAATAAACACAAAAATATCATATTAGTTAAGTAGTACGAGTGATCGAAGTCGAACAACCGAAAAGCCAGTTGGAATTATTTTTAAGCCTTGGTATAGAGATAATACCTACAAAGATAACAAAGATAGGAAATTCGTTTATTTCCGGATTAAAAATATATCCTATTTCGTTTTTTCTTACATTCATTTTCAGCACGCCAATTATCCAAACGTTAAGGTACCCGAAACTAACTAACAATACAAAGAATCTGGATTTAATCTGGTTAAGGTGCTCGAATTTTTAACTTCTATTATGAGTATCGATTCCGCTCGAATGGATTCCTCGCAGCTGTTCTACCTGCATGAATTCAGAAGCTTCACGTTTGGTAGTACCTAATCCAGTTTGTGATATGAAAATTAATCTGGAAATTACATAACATTAGGGGTTAATTGGTTTTCTTTAGTTTGGTGATGGTGATTAACTATAAATCTAATAGAGACAAATTATTATTAGCGTAGTGCTTATACACCGAGTGTGCAAACAAAGCAGGAATATAACAATAACACTCCAGATGTATGTGGCAGGTAGGTTTGCTAGAGAAACAAGCTCGATCCCTTTTTAAACAGACAGAAATAATCTTATGCCGAATAACCAAGACCAACTGCGTCAACACACTTTGTTTGGACTTATTTTAAAGATGGTAATAAGCCTTGCAAGGGAATCTCCAACTGTGCGAACGTGAACGAAAGAGGCGAGATAGA
Source organism: Rhagonycha fulva (assembly GCA_905340355.1). Classification (NCBI taxonomy): domain Eukaryota; kingdom Metazoa; phylum Arthropoda; class Insecta; order Coleoptera; family Cantharidae; genus Rhagonycha; species Rhagonycha fulva. Next base: position 14,702,261 of record HG996558.1, read on the forward strand.
GAGTGTTGTAATGGAATCGGAACATTACGAACCCCACATGGGGGTTGAGCAAATGCACACATACATCGAGCTTTCGGGTCGACGCACTTTATACTAACGCACTACTTAGTTAAAATGGATTTTGCACGAAATAGACCTGACCCTGCATATCAATCATATCATGATTTCCCCAACAACCAAGTGAACATTCATAAAATTCATTTTCTTAATACGCTCTGCTTGATATTACAACACTTTAATTCACCACATTTTCTTCATTTATGGAAATTTTCAATTTTACATATGCAAACTGGACGAGAAATGTTTGTTACTTCAACATAATAAAAATATAATTTTATTTCCGAATGCCATCACAAAAAGAAAAGAACAATTAGAATAAATTAGAAACAACAAAAAAGTGGATAATACCACCACGTCAGGTACGTTACGATGACAAAGTGTAGATCGGTAAACTTTACCAGCCAATTATCGCGAAATTTCAGCTACCCCAACACTAAATAAACTTTATGGGGGTTTTAACGGCTAATAAGATTTACAAAATATAAAACAGAAGTAATAGAAAACTAATCAAAACTTTACACTCCCGTAATAACTAGCCTACTAAATTTATTTTCTCAAAATTTTCTTGCCTCAATTAAGCTCTCCATTTTGAAATATAAAAACGCCTTTTAAAAATAGAAAATATTTTGGTAATTCTGTTCCTAAAGACAAATGGACGGTGGACGGTGATAAATCTTCCATGATAATTTGAAGTGAGAGTTCCATCACTAACAAAAAAAGAAGATAAGCCATATTTAACAAATTGGTTTACCGAAATTAAAAAAGCTGTGAAACGGGACAATGATAAATGATAAGTAACATAATTGATCAAGTTGCTTAGAATATTTCGACTAAGCGCTTGTGTAGTCGTTGTTATATTTCCTCAGGTACGTGAAATAAAAAACTACAAAATTGGGGATCTGGAAAGTTTAACCACGAACAGCTTCAAAATAAAATTTTATTAATAAATAAATAATAAAGTACTTGTTCTGCAACAATTAACTCACTTTAAGCACAAAATTTTAATGAACCCAAAAATAAAACAAAGTTTGTTGAGATCAAGAGCTACGGGTGGCCACTAAAATAAACTTATACAAATCAATATATCTGAACTTGAATATTCGAAAAAAACTTTTAATGCAAAACATTTTTTTTTTTAGATTTACCCCCAAATTTTAGTGCAAGATGAAAGCACTTTTCGTTTTAGTATGTAAAAAATTAGTTCCCAGTTTCGTAGGTCGGTCCCCTTGACATTAACCAAATGCGGGCAACTCCTTTACAGATGATTACAATTTCGAGCAAGTCAAGATTTAATTAAACTAATTTGAAAGCAGTAAAACTATAATTGAGTTTTTTTATGCATTTCATTTGCATAATGACGGTGATTACTGATTACTTTTTCTGAATCTGGTGAAATGTAAAATTGGGATTGCTGTATTTTTTCTAATCGGCATTCAACAAAATTGCGAAACAAAAATTGCGGAAATTTCAAGGTCAAACTTGTAAGAATTAATACTTTTTTGAATTCTCCTTTTTAAAAAATCCCCTACGGCGCTCTTTTTAGTTTTATCGTAAAGAAACAGGGAATTTGTTTAGCCTTATTTAGCACATTAGACTGTGATAATAATTATATTCTATGAATCTGATTGTCCGATCACTTAACGCAAGCGGCACTGAGCCAATCGCAAGACGCGATCAACTTTTTAAAATAATTTAAAATCATCAATTGAAGAGTTGAATAGGGCACATTTTATATTACACGTTTTGGTAATATAGTAGAAATATTCTGAAAATTCCTAACAAATAGAAAGTCGTTTGGTAGTTACTTGAAAAACCAATTGGCTCTCATAGCGCGAGAACCAAATTTTGCGCTTCCGACAGAATCCAACCATTGCCTCTGACATCCATACCGTTATTTTTGTTCAAAATTTCCAACAAATTTTATTAGATTTTTTACACGAAGCACTGTTTGCAAAATAATTGCAAAAAATTACCCTCTCGTTTGATAAGTGGTGCTTTTTAACAACCCTAACAAGCTCTAATTTCTATAAGTTTAAAGTAAGGTAAAATACTTTCGTAGTAATTCCATCTCAAACAAAAGTAATTTTATTTGAGTAAAATCCAGTGCCGGATTAACACTGCAGCAGAAGTAGCAAATGCTGTGGATTTCGTACCCGGCAGAAAAGTAGGGGATGGAACGTTAACGCTGACTGCAAATTAAAAAATTTCCAATGTAAATAATGATAATAATAAACCGTCCAAAAACCAATTATAAAACCAAAATTTTGCGGATCATTGCAAATAGGGACTAAATTTTGTCAAAAAACTGAAAAATTACATAAATTGGCATTTAACGACGTTAAATAGGCAGCAGCTATGAGGTTATCCCCGTGTATTCCCTACTTTAGGAGTCGGCAACCCGCGGGCCGCATGCGGCCAGCAAGACGTCTTGGTGCGGCCCTTTTTGCGGCTCAATTTGGTGAATTTGCATAAAAAAATCTCTTTTTTTGACCGGGCTGCCCTAGTTTACCACACCCACGCAGAAGTTTTAAATATTAGCACGTAATTAATTAACTAAGATCTCTGAGACAGTTCAATTCATTAAAAATGTATTCTTCGTACTATGTATTATTTGGTTCTATTAACGCTCTACGTCTTCCGATTCCCAAACTTCGCCAGGCGGCGCCGGCGTTTGGTTTTAGAAACCTCAGACGCCAACTCGTTAACTGAGAAAATGCCTAAAACCGCAAACAATTTCTCACGTGACGCCAAAATTTAAATTCTATGTCCAAATTCCAAAATAAAATTGTAATTTATTATTAACACTTGCTCAGTTTTGTCATTATTTTAGGATTCATACATTTTGGAATGAATTTGGACAAGGCCGTAGATGAGGGGGAGGGGAGTTAACCCATTTTATGGAATAGCGAAGGAGTACAAAAGGGTCTAATTTTGCTTAGGTAATTCCTCCCCCCCCCCCCCCCGATGACCTATGTCTAGCTATGGCCCTGCAATAGAGAAAACTTATCCTTATTTGGTTCAAAATTTTAATAAAATATTTTATTGTTGGTATGAAATTGCGTTATTATTGCATTTAAGAAGATCCGTAATTAGACATTACTCATAGCGGAGGGGGGATATAAAATATATGGTAAACACAGTAATAATAATAATAACATTTATTTTTTAATAATTATAATTTTTAAAAAAGTTAAAAAAGTAAACTTTTATTATGAAATTTTCTTATGGAGATGGGGAGCTTTCTCGTTTCCTACGTTACTTAATATTTTTTGAGGTGTAAAATCCAATGGCAATTTTCTAAAATTAGATATCAATTATTTATCGCAATAAACCGCAACTTCATTTTTTAGAAATTGCTCAGATTGCGGTTCGAGGTTTTTGAAAAAGTTTAAGGGCAAATTATCTAAAAAAAAGTCAATTTTGCCCAATTTGCGATAAATCTACTGAAAGAACTACTGCTGTTGCGGTCCCTTACTAGGCCCTGCCACAAGACCAGGTAAAAGAATACGTCAATAAGGTCAACGTTTGCGTAGAAAATGAAAACGTTAAAATCAATTTTTGGCTAAACTAATCGATATTAGTGATTCATCCGATCCTTCATGGCTTCATTTTGAATGTTTTCTATCAAATTCCGTCAAGTTTTCTTTAATAAATATAATAACTTCGATTCAGGGTTACCGTACAACAATAACAAAAAAGTGTTTTAATTTTATGAAAAGGGTAGTAAAAAAAGTGATCCTTGCTCTTACATCGGGAAAATATAGTTTTGATTAGAAAAACAGTGAAAAGGGTCTTTTGAAAGAACTGAGAACCCTACGCTGGTTAAATCCGGTACTGCCAAAATCAATTTTTAATAAAATTTAAAATGTTATGTTCAGAGAAGTGGCTACTGTACAGTAAGGGCATCCACAATTCCCGGATATTTTAACTATTTTTCGAATATTTAGCAAATACTTTTGAAAATTAACAAATACTTTTTATGGTAAATTTTTATAACATTTTATTTTAAATTCACTGTTTCATAAATTTATAAAGCAATTATTAGTATTGCGAACGCTTGAGAGTAACATTATTCATTTTTAATAAAAACAAAAATTTTGTAATTTTGATTGATTCTATTATATGGATTACGTATCCATTATCATTACAGAGTTTTACAAATGGTATACTATTATTTATTTACTTTTTTATCTTATTTAATCCTTTTAACCCCTACAATCTACAGTAATGGCTACTTAAAATTCCATAAATAATTGAATAGCACAGTGAATGGTCATGGATATGGACATATCCTGGGCGTATTTCAAAAACTGACCTAGTCAAGATTTTTATAAATGGAATTACTATAATTAAGCGACCTATAAAAGACTAGAAAATATGCAGTGAAAAATTTCAAGTTGAAGTAAATTGTTTTGACTTTGTTACTTTCTGCAGTACATCCACAATTCTTTATTCAGGGCTGTAGTTAGACTGCGATTCTTCGGAAAGAACTGCGTTACACGGAAAAAAGATTAGTTTGACTAATGTACCTACACAATTTTGTCTAGACTAAATTAATTAATAAAGTAAAAGTCATTACTCGTTTCCTACACATAAAAATAAAACTTTTATCATTATTATATAAGTAACTTTTAAGACTCTCAAAGTAATTTAGAACAAATTGTTTAGTCGATTGTGCAACATGCAATACACGCGTATATTTCAGTTAAAAAAACGAAGTTTTCTAGCGTTCCTAACAGACAGACTTACAGATGCTATCCAACTCTGATTAATAGACGTTTTGTTTATGATCTAACTCGTGCGAGAATATTTTAATAATGCATAAAATTGAAAATAAACCTGAATTAAGAGCTTTTGAACGATGTTTCGGGTTCGAGTAATCTTAAAAGTTAATACAAAGTCAAATGAATTGAAAATTGGATTAAGAAGGGTTTTTAATAAATTTTGTGCCAGATTATATTGCACTGGCATGACGGCGTGTGTATATTTAAATTTCAAAGTTTGCACAAAATAGCGATAAATCAATTTTTGTTTTAGAACATCCAAATTACGTTATAAACCGATCATGTTACAAAGTTATTGCCAACTCTCGAGACATTATTATAGGGTTATATGAAGCTTTTAACTGCTCTGTCGGATGCTTTTTACTACGTCTACGCTATCTCTAGAGGTTCTCTTCGTTTCTAGATTTAAAGCGGTCCCTAGGCTCTTTTTCAATTAGGCTGTGATGCACTCGCTCTCTACAAAATGTTGTCTGCTTACAGCTGTAAGACTTTCCCTCTTCGTATTTTCTTGATCTTCGTTTTTTAAGCTAACGAGGTATTTCTACTCCAGTCGAGGGTGTAATTTATCCACGTACGAGTTAACACTGCACCGTTTTTAATTATTAATAAAAGTAGCGTCGTCGGTTGATTCACAACCATAAATATTTTTTTGTTAGGAGCGACGTGATTTATTAGAAATCAGAGCAAACTTTTATGCGTTTCGAGGCAATAAAGTAAATACATAACCCCCGTAAATAAGATTTAGGGGTGCAACTTCATGTGTAAATGTTGCAAAGATAATCAAAGTCATGTGGGGTGGAAAGTTTAGGTAGTTCAGTCACGCGATTTTGTCACGGACATACGGATTCCATACGTCCGGTTGTCATCGCTTTTTTGTTCACAAATAAATGGAAGGTAGCCTACCGCACACATCTTAATTTCAAAATATTTCCAGTGGATTTGAAATGCTCGAACGCGAAGGAAGTCTCGTAACAACCGTGATTTCAAGAGCTAGAAGAAGAAGATTTGTACCGAGTCGTTTATTCTAATCAGAACTTGGACATTTCCTGCTAAGAATATATGAAGAAAAACTCTTCGTTTTTGCAACTAAAGCTAAAAATTATTTTCTCTTATTTGAAAATAAATTTAGTTCGTTTGCAGTGCACACAGAAATTGTCTTTATGATCAGGCCCGTAATAATTCTTCATCATTTCTTAATCTGACTCCGACGCGGTTTCCACGGGCGTATTTTACCATCATCATTCTCTTAGTGCTACTACTATAAAAATTGCATCGCTTTATCGATTTTCTGATGATGCAAAGAAAATAAATAGAAAATAAAGCTATTAAGATCGTACTAGAATCCTTTTAGTCGCGGTTGATGTTTATGTGTTAAACGAACAATCGACTCCTAATGGATGCGTAAAAGGAAGTTGCGGGTGAGGGTTCTTTTAACTAAGCTTTCGACTAAGATTTTTGTCAAAGCAACAAATTTTCAAGTTTCTATACCGGAAGCGCGACTGAACTAAGCAATCAGCCCATATCTTCATCGGAAGTAGACAGTGAGTAATTGCCAACTTTCGAGTCAAATCCCCTGACGCGTTTTCTCACTCTTGAAGGATTGGAAAATTTGATCTAAATTTGACAAAACAAGAGTTTTTAATTTTAAAATTTTACAGATTACAGATAAAACTTTATCCTGAAAACATTTGAAAGCACTGAACTGTTCGTTCAGAAAACTTGTATCTTACCAGTAGTTTGTAACTTTTCTAACAAGACGAATAAGACAAAGAATTAGACACCGCAATAGCCAACCCATACTGTGACAGTTCTTTTATCTTCACTCTGTCTGATTGTCCCTTTCGTTTCAAACTTGTTTCAAGTTAGATTAGGGGAAAGAAATCCATTTTAGTAATCGCCTTTTGCTTTATTCTGTATGCGTTATGTTCTGCAGTAGTAGAAGTCGCAAAAAGGCTTACGAAATAAATTCTCTGTTTGTATCATCGATGTTATTAATGAGAGGATTAAAGGAAAAATGATGGAAGGAGTACGACTATAATAAAGGTCGGTCGGGTATTTATTTTATTTTTGAAAGAATTGCCGGACATTGGATATAAAACGAAGGTGTGTTCCGAGTGTCCGGCATTTATTGATTTCGGCACTGATTGAAAAGCGGATGGAGCGGAAGTAAGACGGTTTCGTGCGCGACATCTCCAGCTTTGGTACAAATGGGAATCCGTTCCAATCTCTTGGGATCCTCCGACAAAACCCACGATCGGATCTATATGAATCGTGGTAGTTGCGACCGTCATCTTGTGGTGAAATGACCTGCGTAATACGTTAGAACACCGCACAGATTCATCACGCTGACACTGTTTTGTTACAGAATCAATATCGAATTAATGAATGAGAGAATGAATTATTACGCGATCTAAATGGGTGACTGATGGTGAATACCTAAAGATGACAGTAGGCTATCGGTCATTGTTTCCGTGGTGCCCTTAAGACCCTTTGGTCACTCATCTTACTAGTTTGGACGTGTCTAAAGCTTACCGGATCTTCCCAAGCTTAATAATAGTAAGTTACGGAAGACGTGACCGTCTGTTACAATTTAGCACATCTGGGAGGATGCACAGGTGCATTCTTGTCTTGATGTAGCTAATTCGGCACATTTCCGCGGTTTCTCAGATTCTTTCTTTGGTGTAAACTAAAACCATTCATCGTTTCCATGTGTTTTTCAGATTTAAGGAAAACCTAAAAGTCACGCGTTCGTGCCTTCTTTTTGTTACAAAAATAAACATCCAATGATCAGTCTGGAACTTGGAACGTGTTTCGTTAATATGAATTTAAATAAGTTTTAGCACTTAATCGACACAATCTAAGTTGCAAACGTTTTGACGTGTACTTTTTTTAGAAAAATGTACCCACTATTAGAATGATTATTACTGTCGGATTTCTTATTAGACGACACGCGAGCTTCAACCTGATAATCAGCATTTAGGCATGCAAAGCTGTCACTCACTGCTGTTCCACTCCACCACTACACTTTATTGTTGTAATAATCAAATGTGTATTCCTGCATGCACTCAAGTAATTTTAACAAAAACACAATCCATATTATTTAAATTGCGCTTACAATTTCAAAAAATTTACAAGTTTATCGATCATCAACTTCTTCCACCAACGTAATGAAAATAGCTTTTCAGATTATATCTAAACCAGAAATAGCAAACAAGCGCAACATTTTCAACAGAATTTAACAATAATTATCGTAAGTTATTTAAATAATAAATTACCTGCAGGATAATACACCGCTTTAATTTGGTTTTATTTTTAATTTAAGAATCGAATTTGAAGGATAGCATGAAATTAGAAATTATAATTTTTATAGATTAAAAGATTACTTATTAGTTATTACAGCATCGATAATATTAAAGCAACAAACACATGGTATCGATTCGGCTCCGTCCACTCGGCACGGTAGATTTGCTAATGTTGTGTAATTTCTGTCATTGTCAATCAAAAATACAAGACGACTTCTCAATAATGAGATATAATATGTCGTTTTTACTTTTGAAAAGTCATCATGTTTCTTTCTTACGGCTGGGGGGTATTCCATACCCCCCAGACCCCCCGGTTTTACATCAGTTTTTTTCACATTTTACGCGATGTACTCTACAGTATAGGAGTGAACTTGTAGACGTTTCTAGCATTTGAAAAGAGCAATCCTGAAGACAAAAATATAAAAGGTGCTTTGTAGCCCCCCCCCCCCGACTCTGGTTTTACAACAATTTCGTCATATTTTACACAAAAAATCCAAGAAACGAGAAGCTACTCTTACCACTCAAGGTTTCGTATGCCATTCCAGTTTGCAACTGAAACATTTAAAATTCAATTTACTGAAAATTGATGTGAAACCTAGCAGTCTGGAAGAATAGGGAAGAAACAAGATAACTTTTCAAAATTGATGACGTCGCAAATAATATGATTTTTAAAAGGTCATTTGGTTGCTTAATATAAAAAAGATTCAAGGGGAATATTCAAAAATTAAAAAAAAAAGTACCTACTTTAATTTTTTAGAAAAGTACTTTCAGAACTTATCAAGAAAAAATAATTTACCCTCACACCCCTAAAATCTTGGTTGCTATGGTTACATCATAACATGAATTTTTTCTGTTGGGTTATTTAAACGAACCAATCAGAGTCAAGTTTCAAAAATTATACAGAATTTCGTATGTAAGTCTAATGTTTACAACAACTAAATCAGTTCTTTTCACTGCCGTATCAAATCTACCTGATGATGAAATTTTTATTTGATATAACACTTCTCAGGTGTTACCCTTGTCTAATAAATTATGATAATGTCTTTCATTTATAATTTTCAGCTGCTTCGTAGTAGTAATATGCTGACCCTTAACAATTTGTTTAAATTAAAGAGAAATACAAAAATTTAGTATGATTTTATTTGAGAACAATTTGAGACAGGCGCGGATAAAAGATTTTGTTTAGGGGAGGGGGGGCAATTTTTGTGTAGTTTTACCTATCTTCCAGAAAATTCGTTCTAAACAAAAAATAATTTATCAAAAATCATAATTTGATCAAAATGAGGTGCTTCGGTCGTGAGTAAGGGGGAGGGGAATTGCACTCATTGCATCCTCTTTTTTATTATTTGCTCCTAATTTAAGCGGTGCATGTCGGTGGCTTCCCACTTTTGGATGAATTTGGTGTCAAACGTTTGAATGAGCATCCATTATTTTTGTTTGAGCCTCAAAGGTAGATAATTTATTCGCGAAAAACTAGTGGGGGGTTGTAGACATGTTTTGCAATTTTCCTTCTTATTTTGAATTTATGTCAATCGACAAAGCTTTGTTTGAGCCTGAATGAGCTTCAGTGAGCAAGATTTTAAATTAATTTTTCACAAAGTTATAGATAGTTGAAATTTTCGACTAAACTCCGAACAACATGCGTTAAATCTTAAGTAAGCTCAAACGAAAATAATGAAAGCTCTTTAAGGGTCAAACGATGCTTTAACGTTTGACCCCACTCCCTCCTCACCCCACTCCCCACTCACTCCCCACTCACTCCTCCCCCACTAGTTTTTTGCGAATACCTTCGCGACCTTTGAGGCTCAAACGAAAATAATGAAAGCTCATTCAAGCTCAAACGATGCTCTAACGTTTGACACCAAATTCATCCAAAAAATTATTGAAAGTGGAGGGCCACTGGTATGCACCTTGACTTAGGATGTGCAGTAGAATAATTCTCGTTTAAACTCCAGTTAAAGATTTTTTTAATGTTACACTTTTATATTCTTGGTATAGTTTTGTTTGGAAAAAAACTAGCATACGCACTTCACCGGGAAATGAGACTTTACGGGACTCGACAGGTTATAAAACTCACCTTCGGCTCTTAGGGTAAATTTATTTAGTCTGTATGTGCATTTTTTGTGATTTTTGCACTACACTTGGGATTCTTAGTTCGATGTTTGCTGTTTTATTTTAATTTTTGAACTGCGTACTACCATCTGAACGTGAACCAATGGCTAAATAGCAACTTTATTGATGAATAAAGAACAATAGAAAGGATGGTTCTTAGAGGCCAATTTTAAGAAAAAATCTCCTTAGGCAGTTTATTATTAAATTCAATCATGATAACTTTCTAAATTCGTAAAAAAATAACGTTGATTCTCACATTGTTTAATTTACTAAAGACCGTCGTTATCGTGGAAGTTTTTAGTGCGAATCGACCCCCGACTAACGTTTTTAATGAAGAGGAGAAAAAAGGGGTTAGTGCATAATGCCCGTCACCTCTTCTTTTTTGAACGGAGTGTTGCATTATAATTACTTTATCTCGATGTAATTTACTCTGTAATTAATAATTTTGTTTTTGTTTTAGGTGAGTGCAGTGGTTATGAATGATAAAGAAAAGTTGGTGACCTGGTAGACGTAAGTGATGTAAATTAATCTGAAAGTTTAGTTTTGGGGTGTGCATTGAGTCGCAAATTCTCCCCGCATTGCACATTTTGAAACTTGATTGAATTATAAGCTCAGTCGGTAATTAATCCACTAGTTGTAAGGAGGGAGTTTGAATTTCGCATATAAACGTTGGATGCACATACATCAAAGGTAAGCATTCGGGTTTCTTATATGACCAAGGCGTCTGCGGTCGTCATGAACCAAGAATGTTAATTTCGGTTCAAGCGTTTTAATTAATAATCATTGGCACGTCATTTATTAACACAAATTACTGCGGCCTAATTGGATGTCGCACTTCGCGCAATCTCGCGGTCCCATTATTCATCTGGTTTTCGATTTTGCACACGCATTTTGTCGAATAGCTATAATTCAAAAGATAGGGATGATATCGTTCCACTCACAATTTAAATTCGAAGTAAATTCAAAGATCGGCGATAAATTTAATAACGCGTCCTACTTTCTTCTATTTTCCATTATTAATACTCGTCCATTTAACCAAATTTCTATATGACAACATTTATGGAAATTTTAAAATTAGCTTATTTATTCAAAAACTCCATTTTAATATAATGTAGGTATAGGTATACACTATCCCTTCCACTTTGCTACCAATACAGGAGATGATAATATTTTTGGTAAATAAAAACATCAAAAATTGATTTCCGCTAATGGTGACTGGAAGCTATTATAATTTACGCTTCGTCTGTTATATTAGATTTGGGAAAATAATAAACCAGAGAGATGCCAACTTAATGCGTACCGACTTTCCAGATTTTATTTCTTTGAGTGAGTGGATATAGGTTTTTTAATATCATTAACGTCCAAACGATAGAAAAACTTTTATTGCTCTCTGCACTCACGCAAACTTTTTAATTAGGTACTCGGAAAGAAAAAAACCAAAATTTTCTAACCAAACTGCTTCAGTCAAGAATACAAATTCAGTGTTGATTAAGCGTTAACTTTTGCCATTCGTGTTAAATACTCAATTAACTCGTATAATTACAAACGTATCGCCTAATTAATACAAACTATAGTCACGTTCTGCACATTTCCACATGAAAACAAATTGAAAGCTTTCACTTTCGATCATATAAGCAATTTTGCAATTATCCCCATTCGAAAAAGCGAAACTTGGGAAATTTTAACATCATTAATTTCAACCTACTTTCGGAGCTTTTTTAATGCACAACAGAGTGATTTGTAGGTTCTATTTAGTCGAAAGACAAGGGGTAGTTTGTTAGCGTAATAAAACACCAACCCACCCGAGATCTGGGATTCATTAGTGAGTTCTTGGAGAACTACTACTCACTTCTTATTCTTGATTCTAATATTACACGTCTCGCCATTTGTTGTAACTTACATTATCGTTAAATTTAAACGTGAGGGTTGGTTTATGTTTATTTTTTTATGTACCCTTGCCATTGTATAGCGAAATTGAAGCAATTTTAGGTGGTTCTACAAAGCTTAATTTTCTCTGAAAAATAAAACCTAAATTTTCTTAACCTCACCCAGATCATCTTGGAAAAGAAAAATTCTCTCGGTAGCTACCAAAAATTTGCGCTTTTTACGAAAACAGGAAATGTTACTTCCGACATAAATTACACATAGGATAAGCTTTGTGAAAGGCATCAAGCAAAAACACTTTCAGTTACATTTAGTTTTCCCCTTTTGGGAATAAAGCCCACATATCAGGAACTTGTGTTTTCAAATGGTGTAATTTTTATTTTCAAAGTTTGATTAAAATTTAACAGCTGTTTTGCCAGTTCTGTTTGTTCAAATGTGAGCTCACTAATACAGGTGCTCCTATAAACTATAACGAGGACTAATGAAGGGTCTCTAAAATTAGCTAAATCTTGTAATTTAAACTTGTTAGGAACAGCTTGACTAGCGCTACGGGAAGCTGAATAAATAAGAAATAAGTAACTCCGGGTTGGTACTGCATTTTCGATGAGACAAAATTCAGAACTAAAGAATTTTAGATGACGATAATTTAATAATGCAAATAATTGATTGTTCAAAAGCGAGCTTTCAAATAAGAAGCTGAAAAAAGTTTCAAACTTAGGAATCCCCACTGAAAAGTTACGAACAGCATGTTTTGTAATTCGTACAGGGTGATCCCTTTTTTATTGTTTTGGAAAATTATTAGATATACTTTTTGAACAACTTTTTTGAAATTCTATATCTATTTTATTGGTTATGAGAAATTCAACGCGTTGTTAAAAGTTTTATGAAACCGGGCATTAGTCTCTTTCCACTCGTGAGACCTCAAGGAATCCGTCAAACTTCGAAAGAAAATTCCTATTACAATACATTCCCACGCCTACTATGTATAATGTATAGTAAAGTAAAAAAATCGATCATTTCAGTACGAAAAGTACTGAACTTCACTTTCGGTGAACTTCTTAAGTTCAGATGACATTAGACATCTTTTTCTTCTTTATTAGCGTTTTTGTTTACATCCATTTTTGGATATACGCCTCTTCAAGTTTTTAACTTGAAGGTTTAGGCCATATCTTCCCACGCTGGCCTAGTTGCGGGTTGGGAAGAGTTTTATAGTCCACAGATCGATTTTGGACTTCTTAGCTCACAGCACATATCTGACGCAACCAGGATTAGAACCGCGGTTTCCCGCTCTCTAGTCTATCCGTGTTTGATTTACGCCAGACTGCTGGTCTTAGACATTACATTAGATATACCTAACCTAAATGTTTCCGTTGTCTAGAATGGGCGGCTTAAAAACTGGAAATTACACACATTAATACAAAATTCTTAAGGGTACAAAATCTTCCTGTATTAAATTTGACCTTAATTACTCAATGTTTTTTTAATTTTTTGTTTAGGCATCTAATTTAGCTAATTAGGATGTATTTAATTACTTTACATTACTTTAATTCTTTATTTTATTTAAGGGTTGTAAATAATCAACATTAGATTTTAATTTAAATGTTATTAATGCTTTAACCACCTGTATATACGACGCCGACGGTTCAGCCAAAAGCGGAATAAATTTTGAATATTAAAATTTTCATTTGTTTTTATTTTTAAAATTTAGCTGTTTCAGTTTTATGTCCATTTATAACATTTCTTATAAATTTTTATTCGTTTTTTTTAAAACTTACCAATTTATTTAAATTGTTTTAATATTCAATCTATGTATCTATTCTATCTGTCTGTTCGCAACTTATTAATAATTAACTGTATTTTTTTATTATTTAATTGCGCTCACTTTGATTTTGATTTCAGAAATTCAATCTGAATTTATAAATAAAATAACTAAACTGTCATATTTGACAAATACAATATAGTATCTTGCTAGAAAGCTCCTTCTCATACAGATTTCGTTTTATTTGCTAAAAAAAAAGCTGCCGGCCATGGTTACGCCCAGCTTAACAGGTATTCCTCTAGAGTCTAGAACTATCCGACAAAGTCAAATATCCGGGAATATTACTTGGCAAGAACCTAAACCGTGGAAAATATTTACAAATGAAACTCGAAAAGCAGGGCTGGCTTTCTAGCAATGTCGGGGAGCAATAGGACGATTATGGAGCCTATATCATCTCCTAAGATCTCCCTCTGGCCCTATACCGCTGTTATCAGACTCATGGTATGCTACAGTTTTCTTCTAAGGTGGCTCAGAATCAAGCAAGTAACAATAGCGTCTTTTTGTAGCAGATCCAGAGATCAGTCTGAGTGCCTGTAATAGGAGTAATGCGAACAGTACCAATCTCAGCTCTTGAAACTTTCCTTTGCCTCCCACCACTTGATCTTCATGTGCAGGAGATGGCGGTTATGGGGTACTCTTAGAGTTTATCTTAACCTCCACAATAAATCCAGCTCCCTTCTCTATGTCACTTCTAAGTACGCCTCTGATTGGAACATTAATATAAAAAAAGTTTACCTTTCTAAAAAAATTTACTAACCTAAAAAAAGTTTACGAAATAGACAAGCGCATCTGACTTGTCATAATCTCTCGAATGAGGCCGCAGGTCAAATAACTACCGTTTTCACATATATGATTGTTGATTGTATTCCTCATAGGTGAGATCAAAGACCAAATCTTCTTCTTAAGGTGCCGTCTCCTATCGGAGGTTGGCGACGTTATATATAACGTTCTCTTGGTAGATTACTCTCGGTGGTTTGCCATTGCTTTCCGAGAAGAGAGGGTCATAATAAAGTTGGAGAAATTTTGTAGCCGGGTTGGGGATTAAACCTAGGGCTTCTAGCCTAGAGTCCCGTCCTTAGCCCATTCACTTAGCTCATCTCTTACCTTTCTTTGGTCTCAAGATCAAATATGTATTTTATTTAGATATAATTGACCAAGTTTACTACTTAAAAATTTTATAATAAATATTAACCCCGGGACTCCAGGAAAATTCTTTTTATCCAAACCTCCAGTTAGGACCCAGGGTATATTCGAATAGTACGACATTTTAATATACATATTATCTATTTAGAACGGCTACCATTTACTGAAATCAATGACTTGTTGGTCCTCCTGACCGGGAGGTTTGGGGGGTGTGGAATACCTTCCAATAACAAACGTGTAGTTCCAGAGCTTGAGTATGATAAGCACACATAGAATCTGAATTATCACTCTCGTTAGAAAAAAATGTAGCTTTACATTTGAATAACCGTTTGATTCACTGAATTAGCATCCCCCCTTCTAAATTTAAAATTTGAATTTATTTATAATAGTAATACTGAATGATAAATTTAAAGTTTTAAAGTTTACAAAAAAAGCAAAAAATAGATGGCTATTAGATGATAGGTCCCGCTTTTACTCCTTGCTTGAACTATTTAGAAGTGCATGTACCGTCAACAGAATGAAATGCACTTCAAAGAACTCGGCGGTTCTTACATAAAAAATCGAAACTTTGCAACTGATAAATAAATAAATAACTATAATATCTTTGACGCAGGCTAACCGCACGCAAATCATTTAATGTAATTTATATAGACTAAAAGAATCTTGTTAATATCATTCCCACTAAAGTAAATAATCCATATAAAGTATAAATAATGTACTTTTATTTTCGAAAATAGAGCGCATTAGATCAAACACCAAGGCATAATTATAATTCCTTATTTTCTCTTTAAAGTAGCCTTTTGATCTAAAAGGTGATAATAACTTTAAACATTTCGGAGAGTTGTAATTTTGTGAATTCTTTTAGGGCGGCTGCCTAGCAACTTAAATGTTGAAACTAAATATTGGTGCTACTACATGCCTAATGGTTCAATCAAATTCAAAAGAAATTACAAATTGGGGAGCTTCATTAAATTACCGATGCTTTTGAAATCCAAAATCAAGTAAAAAAACATAATGGTATAGTGAAACTGAAAATTCAACTAAAAGCTAAATCTGAAATACGAGAATACATATTTAAAAAAAAATCTAATGTAAAAAGAATAATTTAATAAAATAATTGTAAAAGTTATTGTACCCCGAGTGGATGAAACTAACTAAATCTCTGTATATTTAAATGACCTCACAACGCAGGCATCATAAGCGGGTAGAAAATTAAAATTAAACAACAAAATTAGGTCGTAATTAGGCATTCCAAGACGTAAATAAAAGCAAATATAAATTGCGATTTCTTGGAAATATTAGAAAAATTGTGCAACTGTTGGTAGATAAAATCAATAATATTACATCCCGTAATTTATGATGGAGATACGTAGAGAAAATTTTAAGACGACGGAGGCCGTGTAAAAAATTTACAGTACAAGGATCAGAACAGAAGAACTAAAATCCCGACGCTCTTATTTCTAATTGCAAATTGAAAAGAAGTTTATTGCTAATCCGATGTTTAGTTTTCAACGAAAGAGTTTCCACTTCCATTAATGTTAACGTAACATCGTTAGAATATCGCTTTTCCCCAAGTTACTTATTTGAGACCAATGGCCTCCAAGAACACCTCTTCGTTTACTTTCCTGGTTTCTAGCTAATTTCTTGTTGAGATCGTTCAGGTCTACGTTTATAGCTTTTTGGAGTTGGTAAAACTTGTAAAAATGTATGTAACATATTGGTGGAAGACTAACGACGAAGGTTTTATTAAAAGTGTCCTTAGTACAGCAATTAAGTATCACAATATGTGACGTCATTAGACGCCCATTAAGACGCTAAACGCCGAACGATACTGGCATCGTAGGGAGTTGCTGAACTCAAGAGGAACGCTAATGTGTTCCAGGTTAATTGTAGCCGTCAGTTTACGTTCTACTTTATGGCCCTATATTCGCAAGGGTTGCGTCGGCTGAGCGCATGGATCTTACTGACGAAAATTAAAAGTTACACGAAACTGGCGCACATAACAGACGACGTGTAAGTTTTGCCATTCATAATGCCATGATAAATGATAATTGCTGGAGTCTATATGAAGTTATAAATTGCTAGGGGAAACTCTCGGTTCTATAGATTTATAAGTACAACGATGATAGTAGGTTTTTGTTTACGGCAGCTCGACGCGATAACCCGAGTCAGGAGTTTATGTGAAAAGCAATAAAATAAGAAAACTTAGGCATAAAACGACGGGGAAAATTTTGTTCGGCGAGTAGCAGTTGGATCTCATGTGGAGCGATGTGTGTGGCGTCGAAAGAAGAATGACGGCTGGATGTCATACTAATTGCTCGCTTTCCTTCAACTCGTATGAGTTATGGTTTCGCTCTTAAGATATACTAAGTTAATTTAAGACATTCTTTCTTAATGGCACAAGTTTCCGGATGTGCCATTGATATTATTACGTTCCCCTTATTAAATATTACCGCGTCAATAAATCGACCCAATTTTCACTCTTTCATTAAATCTAAGCAAATAATTTTTAGCAGGTAATATCAAATTGTGAAGAAAATTTTAATATTATTTATGATTAATTAACTGCGAAATTCATTAATTTTAACAGGCGTCGAATAATTAATTACTACACGAACAGACGACGAAGATACAATTGCGAATTGTATTAAAAATTAATAAACAAATAAAACTTTTAAAATTTTCTTTTCTTCACTTGCTGTTGAGTAGGTATAATTTTTATTTAAAATAAAAGTTCGTACCTTTTCAATAATAAAATTATTATTAACGAGCGCAAGGTAACGATTTTACGAGGTCGATTCGAATCGATGCATGCACCCGGGGTGCAGATTCATGCAATAGAAGGAAACTTTAACTTAATTGTTTTTTTATGATAAAATGTTGAAAAATCGTTGTTGGTCGGAAGTTAGGTATAACAGTGGGACTAATTAACTTGCGTACTAATAAAACCAGCAATTTGGATTATTAAATTGCTCTATTATTTATTTTAGTAGAAAAGTTTTCTATTTAATTAAAGAGTAGGTACATAGATAGAATAGTAGTGGAAAATGAGATAGCTCATTTTGTAACTTTAACAAAAACTACACAACTTCCATTAGTCACTTTTATAACATTTTTTTTCGAATCCATTTTCGTTATTAAATTTACAGTCGAAATCGTCTTTTCATTAAAAACTTTTTTAATGTTGAATGTTATAGCAAAGAAAGGTAATATTTAACCTACACGCACCCTATAATAAAAAGTGTTTACATAGGCATAATATATGAAAAATTGTAAATCACTCGTTAAGTTTACAAGCGAGTCTTCACATAAATTGTAAGACTGATTATCTTTATTACTCTTGTTAATAAAAGTTACTAAAACGGATTTTATGTAAAATTCCTTTTATCCAAAAATAGCATTTTTTTTGATTACTTGATGAAAAAACTTAGGGTAAAAGCACAATAGACCAAGAAAGGTCTAAAGAAGAGGGTGTCTTAACGCGAACGATTAAAGCAAGCGAAAAACTTTCAAGTTCGTAAGCTTTTATGACTTATAATAACAGTCGACTACTTACAAAAAGATTTTAGACTTTCATGTAGTAGTACCTAAGAGGTTTGAACATGGTAATGAAACAATTTTTTTTTAAATAAATTTGTTTCGGCGTTGCCGGACTTGGTGATTTTGCTCGTTTTCGCAGGGGGTGTTTAAGAAAATCTTAACGATTTTAGAATTAAAATTAATGTAGTCGAAAAAAATGAGTGTTTTTTTAATTAACAAAAAGCACTGGGTTTTATACTTGATCTAGATTAGGAAAACGTTTTTATGGGCTACGGGCTTATGAAGAAGTTAATGAATTTACCCTTGTTATAACAGCTGTAGAACGGCTTAGGGGCGTTTTCGTTTCTCTCGAAGGATGCACCCGTGCCCTTACATGATACACATATAATTCAAATTATAACGTATATCGCCGAAATTACAAGGGTAACTCATAATAACGATGTAGCCAAATGATGATCAGGGTGTGTCGTGATAATGTCTACAATTTTTGATCGAACAATGGCCATATTATTTGAAATGTTTGTGTTCAATTAGGCATTCTTGATGTTGTAAGAATTACACGCTCTTATAAATAATGTTAAATTTAACGCCTTTATTATCTCTTGCCTTAATCCGTCGTGGAATGCTATATATAAATTGTTCAGTTATTTCTACAAATGAGAGCACTGAACTAGACAGACATAAGCATTTGTCAAACGATCTTTTTTATATATTTTTTTATTGCCATGTTATTTTTGTTAACTCGTTATTAAAACTTTATTATATTTAAATGACTATTTAATTAATACCGGCCATAAACTTCATTGAGAAAGGCCGCCGGATGTATATGTTGACTTTTGCTCTTCGCTATGGTCCATTTCCCACTTCAAAGTGGGAACTCAAAATTTAGAATTCACCCCTTTGAAATTTACGCTTTTAAGGTTTGAACCGGATGCGGTACAATTTTATGGCTAACCATGAAAATGGGAGACCTAATCAAAAATTTTACTTAATTTTTGGGGAAAAAACACTTCCCGACTTTCCTCAGCGGAAACAGTCATTTGGACTTGGATTTGGATCGACCAGTAAAACTTTCAAAAACCGTCGAAAAATTTCAGCTGTAATTGACCTGTTATTAACACCTTGAAATTACTCTGAAGGTATACGCTGGTACCTTACACATTTTATATAAATTTGATCAATAATGCTACCTGCTTATGGGCTTTTAATGATCCTTCTTCTTCCTTAACTTAGTTTAAGTCTTAAGACCTGCTATTTCTAACATCTGCGTCGTTCCCCTGGCAGTGTCAGTTCAATTAGCATATAAATATTTTACATCCCTTAGGTAGCTTGCAGGGCTGGTCTTCTATGTGCTTGTACCCTGGTTTTTACGTTAATGATGGCAGTTCATTGGCCCAGAAGAACCATCGGCTTAACGTGCTTTCCAAAGCACGGCTTTCATAATTTTAGACATTTGAACAAGATTAATCTCTAGTTTTAGAAAAAAAAATTACTTTTACTTTTAAGACATTACAAAGATTCAAGATAAACCCAAAATATCATTATATCAAAATGAAATATTTACACGTACATCTTCTCAGTAATATAAAAGTTAAATTCAAACAAAAGAACAACATCAATCTAAAAAAAAACTATTTAAAATGCAATTCCTTTACTTCTTCCATGATCGACCCAGATACCTCCTGTAGACTTTGAGCGAAATTTGCGTTTTCGCCTATTTTATTAAATTATTGCTGTTATTTGAAATATCAAAAAAAATTTCAAAATTTGGCTCTTAGCAATTAAAAAATTTAAAAATTTTGGTAATATACTGTGAGAACCGGACCCAAAAGATATTAAATTTAGTAATGATAATTCAATGAGGTTTGATAGATAACATTAAAATGAAGCGTTTAATAAACCCTAATATTGATTTGTTTGGTCAAAAATCGTTTTTAAAGTTTACATTTTTACGCAAATATCGACCGTAATGACCGCATTCTATTATTCGTCTGTGTTTTTTTAACGACAACGAGAGCAATGGTAGTACCTACACCATGGTAGCGCTTACGTTAACCTAGAGCTAATATCACAGTTTAGGGGTATTTTTACCGTTAAAATAGAGATCCACCGGTCGAAGTTAGGTTAGTGTTAGAAAATAATCTTTTTTTTATTACTACCACTAAGAAAGAGATCCACCGGCTACTTTTAATGGGTTGAAATGGCTCAAAAATCTATTTTTTTAATTTTTCGGTTGAGGTAGTAGTCGCACTTCTAAGATGTTTTCAATAAAATTAAAAATAATTATAACAAAAAAAATAAAAATTAAAAATACTAACCTTATAGCGCCAACCATCCGCAAAATTTTTGTTTTATAATAATTATTTTTGGACTATTTACCATCATTTTACCTTTTGAAAATTATTAAATTTCTTGGCCCTGTTCTCATGCTATCTATCCCCTAAATTTTCATTAAAAGTACCAAAAAAATGGTAAAAAAAATTATGGCTTCGAAAGGTGCACAAGTTAGTCAAAAAATGCAGGGCAAACGGACACGCGATAAAAAGAGGATCTCCAAAAGAAGTAATGCCTATCAGATCAGAATTTTTGGACAAGACAAGAAATGGTTTTCACTTTTAGCCATAATATAATAAATATTTAGTTATTTTTTATTCAAAATAAATGTGAAGGGGCCTTGAATTTATAGTTTTCTAGTTACACTACTGATGGTTTTTGCAAGAAATAAAAATAACTTTTGTAAATATAATAAAACTAGATTTTCCAGGTTGTGCGGCCTGAAGGCCGCACTGGAGCTTTTCTTAAATTTGTTATTGTTGAAATAATTCATTATTTAACATTTTATTGCATGCATCTGACCAGCAGTTCACATTTTCTTTAGTGTTTAAGTTCTTTGTATAAAGTATCAGATTTCATAGCCGGTGAACTTGTGTTCCAAATATTACAAGTTCACGCTTATTTAAGTTATTTTAATTTTTAGCATAATAGGGCCTACAGACGATCAACCTAGTTGGACACCAAGTCTCATACTAGGTTGATCGTTTGTGGGCCCTATAAGGGTAGTATTGTAACAACCTTATTTGAATAAAGATCAGCAAACTAAACTCCGCTTTTAATTATTCCTGACTTTTATAATATTTTTCATATTTTCGATCCACAATAATTAAACAGTGTGACCTGTTTAATTAATTCAACAGTAATCAATGAACGAACTAGTCCTGATTGAATTATGAATAAACATAAACATTTTTTGTTATGAAATTGCACAATACTGACATATCATTCAATTTTTTATGATAATCCTGCATTAAAATTACAGGTTCGTAGTTTTTTTTTTAATTATTTGAGTTGAAAGACCTTAACTTTAACCCGGAAAGTTACAGTTATTAAGAACAAACTCAACGGAGTTTTATAGAAAACATTAAAATAAAGGGTTTAAAGTTTTCGACCGAATTTTCATTTAAATTTTTTTATACGTTATCTATAAACCTATATATAACGGTTTAGTGGTTTCGACAGAAGTATTATTTTTGAAAAGTTTACTCATTCCTCCCCCTTATCCAACCAGAAAAACGTTTGCTATTTTTGGTTTTGTATTGCTATAAAATTTTTTGTATTGCTATAAAATTTTCGCGACTCTTAAAATCCGGGATGGAAACTGTAGCTGGCCCTCGGACTATAAGTTTAGCTGTTTTAGAGATTTATATTTCTTAAGATTCCGGTTGAGGAGTTGCTTGGACTTTAAGGATATTTTTAATAAGTTGAACTGTCTCAGAGATCCCGGGTTAAGTGATGTACTAAAGTTAATTTGCATATTGCTAAGCCTACATTTATAAATCTAGGTGAACGATAAAATAAACTGGAGGGGGGGAGGTAGATAAAGCTAATATTTATAAGGAATACCTCATGCTATACTCGCATATTATCATTTTTTGCTTTTTCGCTACATTTGCGAATGATTGTTTCTCGTGACTTGAGAGGGCGGGAGGAATGCATGAGATTTTTATTTTAAATCATTTCAATTATTATAAAAATGGTTCGTAAGATTTGTAAATGACATCTTAACATTTTCATGGTTGCTGGTTTAATTTGTTTTGGAACATTTTTGGCTGCAAGAAAAATCTGATCCTTTTGATGACAGCACAAAATTTTTTATATTCTTCTAATTTACTCTCCAGCATTTTCTTCTGTAAGATTTTGTGCTGTTAGTGTCGCTTCTCAAGTTTCCATTAAACATTGCTTTGATCACTTTGACTTGTCAATTTGCTGCTTCTTCATTTTCTTTTTTGCTTGGTTCTTAACAGCAGTGTTGTGACCTACATTTGTCGTTGCCTTACTAGGAGAGACAGTCAGAACAAAATGGTTATTTTGGGGCTATAGCTGTTATTTGTGAGCACTGTGTAAAAATTTAAAAAATAGATGCATTTCGACCGGGGGGTCTGGGGGGTATGGAATACCCCCCAGCTGTAAGAAAGAAATATGATTACTTTTTAAAGATTGCTTAAGATACAAATTTGGTTCTTATGGCTTGCTTTTGATTGGGGGGTATAAAATACCCCCAGACTCTTCGGTTACTCATTTTTATTACATTTTTCAAATGTTTATTTCATTTTTTTATGGTAATCTATACTCTCCTAGCTACGCCCCTGTTTGTAAAGTTCTTTTACTAAAACATAAATCTTCAAACTTAAAAATTTTAAAAAAAATTTTAAATCATTTCAATTAGGTATTATAAAAATGGTTCGTAAGATTTGTAAATGACATCTTAACATTTTCATGGTTGCTGGTTTAATTTGTTTTGGAACATTTTTGGCTGCAAGAAAAATCTGATCCTTTTGATGACAGCACAAAATTTTTTATATTCTTCTAATTTACTCTCCAGCATTTTCTTCTGTAAGATTTTGTGCTGTTAGTGTCGCTTCTCAAGTTTCCATTAAACATTGCTTTGATCACTTTGACTTGTCAATTTGCTGCTTCTTCATTTTCTTTTTTGCTTGGTTCTTAACAGCAGTGTTGTGACCTACATTTGTCGTTGCCTTACTAGGAGAGACAGTCAGAACAAAATGGTTATTTTGGGGCTATAGCTGTTATTTGTGAGCACTGTGTAAAAATTTAAAAAATAGATGCATTTCGACCGGGGGGTCTGGGGGGTATGGAATACCCCCCAGCTGTAAGAAAGAAATATGATGACTTTTTAAAGATTGCTTAAGATACATATTTGGTTCTTATGGCTTGCTTTTGATTGGGGGGTATAAAATACCCCCAGACTCTTCGGTTACTCATTTTTATTACATTTTTCAAATGTTTATTTCATTTTTTTATGGTAATCTATACTCTCCTAGCTACGCCCCTGTTTGTAAAGTTCTTTTACTAAAACATAAATCTTCAAACATATTTAAAAAATACGGATTGCTATATTTTGCTACGGAATACGGATGGCTCTTGAGAAAGTCGCTTCATGAATAGGTAGTTAAAGTTCAAGATCTCAAATGAGATGTGGTATAACTTTCAGTAATGTACATAGCATGTCAGGTGCTACTTCAGGTTTCTCCAATTTGCCTCCAGTTTCTTTAAAATCAATTGCCTGGATTTCAAGACTTCAACTTGCAATTGAGAATGCCAATAATAAATAAAAACATGCATTTGAAATTCCAATTAACTAAACGATCATTGATAATATAAGGATCAATTTAAAAAAAAGCCAGTTTTGTCTAAATTTACTTCACGAGCTATTGATCCGTACATACTCGTTTCGGAATTACACATAAAATAATTTTGTTATTTAGAACTTAAGCTATTCAAACCTTTATTATTTATCGTGTACGAGGTATACGGGTAGATATTATACAATGACCCCTTTGTGTCTTCGATTTTAGAGCTTTGAGTCACTTACAAACTTTTATTGCATCGATATTAGAAATTACAGCAACATCCTTTACTGTCTTTTTCTTTAATCTGTTCATTGTTTCAATTTTCATCACGTGCATGCTTTTTTCTTTTGCCTAGCTGCTTTTGTCAAATCAGATAACTCAAAAACTGAAGTGACACATTACGAGATAACTTGAAAAGGTTCCAAACAACCATATTTCAGCCCAAAACTTTCATGCTTCGTAGTCGACGGTATTCCATTTTAATTAGTTTGATGCTGAACAAAAATTTTAACTTATTTTTTGATTTAAAATTGTTAAGAGGTATAACAAATACAGCAGTTTACGACATTTACCTGCGGTGTCCTAGTTGAGGTTCACTGGTTTAACTAGGCAAGATTATTATTTTGATATTATACGTAACCGAATAAATAAACTTTAATATTTGGGAGTTGTTTACAATTTACTTGGGTGTTTGTTTTAGATTTTTTAATTTCCTCTATAAGTTACCCCTAAGTTTCACCATGACTGTGCACTTGCACCCTAGGTTTAGCACACCCGCAAGATCCACTACAAAAAACGACTGGAAAGTAATTAGATTTGCACGTAGAATCGATAATTTTATCTTGATATTGCCTCCACATCAATTAATTAAAAAGTTTTTGTTTTATAGATTTTCTTGTTTGAAGTTTGCAAGAAAGTCGAGTCGATTTTCAATATTAGATTATTGTGTTATTAGAGTGTTAAATAAATATGTAAATTCGGTGTTAACGCTATTAAACTTTATATTGGAGGAAGAAGTGAAAAATGCGCTTTAATATTTCAAGGAAAATCGTTTCATTTTTCAAAAGCCTTTTTCCTTGACTATTTTTTTATTGTAATAAAAATTAAGAACATTTTTTGTGTTGATTGTCTAAATTTTTCACGCTCAACCGTATAACCGTCAAACTAACTCAAATTGACATAAATCGGCACTTGGGGGTGCGTTGCTATTACGCCTCGGAACGATTTTTTATATAAGCCGGATTAAAAAGTGGCCTTATAAAAAGGGCGTCGGTGAAATGGCGATGTGGGAACTACATGTCTTGCATCTGACAGATTTGTTTAAGGTTCGTCCTTGATTAATCACTCTGGTTTCCTTGTTCTATTGTACTCTCAAATTGATTTCAAGATGCAAACATATACACACGTACTACATGATTAATATTGTCGTGTTTTCATAGTAAACATAATTTTATTTGCTTGTTTAATCCGTTTATTAACTATTATGTGTCTTATTTATTTTCACTTTACTTTGTTATTACTGCAACTACTCTTTTATTTATTTTCATCTACCCCTGTGGTCCTTAAGCTCTTTTTAGCTTTCTACATCGATAAAGTGATTATTTTTTGTTTGTTCCCATAAAAAAGTTTCTAATCAGTAATCACTCATCTTCAGGCTCAGATACGACGCGCTATAAAAAAATTACACAAGAAAATTGTGACCCACAGAAAAACGACCAGTAGTCGGGTGTTATTTTCTAATTAATCTTTACACTGTTGTAATATTGTAAAGCAAAACCCAATTATTGCATCGTAAATATCTTTTAATTACCCATTAAAATAATTAATTCTAAAAATGTTGGACATAATTTTTTTTTGTATTAGTAGTTTTGAGTTACGACAATCACAGAGGCGGCGGCATCGGTTTTATAATGACTCGTTAAGGCAGTATTAAAATTATTAATTAATATTGGGAACGTATCTGATTCTAAGAGATTCCATTACACGTCTTAAGAAGAAAAAACGAAATGAAGTGTGTAGGATGTTTACCAAACAAGCTGTTAGGCGTTCAAAAAAAAGACGTGGGTTTCCTTGCCTCCAGGTATTGCCTACCTTGCCATATAACATTCTAATAGCTGTGTTGTTGTAAATGCATGTCTTATTATATTAGAAAAAAAGATTCCTCCAACAAACCACGTTTATTTCCTTTTGTGTATGTAAAACGAGGCGTTATCATTGTCGTGGCTTTTCTTGGGTCGTTGACCAATGCACCAACCCTTTTCTTTCATTTACCTACCATGAAAATTTATTAGACCGTTTCGTTACGGTTACAAGAACGTAGAAATGTGACAGTTTTTAATTGGTAGTAAATAAATATCGAACTACGATCCGACACGTTTCCTCCGAAGAAATTTGATTGCGTTAAGCTAAGATACACACCAAGTTGTTACAAATTCAATTCGTTAATGATACTGTTTATGTACATTTAAATTGTGGAGATAAACTTGAATGTAGCTTGAATTTTAATTAATCTATTAATTGTGTTAATTGAGACGTTAAATTTTAGATAAGAATTTCCCCATTTCTCGAAACTTCCTTCAATGTAGGTACGCATTCCGCTATTTAAACGACAATATTTACGATGGCTTTAAAAAATAAACTCGGACAGACGTACAGACAGATGTCTGTAGTATTTTTTGTTTAATGTTACCAATCTCTGCTATTACTTACTTTATGTTAGTTTTCTGCAACTGGAGATCAAATGGTAGTTCTGATTAGGATGAATTAAACGAGAAAACACAAATTCTTCTCTAAAATATTTGAAAAACTTCTATTTTCATGACCGAAATAACTAAGAAACAATAAACTATTATAATAGCAAACCCGGATATTAAATCTAAAAATTTAGCTTCCGATCGCCAATTCCATAATTCAAATGGGATGCAGTAACAAAGCTCTAGATTTAGCATCAATTTTCATTACTCTGTGCATACTCTACATAAATCACGGTTCAATTTCTGTTCTTAATGTAATTTGTGCAGGTTGTGTGCAATTTCAACTGTATGGGTTACGAATTATAGAGATTTCTCGGGGCGTCTGCTAAGCTTCCAAATAATTATAAGTTTTATGCATCAGCTCTATGACAACTCGTCTTATTATCGATAAATCGTTTGCGGTTTACATCCGGGTGCTTTTTAATAAACCATCAATCTTTTGGTTGTCAATTTTACACACCCCTACCAGTGAAAATCATACTCGCCGCTTTTCCAAAGCGCCTAAATTTATTACACAAGACATGGATTCGCATTTTATCATAATCGCACGTTCAGGAATTATTTGGATTGTCGATTTTGCGTTACATGATTATGTAAATATTTTAATTTGTGATATTTAGTGGTTTGATTATTCCACTTCCTACCACTTCCATTAATCACGATTTGCAATTATATACTAGAAATACTTGCGTAAGAATTTGTGTAGGTTTGTAGGTTACGTAGTAATTTTTGCGATTAGCATTCCGAATGGATTATCGAGATTGCTAAATTAAGTATTACTAACAAGCTCAACAATAGAAGACCTTATCTGATCCGTGGTGTGCGCCCAATTCTGCATAATCCGCGCTCGCCTTCGTAATTTTCCTATTTCCCTGATTTACGTTGTCAAAAAAATTACCACACTTTTCTAACTTTGCGGGCACCCCGTGGATAAACATATGTCTAGACTGCACATGTTTAATTATAAGGATTTGTTTGTATAAATTATGTGGAATTTGTAGCGGTTAACACATGTTGCCCCTCAGCTAATGATCTTCAATCAGAACCGTTTTTTAATGCTACCGCCAAAGTGTACAGGTAAAGGTAAACGAGGTAGAAACAGATGATGACTGATAAAAAAATAATGGTCCAGTTAAAAAGAATTGAGACGGAAAAATTAATACGTATAATCGAATTACTCGATGCTCATTGATTGGTATTTATTAAAATTAGAGGCCATAAGTTTTCATTTTTATAAAATCAATTAAAAATTATTTGAAACGGTAGGCAGTTAATGAGAGTCATTCTTCCAGTTAATGAAGCTCATACGTTAGTTTTTTGCGAATGGAAAATTATATTACCAAATTTAACTGGATTTTCGTATTCGCTGTTCTATTTAAATACTAAATTGCGAATAATCGTCCAGAAGGGTTGGATTTTTAGCAATTGCAAAAAATAAATAAATATTTTGACAGGTCAACAGCAATTTGTTTAAAATTCGCTTCCCAAATGTTTGCTTTTCGTATTTTTAAAAATTAGTTTTCCGTTGATTTTTCCAAAAAACGAACTAAAAATAAATTCGAAGCGAATTTAACGACACATAAGCGGGTAATAATTAAAAGTTATAATCGATTGTCATGTGGCTTAATTCTCGAAGTAAATTGCTTAAAGTTTACCTGTAACACATCAACAGTAGACAGACAGTCACTTTAGGACTTCACGATGTTGATTTGTAGGTAATGCTAAAGTACTAATTCACTTAAAATCAAGAAGTTACAATGCACAAATTAAAATTTTTTTGACATCTTTTATGAAGGTTTTAAAAAACTTAAGAGCACTCAAATTGACTTCCAGTAGATAACAAAAAAAAAAACCTTCACCAACCAAGTTTCTTTAGCCACAAAATGACAGGTATTGAAATCAAACTTTTGTAACAGATTTTAGTAAATATTGAAGGGTTGTCATTTGTAAATAAAAGAAGTCGTTGAAAATTAAAATTAAAAAAAAAATTATTTCCCTGCGGTATCGCTATAAGCTCGCAATTTTTCTCATTTGAAAAGCATCTTTAAGATGGGGGGGGGCTTGATGTTGAAGCAAAAATTAATGTGATGTGTACATGTACAGTGTTTCAATTTATAGTTTATGTCGTTTTGATCACTACCACAAAGTCTATCTCTAAGTGAAATGCACATTACTCATCATGGTAGTTGCAAATTAGCTTTAAACTGTAGGTCTTCTGGGGGTATGATATAATTTTATACCACAAACGTAGAAGAGGAGATTTTGGACCACAGGAAAATCAGGTTAGGCTATTTAATAAACGAAGATAGACGGATTAATATCCAAAAGTCTAATAGCTTCTCATCTTTTACTTTTTCTCTTTCAGTCGTTATCTGTCTACTTCTGAATAAAAGCCTCCCCGGGGGGGGGGGGGGGATTGTAACTTTTCACACTGGCCAGACGAGTTGTCAAGTAGTTCTCAGATTAATTTTTGGAATTTATACACGCCATTGCTGTCGCTACCACTAAACCAGCGTGAGTCGGTCCCCATTCTCCGTGGTAAGGCTAACGTTGAGTATACGCACCGTCAACACAATGCACAATAAGGTTGCATTTTAAACAAAAATTGAAGACTTTAAAATCGATTATTAGCTAAACTAATCAATATACAACATTTTTCCATATCTAAAACGCTTAATTTTAATGTTATCTATCAAGTACCGTGGAGTTTGTTGTAAATAAACTTGACTTACAATACATCTTAAGGTTTGTTCCAACCAGAGAAAATTTTTCTCTTTCTTTTTATTTATTTTTTTTCTTTCTATTCATTGCGCATTAGAGCGACCGTACAAAGTACGGTTTTTTGACTAGTTGGAACAAATCTTTAGTATCTCGTCATCTACGGGCGACTTTACAGAAGGAATGGAAAATTATTTTCATTTTAAAACATTTATTTAACTATCTATGTTTCTTACATAATTTTTATTTGAATTTTTTTTACGCTATACATAAACACTGTGTAATCGTTTTTATCACTCCTAAAATCCGGAATTAAATCCGTCGCTAGCTTTTCTTTAAACTAGACTTTAAGCTATAGATATTTCCTATACCTATAGTTTCAATGCGGCCTTTAGGCCGCACAACCAAAGAAATATGTAAATAATAAATTAGAGTTTAAAAGTGTAAAATGTAAAAATCGATGAAATTTACTTAAAACCAAACCAAATATTGAAATTTTTTATTGTAATTAATCAGAAAATGTTAAATATTATCCTATCGTATAAACTGACTGCACCAGTCGAATTTTCTCATCAAAGTACACAAAAGAATTTCATTTATGTGAACAAGGAACTCCCAAATTTTAAGTTTTTTTGATATCTTATCGAACTTTCAATGGCCTTTTATTAATTTTATATAACTAATTAGAGCCCTTTGAGTACGAAAAACTCATCACAGATTGGCGTAAACGTCTTGAAGTCAGTCAAAATCTAATAAAAATGAAAATCTAAAATATACGTAGAAACCGACCGTTACACTCAAATCTTCTCGTCACATGAGGTTTGGTCGTAGACGTGATTATTTTACAATATTTTAGTTATGGGGTGAAAAATTTTTTATAATTTAATTCAGTTATAATAAACAAGGGTGTAGGATGCCAAAAATATATCAGAGACCAGGACCAGGAGTAAACGGTCAAAATTACTCAAAAACTCATATTAATTTTTATTATTATTTAATCTTTTTATTATTTCAAATCACTCATTTTCCATCATAGGGAGCTAAAAATTACTCAAAAATGAAAGTGTTTGAAATTCAATATTTTACTTTAATCGTCTATAAAATTTTAACTAAAGGTGAATTTTTTCAAAAAGTGACTATTTTCCAAAAATTCTTTTGTAGTCCAGAAATAACTTCAATGCTTTCAAAATTTGATCAAAATTTCGATTCTTTTGTGACGAATTTTAGACCGTAGAATACGAAAACGTTTTGCAGAATTGACGTAAACGTTCCCACATCAGTTAAAATTACTCAAAATAAATAAAAAAATGTGGAGATCTTGAGTCCGAAAAATGCAATCATAATAATCTATCATAATTACTCAAAAATAAAAATCTATAATTTTAATTTTTAAATGCCAAACGAATAGTAAATAAATTCATCGTGATACTTACAACTATTCAAATATTTTCCTATTTTTTTTATTATAACTTTTTTATTTGATATCGTACTATAAAACTTTTGTAAATAGCCGTTTTTGTTTAGTGTTTATTTTATACCATTTAGTTTAATTTCAAATCAGTTTAACGTTTATTTTTGTTATAGGCTACTTAATGAATTTTTGAGTAAAAATACAATTTTTTATAACGATTTTATCAACGTAAAGCGAAGTCAATTTAATAAATCGTACAAATGTACTCTAGAACATGCTAACTTTTTATTGTAAAAAGTAATACATTCCATCAAAACACTTCAATTTTGTACTTCAATATTTACATTTTAAGTTCAATATATTTGATATACGGATATAGTCAAGGTTTATAACCAATCCTCTTCACTAAACAAACTAAGAAATATGGTTAATTATCCAGGTAATTAAGTTAGCTATTGGCTTTTCGATCTTAAGCCCACATGCAGCTAGTAACAAAATACAAGACCTCAATAATTGTTCACGGTTTACAAAATCCAATTTACTTTTAGACCAGTTGCAAAAGTGGACAAGCTGTTGATCCTCGATGATTCTGGAAACGCCGACATCTTTGGAATTGAATGTTCACAAAACGCAAACATAACAATTTGAATTGATTGAAAATTGAATTTTAGTGTTTAATTATTCTAATAATGTTCAAATTCCAAATGTTTCCTTTTTTGACTTTATTTAATTCTGGACGATCAAAATAGGTCGAAGGTAAATAATTTAGCTGTGACAAGTCACTTAATATGCCATGTTTTGTGTCCTAGTAAATTAAATTTAGTTATCGATTTGGTACCTAGTAAAAACGCGTTATGTTAATTGAGCATTTGATGAGTTAATAATAAACAGGTGAACGTGTAAATTTTTGACGTTAATTGTTAACGAAACACGTGTGACGATGCGATGGCTTAAAATATCGTATGCTGGTTTGTTGGTGGTTGTGTAAGTTTGTTTTAAGCCGATCATAAATCTTAAAGTCTCTTCGTAGCTTTATAAAGCACTAAAAACATAAAAAGCTTTAAGATTAAAAATTACTGCGCAACTTAAAAATGAATTCTTCGATGTAAAATTATAACGATGCTGTAAAAGCGACACGTTACAGTTTTGATTATTTCAATGTTATTTTTGTACGCTACAAATTTTCTTATATAAGAATCGGTAATTTTCCTTGCGACAATTAAATGGCTACAAGGACGTAATTAAGTTTTCCCTCGTACAAGGATGAAGAAATATTCCTTAACGAAATATGTAACTTCCCCAGGCTTTGTTCGAATTAATATCTCTTTGCTGAATTATGATATGACGGCAGGAGATCTTTTGCGTTCTTGGGTTTGCTTGGAAAACTCAAACTTAATTCGTACGATTTTCCAAGGGTAAACTCTATTAAGATAATTTCATTAGCCTAAAAAGTTTTTCACTTGTATTTACAAATTGCTCTGGTATATTTTTTCCTTCACGAGAACATTAAAATGCATAATTTTGTTATTACTGTCGCTTTTCGTTTAACAAAATTTATATATTGCGGTATTTTGCTTGCAAAATTGATGTGGCAATAACGTAAAAGCTCATTGTAGCAAACACGAGTATTCAACAAGAGATTATACAATGTCAAGTTTATGTTTTGATTATAAAAATGAACGCTAACTCAATTACTTTTCCACCTTCACACTTGATTTTTAGGTTTACAATTTCACGTTTTTATATTTTACATTAACTTTGACAATGTAAATTTTAACTTCTCAAGTTAACCAAGACTTAATTGTAAATCTCCACGTTATCGGAGACTGAAACTAAAACTCGTTCGCACATAAAGTTTTGATTTTTGCAGACGGTTACAATAAAAAGAAAATAAGGGTAGTCTGAGAGGATGGTTGAGTAGGGTTCGAGGATGGATCCTGCTAGGTCAAGTGTTACCCTTAGCTACGTACGGGTTGCGTGCTTACGTCAATCTAGCTCTAATGAGATGCAGTTAGTTAAATTATGTATCAGGAAGTCACATCAAAGAAACCAGGACTAATTTATTTAATAAAATACGTACGTTCGGAATATTTAAGAAAAAGCTTGCGCACTTGTTAAGAAAAACGATAATAACAATTTTCGACCGACCTTATGATAATTATGCATAAATTTACCATTATTTACGTGTTGCAGAATAACATCATGAAACCCTAAAGCTATGTTGTTCACGTTGTGTTATTTAAATAGGGCCGATGATGTTATGGCGGCGTAGCTTTGACCTTTTCAGTCTACAACGTGAGAGCTGGGATCTCTTTGTTTTTTTTTACTTTTCTTGTCTCAGAGGAGCTTGGATGTTGAAATCATACTCCATGGTATGTTCCCTCAGGTTTACATCTATTTCTTAGCATTGCATCAGCACCCTAATAAGCTAAGGGGCTATAACCTCCAGTACCACTCAAAGCTATCTGGACGTTGTGGCACAAGAACACTTCAATTTTTCGGTTTGGCCAAGTTGAGAGTCAAGGTCTAACGATAACATACCACATAGCAAACAAAACCATTTCTAGTTGGACTGGACTGTGACGCTGTGGCAGGTTAAATCTATCTACTGGAACCCTCCAGATTTTCTACTCTTCCAAGTGTTATCCTCCAGCAGCGTTGCTCGATTTTTTTAATCTAACAAGAATGAGATTTGCATTTCACTACGTCCGTCGGCTCTTTTTCAAAATGTCAATTTTGTGATAGCTGAGCTGGAAAATTATGCTATTGCACAGTTTGGCAAAAATTCCTAGGACCGTTCCTGCATTTACCTGTAGTGTTGAGCAATATCAAATCGGCATACTAAAGAATGTACTGTATAATTGAATATACTCTTGATGATAAATTCATCCATCATTAATGAAAAGTTGACACGGGAGCTACAATTTTTAACATTTTAGATCAATCAAGCTTTTCGGGGTAAAAGTCGTCAGTGGTCAATTATCTAGAGACAAGCCGCAGGTAGCTAAAAGGATACTTATAAATAATAATACATTGAATGATTCGATTATTCTAAAAATAACTGAGTAAAGGGTGGTACTAAAGAACTAAATTGTTAACGATGCTGATAGTGATAATGGTAGAATGTTAAGGTAGCCCTGAGTTTCTGGAGGGGAAGAGCATGACCTTTTACTGTAGAAACGCACCTTCGAGGCTCGGAACACAAGAGCAGTCACTTCTGCTTTCAGTGCATGCCTTTCAATCTACAGAACATTTCCATGGGTTATTGCATTCTCTTAAAAGTTTTTGAACTCTCACAAAGTGAAAGCATTACAATCTAACAATTAATGTTGTTGTAGCACTGTCCTGCCACCTGGATAAACCAATCGGATGGTTGCAGAATATCGTACGTAATTCTTATGAGGTTAGACGGAAAATATCAATCTAAAAAGAAATGTAAGCAGAGAAAATAATTTTAAAAAGATTTTAATTAGAAGAAAAGTGAATGGACGGTTTAGTATCGTTAAAAATGGAAGTAAAATAAGAAAAATTGTTGGTAGTTGGAAACAAAAATAAATCCCCTCTACGAGCTATTGGAAACTTTTATTTTTTCTTTTATTGGGAAGTGAATTAGTAGATCAGCAAAGTTGTTCGAAAACAACTAGATAAATTGTCAGATAAATCGAAAATTTTTCTTTTTTCTAACGAGTTATTTGATGATGTCGATTGGTATGGATTCGAAAAATACGTAGTATAAAAAGTTTGATACGGGAAAGAGAAATTCAGATAAAACGAAAAACGATAAAAACTAAAAGATTCGGCTAGTGAAGATTGTTAAAGTCGAGAAGGGGAAATATCTAGAAAATGTAACCTCCGGGCTTGCGAAAAGAGGCAGATAGTGATGATAGATGGAGACGAGACGTGCAGATGCGCGCCCTTAGCCAAAGAACTAAATTTACATAAACATAACACATTTGGAAGCTTTTGTGCTTTCGAATTTCTACTTCGGTTGCGAAAATGCAATAAATCGAACAATCGGATGCAAGCAAAATATAAAAAAATGAACATTTTTTTGTTGGCTGCTGTTGAAATTCTATGATTTGACCTGCAATATTACTTGTGCGTGTGTCTGTCACCACCAGATATTGCATACAACAATCAACAATGTAATTCATTTACAATGTGTAGCTGAGTAAAACACATATCTGCATGCAATATGTAACAACATTGTTATGAAATCGGTATTTTGTGGCCAACACAAAAACCTATTTTTTCTTTTAATTTTCAAATAATTTAAAAGGTTAAATAACTTATTCAAATAAACTACAATAACGACGTTCTTATTTACTTTTATACTTTATTTGCTCCAAGTTGGAAAACGAAAACATTTGGGAAAACGTTAAAAACGAATCCAAGAAAAAACTCGATAAATTTATTTAGGTTACGAAAAAATATTGTTGTACATTTTTAAATTTGAATTAGGTTCACTTTTCTGCAATTTAAATATATTATCACAATTTTGTAATTTATTATAGTGAAATGTAATAAAGCGCTAAAATTTTACCAAATCAGATTTTATTTTACCACTAAAAGCGATTCCACTAAAATTTACTTTTCAAACAAAAAAACATTGTAAATTTAACAACCGGATACGTAGTACATAACATACAAAATTATGATTTTATATTATTGGGAAAACAAAATAATTTGTGTACCTACCTAATATTAAATCCATCTGTGGAGAGAGCTAAATCAAAATCGAAGTTTAATAATTAATAGTTAATTTACTTTGCTATACGTTTAAAAATATTATTTATTATTATTAACAAAATCGATTTTGTTATTTAAACTGTTTGCTGTTTCCTGAAAAATTGTGTCGATATGGA
The DNA here is from genome assembly GCA_905340355.1 of Rhagonycha fulva. Taxonomy (NCBI): domain Eukaryota; kingdom Metazoa; phylum Arthropoda; class Insecta; order Coleoptera; family Cantharidae; genus Rhagonycha; species Rhagonycha fulva. Next base: position 14,738,300 of record HG996558.1, read on the forward strand.
AGTGGGGTAATAAACTAATTCGAATTTTTACTCTGCGTTTTTCTTTAGTATAGTACGAAAACTGTTATGTAAATTAATTTTTATGATTATGATTGATGTAATCAATTTTTAAAGCGGGACTATGCATCATGCTAAACAACTTTCCACAAAATTACCTCATAAAAAGAAAATTGTTTTTTAAATACGTGCAAGTAGATAAAATGAACACACAATTATTGTAACATTAATTGAACGATTTAGAAAACAAAATTTATCTAAATTGAAAATCGATACACACAGCAAATCGATTAATCATGTATTGTTGCAATTTGCATTCTTTTGAAATTTTGAACGATAATCTTTTGCAATTATTACAAAGGCTATGACCATGCTGCAGCTATTAGGGAGCCGTGTTATTAAAATGTCGTGGATTAAATTAAAACACAGAGGTTACATAATTAAAACGATATAGTAATTGTAATAACAAAAGGAAGAATTTCTAAGACATATATATTGCTGGATTGTCGTTGCAGGCTGTTACAATTGTGTTTACGAAGTGTAGAGAATTTCATTAAAGTACACACGTACATTAGAGGTGGAATGAGGGGGTCGGAGTTTGAATACTGTTATTAGTTTTGTGACGCTATTTTGAGGGGCCCGGGGGACAACAAATTGGCTGAAATTATCCTCTCGACTAGCCAGCGGACGGTCATCCAGGCCACAGCATCGGCTGGACGCTCGTTATAAAGTTACTGGTCACTTGTCCAGGACATTTTATAATGCAAAGCATTCATTTTGTTAATTAAAACGAAAAGGTTGCTTTTGTAGTGTAATTTCTCGACAATAATTCAATTGCTAGATTTATTTCCATGATTATGCGATCTCGTAACAACTACGCAAACTTTATTATCGAAATTGAATTTTTCCCGACCTACCTAATTCTACGGCGTTTTACCTTTATTCAGGTTGCAATACCTTTTAACTTATTTACCAAAAATCAAAAAATAGATTCTCCGGAGAACACTAAAACAACGCATTCGCCTTAGAATCAAAAAAGTAAATCTTGCTTGCAAAGCCATTCGAGTTAACCTTAGAAAATGGCAGTTTGTAAATTTTTAATGTCTTCTTTCATCGCCATTATTTTTATTACTGGTAAACACAATGCTAGAAGTAGTACATTCAGTTTTTATACCATTAGGATATTAAACTACGAAAATATAAAACCCAAATGCTAATGAAAAATTCATCCCAATCTCTTTCTTTCGTTATTTTCGTCTAAAAATAAACTTTGGATGGATTTAATCGATATTCACAACTCAAAGCTTAAACTAATTTGAAGCACAAACTTGGCCGATCTCATTACCTTGTAGTTTAAGCCCCCCCCCTTCCTCCTTACCGTTCTATAGTTAACTCATTTAATATTATTTAATTTGAGTGAGTGCATTACAAGTCCGAAGTTCTACTTGCATGCACTTAATAGTACTTGAAATGTCTTTAAGTAAAGGTGAACCTTAACCCAGATATATTTAATGACATAAATCTGAGTTTTTTCGTATCGCACTAAATATTATTGTAAGAAGTTGCTTTAATAAAAAAACAAACTAGGTAAAAGAAGCTGATAAATAAACACCATCATTAAATTTTTACAAAATGATATTTTGATTAAAAAGCCCCGAAGGAAACCACAAAACTTGCAAGTTTTTACATTCAAATTTAAAGAAGTGAGTTAGAAACCTCTTAGCCCTTCTACTCGTAAAAATAATATGGAATTACACTAATATTCTAAAATCTAAATCATTCTCAAATTTCGTGTTGACATTGTATATTATGTAGGTACACATAATAAAAAGTTTTACCTCTAAAGATTTTTAATCATTTCATGAGTAAAATTCGAATATTGATAAACTCAACGACAACCTACATCAAAAATGTAATGGAAATCTTACAAATGTGACTCTCAAGAAGGTCGTCCCATACGGAATTTACATTGCTTTCCATCACATGGCTGATCCACCCCTAATACAAAATTAAAAATTAATATTTTACACTCAAAATCAGCATTTGAATTAGGTTTAGGTAATCCATAATAAAACTGAAAACAATGAAAGAAATTTTATATATTTCTGAATTTATTGGCTTGAAAAATTGTCTTTCTAAAAAGCTCCATGTTTGAAAAATTATAAGGGTTTCTTTATGAACCCACGTTTTTATAAATTTTTTTGCTTAAAATAAATTACAGCTGCTGCAGCCTTCAATTTGTAGCAATTCTTACCGTGACTGATCCCTGACACCCTAACATTTCTTTAAATTTAATTAGCACATCCAGGTCCAACAGGATTTTATTTTAAAAAGTGTAAATAAAAAGCAAAGTAGGCTGTTTGTCTTGTAAAGTTTTTGATTTACAAAACCTGTAGTATAAATTTAAACGTCCAACAAAAATTGGACAAAACCGCATCAATGGTGTCCACATTGTGATTAAAGTAAAAGTGGAAAAGAAAAGTGTTGAAAATTCGCATAAACTGAAGTTTTTTCTTTTTTTTTTTCTAGAACTTTCTAGAATTTTTTTTACATAAACTGGGCAAATTAAAATGGAACGTTACAAAATTTAACTGAAAAGATGCAGATTTAGGCAAAAATGCGATTCGATTCGACTTCAAGGCGGAAATCGGGTAGAAATTAATTGATGTTTTTTAGAGTTCCTGAACTGCAAAACCTGCGCACTTGTATAATCGTCTGACGAAAAGTTGACTAGATTCAAGCATAATGGGGCTATCGACTATTTGCAAGGATAGCATAGCAGGTCATCCATGATCAATTTCATGAGAATCAAATATTTCCCACAGAAAACAGATGCATGGTTAATGGAATTTATAATTGAACTATATAAACTAATGAAATAATTTAAGCAGCTGATTAAGTTGTCACACCAAAAATTCTACAAGGTCTTCCATAAAAAGCGGTGAAAGGAAGTCAGGTGGCATTAATTATGCATCATTAAACACCTGAAATGCTAGAAAAGGAAGAATCTGCAAGGAAATTCCGTTTCAAGTTTAAACAACTATTAACAAGTTGTTCAAACAATCATCTAACTGCGATCGACACTGTCCCGAACCAAAGTCCCTCCTTTAGATTATACTGAATGAAAACCAAAAACTAGGATGATGAAATTTAATGTACTTATAGTTGAAAAATGCGCTAAAAAATTATTTCTAAAAGAAGGAATTTGTTTAAGTTGAATCATTTAGAGTTTTTGAAAAAATTAGTGTAAAACAAGGGAACCATCGTTGTCCCAACAAATTTCCACTTTTCTGTACTAGGCCATAAAAGTAACGTTTTTAACCTTAAAAATCAAGGTTTTTGTTTGAGTGGCTGCATATAAAAATAAAAACATTTTAATAATAATATTTTATTAATACTTTGTAGTTTGATTCTTTGAGATTACGAGAGATTTTTGCATCCTGCAAAGAGAGGAAATCTCGTTTGATCTCGTAACAGCTCTTTACGTTAGCACGTGACAATTTTAATCGTTCTGCACGCATTAGCTAAACTTATTTTAAACCTCGAGGTGCTTGGTAGATCCTCCTTGCTCTCAAGTCTAGATCGACTATTGCCACCTGGATGCTCTCAGAGAATTGATAAATAAACTTCATAGTTGCCCAATCGCACTTTTAATGATATTCTCGATTTGATTCATAAGTGAATCAATGTCTTTGATTGTAATCCAATTCTTTTTGTAAGATCCAGTGACATCCTCAACTTATCTTTAACTCATTGAGGACTCTCTTATCCCATAAGTGCATATCTGAACAAATTTTCATAATTCTGCGGGCCTTTACCGCCTCCACGTAAGAAACACTAGAGCTCGTCTTTACGACGACCGCCGCACCGGAGTCTTTGCCTTATCTGTTTTTCTATTTAGGTTACAAAACATTATTTAATTCGCCCAGCTCCCTACAGAGGACCAAAGCTAAGAACTTCTTTTTTTGATGATGAGTTTTCCCTATACTATTTGCATTAGATTCTGAAAGCTCTTGTCCTATCTTTTCTCCATGTTTTCCATGCCTGTGGTAGGGTTGGTAAAAGTTTTGATAATATGCGTTAATAAACTGCATTTATTCATCCCTGGTTGCACCTCTTCTTCCAGTCTAAAGTCTAGAAGTTCCTTAAAAAAAGGAAAATTAGCCAAAACTATTCATCGTCTGAGCAAATTAAATATTAAAACCATAACTTAATTTTTTGTAAAATGTCGTCTAGATTGTTTATAAACAAATGAAAGTAAATACTTTTCCGTTTGTTCTGCCCTAGAGGGCATAAAAGTAACATTTTTTACTTAGAAATCCGAACATTTTCTGGGATTGGATACGTAACAAATATAAAAAGATATTTTAATAAAAATATTTTACTTTCCAAGGGTAGAAAGTCATCTTTTATATTTTGATTCGTTAAGTTTAAGAATTTAAATTCTGAAACTATAGATTTTGACATCAGTCAAAACTAAAATTTTTGAAACGTGTTTGACCATTAAACAATGCTTTCACAGATAATTTTTAGTGTGATTTTAATTAATTAATCTCACGTAGGTAAATGAGTTGCGTAATTATTTTTCGAATTTTTGCTAATTTTACACACACAAAAAAACCTTTTTTTAGTACCCTATTGTATTTCTGTTTGAATCTGCAGTTGGAATTAATTATTTTTAACGTAGTTATTAATTTGGTAAAATTTCCGTATTAAATTTTATACCTACTATAATAATGTGTTTTAATCGATAATTCCATCGGATGGAAAATGTAAAACTATCGAATAATAAATGAATTTGAACGTGTGATGAAATTTATGACTTTAATTTGTAACTTTACCTAAAAATTATTTAGTGGTTTTGAATTTTATTGCTTGAAAACTAAAGGATAGTAAATCGTGGTACAAATTGGTGAGAGTATCCGCAAAGGAAATTCCGTAGAGACGTATGTGGTGGAAGTCCAACATCAGAACTTTACCATAAGGGACTTGTAACTCATCCCGAAAGCTCGAAACTGTGACCGCAAGTCCAGTAAGGAGACCAGCCGCGACCATTTCCCGTTGATTGGCACGGATTCGCATCATCCGGTTCCTTAGGGACATTAATAATGCACCCCAGGAGCATTCGTTATACAGTTGTAAATCGCGATTTCGAGTTCCACTAGAGGCACAAAATCCAAAGAAACTACAATAAACGCGTACCTACAACTTTTAAAATCAGATATCTCGTGGTACAATGGAAGAATGAGATTTCCCTTGCGAATCACCTTGTGAAGTTTCGTCAGACCGTTTCAACTTGCTAGTCGACGTGCGACGCATCAGCATTACATTGATGTGTTTTTTGCTTAAAAACTTGCCGTTCAAAAACGATATTTTAAATGAACAAGACGAATATTTTATAGCGTTTTTGAGCGAATTTAAATCGGGTCTGACAGCTTTCGCGGCTTAACTAAAGTACATTAGTTGACCCCGATGGTGGCTCTCGGATTTTGCTAATGAATTCATTATGTACGCGTCAAAAATGTTTTGTGTAAAATATTTCCTGCTACTAAATTATACAAATTTGACTGGATTCTCTGTTTTGTAACGAATTTCCAGCCCGGTGTAAATTCCTAAAATGTTCAAGTTTGATGCATGGCTTTGTCCCTCCTTCAAAAAGATGAACAAACCATAACATGTTCCCACTCAAGCAGATGAGTTTTATACCTGCGGTATTGGTATAGGGGCAGTAGCAATCCGGATTTTAAACGCGAAAGAAGTCGAGAAGTGGCTGCGGCGGTGAAGTTCTCTGTGCGGTGGTACGTGAGTGCGTTTTTGAATGGATGAATTAAATTATTTAATCGGAAATTATTGCAACTGCTGTGACGATGTGAATTTACAAAATATTGGAATCGAAACCAACGGAATGGTTAGATTAGGTGTGTGTTATATTTTAAATTTAATTAACCGACTACAAAACCCAATTTCTTTACTTCCTAGTTCGATTATTCTCACAAATTAATTTAATTTTCAAAGTAATGTAAACGTTTAATTAAAAAATTTCCGTGTTATGAAAATAAGGGAAATATTTAATTGTAATAGGCTGTAAATTAAAAATGTCCTATGTATTAAAAACGAGTGCTTTCCGCTTTTAAAAAATCTCTTTATAATGGTGACATCAAAAGTATTTTATTTCAAATTAAATTTTATGTTACTGGTGGCAATAGATTAACGTGCAAAAGCGATTTTTTAAGGGAAATAATAACTTGGATGTTGGAATATTTCAAGTGTTGGCTTATCTAATTAAAAAAATAGGACTTTATTTCAAAACCGATACGTTTTTGTCCTTTTTGTTATAATTTACATTCTGGTTGCTGAAAGTATTTCCAGTCGAATCGTCAGGATGTGAGAATTTTATAAAAGACTCCTTTCGATCACTAGGGAATGAATTTTGTTAATGTGCCCATGAATTAGAGCGATTTTACCTGAGAATCACGGATTCCAACATCGAATCCTTTTAATTGAGACCCTTAATTATTAAAAAAAATTAATCCTGGCGGTTTAAAATATTTTAGATGGAAACAATACAAATAGTGATCTGTAATTTGAATTGTTTTATTCCATAATATGAGACCCTCCTTAATCCGATTATATTGGAACAAAAAATATAATTGATATGCAGTTCAATAATATCATGCAAATTGCTTTATGTTATATATAGAAAATCCGTTTACTGGAATGAATAATAAATTAAAGGGGTTAATTTAGATAGTCGTGATACCTACGATAATGTATCAGCATTATTCCACATAACCATGAAATGTTTGGCTGGTACTACGTTCATAATAGGATAACGTGTCGTTTGCTAGCGGCATTCGCAAAGCTTGAACGATTTTGTTCCATTCACGTTACATTTCAAAGACCTTTTTCTACTTTTGTTACTTTTCTACATACCAAATTCAAATATAAAGCTTTTCGCAACTTATTCTTTTAAGCTTGAAATATATTCGACCATTGAAAACCTCATAAACTGCCAAATCAAATTTAGAGCCCTAAAATTTAAAATTGTTGTGGTTCATTACAACGAATTTTTTTAACGTTTACAAACAAATGACCGGGCACTCAAGAATCTTTCGTCACGAAGACAATTTTTGGGTTGTTGGGATGCGGCGCCAGATGGTTGATGGTTTTAACGTAGGTACCCTTTGTTTTTTTTTATTGCAGACCGATGAAGCTCCGTAACCTTTTGTACATTTTTTTTATTATAGAAATAATTTGGTTATTAAAGATACTGTCGAAAGCTCGCTGAACTGCCAGGGTAAAATTAGGATAAAATTTGACGCCTCCATCTTATGGTGGCCAGAAGAAGAATTAGATTCCAAGAATTTTGACTATTTGATCAGATAAAGGGATAATAGTTGCTTGTATTACTGATAAAAGGGTCTTATGTGTGTATTTGCTAGTTTAAAGTTTACCCTCGTTTTGAATGCACGTGTCGAGTAATAGTGGATAGCTCTCGAGAAAAGTGTCCGATTTCAATTATACAAAATGGAAACAACTTCTACGAGTATGTAGAATATTCTACTATACGAAACTATTATAATTTAACTAGGTTACTCTATTATCATGAGGTAACAAATTTGTCGCTTTTGTTTATATTGGTTTTCTCAGTGAAATGATCTCGTAATTTTGGTGAGATTTGATTTAAATCTAAAATTATTTATTTCTCAAGAAAATTTCTTTACAATTTTTGTAGTTATTATTTTTGTCTAGGAGTACTAGGGTACACTGCTTTGGTTTAAGAAATTGTTGATTCAATTTGGGGTTGAAATCTTAATTCTGATTTTAGTCGTACGTGACTTTTTACGTTACCAACAGATAGATAATTCCGACATTGTATTAGTATGAATCTTAATTTCTAAATTATTATTATAATTTAGATCATATCTTAATTTCTAAATTTGGCATCAAAATATAAAATATAATAAGGGTTAATTTAATGATATGCCATCACTACAGAAAGGTACGGAACACCCACTAGAGTAGGAAATAAGATACGTAGTGTAGACGCGAAAATAACAATTTTACGATTGAATCCTCAATGAATTCTGAAAAAGCATATTTTAAATAAGAGAATTAACTATAGAAAAAAGCCTTAAAACCACCAGTTTTTTTTTAAACAAATTTTAAAAACTCACGAGCTAAGTCGCTCGTTATTGGTGAATCAATGCATTCTATGGTAAATCCGTGTAATTTAAATTACTCTAGGCTATAAGCACTAAGCAGAGAAGGAATAACCGGAGCGGCACTGCATTCATATGCGAAAACCATGTTTTTTAGTAGTTAATGTGCAGTCAAAATGGCTGGAAGCGCTCACATAACATAAAATTGTAACTGGTCCTCCATGTTGGAATAATGAAAAATGCTGAATTTTTACTTCAAGCTCAATTTGTCATTTCAACCTTCAGCTTTACTTTCATAAAATGTTACCGTGATAAATTAATTACCCCCCCCCCACCCCAGTTCAAAAGTTGAAAAAGTTCTACTAGTGCACATTTCGAACTTTATTTTTTGATTTACAACAATGATTTACTTGGTGTCTTGACTTTCTCTGGACATGTACCTTTCATTATTTGTAAGTTCACTTTTTAACGTGAAAAAATGATGGCAAAATCGGGGGTCTGAGGGGGTATGGAATACCCTCAGCAACAAAGCAATTTTTCAAAATTGATAATGACGCAAGTTTAATTTTTGAAAACTTACGTTGGTCCTTGCAATACTAGGAAACCAAGTGCGTAAAAAAACCGGGGGGTCTAGGGAGTATGGAATACCCTCCAGCAGGAAGAAAGATACTGGACGATTAAGTTTCTTTTGTGACGTGAAGAAATAATGGCAAAACTAGAAGTCTGAAAAGAAACCGGGGGGTTTGGGGTGTATGGAATACCCTCTAGGAGAAAAGGAGCAACAAAACGATTTCTTCCAATTTTCGATGAAAATAACAAAAAATTGTATTGTTGCTTACTTACAGCTGAACTTATGGGGTATATCCCATATAGATTCTTCGGTTCCTTTAAAAAAACTTTTTAAAGAAAATAAGTTAGAGATAGGTACATAAAACGTAGAGATGAGATTTTTAGGTTTTTACCTTTTTTTTATTTTACGTTCTATTTTTATTTTATTGGTACATACCAAAATTCGTTTCATGAAAAACTACGTTATTTAAGCCCTATTTATTTTTACCTTTTTTTAATTTTTGCCACCTATTTTAGCATTTTGCAAACTTTTTTTTAATTTTTAGTTTAAATAGAAAAAAAATCTCATCCTTACGACGCCCCTAACCTAAATTAAAATTTTTTTATTGTTTTTTTAAATTTGAATTTGTTACTCGGTGGTGGCAGCTTACCATATGTGCCAACCTGATCATAGAATGCATGTGATTCACCAATCACGAGCAACTTAGCTTAAAATTTGCTATGAAAATAGATCTTTTTTAAATTCCCTTTCTGTCTTATTTAATTCTCTTATTTAAAATATGCTTTTTCAGAATTCATCTAAGGTTTCAATCGAGAAATTTTTATTTTCGCATCTACAGTACCTACCTCTCCCCGGAAATAAATAATTACGTGCTTAATTTTATCACATTTGTATAAGTTTTTAATTTAATAATTTTTAAATAATTCTAATTTCAAGAAATTGGTGTAAATCGGGGGGGTCAGATAATAACGCAAATTTAATACTTAAAAATTGTCTTATTGCTTACTTATAGTAGCTGGAGCAATTACCCCAAAACTTTTTTGAAGAAAATAAGCTACTTAACTTTATCTCAAATTTAAATCTTTTTCCATTTTCTAAGATGGGCTAAAAAAATTTAAAAATATCATAAAGTTGACCCACCAGATCAGGAAAGCCTCATCACATTTGAAGAATTCACTCTTTTCGTAGGTTGGGCTAATTTCGGGTTAAAAATCTAGCGACTCTGGCTTACTTTGGAATTGCAAGTGAGGTCTTTAAGAACACCTAAATACTCGTATTAATTTTTTGTATATAACTTGATGTTACTTGTAGAATCACATATTTTGAGATAAACATTTTGCAGCTTTTCGAGATATGAGATCACTGTGTTATAAAAATATAAACTATTTAACCTACCAAACTTTTTTATGTACCTACCAAAGATGTACGTTTTCGTTTCGTTTTATTAAAATTTCTTTGATATGCCATATAACTTAAATTTGCTGATGATGCAAATCGGTAAATTTATTTTTGAAGATGCGTAGGTACTAAATTCCACCCTGTTTAAAAGTTCCTTTTTATATAAATTCGAAAGATTTGAAGTAAATTGGATTGATTAACAATTTGAAACGATTTTTTAAGGTTAGATTCGATTTGTTAAAATTAGGGTGGATTGTGGTAATTAAATTTTTACTGTAAATCCTGCTCGGTTTCTTTTAATTGGTTTCGTTTAACGTAGATCATTTTTTCTGGAAATTGTGCCTACACCACCCCACTTGAAGATTTTCATAATTTTTATTACATTTTCACTAATAAGGGTTAATTTAGAAGGCTAATAAAGATTACAGTATGAAGCAGGTGTAAACTAATTACATATTATTCAAACAATATATAAATCAAAATAAAGAATTTTGAAAATCCCATTTTGATAAAATTATTGAATCAAAACAAAACATAATAAATCCATTAAATAATGAAAAAGGTGAAAATCAATTAGTAAATATATTTATTAATTTTCAACAGTTATTTGCACGAGACGAAGTCGAGTGCTGTATTATAAAGCATATAAAGTGCTGCTTAGTATTTGAAAAATTCTTTAGTAATTGTAGTTTTTTTATTGATATTATGAAATATTGATTTTGTGCTAAAGGTTTACTTAAACTTGAAAACTTTCAATGAAGAGTTACTTACCTCTACCCTCCCACTCATAAATCATTACTATTACAAATTACATTGCCCTAATTTACATGATAATAATAAATTGATGTTTATAATCCAAAAGTAAAATCTGCAAATTTCTTAATTTTTGTATTGTTTTACACTTTTAGTAACTCTATTTTATTTTTGTTTCAGGTGAGTGTGAGTCAGACATCATTATTGAGCCTGGTACTCGCACATGATCCTGCTTAGCAATGCACTATACGCAAGGTTGGTGTTCCCTGCATGATGCATGAATTGGGTTCATAAAATCAAGGGAGTAAAAGCGGATGGCCGCGAGTAGGAGAAAATTTCACTAACTAAACTGTAGGGAAAATCAACGTCTCTGTCGCTTAGCAATTAGGACCAGCACACACCGTGTCCAGTTGTATCGATCCAAGTTTGCTAAAATCCCCTTCATTACGAACCAACACCTCTTCCTCTCTTCCTTGTTTGACGATTGTGCTTGCGCGTCACTAATTGAATTCCGTACGCCATCTCCGACGCGACCTGCTGCCTTTCCAACCGCAACGGTCTCCGTAATCACCTCTGACCGCATTTTAAGTGTTAGGCAGCACTTTTAATTGATTCAGAACTTGTATAACCAAACTCGTTAAACTCGCTCAAAACACAGCTGCTATCGATAAAGTTCGCAGTTGTTATATATTTGGATAGGTCCAATCGAAAAAAGAAAGCTTCTTTATCCAACTTCATCAAATCGCTATCATCTTAATTACATCACCGATTCACCGATGGAAGACACGAGTCATTGTGAATCAGGGAATTATAGATAATAGGTCCGACCGTGCGGGGAGCGCCTGGGGATTTACCCGAACATGAAACTTGCTTTAGCCCATTTTCGGAGTAGAATAGATCTTTTTCTATTTAACACAAAAAGCTTGATTTAGTTGAGTAAATCGACTTTTGCGGTGCCTCGAATGAATCTTTCAACCCCTTATTATTTAGAAAATTATCGGCAACCCATTATCGGCACTCCTTCATTAAATCAGGTTGAGAGTGCGCCATAAAGCTTTTTCCATTCGCCACCTGTTCCCTATAATTCCCAAATGTTCTTGATTGTAATATGCAGGTCGTTATATTACTTTGAGATGTTGCGTGTTATTACAACGCCAAGTTCTTTCTTCTGTAGTTGCAGGAAGTCGTTTCGCTAACTTTATGTCATTCATATTTCTTCATTTATTTTGCTCATTTTTACTGCCGTTTTTTAGGAAGGGCGTTTCCTCTGCCACGGAAAGAGTGTGAACGTGGCTAACAACCCTTTTATGAACGATAGTTAACATTTTTTAGATATCTAACATTTTTCTCACTTCCACCTTTCATCAGCTGCCTGGAAACTTGTAATAATTATTATTATCTTCAAAAGAATTTTAACGAGTTTGCTCCTTTTACCATATCTAGGTCCAAAAAATGTTATTCATGTCTAAATGCTTTCGTAAATTAAGGTAATAAAATATTATTTCATAATATTTCATGTCAAATTGCTGCGTTAAGCTTGAAAACCAAAAGTGACTGGATCGCTGTGGTACCATTCACTGTGAGGATTTAGAAAAATAATATGCGACTATAATATTGAAAATTTACGTCAACAAAGCCAAAAGTATTTTTACAAGGTGTAAAATGTGGAAGTGATGTATGTATAGAACTTTCGTCTATTTCTTACAAAGTTAACACGCAATTCGTAACAACTCGTTACCGTCGTCTTCTTTGGCAATCATGAAACGGAAATTAACTTAAGCCACACCTCAGAATCAGAGTTGTACGATTTCTTTCAGTTGGCGAAGGTTTAGAATTTTTTGAGTTTACCCTTACAATGTACCACTGAATTACGTGTAAGCAGTGGCACGACGACGGTGTAGACGACATTTCTTCCCCGTTACAGAATCTGCGTTTGATAGATGAGATTTTTACTTGTTTGACATTTTATTTCCTTCTGGCACAACCTCAATCGATGCCAGTTCCAATTCATCGAAGGTTTTTTCTTTTTATTATTACTTGGAACGTCAATTTGACGATTTTCTAATATAAAACTAGGGAGTTTAGTTAGTGCTGAAAATACGTTGTGGTATTTTATAAAATAACGTTCCAGTATTTTAATTTTCTCTATTATACAATTTGCATATATTAAAGCGCAGTAAAGTAAGTAATCATCGTTGCAACGTTAAATTTTACCAAAATAGCACTATTCACATTTCTATGCAAATTTGTGGTTGCTTCAACTTAAAATACTGCGATGCGAAAAAATTCCGTGCAATAATCAATTAGTTACTGTGGATTAATTTACAAGCACATATCATAGCTAAAAGCGAGATAAGAGTACATTTTCGCGATAGGCGACCCTTTATTGTAATTTAGTTTATCCCCCGAGGTACATGGGCAGAAAATTAACCCATTTCCCTAACACAAAGGCACAGATTTAATCAGGTCTTCTAATGCCGCATTATAACTCGTGCAAAATCTGCTAAGCCTGGACAATGTACCCCAGATGGCTCCTCATCGTTGTCGATACAACTCTCCATGATTCAGCTTTTTAATGGACCCAACTTATCCTTCCCTCTCCTTTCTCGCGTCCTACTAACAAATTTCTGAAACATTCTTCCGTAATGGTATTATTTGATGGTTATGGCATTTTTTTGAATAAACGAAACAACGCGAAATGTTGTGTTGGCAATAGCAATAATAAAGTCTGGCTATCAATTCAGTAGATACAACGTTGATTTCAAATGTGCATTTTCATATCATTTTCTCGTTTACTTGACATCAAATGGATGTTTTTGTCGCTCGGACAAAATAACGTTCGATGCATTAGCGCAACATCAGTTTGCCTTAACCTAAAGCCTTCCTACGTTTTCCAAATCCGCAATAACACTAACTTCTTATAAGCACCTGATGCAGAGCTTAAAGGAGTACTTATAATATCAAACGAGCAAAAAAAAGAAGAACTTGGTTTTCAGACTTTTTATGTCGATATATTTAGGAAATGTACCTATCATTAAAATGAAACTTCGGCAATTCTTCCCATGCTCGACATATGCTGTCAAGGATGAAAGGCATCTGGCTAATTTTAGATGACCGAAGTGTATGCTTAATTACAATAACTAACACTGAATTCGGTGCAACTTTTGTTTTTCATTCTCTCTCCATCTGTTTTAAATTACGCAACTTTAATTTTTGTGGATGGAAAAAAAATGTAAAGGTCTATCTAACATTTTAATGTAATTTTTAAAAGGTTGATATATAAATTACGTGGGAAGTTCCTTAAACTTTCTTGAATATTGAACCTTCTGGGTTTTACACTTACAGTGATTTATCTCCCAGATAATCTTTTTGAACACGTCGAATAAAAGTTGTTTGCTAAAAGTTTAATGAATTTTTTGATTAGCATATTGTTCAACGATGCGTGTAAAATTTACCTGCACAAAAATTGTTTTTAATCTTGAAAACTAAAAATTACGCTCACGAGATTTCCTTTAATGCCCAACTACAACACGTCAATCACGCAATAGACCGGCAGCACGTGAGATTCAAGTTAAATACCCCATAAATAAATTCGACATCTCTGGGTGTTTGATATTTAATTCCAATGTCGGAGTGCCATTTTACATGTGAATGCGTACGGTACTACCTCTCCCAGGGCACTCGTAAAACAAACGACGTTTCTTCTCGAGGGTTTTATGCAGATTTTTTAATCATCGTTTGTATTAATTTTTGGCTCCAAGTGTTTTGTTTCCCCTTGTAGGGCGATTTGGGAAAACGATTTGTTCGCAAAAAAATAAATAGGCTCGACTTATGGGTTCATTTTGTGTTGATTACCGACACGTGTGTTTTACTACATAATGGAAATATCACCCACCGTGTCGTTACATCTGCAAGACATCCATCTCGTGTCGATTTTTAACGTTATGGAAACTTTTGGATAACCCCAAAATTTGAATTAAAACACATTTGGACCCCACAAATTTTCACAAGTTAACTCAACCACGTAGACACTACCTACCCCTGGAAAGTGGTGTAATAATTTTAAATTAAAACTTGCTACCCCAAACAGTGACGTCACTTATTATGCATGCGATTTCTGATGCGTGCAAGTTTGCTTCTCGTGATTAATATTTGATTAATTACTTTTGATTCAGAATCGTTGCTGCACCTTATAGGAGCGAGCAAGTCAACTCATGTTAGCAGAATTTCATTATAATAGCAAACGTGGATCAATATTCTAAACGGTGAGGGGTAACGAACTTTTAATTTTTTACGTTTTCGACCAAAGTTAAATTATTATTGAGGAATTGTCGGTCCAATATCTTGCAACGCCCTTCGGTTTTTGAACAAAGGAACCTTCAAAAATTATAATATTGGATGTTTTAAGAGCCAGTCCTCTTCTCAAGTGTTTTTAAGTGTCAAAACTTTCATCGCTCTTTTATCCTATGGTTTGTGGGTGGATAATCATTCATAATTTATTCCCATCGTTTTAAGTGCTTCCAAAAAATAATCTCCACCAAAACCATAAACAAGCTGGATTTAATTGCCGTTCATCTTCAAAATATGGAAGAGGCTTAGACGCTTAGAGCTTTCGGTAAAACTAATAAAAATTAAAATAATAAAATTACTCGTGAAACACTTCGATTTTTCGTTTCTTTCTGCAATAAAATTAAAAACACTTAAGAAACCGAGGTAGGTGAACAGCAACTTTTTAAATTATGAAATATGTAGTTACGAGTTGCAATGTTGGAAACATTAGGTATGCATGCATATATTTTTGTGCATATTATTTTTATTTCAAAACACTGGAAACTTCCAAATTGAATTGGCTACTGCACGCCTGACAAATGATATTGCTTGCTGCTTGTTGAAATTTGCACTTCTGCTTCTTGTCGTGAAAATTTCTCGAAATTTTTCCTAGCCAAGGTCCACTAGCACTGAGATTTTTGTGCAGAAAATTTTGAGACGGAAACAAAGTGATTTGTGGGAAGAATTTTAAATGTACTAGACAGTGCCCTAGGAGATTTTTCAAACCAAGCATTAAATTAATAAGATTATATCGCTAGCTTTATGAATTTTATATTATTTGTAATTTCAGACTGCAAACTTGATAATTATAGTTGAGGAATAGGTCGTTGTAATCTAAAAAGTAGGTATATGTTGCTAGCACGGCATGCATCCATAAAAGCATCAACGGGGCCGTTTATCAAAAATCTACCATAACTAAGACTTGGAAAATTGGAATATGTGTAATTTTTATTTTGGTTTAGCTTAGAAAAAACAATTTAAGTGTGGCTTGTGTATTAAAACTGACTATCTAGTACAACTCTAGACTAGTGATGAACATCTGCTCATCATTTAATATCGTTCGGTAACGACGTCAACAAAAAATAATTACGTAAAGTTGGCAACGCATGAAAGATTCTCACCTCAAAAAGTCTTGAAAGATATACGTCATTGGTTGTGAAGTGCTTTCGCAATTTTAATTCTACATTAAAACAAGATGGATGGAGAGGTCGACCATTGCCTGGATGTCCTGCCTGTTGTTCATAGGCAACTAGCTCGGGTTTCCTCCTCCGTTTGGAGAGCTTGGGTCACTCTTGGGGAGTTTGGGATCCGCATCCAGTCTTCGATTCTTAACCAATATAAACACAAAATGAAAACCATTCATATTTTCAACAGTTTCCCGAATTTGTTTTCTTAGAAAATTAAGTTTCAACTTACCTTTTGTGATCTTTTGTGCTGGAATGAAAAACTGAAAAATAATTTTGTAATACTTGGAACGTGTAGATCGATAGAACATTCAGGTTGCAACTTCGAGACAAATTATCCAATTTGTTTTTCTAGTGTTCGCCAACATTCGCGTCACTTAATAAAGCAGCCAAAAATCGTTTATCATAAAAATAATGTGTGCAAAAGAATTTCAATTTCTTATTTGAAGATAAAATATAAGGAAATAAACGACGTGTCTCAAAAAATTTGTCCACGACTATTACAAAAACGTGACTTATGATGCTTATAAATCTTGTTCGTTAACGTTGCATTATTGAATTCCATAACCAACCGTTTGCCCCGATCGAGTAGCGACAGATCCCAACCCTTTTGCATGGGTAAATGGAAATCCATATTTACTTAAAAATACCACTATTAGGGTGTCGGTGTGGATTTTGCATTATTAAATAATCATAGTAACCCAGGCAGGCGGATGGATGTTGTGGTTAAACGTCAACTTTAACCCCATGTAGGAAATTGCATTGTTACGTTGTTCCACAGAGAAATGCAGATATTTAATTAAAGTATTCTCTTACCTATTGCTACCAAAACCAAGCGTACATTCTTTGGGTTTTAATAAAAAATTTCTTTAAATTTTAATTGTTCCTAAAAACCGCGCAGTTGGTTTTTAAAAGCACATTTCAAAAAATAATTTAATCCTGTTAAACGAAATTAATTTGACGATGTAATTATAGAGGAAGGAATTTTTTGTGAGTGAACAAATAGTAGGTACATCTGGAATTTGTGTCTCCACCATATCCTATTTAGTTGGCAATTCAATCTTAGTTAAACGGGTGTTCCTTTCTCATCAAGTTTGAGGACCTATTAAATGGGGTGGCAACTTTAGGATTGCACTAAAAAAATGTTCTTTTTGTGAGTATCGAATTTTAATTACGTAATTTATATGAAAGCTTTTTAATGCAGATAGATATTGAACAATCGTTAACGGGTAGGTATGAAGCGGGACAAAAAGAAAATAAAGGCAGAGATGCAAACAAGGTCCCCCGTTCTACTATAAAGAAAGGAAAAAATAAACAAAGTGTCGCCAAAGCTTTCATAGCGTCTCATCGAACACGAAAAAAGACGAAAGCTTCTATACGTCCAATGTTGTTATTTCATAAAAAATAAAAAACGTAACACACGATCGTCTCACCCTCTGGCGAGAATGAGCTTCGAGCTTCGAGTGTTGCTTTAAAGCAATAACACATTTGATTAAATTACCTACGCGAAAGTATGAATTTATAACCAGATTAAATTTTACCTTTTCCTACTCGAAAGCAATATTAAGACAATAAACTCTCAGGATGTTACAAAGCTAGGGGGAAGTGGTGAAATAGTTGAAGTTCTCTGAACGCAATATCGAAAGGGAAATACTCGAGAGACTGAAAGAAAACACACAAATAATACAAAAACACGCTCTCACCGTACAAACAAAATGGGCTTAAAACAATTACGTCGCATATAACTTCAACGTCTATTTTGAATATTAGTTTTAAGTGTCCTTTTATTTCTAGGGTGCAAATTTATAAGTCAGCCGTAAAAATGTAATAAAACAAGCGAATGCGCTCAAAAATAACAAAAGCATGCTTTGTGTGCTCTCGAAAAGAGACGTATCTACTACAGACCTTAAGGTCATAGGTTCAAATAATAAAGTAAAGCTGTTGAAGATAAATCTGCATTAAAGAAACTATTCTGGGTTTAGTGGCATCTCGAAGCTAATAAGTAGTTCAAATAGCTACACCATCTGCGGCAACTAGGAAATTTACTAAAATGCATTACTTCCTTCTAGCAGTCCACTAGCCACTTTTGCTGGCTATTAGCACGGTAATATACAGCAAATAAATACAGCTAGTATATAGCTAGCTACCTACTAGCTAGAAATTTGTGGCTGCTGCTTATTAGAGAACTATTCACACTTACATAGTTAAACAAATTATTGCTGCAGTTTATTATTTATTTTAAAACAGCTGCCAGTTAACTAGCTATTAGCTACTTCTTAGCTTTGAATGCTGTAGGTGATTTTCGCAATACTCTTGCGTTTTATTAGTAGCTTTCTTCTTCCGATTTGAATTCAAATAGAAAAAAAGCAACACTTTAGGTATTATAAAGTAGCTATAGTTTTCTCGTTATGATAGGAAAACCAAGTGCCACTTTTACTCCCAAAGAGTAAAACAATAAGCAATAGAAGATTCGTTTTTAATTTATTTTCTTATTCTAAAATTTACCAAACGGAAATACAATTTGTCACTCCATGGGGGAGGGGGCAACGAGTATTGTCATCATCTTTGACTGGGATAACTAACTTCCCCTCATTCTAAATAAATGGCACTTACTTCCTTTGTTGTGTAATATATTTACTATATCGCATGTCTTCACTACGTTATTATCTCTTGCATTTTTGTGCTCTTGTTTTAGTTCAAGATTTATTTTATTTTTACACTTTAATCCTTTTTCTACCACTATTTCTAAATATTCTCACTAGCAAATTTTTTTATCTCATTTCCTAATATTATTTTAATTTCTTATAGTAGCTTAATAATTTTTTACATTACACTTTGCTTTTCATCTAATTTTTCTATTTTTACGCCAGCCATTGTTTTTCAATGCTCAAAAACTTTGCTTCAGTTTAAATTTTTTTCAAATTTTAGTCTTTATTTTCTTAACAATAGCTGCTTGAGTTGCTTTTAACAACAAAGCTTTTTTCAAATTTTTACGCCCCCCCCCCTTTTCATAATTTAAGTTTTTTTACTTTCAGAGTTTTTATGTTGTGATTACGGCTAGGACTTTTCCTCGATAAATATCGATAGTTGTCAATTTATCGAAGAACGATATTATATTTTTGAAATATCAATATTTCGATAATATAATCAATTAATCAAAATTATCGATAATTTTTTAATTATTTATATGAAATATTGATATTTTAATATAGCCCAGCCCTACTTGTGATGTTTATAATTTTTGTTATTATACCCCCCGCCCCCGCGCTTTTCAAAATTTATAATTTTGGATTGGATATTTTAATTTGTAATTTTGTATTATATTATGTGATGTTTCTAATTTTTTAATGTAATTAAAAAATTTAATGTAATTAAAAAATGTGTGTGCATTTGAAACTTAAAAGTTAGAAGCACTGCAATAAGAAATATCTTAAGGTGCCCGCACACTTAGGCGACGCGACACTACATAACACAGCACTCGCCTGAGTGTGCGCATCTCACAAAACTGTCGCATCGCCTCGTGTGAGGTGTGCTGTGTGCTTCTGTGTGTAGTGTGGTGTCGCGTAGCCTAAGTGTGCGGGCACCTTTAAGCTCGGTTCGAGACGCTCATACAAAGTAAAAGTTAAAATAGCTAACGATCCCTAGTCAGCGAGGCCAAACCTATATTAATTACCAAGTATATATGCCCAGTATTAAAATTACGAGTCGAAGTAAAAACAGTGTTCCCAACCCGGATTGATCAAACCAAGGTCAAACTGCTCTTAGTACGCGCGAAAAGAATCGCTCTACCTGCTAGTCCACGTTTTACAGGTCGCTTTAAAGGCCTAAACAGAATGAACGCGAAACCAACGCGATGTAACGTCCGTCAAAAGTTAAATGTATGTAGTTGCAATACGTTCGAACAGAATGAACGCTTGCAGCGCGATCCCAACGTCAAACGTTGGCAAACTTAACGCGAAACGACCACTACCAACTACATTTTGGTTTCGAAAGCGTAACGTCAGCGTTTGATGGACGTTACGTCGCGTTGGTTTCGCGTTCATTCTGTTTAGGTCTTAACTCAGAACAGTTTATACCGTTAGATCGGCTTCTCTTTGATTACCAGGGTGTGTATATAAGAGGACCAAGAAGTTCGATCTGAGTTTTGCTTGAGCTAGCTCCACGAACTAATCAGTCATGAAGGCCGTACGTTTTGTATAATTAGAAACGTCCACAACGCTCATTCATCATTATTTATCATCAACGTAGGTAAAGTTTCAGTGCGGCCTTCAGGCCGCACAACCTGTAAAATCTTGCTTTAATTTATCGATTGATAATGAAAGGGTTGTCTTAAGATAAAGATCAATCCCCCGATTTAATCCTTTTATGATTTAACAAATAATTTTGAAAGAAAAGAAATATATAGCAGTTATGACCAAAATGTTTTATTGTTTTTTTAGTTTTCTCTACTTAATTTTACTTTTTAATGTCACAAAATGAGGTCTAGGCCGCGGTCCAACTCACCCTGAAATTTATTTTTGAAATAGGATAGTAGCCATAGCATAGCGGATGATAATAATCATTGCAAATGGGCCCTAAAATTTACCAAAAAATAAAATATACATAAACTGGCATTTAAAGACGTTGAATTAACTGTAGCCGTAAGGTTAGCCCTGCCTACCTCGGCCGAGAGGGAACTTAAGTGTTCTGCTAACAGGAACAAACACTGGCAGACGTAGAAAATTCATTTTTTAAATACTTTTTAGTTATGTTGAAATCTTTTTAATTTACGGAACTAATTAACCGGAATCTCTGAGACAGTCCACTCGTTGAAAATATCCTTCTAGCTCCATGAAACTCCTCAACCGGATTCTTTGAAAATGTGGATCTCTGAGATAATCCACTTATTAAAAATATCCTTCTATATCAGCGTTTCTCAACTTTTCAGCATTTGCCACCCAATTTTCAATCATAATTTTTATCGACGTCTATTACAGTAATAATGTATTTTGAAACTAAATCTGTCAAAAATTTTTGACACAATGATTTTCTGGATTCTGGATTGAAAGTGGAGGGCAAACCATGGTTTACATGCAATGCACATAAACGGGCCCATTATGCTACCTCCGATGTACAATGATCTTAATTGCAATCCTACAAAGAATTAGTAAACTTATTGATAACGAGTATTTACCAGTCAGCTATTAGTTAATTATTTTGGTTCAAAATGCTATTTGAGAGTAGCAGTAACCGACCCTGATCTGATTTGCGTCGTTATCAATTTTGAAAAGTTTCTTTATTGCAGTTATTTTTCTCAAAACATTTCTATCGGAAACCGGGAGGTTTACAGGTTATAGAATGGTTTTTTATTCATTTCTTTTTAGGTTAGCTACAACGTTAGCTACACCAATGCATAAAACAATCTCGTTTCTAAATGTTGTATTAAATGACTAAATTAATCTCTAAGCTACGTTGAGGAGTTGTCGAAAGAGGTTCTTAGCTCGTTATTACGACTTTCTGCCAGCTATCTTTTATTGACAGCTTTCAATCGGTTATTGAGATTGCTGTCAGCTAGTCCTTATTGGGAGCTATTAGTCAATTATTAGCTGGCTGCTGCCACCTAGCTTTTATTAGAAGCTTCAGCTAGCTATTAACTAACTATTGTGGATTTATGTCACCTAATAACTATTATTAAGCTGTCGCAAGTAAAATATCTGTTATTAGGTAGCTATGCTAATTTACAGCTGCTTTTTAGCTTGATGTTAATTCAGTGCATCATCATGTGAACTAAAGTATGTTTAGAAAATATTTATGCACAAATAAATATATCGAGATAAAATTTTGGTTAAAAAAATATTTGAAAAAATACTTTTGGATTGGACCTTGTCTTTACAACTTACAAGATTCATGTTGACATCGATGTTGATGTAGGTACTATGTTTATCATCACGGCTAGCGAAAGATAGGTTTTGAACAGGAGAAGAGAGGAATACCTTTGCCTGAAGCGTTCAAACACTAACTGCCACATAAAACAATGGGGATTCGATCGTAAAAATCCAATACCGGTGGATGATCGGATGTACAAACATTACGATATAAAAATTTATTTTCGGCTTAATTTTATCGGAAAAACGTTTGCTTTGTAAACAAATGGGCGTAGGGGTAGCATGCATTAGTTTAACCAATGCAACCCTTTACCAATAAATACAAAGTTAAATAGTCATCGTTTCATTTAATTTGTTAGTTTTTAAAAATGGTCCTAATTGGTATGTCCTCCTCGCTAATCCACTTGAATGTGGAGTCACCTTCCCGCTTGATAAATGACTTCCAAATTTCAAACTGTAATTGTAAAGCTGCGAGTAGTTTCTTTGTTGCTGATTATACGAGTTTGGTAATTTGAATAGCAAAGTTTCTTTTGTAGTTTAGTTGAAGTGGACAATGGAAAATGTAAATTCCCGAGTGATCGAGTTGGATGTCTTTTGTGAAAGTTATGTTATAATAATGCATGTTTATTTTATTCATTAAATTCGGTAAGAAAGGATAGAATTTTATTGGAAGGCCTGGAGCGAATCCATTTTGTATCTTTCATCGAATGACAGGTCTTAATCGGAAGAGTAAATCGGATTAGTGAGCATGTCGATAAGAGATTTACAATGTCGCAGGGTCTGTATTCAAAGTGCGTGTTCTCAGGTCGGTGTTATACATCACCGAGCGACCTAATTTAAACAGCCAACTTTTAAGAGATAAGGAGTTGAAGGATATTTTGTGTAAGCTTCAAATACAACAATTCTGGTTAACTATTGATGGTTCCGGGTACCTACTACTACTACTCTTCCTTTTCCTTTTATTCGCCAAGTTCACATTCATGAGTTTGGGATAAAAGCCGAAGATGAAGGAAAGTGAAATATCCACGTTCCGTCAGCTCGCACTTTAACCATTTAATGAATATTTCAGCAAGTCTTTTTTATTTCAACGGAATTCTTGCCGAGTTTTTGGGTGATTGTTTGCATATAGACGCCGCAATTACGATCTATTTTCAGGAAATCTGCGGATCTACGGGTTGCTCAGACAATATCTCGACCCAGGATATCCTTCCTACATCTGTAGTGTAATTGTAGATACGTCTGTTGGTGAGGGTTTGTTGTTGTCGATGCGGCTGTTTGTAATTTCCGTTGCAGGCAACAGTTATCATTGGAATATATTTGAAAATTCTGCTCCAAGACGATATTCTAATAAATAACTGCAAAACTCGCACCAATTTCCCGAACTAAATCATTTTACTATTATATCGCAATCGACGATATTAAATTTGAGTCATTAAGCGCGGATTGTACTTTACGTTGTAACGATATCTAAAATTACAATCTGCTGAAACATCGACCCAGGGAATCATTATTTACATTTGTTATTATCATAATTCAGATTTTGTATCGGTCTTCCACCAATTTCCCCTACAACAAACAAGCTTATGAAATTATCACCTGTACATAAATGAATTTTTAATAAGCGCTATACTTAAAAAGCTCGATGACCTCTGGGGGTTGTAACAGTTAAATAGTTAGAAATAAAAAAGTAATGGCTACACCAGATACTTTTTTTCAAAGTGCATTTCTAAAATGTTTCGCTTTTGTTTTATTTTTTCCATCAATCGACAAAATGTAAACTAAAGCAGCTGCATGTTCTCTTTACAACAAAGATAAATTACAAAGCATTAATTTTAGTTTTTTTAGGTCACGTGGAATGCATTTATAAAACTTTAAAGCAACGTTTTAAACGTAAAATATTTATTTTAATATTAATGGTGGGTTGTAATTTCGAAATTACGCTTCGATTCGTTAAGAAATTATGGTGAAATTTATTTTCGTTTCTATCGAAAGTTATTTTCCGTGTCAACGAAAATCAGTTTGCAGAACTGGGAATAAAGTAGGGAAAAGCATGTGTTGCAGTAAATGCATGCTGGCCTCCTTTAACCGGGTATTCCCCCCCGTAGGCCCATGTATTGATCCAGCAGACCACGAGGATGGGAGTCACCCCCGCATTTCGACACGACTCGCGCTGTGTCGGAAATCTTCGCGATCCTTGATTAAACTACTGTCCTTATCCTGAGGTCAAAATCCCGTCCTGTCGACTTCACTTTCAGTAGACGCCATTTAATACACATCAAAAACTGTTTTTTAGATTCCGTTTAATAGGCTTCCCATACAGCCGTTTAGTAAATTATATCCGAAAGGACGATTGCACTTATCGATTTATATTCGGATGTAGAGTCAATCTTCTTTAATGCTACAGCAAATCACTCTCCCTAGGGCACTCGAGTTGAGTGATACGGCTCGCCACAACTGTCCACGTAATGGTCTATGTTTTGCTTGGTGATCTAGGAAATGGCAGTATCATAAATAATGCCACTGCCCATCCTAAATAAAATCTTGAAAATCAATTACATATATAGCCAATGCCAAAATCGTTCTTCCGTAACACGTTTGAGTTTGCTTTTTTCCAGCATTAGTTATTTATCTGACAATTAAACAGAGGCGCTCTCTAACGAATGACCAGACTATTCATCTTACCGTGTCGCCTCCGGTTATTGAGAATCAGTGGGTTGAGTTACCCTCCGACAAGACACCAAGCGACAGCAAAAGCTCTCTGATGTATGGAACCAATTTAGTAGACCGGCGCCTTCTCTAACGGTCACACTGTCATCTCTTTATAGCCCCAAGTGCCTTCCTCGCAACATACGCTTCAGGTACTCAACTAATCGCTTTCCATACACTTTTTAATAGAACCCATAATATTCCGGACCGACATGCACGTCAAACTTTCTTCCCCACTATTGTTTACATTCACACGCACTTTATTAACACAACCCTACGATTCATACCCTAATTAATCATTTTTGGATCAATATACATCTCACGTAACATAGTTGGCCTCTCTATTTAATCTAAACTAATTGAACTGTGGTAATTAATTTATGTTTACCCGTTATTATCATATTCGCGTCACGATCAACTAAAAGTTAACTTTTAATTTGGGCACTAGTAAAACGCAACCTAACGCACCTAATATTAGGCAAATCAATCTTATTTGGACGCCTGAAAAGATTTTCATCATCTGAAGCCTTTTAATGATACATAAACCTGGGTTGACTATCGACAGCAGCTGCTATTAGTAAATTATTCAAGGGACCTGAATGTGGAACATTGTATCCGAACGATAAAGTAGGTACGAGTTGCTGGATGTTCCGGGTTCGATATGAAATATCGAGGAAGTTGGCTATCAGAAGTTCAGTACCTGTCCGCAGATGCGACTACGGAATAAAATTCGCATTGCAAATGAAGTTGACTGACTCACTGAAATTTAACTTGGTTTCGTCGTTTCGTTTCGTTTCCTGCAGCATAAAAATTTATTCACAAAATTAATTGAACCAATGTCGAAAATTAAATCGGCATACGTTCACATGTAATTATTGAATTTAGGGAACCCCCTAGAAAAATACAGATTAGTTAACTGTCACACGCGATTAGATCATTATCGACTGCTGATACTGATAATAATGCTTTACACAACATACTGTGAAGTATAACTTACATTGTTGGTTTCGCCATGGGAGTTGAAGAATCTTTATATGTGGTGCACGTGCCAAACAGACGACGCTTTCGACCCACTCCCCAACCCTACCAAAAAAATAGTCTTATCTTTGTGTATCAATCACAGATGCGATTCTTGAATTGCAAACAGCTTCCAACTGTAAATACTAAAATAATGTGTCAATCTGTGCCGTTTTATTATTAATCCCAACGCGAAGGTAAACGACGTAACCAGGCGCTTGATGATGATGGATTATCCTGCGGGGCACCCTACACTCTATTTGCATATTAACGACAAGCAAAGGCGTAATTTCTTTTTGAACCGTTGTAAATATGTTGTTAAAACCTTGCTAATAGAAAATTTAACCCTTCTTCATACTTCGCGATTTATTTAACAATTATCGCTTAAAACAAAATGCTGAATTTTTTATTATCAACTAAGTAAAATGGAACATTGTACGTTATATATATCACCTTTTTTCTATCTTTTTCCAATTATTTATTTAAAACCTAATTTTGCTCAAAGACTCCGTAAGGATTTGTATATTTTAATAATATGGACCTATTCAGCATTGAACCCAATTATTTAGAGATCTGAGTTATTATCTAAAACTCTAAGGATTACAGGATAATTAATTATGTATAATGGCAAGGAAAGAATATTATTATTTTGGACATCCACTGACTTTTTTTTGATTTTAGTATTTCATTTTGTTTTACTTGCACGTTAGTTTATCATTTCGTCAATTATAAACTTTGATTACTATTATAAACCTGGTACAAGCCAAGTTGGTTTTGCCAGGACATTATAATAACTGTTTAAGAGGGGAGGGGTTATGTTACTTGTTCCTTGTAAGAAGATGGTCATTGGCTTAATAGTTATCGCGATCAACCCAAATACTAATTTACCCGGAATCGGAAGAGAGTCTAACTTTCTATGATTGCCTGGGCAAGGAGTAAAACTGTCAGTCCCCGTGTGTTGATGATTATCACGCTTAGCAACGAAAATAGGGTCGCAAGCATCTCGAAAACCGTATAAGGATACTTTTACCCGTTTCTTAATCCCAGTCAAGAACAAGAGAAAATTACACCGTCGGGAATTTTAGAAAAATTGTGAAGAGTCAGCTGAACCTAGGGCTGATCTATTTCGTAGATCTAACACCCATCAAATTTCATGTTATGTTCACTTTTCACCAAGTAATAACATTAAAATAATATGACAAAGCAATTATTTCATAGCCGTCTATGGCTTTATACTCCATATTTAAGGTGAAGCTACAGTCGCCATTTTTAATGGTTTAAACTGAAGAAATAATAATACTGCGCCTATATCACCTGTTATTTATACCACCAATCTTAATGTTGTTCCACCAATGTTCTGTTACCTGTCATTTGTATAAAAGAATCAAGCAGAGGTGGGTTACAAAAACCTAGAGTCTGAGTTTTGTAGTACGAAATTGATAAGTTTATAATGAAACCATTTTTGTTTATACTTTTTTATTCCATTTGTTAAACTAGTAAATGCATACAAAATTATGTAAAACTGCAGTTTGGAGTCTATAAATTTTAAACGAATTTAATTCCAAAAACTTTCCTGTAGGTTTTTGGAACGATTACGGAATGTAGAAAAACTTTAAACTATATTTTTACTTTGCTTGTTTACATTGCTGTTTTTGTTTTCAATTTACTCAATCGTTAACTAAAAAGTGAAAATCTTTGCAGAAGTTTTATTTACTTTTAGTTACGCTTTACTTCTTTAAATCAAGTATACTTCTTATTTATTTCTACATTCAATCCAAGTTTGCAAATCGAAGTTTTGCTCAGGTCTAAACAGTCGAGTATGGAGGACCTACAGTTTAATGTCTGTTTGGAACGATAAAATTGTAGGAAAACATTTTAGGTCTTAAAACCCCACGGCCGCCTACACTGACCTAAAGAATTTTGTGTAATAAAATAACTTTCCCCCCCCCCATGTAGGTACTATTAAAACTGTCAAATTTTTCCAACTTATTTTTACACAAGCACAGTTATCATTTTCAATTTTTGTTACATTAAAATTTCAGGACAAGACTTCTGCTCACTTTACCCTCCCAATTACCTCTATATATCTCAAGAGCCGCTCTCTCTGACGTTCGTGTAGACCATAAGCTACATAATTTGGTCTGGGCCCTTCTCACTTTAAATCTATCAAAAATAAAATTGTCTAGTAAATTAAAATAACCGAGCACAGTAGTCAAAATTTATCATTTTATCAACGGTTTTTTTTGCTTAACTTTTGAGTTGTGGGCGGCCCACGGCCGCACAAATTGAATGTATTAGTAATGACGTCAAAGTACCAAAAAGTAAGTCATTTATGCTACTTAAAATGAATCGATACCACAGTAGTGGAGTGATGTTATCGCTGGTTGAGTATAGAGCGGAAATTCTGGGTTCAAATCGCGGATTGCACAGAATTTCTTGGCTCGGCCTTCCGGTGGGCATCTACACTCCTGTGGTGATCCCTGATGTTTGTGTCGACGTCATTACCGTTGATACGGCTGCGTCACACACGAGAGTTTACAAGACAGGTTAAGGTAGACAGGGAATGAAGCCATGGGCCTTCTAGGCCTGTAGAGCTGTAATATATATATAAAATGAATCGATGGTTTACATATGTCAAATGAGTCTCTTGGATTCAAATGAACAAAAACCATACATTCAATTGAATTAACATGGATTAACTGTAAATCAAACTATTTCCATTCCTCCCATTTTGTATAAAAAAATTTTACAATACCTGGATAAAAAGTAGACGTTTGTTTAATCGTTAATGTTGTTAAAGTGAAATTCTCTTCAGGATTTTTCCCCATTTCTCAAATTTGGTTACCCACAACAACTTTTTGCAATTCTGCTTTAGGCTTTTTAGTGTCGTGACCCCCTAAAAAGTCAAAAAATGACTTTTTAGATCGCCTTGCGATCTCCTCGCTATTATATTATTATGTCAAAAATGCCTTTTTTGTTGCAAAAGAACGTATAGAATAAATGATAAACCATAAATAGATGGCGTTCTAATTTTCTCCCCATTTACAGATGGGGTCACCGATTTGTGGTTATTCTTTTAAATATCGTGAGTTTATTTGCTAATTTAAAAAAATAGTAACACCAAATCAGTAGCATTTTCTGCAAAAGGGGAGCAGCGTCATTTATATTTTCAGGGAAAAAAATCATACGTTTAAATTTGTATAGCATTTCCAATCTTTGCATCTCTTATATCTTTGTTAATATTATATAGTGGAAAAGTTCGTAAGATGACTTTCAAACCCTAGGTTGAGAAACGATGCTCTAGGCGTTTTGACGTTGCAGATTAGCTTGGACTTTCCCCTTAAATTCTTTATTCACTAATTGTTATAGGTAAATGAATCATTTTGATTGACCAGGTACAGAGCATTCAAAACTTAACAATTTCGTCAACATTACTATCATAAAATTTCAGTTTTGCCTGACTATCTGTCTGTCTGTTAGTAACAAGAAAAGTATATTTTTACAAAGCAAGGCCGACTAGTAATACTAACAGTTGGCCATAGTATCTACTAAAATTTCCTTCAAGTTCATAAATAATTTATTAGATAAGTAATGAAATCACCTGGTAATAAGTATAATTTGCTGAAGTAAAATTTGAGTGCGTAAACAGTGTCTGTCACACAGACCGTTAGGTTTGTTTCATGTGTATCTACCCTAACCCTATCCACCCTTTGGGCCAGCGGAATGGCCTACTAACACCACCGTAATCTAAAGTTCAATATCGATCTTTGGACCATGTAGAATGGAACGGAAAACCAACGCCATTAATTATATTTTCGTGAAAGTCGTTTCACTTCACCGAAGGTAAAATTCAAAATGACTCCGAGAAGAGAACAGGTTTTGTGGGTTTATCCCGATTGTAAAATGGTTTATCCGTAAATTGAATTGAATTAGAACCCTAACCTTAAAAACAGCGATTTGGATGTCTATGGAAGTTAGATAAGTCACATAAATGAGGAGACTATTGATTATCATATTTACATATTTCGTCTGATCTGTTTTCACTATCAGCACGAAAGTGTTTTTTAAATGCCTCAATTACCCCCTGATTTCATTTTAAAGCCATTTACATTTAAATACCTTTAGGTCATGTTTAATGTAAATTTTTTTAGTGCAGTAAACTGGGCTAGCTCAAGCCTTAGTTAATGTTTGTTTCTAAATTCTATCATCTAAATTTCCGACCAAATGAAGAGATTTTTCACAAAATATTTCATCAGTTTGAAATTCCAAAATTATTTGAGAGCTGTTAAAATTCACCTTTGAAATTTTTATGTTTAGAATAATTGCCAAATATTTCATAATTAATAATTTTTAATTAATAAATACACGTTTTAATAAAATTTTTGGAAAAGAAAATGTAAATACACCGAAAAGGTTGTGGCGTTGACACGTAATAATTAATTTTTAATTTTAAATAATTAATCACACCCCAAAACTGTCAAAACAAACCAAGTAAAGAAGATGTATTATTTTAAAACGTGGTAGCTGGCTTCACTATTACAATATTATCGCTATAATTGACGGTTTAAAATTTAATTAGAAAAAATGCAAATATTTTTTTGATATTCCCATCTCCGTCAATTTGTGTTAAGACCTGCTGAACCGCTGCTCTTATTTTCTTACGACGCGCGTCGATAACTTTTTAAATGAGTCGGGCAAAGTTATGGTAGTTTTGCGTTATCTATTACAATTTTGTCTTTTCTTCGACATTGGTTTCGTTCGCTGGGGACATATTTCAACAACAAAAGTTCTCTTTATGCCAAGCTAGTAAAAATATTAGGATTTGGTTAAAATTAGGTTCAGTCCGTATCTTTTATCTCGCGCTATTGTTGGCGAATTGTGTAAGGTCATCTTTATATAAAAAGAATAGGAAAACTTAATCTCGTCGAATCGGTACTATGATTCAGTTGTCGTTGTCAGGCAATCATCTGAAAATCCCAAGAGCAGCATTAAGACTCACACCTCGCATCATCACTCATCTCTTGGAGAGTTACGTCACATTCAGGACACTCCAGAAGCCTTATGGCACGCACGGACCCTCTGTCAGTTCTTTTGCGAGTTCTCCAGAGGTTCTACTGACGTAATTCGGACGACTCCCTCGGGATCGTGCATGATTGCTGAGAGATGCCGCATGAATACAATGTGTAGCATACTTATTCGTATTGTCACATAAAAAGATAGAGTCCCTCGACACTTTTGGAAGAATATGGTGCAAAGCGTGTTTCAAAAAAAAACTGCGTGTTTTACATGTTCGGAATTTACTATCATCGATTTTCATGAAAGCGGTAAAAATTAACGCTGAAATTGAAAATTTGGTTAGTCTCGTTTTCAACAGATGGATTTTGTAGATGAAGAGGGTTGCTACGCAAACTTAAAACCTGGCTTGCTTAAATTACGCCGTGATTGATGTAAGTGCATTTATCCCTGCGAATACAACTTTTCTTGTACGCCCTTACATTAAATGTGGGGTGCTTAAAAGGCTAACGCGGTAAATCGTCGAAATTGATTAAACAAAAAAATTAATCGAATTAATTAAAGTTAAAGTTGCGTTGGTTAGAAAAATATTTTCTAAGATTACGGAATGGTCGGAATCGAAACTGTGCCATGAATTTGCGGTTCGTTTGCTTTACCGGATTCCTGCAGGAAATCAACGATTTATAAACTACCCCGACGTAAAACAATTTATTGCTTTTAATAAAGCAAGATTCGTTAACTATAGCGGGGAGCATTTAAAAACTATTTTTTTTCGGTAGGTAGGTACCACAGATTAATTTATTTTATTATTAATAAAAATTGTTCCGAAAGAAATGAAATGGACCAAAAATACAGAGTAAGTTATTCGGAATGAGCTTTTTGACAGCCGCATTTAATATATATGTCAACTTTTCTTAAAGTTGATTGCTCTTAGTTTGAAATAAACTCTTAGAGCGAATGGAAGATTTAAAAAATGAAGCGAAATGAAATTTTTTTGTTGCTATAAATCGACGAATTTAGTAATAAATTTTGCGATAAATGTTTTTGGCTTAATTTGGAAGGCTGTTACGTTGCTCAAATAAATTTTATATTTGTCGGGAATTATTTTGTTTTTTGTTTTTTAACAACAAAGCAAGATAAATCATTCTTATCTTTCGAACAATGTGTTAATGTAAGTTGGAGAAGATTTACTTGAATATAACTTATGGTTCTCGTAAATTTCATTAAATTGTATTTTCTCTTATTATTCCTGAGTGTATTTAACTTTGAGTACAACTAACATAGTGAATGCCAAACACCATAAGTGGGCTACAAATATATATTTGTTTGCTCTTGTGGAAGAGTGAACGTACGAGGGTGGGAATATGGATGACATAGTGTTTCATTTGTGTGTTCCTTGTTTGTTCAGCATAGACGGGATAAATAGAGTCTGAAATTCTAATTAATTAATTGATTCTCGGGTACTTGCAAGTTTTGTCAATTCAAATTTGTTTTACTTTCCAACTTGTTACTGCGTGTTTCAATTAATTCTTATCGATTTATACAAATGGTTGATTTTCTTTCAATAAAGGCAAAATTTGCATCTCGGTATCTTTTCAAGTATTTTATGAAGGGTGTAATTAAGTGAAAATTCTGTTTTGAATTTGCATTGTTTGTTAGTAATTCGACTTGCAAAATTACCACCCCCAGTTGTTCGCACGTTATGTTCAACTCCATCAGTACTATGCTGGCGTTTTCTAAATTGTTTTCTTAATTTACCAATTCTCTACCTCACATTGCTTTATATTTTACCGATAAATATCTTGCATTTAATGTATTCTTTACTTTCAACCAATTATATATTATTTTTAAACCATATTTACATAATTATTGCTACTCTCGCCGTTACTTTTCCATATATACAACATAGTATTTTACTTATTATTAGAGCATAATGCAGTGTACTTTAAAACTTATTACCAACTTAAAAATATTCACTAGAAACTTTAAATTAAGATTTTATACTTCCTTATTTTAGTATGCAAATAGTCTCGCTTACGAGTTACCATTTTACTTTAGGACGACGGATTTGTAAAGTTAAGTTTTGCAAGGTCACTCCCAAACACCAAACACTTTTTGAATACTTATTCCAAAGATTAAATGTTTAAAATCCAACGTCAAATTTTAATCAACCTTTAAAGTATTTAACAACTCTTTTTAAATGCTTCAAAAATTTTATTTACAAATTTATATCTTTCAAGATGAAACAAGCTGAATCCACGATAATAATTTGTTGCTTTATCGCGACTTTAATGTTTACTAAAAACTAAATTGAAAGATATTTTTAATATAGCTGTTAACATCTTAACTTTTACGACAAACTTTTATTCTAATTCTACACAGTAAATAAAGTCAGGCGCAGCTGAAATAAATAATGCTCTAACCAGATTTTATTGCGGTTCTTCTCTTTAATTTACAAAAAATTTAAAAAATTTCACTAATTTTATTTTTTTTTATTAAAGAATTTTTCTAGTTTTCATATTCAGAATTGAGAGCAAGAATTTTTTGAGTAGTTTTTGGGTGATTTAATAAAACTAATATTTGAGAGGTGATCTGAGCCAACTGGCTAAATACCGGACTTTAGGCTGTAAGCCCTAGGTTTGATCCCTAACCCGGCTACAAATTTATCCGACTTTATTATGACCCTCTTCTCTCGGAAGGCAATGGCAAACCACCGAGAGTAATCTGTCAAGAAAACCATTTAATAATAACATATTAAATTGGTCACGACGCTTCTGTCAAGAAGCAAATACGAAGAAGAATAAAACTAAAGAAGAAGTGAAGAAAACTGAAATCCATAATTATTTTGTTCAAAACTCAAATACCCTAACAACCAATTTACGTGATCCAGAAGGGAAGATCAATCAACCTTAAGGTTGGTGACCACTTCATTTAAAAGAATTCTTTTGGCAGATTACCTTGGTGGTTTGCCATTACCTTCTGGGGAGAGACATTTAAAATGAGGTTTGTACTTCTTCTTCTTCTGACTTCTAATTAGAATCATGTCCAGTTTTTTATACGTATAAAGTGCACGGAAGCACTTAATTACAGATTCTTTGAACTTAGTATTGTTTAACATCCGATAGATAGCTTGCTAGCCTGACCTGCAGATGTGCCAATAACCCTGGTTTTTATGTTAGAAATTCATTAACCCATTACATAATGGTAATTTATATAATTCGATAATAAAAACTTGGAAAATATGCAACTCTTAAGACAAATGTATATTAGCTCTTACAATCTAAGAAAAATGTTATCAAATATATCACTATAAAAGCGCCATCATGGCTTCTATAAAAGAAGCCCCAACTTGTAGTCAATAAAATAGATACAACAAAATGATTCGCTCTTGATTTATTTTCAAAACAGAGTTGACAAGATTGAATTTAAAAAAATATCAACTGACTTCGTTGAAATACGATGCTCCTTATAATTCAATTTTATTATACTCATAGTCTACATACTTAATTAAGATTGTAGTAATAGGTTCAAGTTAATTTTAGTTAATCTTTGTTATATAAACCGTAGTAATGATGTGCATGAATGAATTAACGAGATTCCTCTAGTGACCTATTATCCAGTGAGAATCATCCATCCATCAGCTTAATTTTCCACTGTCTATAATCCAATAAAATAATTTGCTAAAACAATTCTTTGCCTTTCTTGTTCGTTCACTTACTGCTAACCAAAACCCAAAAATTGATGCATGAATCTGATTTTTCACAATCCCCTAAGTGGTGCCGAAGGCCAAATAACTACATCAGTGATAAAATCAAGTAGATCCATGCTATGGATTTCATTAAGATTTCATTGAGGAAGTTTACTTTGTACACTGAAAAAAATTTATAGCAATTTATACTAAAACTAGACGGAACGCCCGTCCACGAACGGGCTGCTAGCCAAGGTAACTTGATAAACTTGAGTGGTGTGCAACTCGGTTTTAGGGGAGGTGTTATTAGGGTGGTAAAAAGTTGGTAAAATAAAGTGTTTTTTCAAAAAATTTACACATGAAGCTTCCTGGCTTTTATTTATTTGACTAGCTGGAAGTCCTGTCCACACACGTAGTATATGTACCTTCACTTCCTGGCACTGGGGTATTCCATACCCCCCAGACCCCCCGGTCCCATCAACCCAACTTCATGATATAAATCTATTTCGTACGGTTGCAATTTAAGAAAATCAATTACATGAATAAGCGCAATTGTAATTGGGAGATTTGGGGAGTATGAAATACCCTACAAGCATAGCCAAAATTATCAGGGTTTCTTGAACTTTTGGTCTTACAATTTGCAACTCTTAGTGGAAGAGCGGATAAAAAGGCATAAAAAATATCAAAAAAGGCGCCTATAAGAACACGAAAAATAGCCTAAAAAGACATTAAAAAATGATAATCAAATAAAAAAAGTACCAAAAAAAAATTTGATACCTCTTCCTTTTATTAATACCTAACTAAACTTAACTAAAAATTATTCGTGAAAAAATTCTGACTTTTGTCACTTAAAATATTTTTAAAAGCATAAGCTTCTTTCCACATTCACAATTATTATGTGTGCTTTTTTAAATTTGGCTGCAATAACTGGATTTATTTGGAAATCAAGAACATTGCCCCCACTCAAAATAATGCTGATTTTATTTAGAATTGCAAATTCTTCGTTTTTTGAGAAAACTTCTTCCGATTTACTACTTGGGCAATTTGTCCCGGTACTTCAGCAATAAAAGTCATCATTTCACCAATGAGCACGGCATCGGTAAACTAATAAGCAAAATTAACAAAATGCTGAAGTTGCACATCGTGATTTTCTGTTGTAGTTCTGTTGTAAATTGGTTATTTTTGTCGGTTTAGGTATTTTTAGAAAACAAATTTTTAATTTCCCATAGTATTAAAAATAAATTTTCCAAGGAACGCTGAAAATTGGACAAAAATACTCTAAATAGGCACAAAAATTTAAAATAGGCACAATAAAGCAAAAAAGGCAAAAAAGGCGTAAAAAACTTGGTGCAAAATGATCACATTTTTCATAAATCGTGCACATTTTAAGAAAATTTTACATTTCCTTCGATTATTAAGGATAGTCACAAAGCACTAAAATCCGCTCTTTAGATGATAATAATTAAATCGGTTGGGTAACATTCAGATCTTAAACCTTACAAAATTATTTGTGGTTGCCACACATAGCTTCCGGTCAGCTAATAGCTATTTATTTAACTTCAAAATTGATAAAACTTGACTAAATTGGCTAAAAATTGGTTTTAGTGCGGTCTTTAGGCAATCTAATTTGTTACCTTTATTTATGTGCGAAAATATTTCTTCAAACTGACCATCAGGATTACCCCGTTCATTTATTATCAAACTAAATACAGTTACAGTTTAGGCAATGTGGTAATGAAAAACGATCAATCACAAATCTGACCTTGTAGATAATGGGCAGATATACGAAATTTAACCTTCAAACGGAAAATGTTAACCACGAATTCAGGTTAAAAAAACAAAAACGCTTAAAACAAAGTAAATCGGTAATGCACTTCACAGCTTAATGAAACCCAACAAAACAAAATTTCTATGTATCTAAATGACTTTACAGCGCGCACAAACAAATTTATTTGTTCATTAATGACTAGCAATCAACACCTGAAAATAACACCAAGGAATCAAAAATGTAATCAAATTTTAATACGTAACTCGTCGTCTCCAAATTCCAAATTCGATTTTCGTATTCTAACTGCGATAGAATACCCTCCGTTCAGATCTCTGTTTCAGGCTATGCTACAAAATAAAATCAACTACACATGAACTCTATCGGGTATCCGCAAAGTTTAAGATGTAACGGCAGCCAAATTTGGTTATCAAATTCTAAAACTTTCAGCTAATTGTGCAACTCACAGTACACTTCAAATATTGGTAGACTCAATTGTGACACGTTTTATGAGATCTTTTTATAAGATCACAACAAAATTAGATTGCTAAAATTGTTTTATAATATTAATTAGTCGTCCTCTTAGGGTATAGATTTTTTTTCTGTTTTTAATTTATATTATATGCAAAGTGATATAATTTGATTATTTGCTAATACGCGCAATTCATATTACATACGTTCTTACATGCCATACTTCAAAATGTACTTGGCTACAAGTTCGTATAAGGAACAATTGCCTTCACCAGCAGTGTCATATTGTATGAGGTATACGATGTTGAGAGTACAGCTTATCTGAAACCAAAAATTGAAAAGCTTTCCTGTAAATCGATAGTATGGCTTCTGGTCAATGTACAATTCAAAATAAATTTAAATTTTGAAAGGGAGGATGCAAAGGTAAATTCTTGTCATCTTACTCTCTTATACCGTCCGAGCTCTTATATTTACATACAACACGATGCTATGAATACATACGAGCATAATACTAGATTAAATGACGGAAAATCGAGATTGTCAGAACACTTTTTGGGTAACAATTTTCTTAAGCTACAAAGCCATACAGAGTTAAATTTTTAGAAGCACTGGAAATTACCGAATTAATTATTCTTTTGAATAAATAGTTAACCTTTGTGTAGTATATTTAGCTAATTATAAAACGCAACCCTACTTACCGTATCTGTCGACCACCTCAATTATTTAATTGGCGGTCCGATAATGTCAACGTTTTAATGTCTGATTGGAGCACTCTAAAAATGTGCAGCCTTTCGGAACAAAAAGAGATTTGTGCGATTAGGGAGACAATACTGTAAATAACCGAATCTGCCGGAGGTGGTTTTCTGAGCTTCGTGCTGGGGATTTATCTCTGGAAGTTGTTCCTTGTTCAGGAACGCTTGCCACGGGCAGTAATGGTCAAATTACCCCATTAATCAAAAATCACCACAAGGGAGAGTCAAAATATTTCAAGCATAAGTTGAGTACGGTAAAACATTTAGGTATTGGAAAGGTGAATGTTTGGAATCGATACAATGTAACACACGTTTTCCAAAATTTGAATCTATAGCTGAATAATGCCTAACACGGTTTTTATGGTAAGTCTTTTTCAAGCCCTTGGGAGTATTAAAAATTGATTGTTTCATCATAAGCAGACGAGAAAAGCACACGTTTCCGAAAGCCAAACGCAGTGCTCTCTCTGAGATAGAATAAGATGTTAGAGTAACCAAAAATGACTGAAAATGACCAAAATAAAATAAGTGCCCAAGCGAAAACTACTATAGTTTTCGGGGACGGCCCCAAATTGGGCAAATCATATTTGCGATATCGTGCAAAAGATTATTATAGAAAACATAATTTGACGGATTTGTTAGGTTAGTCTGCCAATTTTTATAGAATGTTCAGCCCTTTATTCAGCCAAACAACATTTTACGAGTTTACGATGTCAACTGATTTTTCAATTTTAAACCAAGTCACTTCCAAGATATCTTGGGGTAATTTTCCAAAAAGAAACATTCAATGCATTCAAAGAAATATATTTCCTTTCAATTCACTACTATAGTAGACGTAGTACATAGTTGTGTTAGACAGATTGTCGTTGCAAAAAGTTTCAAACGATAATACACATTCTACCAGTTTTCTGTAAGAAAAGTTTTATCCAGTACAAAAAGCTTTTTTCAATTAAAGTGGAATAACGTCTTTGTGGGACTACGCAAAGAATCGCGATAATAAATTCATCAAGCAATCATTTTAACATGTCAGTAGGTATTAGGAGCTTTAAAAGCTCTAAAAAGCAAAATTCTAAATAAACCACAAAATGCTATATGATTTAAAATTTCTGATACAGCGAGCCAATGACACGGTGTCATGAGTAACAATGAAACCTGGTAGTAGTTGATTGAACAAATATTTGTGTAAGTTTTTTTTCTCTAAAAAAATATTACCGTTTCATCAAACCATTAGCAGCATTCATTTTCACGTTTCAGCTGCGAACATTGAATATCACCTAATTCTAATGGAATTGATTTTAGCGTTCACATCAGTTAAAACAACCAATAAATGAGTAATTTTGAAATAATGCGATGAAGTGGTGAAAGAAGATGTACGAGGTAACTCTTCCAATAAGTGTCTGAAAAATCTAATTTTGGAACCTGCCTAAAAATATGTACCATTTACTGACACGCAAGATTTGTTTAAAAGATTAAAAGCCAAATTGAAACCAATAAATAGACCGACAATTGGAAACATTAGCATTTTGACGCGAGCATTGCTTTTCCAATATTTGGAAAACTATTTTTAGCATAATTTCGGTACTAAAATAGAACCAACTATTGTATTGCATGTTTTCTTCCGTGCAAAATTGCATGAGAAGTTACCATCCTTACCGACTTCTTAGAATTTTCATTATTTATACTTCTGTTATGAATTATATTACGTTGTTTGTTGTGAATAGCTTGAATGCGTGTTAAATGCTTAATTGCTATTCCAATCCAGCTTTCAAAATTTCCATTTCAAGTGTGATCGTGGTACGACCGTAAGAAAGGTTACACCAC
Organism: Rhagonycha fulva; assembly: GCA_905340355.1. Lineage (NCBI taxonomy): Eukaryota > Metazoa > Arthropoda > Insecta > Coleoptera > Cantharidae > Rhagonycha > Rhagonycha fulva. The sequence continues at coordinate 14,777,788 of HG996558.1, forward strand.
CACCACCACCCTAACTGATAAAGCATGGTTAAAATAAAATTATTTGATGTTTTTGTTTAGCATATTTTTAACTTTTCTCTTTTTGCCTATAGGGAAGGGACGTTTGTACCCTGCATACAGTGTGAGCGGGTCGGAGGGTGAAGATTGTCCATCTCCACGTCGATACGGTTCGCAGCATACCTACCAGCACCCTCTATACCAACAACCTGCTGGTTTAAGCGACACCCCTACATCGGAAAACGCTTCAGACGCTACCCTTACAGATTCAGAACTTGCCCTAGCACGTGATTCCACACTTTTAGTTCATAACGGTAAGTAAATTGACGGGCTATTTTTATTTTTACAAAATTAAGTTGGACGAAATTACAGCGTTGAACGATATGTCTTAATTCTTTGTTCGAGTTAAAAATTAATAACGTTACACGTCAAATACCACGTAGTGTCGAAACAAATTACCGACGTAAATTTTTTCAAATTTTCTTTTTATTGCTTTCAAACTCCTTTCATTTAGAAAAACACGAATGTGTAAAATTATCCCTAACGACTCACAAATGCAATTTTTCTTTCTACAACATAAAATTTTTCTTTTTCATTTTTGTCTGTGTCGAGTGATGAAGTCGTTTGAATGTTGGATTATTTTGTGACGGTGACTTGCGGGTTTAACAATGCAATTCGTTTGCTTCGATATCCATACTCTTATCAACAGAATGAGAAACTGTAATTTTAGTGATTGATAAATTAACCACCATCTGTTAGAAACTTAGAACTCTAATTTGATTTTCTGGTATAAACCACGTTTGTTGTTTGTCATTCCACATCTGTTAAAATTTTCAGTTTCAATGAATGCACAATACTGACATCTTTAATATCAACATTTAGGAAAATTGTTGACGCAGTTGCTACTGCCAATTGTGCATTCTCATGAGAAAATGTATAAATTTTGCAAAAGCTTTTTACTGTTTTATTTCTTTTCCTTTTTCGTTTATTATGTAACAAATTACATCCTTGGATGATTTTCAGTGCGAGCCTACTTTTCACAAAATTGATCGGAGCAAGTTTATTTTGGCGCTAACTCGGTTTGGCGCAAAGTTTTTGGATGAAAACTAAAGTGTAGTATTCATTTGAAGAAAAAAAAATATTAATTAATTACTGGGAATAGCAATTAGTATGAAATACTTTACAACTATACCTTTACCATTGTTGAGTGAAAGATATGTTATTTCTCATACACACAGCAAAATAGTTAGGCGCAGCTGAATAATAGCAAAGTCCTAATTCATTATTTATGGTAAGCATCCCAAAAATTAAATAACAATTAGGAGTTTCTAGCACTTAATTTTAAATTTCTAAGGTTAATTCATCTTCATTAAACTCTCACAGAAAATATTAATTTTAGTAATAAAAACCCAACGGAATTTGATAGATAACATTAAAATGAAGCGTTTTGGATATAAAGGAATGTCATGTATCGCTTAATTTGGCAAAAATCAATTTTAAAGTTGTTGTTTCACGCTATTATCGACCGTAATGACCGTATTGGGAGATGATCTCACGTAATGAGAGGTGATCTAAGTGAACGGGTTAAGGACCGAACTCTAGGCTAGAAGCCTTAGGTTCAATTTTCAATCCGTACAAAATTTATCTGACTTCATTATGACCCTCTCCTATCGGAAGGCAATGGCAAACCACCAAGAAATCAACTTCACCTTAAGAAAAAGAAGAAGTATAACCTCTATACTTCAATCAATTCAATGTTGTGAAATGCCAGTTCATGTAATTTTACAGTTTATTTTTGTAAATGTTAGGCCCTACTTTCAAAGATCCATAAAATGTATGTGTTATAGTTGCTTTTTGGACTATTTACTGACATTTTTTCTTTCAAACACTTTTAAATTTGTAGTCCGGGATTTCATGCTATCCCCGTAATGACCCAACTGGTAAGACTTTTAGTTTTCGATGCTGTATGTAGTCTATGTAGACTTAACATTTATACTGCATCCACCCCCTAGAGTGATATCAATGAGCAAAGCTCATATCTTAAATGGGTAGGCTAAGCACGCATTTGCAAGAATTAGCCCCGGGCTCCTATTTCCCGCAGACGTTTATTTGTTCAAATCGGGAATAGTGTCGGCTGATTCAAAGACGTGCCGTTAACGCCCTTTGAGATTTACTTACGCATCTCAAGTTTGAGCTGTCGCTCCGGACTGCACCAAAGTTTCCACCTTCCGCGCTGCCCAGGTCTCTCTCTATCAGGTTAAGATTTTCATTTCTTAGGTGTCCGTTTAGTTTTCTTCAGGGGGTGAGATTACTGCGCCATAGAACACGGGTTAAATTTCATCTTTTCCGTTCCCCAGAGAAAGGTACAGAGAAACTTTGCACAGCCAAGGGCCGGCAAGAGTTACTGTAACAATACTTGGGACCCATAGCTCTATTTCCTTGATGACGCCAGGTTTTGATGTCACTTCTCTTTGCTCTTGTATGTGCTGGCGCACATACAGTCATTGCTTAGAGTTATTCTATTCAGGAACTTCACCGACTGTTCGCCGCCAAAGCAACCCGTGATCATCTTTGCAGAGAAGGTCGTGAGGCCAATGGCTGCAAGGTGACAACTTCTATTGGTGGCCAGGCCAGTAAGATTTTCTCTTCGGGATTGCTACGTGGGCTTTTACTTACTGATCCCTCTGTTCACGGTCGGAAAGTCATAGACCAACAACTCATACTCGGGCATGTTGATACTTTCACTGGAGGATTGTATTTTTGGAGTGATCGTCTGCTTTCCGTTAACCAATTCGTCCCAGCAGTCTTTGATTCCCCACAGAATGGCTGCGGATTCTTGCCCACCTGCTGACCTATTTCGCTAGTAGCCTTTAGTGACGTTCCTACACCACTTAAAGAACGCCCTTCCGGGTCGCTTTGTGGAGGCTGACTACTTAACGCTTGCCGTGCAGCCCTGAGTCTTTAAAAAGGAGTCTTTAAAAGGGGCACAGCCGTGGTACGTAACATGTCCTCTAAAATCACCAAATTTCATCAATTAGTACCAGAACGCCACTAATTAGATGACCAGGCATTTGGCTACCTTAAGAGCCAAACTACACGAGCGTTGTTTCCGTCGCGTATTTATCGTCGCGGATTCTCCGCCGTGTTGAAAACCACACGTTTAAATGGAGCAAACTACACGAGCGTAATACACGCTGTGTGGTTTTCATACGGCGGAGAATACGCGACGATAAATACGCGACGGAAACAACGCTCGTGTAGTTTGGCTCTAAGAGAGTTATAATTACTCCTCTGCCCCGTAGTGACACAATCAAAACCTTGAGAACTATGTTTGCTTAGCGTTCTTAATTTCACGCAGGTGTCACTTAAGCGCAATGGATATCTCATCCAGTTGTTCTGGATTGACACTGGGGGGCATAAAATTAAATTTGCGTCGTTTTTATTTTTAAAAAGTGTTTTTATTGCTTATTTACAGCTTCCTAGACCTCCGGTTTTACATTCAATTTTTTACATTTTACACATGGCGCACTAAAGGGAAGAACTTTAACCCCTTACACAAATTAAAGTAGAAAAATTACTATACTAACCTCACATATTGAATAAATATTTTAGACCCAAACCCCCCTATTTCCCACTCATTTCTTCATATTTTACAAATGATACTATACAGTTAGGCGCTTTAACATCCCTCCCCCCTGCGCCCCTAAAATGAATATAGATCTTTGAAAAATCTATATTTCTTAAACAAAAAGCTGAAAGACGTCGGTTTACCATAAAATCATAAAATAAATTAAAATTCGCTAATTACCCTAAGGCTTTCAGATTTTATAAGAGGATAATGTATAAAATAAATAGTACCTTGTTTATAATATAAAATAATTAACAACTTAAATTACAAGAATGAATAAATAATAAAACAAAAATGGCCGCCTTGTTATACTTTTTTGTATTAAGTATTGTTTTGTGATGTTTTTAAGTAAATTTGTTTTGTTTAAAAAATTGGGAGTTTAGATATCCGGAAAATATTTTTGGGACGGTGAACAAGACGCAGAAAATAGGGATAATCACAACAGCAGTGCAGCTAGCCCCAAATATTAGGGGGTGTCATGTGAATAAACATACAGCCAAAAATTCTTTAGAGACTTCTACGCCCTAATTCCTAACTACGCCCCTGTGTAGCAAAGACAAAGTATGGGATTTATTTCCATGTATCGGGTAAAGAAATTGTCTTCGCTCTTTTCTTTTCTATATTTTGTAACAGCTAGCAAACAAGGGATAATAAAAACTAAAATTTATTGCTTTAAAAGTTTTTGGATTCATGACTTATTGTCAAATGATACGCTGACGCGTTTTTTGCAATGTTGGCCTAGGATGAGATAGAAAAACTGTATCTCAATTATAATAAGAGATAAATTAGATTTAAATACTGTCCGGAGCCAGCTCAAGGATGAGTCGTGAAAATCTTGGGTGAGCCACGATCCACACCTTGGAGACGATTTTTTCAGTAAAATTATCCAATTCAATCTCAAATTTATGTTGGTTTAATGAACTTTTTATCAGTATTGCTTCCAAAATCTATGATAAATCTTTAGGTGATTAATTCGTCTGTCAGAAGAATAATGAAAGGCAACAACACATTGTGTCACGCAATCAAACGAAAAAATAATTGTTCAAAATTAAAATATGACTCTCCATTAGTAAATGAAATTTTAAGATTGATGTTAATGCGTGTTTCAAGTGTTTTTGAATAATCAATCGGGAACATAGTACATTTTAAAATTGTAAAGAAAGCACCGTCATTAAAATAAAAAAAATTCCGACTTTCCGCTTGCGGTAGTTACATATTCACATTTCCATTAGTAATTAAAATCCCAAACACTTGCGAGGCACTTAAGTCTTACAATGCTTTCTGGCACAAAAGGTAAAAATGAAAATTCCAAGCTTGCACTACTTCTAAAACGCTCCAACGTGCATGCATGTTTTCGTAGCTAGTAGTAACAAAGAAATACTTTTTATTAACTGCAACAAATCCTCACGTAAAACTTTCTATTTTGATTTTTTAAATCAGATGTGACATTTACTTTCGAAACATAAATTTTGTGATAACCCTATAAACTTACCCTAAAAATATTGACCCGTCAACGAGTAACTTGAAATATGATGAAACTTTTGTTGCTGTTACGTTTGGTGATTGCTTTAAGACTTTTCAAAATTCACATTCTCATATTAAATGTCACACGTCGTGTTAAGGAATTTTTTGATTCTTCATAAATCTTGAAGGCAGACGAGAAGTTTTTCTGAAAATGTTGACAATACACGCATCGAGTGTTTTTGGGGTAATGGATGATGTTATGAGACGTAAATTTTATTTTTTGTAAAATTAAAAACAACAACAACGTAGGTGAAAGGGGGCGTAGTTTTAATTTGAAAATGTTGAAGTTGTGGTGTGTGTAAGCACAAGTTAAATTCCATGATATGGAATGCCAGGGGTAAATTTGTATCTGAAAATCATTAGGACAAAATTGATTGACGTGAAACTGTTAAGCAAAATAATTGTTTCGATTACTTTGATCATCGAAGCATCATAAATGTATGATGAATTGTTAGTTTAGATTTATCTATGAGTTAGTGATGTGTCATCTATTTCTAATTTCGATCCCTATTTTCATTAATGAGAGAAGAATCGGGACAATGGAACAGAACGAAGAGTGAAACTCCGGAACTCATTACATTAATGAAACAATTTTGTTGCAGATGATTCAAAGAAGGTCTTTTACGTTATATGAAAATGATGATACTTTGCGAATCGTACTTGTTTGTGCATCGAATGAAAATTTAACCGCCAACTATAAAATAAACTCAACACAATTTTATCATAATAAAAAATCTTTAAATTGTCTCGTAAAAAGAATTGGAAATTTGTGTGCGAAATTTATGCAAAAATAAGTGCAGAACTACGTTTACCCGTTACCGTAAAAAGTTACCACCTACGCAATTTAACAAGACTCGCTTCATAACGTTTTTTTACGTGCCCATAACGATGAACTTTGATAACGGACCGTAACCATTACGCGAGTCCGCTCATCACATTCCAGCGAGTGCCATCGTCAATATGGACTGCACAAGCTTTATAATCTTCAACGTTAGATGCCTCTCAAACAACCTTTCTCGATGTTTACGAGAAAATACCGTAGATAAGACACAGGAAGCAAAGTCGTAGTTTTTAGTTTGATGTATGTATACAGCAGCTACCGTCATTTTCCTGCTGATCCGCATCTGCATATAGATAGACGATTTATGAATACGACCACCCTTCATCATCATACAAAATAAAATTGCCTTGTTTGTACATATTTTTGCCATTCATTTTGATAAATTTTACTCCACTGTCGTAAACAATTTACTAAATCAGCGTTATAAGGTTTTCATTACACCGTTTGCAAATTTTAGAAAAAGTTTATTAATTTATTCTGCTTGGAGAAAAAACGTCCTCTCTTACATACCTAATAAATAATTTCGCCTGCAATTCGATAGGTATGATAAAATAATTCAAATACACACAATTTAGAATAAATTGAAAAGGACCGATGGATGGATGCGGGTCGCGTTCTAATTCCATCAATGCGACATCAAACGAATTCGACTATTGGATAGGAGTTGTGCGCGTTTCGTGCTCGCTCAATCAATCCGGGTCTTTACGACGAATCAATATTAATCGGAATTTCTAAAGATAAGTCTGCGTTTGATGATCAACTACATCAATACACTTGATTAAATTTCGAATTTTTACCGTGGGATTAATGTAATCAAACTCGGTTTAATCTAAAATGATGCGAGCAAGTCCTGACTAAGCTGGTTTTGCTATAGCCCCCCGAAGAACTCCGTTTATGGCCTCAATAAAGGGGTTGCGAGCTACTAGTTACGGTCCAGTGATAATACCGTAGCTTATATAATAAAATATGTATGCCACATGAGAACAATAGAGCGAAAATTATGAAATTCCGGGTAATAAGTAAATTAAATGACAATTACATTGTGTAACTTTGTATTTTCTTCCAAATAAAATTTTTCCGCCAGCCAAAAACTTCTAACCAAGTTAATAAATTAAAGTTATCGCAACTTTGCAGGTCAAGCTGTTCTTTCGTCCTGCTATACGATACCGGTATTTAAGTATTTCAAATCTTTTTAAGTGTGAGATTTTTTATAATCGGCTTATTTTCGTATTCGTTTTCACATAGAACCAAAGTAATCGTTCCAGAAAAAAAAGACGAAAGCGGTTTATGTAATTTTCAACTCAAACACATTTTTTTATAATATAAAAATATAACCGATAAAGAGCAATCTATACAAAGCACTCTAAAAGGTATTAAATTTTAAAAAATTTTGCTCCATTTTTGATAAATTTTGCATGGAAATTCATACTAAGGAATTGAAACTATTTATTCAGTTAACTGGAAACTTTATGGTACGCACAGTTTGATCATTTGTCTGAACAGATTTTCAACGTCAAGTTAGAATTAACCTTGACTGAATTCCTGATAGGATGCCAAAACAATTCAGTTTTTCAGGAAAGAAACTTAGGTTAGCTGTCTGCTGCGCTAAAACGGTTTATTGAATGATACCCATTATGGACCTGGGTTGATCAAAGTTACTCAAAAGTAACTTCGTTACTTTTAGGAGTAAATATCCCTTGATCTGGATTCAAACCCTGGCGTAATGTGAATACGCGCTACATCCCTCTCCCCCATAACAACGAAATCTGTAGCACGTAGTAGCCGCAATGGTTATTGTGGCTAACCTTTGTTGATAAATTAAATGCATAAAAATTATTTCTCGATCTGGATTCGAACCGTGACGTGACATTACTCTACGACTACTACCGCTGTTGTGATTTGGCTAAAAAAGGCTCACTAAAGTTAAATAGAAGGTTTAAAACCTGCACACGAAAAAAATAATTTGGAAATAACTTCGAAAAGTTTTTTTTGGAATCTACTCCGATTTCAATACTCTTTCATTGGTAACCCTGAATAGAAGGCAAGCCATCGCCACTTCAAACAACGAAAGCAAAGTGAAATTTTTCAGAATGTTGCAACAGTCGATTCCTATGTTACCACAAATTTGTACTACAATATTGTAACACAAAGTATTACAATTTGTAGCTAGATAAGGATCAGTATAAACTTGTAGTGATCTTCCATTAAAGTTTTGTAGGCAAATGGTTAGTAATTTTACTACTAATTACTATAATTTCTACAAATATTTGTTACAAATTGAGAATTTCCACAATTTATAGTAATTGTACTACAATCAAATTATTTCAAATTTTATTCAGTAGTATTATATCTTTTTCTTCTTCTTCCTCTGAATTTAAGCCTACGGCTTGTTATTTCTAGCATCTGTGTCGTTTCCTTGGCAGTGCTGGATCTGTGAGCATATAAATTGTTTAACGTTTTAAAGGTAGTTTGCTAGACTGGCCTCCAGACGCGCCTGTAACCCCGGTTTTATCTAATGTACTATACGAAACTAAACAAATTTTCTCAATAACTACTACAAAACGTTAATTATAATTATTCCGGCAAGTTTTACAAGGTTTCTTTCCGTGCGGTGGGGGGGGGGGGGGTTAAAGATGAATATAACAATCAGGGCTTCCCATATTAAACCAAAAAAATAAAATGTATGTTAATATCAGCGAAGCAACTAAAGCGTGGCAAAGGTCGCGTAGGGCAAAAGTGGACAAATTTGAGGCGCAAAATTTGCTAAGGGCTTATCTGCTCTAAAAATTAGAAGTTGCACTTTAAAATGAGATGAAATTAAGTATTATGTAGTTTATGGTCATGAAAAAATCTTGTCCTGCTATGGAGGGTATTTTTAAAAGTAAACAATCTGGGGGGAAACCGGAAAATCGGGAGGTCTGGGGGGTATGGAGTACTCTCCAGCCATTAAGAAACCCGGCTACAAAAATTTATCCAACTAATCTGCCATGAAAAGCCTTAGTTAGAGGCTCAGCACACCCTATTTGTAGGGTAAAAGGACTGAAGAGAGACATTGAGTTAAGTTTTAATATTTTTAGTTCCACAAGTGTCTAATACATTTTTGGTTTGCCTAAAAAAAATTGTGATGTATTAAAAAAAGGTGTTTTCTCAAGAATTAAATTTGCGGCTTTATCAATTTTTAAAGTCATTTTTAAAGTTCCATATGCTGGAGAGCATTCCATACCCCCCAGACCCCCCGGGCTTTACGCCCATTTCTTTACATTTTGGGATATTTATTTCCCGTCACAACGAAATAGTAGTTTTCGTCACAAGGACGTAAAACGAGATTTTACACTCAAGGGCGGAGTTTTGAAGACGAGGCGAGCATAGCGAAGCCGAGGCGCACGAACCGCACCGAGTCCCGTCACAATGAAAAGCAGTTTACGCCACTCGGACGTAAAGAGATTTTACACCATTCGGTGCGGTTCCTGCGCGGCTTCAGTGGAACGCACTATCGTTATAAATTTTGAAAAGCCTTCTCCTTACTTTCTTGTACTGGTTTCACCCCCGTTTCTTTACATTTTGGGAGAGAGGGTCCAGATATTTCAGAAAATAGAAACAATTTTTGAAAATTATATGAAATATTTTGACTAATGAAATAAAATTAAGTACCTATTGTACAGATCGATAGGACTTTTAGTTTCAGTTGCTATACCTTGAATTAACTATTGTACTGCAACCTCCCCCTAGAGAGCTATCGGGAACGTTGGGTACTACGTCCAAGAGCCGCTGAAGTAGCCAGCATACCTATTCCCTTCAGGGGCTGCAAGATCCAAGAAGAGACCCGTAGGTGTCGAGGTTCCCCGACAGACAGGCCGAGTACTGATCGTTGCTACATTTCCCAAGAACCACCAGCCACTGCGATTCCACCTCAGTGAGCAAGCTCACAAAGACGGGGAGGTTAAGCAAGCATACGCGAGAATTAACCCCGGGCTCCCGTCTTCCCGCAGACGGTTATTTATTCGAATCCTCCCGTAAATCGTGGAGTTTAACTGATTCAGGGACGTCGCGTTAACGCCCTTTAGAGATTTACTTGCCATCTCAAAGTTCAAGCCGAAGCTTCGGAGTCCACCGAGATCAGCAACCTACCGCGCTGCCCAGGTCTCCCTGTGACAGGTTAAGATTGTGACCCCTTAGTTATCCGTTTGGTTTCCGTCGGGTGATGAGATTTCAAGTCCATACGGCGCTACCACTGTAAGGGTTGAAATGATTCATCCCCTCTGTTCACCAGAGAGAAAGGTTCCCGTTGGGTCCCAAGTCACCCCATCGCGTGATACGAGTATCCCGCGGTGCCAACTTTTCCGTCCCCTCTGTTCACCTATGGTTTCCTTTGGGTCCCAAGTCGCGCCATCGCAGAATATAAATATTTTGCGAGGGGACTTTTCCGTTCCCTCCGTTCACCAGAGTAAGGTTCCCGTTGAGGGAGAGGTTACTTCTATGCAGTTCGAGTACTACATGGGTTAAACCTCCACATCCCCTCCGTTCACCAGGAAGGTTCCCTTTGGGTCCCAAGTCTCGCCATCGTGGAATATGAATATTTCGCGAGGGGACTTTTCGGTTCCCTCTGTTCACCGGCAGATCCCTTTGGGTCCCAAGTCTCGCCATCGTGGGACATGAATGTTCCGCGAGGGGACTTTTCGTTCCCTTCGTTCACCGCAAGGCTCTCGTTGGGGGAGAGGTTTCCTTCGTACATCCCCTTCGTTTGCCGCAGGGTTTCCGTTGAGGGAGAGGTTACCTCCGTGTGGCGCAGGCACTACACGGGTTAAACTTCCACATCCCCTCCGTTCCCCAGAAAGGTTCCCTTTGGGTCCTGAGGTCGCGCCATCGCAGAATACATGTATTTCGCGAGGGGACCTTTCTGTTCCCTCCGTTCACCGGCAGTTCCCTTTGGGTTCCAAGTCTCGCCATCGCGGAATATGAATATTTCGCGAGGGGACTTTTCCGTTCCCTCCGTTCACCACTAGGCTCCCGTTGAGGGAGAGGTTACCTCCGCAAGTACTATGCGGGTTAAACTTCCACATCCCCTCCGTTCACCAGAAGGTTCCCGTTGAGGGAGAGGTTACTTCCTTTCAGTACAAGTACTGTTCGGGTTAAACCTCCACATCCCCTTCGTTCGCCAGAGTAGGCTTCCTTTGGGTCCAAGGTCGCGCCATCGCAAAATACTTAGTATTTTTACGAGGGGACCTTATTGGCTCCCTCCGTTTGCCAGTAGGATACAGTGAACTTTTGCACAACCAAGACCCGGCAAGACTTCTGTAATAGTACTAGTGTCCCCAGCAACTCTCTCTGATGAGGCCGGTTAAAAAGTCACTACTCTATTACTCTTGCATACGCTAACGCGCACACGGTCATTGTTTAAAGCTACTATATGCCAGGAGCCTTACCGACTGTTAGTCAGCAAAGAACCCCGTTGGTCATTTCGCAATCAAGGTCTGTGTCCAATGTCTGCCGGGTGACGTCCCACCATTGGTAACCGGGCCAGTAAGATTTTCTCTCCTCGGGATCGCCGCGTAGGCTCTTACTTACTGATCCTTCGGGTTCACGGTCGGGAAGTCATGGATCAGACACCCATACCCAGGCGTGTTAATCCTAATTCACGAGAGGATTATGCCTTTGGAGTGTAGATCTGGTTTCCTTAGACCGATTCGTCCCAGCAGTCTACGGTCGCGCACAGAATGGCTGCGGACTCTTGCCCATCTGCTGACCTGTTTCGCTAGTAGCCATTAGTGACGTTTTGCGCCGTGGTCACAAAACGCCCTTCCGGGGCCACCTCGTGGAGGTTGACTACTTAACGCTTGCCGTGCAACCCTGAGACCCCGAGGGGTCTATAAAAGGGGGCACGGCCGTGGCACGTAATATGCCCTCGAAAGTCACCAAATATCATCAATCGGCAGCAGAACGCTACTAATTAGATGACGAGGCATTTGGCTACCTTAAGAGAGTCATAGTTACTCCCGTACCTATTGTACAGTTGATTTTCTTTACAAAATCTTTCTCTGACCTGGAGGATGGCAAAAGGGCAGCTGCCATTCCTTTGCCCCCCCCGCCGGCTCTTGCCGTTTAAAGATTTTTAAAATATTTAATATTTCACTCTAATAAAACTGTGGAATATGCTAATTAAAAATTATTATGTTTCTTTTATTTATGTATTTACGCTTTGAGAAAATGTATATCGATCGCATGGCTGCAGTAAAATTTTAACTTCAGTATCTTGTACTATCATTAACCCTCTATTCTGTAACTTTTCGTTGTTGTTCGTTATCGTTATGAAATCGTTAAGAACCGTAAAGTTTAGTTTACACTTAGAATTGCATTAAATAGTAATGTAATGGTATGTGGAAACCGAACTTTACGGTTCTTAACGATAACGAAAAGTTACAGAATAGGGGGGTTGTACCTTTTCAGTTTTCAAGAAGTACTTTTCATTTTTTAACTGTGGCAACGCTGTATGCAACCGGTAGTCAACCTTATAAGTATAACACAACCTCTCAAGCTGAACTGTTTATGCAACTACACCCAAACAACTCAATAATTTATTAGTAATTATATGATATCACCAGGATAATTATTATATTATACCCACCATGGGAAAGCAACGCCAAAATTTTTATTTGCTGTTGATATCTTTAATACTAATTATTGTGCAGATATTTCATGTTAGAGGTACACAATTGTAAGTTTAATAATGTTGGCGAAGCAGTAGCAAAAATAAGGGGCAAAACAACTTTTTAAAATTTATAACAAAACAAATTCAGTTCTTAAAAAGTCTGCTTGATGCTTACTTATAGCTGGAGGTTGCCCCCCCCCCTTCTCAAACCTCCCGGATCCTACTGAAATTGTTTTAACTTTTAACTACGTCTTGGTTTCTAATACCGAATACTCGTTTTAATTCCAAACAAAATAAAAACTTGATTCTGACCGTCTCATCCTTAACGCAATGGAAAACTACCAATCGGACCCCATTTTATACAGTAGGTCTTCAGGTACGCATACCACAGCTGCATGAGAGGGCGGCCGGCTTAGAACCTGAAAGAAAAAGTTTCCGGGATTTCATGAATTTTCTAAAAGAAAGATGGTTGCCTAGCAACTAACTAAAATAACATATCGGGTATCATGTATTTCAGTAAAACTAAACAAGAGGAAAAAATCTTACAAAAAAAAGAGATATCAGATGGATATGACGATGTTAAATTTGAAAATCAGGTACCAATACAAGCATAATATAAAAACCAAACAAGGGATCGGACTGAAGTTCCAGTCCAAAAACTGTAAAAAAAACAAATGAAAATTGAGAAGTCTTTGTAGAAGGAAGACATCAATTAAAGAGCAATTGTTTTGACTGTGAAATAATAAAAAGGCGATGAAAACTGAAAGAATTGTTATTATGATTGAAGAGGGTTTATGAAAAGAAGTCCCTAAATATTAAAATTTAAATTTTGAGGTTTTATTTTTAAGTTTAGTCTAGGTCGATGTGCGTCGAAGAAAAAATTTGTTTGAAATACACGTTAAACTGTAAGTACCCCTGGTGCTTATTGAGCTAATTCACACTTATAGCTTAGAAAAACGAATTAAATAAAAACCAACTGCTTCCAGCTCCGCTATGATTTTAGCACTGTTTTCTGGTAGACTTAACAAATTTGATTGAGTACATTCTTGGAATGCAAGAACTTTATGGAATAAATCAAAGAAGTTGATGCACTTCTTTCATTTTTTGATACTTTGAATTGTGATGAAGCCATGCGATGAACAAAGCTTGGACGTGTACCGAGGTCGGTCAGTTTATCAATTCAGTCAAAATGGAATGCTCTACGATTTGTTAAGAATTTGAAGGCTTTCTTTTTAGTTTAACTTTGACATCTTTTATTTTTACAAATCAAAGTGGAAGTAATCAAAATCCGTTTAATTGGTCTTGTATTTTTAAAGTGGAATTTTATGTGTGTCTGTATGTAATTATGTTGTATTTGGTAAAAACTCAGTGAATTGAGTTAAAATAGTAAATGAAACACTGACAGATTTTGATCCTAAGTTTACTTTTTATCCTCTTTTGTAAAAGCACAAAGGTTCGTGAAATAAATTGCTTTCAACTAAACCCGTTTTAGAAACAGCTTCTATTGAAGTCACTGAGATAATCAAACCTTTAGTCAATACGAACGTTATGTGAAAAAGTAATTAAGAAGCTGATTTCGATAATCAAGCGCTTTTTTTGATTTTCTTAGGATTTCTTTTCCAATTAGAAAATTTTTGATGTGTTTATGAGTTGGTCGAGTTTTACGACTTGACGGAATTTGGAGAACGAGAAACGTGTGCTTTGTGGACCATAAATTGAATTAGAAGTTTGATACAAAATACTGGTTGGAAATACGATATGTTATATTGTATGTAGCGGTGATCTTTATCGATGAGCTTTGGCCTGCGGGCTAAATTAGAATAAGTCATATTCATCCCGGTCAGTATATATCCCATTAGCTTTCTAATCCCTACAGCTCGCTTTTATCAAATGCCATTGGTAGATTATTACATTAGAGAATCCAGCACTTCGGAGCAAATATGACTTCATATGATATTACAAAGCCACGAGGCTTCTAGCTTTGGTATCCTCAATTTGCATTATTAAGAGTTAGTGGACAGTGGTCGCTACCTGTGATGATATTTTGGTATATTAAATAGGGTCACATCATGTTTATGTATCGTGCAGGAAGATCATACGTGATTTATAAAAGAAGCTGTCGTTTGTTGTGGAACTGCAAAGCGAATTGCTTCAGTTAACGGAATATACATAAATGTCCTCAGAGACACTCGCGCTCCATTTAATATTCTTTCAAAAAAAAAATTTTCTTTTATATATTTTTTACATCGAAAACGATTCGTTTTGTCTCATTTTTATATACCGTTTCTGATCATTTATGAAACCGAACGGATAATAATTCCTTTCGTATTTGAACGATTTCTATAATCAAAGTCGATGGGATGTGTCTTGTCGCGCTTGTCCCAATCTGTTCCCTACCCCATTTCTCATACGCTGCTTTCATCTTTTTTATCTTCCGGGTTTGGATACGAGAGATAGAAAGAAACTAAGTTTTTAAATTTAGTTTGTACTGAAATTGGGAACGCGCTGGGGCGGACAGGTTTCCGAAGGAAGGAATCCATGCGGGCGAGTGTGTCTCCGGTCCATCGTGTTTTAAAGAGAAATTGAAGGGAAGACGTCGCGCGTCGGCGTCTTCCTTTTTTTAGTATTAGTACACTATGTGCATTTGTGTAAATCGTGGCTATTGAGACTTGATCGTATATCTTTTACTTTCTGAGCTTTTCCACTCTCATATATTCTTTAAGTTGTATTAATCTCCGGTGGGTGTACAATCTATGATCTGACCTCGGGCCCCGCACATATATTGCCCCATTTTGGTCCTAAAACCATCTTTAACCTGTATCTCTACCCTTCTACCCTTCACTCCCTAAGTCATATATTTGGCTTTTCTGACTCTTTCTCCTCGATTTTAGTTTCACCGCAGAGTTACACGCGCCGTTAGTCCGCGGACGAACAGACGTGCCGTACATACAAATATCTTCACCTCACGGGTTGTTAACTGCCCCCATTCTGTATGCTACCTTCGTATCTGCACGTTTACCTTCTTCCTGATGCTTGGCGCACCGATTTGAAAGCTCCAGTAGGTATTGCACTTTTATTCCAACTTTTTCCCCAAAATTTACATAAATATCGAATAAACAGCTCAATTCATATTTTATTTTATACTTATTAAGCCTACACACTTTCATAACTTCATCAAATATAAAAAATATAAATTGACTCGTTTAAAACTGTAAATATTTGCTCTACTATGTTCTTCCTCGAGTTCACTTTAAAAATCGTTAAAAATTATTGCTAACGCAAACTTTTATTAATAAACCTTTTTTTCCAGACTCAATTTTTGCTGATTCCTAATAACAGGAAGGGAGTACAAAAATTGGAAAGCGGACGATGATAATAATTATTATTAATTTAAAATTGAATTGCTAATCACGCAAATATTCGTCCTTTAGTTTCCTAACACGTTTATTTAAATTTTGGATTGTACGCATGCAAAGCGAAATCAAAATTTTGCGGGATTACCCGGACCGGGGGCTACACTTGTCAGAATTCGGTTATTCAATATGTTTCAGGTGTAATCAGGAGAATAAAGTGTTGGATTACTTATTTGACCGGAAAGGATTTTAATGATCCAAGGGATTGTGGGGTTAGAACAATTTGAACGCGCCTACTATAAATATCGGGTTATCTTAGGAGAATCGCAAAAATTCAACTTTGAGCTTTGGGTGTTATTAAAAAATAATTAAATAAATTTGGATGCGGTTCTGAAAAAACAACAAAAAAGTGTAATCTATAAATCAGGGTAAAGCACGAAAGTTGCGTTAATCTTATGAGCAACGTTTTGGTAATTTATTGGCAGTTAATTTTAAGGAGTGTTCAATTTTATTAGTATAATTCTTGATAATCTGGGCAATCGGTTGAATCACAATAAGAGTGGTTTATGGATGGGTGGAGTGTCCAATAACATTTCTTTTCTTAGCACCCCGAAGTTGATTATGTAAGTCGTAAGTACACATATCAATCGGGGACCCTTATTCCATTACTCAAGATTGCTTCAATACGAGAGAAACCTCAATTGCGGTGTCATAAATATTCAATTTTACAACTGCTGCTCCTAAATCCTAATTCCTTCAACTTAGAATTTAATTTAATACGATTAAAAACTTTTATTTGGTTTTGGTGCTTAAACTTTTTTGGCACACTCCAGAAAACTAACAAATAAATTTTTCTCTTTAACTTTCCTAATCGGCAATTAAAATAAAATGAGGAAATTAAAGTTAAATAAGTTCGTCGTCTGATCGATTTTGATTCAACGCTGAATATTAATCGCGGATTTGGTGGTTATCACTTTTAATTTTGATCGTAATTGCTTTCTTTCGCCTGATAAATGTGCCAGGTGTCTGCTAAAGAAATTAAAAAGCTCCAATCAACCTACAAGTTCCCCCCACCCCCTGTTGATTTTCCAACTTCCACCGGCAGGATTAATACTCAAGAAGCTCTCGATCGTTTGTTACAATGCGCTGACACAGCTTTATTTCTAATTGCTCTTCCGTCTAAAGCACGAAAGCACAACACATTAATCAATAAGTCCTCTAGAGTTCCCCGTTGTTTTACTTTGTGATTTTCATTGTGTGCGCTTAAATTCGTAAAATATCTGATTATAACAACAATGCGCGTTCTAATTAAATTTCTGGCGACAATTTATATTCGGTTTCTTTCGCTTTGTGCACGATTCTACTAATTTATTCGTTAGTCTTTACCTCCTTCACCTTTATATTTTGTTATAAGTGCTATAAAATTTATATTATAGTACCTACTACTACAAAGTTTAGTCGACACAACATCTGCTGCAATTGGTGCAATTATATCAACATAAATTTTATAATGCGACGACGAGAAAAGTTGGGTTTCGCATTTCGCTTCTTATCCTTAATGTTGACTTGGTAAACTTCGACTTAGTGCTTTTCTCCTTGCATATCGACGTTATTTCCACATGCTTAAGCGTCTCCGTCGCCTAACATTATCAAAGAAAAACTCTCTTGATAATCCGAGCGTAATGCCGACTGACTGCGCCCGAAGATTCAGAGCATCGTTACATCGCATTGTACGTCTATTGATTTAGTCGATCTCCAAAAACATTCAATACCGACTTTCCCTTTCAATCATTATTAATCGGATAACGTAGGTACTTGAGCACAAATTCCCAACGTTTTAATATTCCAAGCTTTGGTCCAGTCACAAAGAAGTCATTAATAAGAAATATTGCAAATGGAATTTTTCCATTTTTGGACCGTGGAAATTACAATTAGTTCGTGTTAACCTTAAATTATGCGCTTTGAATTAAGTGAAATTTGCATGAGTTTTTAACGTGTGTTGTCCGAATACTCGAATAGGTTTTGCATTTGACGTTTTGTGTTACCCTCTGATAACCGGTATAGGACGCGTGCCCATTCTGTCACGTCAATGTGTTGCAAATCAGCACCCGGGAGCGATCACGTGCCGTCCTTATCACGCACTAAATACATAAGCTAAGCCAACGAAAAAATGAGATAACGCGGTCCAGTTCGTTTTAGAGATTTATTTTACTGCTGTGACTTTATTATTCTTGTCAAAAATTTTGTTGAATCCTTAGTGGGAGATTGAAAAGGCACGTTTTATGTAAATAAAATCCGGAACCTTGATTTATCTAGTACGGCAAACGTCCGGAGTTTCTCCATTCCACTTATCTTATAGAATAACTTTGTTTATTCTGATAAAGAGTAGAGAATAGCACGACGGTTCCAAGTTCCTTCCAGATTCTCCATCGGATTCACAAATAATCACGAGACGATATTTTAATGCTAAAAATAAATTTTAAATTACCAATATAATATTGAAGAATCGATCAACTAATAAAACGCATTCAATAACGAATTTCGTATCAATTTCGTTTAACTCGAGAAAATCGAGATGTTCGAAATCGAACGTATATAGAAGAGCTGCTTTTATACTTGAGTACATGACCCTTATATTTAGAGCTTTGGGCTTTCTAACAAATCGATTCCTCCGTGCGTCGAAATTCGACGGTTTGACTCCAATAAGACTACTGCCATCACTTAAAACTGCAAATAAAAAATTCTTCCGCATTTCAGGTAAATCTCGAATGATGTGTGACGCTCTCGAGATTATGTTTGCTTTGTTTACAAACATCCCAAAGGGTCTTATGAGTTATTAGGCAAATATGTTGACTTAGAGAATACAGCATTTCAATAATATAACAGTTCAGAAAGCTTTCGGTTATACGATACCAAGATGAGCGAAAGTGATGGGATTACAATTTTTTTGCACTACTTCACTGCTACCTTAAGTGGTTTCAGCTTTTTTCTCACTAATTGTATATATCGCTTTTAATACTTTTTTTTTATTTTCAGGTAAGCACTTAAACAAGAATTTGCGAAAATTATTATAGTGGTAAGCTAAATTTTATTTAATTGTGGGGTAATTAATTGTTCTTTAGTTTTCGATTACTTACCATGCACGACCCTAATATAGAAACTTACTCGCCCTTCTTAAGTATAATCTTCAATCATATCATTTTGTATCGCATTAGGGGAGTTCAATTCTTAATTGTTATTTTTAAGATCCAAAATCATGAGCTTATTTCAAGATGGAACAATTAGGCACGGTTTTATTAGGAAAATTATAATAATCTTAACCAAAGGTCCACATTCAAATTTGACTAAAAAACTGTAATTTTTTAATAAATACAGTCGAAACAAAAAAAGATTTTCTAAAATCTGATTTTTCGAAAATCTGATCGTTCTTACGAGTTCTTACGGAAAAACACTTTTAAACATTTGATAAAATTAGGTAGATATACATAAGTTATTGTTAACTTTTTACAATACGCACACTGCGCCCTACACTTAAGAGCTATAGCCC
Source organism: Rhagonycha fulva (assembly GCA_905340355.1). Taxonomy (NCBI): domain Eukaryota; kingdom Metazoa; phylum Arthropoda; class Insecta; order Coleoptera; family Cantharidae; genus Rhagonycha; species Rhagonycha fulva. The sequence goes on from HG996558.1 coordinate 14,797,324, forward strand.
CCCTTTACACTCGAGGATAGCTGCACTAATGTGTTTTAGGATTATGTTTGTAAAAAAAAAGCAATTTACTTTTCACGCCGTTACTAAGGGCGCGGCGAGTTTACTTTTCTGCTCGTTACAAAGAGTTGATTTTATTTTCACCATCAATAGGGTGTAAAAGTAGCATTTTTACCTCGGTGCACCGGAACAAAAAGTTGGCTGCTAATACTAGTAAATTATCTGATGTGTCTGTCTGTTAGTAACGCAAACAATCACATGTAATTCACGGAGTCACGAGGTGGTGCTAGAAACCTGGCTCAAAATTACAATAGAATTGGGTCCTTTTCTTATTTCCAAGTCTGGGAAAACCTGGAGTACTTTCTGTATTTTTTCTAAAAAATTTTAAATCTTACCAAGCTGCTCTTAGATGCACTAATGCCCATTTATTTAAAAGTATTTTTACATTGAGCCCAGGGAGTTGCGTCCCCACATACAACCATTCATAAAATACGACAAATTCTTGATTATAAAAACTTTAGTTTTATGTTTACAAATTAATTAATTTCATCCCTAACCAATAAATTTTTCAAATCCGTCTGTCTGTCTGTTAGTAATGCAAAAAGAGAAACTGATGAGTATTAAATGATATTTAAATGTGTAATTTTAAAGAAAGCAAAAAACAAAACGAAATTCATGGTGGGAAAATTTTAGGTGGGTGACTCGACTGAACCAAGGAAACAAAAGTAAAAAATATTAATTTACACCAATTACAAATGAAAAAAGATAATTTAAAGTTTTAAATTATAAAAATTAATTTTAAAAACTGCGCATCAAAATTTCGATTAATCAAAATTCGAACTGATGGCTTTAATTAATTTGGCGAATTATTTATGCCGTGGTTTAGATTTTTAACTTTTTCGAATCTTTTGAGCGCGAGGGTATTATTAGGCTTCAAAATTTTTTTTGAAAACAAGATGCACATAATTGGTTAATTTTGCAGAATCAAAATTAATTTTTATATTGAACAAACTGTAAAGCTCCTGAGCGAAAGGCTCAAACTCTGGTAAAAAAAATTTATATTTTAAAAATTTATTTCGGAGATTTAGAATTCAATTCCGAATTCTATTTTTATATTGCAGAATTAAATTTATATTCATAGCAAATTGTAGGTTTTTGAATAATGTTAATATGATTATTTATAAAAAATATTTGATATTATTTAACCCAAACTTCCAATGACGCAACTCGGCTCAGTTACAAGATGTGTATAAGGCTAATTGAAAATCGAAATTTCCAACCTCTACTAATCCCTACTTTTCTTCTATTCCTTCCAAATGAAAATAGAATTTTCAACACATTAATCAATTACATTACTTCTTTTCAATATTCATTTCTTTTTGTCTCATTGAGTTTTAAGTTATTTTTCATTAGAAGGAAGGACGTAGAAGTCCATCTAATCAATTTGAAGTATCTTCTTCTATACTACTTCAACTTGACTGAATACTTCTAAATTTTTCAATATAACTAATACAAAATAAAAATATAAGATAACGTTTATATTTAAATCGTTAACAATCCGTAAATAAGGACGCTAAGGCCGTTCAAATTTTTTTTAGCTGAAATAATGCCAAGAAGCTACCGGAAAGTTTGAAAACTGATCAGGGTTTCCAGCAATAAAGTTTTAAATGGTTTCCAATTTGGGCTATTATAAAATTTATGGAAATACCTTTAAAAATCGACAAACTTCGACTTTTAGCGTCTTTTTGTTTCAAGTGGCTGCAAAAATTAATAGAACTTAATTCGTATCTCGTAAATTAGATATCCAATAAAAAAAAAACGGTTATCATGTTTTTTATGTAGGAAGCCGTGATGGATTGGCGAATATAATGAGGATTAAAGTTGTGACATGGGTTTGCGTGTTTGTGCAATATTAAGATGTTTTAGCACTACCAACAGAGGTAAAGCTTGCGACACGTTTATTTATTATGTATCTCCTTTAGGCTTTACCACGTATAAGTGTTTTTATATCTTATTAATACTGGAGTGTTGAAACTGATTTGAATTTTTTGATATTGAATAAGCACGCAAGGCCGCACCGTGCCGTAAATTCCGTGCTTGTTATCCGTCAAACTGCGGCATTCAGGAGTCATTTTAGATCAAAGAAAGTGTGTACTGGGTCAACATAAACAATTGTCCCAAATTTTCCCTGTTTAGGCAAGCAACTGGTTAATTTTATTTAAAAATTTCCGCCAAACTATCATCTGAATTATGGAAAAGTTATCGTTTTAACAGATATTATCAAAAAATTGAATGACTACGTTTGAACGGCCATTTTGGAAGGCTGCAGTAATAATGGTGCAATTCCAGAAGTTTATAAATGCTTACTCTCGACTATAAACTAAAATTAGGATTGAAATATTTTAGAAAATTAATGTTGAGGAAGAAGCTAACATTCTCACGACTGCAACGTAATCGATTTTAATAAAATCAATTTTCAATTTATAAAATATATTGTGATTTTTTAAATCCTTGCGAATAAAGTCAAATTCCAATAACGTTAGGGTATGGCTTTCCATATGTAAAAACCTTATCAGAAAATGACGGGTTATGAAAAATGCTGTATTGAGAGGTCTCCTACAAAAATGTGTGGATTGGTTTGACTTCGGGGGTAATAATAGACAGGGTGTGATGGATTACGCCTGACCATTTGAATTCCTCTACAACTTTAAATTTTTCAATTTTCATGTTCCCAAATGAATGATTCATTACAGACTTTCGGTTGTTAATTTAAAAGTCCTAATTTAATGTCACATGTGCCAGGACGCTGTAAAGAATATCCTGTTTGGCAACGAACCTATTCCATTTATGTTTTTTTTAAACGAAAGTTGGCAACTTGTTCGCTTGTGAATTATGATGGCAATTTTAAATTGTAATTAAGGTATGTGAATTTACGGTACACGACCGAATTTAGTGCTTATTTTGCACTTTTCATATTTAAATTTTGCTTCATTATGTCATATTCGAGTCAGCGTTTATCTTGTAATTGTTTCCACCATATTTGATTAAATTTTGATTTTGTTCCACATTTTTGCAATCGTGATTAAAAGCAATTAAAATTTGACCCTAAATTAAAGCACCTACGTAAATATTGCGTGATAAATTAAAGTTTTACAATTTTTTTCTTTTTTTCCTTTGAAATTTTATTGCGGACAACTCCCAACAATTTCGATGTGGTTTTATTGATTTCTTATTAGATTGGATTTCCCTCTTTCATATTTTATAGTTTTATCCGTATTATGGAATGATACGCTTTAATTTTTTACGTTGTTAGCGTATGTGAAATTTTGATTGGGAAACTAAATCATTTCGACTTACCCCAATGCTACGAACAACCTAAGAGGGTTATTTTAGGGAAACTGTGTGGTTAAGAAATTGCCCAATCTTTTTGTGCAACAAAATCGTAACAAAGAGGAAGCAATAAAATGATTACAAATTTACTGACATCCTGTGGGGAATAAAAATTAAGTTGTGGTAAGATTTTTGGAATAAAATTTTAACCGACTAAAATTCATATTCTTATTGATTCGTATTCAAATTTTTAACGTTTTCTAGTGTACGTACAGTTTAACCTAAAGCTATCACATTTTCAACTACTGTGAAAAGATATGGACGATCGATTTTCTTTAACACTAATTGAAAGATATCTTATCAACTTTGCTTTTTCATCTGCACCCAACACTTTTTTATAATATCTTCGAACCTAAGTCGCATTATCATCATGCCAATTTTTAGACATTCCTTCTAAGATCTACATAGGTAGTACCTAGGTACTTGAGCAACCTTCAAAATTGCAAACTCTAAACAACGAATTAACCTGAAGTTTTTGGTGATTAAGCTCCATTTGATAACGTTGAGTGTCGACGTAAGCACATAAACAACTTTGGAGTATCCTATCTGGAGAAGTTCCAACATCAAAGTTCTCTGCTGCGGAAAAGTAATTCCCAGGACTTGTTTTAACTGAACGTCTTTTACCGGAATAAGTGAAAAATCTTCTGCATCAAAATCTTAGTTGCATCAAATGCAAATGCAAAAAATCAATCGGTGTTCTTTATCCCATTTTTTGAAACACTTCCACGTGAACCACTCCTTCTGGAATTCTTTCACAGTCAAAATGACCCAATTCATCCAAAAGGTACCAATCTTCCATAAGAACGACTCCACAACTCTAGAAGTGAACTTGGTAAAACATGAAGTCTCTTGAAATTTAAGAAAGTGTAAATCATAGAGGATAAGTTAGTGTCGGTTGTCGCGGCAACGGGAGGGTTGGTAAAACCTTTTTTAGATCATCTTCAAAATAGCATCCTAACAATGAAATAGAAAAAACGGAATAAATATACTTAGACCGCCTAAGGCGTTTTGTTCTACAAAATTTAATAATTGGTTACATTGGATTTAAAACAAAACAAACAATAGACTTAAATTTGTAATATCTACAGTAATATTAATAAACTAAAATAAATACGAATTTTAGCACTTCAATAATAATTTATTATTAGTGTTAAGTTGAAACAAACGAAATATTTAAATGTGGCTACATTTGAAATGTTCAAAAGGTTTATAAATTGAATTAAACAATGTTTTTTACATTAAATGAAGTAATATTATAATTAAATTAACAAAATAGTAAACTTACTGTTGTTTGTCTCAGTTTGATGAAAATTTCATCCGTGATCCTTTAGTAAGGATATTTTTGTTGATTTTAGTTGCGTTGTTTTTGTAATATTGTGACCGTTAATATTAATTAATAAAACTACAAATACCATGAATACCTACCATGAATAAAACGATTACAATCGCAAGACTTATTATTAGGAATATTTCATACCTTTCCATTTTATTCAACGTATATTAAAAATGTACCCAAGAATCCAAACCACAGCACAGATAAGATACCAATTTCTCAACGCTAAAGGTGTCATCTGTTAACAAGCAACACGAAGAGATAAAAAAAAAAGTCCAAAAAATATTTTGAAGCGAGAGGAATGTCTTTCTACAACTGATAATGGAAAGCAAGAAAAGCTGGGTCTGGGATGGAAGCGATTCTCGTGGTTGTGAAATTTAAAGCAGTGGTTTGGTGTACGTAGTGCTGGGAACTAAAACGCATGGCACAGGACAGAGAAGAATCTCAGATGATGATCACCAACCTCTAATAGGAAACGGCACCTTAAGAAGAAGAAAAAAAATACGATACTAGGTCTAAAACGACAGCTTCCACCCAAAAGTATAATATTTATGAAAGAAAACTCAACGGTCTCTGATAGAAAACATTAAAATAAAGCGTTTTAAATATGTAGAAATGTTGTATGTCGATTAATTTAGCTAATAATTAATTTTAAAGGTTGCGATTTTTGTTCAATTTTGTTCTCTTATTGACGGTAGCATGCATGTGAACAACTTCTTCCTGTTCTTACTACTGGAGGTGGGCAAAGTTTACTTCTGGCGGCAACCAATGAAAAGCTCAAACCGCAAAAACCGCTTTGATCGTTTGATCATACCTGATTTTTTTAAATTTGGGAAATTAAGGCTTAATTGCTACGGTTTATAAATTTTATGTTTTTTTATTGCTTTTTAGGCCATTTTCTTTCATAATTTGCTACAGATATTTTTTAAATCGGAGTGAGAGTTGTCGTCCTAATCCAAAACTTTGAATTTTTAATCTATTTTTTTAGCGAAAGCGAAAGTCGATTTGCTTCTTACTTATAGCTGGGGGTACCCATACCCCCGGTGCCTAGGGAAATCTTTACGACGGACTAAAAAGGAAGGATAAACACATCTGCCCCCCCCCCCAGCTATAACCTTTAGTGTTATAGTGAAATAGCATAGTGAAATATGAAATATGGATGTTAAAGGAGGGTTTTGGGGAGTAAGGAATGCCCCCTAGCTAAAGAAGTCACAAGTTTTCAAAATTCAAAACGACCTAAATTTAATTCTTGAAAAGGAGCTTTATTACTTACTTGCGCTGGAGGGTATTCCATACCCTCCAGACCCCCCGGTTAGGTACCAATTAAAAAGAAGTTTGCTGAAGGGGACCATAATAAGGGCTTAGCGCAATCTAGAAAACTTTCAGTCCGCTCCTGAAACTCTCCTTAGGAACCGAGTGTATGGAATACCCTCCAGTTCGAAATAAGGAAGAATTTGACTCTCCTCTTGCCTAGAGAATTAATGGCTGGGAAACCGGGGCCCCCCAGCTATAAGAAAGCAACAGTCATTTCTATTTTTGAAAATGAAACCTACACATTCTATTTAAATTTATCACATTTCTTTTATCAAGTTCTTTTTTCGTCTTCTAAGATGGGTTAACAACTTTATAGGTTGACCTAAACTTTCTTAGGTGTAGCAGTGACCAACTATTCTATTCCTTATAAAGGTCAAAAGTGCGGTGGGTGAATATGCGGCAATCGTATCTCGCTTTTTAATTTCCATGAAAACTAAGTGTTAAATATGATCCACCTCTAAACTTCAATATTAATTAACGCGACTTCTGTTTGGCCCGGAGTTACAAACACACATCTTATTTAAATATTCGAATTCTACTGCTAAATCAAATTCTTATGAAATTAATATCTAAATATAATATGGTTAAACCGTTCAAAAAAAATACTGGCTTGATGAGTTTTGGCCTTAATTAACAAGCCGATTGTCAGCATCAGACTAACGAAAATCGCATGAAGTAATTTATTCTTGTTTGAAACGTATCAGGCTTCATTTTTTCATCATTCAATTTAAAAAGTAAGGAAGATTTGTTTATGAAAGTGGTCTATAATGCAGTGGTTGTTCAATTTTCATTTTTGCAATGCATGTAGAGCCATCATCAAAAATTCGTAAACAAACAAACCACAAGATTTGAATGAAAATACTAATTTGGAGTGGTTGTGGTCTACATATAACTTCCAGTCGTATTAAGAATTAGTGTGAAGAGGGTAATACTCTATGATAACAGTTAGCAACGCATCGGTGCTTTTAGCCAGCACACGTAGCACGTATTGTACGCAGAGATCTCTCACCCACCCTAAGGCGCTCATGATTCAAATTTAGCAAATTATCAAGTTTTCTTGTACAACAAAATAGGAACACAGAGGAAGCGATAAAATGATTTCAAATTTGAGACACCCTGTAGGGAATAAAAATTAAGCGTAATCATGGAAGTTTCTCTTAATAATTCGAAACTGACGCGAGCTTTTTTCTAATTTTTATTAAAACCGGGAGCTTTATGGTTTTTTGTTGGACAACTGAATTGAAAACTTTTTTCCTGAAAAGTTGTCATACTTTTTAATTGAGAAAAAAGTTATTAAGCAGTGAAGGCATTTGATTTTGCCGGTATAATTATTAAAATTGTAGTTTTTCGATTCAGCGCTTATTGTTTTCCATTTTAAAGATGCTTTATAAAAAATTGAAAAGGAATTGAAAAAATGTGTTTATTCGTGAAAATCGAGATAAATTACTGTAAATCTACCTCATTAAAACGATATTCCGTATAACATTGTTTTGTTACCGATTCATTTTTAATGAATACGAAAGGTAGGCAGGTATGAGAGATTTCTACTTATTCTTTCTTTGTTTTCGTTTACATTTACCTTAACTATATGGATACCTAGCAAAGCAAACGGAGAGCCTGTTAAAATTTTACGCTATGCACAATTTCTTCCTCATAGTACAGCTTTCCGCTTTCAAGTTTGAATTATCGCTTAGATTGCAGCCACCGGGCTTAAATTAAAACTTCGAGTCTCCCACAAACCGCCGTTGTTTACTTCCCTTTGAGTTTTGCATTTTTACGAGTTAAAATATTATTTGTGGCGGATGTGCGGGAGGTATAATAATTCCATTACTGGTACGCTATAGTTACTTTTATTTAGGGTGCGACTAAACTATTTCACGAATATCGTAGCTTGTCATTGATTGATGGAACTACCCTCGTCTAGACTCATTATGAATGTGAAAAGTCACTTTTACGTATACAGCGATCATTACTAAAGCACTGATGAATCAAAAGCTTTCCCTTCAAGATATTTTAAAGTTGTTATGAACGAACTTTTTTTTTTGATTAATTATGGATCAACACTTGTTTTTATAGCCTGCTTTATAAGAAAAAGTTTTAAATTTAGTAGCTGTTTTGAATATCCCCAAGGCATTGCGAAGTTTGTTATATTGAATTTGGTGAGGAAGGGAAAATGTGCATGCATCAACACATTGGGTGTTATAATTATTTAGAAGTTAGCGTTGCACATCCGGATCTGCAGAAGCGCATGTTTCCGGGCTACTGCGATCTGCAGAAGGACCCAGGACTATAAGTGCAAAAGGATGGATAAATTGGATTTGAAACCATGAAGCTGTGTAAAGGCTTCTCTCGCCGCTCGACTACATAATTATCTTTGGTGCCGCTTCAGAACCAGAAATTTACATTATAAGACGAACTTTTACTAATCCTCTACGAACATGCTCACATGTAAAATTAAACTTATCAAGCTATTCCACAAAAGCTTTGATATCACTCCATTATTACTTCAGTTATTATAGTTTAAATAATTTCTATTCGAACTAACCCATTGTTAAAACTTTGACGCTAAATGAAAATTTGCATTCTGATAATTCCACCATAGAAAGAACAGCAGTCGAAAATTTAAAAGGTATCCTACACACCGATAATAATATAATAAATATTCACAAATTGAAAGCTTTTTTACCTTAAATTTTGGACTGTAAAAATTTACATGGTGCGACCTTTCCAATAATTGTTTATATTGTATTGGTGACTACGGTAGAACTCAAAGCTCTTTTTTTTTAAATTTCATCATGATTAGCTTAAAGAAATGACAGTGGTGATTTTTGAAATAGCAACAAACTTAGCAGAATATGTGGTTAGTCTGAGGTGAAGCAACTGAGCCCTAGGGAACCTAGTAAGTAGTAGGTACATGTAGGATGTTGTCCTTAAAATGTTTTTTACGTGAGAACCCCCAATTCACCTAATCTGAGGATTATGAATAAGAATACACATTTAATGTGAATAACCACTCACATACGCGATTACAAAAATAATATTATTTTAGCAATTCTTTGATGCTGTAGCTAACACGTAACAAAAATGTGATAAAATGAAGTACATACGAGTTAATTTTTCCAGGAAACGGTAGAGGGGGAGAGGGTGTTACTTACCTTTAATAGGAAGTAAGTGTAATTGAATTAAAAATGCTATACATCTCTTGGGGTGTTTATTTAATTTTTTTTGAAAAAAAAAGAATCTAATTAGTTTTGCAAACATAAAATTAACGACTGGGTTTTACAGCTTTAAGTGCTTATAAAATGCGGTTAAGCGTGATCTCGTTCATAACCTATTACGACCTAGCGTTACATATTATTACGTAACGAGAAATGACTTCTTTATTTTCACCTGCTGTTTGTAATTTTGTAAAAATTTCTGATTCAAAACAATTGCATCGGTGTAAGCAAACACAATACTAGGATTTTAATGGGATAAAGGTCGGACGTGCGTGATTTTATAATAATAAATTACTTCTTTTATTGTAGTAATGCTCAAAAAAAAATTTCTAAGTTACTAAGTTTATGGGGTGAAGGAAAAGTCTTAGGGTTACTAAATGAAAGGAATGCGTGACTTTTGTGTTACCAACAGATAGACAGAACTGAATAAAATAGATAAAACGTGGGAAGAGCCCAATTTTCACATGAAAGTGGGATATCAAAATGCTCACAGGAAATAAGAAATGTAAATGCGCAAAAATAAAATTTACAGGGAGTCACAGGAAAAAGTTAGATTTCGTAAACAGGAATAGTAAAATATAAGAGGGCAAAATTTGTAATATGAGCTCAAAAAACAGCAAGGAAGAAATTAAAATAAAATAATTATTTTGATAATCCACCACAGAAAAAAAGCAGTTAAAAATTTGAAATAAATCCTTCATCGATACAATTTAAAGTATCCTATACCTACTAATTATTATAAATATTTAGAAAAGTTTCGTTTTATATTATATGGTGCGATGAAATGAATAATTCACAATTCCAAGTCGGCGGCAGTTTTCATTCCTTTCATCGGGTCTTATTTAAATTATCACTTTGCGTTATAATCTCTCAAAACCGTGCTGTGGATATTCTAATCGCATTTTCTTCTTCCCCTAAAATTCTTCACAATAAACGCGTCATTAAAACTCATTATCTTTCCTTTTATACCACACTCGATTTGTCCTACTTTTGAAGGCAAAAATATGACTAAAACGTTGTTACTTCTTGAAGAAGGACTGCGTTATCTGACATGTATTGCAAAACGGTTTGTGCCTGTTGGCAAGCTTTCCTTCTTCATATATTATATTCCACTTGAGTAATGCTTTTTGCCTCGAGACAAATATTTAAGGATTTTTAAATCCTCTCCACTGGCATCACGAGTTTCGCAAATATTGTTTTCGATAATTCATCGACCCAAACCTCCATCCTCGTCTCTTTCAGCTGTTCGACTGTCACTACGTCACTTACAGACAGTCATTACTCTATTATTTTAGTATTCTCATCAGCCATCAAAGGGTTGAAGCCTGTAGCAAACTGAATTATCCTTGTAACCTTCCGGGAAGAGAGCTTTTTACGGTTATTTGCAGGGGTCGATTAATGGATATTGGTTGTGGAACGAGCGACTACCACCTTCAAGCTAGCAACAATCTGTTCCCTTATCATCCGACTTGACACGTTTACACGCCGCTTGTTAAAGCTCGTGACAAGCACGAAGAAGTGTCAGGCGAAAATTCACACATCAATTCAACTTTTTTAAAAAATTAAAACTACATCCCAAATTACGAATCGGAATTTCAGATTTACATTTTTTTGTCCGCAACTTGACCGTTCAGTAATTTTAACTTGATTGGACAAATTCAAAATCCAATACGCCTTTTTTGCAATCCTCGTTAAACCCCTGCACGGCTTTGAGGATCGGGTTGATTAATAAATTTTAAAATTAGGGGAAACTTTTAAGCCCTTTAAATGTTTGGAGTAGACTTACGACCCCAGTGTTTTCAGTGAAAACTTTCCAGCGTTCGATTTTATATTTTTTGCTAAAGATTTTTACAGTGTCGTGATTTATTGGACATTAAAAATCACACTCTTTTGAAGACTCATTAGCTTTTTCCTCAATGCACAATTTAATCGACTTACACTGCGAAAGTATGAGTCGAGAAAGGTTTTGGAATATTCAATTTCTGGCAAAATTCTATTTGCAGTGTTGATTGCATTCATTAGGTTGTGCACATTTTATTAATTTTGCATTATTTTGCATTTAGAAAAGATTTTAGAGAAAATATTATTGTTACATTGTTTATATTCCGCGTTCAACTTCGCTTCATATAATTTTGAATCAAATTGTTTGTACATTCGTAATTGCTTGTTTTATTATATTTGTGCTTGTTTGGATAAATGATTTAATTAAATTTTGAAATTTAATAAAAGATGGACTTGCTTGATGGAAAGTTATTGATAATAGCAATTAAAATTATCAATTTTATTTTCAAATTAACAATTTTCACATTTCATCGACTTTTATAATATAATAATAATATAAAATTTTCGTGCAGTGAGCGCATGGCTGAGATGGCAAGAGATTTGTCGGATTAGCAATATTTTAAGGAACCTTTTATATAATTTAAAAGAAGGTGGTCCCAAATAAACGAAACGAAAGCGATACCACTAAAAAATTCGATAAAAACTCAAATATTGTCTTACGTATTTTCCTCAGCCATTATAAGCTATTGATTGTTCTGCGCAAATCCTTCGGATTTAAATACCTTTTTTATTACAATTTCAAACATAAATTTCAAATAAAACTCCGAGCACATTTTCTTTTTCATTTATATGAATTATCACGTTTATATAATTTATAGGGCATTCGAGTTTATTAAAAATAAACATAACAACAATTTTTTTGCTAGTAATTGAGAGTTGTGTCACTTATGCTTTGGAAATGTGGGTAATAAATAATGCTTGTCATAAAAAAAATTAAAGAACTAGAACGAATTATTTTTGAAAAACTGATGTGTTGTAACATAAATGATACATAAGGAAGAAAACGGAAGAGCAAACGATGTTAATACAAAAAATGATAACAATTATGTTAATCCGGATATTGTAAATGTGTTCTCGCTGTGTCCACACTAATTTTTTGTTTCATTAGAATTATTGTTTAATTAAAATAAATCCAAAACAATTAATAAAACCGACAATAATAATAATTATTATTATTGCTTTGAATTACGTAATATTTTTAAAAAACTAATCCATTAATCCAAATGTTTTAGTAAAGAAAACCACATTTAAAAAATTAACTTTTATGTAGTTTTCTCTTTAAAAAAAATAAGCAATTAGTGTCAATGATAATAAAGGCAACAAGGTCACTCCGAGCAACACACGAATCATTTAATAATAATTTTTTATTACGGTATTCATTGGATTTATCCTTGCCCCAGTTAGTAGTCGATAAATTAATTAGGTTATTTTGGGTCCATATTTGGGGTGCCAATTATTCTTATTTCAACTTTTTCTATTTTTTAAAAGTAGGTATATTATCCCAAAAAAAATTTTATTTGCAACTTTTAAAAAGTAACTCCTAAGCAGGGGTACAATTAAGGGGCTAACCTAACCCAACAAATAGAAATATTTAATTTTAACAAATTTTTTTTCTTTACATTTTTTGAAATGAGGATTTTGATCCATGTGATAATAATTTATTGTAAAAAATCAACAAAATTCTTTTAGTGCTGTTGGCAAGCAACAAATACTTTTATACAATAATTAAAATGTTTCAGTCAAAAGTATTTTTAGAAAAAATTTCCATTGTTCTTAAGAATTCTTGTACAAATTTCCATTAAAAATTTTTTTACACTTTGAACCGGCCCTACACAAGCACCGATTTTAACAATGTTAAAAAATACAATTCGGTATAAGGTTTTCCGATATAAATTATTAATTCGTACAAGATCAGCAAAATATTATAAATTTTTAATGCGAGCAGAACTTAGTTGGCTAAATAATTCAGTTCAACTCAAACGAGTTGGATAATTTTCAGGTTTTTGCTCATAAAATTTTACCGAGCTTATGTTTAGTCTGATATTACCTGACAGAAGAATTCTTGTTAGAAATGAGATAAAAAATTGGATTTATAAAAAAAACATTTTCATTTATCACGAGCATCTTGGCTCGTACTGCAGAGATATGATTGTTTATATTATGATGGTATAAGGTAGTGCTCGTGACGTAAGTCTCAGGTTAGAAGGTTACAACTATATTATTTAAAATCATTTTAATTTTATTTTGTAATTATTGCAAGTTTTACGACTTCACGTGCGTGTTAGGCAAAAATAACTTGGAAATAAAAAAAGGACATACATCAAGATAAAATCTATAGAAATCTATCAGTTCAAAACAGAATGGTCGGATTTGTGTAACAAATGAATACAGTAACCATTTCAATTGTTGAAAACCTATTCGATTGTAAAAACGTAATAAAAAAATCCACAACGTAAGAAATATCTTGCGGATCTAATTCGAGTTTTATCAGAAAAATTTTAAATCGGATTATAAAAATGTGGGGTGCTAATGCACCCAAAAATGAATACAATATTACGGACTCCCTTATCTGCATCTGAAGGGATATCATAATAATAATAAAGTCAGTGAGATCTCTTGACATAAAAGTTTTCTTTGCCCTAATTATTATGAAAGGGAGACGAAATGTGGGGTGCACAGGAGCATCTCTTTCAATCACATTCAAACTTTTTTTTCGATTTAAAAAATAATTAGTAAGAAATTTGAATATTTAATGTAGTTTGGAAGTTTAATAACTCGAATAAGATCGTTTTTATAATACCATACAGAGAGATGAGATTTTTTGTATGACAGAACGGAATGTTCGATGAAATAAAACTGTCGTGTTTAAACTTTTTGTTAACCTAAGGTTCGGGGCTTCAGGAATTTTTCAAATGGAAATTCTTTTTCAACTTAAAATTTATAATAAAAACATTATCCCAAAAATTAGGAGAAAAAAACGACGCTATTGGAAATGGTCCTTGGAAAATTTAGTTGGAAATGTAAATGGTTTCTGTACGAGTAGATTTCTTCCTTTATGAAAGGAAATTGTAATAATATAATCTTTGGAAATCACAAAAGTTAGACTATCGTAGCGAATAGTCAATTGAATGAATGTATGCGGACCACAATAATAGTCGAACTTTGAATAGGTTTCGTTTATCGACTACCTGTCGTGAAATTGTTCTCTTGCGGTATAATATGCAAATAGGCACAAAAACTACATTTTTACAAAAGAAATGAATATAATAAAAAGCAGGGGTCATTCGAAGTATCGAGCGTTTTGACCTTCTTAACGTTAAATTTATAATTTTACTTTTAATACCATTAAAAGTGGCATGATGCACGCATGAAAATAAAAAGTCGAAAAAAATACGCAACTAAGGAAATGCTGCAATCGATATTTGCAAGATAACTTATAGAAATGAGGTTACGCAATGACCGAATTAACATCAAATGTAATTTTAGTCCCTAGGGCATCGACCAATTTGCGGAGAAAACATAAAATTTTATAATACAAACTCTAGTAATTTGAGGCCTAAGGATGGGATCGAGAATCTCGAGCTCATTTCGAAGTTAATTAGACAAAACTTCGAGCTGAACGTTTGATAACTTACTATGGAAAGAGGGAGAAACGATAAAATTTTGCAGAGAAGCACCGAGGGAAACTTTCAACCGCAATTTGCTAAGCAACTTGAAAATTTGTTATAAGGATTCGGAATAAATTAAATAGGAAACCTGGTATCTTAAATACCCGCCTACCAAAAAGATTAAACTTCCTTTTAAAATACTCCTTCACCAATCATTGTAACTGCTATACTATAGAAATTTAATAAATAAAACAAAATGCAATTTAAAAAAGTTTAACAAATTAAAATGGCCAAACGAATAGAAACTGGATATTTTTTGTATTCTGAGTTCAATGTGATCGGCTAGGGAACGATTAAATTCAACGCTCCATAAAATAGCACTCGTGCGCTGCTGCCAACCAACTAAAACCACAATTATTCCAAAGGTCACATCCGGGCGAGAAAATAGAAAAATAAAAAACACGCAACGTTTTTCCTAAATGTGTGTTAAATCTTGTATCATCGATATGCTTTATCGGAAAATCGGTCAACTTTTTAAATTATTTTAGGCCCGACCATCAGGTAGTTTTGTTTAACGGATGGCTATTTAACACGTGACGGGCTGCGACCTCCCGGAGTCCGGACTTTTATTATCGCCATCGCTCTTCCATTATCTCTGCGCTATTATTATCTGTTTCCCTTTTATTACCCACTCTCCTAGCACCTTAGCTTCGCCGGTAACTAATCTACTGTGATTGTACTCCCGAGACACCGGGGCTCGAGCACATAGCCATATCCCGAACCTTTGCAGTTATTACGGCCTTCACGAGGTACTCGCATATAGATTGGCTCTTCCTGTCCTGATTGGATCACTGCATCCCATAAGGCCACTTACATGCATTTTACAACACAATTCGTGCCGCATCTTCGCGATCCTTATTATAATCCACTCCCAAACGATAATAGAAATTTTAACATTAACCATATTTATATTCATTCATTTTTTTTCAAATTAAACTTTTAAAACATAAATTTATTATTTAACTGGAAAATTTTAGTGTTGACTCATAAACCTCCTTAAAGTTGAGAAGGGTAAATTTTATTGTTGGAAGAAACAATTTTCCTAATCCGTCTCAGTTTCGTTGAATATTAAAATATTAAATTTTGCTTTCTTTTCCATTTATTTCACAATCAATTATTTTAAAAATAGGACTTTCGAATTATTTTATTTTCTTTGTACGGTATTACTTTGTAATTATTTTCTATTTAATACAATATTGAGTATCTAATAATCTCGTAGCGTTCGTTAAAAATAACGAACAATTTTTTTTTCATCTTGACATTTGATCCTAATTTTTTTCTCCAAGAGCTCTAAATTAAAGCAAGGAAAATTTGCTAGTTAAATTGCAGAGGTGGACTGGCCATATGGAAAATGCAGATAATTTGAAAATTTTTTGTGAAACGTTCGATATTCCACAACCCAAAAATTAAGAATCCAATTTTTTTCTTTTTAACTTTATTTTGATAGTTTTTGAAGCAAACGCAATGGATTAAGCTTTGTAGGTTGGATTTATCTATATTTACTTAAAAAAACTCACCTTGTAGCTGTGTTTGCAGTTGTTCCTTTTACAAAATCTGTAAAATTTCTATAAATGTTATTTTACATACAAAAACTTACATTAGAGATTTAGTTGATTCTAAATTTTGCAGACAATTTCTTGCCGCGCTATTTACATCAAGGGTTGGGCGTATACATATATCGTTATCGTCTGTCTATATATTTAATAATTTTACAAAACAAAATTTAGTTCTCCCAGGTTTGTTCAACTACTAACATTTCTAGTGGTAAGATATAATTTTTACTTTTTACTTTTGGTATTGGGTTTTTATCAGTTTTTCTAAATATTTTGGTCCACTTATATTTGTTTTTGTATAGTAAATTTTTTTACTTTTATTTTTCTTTTTAATTTTAATTTTTACCACTTTTTTTAGAATTAAATCACGGAGTTAATTGACTTCAATTTTTTTGAGCAAGAGATTAAAGCCTCTTGGTATCCAAATTCTTGTATTAGATTTTATTACAATTTCTAAATATTTTTTAATTTTGTAGGGTGGGTTTAGCTTCCTCAATCAACTACTAATTTTATGATTTTGAGTCCAAATCTTTTTTATGATATCTGTAGTAGGGTATTCAATGATCAGCATTAAAAAAAGCAAAATTGCATTCACATAACATTTATAATACCAAAGTAGAAGAAAATAAATTTTGACAGAATTAGATTTCGAATTGGAAGCCAATAATTGTTCAAGAAAAGTTTTGTTTTCTTTCAACTCGAAGGAATATTTTCCTCAGATTCAAAATATTCACCATTGTTATTATATCTTTACGGTTCTTATTTGTTCATAATCCGTAACATTTAAAACCCAAAAAAATACTGTTTTCTGGTTGCAAGGTTGACTTCAAAGTTATCAAAAAATCTCCCACGGCGCTTTATTGCTCTAAAATTTTGCCATTACTTTATAAAGTCGCCATATGAAAGTGAGCGTTCAGTTCTTCAGTTAGATGGAGCAGAGGCAAACTTATTTTTACATTTTGTCCGTGTGAGCGTTTTCATGACAACCGTGACTTGCTAAAATAGCAGTTTCAAAGATTAATTAATTCTTTTTTACACCACAAGAGTTACTTTTCGATAAATTTAAAAATCAAGATCACCGATGTGAAGGGTTGAAACCATTTCAAATCTATTGAGATAAATATTTTGAGGACACTCTGTTTTTGATAGCACCACAATTTCTTGAATTGTTAATTAAATCACTATTAATTAACTTAATAATAATTAACTCCACTTTGCTTGCATCCTGCAGTGAGAAGAAAATTTCGCTTAAGTTCTTCGGTCTGTGAAAATTCTACAGTCTTCGCAGTCATCATTTTTACACCATATCTTGCCGTGTTACAATAAATTTAGTTGATATGGAACAACTAAACCATCGCCACTTTCAACAGCAAAAGCAAAGTAAAGTTTTTCAGAATGTTGCAACAGTTGATTTCTTTGTTACCAAAAAATTTGTACTACCTAAAATTGTAACACAAAGTACTACAATTTGTAGTTGGATAAGGTTCAGTATAAATTTGTAGGGTTCTTCTATTGAAGTTTTGTAGGCAAATTTTGTAGTAAATAATGACTAATAATTGTACTACTAATTACTATAATTTGTACAAATATTTGCTACAAATTGAGAATTTCCACAATTTATAGTAACTCCTTCAAATTTTATTAAGTATTATTATATTATCAAATGTACCTACTATACAAAATTAAACAAATTTTCTCAATAAGTACTACAAAACATGAATTTTAATTATACCCGGCAAGTCTTTCTTTCCGTTGGGGGGGGGGGGTAAATATGAACAAAACAATCAGGGCTTCCTATATTAAACATAAAAAACTGTATATTAATATCAGTAGAGTAACTAAAGCGTGGCAAAGGTAGCATAGGGTAAGGGTGCACAAATTTGAAGCGCAAAATTAACTAAGGGCTGAGCTGTTCTAAAAATTAAAAATCGCACTTTAAAATGAGATAAAATTAAGTATGTACTATTATGTAGTTTATGGTCATGAAAAAATCTTGTTCTGATCTGGAGAGTATTTTTAAAAGTAAACAATCGGAAAAAAACCGGGGGGTCTGGGGGTATGGAATACCCTCCAGTCATTAAGAAAAGATGTTTTCTCTAGAATTAAATCTGGGGTTTTACCAATTTTTAAAGTTCCATATGCTGGAGGGTATTCCATACCCCTCAACCCTTTATTTCTTTACATTTTGGGGGGATATCTAATTGGTTTTGTCACTCTAGAAAAAAAATATTTAAAATTGAGATAAAATTCAGTATTATGTAGTTGATATTCCTGAAAATATTTTTCCCTGGCATAGAGGGTACCTTTAAAAGTAAATAATCAAAAAACTGGGGTGTCTGGGAGGTCAGGTATATTAAAAAAAATATGTTTTCTTTGGAATTAAATTTGTGTTGTTATCAATTTTGAAAAGCCTTCTCTTTATTTCCTTGAGCTGGGGGGTATTCCATACCCCCAGACCCCCCGGTTTTACACCCGTTTCTTTACATTTTGAAGAAAAGGGTCCAGTCACTTTAGAAAATCGAAACAATTTTTGAAAGTTATATCAAATATATCTCATTGAGTTTTCAATGGCTTTTGGTCGGTAAACTTTTAACTTCAGTACTTTTTACTATCATTTAGTACCTTTTTTTCCAAGAAGTACATTTTATTTTTTAACTGTGGCAACGCAGTTCTTAGCTGCTTTTTTGATATCTGTTACTTTAGCTCATACCCTTAAAATTTTAGTTAGTTCATAATGTTATTCGCCCTTATCGAAGCTGCCTTTTACTTTTACCTTCCACAGACAAAATCTTAGTGGGCCATTCTTCAGATTTAGTTGCTTAAATCTACAGCTTCCAAGTCTTGTGCCCTTCGAAACTACACACTTTGCAATATGACTCCCTATCGCAGGTGTTCGCATGGTGACCCACTTTGCAACTTCTCTAGCATTTTAATAACTTATTTTGGACATTATACCCCCTGTCTTGTAACTCAAAGCCCAACAACCTCTGCATAATTCTAATCGTTAAACCAATTTTAAGGTGCTTTAGGTGCTCAGTAGAGCCTTCCAGGTTCTCAAGTCTACGTCGACTGTTGCTATCTGGGTGCTTTCTTGCGTGGTTCTCAGAGAACTGATAAATAAATTTTCTCATTCCTCGACTCCATTAAAATACCATTCTTGATGCTTGTTGGATCTATAAATGTATCAATATCTTTAATCTGTATTCTAATCCTTTTTGTAAAATCTCTACTGTAAATTTTTAGTGACGTCACCTAAGTTATTTTTAAGCTTCTGCTCAGTGTTTATAAGCATATTTATCTTCTGACCGAGTTTTCCTAATTCTATGCATATTTTACATGACGTCTGTGGCTGACGGTATGTTTAACCACAGATTACTATTACAGATAGCCAACCCATTACCATGTTGGTACTGGAGACGACTACCAGATGCGCATTTCTGGTCTTTGACATTGAACTATGGTGGCTACTGGATACGCTTCATAGATGTCGTTTCTAAAATATTTCATAAAATCTTAAGCAGAAAATTAATTATACATACATTATACCGTTATAGCATCATGCCTTGAAGGAAAGTAAACCCTTAAGCCGTAGGTAAATAAAATTTTCTACTGGAGATTTCATGAGATATTTTAGAAACTACATCTATGAAGCGTATCCAGTAGCCACCATAGTTCAATGTTGTGATGTCTCTCAGAAATGCGCCTCTGGTAGTCGTCTCCAGTACTAACATGGTTTCAGGTAAGAAATGTGTTAACCATTTTAACAATAAGGTTGGCTATCTGTATACTAATCTGTGGTTTAATATCCTTGGTCACCTCCACGTAGGAAACCGTCGATTCTTTTCCTGTTATCCTTGCAGCGTTTCCTTTTTGCTGCTCCTGGTATTTTGGTAATTCAATGTCTTTTTTCAACTCATCCAAGTCTTCGACAAAGAACCGAAGTATAAGAATCTCTTTTGTTCAAGCTGATGAGATAACGTCACATTCTTTATATTTCAGGCATTGGAGTCGCATACGTAGGCCTCATCCTGAAAGTTCTTGTCTTGCTTTTCTCGATATCTTCCACGCGTAGGTAAATTATAGGTAGAGTTTTAATAATATTATGCTCTCGAACTTGAACTGCATAAGGATTAATAAATTTTCATTTATCCATACCCCACTTGTAGACTTGTACCTCATTAGTCATTAAGTTCAACTTTACGGGGGGGGGGGGTAATAGAATACCCTCCAGCAATAAGTAATCAGGAGGTATAGTACGATTTTTCAAAATTTACATTTCAAAATGTATAAACCTTAATATTGTCCATGTCGTTCTTTAGATGTAATATTTATTATAAATTAACCAATGTAGAATGTACGGTAATTTCTGTGTAGTGCATAGAAAGTTACGCTAGCAGCCCCAGGGTTATAAATTCGATTTCCAGTTGCTTCCAAATTATTCATATCGTGGTTTGGGTATCACGTTAAGCTTTAAGTCTGTTTACATTTACCCTGTAATTAAAAACAGTTGAGTGGTAATTTGAATTTTCGAATTTATTCAAGACATCATTCAAATTCTTGTGTATGTCCAATCGACCCAAATTTCTTAAAAAAAACGTTGTTAGGTACTCATAAAGGAAAATGTTGGTTTGTTTGTAATTCCATTGCGAACTACAGCTATCCAGATAATGACGAACATAAATAAAAGAAAAAGTGGAACAGTTAATTAAGCGATAAAGCCCAGTAACTAGTCGAATAAACGTCGACGAATTCTTTTAATTTTAAAACAGGAAATACGACAAAAAATTATTAATACAAATTGCGTAGACGTGCTTTTCTCAAAACGCAAATAAATATAAAAGTACAAAGACAAAAGAAATGCATTAATTAAACAAGAAGGTGCGATACCAGCAAAATTTAAAAATGTACTCCTCGGGGCGTTTTTGAGTCATGGGGTTAGGACGCAAACGTTTACTTAGGGTATTTTTATCTTGGTTAACCGTTTTTAATTATACAAAAAAATGGAACGCGTTCGATAAACCGGAGTCCCCGGACTTAACTATCCTATCATATAAATCAAAAATAAATAAAATGTAGAAATGACATGAAAAGTTGAAAATCACATTAAACAAAGTTTTCTTATTTGAGTTTCCGATCTATGAGCTTGTCCAAACTGTTTTATTCAAGAGATTCGACCTAGCAATAAATTTTAACATTTCATCTCGTATTTGAATGTTCCATATATCATATACCGGTGATGATAAAGAAGTTTCCAAACAAACGGCATTAATGTGGAGTCTAAACGTCACCCAGTGGAATTCAACAAGACGAATTTGAAATACCGTATTATTCCGTTCTAAAGCTAATATTAGAATTATATGCTGAATAAATGCCGCATAAATAGTTTGTAAAGTTTTGTATTGAAACGAAAGGCCAATCCTAAACCAAATAGGGGTTAAAAGAAACTTCTAGTTTCTTAACTATACCGCGCTTATATTAGTAAGGGATGTAACAAAACTTTGTTTTGGTTTTCCATTATAAAATTAGTTTAATCAGATCAAAGACTACATCAATTTATTTTGATTAAATAACTTACTCGAGATGTTTAAAATAACCACACATGACGCTTGTTTAATTCAAACGATGGAACGCATGAAGTAAACGATAAAACATATTGGAAAGGGGGAAAAGCTCCTAAATTATACTTTTGGGGTGTCATTTTATAGATTTCCCGATTTACGTCAACGCAAGATGACGTTGGGCAATGATCGAGTATAAGACCAAGATATACCACAATCGTCCCTTTAGTCTACACAAAACCCCATTTCCAGGTTAATTCCCGGGGGATTTTTGCTGATACGAGATAAAGGCATTATCGTGCACTTTAAAAAGATTTGAACATTTTAAATTTTTACGTTGTTAGGGGGTACTTCTCAAGATCTAGATAATAACTCCACCCTAGTTAATACGAAATTATTTTGATCGACATTTCAACATAATGATTGCTCGATACTTGTTTAATCGATTGATTACGACTTGGTATATTAAGAACAGCGGGTCGTCATGGAACTTGGGGGCGCAGCTGCGGCATCGACACGATTATTAAAAACACCCCTAAAGGTTTTCTATATATACACTTTCGGCAACTCTTCACTATAGTCGACTTTTCAAATAAAAACAAACTTTGCTACTATACCTAGTGCTATTTCGTGCTGTATAATCCTAGTGGGCATCTGCTGTGTATACAACTCCCTTTTCTAATGTATTAAATAATTTAGAAAAATGGATGTTATTTGTAAAACACTCTCGGCATAGTGCTTTCTTCAATGGCGCCGCCGAAAATAATAATAACCGCTGGATTAGAAAATATATTAAAAATTTTGAAAGGGAATTTGTGTGAGCTGAACAGAGATGCTCGTTTGAGAGGATGAACATGTGTCTTGTGCTTTTAGATCGTTTGAATATAAATCGACGGCGCCGTATTGTGAGTTGCAAGTCGATGACGCTAGATTGGAAACTGATCAAGATGAATGAAGTGAACAATGAACTAACGCCTGTCTTTTCTCAGCATGCAAGTAGACCGTGAATAATGAAACAAACCTATCAAAATACGCATCCGTCGATATTTTTAAAATATATTTTATATCGCCTATGCTTTTAGTGCAGAACTCCCGGCTTTCAATTTTTTTGGAATAATTACAAATCGGCCGAAACTTTTCCTATACACAAATCCACAATAAACTAAATTGAACACCATTTAAAATTGTATCAAAAGCCATAATTACCTTCTCAAATTGTCATTTAGAAAATTTTTACCTAGCACCCAAATTTACAGAATAATTCGTAACGTATTTTTTTGAAATCAAAATTTTAATTTTTAATGTTTTGATTGCTTACAGAAAAGCAAAAGTAATTAAAATAAAATAATTTACCTTAATTTTTATTTGTTCGGTAGCCGATTAATGTTATTATCGAATAATCAATGGGGTGATTTATCAAAGAGATAAAAAGTTGAACTTGTAGACAGATAAACTTTGACGATCAATTATAATTATTGTAAAAGAAATTAGTGCGTGAAAAGTTTTTTACTTGTAGATAAGAGGTAATGAAAATTTAATGTGCAGTTTAATAATTATATAAATCGGGGTAACAAGACTTCCGCATTGTTGTAAACCCAATTTTAATAAAAGTCACATTACAACAATTATAAACAATTAAATAACAAAATTTTCTGAAATAATTACATATTAATGGCATGGTCCATGTTAACTGAGGTAGAAATGAAGGTTAACTGTTTGCAAATAATTGAATGTACATGGAAATGTCTAAACAGGAACACGGTGAATAATTTAGTACGGAAAAAGTTTGTTAAATTTGTGTGCCTAAATTTTATAAAAGACATTTGTGCTACAAGTTACATAAAGCAAGAGTGACAAATTTTATAGTTCTTAAGGGAGGACCACCCAGGACGAATGTGACTCACGAATTGGTTTGTTAGTAAAGAAGCGACATTTTTCATTTTTACTGTTGCACAAAGTCCAAAACTGTCTTAACAAGGGTAAAAATTTAATAGCCTAAAAAATTACACTGTTGAACAACTCACAAAAAAATATCATTAGATAAGTTCATAACTTTTTGTGTCAATAAAATCACTGGTTTTTGTTCATCAGGGGCGGACTGACACACTATCATTTTAGCTCCTTGTGTGGAAAGTATGTCGTAGGGGAGTCTTGCAGAAATTTCTACCATTATTTTTTATTTGTTTCAAAATTGACGTTTATATTGTAATTGTGTTTCTAATGGTTGAGTTTTGATTGTTTTTAAGGTCATTACGAAGTTTATTCAATTAAATAATTAAAAATTAATGTTTACCTAGTTCTAAACTTTCAAGGCTTGATCAAAAATGTTGACAAGATTCTCGAGGTAAGATTGTATTGGAATTTATTTTATAAAAAATAATCGTTATGGACCTGAATAGTAAATAACATCATAAATCGTAAGTTAATAATGTAGACAATAATTATAATAAAACAAGACAATTTCGATGCACTGTTTAATCCTCTGGGTTCCTTTAGGCGTGTTTACGTTTCCTCTATCCATATTGCAAGTAAAGCATAGCTGTAAAACAAGAACTGAATACATCAACAAGGATTATCTACATGCAACGCCCAAGGTATTGAAATAACCAAATCGCATTGATTAATGATAATAATGATGTGCTGCCGTTGGTGGTTTATAGTTTTTCTGAATTCTCACAAAATTCTCTCAAGACCTTTCAAACTTTTTGAAGTAGATTGACAAAGAAACGTTAGCCCGGTCTGATACCGCATAAACACGTACTTCCCTGAAAACGCCTTAAACAAATCTTTTTTGTGCAGAAAAAATTGGTTACTAAGTAAGAAATTAATAAAAGCAATGGATGGTTTGTTTTTTTTCCAATCTTGTGTTAGTTTTTGCCATTACGACAGCGGTGGCGAACCTTTTTATGTACGAATGCTAAAAATTTACAAACAGTATTAATGGAGTTGCTCCCGTGTCGAACACTTTTTAATAGGGGAAGAATTAAAAAAAAATATTTATTTCAAAATTGCATTTTTGCTTGAATTGTTTAAATATTGAAGAAAATTCGTTTATTATCTACTGAATAACCGCAGAAATTTTTTTTATCAATTTAACTTTATCTGCATTTTCATGAGATTCTACATCTGCAACAGATGCAATACACAAGAAACTCCTACAAATTTTAATAGAACATTGCGGGTCTAGGACGATATCTAGTACAAGATGATATTATATTTATTAAAAAAAACTCAACAGGATTTGATAGATAACATTAAAATGAAGCCTTTTAGATACGAATCACAAACAAAAGTTTTATATCGATTAGCAATAATCGATTTTAAAGCTTCTAATATCTGTGCGATATTCGCCTTTATGAGGCATTCTGTAAACGGTAGGTGTTGATTTACTTACGCCACAGACAACACGAGAGCAGCAGCAGCACTTGTAGTAGCTATAAAAGTGAGTAATTAATAATTACCCCATATCTCGTAGATTACAAAAAATCAAAAAAAAACTGAAAGCTACGAATTTAAAAAATGTACTTTGATCGTTTAAAATGTACAATAAGATTTTCAAAAAACTGTATTTACTCTTTCCTTCATGGCCGTAATATACCTACTATTTATTTACACAATATTAAAAGTATGGTTAAACCAAAACAAATTTATTCCAAAATGTGAAGAAATGGACGAGTTTCACTTTTTTTTTTATTTGTTTATTTGAAAGTAGAGGTCAAACTGAAGCTACAGAGTTTTTTTAAAATTTTTTTGAGTTCTCTTAACATGAGAAAAAAATTATTAAAAGTTATAAAATCGACGGTAGTTTTACGACTACGGTCCCTGACGTCACACGAAAGTGAACCAATCAGGATTACCCTGTTGTCACATCGACAGAAATTTAAATTAAATATCAATTTTGAATTTGAGTTTCATGGTTTAATTATTGTATTCTTCAAAATTTCAGCTAAATATATTTTGAATTTGAAAGAATTTTCAAATTTTTATAATAGAGTAAATAAATAATATAAGATAATAATCACATAATCATGAAACTGAATGATTTAGCGACAACGTATAGTCATGCTTAATTGTCATTGGTCAAACATGGCGCTCGGTTTAAAATTTTTTTCAAATTTCAATAATTTTTTAAAAATCTAAGGGTAAATTTTGAGACCAACCAATTATACTTATAAATAGCACTTTTATTAAAGTTTCATGTTTATATATTATTTTAAAGAATTTGTGACTAGTGAAACTCTCCCATTAATTTTCAAAATTGATAAAAAAGCCAAGTTAATTCTTTAGTGAATATCTCCTTCTTATTTGTAGCTGGGGGGTATTCCATACCCCCAGACTCCCCGGTTTCACGCCAGTCTTTTTAAATTATAGGAGGTCTTTGCTAAATTTTCTAGTATGTGAAGAAACGAGCGTGAAACGGGGGGTCTGGGGGTATCCCCCTAGCACATGGAGTTAATGAGATAAATTTTCTAAATCGTCGAAGACGATAAAACGATGATAATTCTTGAGAAAACATTTTTTTACTTGCGGCTGGGGGGTATTCCATTTTTTCAATTGCTTTTTGTACCGTTTTGTATCAATCTAGGATTCTAGCCAGTAAAGATTTTTAAAATCAGAGTACAAGATATCGTCTTACTTTCAAACAAAGGTAGCAAGAAAGCTGACATTAGCGTCCTTTAGAATTAAAAAATGTAATAAAAGAAGTTTACCTTTTTAACGTTCAAGCCGCTAACGTCAAACTTTCTCCCTCGCTTATTGGAGAATTAGCGAGAAATCTTAATGGTAGCGCCTTTTAGCGTTAAAAAAGTGAACTTTTTTTGACTGATTATTTGTCATGAACTTTTATCGTGGGGGAGGGGAACTTTCTCGCTCCCTATTGCTTTTGCTTAGCCGTTTTAACACAGCTGCATGAATTCAACTATTGATATTACTATTTCACGTTACTTATTTTGTGGCGCGTATAAAATGATATCGAGGATCTATACTCTATCTATACGATCTACCTATATACGAGAATCTTTTTTTATATTATAAAAGAGTGGGAAAAAATATTGGGCGATGTGGGAGAGACTTTGTAAAAATTTTATTGAAATTAACATAATAATTTTAGCATTTCAGTTGCTAATTTTACAAATTTAATATTTTATTAGATTTATCCATTTAAATCATTCTAAATTAGATCCGTACATGTCGATGAAAATTAATGCCACGAGAAAAACTATAAACTAAAAATTTGGATTAGTTCCCAATTCATATGCAAAAATAAATTCAAATGAAATGATAAATTAGAATTTTATAGAGACTATCGCCAAATTTTCACAATCGAGGAAATCGCCTATATTAAAAATATGGAAATGCGATTATAAATGGAAATTAGGGAATGGATGAGTTATGCTATATTCTTGTGACGAGATTCATGTGTTCTATTTCAGTGTCGTACAATTTTTCATCCACCAAATGTCTACCTATCGACCGAATTGTCCGGCAAGCATTTTCAATATGTAACAAGCACAATCAAAAATTGCGTAGATAACAAACAAAGGCCGCAATAAAAAAATTCGCGGAGCTATATAGAATTTAATTGTGGCCTTCGTATCACAGGTCGAGCTATTATGAAATTTAGGTACAAAATTCGAACTGTAGACCGCGGTCATAGGCTGTCCAGGTAATAGAAAGCCTGAGGATCATTAGGGGATTCCCAAGTCTAATTTTCATTTTACGGAACTTTTTGTTTCTGTTTCCTTATAACTATAAAACCAATGCCCCAATTTTGATACGCTTTTTTTGTAAACGTTAGATAATACATCGGAGTTAATACTAACCTAACTTCATGAAAATTCCAGCAAAAAATCTTTTAAATAATGTAAGCAATTGTTTAGTCCATGTATGTTTCATGGGTTTTTTATCAACCTTATATTGAAATTATAAACATTTACGTAACTTATTAATTGAAATTGTTATATCTTGCTTTGTTCGTACATTTTGATAGAATGGATTGTATGATCAGATATTCACATTATTACAAGCTACATTGCAGCGAATGCTATGTGATTATGATACGCTTTCCATGTGCCACGATAAAGAGAAAAATGAAACAATAAACGTTTCGAGTCTTCAACGTGATGCATTTTTAATTGTGAAAATGGATTTTAGTGTTTGAATAGAGAGTACGGAATATTTAGAAAATATATTATCGTTGAACCATTATAAATGTAAAGAGTGGAAAAATAATTTACAAGTTTTCGTGTAAACAGAGGGAAAGTGAATTTTAAAATTAACTGATATTTACTGCATGATTATTGAACTTGATTTACGAGAACATGCATTTACAACTACATCCCTCCTATTACACAGGAAGGACGTGACTGCTACGCCATGGTCACGCACTACCGAAATCTTATCACGCAAATTTATCCCATTTTTTTGGTTCAAGATTATCTTTTAACGGACATACGTTGGAAATAAATTTCAGTCTTTACATTTTAATTAAATTTGGTGGGTTTTGGACAAAATACGTGCTGAAGTAGCAGAATATCTCGGGAGGTGGTGTGTTTTCTGGACTAACGTACATGTCTTTAGGAAGCAGGTCGTTATCGCGTGTAAGGGAGTGTCTTGTAGGTTGGCATCTAAAGATGGCCGGAAGACTAGAGTAGATATAAGTAACGGAGGTTTGATAACGCTCCCATTCGTTTGATAAGCGTCCCGATCAAATGAGAAATATTGCGGAAGTATGGACGTCTGTTTGGGACACACGCAACGCGCGTTATATATAGACGCAATCGTAAGGGTTGTTTTCTATCGAGTCTTAAGGGATACACGCAACTTTATTATTATGGAAATGCATGATGTCACCACCGTATGTAAGGTCCTAAATTGATGGATACTTTGCGGTAACTTGATATTTAAACAAGGGCGAGCAGAATTGTTAACAGCGGTTTTTAGCTCTGTGTTTTGCGCAAACGGCGGCTTTGTTCCGGAACTTTGAAGTTGGCTGCAATGTAGTAATTTCATTAGGCGGAATATTCAATTCTCCTATGCAATTCTAATTAAAACGACAATAGAGTTCTGAAAGAAACTCGCTTGGATATTTTAATGGCGTACTACTTGAATTATAAGTTTCAAGAGGATGAATAGGAATGACTTTAATTGGAATTTGGTACTTTTTTATTACAACGAAATGGTTCTACCGCTGTTGAAATTTCTTGTACTAAAAAATTAGTTTTCTTTTCTCTACCTTGCCAGCCATCCCACTACGGCTACACGTGCTTAAAATTTTAATTATTTCACCACCCGTCCTTGCTAAATAATTTTTTAAGGTTCTTATTGAACGATAAATCAATCTTGTCGAAGTAATCGCTTGGGTCAGTTTATGTAACTGTAAAGAAATTTCATTCGTGATCTTTTCTTTCTTTCTTTCTTATTACTTCTACGAAGTAATTTTGTGCAAAATTCCACCCAAGTTATGATTTTAGATGGAGATAAGTAACTGTTTATCCAGACAAATTGTTGAACTACTTTTGGAACGGCCACGCGAAGGACGTGGTCAATGACGTTCGTTTATCGAATAAGAGGGTGCGATTTTCATTTTGGAGCACGTGTAAACGTGTTGTTCAAAATATCAGTTTTAACCACTTGTCATTGCCGAATGTTATTCTTGAGCGGTCTTGTTGCGTGTAAGTATGCGAACATTATCATATAAAGTGCGTAACGTTCCAGCTCCGCATTCCCTATTTAAAACCATTGCCAGTTAAGTGGGGTTTGTAAATACACGCCGCGAGCTATTCTTGGTTGTTGGATCCAACTTCAATTTGCGTGTTTCTAAATAGAATTAACTAAGCTTGATTACAAATTACATTTTATGTGTTTTCTTTAAGAATTTATTAACTTAGAAATTGTCGGAGGGTTGCTAATGGTTGATTTAAATTTCAGGTTGTCTTTTGGATAACGCATCAAGACCTCCAGATGTTCCACCACGAAATCCAACCATGAATCGTCTAAATGGGCGTTTGGTTACTCAACCTTCCGCCCCCCACGAAGATTTCGAACCTTCTTGCTTAGTCCGAACACCTTCAGGAAATGTGTACATACCGACCAATACGTTAAGTAAGCAATCGTTTAATTACCTTACCTACTTCATGTTTGTTTCCATCTTCTTTATGTAAAATATTCTAAAGGCTTCATTAGCCTACCTCTCCACCTTGGGATTTAATCGTAGCATAAAATATCTCTCAACATTGCAAATATTCAAAACGGAAAACGGATGATAAACCGGTACACGTAAAGGTAATACCATTTACAGAAATTGGAAACCGAATATTAAAAAATAATTTGATCAATTTTTAATTCAATATTTTAGTTTGAGTTGCAAAGCTTACCTCATAAAATCCAAAGTAAATAAAAAGTAAACGGGAAAGTTGTCAAAATTTTGTGTGTGATTATTAAAATCAGCACTTTAAATATTTTGAAGAACACGAAACCTCCCTGCAGAGTGAACAAAGTCTCTTAAGGGAACGATGCCCCCGTTGCTCCCCTCGTGTGCCTTTCATGCGTAAAAACGTCTCTAATTAGAATCAGCTAAAAGTGAATCCGAGACAATTTTTTTTGTTGGAGAAAAATTTATGAATCTCCAGAGGATCTACAAGATGTTCAAAAAATAGTGCCCATAATTTATAAAAGTTGTACCACTTTCACAGTGGAATAATTTATTTTAGCTATCATTCTTTATCATCGGGCACCATACTGTTACTTACAATTATTTATGGTGGGGGAATTATTTGACATAAATTTAAGTTAGGTTAAGGTAATGTTAGTCAAAATTGAAACAACGAATGATACGTTTAGTAAAAATAGTAAACTTTTTCTTGGTGAGTATATAATAATATAAAAATTCTGAGTGTAAAGTTTATTTCCATGAAGCGAAGCCGAGGGTAAATTATTATTATCGTGTATTGGGGTATGAGTTAAGGCAGAATCGGCGCATGTTGCTCGGAGCAAATGTGGGCGAGAGATTCAACAAATTCAATTATGAAATAGGGTTTTAAAAAAAGTCATTCAAAAAAATGTTGGGAAATAATTGAAAATTATTAAGTTTTAAAAAAAGTTAGAGACGGTCGGAGAGTAATGGTCAAGCAAATTTGCCTACAAACGCTCAATACCCGGTTTGAATCCTGGTAAAGTAACAATTTTAATCTGGCCGTCTTGCTGTTCCTCCAGGTTGAGGGTTCTACGTTAGGCTAGCTCCTCGTCATATGTAAAAAAAACTGTAAAATACTGACATACGAAACGCCGCAAGGCGTTTGAGAGCAGACATTTTTAGGCGCATGTTGCTCGGAGCAAATTTAGGCAAGGAATTCAACAAGTTCAATTATTATAAAATAGGTTTAAAATAGAAGGTCATTTTTTTTATTAGGTTTTAAAACAAAACAATCATTTTACAATGGAGAGAGATCATTTGTGCGGCCCGTGAAAATTTTTGTTCTCGGGAAATAGCCCGCAGCTGGAATAAGTTTGACACTCGTGGGTTAAGGGATTAAAACACTGAAATCCAATATTTTATGCATTCCCAGGCCTTAAACCGCAATTAATCTCATCAGTAAAGTACACTGAAGTACATCGCTTAGGTTAGGCAGCTGTCACATTGTCATTTTGACGTTATTTTTGGATACAAAGTGACAGGTTACCCTGGGAACCACTTGTATTTTCACGTATGTAAGTCCATCGGGATTAAAAATAATTTCTAATCGCTTAAGATTTCAAATTACATTTTAGTTTTCGAAAAAAGGAGTCAAGCTGCTCTTTAATTCCCAAGAGTACATAATGTAATAATCTCCAATCATATAGAAAATTATGTTTTCTCTCCAAATAAAGTTTATGAAAATGACACATTACGTATTATTACAAAGTAATAATTAATAAATAGAAACAAAACAGAATTATATTGTGAATGGTTGATATTAGTAAAAGCTAGTAGACAATTTTTAGAGCTCAAAGAAGGCTTAAATTTGATTCTGACTTAAATACAGTGGACCCTGTCTTAACCGACACAAACGATACCCGTTTCCTGTTGGATGCAGCAAAATGTCTGTTAAGACAGGGAAATCGAGATTGTTAAGTTTTTTGTTAATGTTTTTCATTAGAATATTCAGAGGGAATGACGCACATGAACGGATTGCCGAGATTCCCACTAGATTAGTGAACCATTTAGAAATCTTGTTAATCCATTCATACGCATCGTTCACCGTATCTCAATAAATAATTTTTAAAATAAAATTAACTGGACACTTCAAAATTGCATCTATTGAAGTCCTAATCATAGCCGAATGAATAGATCAAATCGATAGGGTGCAAGTGAGGGCTTCCCCATGATAGCTCCCTATATGTCATTTATCCGATTTGTGAAATTCCGTCTGAAAGGATCCTTAATGATGATTAACTTTGCAGTAGGTTGAAAGAGTAAAAGCTGAAGAGACTATTTTATAAAATTTTAATATTTTTTTAATTGGTTTTTAAATTGTCATTTTATAAGAAATGAAACTTAGCACTAAATCAAATTGTTAACAATGCAGGCTTTGAAGTTCTCTGCGGTAGGTCAAAATAATTCACCTATCTAATTTTCTAACAAGTAATTTTGTTTAGTATATTATTATACCACCTATCGTGATGTAGGTGTATTATTAGTTTTATACGAATATACATAAACCAAAAGGTATTATTTTAATATTCAATTAGAAATCTCGAAACAGCAATAAATCAAAATTTTTATTTAAATTATAAGTACTTATGCAAATCTCTAACAATTTTGTAATGTTTCAGATCACTCAAAAAATCCAACAATGGACTATAAATCTAATTCGTCATGTAGTAGCCCATCAAAAGACTTAAAAAATTCAGATAGGTGTGGTCTTCCATATGGAACACCTGTACCAGTTTTGCCCGTCCGTAACAATTTACGCCGCCCCAATTCTAGTCACTTTCCACCAGCAAGTCGATTTCATTTTCAGAAAGGACTAGCGTCAAA
Source organism: Rhagonycha fulva (assembly GCA_905340355.1). Lineage (NCBI taxonomy): Eukaryota > Metazoa > Arthropoda > Insecta > Coleoptera > Cantharidae > Rhagonycha > Rhagonycha fulva. The sequence continues at coordinate 14,830,214 of HG996558.1, forward strand.
GTGTAGCTGGAAATGCACGGCAATATTTTTTGTTGTACTTTCCGTTGTTCTAACTGCCGCGTTATCGTATATTTCAGGTAAGTTTCCTCAAATTTTGCACGATAACTTTCTTTACACCCCATTTTCTTCAGCATCTAGTCTTCTCAATTGGTCATATCAAACTTCAAAAACGTGCACAGTGTTAGTAGGTGAAAATTCAGAGATCCCATCCTCCAAAGCAACAACTTCAGAAACTAATCTTTCCACATCTAGCAAACCTCGACCATCATCATCCGGAAGCGGAGGAGGAGGAGGAGGAGGTAATAGCATAAACAATGTTTACCTCAGAAAACGTAGACAAATTGATAGTCTTCCGCATGCTTCTGTGTTGTTAAGTGATTTGTCCAATTCTAGTGCTAGTTTTGGTCAGCATGATAGCAATAATATTAGTACGCATGATAGTTCTGATCCATTTACCACTTTTGCACCTTTGCATGAAATAAATTCCAGTACACGTGAAGTTTTTATGTCAAGTGTGACCGAAGTTGTGAATATCGACGAAACCGAACCTTCCAGTACAAGTATTTTACAGAGTACTGAAAGTAGCGTTGATGGAAGTTCCTCCAAAGGAACCGGTGGTAATTCCGATGGCAGTACAGCCGATAGTTTTATTGAACATTCGACTGAAAACGTGGACGAAATAAAACAAAATATAAGTGATGATATTGCACCACCCGAGAACTTGAGGCAAAAACCGTCGGTTCCATCAGAGAATGCGAATAAAAAGTCACATTCTTCAAGCAAGAACATATCCGAAAGTCACAGTATGAAGCCTTCCGATTTGGAGGGCCCAGAAGTACTACAAAACGATTATCCCATTTATTCATACGGCCAGGAAGAAATCGAAATCGTCAAATTAAACCACGAACCTCTTTCGACGACGATGAAATCCAAAGCGGTTTATAACACCAGCAAGGTCGATGAAGCAAAACCGTTGTTGGATTCTTCCGCCGAATTAACCGAAAACAATTTGTCATCGGACGGCAGTAAAAATCTAAAATCTTCGAATGTTGCCCCACAAATACTAAAAACGCATGATTTTGTAAATAACACTAACCCAACGAATGAATCTAACGATCCTGAAAACGATCATGTTAAGATCGTCAATGTTCCTGAAACTTCTTCCAAAAGAGTTATAGTGAACGTTACCATAACAGCTGATCCCGATTCCAATAATCCACAACCATACTACGTCCTTTCACTCTCCATTCCAACAAGCGAAAACTTTAACCAAGCACCCGTTGTAAATATCAGTCCAACGCCACAAGCTGAACCAGCTAACTTAATAATGAAACAGCCTGCTGAAAAAGAGACTGAACCTTCCATCACGAATAACATTTCTGATAACAATTCTACTAAAGAGGAAGCGAGTGAACACTGGGGTGGTCAATGTCAATGTTCGTGTCCTGACAATACAAATGATTTTGCAGAAAACGGTACATCTGCTGAAAATGTCAGCATAGTGTCCAACACCGATGATTCGTCTGAAAATACAAGCATTTCAAGTAATACAGAAACGACTACCGATATATCTGAATTATGGAGTACTCAAACGGCTTGTTCTGAGTTGAGTACGAAGTTACCCCCACCACCTACTATTCTTATACTCGAAGGTAGGATTGTGTCATTTTCAAAGAGCTTAGCAACTAACGATGCTAGCAAACCAATCAACAACGAAACGCATTTTAACAAAACCATTTTATTTTTTAGTTGCATGTTGAACGTAATCAAAGAGACAGGGTGCGAAAGAATTTATTTACATATGTCGGAAAAATTATCGCAGTAGATTTGAAATCACGGCATGTTTTTCAGAAAAATTCAGTAGACCTAGTTTTTTTTATTGAAAGTAACTTTGAGTTTTTTTTGTAGTTAATTAACAATTTTAATAAAAATAAAATAAGCTTGGCATAGATGAGAAAATATGACAGAAGTAAAGTTTTCTTTTTCAAAAGGAAAATTTTCATTTATGCTTAGCACGTCATCCTAATTAGAGCACGTAATAAGAGTATAGCTTTGCTGCCTTAAGATTTTCATCATTATTTTATCATTGTTGTTTTCACTTGTCGCTAACAATAATACCTCAATCCTCAGGCGCCCGAACGTTTCCAGCGCAATCGTTTCCACCTGACGGTACAACTTTCTCTCAAATATCTTTGGGTCAACGTTTATCCAAAGAAATTCCACCCTACAGTTATTGGAATATGCAATTTTATCAATCGGAAGCGGCTTACGTAAAATTCGATTACAATATTCCTCGAGGCGCAAGTATAGGAGTATACGCACGTAGAAACGCTTTACCAACCCACACTCAATACCATATTTTAGAAGTCTTGAGTGGTTTCAAAGCGCGTACAACGAGAGCATCACACGTGAGTTATTTTATTGTCAAACCTTGGGTCGATATTAATTTTTAAAATCTTCAGCCGTCGGTAAAACGAGAAGTCACTCATTATATGGAACAGGGCCATTGGTTTCTGTCTCTTTATAATGACGACGGTGATCCCCAAGAAATAGCGTTTACTGCTGCCGTCGCTGATGATATGACCCACAACTGTCCAAATGGATGTAGCGGCAAGGGAGAGTGTCTTATGGGTCATTGTCAGTGTAATCCTGGTTTTGGCGGGGACGACTGTAGCGAAAGTAAGTTACTCGCCATTCTTAAGCTTTCCTTCCTTATTGTGTGTTATTAACCAAAGCTACTAACCGAAGCTTGGGCTTAGCATGATTTACTATATATTTTCACTCACCAGGTGTATGTCCTGTTCTATGCAGTCAAAGGGGTGAATACATTAACGGAGAATGTCAGTGTAATCCCGGATGGAAAGGCAAAGAATGTTCGTTAAGACACGACGAGTGTGAAGTGCCTGATTGTAATGGGCACGGGCACTGTGCTAACGGAAAATGTGCATGCGTGCGAGGTTATAAAGGAAAATTCTGCGAAGAGGGTAAGAAAATGCACGATTTCATGAGTCATGATATGTAATCTATCACATTATCAGACAAATTTGTGATTTATTAGTTTCTAACGGCTATCTCATTTTAATAGTTGATTGCCCCCATCCCACGTGTTCTGGTCACGGCTTTTGCATAGAAGGGAGCTGCTTTTGTAAAAAGGGATGGAAAGGAATTGATTGTAGTGATACGGATAAAGAAGCTTTACAGTGTCTTCCCGATTGTTCAGGCCATGGCGTTTTTGATCTTGAAACTCAAACTTGTACGTGTGAAGCTCGATGGTCTGGCGATGACTGTTCAAAAGGTAAACCATCGTTTTTCTTCCTGATGAAGAGGAAAAGTAACATTTTTATTTTCAAGAATTGTGCGATCTGGACTGCGGATCTCACGGTCGGTGCATATCCGATGCTTGTCAGTGTGAAGCCGGATGGACTGGCGAATATTGCAATTTGAAGCAATGCGATCCTCGTTGCAACGAACATGGACAATGCAAAAACGGCACTTGTCTGTGCGTTACCGGCTGGAACGGAAAACATTGCACCTTGGAAGGTTGTCCAAACAGTTGCTCATCTCATGGTCAGTGTCGATTCAACACCGAAGGTTCCTGGGAATGCCGTTGTGATAGCGGTTGGGACGGAGGCGATTGCAGCGTTCTTTTAGAACAAAACTGTTCCGATGGACGCGACAACGACAAAGGTATTTAAAAAAACAAAAATTTTTATTATTTTTTTCAATATTTTTGTTAACTCCACAGACGGATTAGTAGATTGCGAAGATCCCGAATGTTGTTCAAACGAGTTTTGCAGAACTTCTCAACTTTGCGTGTCAGCACCCAAACCAATCGACATCCTTTTGAGAAAGCAACCGCCAGCCATTACCGCCTCGTTTTTCGAACGAATGAAATTTTTAATCGACGAAGGAAGCCTGCAAAATTACGCCCGCCAAGAAACTTTAAACGAAAGGTATGTCCCGCGCAGATTAAATAATCTTTTAACATAACAAATCAATGTATTTGTTATTTATTTATTTATTGGTTTTTATGTCATAATGTTTCTATGTCAGAAAATTTTATATAGTTCAGCATTGTTGTGCCCTACGTTAAACACTTTCCCTATTTTTTGGAGTGAATAAATATTTTATCACCTCTATTATTTTATGTTGAATGTTTTTTTGTAATAACTCATTCATCAAATTTGTTTTTGAAATGTACATGTCTCTTGATAACTTGGTGGGTATTGAATACAAACACAAAATTTTAATTAATTTTACAAAATTTACTTATTATAATACCAACAAGTTAATAAGGCAACGCGGTCACCTTTCATCACTCATCAAATGCACTATAATTCTTTAGAGGATTTCGTACAAATTTTTGTAGTCGAGCAAATGTTTTTAATTTGTACTATAGAAGGGCGGACTGGTCATGTGAAAGATGTGGGAAATTATAGATCACTAACGCATTCTTAAGGTGCTTTTAGACACGGCGTAGCTGCAACTTTAGGGTCGCAGCTGCAAAAGTTTCAGGATATTACGATTGTTAGAATGACAAATTTTAGGGTTACTAACCTAAGTAACGGCAAGAAAAGTAGCCGTGTCTAAAATCACTTTTATAATGAAATAAAGAAAGTCCGTTGTAAACCTCAAAACAGTCTTGAAAAGTTTACCTTAGAATATCTTTAGTTCAGTGTTTATTCGTTTTATAAATTTCTGTTTGTTTTTCATATATTTTTAACTCCTTCAGTGATGCTAACCTAACATTTTACATTCCTAAACACAACATATAATTGCAAACCAAAAATACATCTAATAAAATTCTGTTTACAATTTTCAAAAACTGCTGTTTGTTAGGAGAAATTACAATCATTTGAAACCAACTTTTGAATTTAGCGAATTTAGAATCAGCTAATGAACCGAATCGAGGAACGAAATAGCTTAAATTAAAATGACTTACAGACTATTTTTTGTTCAAACAGTCTTTGCAATAAATTCTAAATTAGGTCAAGGAAAAATTGGCTCAATTTCACCTAATGAAGTCCTAATTATGATGCACACGTATAATGATAATGTTGTAAATTGAAGAATCTAACTGCCATAATATAAAAGGTTTTAAATTGAAGTTTATGTCCCTAGAATAATTTTTTGAGTATTAAGCATTCATGGGATATGACATTCAATTGTGAAAAAATTAAACTATCTCTTATATTCTGCTCGACAGTTAAAAAGAAATATTGACAAAGTCGTGAGCCGAGGTCTGCTATTTCAAGTGAAGAAATATTCGATCTGGGAGATATGAAATTTTACTCATTTTACTGAGTGTCTGCAAAACTGGATTTATTTTAAAAAATTAAACATAATAATTTATGTTATTTTATTTGACGGTAAAAATTTATTAATGTGGTAAATCTGAGTCTGCTATTTTATATGAAGTTTTGCTTACCGGGGGGTTTGGGGGGTATGGAATTTTCTTTTGACCACCAAGCACAATATAAGATAACCACTTTTAAAAATATTTTTTGTCGTTTGCTAAAATCGCATCTGTTGACGCCGACAGTCCGCCCTTGATTTGTACGGGGTACCTCCAAAAAGTTATAATATTTAAGTTTATCACACGTCCATATCATCAAAAGTTTAACTTTTCTCGCTGAAAAACAATAAAACGCATGAACTTTTTACACATAATATCATGGTTTTCACAATTATATCTCCAGTCCATTATAACAGGGGTAAATGATTCTAAAAAAATCGCAATTTGTGTAAACTAACAATTTTTGAGTTAATTTTTTGCTGCTGCTACTACTACTATACTACTAAAAAACAAATAACAAATTTATTTAACCCTTGGGCTTTTTTCCTTCTTGCTGCTCAGTATTTTTTGGAATCACTTCAACACAAGGTAAGGAGGAGCAAATTTACCAATTACTATAGTAATGAGTCGTTTATGCTCGAATGTGCCTGGTTTATTTTCCATTTAATCCATTTGTGTTTGTGAAATTTTTATTTTGGCTTAACTTGGTGTTGCTTGCTTATATTATAAAACTTACTAAATTTTGAAATTACGTTTGTAATAACAATTATTACAGTATTTAGTTTCGTACCACTTGACAATTCAAAGTTCTAATTTTTACTCTTTGTACAGTCGTTCGGCCGTTATTCGTGGACGAATAACAACTCAAATGGGAACTGGATTAATGGGAGTGCGTGTTAGCACAAATACCCCGTTGGAAGGTTTTACGTTAACAAGAGACGACGGTTGGTTTGATCTTTTAGTTAATGGAGGTGGGGCAGTAACTCTCCAATTTGGTCGATCGCCGTTCAGGCCCGAAAAGCACATAATTTATGTACCTTGGAATGAAGTCGTAATCATTGACGATATCAAAATGACGACAGGAGAAGAGAAGGGCTTTATCAACATGCCCCAACCTTGTTTTGCTCATAATTACGACACAATGAAACCTGTAGTTTTGGCTACATGGAAACACGGCTTCCAGGGCGCCTGTCCCGATAAGAGCGCAATTTTAGCCGAATCGCAAGTCGTTCAAGAAAGTTTACAAATTCCAGGTACTGGGTTAAATTTAGTTTATCACAGTTCAAGAGCTGCAGGATACTTATCAACAATTCAACTCCAATTAACTCCAGAAGTGATTCCAAGCACTCTCAACTTAATTCACCTTCGAATTACCATCGAAGGAATTCTGTTTGAAAAAACTTTTGAAGCTGATCCAATTATTAAGTTTACCTACGCTTGGAACAGATTAAACGTTTATAGGCAAAGAGTTTACGGCGTTACCACAGCAATGATTAAAGTTGGATACGAATATAACGATTGCAAGGACATTATTTGGGACGTTCAAACAACTAAACTGAGCGGACACGATATGAGCATCTCTGATGTCGGAGGTTGGAATTTAGACATCCATCACCGCTACAATTTCCATGAAGGTATCCTGCAAAAGGGTGACGGTTCCAACATTTACTTGAAGCATAAACCACGCGTTATTATTACAACAATGGGCGACGGTCATCAAAGACCTTTAGATTGCAGCGACTGTGATGGAATTGCTTCCAAACAACGACTTTTGGCTCCCGTAGCGCTAGCTACCGCGCCTGATGGCTCTATTTTTGTAGGAGATTTTAATCTAATTAGAAAAATTCTTACAGATGGAACAGTTAAAACTTTAGTTAGGTTAAAGTAAGTTGTAAGTTTTGAATTTTGAAGTCCGGAATTAAATGTTTTCTTTTTCAGTGCAACTCGAGTGTCTTATCGTTACCACATGGCTCTAAGTCCACTAGATGGAATTCTTTACATTTCTGATCCGGAATCGCACCAAATCATTAGAGTTAGAAACACAGTTGACTATACAGATCCTGATCGAAACTGGGAAATTGTAGTGGGATCTGGAGAACGCTGTTTGCCTGGCGATGAAGCTCACTGCGGTGATGGTGCACTTGCTCGCGATGCAAAACTCGCGTACCCTAAAGGAGTAGCCGTTTCGGCCGATAACGTTTTGTATTTCGCTGACGGAACAAACATAAGAATGGTTGACAGAGATGGTATTATAACCACTGTTATTGGTAATCACATGCACAAATCCCATTGGAAACCAATTCCGTGCGAAGGAACTTTGAATATCGAAGAAGTTCATTTACGTTGGCCGACGGAGCTAGCCATCAATCCTCTGGATAATTCTCTCCATATAATTGACGATCACATGGTTCTGCAATTAGCTCCAGATGGTCGTATCAAAGTTGTCGCTGGCCGACCGTTGCACTGTGCTTCCTCCAGCAGCGAATACGATATGGAATTGGCAACCCACGCGACTTTGGTCATGCCTCAAAGTATTGCCTTTAGCCCTACTGGAAATCTATACGTCGCAGAAAGTGATTCTCAAAGGATAAACAGAGTGCGCGTGATCGGTACCGACGGTAAAATTGGACCATACGCGGGGGCCGAATCAAAATGTAACTGTTTAGAACGTGGATGCGATTGCTTCGAGGCTGATCATTATTTAGCATCCAATTCTAAATTCAATACCATATCTGCAGTTGCAGTAAGCCCTGATGGAATTGTCCATATTGGAGATCAAGCAAATTACAGAATCCGCTCCGTTATGGCGAGCATACCAGATTCGAGTACGGCTAGAGAATACGAAATATTTTCACCTGAAACCCAAGAAATCTACATCTTCAACCGGTTTGGTCAGCACATAGCAACTAAAAATATTTTAACTGGCGAAACAAATTACCTATTCACTTATAACGTTAACACGAGCAACGGAAAACTTAGTACGGTTACGGACGCGGCAGGAAATAAAGTCTTCCTACTGAGAGATTACTCAAGTCAAGTTAATTCCATCGAAAACACCAAAGGTCAGAAGTGTCGTCTAAAAATGTCAAGAATGCGAATGTTGCAAGAGTTGGGAACTCCAGACAATTACAACGTCACCTTTGATTACCACGGCCCGACCGGTCTTCTCAAAACTAAATTGGATAGCAGTGGGCGAAGTTACGTATATAATTATGACGAATTTGGAAGATTAACTTCTGCAGTTACTCCAACTGGAAAAGTTATCACGCTTTCTTTTGACTTAAGTTTAAAGGGCGCCACTGTTATGGTTGGGCAAAATAACAAGAAGCCCGTGGCTATGCTTATTAAGGGATCCACGGTTTCCATTAAAGTTGGTGAAGCGGAACACAAAACCGTGTTGTCGCCAGATGGAAGTGTAACGAGCACCGCTCCGTGGACGTATAGCGTAGTAACGGATACCGTACCATATACCATTTTAGCCGAAATTGATCCTCTGTTGGGTGAAAGCTATCCGGTTCCGGCTAAACAACGTACCGAAATCGGTGGAGACTTGTCTAACCGCTTCGAGTGGAGGTACTTCTTGAGGAGAACTCAAGGTGGAAAGGGTAAAAATTCGAGTCCCAAAACAGTGGCACAAGTTGGCCGTAAATTAAGAGTAAATGGCGAGAACTTACTCACCTTGGAATACGATCGCGATTCGGCTTCGGTGTCCGTTTTCATGGACGATCGCGTTGAATTGCTTAACGTTACTTACGACAGAACAGCGCGTCCTGTGAAATGGGGACCCCAAAACGGAATATTTGCAGAAGTGGAACTCGAATATGATCGGTTCAGCCGTTTAACTAACTGGAAGTGGGGTGATTTAAGCGAAACTTACGAATTTGATCGCGCTGGAAGGCTGTACGAAATTAAATATGGCGACGGTTCTTCCATGGTTTACGCGTTTAAGGATATGTTTAGTAGTTTGGTAAGTTGTTATAATTTTATTTTTAAAATTTATGAAATAATCACGAACTTTTTCTTTAGCCTCTTAAGGTAACAACACCACGTGGTTCCGATTATCTTCTACAGTATGATGAAGCTGGAGCCCTCCAAAGCCTAACAACACCAAGAGGTCATATCCACACGTTTTCCTTACAAACGTCGCTTGGTTTCTTCAAGTATCAATACTTTTCACCAATGAATCGCCATCCATACGAAATTATTTATAACGACGATGGTCAAATTTTGGCTAAAGTTTATCCTCATCAATCCGGTAAAGTAGCATACGTTTACGACCATTCTGGAAAATTGGAAACCAGTTTAGCAGGTTTAAGTTCCACGCATTACGTTTATCACGAAGCAACTAACTTGGTTAAAAATGTGGATATAGTGGAACCCAATTTTGAGCTCAAGCACGAATTCAAATATCATTCTGGTATCTTGAAAGATGAAAGACTGAAGTTTTTGGGTAAAAGTGGACTGGATAACGCTCATTACAGGTATCAATACGACGGAAATGCTCGGTTATCGGGAATAGATGTTGATATTAACGGCAAAGAAATGCCCCAATTGAGGCTAAAATATAACCAAAATCTTGGAATGTTGGAAGCAATCAGCGATTTGCGAATTTATAGAAATACATTTAATAGATCTGTAATGCAAGACACAAGCAAACAATTTTTCACAATTACCGATTTTGATCAACACGGACGTATTAAATCCATTTTGATAAACATAAAATCGTTTGATGTCTTCAGGCTGGAGTTGGATTACGACCAAAGAAACAGGATCAAATCCCAAAAGTTACTAATTGGAAGAACTTCGGCGATGGATAAAATCACGTATAACGCCGACGGTCACGTTTTGGAAGTGTTGGGTACTAGCAACTGGAAGTACGTTTTTGACGAAAATGGTAACGTTATCGGAGTTATCAAAGAGAAAGAGAAGATTTCGTTAGGTTACGATAGTGGCGATCGTGTTGTTCAATATGGTGACGTGGAATTTAACAGTTACGATAGTCGCGGTTTTGTGGTGCGTCGTGGAGAACAGAAGTACAGGTACAACTCACACGGGCAACTCGTACACGCCTTTGAAAGGGATAAATTCCAAACTTGGTACCATTACGACGATAGGGGTCGCTTGATCGCGTGGAACGACGAGAGAGGAAACGTAACGCAATACTTTTATTCAAATCCAAGTACTCCAGATTTAGTAACGCACGTCCATTTCCCAAAATCCGGTCGGACCTTCCGTTTCCTTTACGATCAACGCGACGTAATTATAACCGTTGAAACATCAGAACAACGCTTTTACGTTGCAACAGATCAGAACGGCTCTCCGCTTGCGTTATTTGACACCAACGGTAATTTAATAAAAGAAATTAGACGCACCCCGTTCGGTGCGATAGTTTTGGACACAAACCCAGATTTCTATTTACCAGTCGATTTCCACGGTGGAATTTTCGATCCAAACACGAAATTAGTTTACTTGAAGAAACGATTATATGACCCTGTAGTAGGTCAATGGATGACTCCAGAATGGGAACGACTGGCAACCAAATTGGTGACCCCAACGGATATCTTTATCTACCGCTTCCAAAATAACGATCCCATCAACTCCAATGCCGACATATCATACATGACGAATCTTAAAAATTGGTTGGACTTGTATGGTTACAACATGAATAGCATGTTAGGTTCTGAATACATTGGAAAGTTGTTATATCAGCCTAAAGCTATGGTTGGATCGCCGCAACTTGCACCAGATTTTGGTGTTATGTCCGGATTGCAGTGTATTGTTGAAAAGGTATGTGTATTTTACGCGTTTTATTTTGCAATTCCGTGATCACTAGCTTTTATCTATTCACCTTTGATCCTGCTTGCTGATACAATTTTTGGCGCCCAACGTGGGGCATTTACTATAGCAGAACGTTGAAAATTTCTAAGTGCTAAAATGGGACTCGCTCACTTAATTTGAAATATTAATAGCGCTTTCAGTTCCTACAACTTCATTTGCAATAGATTACTTTATCCACTTTTATGCTCCCATTATAAAACATAATTTTTACTTTTGTAATATTGCAATAAATTGTTCTCTTTTTCATTTCTTAACAAAACGAAAATGTTTCAAATGTTATTTATTTTACAGATTAACGAAAAATTCACCGATATTGGATTCGTCTCTAAACCACTTCTGAAGATGGAACCCAAGACTAGAAATCTTCTCCCAAGGGTGGCGTACCGAAAATCTGTGTTTGGAGAAGGGGTACTAATATCGCGAGTCGGTGGACGTGCGCTAGTGAGTGTGGTGGAAGGTGTAAACGGGGTAGTGCAAGATGTGGTGACGTCAGTTTTTAATAATTCCTTCTTCTTGGAAGTTCACTTCAGTATACACGACCAAGATGTGTTCTATTTCGTGAAAGATAACGTTTTGAAAATACGGGACGATTTGGAAGAGTTGAGGCGGTTGGGCGGTATGTTCAACGTTACTACTCACGAAACGACAGAGCACGGATCGCCGGCAGGAAAAGAATTGAGGCTGCATAATCCTGATGCGGTGGTTATCATTAAATATGGTGCGGATCCCGACCAAGAACGACACAGAATATTGAAGCATGCCCATAAGAGGGCGGTGGAAAGAGCGTGGGAGTTGGAGAAGCAGCTAGTGGCGGCTGGATTCCAAGGTCGTGGGGATTGGACGGAAGAAGAAAAGGAAGAGTTGATATCTCACGGTGATGTTGACGGATATGAAGGAATTGATATTCATAGTATTCATAAATATCCCCAACTTGCGGACGATCCCGGAAATGTAGCTTTTCAAAGAGACACGAAACGTAAACGAAGGAAGAGTGGTGCGAGACGATCGAGGCTACACAGACACGAGTCGTGATTGGAAGAAATGTTTAGTAAGTGGTGATCTAATTAATTCGTTCGAAATAATTGAAACATCACAATATTTTTTAAATGTGCCATAATGTCAACATCAAACAAAATCCTAGTCGTTCTTAAATAATAAATATTTTTAAGTAACATATTTTTAATAAAAACAAAAGAATCGTGGCTATAATTTGTATTTTGATAAACTTAAATCGATTTTGGAAGCCATGATAAGTCGATGTTTGGTGATTTAATCACAAATGAACAATAAACAAGGCCTACAAAATTAAATTTACCATTCCTAGACAGGGTGCACAAGTTTTTACCAAAAATGAACTGCTATAGTGAGTTTGGTGAATAAGTCAAGATGTGAAAGGAAGAAAATCTTGTATAAAGTAATAGTAAAATTCTTGATAAGGCAATAAGGACTGTAAATATAATGCAGCTTTTTATAAATTTAAAATAGTGCAGATTAAAAAAAAAACTATCATGATAACGTATGATTACGCGTCCATATGTGTGTACTTTGGTTCGCTTGTTCCGCATTAATTTGTGATGTCGCCGAACTTTGTGAGTTCGGTATAGTACTGATTGACTATTAAATAAATGTAGGTACTTCTTACCAAAAAATAAACTTTACAATTAATAGATGATCAGTTGATGTGTATACCTACGTACGATTTATTACTTACGTTTCTGAATTTTGATCCTGGTGCTTGTCTACCGCTACCTTTTTACCACTAGAACTGAACTGGGCCGCAATATCAACAGTGAAAGTCAAACCTAGTTCATCTTTTTTACGAAAAACGCGACCGGGTATTCCTCTAACTAATATCAAGCTGAGATGGTGTTAGAAGGCGAATGACATTTTGGCGGTAGTTTTGACTTTCACTGGGTTTGTATTTATGTAGGTCCATTAATCATTAGAATAGCGCGTACTTCAAAATAATGTTGTATTATAAAAATAATATTTGAAAGAAAAAAATATAAACTTCACATAATATAACTCTGTATTACTGCCAGTACTTACAAAATATTTAATTTTGCCATAGTTTGTTAATTAAAGAATATAATCACTTAGGTACAGCTGTTATAATGATAAATGAACTTTTATGGATTTTAGTTTTTAACGTACGTAATTTATTTTAAATTGTTTAGAAAAAATGACAACATACTTAAAAAACGAGGAAATTGTAAGAAAATTATAAGAAATTTGTTTGTGGCAAATTTAATGATTGCCAAACAAGGAAAAGTGATATTTTTTCAAAATGTGACTAACAAAGAAAGCAATACTTTGTATTATATATATTTTAATTATTATAATCATTATATGTGCAATTGTTGTGAGGTTGTTCTCAACCAGCACTGGTAACACATAAATTATGAACATAATTGTGGGCGATTATTATTAATATTTTATGTATGTATATATTATATATATATTATATAAATTTATTGTGTATATTGTTTTTTATATGTAAATATATTTTGTTTTAGTCAATAATATACTCGTTTACTAAATACAGAAGCATTTATCAATATACGTTTTAAGTTATTACAAAGAATTTTTTATAAATAATAATATACTGTATATGTTTTTTTTTATTTTTTTATTTTTCTTGTTATGTAATACAACCAGAAAATAAAATAAATTATTAATTAAAAAATGGCGGCGAGTGCTCTTCAATACGGCCATTTTGTTTCTATCGTCAATGCTACCAACCAATGCAAAATTATTAATAATTTTGTACAGAATAACTACTAAAACGTTTTTGTTGTAAGAATCAAGGTAAGTGTCGTACTTTTGCAGTTATTACGTAAAAATAATTAGGTAAAAATTTTGACAATAATATTATAGGTTATAATCTAGAAGTAATCAATAATAATATGCATCAAGCATCAGTATATAATTAAATGTCTACTAATAATAATATGCCGCATGATAAATTTTTAAAAATTGCAAAAATTGTGAAAAATTGAATTTATTTTATAAGCTCAGTGGATCCAAGTGCATCAAAAACTCTTAATCATTTGTTGGTAGCTTTGATTATCACTAATTTTTATCATAACAGTGGCAACGACAATATAGGGGATAATTTTATCTTCACTTTTTTCCGGAATGTTTTTTCCGAATTTGTCATAGTTACCAATATCACCTTCTCTACAAATGACCCTATCTACATTATATTTAGGTGTCTATTCTCCACCTTTCGTGGATTTAGACATCCCCCTTATCCGCATGGTCCTAAATATCTGCAAAAACTCAAAAATCTGTATCTGTGAAGACATTAACTGTAGGTCGCCGGTCATATTTGTTATACAGTATTACCTTCACATTTTCAATCAATCTTGTGATCTGTTTTCGTTACAAAATTCTAGAGGGGGGGAGTCATCAATCTCACTCTGAGTTTCAAGATAGTATTAGAAATGAACAAAAGAACGCTTAATTCAAACATAATATTCGTTGAAACCATTCATAATTTTCTATCACCGTTGATAACTACTAATTGAGGAATCATCAAAACTACTCAGCTTTAAACAAAAAATAGATGACTTATGATAGAGAATCTCAATTCGACTATTTAGGAACTTATTAAGAAACATATGCTCACTTTAAAAAGAAATGCATTGGTAGAGAAGACTGGTGAAAAAAATTCTTAGCCAAAAGGACCTCTTTGTATAGATGTCGTATCTCGGACGATAAAAACGCCTTGTTTTTGCAATGATGATGCAATCTAAGGACTTTTTAAAAAAGGCCAGAAAAAGTAGTTGAAAAAATTTTGTAGAAAGTGACTTAGTAGAGAATCTATGGAGTGGCAGTGATACAGTAACGCCATCCAATACTTTGAAATTTCTTTGGACAGGACACTACCAGATAATGATGTTTTGTCAGACTCCACAGTGGATCATCAAACTATGAGATCTGACTATGAAGCATTAGATACACATTTGAACATAAAAAAAATCAGATCTATTGACGTCGCTGAGTTAGATGAAAGTGGTCAATAAAACTCTAGCGAAAAAGACTTCAGGTTTTGATAACGTACATCGGGGATCCTTCTTTAAGAAGGTTATCTAATCTGTTTTATCGAATCTCTTTAACGTCTGTCTTTGGGTAGCTTATTTTCCTTGGATGTGGAAATAAAGATTCTAAAGAATGCTTTGAGAATTATTGCAGGGCAATGTCAAAATGCTATGCTACTGAATATTCTTTAAGTGCAGGAGTTTTCCTTCTAGATTTGAAAATATCGAATTCATGCTAGAATTCAGGCTAAGAAATCGTTGAAAAAAGTTAACCCTGCAGAATTTATTAGGACAACTTTTAGATCTCAGCAAATGCAAAGACCCTACTGAAATCTGCCCTTCTTGACTGCATAATCCACATATAGCAAGAAAGATAATGGGATAATCATCGTTACGACAGGATTACCCATTATTTTTTCCCTGAAGTTTTTTTCAAGCTATCCCCATCTTCTATAGAATTGCCCAACTTCTAACAAAACATGGCGATTTCGGAAAGTTCCTCAAGAGATTTAGAAAATATCTGAATAGTCTACGTCCTGGTTGTTTGCTCTATTCTCCTGCAGATACTCCCAATCTTGACGATCTGGTTCATTAGTAAAGAGACAACATCAAACATAAGAATTCTATTTTGCATTGCATATTGATAATTTCGAAATCCTGATTTATAAATATTCCAGGTTACGTTTATATAGATTGTCTATAGAGAGATATTTTTAAAAGATGAGCAGACTTAGAAATCCCTTTTTCAAATTTCGTTGATTTAAATATCTCGATTTAAGTTGGCTATCTAGCAACTGAAAGGGCTTAGCTACCTTGTCAAATGAACGTGCAACACAAAAATTCAGACCGGATAAAAATCTAACACATTATGATGGTTTGGGTGCAAAATTTAGCTACTTACCTTATCTTTTTACGTGCCTCGGCTGTTCTTTATACGGTGAGCTTGAGATGAATTTTCAGCTCTACTCTAGGAATAGTTCTGGCTGTAAGTAATTTTTAAAAGGAAGGAAATCTAAATTTTGATGTGGTAAACTTCTACAGCTTACTTTATTAAAAAATGAATAATCACGTATAAAATAATAAAAAATTGAAATTTTTCTGATGGTCGAAGGTTGATGTGAAACAGGTGTTTTGAATTGATAACAAAACACCCTGATATTTAAGATCTTTTCAAATTGTTCCTGCAGTTGTTTTGCTATTAATTCGGTGTCTGGTCCAAAATTAAAAATAAAAACTACTCTACAAAATTAAATACAAAAGATTTCTTTAAAAATTAATTAAAACCACTCTCGCGTTTGTTTCCACCGTTGTATGGAAGTTGGAAAATCTCTTACTCCTTTTGTCGAATTTACCCGTGGCTGCGGCTCCAGAATTCACCCTCCTTCACGCGTTGCTGTAATCTTGGATTTTTCTTGCTGATTTCACTAGTACGGTCGCACTTTAAAACTTTCGCTAGAATAGTGGTCGTCTTCGACCTCACAATCAAAATTCAACCTTCTTACCCAAAAAGTGCAAAGTAAGCTCTCAAACTTTGTCTATAATTTATTTTGTTTGTTAAATTTTTTTCTCTTTCCAAAAACACTCTAACCAATCACGTCTTCCGGACTCCACTATAATTTAATAACAATCCAGGAAACAATTTTTTTCTTTCTTCAACACACTCACGAAGCTGTTTCTAACTTCCTCACACTCACAATAATGTTCTTAAATAAAATTGGCTGTGTAAACGTCGTGTTGAAAGAACAAATTTCTCTCTTCCTTTTGTACAAATTTCAATTAAATCATATTAACAAAAAATTTTCTTATTGACGGTAAATAAAAAAATAAGATTTCTGATTTCCTTCAGCCTTTAAAATTATAAATAAAACAAAATCTATTAGGTTTGTTTCACCACAATAAATATTCTTAATTATTGCAAGGAATTTTGCATACTACACTTCTATTGGCGTTTTACATTAGCGAAACGCTACGTAGTGTCTTTAATGGTAACTAAATTATTAAGTAGTATTTAGCATATATACTTACCGTTTAATATAAGCAAATCAGAGGTCATAATTATAATGAATTAATACAAACTAAATTAATTTAACAACACGATTTCTATTGTAAACAATGTAAAATGCAATATTTAACATTGGCTTAACTTAGCAGATTTACTACCTATGTCGTCCATGTTTTTGAATTACAGCGCCATCTGTAGGTAAGGTAAAACTCCAATATTATATATAAACTGGAGGATGGACAGAACTAAATTTATACCAAGAGCTAATAGAATACTCGCATATTTTTGTCCTATTTAACTCTAATTTTGAATAATCCGCAAAACATTTATTTTTATGTTTTATATTACACCCTCACCTACCATTACTTCATTAGAACATTTATAAAATGCGGTACCAGTGGTACCAGGTTATAAGTATTTGTCTTGAAAATTGTTACAAATTTAATTATTGTGATATTTATATTACTCAACAAATTTTTCTTAGTACTGGAGGGTACCTCCCAGACCTCCCGGTTTCACAATTACTTATTCAAATTTTACATACGGTACTCTATAATAGGACCCTATATTCCTCCTAGCACTATCAATGCTAGCTACCGCTATAGGGTCATATTGTTAGTATTCTTTTCACGAGATAAAGAGACCAAACATCAACAAATACCTGTGTGTCTCTCTTAATTTCTTGTGAGCTTTACATCCAAGAGCGTCCAAGAGGGGGCTGGCTCTTGGTAGATTACATTTTTTTAGACATTTAATTTTTTATCAGCGTAAGTTTTTAAAACTTTTTACAACTTTCGAATATAAATTATTACAATTCTTTTATAATAATTTTTTTTTAAATTTTGCCTTCCCCCTTCTAAAAATGATCATAGAGACGCCCATGTCTACATCCCAGACAATGGATAAGCCATAGATGTTTGAGGGATCCAAATATTTTATTTTGTGGTTTAACATTGAAACTTGAACCTGTTTAGATTTTGATTAAATTTTTTTATTTTTTATTTTTAAAATTTAAATTTAATCAATTAAGTATATTGACATCAAACAATATCCATTCGCCGTAATTTTACCATTTGCAAGGCTGAATTAAATAAATAGTAGAGGCGTATTTTCGCGAGGTACCAAAACTAACCAAAAGTAACCGGTTACTTTTTCTGTCGTTTTCGCGAGGAACGGTTAGAGGGGAGGTAGTTTCTGGTTAAAAAGTTACCTGACCAAAGATAACCAAAGACGACCGCTCGAAATCGGTGGTTACTTCTACGGTCATACAATTTACGCGCCACAATTTAAAGTTTTTTGCAGTTCTTATGTTCAAAGTGGTTCGAAGTTTGAGGTTATAGAAGATTATTGTATCAAAATTGGAAAATATTTAGGATTATGTATACGATTCATGTTGTTTTTATCGTACAAATATGATAAAATTGTTCTTAATAAAAATTAAAGCTAAATTACAAATAAATTGTAGGTAGCAATTCGAAAAAAAATTAAAAGGACAACTAAACTTAAAAACATTAATTTATTTATGGTTACGATTTAACATGGATCAATCTGGAAAAATGGTCAAACGTGGCTTTAATTTTGATGTAAGAAAAAATTATTAAAAATTAATTACCGTCACGATGAAAAACCATTTCAACTCTTTAATAAAATTACATAATACACAAACATGTGGGTTTTAGTATGGTACTAATAACTCTTTCCTAACATCAATATCTATACCCAGGTAAATTAATAAAATTTAAATCTTACAGTTATTAAACTAATATAATTTTTTCATTGCAGATATTATTATAGGAACATCAATCGGAGAAGGAATATTATAACCTCGATAGAACTTCTGACAAACTAAAAAATGTAAATAGTAATTGCATTTACAAGGATTGTTGATTATTCAAAATAGCCACTGAGAAATATTGGAACAGCTTCAAAATTTCAAGAAAGTTTTCAAAAATTGAAATGTTTTTTATTTAAAATAATATAAAGAAAATATCAACAACTCTATTATTAGTATTTATACTGCATGTTTTCTGCTTCCACCTTCCTCTTTTGTCTTATTATTTTCTTCCAGTTTTATGTGTAGTTCTACATAATATCATTGCTATATGATTACCTCGATAGAACTGTTTTGGTTTTAACAAATATTTTTTATTATTATTTTATTTATTATTTTATTACTTCAATTTGAAAAGAGTGAACAAAAAAATAAATTTATTTCATGAAATTATTCTAACCAAAATGTATGGTCTGAAATTTATCTTACTTTAGTTTCATCATCAGTGCCATTTTTTCTCTGACTGCTAATAACAAGAAATTTCATTTTATCTACTATTTTTTGCAAATAATGCAATGTTAATTAACGATATAACAGCACTGTTGACGATATTTTTTTAAATTTTATATAAATTTTAATATCATTAAAAAGACTAGTCCTTAGAAGTAACAAATAAAAGCTAACAACGAAGAAATAAATCATTGTTTAACTATTGTTTACATTTTTACAAAAGTTTGGTTAGTTTTCATTTATATTTTTAACCAAGAGTAACTTTTTGCATTTTCGCGACAACAACGGTTAATTTATAAAATTGTGGTGGGGGACTAACCAAAGATGACCAAAAGTAACCAACCGGTACTAACCGGTGCCCTCGCGAAAATACGCCTTAGAGTAGGTACAGTGGGGCCCGCTTAATGTGATCACATTGGGACTTGAGGTTTTTGATAACAATAACCGATTGATAACAATAAAAGGAAAAAATTTTTATTGCTTATTTATTAGTATGTAGTACATCTACAAAAATTAATTAATAAAAGTCACTCATTGTAAAATTTTCAAGAAGGACTGAATCTTACAACACACATTAACAGCAAACTATCGTCCATTTTATATGTATTTAAACGACGGAATTGATAGTAATCATAAATATGTAATGTGATATCACATGTGTGACGTTGATTTTCTTGCCAACACCTGACTTTATATTATGTGGGTGGAATGCACAATATAAAAAAATGATTGTAACTGAAAATCAACTCTTTTGCTCGTGGGAGAAAATAATCTTAAGAATATGATAACATTAACCAAATTCTGATAACTATAAGCGATGTTTTTTGTGTGTAATAATATACAGTGGGGCCCGCTTAATGTGATCGCGGTTAATGTTATCATTCGGATATTGTTATCACTTTTGCCAGGAACGGAACGGACATATATTATTACACACAAAAAACATCGTTTATAGTTATCAGATTTCGGTTAATGTTATCATATTATTCTTAAGATTATTTTCTCCCACGAGCAAAGGAGTTGATTTTCAGTTACAAGCATTTTTTTATATTGTGCATACCACCCACATAATATAAAGTCAGGTGTTAGCAAGAAAATCAACGTCACACATGTGATTATCACATTACATATTTATGTTTATTATCAATTCCGTCGTTTAAATACATAAATGGACGATAGTTTGCTGTTAATGTGTGTTGTAAGATTCAGTCCTACTTGAAAATTTCACAATGAGTGACTTTTATTAATTAATTTTTATAGATGTACTACATACTTATAAATAAGCAATAAAAATGTTTTCCTTTTATTGTTATCAATCGGTTATTGTTATCAAAAACCTCAAGTCCCAATGTGATCACATTAAGCGGGCCCCACTGTACATATGTCCGTTCCGTTCTTGGCAAAAGTGACAACAATATCCGAATGATAACATTAACCGCGATCACATTAAGCGGGCCCTACTGTATATAAAAATGTTATAATTAACTAAATTATAAAAACAATTGATCTTTATTTTATAATATTTGTCAGTTGTTTATAATAATTTATCCTTGCAAATAATAAGCAAATTATATTAAAAAAAATACAAAATCATAAAACTTTTAATATATCGAAGGAATTGTAATTGTTTACATTTCTTCCGATTTCCCTGTCCAATTCAAAAAATTTAATTCAAAATTTGGGAAGAAGCAGAGTGAGCCAGGTGGACCATTGCCCCTTCCCTCTAATTTTTAAATTTTGATGAATCTGACGATTCTGATTATTAAAAAGATAAAAATTAATCTTTTGTAAATCCTTAATTTTCTTACAATCGAAGCAATCCTGATTTTTATGAATGAATCAATCAGTAAGAACTGGTAAGAACTTTGGCGACTATTGTTTTTTGTCCGCAGCTGTAGGTGGAGCACAAAAAATTTTACTGTTTTTAATGATTTTTTATTGTTTTATATCTACAGTTAAATTTTCTACATTTTCTACAAGTGCGTTTTAAATTTTATAATTAAATTAACTTTCAAAATAATATTTTTACGGGACAAGGTCAAGACATTTTTTTGTTAGTCTCACCGCCGTTCCCTTGACGATGCTGACCTTTTTCTCGATAAGTAGGTAGGTGGGGTGCTCACAACACCCCATAGAAAAATGACTATTACAAGTACATTTTATTTTGTTATTTTATGTTATAGCTAAATTTGCAATGGTTAGACTATGGTAAGATGGGAGAATGTAAAAAAAACGAAATTTAAGACTCTTGAACAATATTATTTATATTTATTTCTCTGAGCACCGTTTTTAATAAATCATTTCGCACTTTATATTAATATTAAGAAATACATAAAAATGAATAAGTTTCAGGATATTTTGAAATTTAATTAAAAATAAATATGAATAAAATAGTTTATAGTAAAAAAAATGTTTTAACACAAAGTTTTATAATAAAACTCAACTAGGTAGGTAGGGCGCTGACAGCACCCTATCATGATTAACGCTCTGTCACGGGTTACTGGTTTAAGATAAATATGCAATTTTTATCAAAATCTTACAAGAAACATATAAAAGGAAGGTAATAAAAATTTAAGCTATGTTGTGAACCCGTAAGTATAAAATATTTGAGAAAACAATGCCTGGGGTGTTGTGGCCACCCCACATACCCACTTAAAGGTTAAGTTCCGGCCACTGACTGCAAATATATATTTTTTAATATTTCTATATTTCAATTTTTTGATGTTTTTTTATAGTTTTAAAAGTTTTAATGCACACTAATTTGTATATCAAACACATATTATGTCTTTTGTGTTATTCTTTTTTCGACATTTGAAATCCTAAAAAATTCCTATCGCTAAGCGACATAATCAAATGAAGAAGACCAATTTTTCTACTTTTATGTTTAGAAAATACACAAATTAGAAATATTTCTGTTACTTAATCACTGTTTGTGTGCTTTTAACTGCATGTCCATACCTAACATGACCATTTATTTTTTGACTCAAAACGGGACACCCCTCCCCTCAGTTTCCATTCATCAATAAATTGACAAAAAAACACTTTTTTTTAAGTTATTTACAGTAATACCCCAAACTTACGCGATAGGTGGAACTGGGTGATAACCGCGTAAGTAGAGGTATAGTTTCGCATATAAATATGTACAAATAAATTACTTTTAGATGGGAGCCGGAGACGAAAAAAAATAATAATTTAAATAAAATTTATAATAAAATCTTAGATAACACAAATTAATACAAAATCGCAAATCGAAGTTAATTTGATGTAGAATCGACGAGATATCAAAATCGCGTAAGTCGTGGTAGCGTAAGTCGAGGTATTACTGTATTTAGTAAAACTTTTTAAAATTTTCTGAAAAAATATTACTCTAAACATTAGCTTAAAAACCAAAAAGGCAAAATATTTAGAAATAAAAAATAAAACACCAAAAGTGTCCAAACCATCCCCGGTCTCCCCTAATATTATAATAGGTAGCTTTATCTAACAAATTTCCGACTTGCTAAAGACTCCAGTGCCTATTCAAATTTAAAAATTATCCTTCAGTCTACTCAAAAATATTGACAATAATTTTTAAATTATCCAGTCATTGTAGAACATATAATTTTAAACACATTATCCTGATTCCTGAATAATTAACATCAAAACTTATAATCGCTCACAATCAAATTCATTATTTACAAATCAGCATTATCATTAACTATTTATAACCATTTTGTAAAATTATAAAATCAATCAAATTCTATTTATCGATAATTATAGGTAATCAAATTTTACATTCAAACCACTCTAAAGTTTTTTATCGCAATTATCAAATTATCGAACATTCAGATTCACAAAAGCAACCCAGAATCTAATCACAACCGTGTTATAGTTCAAGTTTATTCCGAATTTGAAGATGTCCATGGCCCTGGCTGTCATCTGATGTTGTACTACTACTACAAGATACTCATTGATGGCATTCCCAATTTGAGGTTTTTAGTAGACAGACAAAACTGACATTTTATATAAAATAGCTGGAAGGCCCATCTACGGACGGACAGCTCGCCAACGCTAGAAACTCGATTGGTGTGTAGATCCATCCCAGGAGAGGTGATTTTAAATTTATACGACTAATGACAACGATCAGAGTGCATTGCGTCTCCTAAATAAATGACTCAATGACAATTTCCTAACACTAACTTAAACTCAACCTGTAGATTTCTCTATTAACGCTCTTTATTAAAAGAAATAGTTCTCCAATACTGACAATTGCGTTCAAAACCGATGCTGATAATAATTTAATATGTAGGTACATTTATTGAAAATATAAAGGTCGAATAGATAATGTATTATAATTTGATGTTACCTTTACTGTACTAGAACAATAAAAGAATAAACTGCTGCATCCGCGCCATCTCGCTTTCACAAACGAACACAGCTTATACATCTCGTGCCTTTAATTTAGGGGTGCGTTTTCAACACCTTAAAATGCACGCAGGTTTGGCAACCATGCACTAACGATCAGTTGTCATGGTTGTCATTTGTGGTGGGTTTCAAATTGACAACTCGATAAGATGAGCTGATAAAGCGTCATCGAATTTTAAATTAATTAAAATTAAATCAAAGTTTTAACCAAATGAACCATTAAAATGGATTTACACAAGCCAGTAGATTTGAACAATAGGGTTAGTTTTTCTTATTTACCTCGCATTTTTTTATTGATTGTTTAAATTTTTTTAGAGTATTGAAGAATTAACTCCGGAGGAAAAATGGAGGTTTGATTAATTTTAATAACTTTAATTCTTCCGACTTTTTACATCGTTTAATTTTAGATGGGAACACCAAAAAATGCACGAAAAGCACGAGGGGCACGAAAAGATGCATGCCGAAATGGTTATCATATTCATCGTCACGTTAATTTTAGCACAGTTTGTTTTAATCGAGTGGAAGAAACGACACTATAAGTCTTATTCGGTACGTTTTTTGAGTGCACTACGTTCTCTATTCTATTCGACCTTTTTCAGTTAATAACTCTCCTGGGGATGTGGTTAATTCCGTTGATTCTGTGTTTGAAGAATCAGTGGTGGAGATTTATATTTATTTGGTTGCTGTTTTCATGTGTCACTGGCTTAATAGTTCGTAAGGCAATGCAAAGACCCATCGAGGGTACAACACCTAGGTGGGTACTAATTCCTTTGTAATTTGTGGGATTCTGCTGAAATTGTAACGGATGTATAATTTTAGATTAGTTTACAAATGGTTTTTGTTACTATACAAACTTAGTTATATTTTGGGACTTATAGGATATTTTATTATGATGGCCACTTTTTTTGGTCTAAATATCATTTTTAATGCCAAACCGAACACTTGGATGGATTGCGGATTACTCTACGTATTTTATGGTCTTTATTATGGTGTGTTAGGTCGAGACATATCTGAAATCTGTGCCGACAAGATGGCCTCACATATAGGAGTAATAAATCAAAACTTGTATCTCCAACCTTTTGTTAACCTATTTTTTATCATTTTTTAAGTATTACACCAATCAGGGTATACCTACGAGAAGTCTGGATCCAAATGTTTGTGCCGTTTGTGGTAACGCTTTGCTTGTAAGCGAAGACGAAGAAGGAGTTATTGAAAATACATACAAATTAAGTTGCAATCATGTGTAAGTTTTGAAATTTTAAAGTATTAAACTTAAAGGTTGAGATTTTAGGTTTCACGAATTTTGTATTCGTGGCTGGTGCATAGTGGGAAAGAAACAAATTTGTCCTTATTGCAAAGAAAAAGTCGATCTCAAGAAGATGTTTTGTAATCCGTATCCTTTTTTGATTGTTTACCAAAATGTGGAGTTGTGGTTTTACAAAACCTCCAAAATTGAATTCATATTGAATTATCGTAAGAAATTTTTATAACTTTATGTCTATTGAAAGGTCTCAAGGTGGTTCAAAAAGGGCAGAGTAACTTTTAAGGCGCGGAGGGGGGCAGAATATGTTATATTCCATAACGAAATAAGTATAGTTGTAAAATTATTCCAAGAATCGTACAGTCAAACTTTGATAACTTGAACCTCCCCAAATTGAATCTTTTAATAAAATTGTTGTAAACATTCGAGCGGGACATGTAAATTTCTGCTATTGTCCCTAGTGATTCTCTCAGTCATTTCATGTTGCAGCAAAATTCCTTCCAAACTGGTAAAATAAAATTTTTGATCAACTTTTTCCTGGCTAAAAACGTAATTTTTAGGTTTATTTCTCAAATTTTGTTTTGCTTTAGGTTTAACGTTATTTTAATTTTACAAATATGATTTTTTAAATTCTGTCTGGTTACAAATAGTTATCAAATTCATTTATATTTTTATTGCTCAATGAAAATATTTATCAGTTTTACTGATGATTAAAAATTCAAAAGAGAAAATTGATGCTCAATAAAAGCTCAATAAAAATAGTAATCAGTTTGATTAATATTTATAACTTGATACATTTTAAAAAATCATATTTATTTAATTTCAGTGCAATTTTTTATTTAAATTTTCTTCAAATATTCTGGAATTTTGTGAAAATACCAATATTATTAATAAGGACAGAGAAAATAACGAAAATATTCTAAGCCCTAAATTGCTTAGATTTAGGGTTATTTTTATTTCAATGCGATTTTTTATAGAAATTAAATTTTCTTCAAATATTTTGAAACTTCATGAAAATTCTAATACTAGGTATATTGTAATAAAGACAGGAAAAATGAAAAAAATTCTAAATCATAAATTGCCTAAATGTAACGTTATTTTGATTTTTGATGTAATTTTTTTGAGCTTTCCCTAAATATTTTAGAAATTTGGCAAAAACACGCAAAAGTTGGTCAATTTTGAATTAATTCAGTTGGCAAATTTGCATATTTGGGATTGCTCTCCTGTGAAAAAAGTTGGTTGGACACGTCACTGAAAATAAGATGACTGGGTAGGAGAGCCAATTTCTTGCACAGTAGATGTGGAGGGAAGACGTGCCAGTGCCGTCGTGTATTTCATTTTTGTTTCTGCACATTATCTTCGCCCAGGCATTTTATTTTGGATGAACTCGAATCATCTACAGAAAAACTTATAACTTTAGAACTAAATAGTTAGAGATGTAAGTAAAAAATCACATTGTATTGTAGATATTGAATGGGCTTTTTCTTATGTCTAACGCACATTAAGCTATTTTTGTAAAAGATGCTTAGATTAAATGAGCGATTTCCAAAGTGGGGGGGGGGCTGATGCAAAGGGAGGCGTGAAATTTTGTTGTTGAAAGAAAAGTTTTTAATTTATATTATAAATAAATATTATATTGCATTAGTGCATTTTTCCCTTTAAAAATAAGTCTATTATTTTCTGAAATAAAGGGGGAGGCGCCAAGATAAGATTTTTTTTCGAGGGGGCGTAGTATAAAGTTTGAAAACTACTGCACTGCGCTAAGTGGTGATTTTTGAGGGGGGTAAAAGTTTTGGTTAAAATTTTTGAAACTAATTAGTATATTACTGTTAAACTTGTGAATATTGCCAAAATAGCGAAAAAAATCTAACAAGGGGACACAACAGTGAGTATGTTGCCAATCAAAATCCCAATTTTTTTGGTGATTCTAGGAGCTAAAATAATGATCACTTTCTTGATTTTTAGTCCAATGGGCTTTAGTCACTGAGTTATGAATTTTTGAAAATCTACGTTTTACCATAAGATTACATGGTTTGGATTGCTTTAACAATCTAATTTAACATTTTAAATTCTATTTAAATCTATTAATTCTATTTAAAAAAAATAAAAATCTATTTAAAATAAATCTAATTTAAAATTTTAAATAAAATCTAAATTAACAATGTAATCTTATGGTAAAACGTAGATTTTCAAAAATTCATAACTCAGTAACTAAAGCCCATTGGACTAAAAATCGAGAAAGTGATAATTATTTTAGCTCCTAGAATCACCAAAAAAATTGGGATTTTGATTGGCGACATACTCACTGTTGTGTCCCCTTGTAAATGAAAAGGGAGTAGTTTTCAAAAGGGTAAATAGTAAAAATTTTGAAACTATAAATTATTTATTAGATTACCATTAAATACGCGAACACTACTGAAATAATGAAAACATTTTACTTACTAAGGCAGCAATTTCCAAACTAGGGGAAGTGCAAAAGAAGGCGCGAATTTTTGCTGACGGAAAAAGTTTTTTTTAATTAATTAATTAATTTTTTACCGTTTAAAAATATGTTTTATTATTTTATTAAATAAAGGGAGAAGCGCCAAGATAAGTCTAAGTTTAGATGCAAATTATTCAAAAATACCATACTTTGCAATATCTTAAATTTTTGTAAATTACCAAAGTCTGAAGCTTTGTATCTCTGGTGGGGGACCTCTAAAATATATGAAACTTATGTCAGAAAATAAAGTGTATTTGATAAACTATTAATTGAAGTAATTTGCATCATTTGACTTTTATGGGGTGTGTACTATGAATTTTTCAAAAAGTGTGGGTTAAGGCGTTAATATTGGTATTTCAAAGGCAAAATTATTATATTTTTATTGTAACTTGGTCATTTATTACAATAGAAGTTATAATAAATTATATTTTTGTATGAGCTAATTTATTAGGTGTATTTCCCCCCCCCCCTTTTTATAAATAAAGTCAAAAATAAATTGTTTGTGCATTTGTTATTTTCGTGTGGGCCCAAATTGTTTTTGAGATATTGTAATAAATTACTGGGGAGCGAGCTGGAGACAGCCCTACCTATTTTGAATTTGGGATTTAAAGTAGTTTAAATTGTTTGTGCTCTCATTTGTTAATTTTTTATTATTGTTTGTACCCAAAGAGATTTTGAGATATTTCAACATTTATGTGGGGTGACAGACATTATAATTCAAAATTGTCGAGATCGTTTGTACCTTGTTTGTGCTTTTATATTTGTTCCTAATAAATTTTTGAGATATTTAAAACAAAACATCAAGGACACCGACACGCATGATTGGATCAATGAGATTTTCGGTAACTCGTACAGGATGATGATTACTAGAGTCCGGATAAAAAAGCATAAAAAATGGGGGAAAAAGTGCTTAAAAAAGCATCAACTTTGTCAAAAAATGCACAAATTTTATTAAAAAACAGCATAAAAAAATATAAATTTAATTTTTGAAACAATTAATAATTAAAATTTTTTCCAAATTTTCAGTAGTAAAATTCATCCTTGTGTCACTTAAAAGATTTTTGTAGGAAGAAAAACTTCTTTCAACATCTACACTAGTAATAGGTGCAAATTTGAATTTTGCTACAAGTGAGGATTCCATTTCAAAATTTTCATTTTTTTTTTAATTTAAAAGATTAAATTTTGAAATATTTTGTAAAATAAGTATTAATAAAGTATAAAAAAGCACAAAAAGGCAAAAAAAAGCACGAAAAGAACAAAAAGGCAAAAAAGAGCACGAAAAGGCAAAGAAAAGCAAAAGAAGCATATAAAACTTGATACCAAATGACTTCTTTTCAATTAAAGCACAAATGTTTTCTAAAAATTTTCAGCTGCTTCGAATTTTCTGAAAAAGCATTATAGCTACAAATCCGGACTCTAATGATTACTAATGAAAATGTTAATAAAAATTAATTTAAAATTGCTTTTTCTGGAAAAGAGAAAAACATAAATGGAAGAAATATGTTAGTTTTTATTTATTTTCTTAATTATATTAAATTATTATATCAAATTTTCAATTTTATTGTAAATATCTTCATGTTTTTTTTGAATATCTCGAAAGTTTTTTTGGTTACAAACGACAACAAAGAATGCACAAACAATCACCAACGATTTAGACTATTTTGAATTTGAAATTGGGGTGGGGGATGAGACATGCATCTAATAAATTACGGAATTACAATAATAATTTATAATTTTTACCTATTTAAATATAAAAATATTAATGCATTGCGCTAGTACATACACAATAGAAGTCTAGTGATTTCAAATTAATAAATACAATTTATTAATAGTTTACAAATGAACTTTGTTTTCTGAAAGTTTCATATTTTTTGGAGAAGAGATACAGAGCTTTGAACTTTGGTTATTTTTATAAATTTACGATATTCATGCTTAGGTCATAAAAGAAGGGTAAATCAAACAATTTGAGCTCTTAAAAGTCACTCTTTTATTACAAAATAATATTATTAAAATTGCGTTTTTTCAATAATTTGCATCTAAACTTTATGATTTAATCTAAGCATTTTTTATTAAAAATAGCTTAATATGAGTTACATCGACCCACTCTCCATGCTATATCTACAATGTGGTTTTTGATTTATATCTCGAATTTTTTTATTCTTGAGTTTGTTAATGGTTTATATTATAACAACAATAAATACATTTTTTCTAAAATGATTTAACAACCAGCATTGGATGATTTCCAATGAAAGAATGCTTTATTGATATAGGAAATGGTAAAATTTTTAATTTAAACAGTGTATTATTATGCCACAGCAGTGGAGTGATGTGATCGCTGGTTGAGTATAGAGCGGAAATTCTGGGTTCAAATCGCGGATTGTACAGAATTTCTTGGTTGGGCCTTCTGGTGGACATTCACACTCTGTGGTGATCCCTGATATTTGTGTGGACGTCATTACCGTAAATACGGCTGCGTCACACACGCAAAGTTTGCAAGATAAGTTAGATAAGCAGGGAAAATCCATGGGCCTTCTAGGCCTGTAGAGCTGTAATATATAATTATTATAATAGGGCATTCTATGTCTTTGTTGAATTTACCTAAAGGTGGGCAGAATGAGATTAGTTTTAGCTTAACATGAGACAACTGAGGAGGTCCATTTTATTGTTTGAGCGTCTATAGCGAAAGGGGCTATAGCCATGTTTTTTATTTTTTTCTCCTATTTTCAATATTTGTATGAAATCACTGTCAGTTGATGGAAATTTATTTGAACTCAAAGAAGGTTATGTAGTGGTTCTAATCTAATTTTTTTTTACAAAATTGCATGTGTAACGCTCAATTCAAATTCCATTTCTTCAGGTATGAAATTTAATTGAGATCAGAGATGATAAAAATAAAAAATACTTAAATCATAAAATCCATCATTTGGACTTGATTATTTTTAGCCTTTCATTTCATGTTTAATTTTATTTTTGTAAAAATTATTTTGTTGTCATTTTGTGATATAAATTGAAATTAGACGTGAGTGCTAATTTTTTTATATCATGATAACCACAATTTCATATTTTAATCTGATAAAGTCAAAAAATTAAGTCTGATTTTCAATGTAACCCTGCAACATTTCCAAAAATACTTGATAATATTGATAAACCATTAAGGTGCCCGCACACTTAGGCGACGCGACACCACACCACAGACAGAAGCCCACAACACACCAGGCGACGCGACAGTTTGGTAGGGTCCGCACATTTTTGTGTGTGCTTCTGTGTGTAGTGTGGTGTCGCGTCGCCTAACTGTGCGAGCACCTTTAGTTTTTATTATTAAACAAAGTTTTAACAGTGAATGAAGTATTTTAATAAAGATATTTCTAAAAATCACAAAAATAAAGTATTTAAGTATTTAAAAGGTATTAAATTTGGCAATAAGTACTCAAAAAATTGTATTCACAATGAGTTTTACTACGTGCAACTTGCTCAGAGTTCTCCAGAATTTCAAGAGTCTGTAACTTAAAAATCTCGCTGACATTTATTTTACAAAAATATTCGAAACAGCAAGAAAAATGAAAAAATTGTTTGCACCCCTCTCAAGATTCACTGATTGCTTCACAGCAGTGAAGCAATCTCATCGAGGTTCAGATTTTTGACACCAATTTTATCCTACAAGTAGCGATTTTGTTCAGCAACAGCGCGTTTTTGTAGTAGACTTCCTTTTCTCAATTTGGTCTTCTTTTCGAACCTCACAGAGAGATCTTTTCTTCTCAATGCTGAAGTTTAGAATGTCTATCATTTCATGCTATAGTATAGCGAAAACGTTTGTGAAAATTATACTTTTACTATAATCTACATTGTGTCAACTTTTAATATTTTTAATTCTAAAAGGTCTAATACATTTTTGTTTGTCTAAAAAATTGTGATATGTCCATCATTTGCCTTTCTTAATAATTTCTGCTGCAGCGTATGGATTACAACTATGGGGTGATTTTTAGGAGAAATAAAAATAGATTTTAAATAAAAGAAAATAATAGAAATAATAAAATAAAAAGAAATAGACAAAAATAGTGAAAAAATCTATTTGCGAAAGGGGTGGTTTTTGATGAGTTGTAAGAATAAAATAATTTGAAACTATATAAAATATAATATTAAACCTGCAAAACAAAGAAAATTGTGAAAATATTCTAAAATTAAAGCTTTACTTTTTATTCCATACCAAAACAACTTTTTAGCAATTAGAATTTTTTCACTAATTTTTGTATATTCGTAGATTTCATCTTAAAGTTTCAGAATATTTTCAAAAACCAATTTGTTTTTTTATAAAAATAAAACTTGTTTGGCATTAACATAATATTATGTATGGGGCCTCCAAATGCTTATTTATGTCAGTCCCTAAACCTTCATTTGCATAATTTTATATAGGTAATCTGCCCCTACATTAATAATCTCCTTTTGTGCCAGATATTTTAAATGGGAAACCAAACAAGGTACA
Organism: Rhagonycha fulva; assembly: GCA_905340355.1. Taxonomy (NCBI): domain Eukaryota; kingdom Metazoa; phylum Arthropoda; class Insecta; order Coleoptera; family Cantharidae; genus Rhagonycha; species Rhagonycha fulva. Next base: position 14,862,301 of record HG996558.1, read on the forward strand.
GATTTATTTAGCTAAACACAAATCACCTTTTGCATTCAGAAAATGATCAGATTTCAAATACTTCAGCGTAGATCTATAATGTAAAGCAGTTTTTCAGGTGAAACTCAAAAATGGATAATATTAACTGTTTCAAAATAAACCTTAACATAAAAGAACGTAAGTCTAAATTTTGAATAAAATTAAGTAGGTAATCTTGCTTTACCAGACAAAATCCTAAAACATCAGCAATCCTGTACTTTCCTTTAATTGGTATAATTATGCAATTATGTAAATCCTTAACTCAATGAATTAGATGGGAAAAACCTCACGTTCTGTATGGACAACTTCTGGATTGGATTAGGTGGTTGGTGGCTTGGCAGCCCTTGATTTTATTTTTGGTCCAAGGTATCAACTACGTTTTTGGATTGGAGTGATTTATCGTTTCATATTATTGTAAATTTTATTAAATTATTGTGTACCTACCAAAGCGTGTACTATTTTGTTCATGACGAATTTTTTTTTAATAAAATTGTTATCACATGGCAAGAATGTAATCAATATTTTGAGTTTCCACCGCATGGCGCCATCTATCCGATGTGTGAAATTTAACGCGAACTACTTTCGGTGTAGTTTTAGCTCGATGCTGCTATGGAACGTTCGCTTTCTCGTTCTTGCGGATTATTTCAACGGTTTCGTGTAAATTAGTTGGTGTTATATAAAAAATTTAGTGTGTTGCCTGGTGCAGTTTTTCTAATAAAAGGGATTAAACTATTTTTTTAATTTAGGTAAGTTGGAATTTGTTTAAACGCACTTATAGGTGACGATGACGTCTAAGTTTTAGCATTTTTAAATCTTTTAAGGATCGAGGTAAATTGCATTTTATGCTATAATTTCACTATTTCTATGATTTTTGGGCCGTAGTATTTTTTTAAGTTTGGTTCCGCCCACTCTTTAGGGTAGGTAAGTTTACCTGTTATTCAAGGTTATTGGGGCACGTGTACAAATAATTATATTCTGTAACCCTAATTAAAAACTTCAAGTTTTTTGACCTCGTCTTGCTCGGCTTTTTAATCGTTACAATTTTAAATTATGTACATTTTCATAAAATTCACTCACTTGTTTCGGAATGCGCTGACATCATCAGGTGGAAAACACTTGTTCTAAAACATTTGTTTCTGATTTTGACAGGTGGGCAGCATGGATAACTAGTTCTATTTTATATTTTGAAATCATTAAAGATCACCAAGTTTTTGGGTTTATGTTTCAAGTTATTTTATGTAAAAGTTTCAAATTTTACTGATGAGAAGCAAAAATTGGTAAAAAAGTTATTTCTGAAATTAAAGAAAGGTGGAAGAGATCGACTTGCGTAAACCACAATAATAAACTCGTCGTTTTCATTCTTTTTTAACTACCCTGTCCTTCAATTTTACCACTAATAATATTCTATTCATTCAACCCTCTTGAAAAATTTGACAAAACCGTTGAAAAAATTCAAATCAACGTAGGGTAGCCCTTATTATCCAATTTTTCTTATTTCTACCTTAAAATGGCAACTATTAATCATTTACTGTTAGTTTTCGGAAATTTTCTATAACATTATAATCTTTTATCGTCCAGAATCAACAGTTTTCGAGCTATGCTTTAAATTAAAGCAAAAAATTCGAAATTTATATCTTTTGTTTTTTTTTGCAAACCCGGTTTTTCAGGTTTATCAAAAAAAATTTCAATTTTTTTTAAACATTTCTTTGCTTAATTTAATGTAATATTTCGATAACCGTTGATCCAACGATTATAATCTAATACAGTGATTCCAAAACTCTGGGTCGTGAGTAATCTTTGGTAGGTCGTGAATGATTTCGTCTTTCATTAAAAAATGTGAATTAATGTTATCATACTTTTTATTTCTTTTGCAACATAACACTCGTCATCGGGGATGCCCTCAAATTCAAAATTAGAAGAAAGATAACTATCAAAATTTAAATTGAAATTAACCTTAATGAGTGACCATTTTTTCAGATTTGCACCTTTATAGAAGCACATTAGGTATAATAATCAAAGTTATATTAAAGTTCGCTCCAAATAAATTTGCTTTTACATCACGAAATATTTGTATGTCTTGCTCACCGAAACCAATAAAAGTTTCAAGTACAATAAATTGGTACTCCGTAACTAATATAAAAACTAACAAATGTGTTGATTCACGTAGTCACTGCACGTTGTTTTAAATTGTGCTGAAGAGAGGAGTGAAAGAATTTTACAGTGCACTTATTTGACTAGTGATTTCTAGCTTATTACCATTTTAAGGGTGCGTTCCACTTAAAGCCCACGACGACCACGGTCGTTCGTCAGTCCAATCAAATAATCGCTCTAGATCTTTAGTCCAATCAAAGAACCATGGGACCACGCTGCGGTCGTCGTGGGCTTTAAGTGGAACGCACCCTAAACTATGACGTAGACGTAGAGGAAAATTTTTTGACTTTTATTATACAGTGGCTTTTAAGAATTATTTAGAAATTGTGGTTGATTTGTATTTCTTTGTATACGAGCCTGACGTAAATTTTCCAATCAAATGTGAATAACATCAAAACTGGTCATTTTCATTAAGGTTAATTTGAATTTATTTTTTGTCTACAATCTTCCATTTAATTTCAAATTTGAGGAATTCTGCGATTTTTGCTTTTTATATTGGTGATCGTTGAATATAGATCACTCATGATTGATAGATAGTCTGTATTGACAACTTTTGATTCTTTAAAACTGTCGTTTTCAAAAAGTTCAGATTTTCTTGTGTTAATTCCTGTTTTTACTTTTTCATACGTTGGGTTTAGTAGGAAATACGTTATATTGCAAACAGCAAAAAAGTTTGGGAACTACAATAGCAAGTAGTTAGTAACTAACTTAGTGTGTAAATAATTTTGGGCTAAAATGGCACCAGGGACGTGTCCAAGGGGGGTGGAGGGGGAGATTTTTTCCCCAATATTTTAGAAAGTTGGCAAAAACACTCAAATTGGCAATTTTTAATTAGTTCGGTTGGCAAATTTCGGACTGCTCGTTCCTGAAAAAAAGTTGCCTGGGCACGTCCCTGAATGGCACTGAATAATTAACCTTAATTTATATGATTTATTTAAAATTGCTTTAAAGAGGATTATATCTTGAGGATTTGGATGTAGACAAAAATTCAATTGAAACTTTTTTAACTAAAGGTTGCCTAGACTGTGTCTATTTTAGATTGAAAATTGAATGACCAATCAGAGGGACGAGGGAGTGTTACGGACAGTGAGACAGAGGGTAATTTTTACGGTACACGTCGTTTCGGCGACCGCAGTTCGGCGAAAGCGATTCGGCACCGTATATACGGCAACGGTTAATTCGGCGACCCGATGTTCGGCTATGTTAGTTTCGGCGACCCGATGTTCGGCTATGTTAGTTTCGGCGATTCCAATTCGGCACCGGCATTTCGGCGATTCCCATTCGGCGACAGAAAATTCGACTACGTCAATTCTACTAAAAACAATGATTTTTTAAAGTCGTTTCACGACAATACGTATGATAGCTCTACAGGCCTAGAAAGCCTTTGGCTTCATTCCTTGCCTACCTAACCTGTCTTGTAAACTCTCGTGTGTGACGCAGCCGTATCAACGACAATGACGTCGACACAAATGTCAGGGATCACCACAGAGTGTGGATACTCACCGGAAGGCTAAGCCAAGAAATTCTGTGCAATCCGCGATTTGAACCCAGAATTTCCGTTCTATACTCAACCAGCGATCACATCACTCCCCTGCTGTGGCTATGATATTCTATAATACTAATCACATATATAAAAGATCAGCACGCTGCTGCTGCTGCTCCAGCTTGTCATTTTTCACTCTCATTGGTTGTTGTCTTTTCAACTGTGATTTCAGGCGGTTCAGGCCCGTAGCCAGGAGGAAAGCACCTTGGGGCACGTGCCCCCCCCCCTCCCGAAATGTTCAGAAAAATTTTTTTTAAAGTAAAGGAAAATTTGTTTAAATAATAAAAATTCTCGGAAGGAGAACCACCAAAAATTTAAATTTTTTAAGTGCCCTCCCCCCCAAATTAAATCCTAGCTACGGGCCTGCCGCGGTTGAACCAGCTATATTAATTAAATGATCCAATTTTTTACCAATTTAAAATCACCTCTCCTGGCATCGAGTTGCATACAAAGTAAGTTTCAACTGGGGTACTTATGCAGGGTCGCCCTTTGAAAACGAAACAGACGGGATTGTGGCCAGCAGAATTTTTTTCTTAAGAAATACAAAAACACGTCAATTTTATCATTGAGGGGGACAACTTTTGCGACTAATGTTACTTCCGTATTGTTTCATCCCTTTGAGTTGCGATGACAACCCCTAAAATGATAATAGGGATGATATAGCAAGTAACACCTCATTTGAAAGGTCTTGCTTCCCTGAATTCAGTTCTATAATTTTTTTAAAGTTTTATCAATTATTCAACAAAAAATTGAAGCTGCAAAAATCCGAAATAAATCCGATATTTCAAGACATTTAAGAATAAAAGAAGAAAAAACGCTTGGACAGGTCTGTTTCGTTTTCAAAGGGCCACCCTGTATATAAATTTTATCTCGGTTAATCCAAAGATTATCCATTAAGAAAATTTAATATTCGACTTTTACATTTTCAATAAATGTATTTCACAATAATAGACGGGCAGCACATACAACTTCTTAAGCGTGTCATATTTTTAAGACACACAACGCACTCGGATTGGTTGTTGTCGTTGGTTTTTAGCAACTTAAAATCTACTCCCTTGGGATCGAGTTACACACAAAACGAGTTTCCAACGTTGAGGACGTTTGAACGTGAACAATTAAAATTGTCAGTATTAGGGATTTATTTTTTTTAATGAAGATTGTAAAACAAGAAATCCATCGGTCGAGCTTATGTTAGTGGTGGTGTTTGAAAACCATTTTTTTTTTAATTAATACCGCTAAAATAGAGATCCACCGGCTAGCTACCCGTCCTTGGACGGGCTGTTCAACTAGTAGAATTATAATTGGTTACCTTTGCCAAAATTCGAGAATCAGCCGCTTGGTACCGCGGCCTTTTTTAGGAGGTGCATGTCCGGCTACGTTCGTATTCTGTGTTGAAAATTTTTTGAATTCGTCTTAATTTGGAAGAATAAATTAAATAAACCAAAAGTATATCTCCCGTCGCCGATTCGACGTTGTCGAATTTACTGTCGCCGAATCGACGTAGTCGAATTTACTGTCGCCGAAACTAACAGAGCCGAATATCGGGTCGCCGAATTGCCTGTCGCCGAATCACAATCGCCGAAATGACGGTGCCGTACTGGAATCGCCGAAATGACGGTGTCCGTAATTTTTACTACATTCTAATGTTTTTAAACTTTTAATATGTGAGTACGGTGGAACTTGATCAATATTGGGTTATTAGCGTTTTTTAACTTTCGCCGCGCTCTGAACGACGATTTAACCTAAAAATGTGACAGATGGATAACCTAAAAGAATCTGACAGATAGATATAACCTAAAATTTGATGGTTCCCACTGTTACTTTGAATTCGGTTATCGAGAGATTCTACCATTAGAGCAGCGTTACGGATTGAGAAAACGGCTGGTTTTTAACAATTCATTAGATAAATGATGGAAGATCATTCATTACATTTTATCGTTTATATTATATACCCATTAAAGATAAAATATTATACTATACAAAATATTGTATAGATAACAATGGGATGAGCCATACTACCCATATCAGCCTTTTTTTAAACGGTTTTTATGATCAAAGCCGTAAAAAAGAATGGATTAATGATATTATTATTCCGCTCAGTGGCGTAACTGTAGGGCGCGAAATGTAGGGGTCCGAGTACGAATGTTGCTCGGAAGAAATATAGACGAAATGTTGGATGGTACACATGTTGCTCGGAGCAAAAATAGGCGAAATGTTGAGTGGTACGCATGTTGTTCGGAGCAAATTTAGGCTAGGGGTTTAAAAAAGGGTAAATATTGCGTTGTTGGGCTTCCGCCAAGAGATTGGCATGCCGAAGTGATATTAGTTACATATTCGCCCATCAAGTCTGATTCTGGTAGTCTGGATCACCCTGTATATCATCATTTGGAGCAGTACAATTTTTGTACTTCGAGTTCAGCTATGAGCAAAAACCAATCAGTCAGCAAAAAGCTATTACTGTCTGATCCATTCTTAAAAAGTAGGAATTGTTTCAATTAGAAGAAAATTCGAGGATTAAAATTACAAAAGATAAATGCGAGGCCGTAGGCCGAGCTGTGTTAAGCGAAGAGGAGAAGTCGGTCTCAGAAAACTAAGCAATAAGAGTAATCGTTGTTCAGTGCGTACGTTCATTAATCAAGCAGCCACCGTTTGCTTTGTTCACCTAGAGCCGTAAAATATCTGGGGCATATTGAATATTGTAATATATTGAGAGGTGAGCTAATAAGTGAACGGGTCAAGGACCGGACTCTAGGTCAGAAGTCCTAGGTTCGATCTCCAACCCGGATACAAAATTTATCCAACTTCATTATGACTCTTCTCGGAAGGCAATGGCAAACCACCGAGAGTAATCTGCCAGGAAAGCTATTTAAAAACGTATTAAATTGGTCACGACGCTTTTGTCTAGAAGAATACGAAGAAGATTATAATAATAATAGTAATTGAATATAATAATAATAAATAATTTAAAAATTTTTCATTGCAACTTTATGATTTTGAGCGATCTAAGAAATTTGCAGGGGAGAGCTAGATTTGGTTGCATCAGTTCTACTGCTTGTTAGTGCATCCATAACTTAGCCGCAGGCGATTCGCGTAAAAAAAATGCAAATAAAAAAAACAAGGTGTCTTCGTGACCATCATCTGTTAGATGGTGATAGATGTAACTTCTATTCAGACAAGATTTCTAGTAAAAGTTTTGTCTACATTCAAATTCTCTCAATTCGAAGTTCTAACAAGTAAATTGTAATCCATTTTTGTCTAGAATCAATGGTTAAGCAACGAAATGTTTAAATTTAGTTATGTAATCTTTTAAACAAAGCGATTTAGATTATTTGATGGACTACATCTTCAGTAAATTTTTTTTTACCAATTTGTTTCTCGGAAAATACTGAAATTCAAATGAGATATCAAAAATCTCCATCGATTCCACCACTGCAAAAAATTTTACTTGGTAAACGGCAAGTATACCGCAAAAATAGTCATACGAAATTCGTAGATTGTGCAATTTTCTGCAAAAACATCTACACTTTTTTCTAAGGAGTCATTAATTTATTATTCTTAAGATATTGTGATTTAGATTTTTTTACGTGGTTTTTCTTTGTACCCTAATCCATAAACTGTTCTGATCAAATAAGGACAGTTGAACCCTTATAATTTTATCTAAATTTAGACATCTACTAGTACGTGCCTGATGTGGTTGTTCGGTCTTCGGCTTCACAAAGTGAAAATTATTACTTTACACGATTCCTATAGAACTTCACCTTATATGCGTTCTTTAGGTTCTATGGATTTTAATTTCAATCAATTACAGTTGCGTTACGAACAGATAGATACATAGAACTGGTATTTTATGGGTGCTAGTGTCTGGCATTTTGTTAAATAACTGGGCAGCGAACACATTAGGGTGATTATGTGAATGTTTTTTATGACATTATTTTAGTCGTATAAGAGAGTTGGAGTATAATTTGATCCAGTGTTTCTCCAATAACTCGAAAACGGTTACAGTTATAAAAAATACTAAAGAAACCAAACTTGTTCACCTTAACAAGACGAACATAATTTTGATATCTGGTACGGTTTTCAAGTTATTAGTGCTATATTAATTTTGTATACCACACTCTTAAGTAAGACATTTTATCTTCTCGCAGAAATTTGTATACTCGACTACGCCTCGCGTGCTAAACTTCCCTTTGTTGTTGAAATATATCTTGACTTACTTGCATCAAAAATAACTACCAAATATTTTGTGCCTGAATTTTCTAAACCAAATTCCTAATTTTCTTTTCTACATTACTTCGAATCTAAAACTTATGCGAAAGCGTACCATATTATGGTTGAAAGGTTTATTTAGTCATAGTATATTGTTTATACTTTGAAGGATTCGGTGTGGCCATTTCCACCTTATCAATTATTACGGACATTGAACATTGCACAAAACTCAATAGTAGTTGTTATTCATTTGAACGATCCACTTATAATAAGTGACACTCCCTAAAAGAATCATCATGTCGGACGTTGATACTGTTCAAAAGGTTACATTTTGGTGTAGTAGGTACTTTCATTTGCCATTATTAATTATTTTTTTCCTTATGGAAGAATTTAGGCTGGCTTTCCAATTTTGAAAGTGTTTCTCTGGTTTAGCATCTCAAAATGTTAGAAATTTTGGAACACTTGATGTAATCAACTTATCAGTTGTACAAGTATACATCGATGAGTTACTCATACAATAAATACTACTTAAATCATATCATTGCTATTAAACTTACCCTGCAATCATACATTCATTGTATTGTGATTAAAAACGATGAATTGGTATGTTGAAACTTTGTTTGTGCTACGTAGATAAGGTTAAAACATTATTTGTCTACTTTATCAAAATATCTGAATGATAATAATTATTATTGCTTTAAGACGATAGGAATGCCGAAATACCACGCGTCGGTACAATATCAGTTGGGTTATTAGGTCAGAGACCTAACTACTCGAAAAATAAATATTTTAAACATTTTTGGAATTTTGGCCCTCACAGTTATTTTACCATAAACATTTTGAGATAGAAAACTTGCCAGGCGAACTGCACCTAGAAGATGTTGTGAGGTCTGGGGGTCATCGTCGTGGACGTAGCTTAAAACCGGTCGTTTGTATAGTATTTATCCCAAGCCTGGAAGTCTTCTATTATAAATAAATTCTTTATAAATTAAAATACACCGCACTGGCCAACCCACAAATTTCCATTATGTCATTAGAACTTCTGTGATGTCAAGAAATACAGATTCCGTTATGCACATTTTTTATCGATGAAGGAATCCTCGTTTTGTTCAATTTTAATTTAGTCGAGAAGCGATTAATTTTAAGCGAAAACTAAGTGAATGAAAATTGCTATTGATTCTTCATTTACAGTCCGTTTGGATTTTTCTTCTCTAGAAAGGCTTCTAATGGAAGCTGATGATAAATTAACTCTAGCGTATGCTGTTCATCGATTGGATACCACGATATTTTCCTAATAATGCAAAAGTAGCTCTCTAGGTAGAGGTACCCAGAATTTAATTAATTACGAAGGGTTGCGAATATTAATTTTGCATGCATTACCGAGCGGAAAACTACGTGAATTTAGCTCTTACGAGTTTGAGATTCTTTCGTGGTGTTATGTAACGGGAGTTTTGTATAATATCACCTAATATATTGAAATTATGGTCTGATGATATCATTTCGTATCGGAGAACCGTTTGTTTTAATCGTAGGCGCAACCAGAAAACGGTAACGTAATCTTGTAGTCGGGGAGCTACCGTAAATTGTTATTCAAATTTTCCACCGAGTTTGTTGACTGATAATTTAATTATTTTAATGAACAAACAAACGAATACATTTGTAGGGAAAAGTATCAAACTAAATGCGTAATTTAGTTAGATTTACGCTCAAATGATTAGGAAATATGGAAATGTGGAGGGAATACAAATGGGACTATTTATCAAGATGTAGTGTTTATTCACAATATTGCGATAAAGGGTAAAGAAAACAGGAAAGTTGTATGCAAACGAGCACGCTACTGCCGTAATGTAAAGGTAGTTTCGTGCTTTTTAGAGAACTTTGGAGTTTTCATTATGTACTTTGACTCAAAGGTGATTTTGAGTAATGTGTCATTTAAGCTCAAGAGTCAAGAAAGTTTGGCTAATTCTAAATTTGTAGTACCTACTTTGTTTGTACATAAAAAAATCAAATTTTGTTTTTAAAATTTCTGGGTGTTACTTGTTGAAAAGTTGGTTTTCGAAGCAATAAAAGTTTTTAGTTCGCGATTTCATTTTAGGACGGTCGTTTCCCTAAGGTAAATATTTAAAATTTTACATTACTATTTGTTGAAAGTTTTTACAGTAAACAACTCAGCGTTAAAATTGTGAATTTCAATTCGAGAAAACAAAGTTTCCAAATCCAAACTTTTCTTTTTGTGTTATTTTTCAATTCAATTGTTCGTTTGTTTATTTTGTTTTAAAGAGTATTAGGCCTTGATGACGAGAATTCTATATTATTTTTATCCTCCTCAAATGAATTCAATTTACAAAAAAGTTTTTACTTTTACTTACTTAGTGTTCGAAGATTACAACTATATTATTTAAGGTTTATACGAGTTATTTTCAGAATAATTACTTTCTTGCGCGTCAGCTCTACAGCTTTGTTTGTACTAGTATAAAAAAATGGATTTATCGAGTAAAAATAAATTTTGGAAAATATTTTGTTCTGAGATCTAAATCCCTAACTTTATTTTATACGATATTCCTATGAGTGAACCAAACTTTTTTGATATTTGGATAAAAAGAGGTTTAAATAATGAGATTATTTTCAGTTTTTTAATATTCTGAAAGTAAAGCTCATGCAACCTGGGTATCATTTAAACGAAGTCTTTAAGTCTTTCTGCCAGTTATAAATTTTATATCTAGCTTCATTATAACTTTTTTTATTCTGCATCGAACTTTTGTATCGATATCTAATTTTAGCGCTTGCAAATTTAAAATATCTTAACGAGTTTTTTAAGTTAATATAAATATTTATTTTAGCAATAGGTTGAATGTAGATAACTAAGGTTATTGTCGAAAGTCATTAAAGAGCAAGGAATAATAATTAAAACTTTCGAGTTTTAATTTTCGTACATATACAGGGAGAAGCAGTAAAAATATTAATATGTTCAAAATTTTATTTAAGTAGTTCTCCCTCTTCTGTTTAGGGTTTTTATTGCAACTTTACATTTTTCAATTTATTCAAAGTTCTCGTTTTCACAGGTGGTTCCATGTTGGTTTTTTCTGAAAGAAGTAAAAAGAAACTGGGTTGACCTACTGCCACAATTATTTTGTCATCATCATTTTATGGTACATATCGCTACATCAGATCACAAACCCATTTGCTTTGACAAGTTGAGATAGCACCATGCATAAAACACTTATCTATTTATATTGTTAGGAAAACCACCCTGAAAATAAGAGGGTTTCAATTATTTAGCCAATTTTATCGTCTCTTAACAAATGTGACGAATCAATAGGTTTATGATTTTCAATACTTGTGCAGCCATTCAGTATTGTATTATTTTAATCAAAAATGTTTTAACGCTCATGGAATTGAATTTACATTTTTATATAAACGAATCCACTGAAGTGAATGGAATAAAACTTGTAGTTTTCCTTTAGGCTATTTATACAGGTTTATTTAATTAAAATAATTTTCCAATTAGTATAATTTACATTTTTGTAGAATTTTCAAGTTCATTAACAAAAAAGTATGGTACGAGTATCAACTCAAAACATAACGGTATTGTTGACAAATACCAGACTAAAATATACCAGGTTACAACAGAGGGTTAAAAATATCAAATGATTTCTATTGGCTGGCTAGTACTAGTAAACGTTTTCTATTGGCTAGCCACTTTTAACCCTTTAAGTTTAAGGGTACAATCGACTCGGTACGGTATTTTAATTACGTGTCTACGTCTTTATATTAATTTAATCCTGAGGCGCGCTCCAAGGAAATTTTGTGCCACAATTTTTTCAGTTTCTGAAGTAAACAGAGTAAAACGTTTTTAAGTAGACGGTTTGTTAAGAAAATAAAATTAGGTGAACAGGTACCCAATTAAATTATTTAAAAAAAAACTGTTATTTGCTGTAGCGTTAGACTTTTTATTGGTTTTTACTTTTAATAATTATGCTTTTCAAGACTTTCATAAAAATATAATTACAAACCAGACGACTTTAAGGACTTTCATTTTTTCGTGAAGATAATAACCCGCTGCAATATTTACCTTAGCGAAAGTTGCGGTTTTTTCTCCACGACACTTTTCGACTTATTAAAATAGTGCCATCTTGACTTTTTTTTTAAATTTTTATTCTATGGTTTTACGAATTATTCTTCTAATTTCAAGTTTAATTAAACGGTAAGGTTATTGACTTGGCAATCGTTGTCATCAAAATATTCGTAATACTCGGTCTGTAGAGCTCCCACGCTAATAAGGTATGTACTAGACAATTTTTGTTACTGTAGTAGCACTCATTTTGATGGAACGAAGTTTCAGAAAAGTCTATTTGAGAGGATATTTGCATAACAATCGATGTACTGTTACAACAATCGAAATTTTCTTCTCGAGATGTAATAGGCATTTATGGTTTCCTTATGTTAATGAATTGAAGGTGTAGTTGTTAACTCCCCAAATTAGAAGCTTAATACAATCGAGTGCTTTAATGCTATTTTAATTGTTTCTTATGTGTTTTTTACGTTATATGTATTATTTTTGGCCATTCTCCTAATTATAAGAAACTCCTACCACAGTGAACCCTGGCTTGTTCGCGCACTGAACCAACTACGCTATCGAGGCGATTGATTTTATGTTGCTCAAAATTTCTATATTATTCCTCATATTTCTCATCTTCCCCTAGTATCAATGGCGATAGTAATTGTTTTGAATAGTAGCCGCCAAGCTAAGCCAACTGTGCTATCGAGGCGGTTAGGTGTAACGTCTATGACACAGATGCATAATTTGAATCGCCTCAGAAGCAGACTTTTAACTCGTATCAAGTTTTTCAAAATCAATTTTCTCGAAATCTAGTCCAGTCTTGTGTCTCGTTTCAGTGAAACGGATGAGAGATGTTTCTCTTATAAAAATGGGACTTCCACAGCAGAACACATTCGTTTGAATAAAATTTAATATAATTTAATTTATTACCATTTCAACAAACAAACCGATATATGTACCCAATATTGCTGGTACCCATAGGTATTTATTTACATAATAAAAAATGTCATTGGATAAAAATAACTTCCCTATCATAAATGAGGTAATCCATTAGTTAGTGCAGTAAATGTCTCGTGTGGAATGTACAATCGTGTAGTAACTTTTTTTTAATCTTGTGACTTCTCAACCCATAGCTGAATATTCACTACTCAAGGTCATGTGGAAAGTCTCTACAACGAAGATGCATCTGCTGTTTGTGGCTCATCCACATATCGCCGAACATTCATCTGCATTTGAGATGCATCATAATCCATCTTTTTTGTTGGTAATTATCCCACATACCTACCATCCGCTAAATTATTTGGGTTTTATGAACATATCATCAAATTTTTTTAATTTTTTTATCTACATTTTAACGTGCATCAACCAACTACTGGGTTATTAGCACTTCTAAATGTTAATTTTTAATTTGATAAGTATTTTTGTTTGTTATAATATGTTCTTTGGATTGGGTATTTTGTTTGGTCGGTTTTTTGGTTCACCACGGCGCGAGAATGTCCACTAGAAGGCCGAGCTAAGAAATTCTGAAGCGTCCGTGATTCGAACTCAGAATTCCCGCTCTGTAACGCAACCAGTGATCTCATCACTCCACTGCCGTAGCTATCATCAAATTTTATTTTGTTCACTTTTATGTTCCGCTATGTAAACCAATTGCAAAGGTTGTTAGTTTCTTTGCTACTTTGGGAACGTTCCAGTCGTTAGAAAATATCTTCTGAAAGTGTTTACTAGAAATGGACCCAGAAAACACAACGAGAACACTCTTGGTGTAGAAATTAAATTAACTAAATAGCTTCGTCTGCAAAAATTTTGTTCACACAAACATAGGTCAGTTAGCTACCTCAAAAATCAAAACTTTTACCTTAACTAATAAGTATTTCTAACCCAAAACGTTCCATCTGCCATACAACAAGAATCTGTACCATATCCGACTCTTTTTCCATAATTTTGAATTAGGTAACCACTTCAATTTTCTTCTAAACCACATTAAATTGGTGACTACCACCATCCTCCTTCAGTCTATCCGTCTTAACAGACGCGTAGTGATTATTTTCATGTGTCCGTAAGTAATCGAGCCGTCGATTGCTAGACAACATGATCATAATGCTCTTGGCAGATTACTCTCGGTGGTTTGCCATTGCCTTCCGAGGAAGGGATCGAACCTAGGGCTTCTAGCCTAGAATCCGGTCTTTAGCCCGTTCACTTAGCTCACCTCTTTAGACTACCACCATACTCGAGTCAAATGTTGTTCTCTTCTGAACCGAATAAGAGCCGTTTCATACGAGAATAAACGGAATTAGAATTAAGTAGGTACCTCAAATTCTGAATTAGCATCCTCATAATTGTTTATTTTGTATTTCTTGTTCTTCGACTTAGTTTAAACCCTTGTTATTTCCAACATCGTCGTTTGTTTCGTAGGCAGTGTTGAATCTCTGAACATAATATAAATATTTTAGATCTATTAGGTAGCTTGCTGGGCTGGCCTTCAGATGTGCCTGTACCCTAGTTTTTATGGTAATGATGGCAATTAACTACCCGTTTTGTATTTGATTTACTCAAGGTGAGCATATATAAAAATGACATCGATCACCATACGAAAGAGCATATTGAACCTACTACGAATCTTCAAAAGTGGTTATACATACTTCAAGTTATACTTTCATCTCAGCCCACTAGACAATCACCCAAATCCAATGGTAATCAGTTAATCACAATAAACACAAATCTTGTTTGGTATTTCATCTACGATCATATGAGCGAGTATTTAATAAAGTGGAAGATATTCCATTTTATCGTCGTCATCGGTGATCAACGTACAATTAAATAAAATTACAGGTCTTGACAACCAAAGGTTAAAATGAATTTTACAAAAACGTCAACACTGAAAAAAAACTGCTACTGTGACAAACTGCGAAACTTACAGATATAAAACTAAAGATGTAATTATTATTAACGAGATAATTTAACAATACTTAATTAAAGATTTTATTATCAAATTACACGTTTAATAATTTTGAGTGACACTGTGGTATTTTCTTTTACGTTTATTGAGGCTGAACGTGCAGAAGACACTTCATGGTTACTATTAAATGGTGCTGCTTCATCTTTGCAGCAGGATGGACGTGGGCGCTCTTCTTCTTGGAGCTGATCTTGAGGCCCATCGTCTGTGGTGTTTTTATTGTTTTTGCAACTATTTTAATGGGTGATTCATGCATATTCATTTTTGAATAAGTTAAATTCACCTAGAACTTCTACATTGTTTTATTGAAGATCCACACGAAGTGTTGAAAAGTATGCAGTGAAAACATTTTTTGGTTACATGGTTCATAATTTTTTTCCATAGAACGACAAAGATTTTTTGTTTAACATTATAATTTTTTGTTAATATTTTAAATTGTGGCACAGAATATCATATTTAATAGTTACCCTTTAATAGAGCACATTAAAGGTATTATCGATTATCATGTAACCTTGTATTGCAATCCTATTTACCGAAGGTTTTTAATTTTGACAAGAATTGTATTTTATGTAGTATAACCAAGTATTGGTATTGTAATTAAGGATAAAAAAAATTAGTTTTACAAAAATTACTTTCCCAACTGGGACAATTGGTGCGGAATTTCAGACGTAATTTACTTATAATTTCACCATTAACTGCGATTGAAATATTACAATTAAGCCCCAAAAATTGTAGCGACCCAAAGACCGCAGGTCTTTAAGGACGGTCAGCCTTTTTGCTCCAGCGTCGAGAGCAGGGGTTTCATGAATTCTTTACGCAAATGCTTGTCTAATAAAAGGTTTTGAAATTTAAACTCAGGTGTAAGACACATAATAATATACAAATATAAAACATTTGCATAAACTATTAAATCCAGAATGTCTAGACAGGATATCCTCAAACGATAGAAAGCAAATGAAAAAGAAAACTAAAAATTACCTAACTCAAATAAAAACAGAATAAGCTTCCGAAAACGTTCTCTCCAAGGAAAAAATAGAAACAGTAATTGTAAATCAACTCATCCCATCTACACTACTCTTCAAGTTGTCATGTCAATCCTTTTGGATTATCTATTGTTCTTCAGTGCGGTATTTCGGCCGCGTAATCTGGTTACAAACTTGTAAAAAACAGCAAAAATGTAACACAGAAAGATCTCCTCAGAAAACTCGAAAAAATGGAAGAGCTTGCAATAAATGATTTAATAAGAAAAAGTAATTAAAAAAACTTTCGCGTTCTGATTGTTTACAGTGATGGCGCGTGCCCGATCCGGAAAGCTGCCGAATATTTTGTGTGTGCTGGTGCGCCATTAAAACGGAAGCTTTCAGTATAAATTTTACTATTGTCTCGACTTCTTTCACGACAAAAATTACTTTTATATAATATGTGGTTTAATAAAGTTCAAATGTTGCATTCTTATTTTCACACCATGAATAGTTGTAAATTACACGATTTAACATACTACATAGTTTTTGCTTCATAAAACAATTTGTTATTTACAGTAATTATTTCGTCATTATTTTCCAAGTTTTTTTATTTACTTCAAGCAAAAAGATCACCATTAAAGTGACAAAACGTCTAAATTTACGTTTTTATTTTCATGTTTGTGTTGTGTTATATAAATGCGGTCGAAAATGCGCGATTGTTGCGAGCAGTGACATTTATTTTTTATTTATTTTGTGTAGTTATGTAATTTTAATGTGGTTTCTCATGTCTTCTGGTTGAATAACGTCACATTCCGTATATTTTATATACAACAACAATTATCTTTCAGATTCAATTTAAATGCTTACGCAGCGGCGTAACTAGGGGGTTTGGGGCTCGGGTTCAAGATTTAAAAATGAACTTCTTCCCATCAAATATAAATAATCTTCTGTAGCCTACATCCAATTTAAAAATTTTACCCAAATTTTCTTAAGTAATTACTTGAAACTCAGATAGGTAAACTTTTGGTAATAAAGGAACAACCAATGAGGAATGCGAGAGAGTATTACGGACAGAGAGAAAGAGATCCTAAGACATTCTTTTGTTTTAAAAACAAAAAGAAAACTAGGGCAACTTTTAGTAATAATGTGGCAGTGGTATAAAGAGAACTTAATTTAGGGGTCTGTTGAAATTGTTAAATAATGTTTTGATATCGAAACGAATCAAAAAAGCGCCAAAGGCACATGATGGCGGTTTATCTGAACAATAAAATGGGAACCTCGGTGGTTCCGCCACTGTACTGACGCTTTTATAACTGAAACTGTGAATAGACACGATTTCGTCTGAAGGCATTGTTTGGATGATTGGCTATTCAATTTATTGTTAGCGGTGGTTGTAGTTAAGATGAAGAGGCACTTCATTCAAAGACGCAGGATGCTTACATGAACAAAACATGCTGATGGCATTGACAATTTCTATATTGCGAATGCTCTCTAAGTGCAGATTTCCTGTGTGAAGGATTTTGCGTCTTGGAATATTTTACGCTTAAATTGAAAAGAGCTTTGAGAAGGTCGTCCTTTTGGATCGAATGGGCGTAATGCACTAAATTTGAAAATTAACGGTTATAAAATGGCCATTAAAATTGCATAATATCCTGGCACTTGTATTAGCCATGTATTAGAATACATAAGTGATACTATTACGTCCGTATGAGGAAGCAATCTTCATATGGTTACTGCTAATAAGACTTCATCTGTAACGGTTATTTTTTGTCGCATATGTAAATTAACTAGAAAAAGTATGTAAAGTATATAATGGGACATCCACACGTAACAATTAAAATTGTATTCTAAAAATATCATCTGGTAAATGTATGGGTGCAGCAATTTGCACCTTCTCTTCCTCCAGTGAAACGAAAAAGTGTTCAATGCCGGTTGGTGTGCCATTTAAAAAGCTACTATTTTTAACTCCCAAATTAATTATATTTATCCCAGTAACGAATAGAAAAACTTGACCAATCACGAACACTCCAATTTGGAAGGAACTTTGGAAATCTATCAATCGATCACTCCTTTATTATCTCTCCACTTTATTTAATTACAAAACCTCTTTGCGTGTATTGCAGAACTTGACTGTTTTTTTTATTATAAAACTATTTATAATAAATCAACAAAATTAAGTAGTTTGAGGTTAGTTACTTTTTTGTTAAAAAATAATTCGTTCCATTTCAATAATTAGCTTTTGGTGTAACGGCGTAGTTTTAAATTATCATCGAATTGAGGCAATTGAAATATTTAATTTTATTATATTATCAAAAATCTTTAAAACCTATTTCGTCCTTTTTGCAAAAAATCACGTAACCATCAGCTTCTTAAGGGTGATGACTTGCGGAGTCTCTTGCGAGCGCAGCTCGCTTGACCTCCTTCATCTGACAATTGAAAAGCTTGGCGTTGGAAATTTATTGTAAATTAAGCTGGAAGGATCACATAGCTCGGTTATTGGAAATATTTCTCTTTCACTTAAGAAAAATTTCCACTATATTCTCTTCGACATTTTTGACGCTTTATTAATATTTTTTGTGTTCGGAATTCATCTCTATCAAGTGACGGTTTCAAGTATTGATTATTGAATCATGCGTTTAATTGCTCGTGGTGATAAATGACATGTGTGCTGGTGGCTCGATTGATCGAGAAGTAATAATTGATGTCTGGTCCTGATAACTTGTATAATCCTCAATTCCTCTCCTCAAATGTTTGGATTTCATGGATGTCCTAATTCTCGCCACGTGGAATAACCTAAAATTAACTGTTTCCTCGAAACTCGACTTACTCGTAAAAAAGAATTTAATGAAAATAAAACAGGCTTAAATAACGAAACCAGTTTTATTATTTTACATTTTGCGTGTAAACCAAGTATGCAAAAATGCCTGAGGAAGTCGTCGGAGCGTTGCATTTGATTACCGCACTGTTATTATATTAGGCAGCGGTCATCGACTTGACCATGATAGTGATTATGTGGATCGCATATGTATCTGGCTGGCGTAATTTTTTTCCTTTCGACTTTTTCCTTTTAACAAACAAGGTCAGTTTTAGGAAATTCCAACGGTTTTTTGCTATCATCGTCTGCACTAGTTTTTCGTTTTTAGAAAAAATAGAAAGGTATAATTAAATTAAAGGGATTCATCAAGGACCTTTTGTAAAACCCCAACTGTTCTTTTAGTTAAATAGTTATAATATAACTGAATTAAGATTCAATTTTTTTTATTTTATTTATGTAGATAAAACCAATTAGTAAATTATAAAATCTCCATTTAGATTCCTTGCCATGATAAAAGTTTTTTGGAGATAATTTATTTTTAAATTACCAATTTTGGTTAATTTACCTTATTTTTTCTTCTTTATAATTTTATAAACAATAATTTTGTTCCTATATCTTGTAGAAGCTCCGCCTTATTTATATGCCTCAATGGTCCATCTGATTTTCGTAGGCGGTTAATTATGTTTTCGCAGGCGTTGAGAGTAAACCGCTACCATTTTCGTTATTGTATCAAAGTAACATCCATGCCTTAGGATTGTGCGGACCCTAAAACATCATCTTACACGTTTAAATTAATTTTTAGGCAGTTGTAATATTTTCCACACCTCACTTTTAACAAAAAGGTTCAAAGATCAGTTTGGTTTCATCAGTGGAGGCTTTTTTTGGAAGGTATGTTGTAGAAACAGATTGGGCGACTGTGTTGTCGTGAAAAATGTTAGCTATAAATTTCTTGATATTTCATAGGCATGTGCTTAGGAAAGCTGGAAAACATCATTTCCGGTTAATTTTTTTCCTCGAAATTTTGGCATGTGAACACAAAAGTGAAATAATTGACCGGAAAACAACCGGGGATGGTATTTATCATTCGAGACACAATATTCACTATTTAATTTTTATATTCCTACCTACACAAAAGATAATTTTCAAAATTTCCTCAATAAATTTGGAATTTTATAATCTTATCTTAACTTAATTTTTACGGTAACAAAATATTTTTTTTATAGGTATGCACGAGTGCTCTATTGCCACACTAGCATTTTTATTGTTGATTGTGTGTAATTAATTTACTAGTGTTGAAATTTTATTCACTTCGATACGAAATCTAAAATTAAGACTTTCATTGAATGTTATAATTAAATAAAAAAAATATATGATTGCTATTATTTACGCTTTATGGATTTTTAAATCGTACCTACACGTAGATTGGATTGCAATAATTCATTAATAAAATAAAATAAGCTCATATGTTGCCATGGGAAAAATTGAAAATCGATATTAACATTAGATGAAGCCATTCATTTTTCCTGGTTTAAAGGATTAATTAGGACATTTCTATAGCTTATAGCATACATAGGTATGCCAAAGAATTAAATTATTAAATACATTTCAAGATTTAACATTTTTACATATAATTTATCCTTTGGGCCAGTGCAATTTGTTATCTGCGATTGTAATTATTCTGGTCGTTTAAATTTTCTAATATAAACGTGTAAAATTCAAGTTTTTGATTTCTATGCGCATGTGCGCGCCGCCATCTTGAAAAAAACCATTTGAAATCACTGCAAAATTTAGTTTTTCCCGTATATCTTCTTTCCTATGTGAATTTAGGTTAAACTAGACTTACTACATTTTGTAGAACATAAAATTTTCTACAACTGTAGTGTTTATAATTTTCTTTTTTCTCTAATATCTACCGAGATATAAATTCGTAAATATGCGTATAAGTTATCAAGAACAAGTAAAATCCACAACCAGGTTTGGTTTTTCGCGAGTATCTCGTTTCCTGTGCAATTTAACTTTTTTTTGTTAATTAGTATTTCCCAACGAAGATGACCATAATGTAGTTCGTTCTTCAACTAGATTCGAATGAGACACCACAGCATTATCTTGATATGTTGTCAAGTAACTACATAATTACATCGTAATTTTTGTAAACACCCTGTACTAAAATCTAATCAACTAAAAACTTCAAATCGCATACTTGCGCATGAATAACAACTAATCGATGTGAATGTGAATTTTTATGTGATGAAATATTTTCTACCTGCAGAAAGGGAAAGGATTGGTGTAACATTTTTTTTATACTTATCGAAAATGATCGGTGACCCTCAAACGTTTCAGAGAGGAGTTGAAAAATTACAGTATCGATAACTGATTTTCGAAAGAAAAAAAATTGGCGGTAACGCTTCTTTGAATTATTGTCTGGGCAAGGCACAAATATTGGTTGGAAGGCATGAGAGAATTTATTGAAAAAAAACCGTTTCGTTTACAGTGCAGTTTTATGTATTATTTAAATTTTACTAACGATTAATATTTTTACAAATTAAACTTTTGTAATACATAAATCAAATAATAAATGACGATTTGATAATAAGAATGTGATTAACGTTCGGTTAAAATTTCAGAGGCGTAACTGATCAAGTGTGGGGAAAGAATGTTGTTTTGGACCCATCAGGTTCACAGGTGTGTTTTAAATTTTTATCTTCACGCAGAAAAATCAACTTGTTGATTTATAAAAGAAAAAAATTTGTTCGATGATTCATAATGCAAATAGAATACAACGTTGCTTGGTTATAAAAAGAACATTATCGAATGTTATAAATTAATTTTAATCAAGCAGAACCAAAATCGTTTTAATTGTAATCTAATTAACCCAAAAAGCTTCAGCATATGAATTCGCTTACCTACTTACCATTTATTTTATGCTCGTGATGTAACCACATGAGTAATTTGCACTTGTCTGATTTCTTGCATTAACAATGCGCACTTGAAAAACAATTTAACTAATGTAAACTGATGAGTTTTAAATTATTCCTCAGACTTCTGTAAAGCAACTTAATGACTTTCGATTTATCTACAAAAACTTTTTTCAAGGAAGGAAACACAACGAGTGGTTCGATCCTTAAGTGATCTGACTACAAAGTTCCATTAAGCTTGCCACCCACTTTGATTGAACCTTTGATCAGTTGATCTTGAAAACTATCTGAAAATTAAGTTCGGTGCCTTTAGCACCCACTTTATTGTGGCTTTTAACCCCCCGAATATCTCAAATACATTAAGGGGGCTTGGGGATCTTAAAATCTGCATCCACTCGCAATGTGGAATCTTATTTTACGTGACGAAAATAATATGAACTCAATAGTCACAAGTATGAAAATACTAAATTTTACTGCATTTAAATATTTGCACGCTAACCTCTATTAAAAATAATGAAAGATCCTTATCTTTAATTTAATGAAATTTTGCTCATTTCCATCCAGTTGTAAAATTATTTATCCCATTGTTAGGAAATGTACACATCGGAAGCATCGTGTGAACTTCATGCACTCCCAAGTTTTCATAAATATTCAAGAAATTCTATTTTTTTTGTGTATGCGTGTGACTCGCCTTTTCAGGGGGGGTACACTAGATAACTGAAGTTAATTCATAATTGAAAACCTTTCGATCTTGTAGTATACCGACTTAACCACAGATTTTTTTTCTCTATTTAGATTTTTGTCTGGTTACCTCTCAATGAATTAGTCGAAACAGTGGGAATCGCGTTAATCCATTCACGCGCGTCATTTCCACTACCCGAAAATAATGTTAAATAAATTTAGTCCACCCTCTAGTTGTTGGTTATTATCTTAACACCCGGTGTTTGCCTCATTTTAAATGAATTTTATAACGGAAATTTTAATAATTCATCGATTTTTACCAATAAAATCCATCAATAATAATTTATTCGAATGTTTATTATGCAATTTATTTTATATTGCTGTAGATAAAAATATTTTAATGCATTTAAAACTCGGAAATCTATTTTTAACCTCAAGTAATTCGCAATGTGGTATGCATTCAAATTCAATGATTGCAAAAATAATTGACTGGAATTTATTTTTTTAATTGATCAGAATTTGCTGTTTGCTTACAAATATGGGACACGACACCACACCACTTGTATGCTAACGAATGCAGAAAACTTCATTTGGAGAACTACGGTTTACTAATTGAAAGTCGCAGTGTTGGTTGAATACTGAAATTTAGAATCCAGTAAAATTTAATTTTCCTCGCAATTTCCTTTGAATTTTCGCTTGTTTTTATGTCATCAATCATTTATTATGAAAATATGGATTGTTTGGAAGGAAGTTGAATTATTTTAATTTGAAGCATCACGAGGGTATTTTATCTTGAAAAAATGTAAACACTTGATGAGTCACTTTGTGGTTTTTGATAAAGTTCAGACATTTTTCTTTTGAATGCTAATGAGTTGTACTATAACAGTGTTTTTAATTTCAGGCTCACAATCAAGGACGCTTGCGACAATGTCGCATCACAGCGATGACAACATGCTGATTCCTACCAGCGATTCGTTTTGGGAACCAGGAAATTACAAAAAAACTACAAAACGTATCGAAGATGGATATAAATTGTGCGGTGACCTCATAACTCTAGTCAACGAACGGGCGGAAATAGAGAGAGCATACGCTAAAAATCTGAAAGCATGGTCAAAGAAGTGGAACGATCTAATTGAAAAGGGTCCCGAGTATGGTACTACAGAAGCAGCATGGAAAGGCGTTCTTATCGAAGCTGAAAGACGCTGTGATGTTCATAATAAAGTTAAAGATAGTTTGTGTAACGATGTAATTCCAAAAGTTAAGCATTGGCAAAAAGAGACATATCACAAGGTACTACTTCCATATTTAATTTTTTAAACGCGTAAAAGTGAGTTTTTATTTTTAATATCGATCGTCGGCATTGCACCGTTGCGGTTATAGCCTTATTAATAATTTATTTATTGGTTTATAAAATTTATATGAATTAGATACAGCAGAACCGGGTAAAAGCCTGCATAGTAAAGGTGAGTGGCCACTAGGAATTGGTGATCTGATCACGGAACTAAATGTGGTGGATGGTTATTGGCCACTTATTATTTTGTTTCTAGGGGAACGAAATTCAGAATCTAATTTATTAACATGAAATGAAAACTAGGTCTTTTATTTCCTACTGTCCTTGTTATCACCGATCACTGTACCTTGATATGGCTGAACACTATTCAAGACCCAAGTGGGAGGATTATCAAGTGGACTGTTACCTTACAATTTTAAATTTTTCAACAGAATATTCTTCGGTTATTTACCTTATCTTGACTACACAATAACGTTATTGATTATTTGATTCCTTCGACGGATATTTGTCGAGACATTTCCAAAGTCTTATCTCATATTTGAAACTTTTCTAAACGCACTGTTATAGAAGATTTGATACTATAAAGTAATATATCACTCAATCGGCCAACCGAGTGTAGTAGATTTTTATTTATTTATCCAAGTCATTCAGTTGTTAATTTTAATCCGATTAAGTTGAACCGAAGAGATCTGGTAATTTTAACATTCCGGACAAGTTTTCTGTGAAATATTTGGAATCATTTATAAAATGAAAAAAGTCTTTACTTTTCAAGTCGCCGAGTTGCTTCAAATCCACTGATAAATAGTTTGAAGTTTGAGAGTGTGTCAAGATTTCCCACGTTACATATTTAGAAATTTTCCCCAAGGAAATCGATAGCATGTAACCCAAACGGTTATGAATAATAAAACGATAAACTTTCTACTTTGCCATAATTTTCCTGTATTTCAATAATTTTCAGAATAACCTTTATCACAGTTCGGTAATTCATTTGACTAAATTTTCCTGAATTGAACAATTAAAATGATAAACGTTATCTTCATTAATTCACCTGACTAATGATTTCTATTGGCTTGTTAGTACTAACAGACGTTTTTTATTAGTTCGTTACTTTTAACGCCTCGTTGGAAACAGGGATTGATAATAAAAAATTGAGAAGTAATTGATTGACTCGTAACCAATTGAAATTCAACCTCAGCGGCGAATTTAAATACTTAAATTACAAATTATTACATTCATCAAATTCTCAGTCTACAATGTATCCAGTTTATCAATAAAATCTTTCAGCGTCTGAAACAAGATAATTGCTGAAATCAGACTGCGTTAAATTAAATAGCTGGTGATGAGATTCCCCAGACTATTCAGATGATTTTAACAATTGTTGCGTTTTTAATGCCTTTAGAAACGTTTACGAGGCTCGAACACTTTTACTTTCGCATAAAGAATGAAGCTACTAACAATGCGGAGTTATCTGTTGTGAATAAATTACAAGAAAAGCTAATGTGACATCAATCACGTTAAAACGCGTTGCGAATAAACGATTGTACGAAAGTAATACCCTACCTACATGTTATGTAATTTAATCAACACAACAAATTGAATTTGGCGTGGTGGTGAAATAAATTGACTTTATTAATTCTATTTAGGCATTATCGTACATGGGAAACGTTTTATAACCTCCTTTTAGAAAATTGCTCTTTTTTGGTGAAAACGGTTGGTGCAGTGGTAGGGAGTCGAACTGTGCCTTCTCTTGACTTTGATTATCTGATCGTTTTAAAATTATATGTACTGTGGTTTGGATTCCACGTTAAATTAAACATCTGTCTGGTGGTATGATTCTATGTGGTTGAAAGATCATGTAGGTCTCTGATACGAACTATGGCTCTAGCCTTGATGGCAGTCAAAAATGTGATTACCACCATGGGAGTGGCGGGCGATCCATGATGGTCCAAATCAAAAGACAACTTATTGTTCTGTTCTGAAATTTCTGGATTATGGGCAATCTTGAACTACAAATAACACGACCGACCTCTTTCAGATATATTTTCGTCATGGTAAGGTTTCATATGGAGAAGATTCGAGTTGCAGTTCTACAACCGGTAAGATCGGTTCTTCTGCATGTGAATTGTGGGCAATGGTCGGAAATCTGGTATAGCAATGTATTCAGACCCTAACCTTACCAAAAGTAGCATCGAGTTTTGCAAACCTGCGCTGAATTAACACTCGAGAACCGTCACAATTTTACTAATAAATTTAACCTTTTGGGTCTCGCGGTTGCAAGGACCAAAGATTCTGAATTCCATGGTAGCCGTGCATATACAAAGAGGAACTTATCTATTCATACTTTCGTTCTAAAAAAGCAGCATGGGTGCCACGATACCCGCACACGGGCGTATGGAGAAAGAAAACGTGAGCAAATGGCTGTTAGCGTCCTGTGTCATAATCACAGATTTGATTTAAATGTTTACCTGCTATTCAGGTGTATTAAAAATGCTGGAAAGTTTCCTGGATTCGCAATGGACAAACTCATTGAATCGATTCGGCTGGGTTCACTCTGATGAGGGCGATCGCTCTCCCCTTGGAAAAATTATGCATTACAAATATAACGTAAAAACTAAAATTACTGAAAAAAAGTATAGAAGGGGCTATCAATTTTGGTATTTTTTTTAACAATCTATGAAATCGCCCCCCTCCCACCCCCTTCAACACGTTTCTGGATCCGCTTCTGTCCACTCCGCACGGTTGCTCATTTTTAAACCGACTTCAAAAAAAGGAGGAGTTTCTCAATTCGTCTGTTTGTATGTTTTTTTTTTTTTTTTTTTTTTTTTTTTTTTCTTATGTATGTTCGGGCATAACTTTTTACAGAGTGATCCGATTTTGATGAATTTTTTTTTATTCGATAGAGTATACCTTCATGGTGGTCCCATTTAATTTTCACAAAAAAATTCCATTCGTAAGGGTAAAAAATAAGGGAAAATTGCACCCGTAAGGGTAGAAAATAGGGAATGATTGTTTTTCATTTATTGATTTTTCACTTGTCAACCTATTCTGTTGAAAGTTGGGGTGGAGAAAAACTTTATATCGAGCAAATTAATTAATTAATTATGGTAGTAATTAGTAGATTTTAATCACTAAAAATTAAAAAATAAAAAACTTTTTAACAAAAAATTAAACCGACCTCAAAAAGGAAACTAAAAAGCATAAAATAAATATATTACATTTTGAGTCTTAATAAGTAATGTAAGTAACTAATTTTGAGTCGGTGCAAAAAATCAACGATTACTAAATTACTTTAAAAAAATTATTAAAACAAAAGTCACCCATTCTGCACCGACTCAAACTTAGTTACTTACATTAGTTATTAAGACTCAAAATGTAATATATTTATTTTATGCTTTTTAGTTTCCTTTTTGAGGTCGGTTTAATTTTTTGTTAAAAAGTTTTTATTCAAAATAATTTTATTGTTGTAGTTTTTTGTATTACATATTAAAATTAGTCAGTAAAGACTAGGTTCGGATTTTCGAATTTTCTGATTATTGAAGAGTGACAAAATTTATTACTACAAAATAATCTTTAACCATCAATAATAATATGTGTTTGTACATAATACCATTGCAATTTTTGGTGAAATTTAATGATTAGGTAGAACCTCTACGCTTACGTCATTTTTATTAAAATAATTTATTGTTTTTATTATAGTACATCAGTTACGGATCATAAACAAATTATCTACAACTGTCCCCTTGAAAAACAATTTTGCGATAATTGTCAAGTACACCTATATACATTATGTGTAATTATGGTTCTTTGCTTAATTAGTCATTCTAACCATTTCATTGTAAATTGAAAAATTTAACTCTATTCTGTACTTTCTAACTTTTTTTTTTGAAAATTTGAGCGACTTCCGATTGCCAACTTCATTTTTGTAAATAGCTTTTAGTTTAATCACGAGGGCTCGAGTGTGACCCATTCCAGTTTTTCTTTAATATCTCAAAAACGGCGAAAGGAATTACAAATATTTCAAACAAGAAAATATTCGTCTTTTTCAGTTGAACACTTTTGGCCTCTTAACATTTTTTATATCTTTCATCGTTCTCGAGTTATTAGAGAAAAAGTGGCTTCTGTCATACTCGAGCTCTCGTGGTTTTGGTTACAATAGAACTCTTTTATGGTTTTATATTTGAAATTTTTTATTACGCCGACTAATTCTTCGATAATAACGTTCTCTGAAAGAATCTCAACCGTACAGAACTAATAACACTTCTTAGAAGGACGGCTAACCTCGATATCCAGTGTCAAGAGCCTGGATATCATACGAGTATTTTTGCTCATGTGTTTATTTGCAACTAATTGTGAAAAGTAAATGTTTCTGTCGGGTAATTCAATAAAACAAAAAATAAAAAGACAAAGTTCTTTATTATTTTACCAAAAAGAAAAGGTAAAGCGACATTTTTGAATTCCAAAATCAGGTAAAACAAATCAAATTAAAATTCAGAATAATCTGAAGAGGTACTAGAATCAGGGACGTGCCCATGGCTCCCCCCCCCTTCAATATTGTAGAAAGTTGGCACAAAGTTGGTAAAAACACTCAAAAGTTGGACAATTTGGCAATTTTTTGGTCTAAATTTACAAAAAGTTGGCAATTTTGAATTAATTCAGTTGGCAAATTTGGGATTGCTCCCCTCTGAAAAAAGTTGGTTGGGCACGTCCCTGACTTGAATACGAAATAACAATCAAATAAAAGTAAACTATTTGGCTACTTGGAAAAGATAAACCTATGTAATTAAAATGAATCTTCGCGTATCTGGATGATTTGGGAACCAAAGTCGTCTCAGGGCTCTACACTAAAATTCGTCACATTTAAATTACAGGCAAAAATATCTGTATCTTCAAAAAAAAGGAAACTTAAGAAAAACTTTGGTTCTCAAATTTTGACTAAGAATGAAGATAATCCGGTTCGATGCCGCATAAACACAAATTTTTTTTGACTTTTGTGAAAAATTGCAACAAATCGGTTTTTACATAAAAAAGGTGGTTATAAAATGATAATTACAAAACGAAAAATAAACACCGTCTCTCCATTGAAAATCAAAAAGGAAGTAATCTGATAAAAGTTTTCCGTTTTTTCAGGAAAAGAAAACTACAGAATTACTGGCTATAAAAACTTTTGTTATTTTATACAAAAAATCCAAAATTACTAAATTTAATTGTGAACAAAATTCTTCTTGCAAGGAACTATTTAATTTTGAAGTTTTATTGAAAATTTGCTCCATTAAAATCACATTGGTCTCAAGTGCAACTTTCTTGAAATTAAATTTTAAAATTGCATTTCGTCAGCAAAATTTCTTAACAAATAAACATCCTGAAAATTATTGATGTTAGTAAAGTCAAAATATTAATTACAAAATTGTAAATGTTACAATAATTATAAAATTGTAATTAATATTTTGTAACGTGAATAACATTAAAAAATTAAAGGTTTTCCGTTACAGTTTTAGGTTTTCATTTTTTATGATGCATGGTTTTATAACAATCTTGTACCTGTACTTGCAAAATTTCCTGGATATTTCTTTTTTTTATTGCCGGATATTTAAATTTGTATATTATAATCAAGACTACAGTGAAAAAACGTAGTTTTTTTTGTAAAAT
Source organism: Rhagonycha fulva (assembly GCA_905340355.1). Lineage (NCBI taxonomy): Eukaryota > Metazoa > Arthropoda > Insecta > Coleoptera > Cantharidae > Rhagonycha > Rhagonycha fulva. Next base: position 14,891,545 of record HG996558.1, read on the forward strand.
TGTGTTAAGGGGGGCACCTGATTTAAGAGATTTTTATGAATTTTTTTTATTGATGATAGTGCAGTTGAGGTTTCTAAAACTCATATAATATGTAACTGCCTATTAATTTGAAGATGCACTCCAATTGAACATGCAACATCAACTCACAAATAGTTTTTATTTTAGTCAATGATTCATATCAAAGAGAGGAAGGACATGGAAGACACCTTCAAAAAAGCTCAAAAACCATGGGTAAAATTATTGCAAAAAGTAGATAAAGCGAAAAGCGATTACCACATAGCTTGCAAGACCGAAAGATCAGCATCCAATCAAGAGAGAAACGCCTCAGGGGATAGTTCTGTGTCACCTGATCAGGTAATATTCTTTTGTATAAAATTGTTTTTGATCCGACTAATGCATTTTTTATTGTTGCTATAAAGAAGGCGGTTTCGGTAAGTTTCCACTTTTTTGTTTTTCAAGGGATGAAGTTCGGAGAAGTTAGTAGTAGATAAAGTTGAATGCAATTTTAGGTGAAGAAAATGCAAGATCGAGTTCAAAAATCGAAAGAAGAAGTTCAAAAAACCAAAGAAAAATACGAAGTTGCTTTACAAGAAATTAATAATTATAATCCGAAATATATGGAAGATATGACCGTAGTTTTTGATAAATGCCAAGATATGGAAACGGATAGGCTGAAGTTCATCAAAAGTGTACTTTTCGATGCACACAAACATTTAAATATTTATCAAGATCCAATGTAAGAAAGGAAAATCGGTTTTGAATCGAATTTTTTACGAATAATGTTCATGAAATTTTAGATTACCTCAAATTTACGAAGAATTATACCACACCATAAATAATGCAGACTATGAAAAGGATTTGAAATGGTGGTCTAACAATCATGGGGTTAATATGGCAATGAATTGGCCGCAATTCGAAGTTAGTTCTGTTTTATTTTTATGGTGCATGTCAGTGTTTATATTTTATTTAATAAGTGAGATAATTTTATTGTGGCTTTGTGTATTATTGCATGTTTGTTTAGGACTACACTGAAGAATTTCGAGATATCCATAAGGGAAAATCAAAGGAATCAGTGCCAACCGGTATTATGCTAATTAATCAAAGACCAGTTGGAGAAGATTTGCATGTACGCTTTTTTTGTTTTATTTATTAATGGTTCATTCATTTTTTGGCATTTTAAATTATTCCATGTCAACAATGTTTTTGAGTAAAATATTGCAGGACTCGATAAGTCACGCAGTAAGTAATTAACTCAAAAACGGCGGTGTAGGATGAGTTTTTATCACCTTTTATTTTAAATGGAAATTTTCAGTTAACTTTTTAATTGGTCAATTCGATCTAACGATATATGCAACAAAAAATTTGTTTCTAATTGGGAAGTAATTTTTAAATATTCTTAATTAAGTGTGACTGGTTTATTTTTTAATTTGAACTGAATTAATTTGTGAGATATTCACCTTGATTATTATTATTATTATTTTTGCGTGTTGCTTTTTCACTTTCAAAAATTGTAACACCGCTTTTAAAGGTTCCACATAATTCGTTTTTTTGAAATTATCTAATTTAGAAATGCATATAAATTATATACATTTGACAAAGTTTCAAAAATTTTTCTCAAAATTGTTTGGCAATTCGTCAGTATAAACCAGCAAAAGTATACAGTCAGTTCATAGTAATACTAGTAGGTATTTATTTTTATTTGAATTTAAATTGCTTTTTTGCGTTGTTCTATCATCCCTTAAGTTAATTCAAATATTTGTAAAGCATTGCATTTAGAGATAATTATCGCGTACTTCTACAAAATTATAATGATGAATTATTAAGTACTTGACCTCATTTTGAATTTCATGTTCATTTTTTAATTCTTTTTACAAATAATGGCAGCAGTGCCCACCCCAAATTTGTTATACTACTACGAGCGTATGCGGGAGGGGGGGAGTTAACAATTAACTATTTTTTTTCTGTGGCGATTTTCCAGAAATAACCTCGTACTATTTTTGTTCATATTTATTAAATATTATTTTAAACAACAAAAATATTGAATAAATATTGCTTACTGTTTATCATTATTCAAATCAATTCTAATAACATAAATGCGTGCACAGAAAACGTTTTCTCTAATGTAAACAATAAACAACGCAATTAACCAAAAATAGATATTCAAAGATAATTATATTTCATTAACTTTTTTTTAGTAAGTTTTCTTCTATTATTATATTTTATTTATTCTTCAGATTTTTTATCTTTTATAACATTATTTAAACGAAAATGTCGAGATAACAATATATAAAATGGTTTAGTAACCTACAGGTTGTTCGTTAATCCCCCCTTATTAGTCTTTCGGGAATCTCGTTAATTCATTCATGCGCGTCATTCATTCTATTGTCTTAAAAATTTTAAAGAGAACAAATTGGTGGGATTTAGATGACAACCTCCTCTTGTAACTACATATTACGTCCCTTTGGAATACAATTTAATCTTGGTACCGACCCTTTATTTAATAAGGGAACGTACCCATACTACGTGACCCGTTTAGGGGGGGGAGGGGGGTCTTAAAAATACCACGCTTGGTCACCGGGGCGGGGGAGGGGGTTTAAGTTTTTGTCACGTAGTCAATATCTTTTAGGGAAATCTCGCGCTTTTTTGAGCTATATTCAAAAATAAATGAAAAGAAGACTTTTGTTTTTAAATAAAGACAAATATGAACCAATTTAATTTTTTTTTAACTTTGTGTTTGCAAAAAATGGTTTAAAACCATATTAAATATGGTTTAATTTATATTATATTATATAATTATAAATTTTATGAACTACTACGTGACAAAATAGGGGGGGGGGGGGGGGGGGTCTTGGCATATACTACGGTTGGTCACCGAGGGGGGGGAGGGGGTAAAAAATAGGTCACGTAGTATGGGTACGTTCCCTAAAATAATAACTTTTTTATGCAACAAGAAATGTTCGCGCCGCCAAGTTTGGATACCACTGTGCTAAGTGGTGATTTTTAAAGAATGTAAAACAGCAACAAATTTTATTTAAAATTTTTAAAAAAGGGGGTTAAATTGTAACATTTTGTCTAAATTTTGAAAACTATATAAATTTATTAATATTTAATTTGTGAATACTGTAAAAATAGTGATAAATTCTAATCGCAAAGGGGTGATTTTTGAGGGGGGTCAGCAATAAAAATATTGTTTAAAATATTTGAAACTTGAGAATTATATTAGTGTTAAATTTGTCAACACTATAAAAATACTAAAAAAATTGTAAAGCAAAGTGGCGTAATTTTTGAGAGGGTAAATAGTAAAAATGTTGTTTTTACAATTTTAAAACAGTATGCAAATTTATTATCATTAAGGGGTTATAACTAGTTAAATTGAAGGATTTTCATGATTTTTTGAAGCTATGTTAACAAAATTTTTTTTAATTGCATACATTATAAAGTATAGATTAGTAGGGATGAATCAAACTAAGTTGAACTAGCGGTTTAATGCGCATATACGAAAATTTGTCTGGTCGAGTTTATTTTTGTATTTGAGGGATGTTAATTCAAAGCGTTCATAAGTTCAGAAGTAAAATAAATCACGACGGCAATGGTACGTTCTCCTTCCCACATTTACGGCCGGCGTCGATATTATTTGTCTTTGATAGTTCAACTTAGTTCGATTTATGTCTACATGCTTTGAGGAACTTGCAGAAACTTTTTAATGAGAAAATCTTGACAAATGAGGGAAATATGGTCGTTGCTCCAATTTTTATCATGATTAAAGTGACCATGATAACTCTGGAATGGCTCATCTGAAATAAAAAAACAAAAAAGATTTTATTAGTCCAGTGGAATTAGCCATTATAAATGCAAAGTGACGAAACCCAGTTATAGTGAATGGATTTGAATGATTTATTTATTTTTTTAGATTTTTAATACCACAAACTAAAAAGTTTATCCATTAAAGTTACCGCTGGCGCTGTTTTGAAAATCTGCAAATTAAAAAAAATTATCAAAATTTAATGCAAATCATTATAAATTTTTATAAAAACGATGATCATGTAAATATTCCAAAGTTAATGGAATTTTGACAGATTGTTTGGGGGTACTCTAATGCCCGTACTAATAGTCGAGGATCAATCCGAGATCAAGGATTAATTCTCGGATCGTTCAAAAATGCTACCAATAGTCGTAATAATCCTGGATTGAACACGATCCGAGATCAATATTGAACCTCGAAAACCGATCTTGCTTTGACCAGGATTAATCCTCGGATCATTGTGGCGCATGCGTGTTTGCTATGTTGTCATAGTGCATTAACCCTCATAATAATTAAATAATTTTTAAAAACTTTTATTATAGGAACTGAACAGGAACGACGATATAATATTAAAAATTTAAATTTTTTTAAAAATTAATAATAAAATAAAAAATTATGGTTATAAAATAGATACTAATAATGGTTATAAATAGAAACTAACTAAATATTACTAGATATATTACCAAATCCAAGATCAAATCTAGAATTCACCGATCTTACCCGAAGCCGGGACTATTTGTTACGCCAAGATCGTTGTTACGATCTAGGATCACTGGATCTAGGATTGATCCGAGGATTGATCCTCGACTATTAGTACGGGCATAAGATGTCTATCCTAGGGAAGAATGCGGGATGAAAAATAAATCAAATGCGGGACTGCGGGATCCCGTCCCGCGCGGGACTGAGTTGACAAAATATCCCGCGCGGGACTAAATATTCAAAATATTCCGCTAGACAAAAAAAATATCCCGCGGGATGTCCCGTCCTGCATTCATCTCTATTTTAAATTCAACAAAACAATTGCTCTAGTAATAGCCCAGTTTTTCGGCAGTTGCAAAGTAGACGCTGTCAGACGCATGCGCAGTTTAAAATTTAGGTCATAAATTTTAATCTGCGCATGCGTATGACGTGCGGGATCTGCGAGACGTGCGGGACGGAACGGGACTTACACGACGAGGCGGCACTACGGGACGGGACAAAAAAATTAGTCCCGCATTTATCTCTAGTCTATCCTAAGTTTTTCACCTTGAAGACCTTATGCTAACTTAGGGGAGGGGGCAAAAACCTCAAAATTTTTGGACTTTTTTAGTTTTTGCTTATGTCTCGTAAACTAAGCATATTTTGGGTAGCATAGTTCATTACAAAGTTGTAGAGCACTGAATTTACTAAAATTTTGTTGGTAAATCAAATTTTTAAACCCAATATTAACCTAGATACAACCGATTTTGAACAAAGTTTTTCAAAATGTAAAAAACCGACCAAAAAACGTAGGTTTTGCCTCTATAATTATTTATTACCATAAAAATTTCTATGTTCATTACGTTAATCACTCATCAATACCAACATTTTGAAATATCTACGATTATTATCCCCGACCCCCCCACCTTCCCCCTCTCATTCCACCAAAAGTGTGAATGCTTTATTTTAATGTAAGAAATGCCAATTAAAATGAGGCATCTTCATATTGATGAGTGATTATCATGGAAATGATGGTAATAAATAGTTATAAGGGTAAAACTTTCGTTTTTTGTCTATTTTTTTACATTTTAAGAAACTTTGTCTAAATTTGATTGGCTGTGTCTCGGTTACTATTGGGTTTAAAAATTTGCTTTACACACCAAATGTTAGCAAATTTGCTGCTCTATAACTTTGTAATAAACCATGGTACCTAAAATATACTCAGTTTACGAGATATAAGCAAAAAACGGAAAAAATGTCCAAAAATTTTGAGGTTTCTGCTCCCCCTCCCCCAAGTTAGCACGGGGTCTTTTTGTCTTTGAGGTCAAAAACTTAAGATAGACTTCCTAGAATACCCCCAAACAAACTGTCAAAATTTCATTAGCTTTGGAATATTTTCCAGTTAAAAAGGGGATTACAACCCTTAAAAAAAAACATTTGCGGAATGTTTCAAAAAGTAAACTTTTTACTTTTTAGTTTAAGAAATTCAAAAACATCCAAATCCATTCACTGAATTTTTATATGCAGTTTGTGAAGGATGGAATGTTTATTTGAACTAAAATTACTATTTTTTGGGCCAAAAAACTGAAGTTTTTGACCCTGAAAATCGAACTTTTTGGTAAAATCGTTTCCATTTTTTTAAAGCAAAATTTTTTTGATCTTTTTATTTGCTTTTCACATGATTTTTTATTTCAGATGAGCCGTTCTCAAGTCATGATAAAAATTGGAGCAACGGTCATATTTCCCCTAGTTAAGATTTTCTTAATAAAATATTTATACAAATATCTGAAAATATGTACTATTCGATACTCTTTAGTGTATTGCAATAAAATTTTGTTCACAAGGCCAAAAAAATCATAAAAATCGCTCACTTCAAAAATTGTGAAACAATTTTATTCTCTAAGGCAGTGATTTTTCAAACAAACTTGTGAAAAGGGAGACGAAAAATTTTGTTGTTGAGTTGTGAAAAACATTTAAACAAAAAAAAGGGTAATTTCTGAGGGGGTAAAACAATAAAAAAACTTAAAACTTTGTAGATTAATTACTGTTTAGCCACGGGGTTTTGGGTCACCTTTCCTTCAAGGGCGGAAAAATTACACCATATTTTTTAAAATTAACAAATTGACAATCTAAAAAATAATAATAATAAAGCACTCCCTCCTCCCCCTCAGAACTTATTCTTAGCTGCGCCACTGTTACTGTTAAACTTGTGTATAGTGTAAAAACGGTGAAGAAGTCTTCTGATATTTATTTTATTTTTCAAGTTGCAATAGAAATATAGAACAGAAAGTCGCGCCCAAAAAATTGTTATCCATACTTTCACTGAATAATTTTGTTGACATGGAAACATTTCTTGATCGAAAAAATTCTAAAATATTCTTGATAATTTAGGACTACACTTCCTCGACAAATAAGTCAGTAAAATTGAAACCTCCACCAAACCACATCGAAATTCGTCACGAAAAGAGCGAAGTTCCGGTTAAACCAACAGAAAAGGTGGACAGTCCATCAAATAGAAGTTCCACAATAACGTAAGTTCCGACAGAAAACATTTAAAAACTTCACCACCTAACTTTTTTCAATTTTTAAAAGGAATGGTACTTCGAATAAAGGTGATGCAAATCCTTTTGAGGAGGAAGAGTGGGATGATAGTGACGCTTTAGTCGACACCGGTGAGCCAGGTGTTCCCGTGAAGGCGCTATACGATTACGAAGGCGCGGAAAATGATGAACTCACTTTTAAAACAGGTATGTGTTTTATTGTTACAAAATTAAAAATTTTTGATTTGTCCTTTTTAGGGGAGATATTTGAAAAACTCGAAGATGAGGACGAGCAAGGATGGTGTAAAGGTAGAAAAGATGGACGTGTTGGATTGTATCCAGCTAATTATGTAGAGTTGGCCTCTCACTGATGCAGAAAGGTTGATTTTATTGTTGAATCATTGAGAAATATATTTCTAAGCTCGTGCTCAATTTTACTATTGTAAGTTTTGTTACAAGTGATAAACATTTAAAAATTTGTTGCTGCTGTATAAATTACTAAATTTGTTTATGTTTTTTTTCTTCATAAGTTTTATAATATTATACAAGGTGAAACGATTTGTTTTGAAGAGATGGTTAAAATTTTATTTAAACTTTAAAGTTGTTGGTGAAACAGTTAACTAATTAATAGTAGGAAGTAACCCCTAGTGCAGACGGCTTAATAATTTTGTGTTTTATTATTACAAAAAAGTTGATATCTACTGAAAGTGTTTCCTTGATGTTAATTCATAATAAAAATGTGTAAACTAAAAATATTATTTTTGAATAATTGTTTTACTTTGTATACGCTAGAAAGGAGATATTAAATTCCAGTTTTTGGATTGGATGTGGTTATTAGATACGTGTAGCTTTTAAGTGTAAAATGTAATTAAATGTAGATTTTTCAATAGGCCTAATAAAAAACATAATGCATTAAAGATATATGTACATAATGATAATAATCGAAACACTTCCAAATAAACTATATACGATCACATAGTGCATAAAAAAAGAATGGTTATCTTGTTTAGTTATATAATATTTAATGTACATTATTCATCTGTTTAATATAGAACAACAATATTTTAAGATATACGACTTATGTATATACCTACACATATTAAATAATGACACTAATTTACTTGTTTAATGCTTAACATTTATTTATTTTTATGTATATTCGGCTTGACATGCCACCTTTTCCAATAGACTTTGTGTTTAGCATATAGAAACAAATTTAAAATAATAAAACTATTAAATAATAAAATTTTACAAATTAGTTTCAGAGTTGGGTTTTACTGCATTTCTTGTTCTCATAAATATTTCAAGATTGCATAATATAATTCCTCTATTATTATCATTTGATGAATCTTACAACATGCATAAACACTAAAAATTGGAGCCCTAATAAATATAGTCCACCTTGTTAATTATTTATTTCAACAGATTTAGTCAAAGAACCAAAAAAGTTGAAAAAGAAGGTAAAAATTATAATGATATATTTTTAACTAATAATTTTTAATATATTTTATATTTTTATAACATATTTTTAACTATAGAAGTGTCCCCTGGATTGTACAGATGTTTTACTTTTATTCCTGGATTAAGCCAGTTCAGGGCCCGTAGCAAATGTAGTTGTAGAGCCTTCCTTGGGGAACAGAAATGAGCTTTTTCTTTATTTCACACTTCTGAATCCCTCACATATATTTGCTCCGAGCAATATACGTTCTTAAGCCTTTTAAATTATAGGAATGGCTTTTATTATATTAATTTTTACTACTTAAAAAAGGTAAACTGTTGCAGGTCAAAAAATTTTACTAATTCGATCAACATGACCATGAGCTGTTATAGTTATTTCAGGTAGGTATATCTAGAAATATCAATACTTGAATATTACAAGTTCATAATAATTTAAAAGCCATTAGTTTAAGAGAAATTCTTGAAGATGGTAAATACACTTTTGTAATTAGCTGATATTTTGCTTATTACTGAAAATATTGCACAAAAGTATATTTTTAAAAAAGGACACTTGGACACAGATCGACTTCTTTTGATTTTTTTTATTCAAATTTTTTTCAAAAAATATATACCTACCTACTTTTGTGCAATTTTTTCCAGTAATAAGCAAAATATCAGCAAAACGCGAAAGTGTGTTATTCAATTTGGACGAGGATTTGTTTTAGAAGAAATGAAATAAATATCCAATATTTATTTTATAAAATCCATCTAAAATTTTTAAATGGTTTTTTTTTCATTTTAGACCACGTATTTTAATGCGTAGAATCCAAAAATTGCATTTTATTTGGCGGAAAGCAATGCAAATGGTTTAAAATCGTTAATATAAGTGAAAATCCAAAAATTGATTTTTATAACTTCAATGAAACCGTAAAAGTTTAATTTTAATACTTACAGCAAAATCAACTGCGTCACACGAATTTTCTTATCAAAATACATAAAAATCCGTCGAGAAAGCTATAGTTTTCCAATATTTATTTTTTGGGGTAAAAAAAATTTTTTTGTAAAATCCATCTAAAATTTTGAAATAGTTTTTTTCCTTTTAGACCACGTATTTTAATGCATTGAATCCAAATATTACATTTTCATTTGGCGGAAAGCAAGGGAAATGGTTCAAAATAGCCGATATAAGTGAAAATCCAAAACTCAATTTTTACAACTTTGCACCTAATATTTATTTTTTGGGGTGCAAAAATTCCAAGGGGTTGTTAATTCCGTTTTTGTAAAATCCATCTAAAATTTTGAAGTGGTTTTTTTCATTTTAGACCACGCTTTTAATTCGTAGAATCCAAATATTACATTTTCATTTGGCGGAAAGCAAGGGAAATGGTTCAAAATCGCCGATATAAGTAAAAATCTAAAACTCGATTTTTACAACTTTGCACCCAATATTTATTTTTTGGGGCGAAAAAACTTTAAAGGGTAGTTCACACTACATGATTTATCATATGACTTAGTCATAAGAAAAGTCATGGCTAAAATCATACCATCACAACAGCCAATCATAAAAGTCATAATTTCTATAATATCAAAAATCATATAGTGTGAACGTAAAAAAATCCCTCATATGAGAAGTCATGTGACAAGTCAAATGATAAATCATGTAGTGTGAACTACCCTTAAAGGGGTTGTTAATTCCGTTTTTGTAAAATGCACCTAAAATTTTGAAGTGATTTTTTTTCAATTTAGACCGCGTATTTTAATTCGTAGAATCCAAATATTACATTTTCATTTGGCGGAAAGCAAGGAAAATGGTTCAAAATCGTCGATATAAGTAAAATTCCAAAACTCGATTTTTACAACTTTGCACCCAATATTTATATTTTAGGGTGACAAAACCTTAAAGGGGTTGTTAATTCCGTTTTTGTAAAATCCATCTAAAATTTTGAAGTGATTCTTTTCATTTTAGATCGCGTATTTTAATTCGTAGAACCAAATATTACATTTTTACTTGGCAGAAAGCAAGGGAAATGGTTCAAAATCGCCGATATGAGTGAAAATCCAAAACTCGATTTTTACAACTTTGCACCCATTATTTATTTTTTGGGATGAAAAAAATTTAAAGGGGTTGTTAATTCCGTTTTTGTAAAATCCATCTAAAATTTTGAAGTGGTTTTTTTCATATTAGACCGCGTATTTTAATTCGTAGAATCCAAATATTACATTTTCATTTGGCGGCAGCAAGGGAAATGGTTCAAAATCGCCGATATAAGTGAAAATCCAAAACTCGATTTTTACAATAGTACAGGAGATATACGCAAAAAATAGGTGTTAGGTGCAAATAATTCCCACAAAAACGGGATTTGAATTTTCTAGTTCGTACTTAGTATATTTTTAACACATTAAAAGTCTAGAAAAATCTAAGTATGCAAAATGCGTTTTTTTGACCCAAAAGTATTAAAGAAAGGACGCGCATGAATAAATTAACGAGATTCCTAAAAAATAGTAGTTTATATCACGAGGGCGTAAGGGGTTGTTTTTCGTCTCGAGACGTAGTTTATGACACGAGCCGCAAGGCGGCGAGGGGAATAATAGTCGAGAGATGAAAAAACCCTGGAGCCCGAGTATTATGAACTGCTTTTCGTGAATTTGGGAATAATATCCGACAAAATTCACGATTTTTTTGCATAAATTGCATAAATTTCATAAATTTATAACACGTTTTAATTGACATCGTGGTAGTGTAAAACCAACTTCTACTTGTAACCATGGTGTTTTTCTTGGCACCAGTTGGTACCCTGGAGGGCAGCCATGTTGTGACGCCATGTTCATTTTCATTTGTGATATTGTGGTGTGTAGATGCGTGCCTGTTGTGTGTCAGTGTTTTCAATTAAAAAAGCCTAAAAACCAAGAAATAATCGTTAAATAATCAATAAATACGACATTGTGGTCGCATCTATCGATGTTCATGGACACGTTGCAAAAAAAATGCAAATTCGATATCGATGGATCACGTGGTAGGTACTATCGCGTTCAGCAAAAAGCGGTATTTATGGGGCGAATTTATACATTATTTACTATTTCAGGCTACATAGCCACGATAGTCGATATTTGTGTTCTAGTCTCCCCTACAGGATTTTCAAAGATTTTCAAGATCAAAAATTAAAACGAGGAAAAGCACGTTTGCCGAAGACAACCGAAAAACGTTGTAGATACGCAAGACAGGCAAGTTTTTCACAATTGTGTGGTTAAGATTAAATATGTCAATAAATGATTTTTGAAAATTTTTGTTTTTTTGACATTTTTTGGTATTTTTTTACTCCCGGTATTTTTTTACTCCCGGGAGAAAAATAAAGTGTGACGAAAAGAGCTTCTTTACTCCCGAAAAACCGGGTGTAAAGTAGTCACTTTACACCCAAAATCACGAAAATAAGTTTTTTTGGGTATAACTAATTCTCACAAAGATGGAATTTTAATTTTTTTCCAAAATGATGGGATGCCTAATATGGTAAGCTTTAAGACCCAGAGATTACTTATAAGTCCAATCCTCCTTGGTGTTGGTGTGCAGCTTGATCGAGACTTCGGTTCTCGTTTACTTGTAGATGAACTTCACAAACTTGGGTTTTTCGTATCATATGATGAAGTAAAAAAGTATTTGCAGTCTGCAGTAATGGACAAGAAACCAAATTTTAAAGTTCCACCAGGTCATTTTTGTCAGTGGATAGCCGATAATGTGGACCACAATATTGCTACCACCGATGGTCACAACACTTTTCATAGAATGGGAATTATGATGTGCAAGAAGAAAAGCATGTAACATCAGTTGTTGCTGACGATACCGATATTCTTGCACTTTTAATTTTTCATAACACACGAAATATTTGTTTGCAATCATCTACATTCAGTGATAAAAAACGTGATATTAAATCAATGCAACATGTGCTTGGCGAAAAGGGATGTAAAATTATTCTCTTTTCACATGATTTAACAGGATGTGATACCACAAGGTCCTTATTTGGTAAAAGTAAATTGGCAGCATATCAACATTTTTGGAAAAATAAGAAAGAAAAAAATTTAAATTCTATCTTTGTGGGAATTAGTTATACCCTTAGATCATCTATACCCAAAATCCTTATTTTTCTTGAAATCTCGTTAAGAGGGGCATTTTTTTCAGGGCCCTTTTATTTCAATCAACAGATGGCGCCTACTTAAATATTTTTATAAAATAAGAAGAAGCTTTTGTATTTAAAATATAGCAAATTCGTTGAGATAATACTATTCTATAAACAATATTCTTGGTCTTAAGCTATTTTGGGTTCGTAATATTTATTTATAAAAACACAATTCATAATTAAAGTTTAACTATCTTTTTCTGTAAGTGAGTGTGTTTTGACATACTCAATACGAACTCAAAATAGCTTAAGATCAAGAATATTGTTTATAGAATAGTATTATCTCAACGAATTTGCTATATTTTAAATATAGCAAATTCCTCTTATTTTATAAAAATATTTAAGTAGGCACCATCTGTTGATTAAATTAAAAGGGCTCTGAAAAAAGTGCCCCTCTTAATCCAATCATGCGCGTAATTTCTTTAAAACTTTTGGGCCAAGAAAACGCATTTTGCATACTTAGATTTTTCTAGACTTGTAGTATGTCAAAAAGATACCAACAACAAACTTAAAAATTAAAATTCCATCTTTGTGAGAATTAGTTATACCCAAATACACTTATTTTTTAAGGAATCTCGTTAATCCATTCTTGCGCGTCATTTCTTTAAAACTTTTGGGCAAAAAAAACGCATTTTGAATACTTAGATTTTTCTAGACTTTTAGTATGTCAAAGAAATACCAACAACAAACTAGAAAATTTTAATCCCGTTTTTGTGGGAATTATTTGCACCCTAAAACCTATTTCTCCTGTACTACAACTTATTTGCACCCAATATTTATTTTTTGAGGTGAAAAAAATTCAAAAGGGCTGTTAATTCCGTTTTTGTAAAATCCATCTAAAATTTTGAAGTGGCTTTTTTCATTTTAGACCGCGTTTTTTTTTATGCGTAGAATCTAAATATTGCATTGCCATTTGCCGGAAAGCAATGTAAAAATCCAAAACTCATTTTATATAACTTAAATGAGACCGTAAAAGTTTAATTTTAATACTACAAAATAAATTTCGTCACACGAATTTTACGTAAGTTTCTATGTTTACTTTTCTATTCTTAACTTTTACCACTGGCTAAACTTCGGAAGAAATGTGGGGTTGTACGCATGTTGCTTGGAGAAAATTTAGGATGGATGGGTAAAACTAAAGGATATTCAAAAAAAATTTGGAAATAAAAGGAGAGGTAAAACATGTGGGCAAAAGTTTTTGTAAATATTGAAAATTAGTTTGCAAATGCTGAAAGGTTGAGAAACGCTGCCTTATTGGGTTTATTCCTTTAAATGCATTTTTGTTTAATAATTTGGGGGGAGGGGATCAAAAATTATAAAAATCTTCCTTACGTAATTAATGGACGCTCCTTAGAGAGTGGTGAGTCTGGGGTTCATGCTATAAACTTTAAACTGAGATGCCTCTAGTATTATGAACGCCACTTGTTTGGTGATATCATACACCTCTTTGTTGAATTTTTTGGTAGGGTTTCTTCAAACATTGCAGCATCAATGATCAATTCCTTTACTTTCATCCGATCTTCTTGTTCATCTAAAATCGTCACAATATTAACCTTGTAAGCTTTGAAATTGATTAAATCATAATCCGCACACTTCTTTCTAAATGACTTAATAATTTTGCTATCGTTATTGATCTGTCTCTTTCATAATGTCGACTTATGTGAACTTATAATGAGGGCACAAATCTTCTTTATCATAATTCTGATTATCCAACTAGGAAATGAAACTTTACTAATAACTAATATTTATTTATAAAAACACAATTTATAATTAAAGTTTAATTATCTTTTTTGTAAGTGAGTGTGTTTCGACATACTCAATACAAACTCAAAATAGTTTAAGACCAAGAATATTGTTTATAGAATGGTATTATCTCAACGAATTTGCTACATTTTAAATACAAAAGCCTCTATTTTATAAAAATATTTAAGTAGGCGCCATCTGTTGATTAAATTAAAAGAGCCTTGAAAAAAGTGCCCCTCTTAAACATGAAATTTTACATCAATCCACTGAATTAGAACAGCATCAGTAGTAAGAATCTTAATCCATTCACAAATATATAACTTTCTTTTTACTGCATTGAATCAACTTGAGAATTCTTAAATTTAGAATTTTTGTATAGCTTGTTAATTTTTACATTATAATATTTTTATAGTTGAGGTGGTAAATAATAATAATTAACATTTTTTCATAAAATAATTTAGTTTAGTACTCAGTTGTTTAAAATTGAAAATACATTCCATCATCATTTAACATAATATAAATGAAAAAAAATTTCACAAATACAAAATTATTGTAGATAAATTAATAACGATATTTGGTCGAATAATCTTTTGGAGAAACCACAAGACCTCGGCCTTTTCTAGCTCCCCTATAAACTGTTTCAAGAATATCAATCATTTCTTGTTTATCTTCTAACGGCCAGTTTATTTTGTTGTTATTTCCCGTCCCAAGATCGATCATTATGTGCTTATTTCGAAAGAAAAACATCACCGTACAGGGATCATACAATTCGTACCTGAAAGTATGTCACATAAAGATGTTGTAATTTGGGTTAAACCACTTACATTTTATTGAAATCGGGTACTTGCGTTATATCAACCAAGTAAATAACAGCAAAATTTTTAACTTTTTCTGCAATATTATACAAAACTTCATCCATTCGCATGCACTGTGGGTCCCAATCGTGTCCAAATCTTATCACGACAACCCGATCCTCTTCGGAAAGAATTGCTTGATCGACTTGCCACCCATTGTGTAAATGTGCTAACATGTAAGACATTTTTAAAAGTTTGTTTTGTTACAATCGAAGAAGATATTAAAAGGGGTTATAACTTACAACGTTTAATTGACGTTTCTAAACGTAAACATACAGGACCACCAACATAAAAATAATGAAGTTACTGATTCGTTCTGAATTCTCAGTGCCGTAGCATATTATATTGAAAAAAATTATAATTTCATGTAAGTTTTTATATATTTAAAAATAAAGGGATCCGGGAATTGTAAGAAGGGTGAAAAACAATAAGTACAGTTTTACATCTCAGTACATTTATAAAAATTATTATTTACTTTTCTGAATATAAAATTGGTTAATTTTGTAAACAAAACTTCGAAAACATTTTTATCAAAAAAGCCATTTCAATCATAAATGTATAAATCAAATAACATAAGATTGAAATAAATTGTTGAAGGCAATAAATAATCATAATAATAATTTTTAAAACTGTCGATTATAATAAAATTTTCATTCATTCCAGCTGCAGTATATTTTTGTCAACAGACGAAATGATGACCTTTTTTAAAATTAGAAAATAAAATACAATTAGGAATTTTTTTTATTATTTAGAGCAGAAAGTTTAATGATTTGAATTAGAGTGGGTTACATGTGGACACAAATCTTAGGAAGCCCGAGAGATTTTGCCTAATTAACTTAATTAACGTTACGTTTTAAGGGATGTTGAATCCAGTGACGACTGAAATAATAAAATATTTTGAAAGATTTTTTTCTAAGCGAATTTAATAATCAACGATATAAATCTAAATAAAAATTATGTTTAAAAAATTTAAGCAATTTATTTCTCGAAAGGTGTGTACACTTATTAATAATTACATTGTGCAACAAATTAAATTAATTTTTTACTGAGTTTACAGTATATTATAGTAATGATACCTCACTTCAAACACAATGAAGGTTTATAAATAAAATAGTCACATCAGGTCAGGTTTCATAGTGATCTGTTTATTAATTTAAAGAAATCACGCTAATTAGCGATACAAAACTTTATTTTTTATTAAAAAATAAACATGGTGCTTCTTGGGCCGATCAGGAGAAAAAGTTTTGATATAATGCCCTTGGTGGTGTTGGTAATGTTTGTGACGTATTTTTCCCATGTTGGTCCAGTGTGACGCCTAGACCCAAGTAGCATTTTGAAGCTGAATTGCAGCAATTTGCTTGCAACTTGCTTTTAAAAATTGCTATAGGCGCTTCTACAGCCAGCAAAATTGCTTTAAATTTGCGGCATAATTGCAGCAAAATTGCCGATTTGGCCCCACTATTTTTTAGCAAGCAGCCAGCAACTTTGCTTGCTGACAGCGCGCAAATTGCAAGCAACTAGGTGGTAACAATTTGCAAGCAATTAAGATATATGATAAATTGCTGCAAAATAGCTGGCCGATATCTAACAATATTGCCGCAAAATAGCTAGCTGATATTTAGCAAAATATTATTGCTGATTTTTTTAATGAAAAAGAATTATTTTTGTGTGCGAATAAAAAATAAAAATTACCAATTAATTTTTTTTAAAAATTTATTAATTTTTCATTATTTATATTATACTAGCTGACCCGGCGAACTTCGTACCGCCACAGAATCAATAATTTTTTCGTGAATTTTTGCGATGTTTTAATAGTTATTCTGCTATTCGAGATGGCGAGAAATCCAACAAATCAAAGATCATAAAAATCGGTTCAGCCGTTCTCGATTTAGAAATCGGAGGGGGGGGGGGGTAATTAGAGATTAGAAATGGGAGGTCTATTGTTGTTTTTTTTAATTTTTTTCTAAATTTAAGCGATTCCTTTTTGGTATCGTAGCCAAAAAATAAATTTTTTTCATAAATTGTTTTTTCGTGAATTTTTGCAATTTTTGGAAATGTAGTCAAATTAAAGAGTTTAAACAGTTTGAACATCGAATACTCAATCCATCTAGAATCTCGTTGTTATCAATTTTAAAAATTCTCTTTGGTGATTTTTATTTAGATAAATGTGATCTATTTTTGTTACAAAATTTTGTCTAGAAAACGGAGGGGGCATTAGAGATTAGAAATGAGAGATCTATTCTTTTTTTTTTAAATTTTTAGTTAATTTTAAATTTAAGCGATGCCTTTTCGGTAGCGTGAATAAATTTATTTGGACAGTTAGCTAACTAATATATTTAGAGTCGCCCACTGCCAGACACAGTATCTAATTAGTGCGTCACTAATTTGATTGTGAATCGAATCACCTTTCAGGAATCATCCCTTTTATCGATAACTCGATGCCAAAATCCAAATACCAGATTCGATGTTTTTCTTGTAGCTGTAGCTAACACTTGGCATCTGCGGAGCACATGCTGGCGATAGCCCGCTTATCTCCTTCGTCTGATTAGAAACCTAACGTTGAGAATTTTTTACAGGGATTTCAAACCTGAGGAGCGGCGTCAAGCCGGTGTCTTGTTTATTATTGCGCTATAAGGTAAGCACTCAACTTGTCCAAGCGTTTTTCCTTTTTTTATTTTTAAATGTCTTGAAATATCGGATTTATTTCGCATTTTGCAACTTCAATTTTGTTGTTGAATAATTGATAAAACTTAAAAAAATTATAGCACTGAATTCAGGGAAGAAAGATCTTTCAAATGAGGTGTTACTTGCCATATCATCCCTATTAACATTTCAGGGGTTGTCATGACAGCACGAAGGGATGAAACAATACAGGAGTGACATTGATCGCAAAAGTTGTCCCCCTCGATGATAAAATTGACGTGTTTTTGCATTTCTTAAAAAAAATTCTGCTGACCACAATCTCGTCTGTTTCGTTTTCAAAAGGCCACCCTGTATTATATTTTAAATTATTACTACATACTACTTGGCCGACGTTTCGATATTATATGTTATTATTATTTGAAACTTTTCAAAAACTATTTGGGTACAAACAAAAATAATGTTTTGCACAAGCAGGTACAAACGATGCACAAACAATTTAAACTATTTTGGATTCAAAATTCAAAATGAGGGGGGAGAAGCTGGGGACATGCACCTTTTAATATTGTTTGGATTTGTGAAACACATCGTGTTTCTTGTTTTGCTTTTTTTGCAATAATGAACACCGAAGACTTTTTGTTTACCGGGATTATAAGTTTGCAATCCTCCGATATGTTTAACCTTTTGATGTGTCTCCTGTTTTTCCAAGGTTCTTCTATCAGAGCAATATCTACGTTGTTGTTACCCCTGCCAGGCTTTTTGTAATTTCCGGAATTTTTACAATAAATTTGTAATGAAATAAAACATGTTTTCTATTTTTCTTATTTATATTTATTTAGAACCAAATAAAGACAAAAATACAATAAATCAGATTTACAGCTACTCATTCCATTCTACACCTATCACGTAAACTCCACAAAAAGTAAACCTTGTATTTAATTTGTTACCTAGTTGATACAAGTGGCTATTGACGTGCTCTATTTTCAATCCAAAATAAAATATTGTTGAATATTAGTTAAAACTACGAACTGGTCCAGTCTGCCCTTCACCTTATGTTTGATTAATTAATATTAAACAATTTTAATTACAAAAGTTTAATTCTTTGGATATGGAAATGGAACGTATATTTCAATAAAAATGTATCCAAGCGCAACATATTCATTTAAATACGACACGTTTACTTCTATTCTAAATCTACCATTAGGAATAAGTGGAGGTAAGCGAGTCTCATCAACAACAAAATTGCAGGCGTGATATACAACATCCTGTAAACAAAAAAGTTAAGACACTATTTTATTCAAAAAAAATTTCTGTAAAACCTTTTCAAAGATAAAATTAGTCATGTTACCACATGTTTTCAATTTTTGCAAACCTCCTATGTTTTCATCAATAGCTCTTTTTAAATTACTTTGAAAACGTACTGGAAAGTATCGATACTCATTACTCAAAAATTTGTGTAATTGGAAGACAACCTAAAAATATAAAATTTTGGAGTATTAGTACTTGATAAGATAAGAACAAGGAAAAGATTCCTGGTAAATCTAAATGATTTTGATGATTTTTAGAGATTTAGTATAGCAATCAAAAAACAAAAAACTCATATTTTTAGAGGCTTTAAGACCCTAGACCCTAAAATGATTTAGGTTTAATACTCATATAAAAAATGTGTGCGGTAGGGGGACCCCCGTCAAGAACGAAGTTTTATACGTATTTTTTTCAACTCCGGATGTATTTTGATATGAATATTTTGATTGTTATGTTCCCTCCATGGAACTTTCTCCCTCTCTCTCTACCTGTCTTCGTAATCCGTATTATTTTTTATTTTCCATCATTTTTTTTTAAAAAATTATTTTATTCTATAATATAGTTTAAAACAAGGCTGGCCAATAAATTTTCCGGGTGGGCAAAATTTCATAGACTGCGGCGGCGCTGGGCCAAACACCATATTTATACAAAGGTTTTATACCTTTAAGGATATGGGGCAAAAGCCCTGGTGCTTCGCACCAGACCAGAATAAATGATTTATAAATATACACTCCCAGCCTTAGACCATAGTTTAGTGGTCTTAGTTTATATCTTAGATCTTAGATGATCGAAGGTTTATATGGTCTAAGCTCCCAGCCCAAAGCAGTGCCATCGCGCGCCGACCGAAGTTCAGGCGGGCAAATTCAAATGTCTGGGTTTGGCCAGCCTTGGTTTAAAACCTTGTATCTCTACAGTGCTAAAAATACAAGTCAATACTGTGCTGTTAATAATAACTATTTTTTTAATAATTCATAAAATATTAATTAAGTAAACCATAAAACTATTTTGGTATACAAATTTAAAATTTTGAAATTAAAATGAATTTTGTTAATATACATATACGGTGTGTTTTAAAAAGTTTTGGTGATTTGGTGATAATTGATAGCATGCTGAATTAATTTTGATTTTTAAATTTTTTAAATTTTCTAAATTTAAAAATAAATTTGCGTAAACTACCATTTTTAAATGACTCCATAGTAAGAGTCTAATGGTGTTATATCATAATAATGGTGTTTTGTTTTTCATAGCACTTTACATACCTAATTAATAAATTATTATTGTTTGTTTAAATCTTGTGTTTTCTCGAATTTTTTCTTATGTAACCTTATAAAAATTTTATATGTATTTATAGAGAAAAAATTGCAGATTACGAAAATGTTAAAAAAAAGTTATATTGCCATTTGAAAAAAAATTTTAATGTTTACTTCCGGTTGAGTTTGAAGTATAAAAAATATACCTCCGCACGTTTTTATAGTAAATTTTGAGTTGAATAAAAAACTATTTAAACTTTTTTTTGTATCTAATAAGATTTAAGAATTATTCACTGTTACCACTTTCTGTGAACACACTGTATATGACAGCTCTACAGGCCTAGAAGGCTCATGGCTTTTACCTGCTTACCTAACCTATCTTGCAAACTTAACGTGTGTGACGCAGCCGTATTTACGGTAATGACGTCGACACAAATATCAAAGATCACCACAGAGTGTGGATGTCCATCGGAAAGCCGAGCTAAGAAATTCTGTGCAATCCGCGATTTAAACCCAGAATTTCCGCATTATACTCAACCAGCAATCACATCACTTCACGGCTGTGGGTAATTTTGAGAATAATAAATTTTAATTTTATTTTGAACATTGAATTTAAATTTTGGCGCCATGTGATAAAACCCACCAGACATGTACCAGAAGTAACGGCGCATGCGCACACTTGGAAAAATTAAGTGCGCATGTGCTCATGTAGCTGGATGTACTGTTTGTAAATTTTCACGACTCCTAAAATCCGATATGAAAACTGTCAGTAGCTCTTAGACTGTAATCTCTGCGATGATATAATACAATAGGTACTTATTTTATTTAAAACTATTCTACTTTACTTACACTTTTTTACTAACAAAAATATGAAAGTTTTAACAAAGAAAGTTCAAAAAAGTTCATCAAAAAATTACATGTCTGTGAGATGAATTCTAATAATCTAGGTACCTAATGTAATATTTCAGTTTTTTTTTGCAAAATATAGGCCCTATTTTCAATGATCCATAACAGTTTCTAAAAAATAAACATTACCTGGAGTTTATCTTTCACGGCAATTTTAAACAGCTGTGTAATATTAACGGCAGCAGTGGTCCGATTGTACTTAAATGTTTTAACTTCCATAAAATGGTAAAATTTATCATTGTAATCATTTAATTCTACTCGAAAATCTTTAATCTTGTAGGTATTTTGATGAAACTGAAATGTAATTTTTTTAATTAATTTTTTAAATAATTACAACATCTCTATAATGCAATAATGTAATCTATGTAAAATAGCAATTTTTATTTTGTTTGCTGGGATTTTTTACGATTAATGGACATTAATTAATTAAATTAAGTATTTCTTCAACGTTTAATCAAGGTCCGCATTAATCCTAAAAAATATTAACAAAGAAATTATTTTCAAATAAGCGATAACAATTCATTAAATTCTATAATTTTGCTTTTTACAGTAAAGTTATTAAGTAAAGTGTTTTTCTTGCCTGCCGGTAATCACTGGGTATCAAATTTAAAGTACATGTACTGTGGGTGAACAATTTCTTGGAAATCTTATGAAATCTAGGCAATCATTTTAATTCTTACTGTGTGAGCAGGTGCATTGTCTTGCAAAATAAGCAATTATTTTTTCAGCAATGCACGAAATCTTTTTTTAATTGTGTAGGTGTTACCAAGGTAACACACAATATTGGAGCAATATTGGGGCAATATTGGGGCAATATTGTGTACTACCTGGGTAGGTCTGATATTATTTTTATTCAAATTTTTGTTTTTGATTTTGAAAATGTCAGTGGTAATATATTTTGTAAGTTTGTTTGGTTGTGCGTTTAAATGGGGGGTAGTGCCAATGGTGTTTTTAGTATATTTTCTAAAGTTTTTTTTATTCTTGTTTTTTAGTAAAATTTCTGGGGTAATTTTGGTGTTGAACTTTGGATTAAGGTAAAGGTATCTTTTGTGTTTGGTAAAAATATTTACAATAATGTATAATTTGAAAAATTCTTCACAAATTTATATTATATTAAACCTTACCTTAGAAAAAATAGTCGTCAGATCATCACAGCAGATATTGAAAATAAATAATGCAAATAATAGCAGCAATGTTATAGTTTTCATCCTGCGTTTGTTATTTATTCAGTATCAAACTTTAGGAGGACATCTACTGATGATTTTATACTACGATTTTATAACAAAGGTCAAAATCTATCATAATCATTAAAAAGAACCATATATACGTGGACATAATTAGGTACTGTATTTTATTGTCAATAACAAAGTTTTTGGTTCGTTTGATTTTAGGTAATGATCCATGTAATGTTTTGTTTTGTTGTTTTCTATAAGCATACCTAGCTAAACGTATTGTAAAGAGTTTTCTGTGACTCACTCATAAAAGAATTGAGATTGGTTTATCTTTAAGCAGTCAGCAAGTTTCAATTGCTTATAAGACTTCCATAAATTTTAACTCTAAACTTCAAACTCTAGATCCCGTTCTTATCAAACTCACAACATTCGAAGAGATCCAGGCAGCAATCAACAAGACCAAAGCAAAATAAAGACAAGATTCTCAAACAACCCCCAAAACAGAAGGATCTGAACTGACCAATTTTATTAACGCTGTGTCAAAATTAAAACATTTCTCGAGAATGTGAAAGACATCATCTTTAAATTTATGTCCGAAAAATACAAAGCTTTTCATAGAATTGCAGACTTATCAGCCTTCCTACTTCTATTGGCACGATCGCTTAATGAATAACCACAAATCGACTTTACAAACCCATCCCAGAATTCACCATCACCAAGTCTTTCTTGTAGTAGAAGACACTAAATCACCAAAGCTTCCAATAAGAAACTATTCCCGCAGCTACGTTTCTTAGGGCCAGTTGTATAAAAGAGGATCATCCTCGGATCAGAGTTAAACCAGGATCAAAGCAAATGTCTGTTGTATAAGCGAGAGTCAAGCGTTGATCCTGGGTTAACTCACCGATTTCCTGATCCGAGAAATCGGTGGATTAACCCAGGATCAACTTTATTTACTTTTAAATTTATTGTGATTTATACTGTTTGTCTCAATCTACTTGTCATTTATTAAAATAACCCCTGGCAACATTGTTTTTTTGTGTATTAAAATAAGAATAACAAAATAAAAGGAATAGACGTTGATCCTGGGTTAACTCTTGATCCAGGATCAGCTGATCCCCGAGTTAACCCTCCTTTATACAACTGGCCATTAACGTTTCAAAGTCTTTCGATAAAATTTGGCACTATTAAGTAATTTTTGAACTGTTTCAAGTCTGCAGCAAACCGGAACTCACAGTCTCATGATAATCAAAGCAGATGTACCTTAAAGTAGTTTCCTATAGTCACTTGCCTTTTTCAATACCTTGGTCAACAAAGATAACCGAAAAAAAGTCAAGGAAATTTAAAAAAATAAAGATAAAGTCGGAAGATAATTCCGACTGAGCAAGCTGTAGCACATCTAAAGAAGGGAAAGTTCAACCAGTCGAATTATTTCTGAAAAGAGTTTATTTTTTGGAAAGTCTTTATTTTGTTATGGTTAGATTTATTTGAGTTAATCTGGGGTTCTCGAATCTTAAGCGTTGGTGAACATTTTTTGGAAAGATTAGAAATGAAGAAAATGTTTATCTCGTGAACTCACCTATAACCCTGAGATTCAGTTTGTGTTATTAAAAAGTTTGAATTTCTATCACAAAAATCAAAAAGGAAAGACGAGGGATGGAATTAATTTTAAGCTCTATTGAAAAAACTATTAGTAAAGAACAAGGAAAAGTTCAAAATAAAACTATAATTTTCTTATTTGAAATATATTTTATTTTACACACAGAGAAAAAGTTGTAGTATAATATAAAGTAGAAGAATTTGTGTTTAGATTGTCTACAGGTACAAATTGTGTAAAAATTTAGTACAATTTGTGTTAGAAAATAGTACAACTGCGCTAGAAATGAATAAAATTGTGATAAAAACAAGTACAATTTTACTAAACTTTTACACAATTTGTACTTGTAGACAATCTAGACACAAATTGTTCTACTTTTTTATACAAATTTTTTTTGTGCATCAAGAATACTATGTATATTGCATTAAAAAAATAAAAATATAAAAAAAAATGTAATTTCTATAATTATTAGGTACTTATTTCATTTACATATTTATTTTTTATATGCACCTATTTATCTGTAATACAATATAAAATATTACTGAATATTAGTTAACAAAAGTGATTGGTCTAGTCTGCCCCTCACTTTATGTTTGGATTAATTATTATTATTAGTTATTATTTATTACACAAGTTTAATTTTTTGGATATGGAAATGAGACGGTCATTTGCCTTGCAGGTAACGCGATCAACTGCGAAAGCGAGGTACCGGGTTCAAATCCGGAGAAGGGAAAACTTTCTTATGACGTCTCCGTGCTTCGGAAGGCACGTTAAGCCGGTGGTCCTCTTGGGTTAATGAATTGCCATCATTAACATAAAAACCAGGGTTACAGGCTCGTCTGTAGGCAAGTCTAGCAAACTACCGATCGGACGTTAAACAATTTATATGCTCATAGATCTAGCACTGCCGAGGAAACGAAGCAGTGGCTGGAAATAACAAGCCCTAGGCTTAGGCTGAATTCATTCAGTTGAAGAAGAAGAAGAAGAGGATATGGAAATGGAACGTATACTTCCGCAAAAGCATATCCAGACCCAACATATTCATTTAAATACGTCACATTTACATCTATTCTAAATCTACCATTAGGAATAAGTGGAGGTAAATGAGTTTCATCAACAACAAAATTGCAGGTGTGATATACAACATCCTATAAATAAAAAAGGCGAGATACTATTTTATTGATAAAATATCTGTAAAACCTTTTCAAAGATAAAATTTGTTATGTTACCATATGTTTTTATTTTCTGTAAACCTCCTATATTTTCATCAAAAGCTCTTTTCATATTACTTTGCAAGCGTATTGGAAAGTGACGATATTCATTACTTAAAAACTTGCGAAATTGGACGACCACCTAGAAATATAAAATTTATGCTTGATAAAAAGAAGGAAGAGATTCCTGTTTTAAATATTATTTTTCATTTTTATGATAAAAAATTAAACATTACCTCGAGTTTATCTTTCACGCTAATTTTAAATAGCTGTGTAATATTAACGGCAGGAGTAGTGCGATTGTACTTAAATGTTTTAATTTCAATAAAATGGTAAAATTTATCATTGTAATCATTTAATTCCATTCGAAAATCTTTGATCTTGTAGGCTTTTTGGTGAAACTAAAACACAATTTATTAAAGATATTTTTTAAATTTACTTAAATTATGCATTATTTTAAACAATATTTAGAACATTTATGTAATGTAAAAAATAATAATATATTGTAATCTATTCAAAATAATAATTTTTATAATTTTACTTTTTATAGTAATTTTTAACTATATTCACTGTAAATCGCAAGGTCGACCAAAAGATTTTTTTATTATTGCTTTTTATGATCTCATGGGCTATTGAATTTGCTTTGTTGTCGAAAATTGCTGGTCCTTGGGAGGTTGGTTTGGATGATGGAAAATTGTCGGTTGGGTTCGTCGATTTTCAGTGTCTTAGCAATGCGCCAAAATTTTTGTGAGTAATTAGGTCTGATAGTATTTTATTTAAATTTTCATACTTGACTTTGTAAAGATCAGTGGGACCTAATATCATTTTGAAGTTTTTAGATTTTCCAAAGTTTGTTTTTATGATTAGGGTAAGAGTATCTTTTGTGTTTAGAAAAAATGTTTAGGTACGATAAAGCATAATTAGAATGTTGCTTCACAATTTTGTATAATATTAAAACTTACCTTAGAAAAAATTGTAGTCAGATCATCACAGAAGAACTTGAAAATAAATAATGCGAATAGTAGCAGAAACGTTATAGTTTTCATTCTGCGTTTGTTATTCGTTCAGTGTCGAACTTTAGGTGGAAATCTACTGATGATTTTGTACTACGGTTTTATTACAAACTGGGTATGTAATCATTTTAAATCTAACCAAGATCAAAATCTATCGTAACCTTTATAAAGAACAATATACACGTGGGCATTATTAGGTATTGTATTTTATTGTCAATAACAAAGTTTTTACTTTGTTTTGTTATAGGTAATGATCCATGTAATGTTTGTTTTTCAAGCATATCTAGCTAAAAGTATTATAAAGAGTAATCAGTGACTCACTCATAAAAGATTTAGGATTGAATTACTCGGCAAGAGTTTAAGTCTAAGGCCACACGAGCAGTAAAATGATGCTAGCAGCAACAGTAAAATGAAGCTGCAGTAAAGTTAACAAATGCATCTTATGGAGACTGCAGTGCTTGGCCAGACGTAGCTAGAAATGTCGCTTAAAAAACGCAAAAAAGCGCATTTTCAAGGTAATCACGCAGCTTCAGCAATGCACTTGTATCAGCTTTTTTCTATCATTTGAAAATAAATCAATTATAACCAAACTACAACAATGACAGACATGTTTCGATCTTATTAGATCTCATCAGTGACGTATCGTTGTAAATTTAGTTATAATTGATTTGTGTTTTTCCTTATATAGCATTTTACTGACACCAACTATACGTCACCGATGAGATCTAATAAGATCGAAACATGTCTGTCGTTGTTGTAGTTTGGTTATAATTGATTTATTTGTTTCCTGTTTATTCAAGGTTCTTGATTCGGAGCAATATCTACGTTGTTGTTTACTATGTACCACTGCTAGATTTTTGCAATCTTTAGAATTTTTAATAAAATAAAACATGTTTTTTATTTTTTTTATTTATATTTATTTACCAAATAAAGACAAAAATACAATAAGGTCAGATCTACAGCTATACCTATTCCATCTACACCTATCATGTAAACTTCACAAGAAGTAAACCTTATATTTAATTTGTTACCTAGCTGATATACAAGTGGCTATTTGCGTGCTCTATTTGCAATACAAAATAAAGTATTGTTGAATATTTGTTAACAATAGGAACTGGTCCAGTCTGCTCTTCACCTTATGTTTGATTAATTATTATTAAACAAGTTTAATTCTTTGGATATGGAAATGGAACGTATACTTCCAAAAAAATGTATGCAAGTGCAACATATTCGTTTAAATACGTCGCGTTTACTTCTATTCTAAATCTACCATTAGGAATAAGTGGAGGTAAGCGAGTCTCATCAACAACAAAATTGCAGGCGTGATGTACAACATCCTGTAAGCAAAAAAGGTAAGACACTATTTTATTTTGAGAAAATATCTGTAAAACCTTTTCAAAGATAAAATTTGTCATATTACCACACGTTTTCATTTTTTGTAAACCTCCTATGTTTTCATCAACAGTTCTTTTTAAATTACTTTGGAAACGTACTGAAAAGTAACGATACTCATTACTCAAAAATTTGTGCAATTGGAAAACAACCTAAAAATATAAAATTTTGGTGTATTAGTGCTTGATAAAAACAAGGAAGAGATTCCTGGTAAATCTAAATGATTTGATGATTTTCAGAGATGTAGTCCAGCAAATGGAAAAATAAAAAACTCATATTTTTTAGCAGCTGTAATCCACAAAACTTTAAAGTTTAAGATAAAAATCTGTAATTAGGAAGTTGCAAATTGCTGTTCAAGTATGAATCATAATTGTTAAGTATGTAACACCCAAAAATTCATTAGGTTTAATACTCACATAAAAAAGTATGCTAAGTATCCCAAAAAATTTTTTTTTTGTTAACAAGGTAACTAGCAAGGATATAGAACTTTAAACCTTATTGTATACTATGTATACTCTGGTACAGAAGCAGATTCAGCAACTTTTTCCCTAAAGGGGGGGGGTTATTATATAGATTTAAAATAAAAATACAAAAGTTGATAGCTCATCTATACTTTTTCCAGTTCTTTTAGTTTTTATATTTTACGATGTAATGCTTAATTTTTCAAAGGAGGGGATGATCGCTTCCATCTCCCCTCCCCCTGGATCCGCCCTTGGCCTGGTATGTAAATATGTAGTGATGAAATGACTTATTCTTATTAAACATTACCTCGAGTTTATCTTTCACGCTAATTTTAAATAACTGTGTAATATTTACTGCAGGAGTAGTGCGATTGTACTTAAATGTTTTAACTTCCATAAAATGGTAAAATTTATCATTGTAATCATTTAATTCCACTCGAAAATCTTTAATCTTGTAGGTGTTTTGATGAAACTGAAATGAATTTTTTTAATTAATTTTTTTTTAAATTTAGTTAAATTATTCATTATTTTAAACAATATTGAGAACATTTATGCAATAATGTAATCTATTCAAAATAGCAATTTTTATTTTTTTTGTTGGAATTTTTTAGGATTTTAAATTCTAAAAAATATCAACAAACAAATTATTAATTGATAACAGTGTGGTCTAAGTAGTGCAACTTGATAAACATATCACAATTTTTTAGACAAACCAAAAATGTATTGACACTTTTGGAACTAAAATATTAAAAGTTGACACAATGTATTGTGTTGTGTTTCTAACACAATGTATTGTGTCAACTTTTAATATTTTAGTTCCAAAAGTGTCAATACATTTTTGGTTTGTCTAAAAAATTGTGATAAACAAATTATTATCAATTTTGCGATAACAAATCATTAACTTCTAGTTTTTTTTTATTATACCTACTTTTTACAGTAAAGTTATTTTATTAAATTTGGAATCTGCCGGTAATTACTTCGTATCAAATTTAAACTACATATACGGTGGGTGAACAATTTCTTGGAAATCTTATGAAGTCTAGGAAATCATTGCAATTCTTACTATGTGAGCAGGTGCATTGTCTTGCAGTAGCAGTATAAATAAGCAATTATTTTTCCAGCAATGCACCAAATCTTTTTTGAGTGTTTAAGTGTTAGGTCCGATAGTTATTTATTTAAATTTTTGTTCTTAATTTTAAAAATGTCAGTGGCAATATCTTTTGTAAGTTTGTTTAGTTATGTGTTTAAATTGGGGGGAGGGGGTAGTGCTAATGATGTCTCTGGTAGAGTTTCTAAATTTTGTTTTAATCCTTGGTTTTTAGTAAAATCTCTGGGGTAATTTTGACGTTGTACTTGGGCTTAAGGCTGTGTTCTCATTTAGAATGAAAATTCGATTTTAAATAGAAAATGGACTATTTGGTGTACAATAACAGTAGCTGACCAAAAACGCACAATAAAAAATAAAGTAATGTGTAAGAAAAATCGCGAATGCAAGAGATACGCGCATTTTAGCGTTAATTTTATTTACAATTTTCTGATTTTATTTTTGAAAATAACGCGTTCAAATTTTTACAGTATGTCTAAAACGTTATTTTTAATATTATGTCGGAGCCAAATTTTTTTTAAAATTGTGTTAAAAAAATTTTTTTTCGCGATTTATTTATTCGCGATAAAAGCGCTCCGACATAATATTGTAAATAACATTTCATTTATTTCATTTCATTTATATTAAAACTTACCTTAGAAAAAATAGTCGTTAGATCATCACAGAAGACTTTGAAAATGAATAATGCCAATAGTAGCAGCAACGTTACAGTTTTCATCGTGTGTTTATTATTCATTCAGTATCAAACATTACATGGAAATCGACTGATGATTTTATACGTACTAAAATTTTATAATGGACTGGTTGTCTAATCAATCAAAATCTAACCAAGATCGAAATCTATCATATCCTTTATAAAAAATATATCCGCGTGGGTATTTTTAGCTATTGTATTTGATTGTCAAAAAAATGTTTTTGGTTAATTGTTTTGTTAGAGGTAATGAATGATCCATGTAATGTTTGTTTTCTAAGCATATCTAGCTAAACGTATTATAAAGAGTCATCTTCATCAGTGACTCACTCATAAAAGATTTGGGATTGGTTTACTGTTAATCAGGCAATAGTTTAAAGATAATTGTAAAAAATTCATATTTGCTAAGCAAAATACCAATATTTAATTATAATAGGTTCCAATTCAATATTATTTCATTTAAATAAGCATAGGGCCCTTAGGGAGAAACTTTCAGGAGTAGTAAAGCGAGACAATATTAAGAACGACATAAAGCTCTTTATTCACACCTTACTACTTAAGATGTATGCATGGTTGAAGATTCACATCTTACCAAAGGTAGCCCTGTCAGGGCTGGCCAATCACGATGGTGACACAGACATGATGGACTACATCACCTTCGTTAACATCAGATAGGTAAACTTTAAACTTCCAACACTAAACGTCATTCCCATCAAACTCACCACACTTGATGAGATCCAAGCAGCAATCAACAAGATCAAATAAAAAAATCTCTACGACCGGATATGATTACAACTATAAGACCCTCAAACAACTCCCCAAAAAAAATCAGTATCTGCACTAACCGCTCTCGTAGTGCAAAAGCTTTCCAAAGAATTAAAAACCGGTCAGTCTTTCTGCCAAAATCCCAAATAGATTCAACAAACTATATAATCCCCGAATTCATCATCACCTAAAAGGGAATTTATTTCTACCACTCACCAAGAAAAAACTATCTTCTGCAGTCTGCAGAAAATCGTAACTAGTCACAGTAACATGATAATCATCCGCCTTCTTTAAAATCTACGTCAGCAATATTTCAAAAATATCATATTTACATCAAGATGCCCGAAAGCTACAAAGCCGGGAACACAATAGTCCACCAACCCGGACACTACAATGTAGAAGAAGGCCAAAGAGCATCATCGCTCCACAGCCCAACTAAGTTTTATGTTAGGACTTTGCTGGGAACCAAAAAGCTACAGGAGAAACGATCACAATTTTCAGACCATCAACTCACCGGAGTAAAGCAACAAAATGAGATATCTCCTTTAGACAATTTGTTTTTTTTTATAATGATTTTGTGGACGTTTCGAAAATAGTTAATCTTTTTTAATATTTTTTTTACAAAATAAATGTATGAAAATGTGATTTGCCTAAGACTTATGACTGAACTCTTCTGGAGGTCGATTTCAATACACTTTGGAGCACGGTTCTAAAGCTTTTTTTTTATCTTCCTCCACTTCCATCTTTTTCCCACTTTTTTCGTTTCTTTTTTATTCTTTGTAAGTCAGACTTCTAAGCCACCAACGGATTAAAATTTCCCATTGAAAATTAAAACTTTTTTTTATAACGCAAAAAATTTATTTCAGAGGAAGTACTGTAGCAATTGTGTAATAATTTTAAAAATAAAATAAGGGTTTACAGTTTGCATTTGTTTAAACTTTTAGTCGTTATAGTAAAACACTTTTCTACTATTTTAGTCTTTATTAAATTAATTACATTTGACCTTTCAAATGTGATTTTCGCCAAAAGAGAAAAACTCCAATATAATTTCTACTGATTTTTTGCTAACTTGATATATTTTTAAAT
This sequence comes from Rhagonycha fulva, assembly GCA_905340355.1. NCBI lineage: Eukaryota > Metazoa > Arthropoda > Insecta > Coleoptera > Cantharidae > Rhagonycha > Rhagonycha fulva. The sequence continues at coordinate 14,923,359 of HG996558.1, forward strand.
ATTTATTCCTGGGAATAGAATATAAGATAAATTGTAATTTACTTCTTTGGGTATGGAAATGGAATGTATACTTCCATAAAAATATATACCAACGCAACGTATTCATTTAAATACGTCACGTTTGCATCAATTCTAAATCTACCATTTGGAATAAGCGGAGGTAAGTGAGTTTCATCTACAACAAAATTGCAGATGTGGTACACAACATCCTGAAAATGGAAACAATGAGAAACTTTATTATAAAAAAAAGTTTAACTAAGACCTTTTCAAAGATGAAATTTGTAAAGTTACCACATTTTTTAACTTCATTTAAACCTCCTATTTTTGCATCAACGGCTTTTTTCAAATTTGCTTGCAAATATATTGGAAAATGTCGATACTCGTTACTTAAAAACTTACGAACTTGTACAGCTACCTAAAAATATAAAGTTTTAGTGTATTAGTGTTCGATAAAAACAAAGAGATATCCGGTGTATCTAATTGATTTTGATAATTTTTAGAGATGTATTAGAGTATAGGTTTTCAAACTTTTTTGGACCACCACCCACAAGAACCACAAGAATACATCAGACAAAAACAAAACCAGACCAGTAGAAAGAAATTAAATATTCATAAATTAGTATTAATAATTTTTTTGCAAAGGTACTGTACCCTAGACCACTTGAAGGCTCCCCAAATTCTTTTATACTTACTATCCCGCTCTCCTAGAGCTATCTAGCGCTTAATAAAGAGTGATATTGCTCACTTTGAGAGCAACTATTAGAGCATCAAAAAATAAAAGCATTTTTTTGTCTGTCTAGGACATTTAAACTCGACTGGATGAAAGCAAAGCCGTTTGAACGCAAGAACGTTTCAACTCGAGAGATTAGAGCAATTGCACTCCCCCCTATTGAATTTAAATATAATAAACGTAACATTTTTTTTACATTGCAAAGAATAAAATTAAAGAAGCTTACAAAGGGTTAGTTCAACCGGCTGCGTTTAAATGGTTGGCTCCGTGACCAGTCGCACCCAAATTCTCTATTTCCCATCTCTGACCTCCTCTCTTGGCTTTATAAATCAAGAGGCATCCCATAAATTTTTTAAATTTACAAAATTAATAAAAAAATAAAATTTTACATTTTTCGTATTGCATTTTTCTATAAAGAATAATGTGACAATTGTTTTAAATTTCAATTCTTTATCATACACAAAAGTATTTCGCTCTCTTGACAAAAATTGCCTTTTTTTCTATATTTTTGCGGTCTTTGTAGGTTTCCTATTATATTTTCAATAAAATTAAAAACATAATGTAAGTTTCATTTACACATTTATATTAGAAACCCGTATTAAATTTTTTGTAACCTTGAATTGTTTTTAAATAATAAAAGAAGAAAACGCATTACTATTTACATGCAAATTTTTAAAGAAATAAATAATCATTTGCTGATAATTTGTTGGATAATAATTTATTTGAACAGAATTTATATTTTATTTGGGAGTAGTTCGATAACCGAAACTCAGATTTTAAAAATTTTTAAAAGAAGGAATGATAGAAAATGGTCCAAAAAAAACAATTATAACAAAAAATTTATAAAATCATTGCAAATAAAGATTATATTAAAAAAAAAACAAATTTTTACAGGAAATAGCATTTAACGACATTTCATTGGCTGTAACAATAACCTTAGTCTGCATACAGTGCAGTGGCTTTTACTTTGTCAAACATGGGAAATTCATCGTTCAGGTACTTTCTTAATTATTTTGAAATCTTTTTAACAGACGGAAGTAATTAACCTAAAGCAATGAGACAATTCACCTCATTCAAAATATCTCCCAATGGCAACAAATAACATAGTTTATAAATATTACCGTTATAAACTTTTAGAGATATATAATGTAGATTTTATGGTGGATCCGTGATTTGCCGTAGTTGTGTTAGACTATAACTAAAAATATTTCCCTAGACCGATCCTACTAGGCAAAGTGTGTTACCGGGAAGGAGATAAAAAAGTTAACTTTACTCCAAGTTAACTGTACGTTGGTGTAGTTACCACCAAAGCTGCCGGGTTGGTTCTTAAGCCGCGTTCACAATGACTTTGAGGTTTTGTCTTGCTTTGGTAAAAGGTGGCACGCGCCAATCAAAGCGATGACATAGCAAAGAATAGAAAAAAATACATCGCTTTGATTGGCGCGTGCCACCTTTTACCGAAGCAAGACAAGACCTCAAAGTCATTGTGAACGCGACCTTACTTTTCTCGTCTAAGATTCACGTAGAGTGCAAATACCGTCAACATAATGCACCTATAAAGTCTGTTTTCGAACAGTTGAAATTAAAAACATTAAAAAATATCAGAAAAAATATAAAAGCATAAATGTTTATCAGAAAAGCAAGCAGGTTTACTTTATTTGCCACCCTTAGCTGCCGATAAAACTTTTTTACTGTTGCCCGTTAACAATATTTGACATCATGATCATGACAATATAACCGACGGCGTAGAAATGAAACTTTAAACTTGCGTAATAAACCGACATGTTTTTATCGCCGTTTGAAGAAAAATAAAATATATATTACCTGGAGTTTATCTTTTACGCTAATTTTAAAGATCTGTGTAGCATTTACGGCCGGAGTGGTGCGATTATACTTAAATGTTTTAAGTTCGAAGAAATGGTAATACTTCTCATTGTAATCAATTAATTCTGTTCGAAAATCTTTAATCTTGAAGCCATTTTGATGAAACTAAAATATAATTTATTAGTATAATTTTTCAAAATGTATAGTTATTTAAAGCATTATAATATTAACATATCAAATTAAACAGTTTGTCTAAGATTTGTGCTTTTCATTGTGATAAATAAAAATGAAAATGCTATCAATCGAAAGTAATTTCAGTAAATAGAATACCCGTAAGCAAAACTCTGTGAGAAATCTTACAATGTAAACTGTTACTGTTATGCTTACGAATGGACTAACGAGATCACTACTGAAATTTTAAACCAATTTTCACGAAACCTTAAAATTAAGCTAAAAATTAACTATCAAAAATAAATACTAACTTTGAAAAAGTCGTACTCGGTTGCCTTATTTAAAAAATGCAAAGTTTCAGGCGTTTGACTACGACATTTTCAAAGTTAGTGGTGCGTATTCATGTCAGCAATTTTATTTATATATTTTTTGTGCAATCGAGTTCTTATTTGTTAAATTATATTTCCTTATCAATAACATCAGAGCAAAATTAATATCAAGTGTCGAGTATCCCCCGACTCAAAAGTCTAAGAAAAAAAGAAATGGAGTCTAATGTGGGCCACCCGGTATAAAAAAGTTACTATTTTTATTAAAAGTTACACACTACTGTTGTTGCACTGCGTTTCCCACAGATATCAGAAATCGTTCCTTGTAAATTTAAATATTAAAGCTTACCTTCGCCAAGATGCTGTCGTCACAGAAGATTTCGATATTAAATAATGCCAATAGTAACAACCAAGTTACAGTTTTCATCGTGAGTTTGTTTATCGATGCAGTTTTAAACTTTAGATGGAAGCTTACTGATGACAATTTTCCCAGACAATTTAATAACAGACTGGTTATTCTTTCAGGGTTGAGTTTTTTGCTTCATAAAATTATTAAAATCTATCATATCCTTTAAAAACAACATTAATATGCAAACAATATATTATTATGCATTGTATTTGTTTATTCAATGACACATTTTTTATTTGTTTTATTAAAGTTAATTATAGGTGTAGAGTAAATAATGTTGGTTTCCAAGCATACAAAGTTGAACAGTCCTTACTAACTCATTCACATATAAAGCTAATAAATATACAATGAATTATTTTAAAATTGTAAATTATTAACTCGTTGATATTAAATAATATTAAAACTTTATAATATCGAGTTATTTAAAAATTAGAAATTAATTAAAATATTTATTAAGCTATTTCTGCCACCATCTTTAATCTGGTCATGGAAATCTTGGAAAATGACCGGATTTAGTCCCTCCCCTTCCAACTCTCGTTTTTTAAACGATACGTGGACGACATTATTACGGCTATCCCTAACGACAAGGAGGACTTCATCGTCGAACATTTCAACAAATTTCATTACAGACTACAATTTACCATATAAAAAGAAAGAAATAATGCCATATCTTGTTTAGATATCAAATTAATATCATCTGGCTGGTCTTAACATACGCGGTTCTTGCATGGGGGTTTGTCTTTCAAAATCAGATGAGCAGACTTGATACCATACAATATACCGGCATCAGGCAAGCCATGTCCGCTCCATGGTTTGTCACAAATAGACAACTCCAGACCGCCTCTGAAAAACTGACTACAAGACTCAACACCAAAATGTCCCGACTGCCCTAACCCTCTCATCCAATCTTTCAAATCCTACGACACCAATAACTACTAAAAAACACCACGACCCAAAAACATAATCCTCCCCAATATGATCACCATCTCTCTCTCTCTCTCAAACCCCAGACCTTACTATCCCGACCTTGAAACTGACTTAAATACCGACTGCGACTCTGACGACACCTTTTAGTAAATAAGAGAACTTCTTATACTCCGCATCCGTCCAATCATAAGCAATAGTTAATTCCTTTTATATCCTTTGTTATTTTAATTATTTAATTTTTTTATTCAAATTGTATTGTTTATTATACAATGCAAGTAAATTTTCGTGTAAATCAATCAATCAATCAAAAATAATTTTATTCGGTTCCAAAAATATTAGTATTTGCCTTACGATTATTGGTTTTAGCATTACTTTTTATTAAAAAACGTAAAAACCCAATATATAATATAAACAATAAACATTTAAATATATAAATTATTAACTCGTTGATATTAGATAATATAAAACTTCAAAATATCGAGTTATTATTAAATTAAAAATGATAAATAAATCTTTTATCATTTTTAATTTAATAATAACTCGATATTTTGAAGTTTTATATTATCTAAACAATAAACACATTAAGTTAAAAGTTGAAATTGACTAAGAAAACATTATTTCGATTTCATTAAAGATCCTCAGATAGTTATAATTGTTATTGTCATAGTTTATATATTTTCATTAATTGATTTTATTTCTGATAATTTGACACAGCTAAGTTTTACATGACAGAAAAAATGAATGAGAGAAGTAAAAATCAATTAGAATAATATAAATTTTATTAATATTAAAATCCTTTGAAACCCACTTGCCAAAAGTTTTGTTTTATCTACGTCAGAGCTGATATTTGTTAGTATTTTTTGATTAAAATTTTTTTTCATTTTCTACTACAAAAAACCGCCGACTTTGAAAATATATGAAACTAACTTATATATTCGTGAAGCTTTTTATTAAAAATTATCTTATTTTCTCTTTTGAGTTACTTATTTGTCGTTAAAAATCAACAATGCTCCGAGGACTTGTACGAGAAAAAGGTTATTAAAATTTCTTTTCATTTTTTTTGATAATTTAAGCTTGAGCTATTTAAAGCCCCACATATCAACTAAAAAATTAATAACTTTGAAAATAAAAATATTGAGACCGAGTGAGTTAAATTTGTCATGCAGCAAAAAAGTCTCCACTTTATTTTTTTTTTGTATCTTTTTTTGCCTTCTCAAAAACATTATACACAAAAGTAACTTTGGGCAAGGAAATCTTTCAAATCACGTCGTTTATTTGGGTATTTATCTCCAAAACCAAGAGTTACATAAACACAAAAATTTTGATGTGATTTACGAATATTATCAAAAAATCAGCTGAATGATTGTGTCATAAAGTAAAAAATCTTAAATCAAGAGAGTAAAAATCAAATTGTTTTAAAATATAAATTTGAAAAGTTCAAAATGGAAGCTGAAGCTGATGAAGTTACCGATAAAAAGCGTAAAAGGGTAACCGCTAGAAGAGGTTATTACTCCGAAATAGCAACAAATTTAGAACACGAAACTGAAGATGATCTGTACGAAGGCTTGGAAGGCGTTTATAAGCGCACGAAATTGTTGTGGAAAGTTCGAACGGAAAGACATGCTCCAATTATAACTGAAACCGTAAAACCAACACGGCCTAGTTTTTTGGCTCCTGCGGAAAGATGGATGTGCTACGAGGAAGAAAAACATATTGTATTTTATCTTTGGCAGTATTTTGGATACATATTATTTTTAAAATGTTGTAGTGTTTTCCTGTCGACACTTTTAAACCAAAAGTGCAAATGCAACATGAAGTTCCACCACGAACACTTCCAAGAAATGTTGCTATTGAACGTAAACGTCGACAATATCAGGGCCAAAATATTCAAGCATGTATCGATGAAGTGGAAATCGAACTAAAATCAATTGTTCCTGCTCATATTGTTCAAAAAAAGACAACGGAAGACAGGTTTGGTTTGTATAGCAAAGTTAATTATTTACCCCTGGAACTTTTTGATGACGAGGAGTACGATAGCAGGTAAGGGAAAAAAACTTAAGTAATGAAGAAAATACAATTGAAAAACTTTAGAACTCCCGAGAGCTGGCTAAACCACGGTTTAATAGAAGGGGTTAGGCACCCAATTCCTGGAGAAGCTTTCGTTCCAGTATCTAAAAAAAATACTCTCTCTTATGTGTACGAGGATCCTTTAAATAATTTGTACAGGTGGTTTAATGTTGCAGTAACCGATTATATACCGGATAAAAAACTTTGGCGTGTTTTAACACTAGATGGTTTTCAAAGACCGTTTAGTGTTCCGAGAATTTATCTTATGTTTAAAGCTGAGGACCCTAAGAATTTTGCTCAACGAATCAAAGCTGCGTTAGAATTAAGAAATCAAACCGAAAGCATTATTCGGTAGGTTAAGCGAAGAGTTACTAAAAATAAGTAGGTATTAAAATTTCTATTTCAGTTATGAATTTTATTTGGATTGTATGTTGCTTACTGGTACTTACGATTTAGACGACAGCAGTTTGGAAAAGATATATGAAATGGCTACTCGAAAAAGAGTTATAAAAATTAGCGAGCCCGAATATTTAGAAAGGGTTTGTTTGTCTTGGTGAAAGCAACTTTTTTTTTGATAAATCCAATAAAAAAATTTTAGTTGGAAAACGAAGTTAGATTAAGTTATAAACGGGTTTTGGGAGAACTCCAGTTTAGGTATAGTGTGGAACAGCAGCCCCAAGTGTTCAGTTTTTTAACCCTACCAAAACGAGAAATTGAGAAAGTTCCTCTTAAAGGTAATTTTTTTGGATGTTATGTATAAAATGTAGTTAATTTTGGAAAGTTTTGCAGGGCGGATCGATACTGCAATGGAAGACTTTTATGGAAGACGTGAATATTTTAGATGGATGAGCATTTTGGTTATTCCTGAAACCACTCGTAGTATGTCGATTGTTGTGTGGGAAAATTTAAAAGTTTGGCAAATGAATTTGTTTACTACAAACTATGGCAAAGGAACTACTTTGGATGAATTTGAGGCTGCACAAATTCGTGTTACGGATAACGTAAGTTTTAAAGAATTTTTTAGACAACTCAGCTTTTCTTCGTGTTCCATACTACAAACACACAAATTCGCGATAAGGTCATAAAGTTTCTTGACAATAATTTATAGTAATTTTGGCTACTTCCTGACAAGTAACTGGCGATACTCCAATAATAAAAGCTCAACGAAGGTTTCCGCTTCTGCTTAGCTTTAGACTAAATGATATTTTAAATTTGTCAAAATGCATAAGCAAAATAATATACCAAATGCCATAAAATCACATGGAGAATGCATAAAAAATTATTTTAATTTTTTTTTTGTATGAAAACTAAATAAGCTTTGAAATTAATTACATAAATGTAAATTAATCTTTAAATAAAAGTTATTTTGAAATAATTTAATTCATGTTCATTTCCAGTCTGATAACTTTTTTAAAATGATAACTTTTTTAATTTATAACATCAAAGAGGTCCGACAATTACTTTGGGAAAGTTAGTTTTATATTTCAGATTTAATAATTTTTAAAGTCGACCAAACAATTAGTGATCTTCACAGCAAGCAAAATAACTTTTAGACCAAGTAAAAAGCAAAAAGTTACCCTAACCTAGCTCACTGCTAGCTCACCGCTCTTTTCATGGTTTTCACGTGGATGTTGGGACGCCACGTTGTCTGTTTATGAATGCCAAGTAATTATTGCAAAATATTTTCAATGTACTGAATGTCTTGGTAAAGGAAGAATAGTATTAAAAAAGGAATTAATTAAAAAAGTCAACAAAAGTTGTTTGCGGTTCGCACTTGGATGGGTGACCGTAGGGTGATAAATTTATAGTAACTTTTTGTATCGCTACAAACCCGCAAATACTCAGCGTGGTAGATTATGACAAAAATGATTCTCTACACAAAAAAAAATGTCGTACTGACTTATTGTGAGTTAAGCTAGAAAAAAAATGATCATTTGTTAAGAATTTTGCCCATTGAAGGGAATATATAAAATCCGTTACTATATTATAAAGTATCATTTTGAATTTAAAACAATTGTAAATCTTTATTTCAGACAATTAAATATTTGAAAGGACTTTGGTTGCACAACATCTCAAGCAACATAAAAATGTGTCTGGGTGACATCGGCAAAGGTTGGTTTAACGTAAACGAGAAGAAGCATTTTATTTACGATACAGCAAAATTAACACGTTTTATGGAATGCGTGAAGCATCGCATGCAGGTAAACAAAATTTTCTTTCTAAGAAAAACGTTCAAAACACAAATTTATTTAGTACACGCTTCGAGTTTTGGTAGAAAATTCCACAGCGCTGTTTGTTAATTTAGTTGAAACGCCATGTCAGTGTTGCTTAGAGGTAGAGGAAGACTATAAATGGGATTCCAGTTTTATAATCAGTACATTTAGACCAGCATCTCCACCAATTTTTAACTTGTTACTAAAAATGGATAGCAGTGGAGCTTCGTATTCCACGGAACCATCCAGATTTGGTGTATGGATTGATCAAAAATTGAATAAAACTATTTCTAATTTTCCTGTTTAGGTTGTTTTATTGGGTTTATATGATTCTGCCATCAGAAACACTCATACTATTCAACAAGTACATCCGTCTCTATTGGGACTCCTCAAATTTCCAGCAGATCTTTGCTTATCCTCCGTTGGTCTTTTAGACAAAGACGTATGCGCTCTTAGAGAACGAATGCTAAAGGGTTATGAGAAAGCCATTATTCCATTGATTGCCTACGCAGCAGAGTACGTGGTCCATTTGGAATTATATACTCTCGATATAAACGCATTTTTAGAGTAAGTTCTTAATTTTCCTTTTCGATTTCATGCGACTTTTAAGTTCCTTTCAGAGCATATAAGGAAGAGCAGCACACTGCAGGAGACTATAAGGAAGATATTCAATATCAGTTAAAATTAAAAGAAAATCTTGAAGTAACTCTCCCAACGAGTATTATCATAGGACCATTTATCATCAATACAGAGCCATTAAAAAACTTCCTTGTTACTAAACAACAGGAAATTGCTACCAAGATGATGGACCAATTTTGCGTTCTCATGAAAGGACTCATGGAAGATGTAAGGACTTCAAATTAAAATTATTGTTGTACATACCTACTAATGAAATTATTTTACTTGCAGGTATTACAAGAATATAAATACTTAATGGTTCGATTGGCCGAAAAACCACAGTCGATAGAACATATCTACGAAATTAAGGAATGGATGGAAACAATTCCTCTAACAGTCCGAACTCAGGAAGATGTCACGAAAAGATATCTTCTAGTAAAAACTCAATTCTTCATTTTTGCAATTTTAATTATTAGTTTTTTTTTTTTAGGAATACGATGTTTTGGAATTTTTTTGGTATGCTTTACCCCAAGAAGATTTTGACAACAAATGGGAGGCAATAGCATGGCCCTATAAAATAGTTCTTCAAATTGAAGCCACAAATTTGTTTCTTCTCGACGAGTGGGATAAATATTTAAAAATTCAACTTAACGATGAGCTGGCATTAGAAGAGAAAATAGAACATTTGACCGTCCTTGTCACTAATTTAGCTGGATTACGAGATTTCACCAGAGTATTTTTTTTGTTAATCAAGTCATCGTGAGATTAAAATTTTTTTTCAATAGATACATGACATTGCTATAGAAGTAAAAAGACTATGGAAGCAACTGAAGGAAGCTCAAGAGCAGGGTTTCCTGTTAAACTCAAGGCAAAAGCTGTTCTTAGTTACACCTACACCATATGAAAATTTAAGTAAATTAATTAAGGAATTTGAACCGTACAGAAATTTGTGGACTTCAGCATCTGGTACTTTAAAATGTTTATTAAAATTCCTCTAACTTAAAATGCTTAAATTTCAGATTGGCTACGTTGGCATGAAATATGGATGGACAATCCTTTAGTTAACGTTGATGGAGAAGCGATTGAAAATTTAGTTACCGATATTTACAAAACGATTCTAAAATCTATTAGAATTTTTGCCGAAATTGAAGCTGTATTAAATGTTGCCAATCACATTAAGTCTGAAATAGAAGAGTTTAAACCTCTAATTCCACTTTTGCAAACGTTAAGAAATCCAGGAATGAGACAAAGGCATTGGGAACAATTCAGAGATTTAACTGGTACCACCCGAACCCACGGAACTAAAAAAAATAATAATTTCAATGTTTTAAGGTATTAATGTCGTATGGACTCCAACAATTACTTTCAACGATTTTCTCGATTTGGGTATTGTGGAATTTACAACCGAAATCTCTAAAATAGGAGAGAGTGCAGCTAAAGAATACACAATCGAGAAAACTTTGGATAAAATGGTTTGTGATATTACACCTAATTTTTAAATTTCCCACTATCACTTCTTACATAACTGAACTAAATTCTAGGTAAAATTTCCTATGATAAAATAAAGAAATTTTATCTTAGACAAAATATTTAAAATTAAAAATACTGTTTATTCTAGTTGGCCGAATGGGAAAGCCTCTGCATGGAATTAACATTATACAAAACCACAGGTTACCAATTTCCACTAGCAACTTCAAACCTTAATTTTCTGCTTTTATTACTACAGGAACCTACATAATGAAGGTTGCGGATGAAGTGCAACAAATGCTTGATGACCACATAGTTACGACTCAACAAATCTCATTTAGTCCTTATAAAGCCGCATTTGAAGAGCAAATAGACGAATGGGAAGAAAAATTACGCACAACATCTGATGTTCTTGAAGAATGGATGGAAGTGCAAAGGTAATAAATCCGTTCCTCAAACAAATTTTACAACCACTTATTTAGGCAATGGATGTACTTGGAGCCCATCTTTACAAGCCCGGATATCAGTCGACAGCTTCCGGCAGAAAGCAAAAAATATAATTCAGTTGATAGGACTTGGAAAAGAATCATGCGCAATGCGTTTGATTGCCCTGTTGTATGTGAAATTTGTTAACCACCTCCAAATTATCTTAATAAAATTTTTTGTTTAGATAATAATAACTTGTTCTGATAAAAAACTGTTAGAAAGCTTAAGAGATGCCAATCATACTCTCGAACTTGTGCAAAAAGGTCTCACCGACTATTTGGAAATGAAGCGAAGTGTTTTTCCACGATTTTTCTTTCTCAGTGACGACGAATTGTTGGAAATATTATCTCAAGCAAAGAATCCTCTTGCTGTTCAACCTCATTTGAGAAAATGCTTCGAAAACATTGCAAAAGTATTTTATTTTAATAAAATGTTTGATAAGAATTGTTTTCAAAATCAATTTTCAGTTAACTTTCGAAGACGATTTGCATATTACACAAATGTGGTCTGCCGAAGAAGAATGTATTGATCTTATACCCAGTTTATATCCGACAGCTAATGTAGAAGATTGGCTTTTGGTGGTGGAAGTAACAATGCGAAATACTGGTGAAATTAATCCTTCATTCCTAAAATTGTGTAACGGTGTTATTGTTTTCAGTTAGAACAACTTTAGGATACGCTTTAGCAACTGTGGATACTGATGACCGCAAGGATTGGGTTTTGAGTTGGCCCGGTCAAGTAGTGATTGCTGGGTGCCAAACTTCCTGGACTGGTCTGGTGGAGAGAGGGTTAATGGAAAACAAAATGCAGTTTTATTTTGATATTATTTTATCAAATGTATATAATCCTCAATGCTTTGATTTTTGAACTAAAAGTTATTTTTTTAGCTCGATAAATTGCGAGGTTTGGTCAAAGGAAATTTAACATATTTACAACGCGAAGTTCTCTCTGCACTTATAGTTATAGAGGTGCATGCGCGTGATGTTACTCAAAATTTGGTAGATACGAAGGTGGTAAATGTGAACGATTTCGATTGGATAAGTCAGCTTAGGTGAGTTAAATTGAAGTATGGAATTTTTAAAAATGTTTGCTTTCTGAAGGTATTACTGGGTGGAAGAAGAACTGAAAGTACGGGCTGTTAATGCTGAATTTCAGTATGCTTATGAATATTTAGGAAACAGTGGTCGACTTGTTATAACTCCTTTAACGGATCGTTGCTATTTAACGTTGACAGGTGCGCTACATTTAAATTTTGGAGGTGCTCCTGCAGGTCCGGCTGGTACTGGAAAAACTGAAACCACTAAAGATTTGGGTAAAGCAATGGCTATACAATGCGTCGTATTTAATTGCTCCGATCAACTCGACTTTATGGCGATGGGCAAATTTTTCAAGGGTTTGGCCAGTTCTGGTGCATGGGCATGTTTTGACGAATTCAATCGAATTGACATCGAAGTGTTGTCAGTAGTTGCTCAACAAGTTATGACTATCCAAAAAGCTATACAAGCAAAAATGGACAGGTATGGAATTCTCACTCAAATTTGCTTTTCATAATTACATAGTACATTTCTTTTTTAAGGTTCTTGTTTGAAGGAGTAGAAATAGCGTTAAAATTATCTTGCGCTGTTTTTATTACCATGAACCCTGGGTATGCGGGAAGAACGGAATTACCGGATAACCTTAAAGCTCTGTTTCGACCAGTAGCAATGATGGTTCCGGATTATACTCTAATAGCAGAAATTTCTTTGTTTTCTTTTGGTTTTGGAAATGCTAAACAATTGGCAAATAAAATTACGACTACTTTTAAGCTGAGTTCAGAACAACTTAGTAGTCAAGATCACTACGATTTTGGTATGAGAGCGGTGAAAACTGTAATTGCTGTAGCGGGTAATTTGAAACGTGAAAAACCTGTAATGGATGAGAGACAAATTGTTTTACGTGCCTTAATGGATGTGAATGTGCCTAAGTTTTTAAAAGATGATCTTAAATTATTCTTTGGTAAATAACTAAAATTTGTGATTTTTTTTATATTACTTGTAACTGTTTAGGAATTGTGTCGGATTTGTTTCCAAGAATGGTGCAAGAAGCAATAGATTATGGACTTTTGGAAGAATCGATTCGATCGACCACAATTAAATTTGGTTTGGAAGATGTAGACGGTAAGTTTTATATAATTTTTAATTGTGTGTTCTGTATAGGTAGCATTATACAGAAATGCAAGGAAAAATTGCGGGAATTGTAATTTAACTGGATTTTTGAATACGGGAAGTTTGGATGCAAAAATTTCAATTTTGTAAAAAAACAGTACGTGCACTTGGAAGACTTTGCTTTTCGAAACCTGTGAAACTACTCGTTGTAGCATAAATATAGCCCGCCAGGGCTTGGGTGAGCTCGTGGTTTATCTTATCACCATGCCCATGTTCCACCCACGACTATATTGTAGAAATGAGTTTTCTGGTCCATGCTCCCTTAGTTGCATTAAACCACCTGTCTCGCCGATCTTTGAATAGGACACCTACCTCAGGTTGTTCTTTTCTGCGCGGGCATCTTAGAATTGTTGTCATAGTTTGCCGCTTTTTCCGCCGCCATCGGATCTATTGGGAACATCGCCGCCACTAGCGCTACCGCATCGTTAGATGTTGTGCGGTGTGGCGACGTAAATTCTAAGATTCATCTGCCTCTGAACTTTTTTATAATGCCGGCAATACTCCGTCACCTTTATGGCCCCGGCCTATACCATACAGCATGATGGAGTTTGCCTCTGAAGCCAGGACTCTTCCCGGCTTCCGGCCGGATTGCCCGGCTCAATCTAGCAACCATCCAACTCTACCGCAATATTGTCGCATTTCCGTTTCCCTATTAGTAAGACCGCTTTTGTCTTTTCAAGCACAAGTGTCAGGCCCCTACTCAGTATCCACATTCTTATCCTTTGCAGGGCTTTGTTTGTTATATCTGCTAAGGCATGTTCATTTTTTGCAGCTGAAGCATTTCTATTTGCAAAACCCCGTCAAACATTATATTCCACAAGGTTGGGATCAGTACCGACCCTTGTGGGACTCCGCTGTTTACTGGAGTTTCTTCTTCAAGCATTTTTTCTTTGATTATTATTGATCTGTCGCTTAAATAGCTCTTGGCAACGCGAGGGCGACGTTGAGTAGGTAAGTTGGTATTTTCTTCTTCTTTACCTCTTCGATGATATAGAACCACTTTGCCAAGTTAAATAAATTCTTGACGTCTAGTGTTACGAGGATGCACAATTCCCTTGTGCGCCACGTTCCACTCTTCGTCTTCTTGGTAATGTCAATTATTTCTTTAAGAGCGTCTATGGTGAATCGCCCCTTTTGAAAACCATATTGTTGATCGAAGAGATCCCTATTTTGAGTTGTTGAAAACTTTGATAGACCTTTTTCTCTACCAGATTCCTTCGTCCTACGAAAGGACATAGTGACATTTTTAAATGTTTTTCTCGGTGGTTTGCCGTTACCTTCCGAGTGGAGACGGTCAGAATAATATTTTTACGTTGCCCGGAGTCGAACCGGGTTCTCTGTATTAGCAGTCTGTGATCTTAATCGTTATGCTAATGCCAGTCTCATAGATGGACATATGATAGACCTAACCTAACTTTTAAACAAGACACCACACAGTCTCTAGTATTAGATGGTAGTGTATGGTTCTATTTACTAACCTCCCCTTATATTACCATCAGATTTTGCTGACGCATTACTGCAGATTGGAAGCTAATTTATTTTTTTGTCTTTTTTCTTCATTTTTTTCATTCCGTTAACTGCCTATTTTTTTTTGTTTGATTTTTTCAGGCTTTATTGTCATTTTTTTGCTATATCTCAGTTTTCTAGGTTCTCTAGTATAATGGTAACTATTGTAGAGGAGATCATTCAATTTTGCTTGGGTGTTATTTTGAGATTTAGTCCATCACTTGCAATAGAACTTCGTATACTATCGAGTCTATATAAGTAGCCAAAAAACAGCCATGACTCGAAAGCATCCGAATTAGGTGGTGTATAATTCTTCTGTTCTCCATTGTACCATGGTGTAATCTTGAGAATTATTTTGCTGGCCCATCTTCCATTTGGCAGACATCATTGAAGCTATGGCCACGACTGAATAGATCTTTGTAAATCGCTTTCTACGAGCAAACCGTTTTTACAGCTTCCTGCTTTTGTGTCTTCGATAATTCTTGTTTAAGTAAATTTTTCTTCTTACCATCTACCCAATTTGAAGCTCTATAATCTATATAACATAATGGACTTTGCAACAGAGCCGTTAGAGTAGTAGAGTAAGCTGTTAGAGTACTCACCTCTTCCAAGATGATTGATTGTTAAGAAAATATGTGGAGTCATCTTGGCCAGATTCTTTACCACACTGCCCTTGTTAAGCCTTGTTAATCTTTATTACTTTACTGCTGAACTCATGGAGGTTGAAAAAGGGTAGATCTTCTTTCACATTATGAGGAGCATTCGTGCAAAAGCCGATAAATCCATTTTTAACTGAAAATGAGTTATATATCATTTTATACTAATTCAATGCTCCTCTATCTATTTCTGAAGTCAGATTTGAGCAAAAACCGATATTTACCATGTAAAATTCTATGAAAACTTAAGAATTTGCGCAAAGCCCGATAAATCCTTTGCAATTTTTTTGCCATCCCATTAATCTTTAATGTTTATATTATTTTATTAACTACAAGGATTATAACAACCTATTAACCGGAGTAAATAATGAAGATGAAATGACAAACAACATCTATATTGTGTTTTTCTTGAAGAGGAAACTATACCATTCAAATTTGGTTTTTTTTCATTTTAAAATTAAATATTTTTTTTAATTAAGGTTTATTTTACTTACTATAGATATTTTTATAATAATATAATACTATATACTTAATAAAAATACTTTATGGTACTTATTTTATTTGCCAAGTTAATTAATTAAATTTCACACATTTAAATTTTAAACAAAAACGGGTAAAATACAAACTGTTTCTTTCCTTTTCTATTGTTTTACAGTTTATATTTTATCAAAATTTTAGAATTACATAGTGTGATCCCTAAGACATTATTTGCAAAACACCCCATTCCAAAATATTGAGGCGATCGCATGTCATACGTTTTTGTCAATTTGCCACATAATTTAAAAAGTGGATTTATCGGCTTTTGCACGAATGCTCTTCATTTATTTAATGGGTACTTATCGCTTTTTTGGCATGAATTAGAAAGAAAGTGGCTCCAATGCTTCTTATTCAGCAACATATAATTTTTTATTTGATGGTTTCAGTTGATAGCTGTAACAAGCTTCTTTTTTGCAGCTGCTATTATGCGAACTTCTTCAGCAGTTTGTTGGTGTCTGCCTCTAAACAGGTTCTGGGTAGAGTATTCTAGTTTTTTCAACTACCTTTGTGAGAGGTTATTGTTTCTTTTTTTTGTTCTTTCTTTTGCATGATGGTTTTGCATGCTTTAGATAAGAACTCATTCATCGCCAAACTATAGATAGTTTTCACCTCATACTTCTTCTTTTTAAGGTGCCGTCTCCTATCGGAGGTTGGCAATCAATTTAATATGTTAATATTAAATGGCTTTTTTGAGAGGTGAGCTAAGTCAACAGGCTAAGAACCGGACTTTGAGATAGAAGCCCTGGATTCGATTCCCAACCCGGCTACAAAATTTATCCGACTTTATTATTATGACCCTCTCCTCTCAGAAGGCAATGGCAAACCACCGAGAGTAATCTGCCAAGAAAGTCATTTAATAAATAATAATCACCTCATTCAGAAAGTTTTTTTGCGCAACTATCGCAGCTTTTCCAATTTGAGTTCTCTTGAAGACTGAAGTTGCGTAAAAGTGAGGCTACTGTTATTTACAGTTACATTTGATATGCGTTTATGGTCGCTTTTTGTCCCGACGTTGAGGATTTTCTACTTTGAGATCTTGAAAGTAAGTGCAGGACTACTATATAAATATGAGGTCAAGTTTAGAGAAACTGCCTTTTTCAAAAGTTGTAGCATCTGTTACATTACAAATAACGAAGTGCAACTTTCTAAGACTTTATACGCCATCTCTCAATTTTTCTAAGAAATCTTTAAGTTTCTGAAAATTTTTATTATGGAAGAAATTGCAAGAATATACTGCCCTGGTTGCTCATACATATCCAAATCTTTGGCTCCACTTGTGAGCTACAAATTTTTTGTTATGCTTAGATTGCAGCTTTCTTAGTGTTTTTCTAGACCTAGTTACTTTTTTTGCCTTATTTTTACTCTAAAATAAAGGAAAGGTTGATATTCTTAGTTTTAAGGGCATGTAAAGACGTTTGGTGTGGTTCTCCGCAATTCTGGTAAACCGACCACTGGCGTATTCAGGGGGGAGTAATTGGGTAATTACCCCCCTTAAGAATTATTATTTAACCTTTTGCTTTTCATTTTTCAACAAATAAAGATCAATCTATGTTGAAATTTACATTGATATAGGTAAATTACCCCTCCTAAGGTAGTTGGCTAGAAACGCCCCTGAAACCGACTCGTAATTTTGATTTAGAAAAGTGACATGGTGTTTGATCTGCTTCTAGTATAACTTTAGTGGTGTGTTTGAAAGATACTATAATCTATTTGATGGCTATTTTGGCATCGGTCACCTTGTTTTTCTAACCTATGATCAATTAATTTTAATGAAAATTACTGAGAAAACAATCACTTGTTGGCACTCAGAAAAATGCAGTTATAATTTAAATAACTTCCAGATAAAATTTAAATTCAGTTCAAATATTGAACTTTAGAATAGAAGTTCTAATTAAGGGCTAAGTAAATATTTACAAGTTAAACATTACAATTCATTGAAAATGCCAAAAAATTATCAAAACATATAACTTGGTAAATTAGTTATTTTATAATTTACCTATTTATTCTTACTAATTGTGATTTATATATTTGATAATACTTACTTGATATATTTATTACCTTTGATTATAATCAAATTATAATAATTATTATGAGATGTAGAATTAAATTAAAGTTAATTCAAGTGACGCGACGCTACCCAGATAAGCCGTAATTATTTTAAATACCGAATTACAAACAATACAATTGTATAATAGGCAATGAAAATTACCAAGTAGAATATTATAATTTTAAATGGGTTCATAATTTCCTCAAAAGAAATTAAATTCGTTCATCGGAGTATGTAAAACTTTATTTTTAAAATTAAAAAATGTTTGAAGTAGACCCCAAAACTAACAAATTTCGTTTGTCGGCCAAAAAGCCAACGGACAGAAATCAATAATAATTATATTATGTAAATATTATGAATCAAATAAAAATGTTGGTATATTGAATGGTTACAATTTATTTGATTATTGATAAAATTTTTAACACTATTAATTTTTTTAAATAATTATTTGTGTATAAATTGTAAAATAACAGTAAACTAATTAAAGTAGGAAAATATATTACTTCCGCACGTAATATTAATATCCAATCTTAGTATATTTTCTACGTGAAAATTTTATAATTTTATGTACATTTAAATAATTACAGTTAAATAATTATTTAAAACAATGGAGTATCTCGTAAGAAAACTTTGCGCTTCTGCTCGAGTCGTTCAATATTTACCAAATTTTGTGAGCAATCTAGACAAATTGGCAAACTTTTACGTTCAAAATTTGTCTATATTGAAACTGACACGGGTCATGGGTAGGGACAAATTTTCTCTTATTATTTCCATGCCATAATTTTATTATTATAATTTCTTTTTTCTATAATTTAATAAAAGGCTAGAAGCGTCGCGTCGCGCCTCGGACGTTGCTTCATTTTCTCGACGTAAAGTAACATCTAAAAAATATAAGTACGAATTTAAAAAACTCGATGTATTTTTAAAATACAAATAAACAAAATGATTTGAGAGAATATGACAAATTCCTAGCATGTAAATAGATTTTAATCATGTGAAGCCAAATACGAAGTACATGCGACACAGAATAGATCATAAATTATTCTGTTGTTATAGATAATTGAGTACAGAGCAGAATAAAATTTAGATGTAAAGTTTCAGTAGGTTAAAATCGATTGACTTATAAAACCATGTCAAGTTTGAATATATCTTTAAAATTACAATGCTGAAAATAATGTCCGTGAAGTCGGGAAGTTTGCAAATATTTTTGCAAGAACAATTCAAAACAAAACATGCATTTTATGAAAAATTCATAATATTAATTTGTTCATTCCATAATTTAGATAAAATTTTATAAACAATAAAATGTACCTAACAAAATGGAAAAAAGAACCCGGAAAATTGCTTTTCGCTTCACTTAGTTTAAGTAAGCACATGTTTTGAAATTCTTTGTTTTGTCTGAAATAAATTAAATTGTTTTAAATTATTAGAGCATGTGAAATTATAAGATGCAAATCTTTTTCAGTATCAAAATGTTCCCTGTTCTTTTGTTAAAGTTTAAGAATTTGTTAGCGTATGGAGAACAAAAAAAAACTATTGGATGTTTTTGTCCCATATTTTTCATATTACACTTTGTATAAGAGGATACCGGAAAAATATTTTACTTTGATCTATATTACATTTTTTGGCAGGGTCGAACCTTTTCTTTCGAGCCGGGTGCAGATTATAAAAAACCTTCAGTACTGAGAACTTACGTACAAAATCGAAAAAAAATGTTAGATAATGATTGTTATTTTATAGTTGAAATTCATAACTATACTATAAAATGCCAATGGATCTTCGGGTGGCTAGCTTTCTACCCAGCGCTGAAAGTGGGGATATCGGGAGCTCTTCTGTGCTGGGTGTTGTTTAGCAACCAAAAGTAGGAAAGTAGTTGATGTTAGATAACTAAATAAAACTCATAAAAAGGAAAAAAAACTTTAACCAATATGGGTAGTCGCATGACAGTGGTGGACTTAGCTTGATTGGTCACTAAATCTCAATATGCTACAGTGCCCTCTGTTATTGGTATTCTGTAACACTACTTTGAGAAATCCAAAGCTCTACTTTATCAATTTTCATGTAGATCCGCCACTGTTTTGTAATAAAAATCATCTATGTTATCGATGATCACTAGATGATGTATAGGACTAATATTGAAGTCAGTTTTTATTATTTGTTTAGTATACAAGTCGAACTGATTGATGCCTTCAAGGTTGTTTATGTTAATATGGTCCTTTTCTACCAATCAGATCCAGAGACTTTGTAAACAAATAAACACTGGCTTTGGCTTCACAGCAACCAATGTTATTTGAATCCATCATCTAGTGCAATAACAACTATAATTTAAGGTAGAAGTAGTACTTACCAAGAAAAGTAAATTTTTTTTGATCTTTTTGTTGAGGAAATGAAATGTGATTTTAAAGTTGTGAAAACCGAACAAAATATTTGAAGTAAAAGTTGAATGAATTGTACAAAGTAGTAACTTATGTTATAAAGGCGAACAAAATCACTTTAATTTAATGAAAAGTTTTATTTGTACTTCAATATCAGAACGTCGTCTTGTGCATATTCTTGAAATTTTTGTTTTTGATTTTATGTTAAAATATTTCATTTTCATTTCATCAATTAATTCTTGAGTGGAAGCTAATTAACAAATTTTGGTTCTCTCCGCTCTGTGAACACCGCATGACTTAATGACTTTCATATTTAATTAAAGATTAATTTTTCATCTGATTAAAAAATGTAATATATTTTTAAAATGTCGTCAAAAATATGTGCTTTAGGCAAAATTTAAATAGTACGAATTTTTAGAAGTTCATGTGCAAATATATAACATAATTGTCCTTTTTGCTTGATTCAGCTACCTTCTATAATTGTAATTTTTTTAAATAAAAGTAAAGTTTCTGTTAAGATAGCGCAAATCTCGTTAATCCGTCTTGCGCATTATTAATTTTAAGAATTAAAACGACTTTAAAAACATTATTTTTTTACAATAAAAATTAAAACTAATTTTTGTTTGTTTTTTCGTTATTTGGACTAATAATATCATTTCAAAAGTAAAATTCAAAACAGATGTAGGTAATATAGAATCAAATAATCGTTAACAAAATCAATAAAAATTATTAAAGAACAATTAATTAAATTTCTTTTCAAAACCAAGAATTAGATAAAAATTTGAAATTAACTTTAGAACAAAGTCGCTTTTTTGAAGACAATTTTTTCAATGTTTTCTTTTTTTTTATCAGACTGTACTCGTTCACTCCTGAACATAGGATTTTTACAGTTCTTCCCAAATCTCCCTATTTTATGCCTTCTTCATCTACTCCCATCCCGCCATCTTCTTCACATCGTCAAGCCATTGCTTTTGGGGTTTTCTTTTACTTCTTTTGATCATTTTTAGCTTCCAGTTTATTATTTTTAGTGGCCATCACGTCCGTCGTCTTCGTTTTCCTTCTTATTTCTTTGTTTCCTATTCAATCACGCAAAATCACTCCAAGCATCGACCTCTCCATCGCTCTCTACACCACTCGTTTTTGTTGGTTAGAGTCATCATCTCTAATTTATACGTTATCATCGGCAGTACACGGGAGTCAAAATCAACCTAGTTTTCCAAAAGCTACCTATGCAAGACTATTTTTTCTTGTGTCCTCAGCCGCCTGGTTTTCTCCCCCTTACTTTGTTTTGTGACTTAGGTTAATGTACTCTGACATTCTTTATCGTGGTATCACCTATCTTTATTTTCGTGTTTACTTCCTCTGTTCTTGACCCTAACATGAGTTTAGTTTTAGTTAGGTTTATTTGCAGTTAGGTTTATGTGCACTTTAGATTAACCCTGTATATACGTGCGAACACTATAATGTACTGGTGCATATACCAAAAACGTCTTATTCGGCTCAATTCTATCTGTTAATATACCAAAATAAGTCTTAAATAAGTTAATGGTTTAGAATTTCTTTGAATTTTCCGCTATTAAAATCGTGACGCTAGGTACGGCCGCTCCAATGCACCCTACCTTATACGACCTTGATCCTGGTAATATTTATGAGTTTACATATTATTTTGGTCTCATTTAGCAACGCAGTAAAACTACGAAGTGGCTCTGTTAAGTCCTTATCGTCCACAATCTATAATTTTTTTTAATAACAAAATTTTTTATAATTGAATTTATAAATCGTTTATAATTTACGTGAACTACAACCGCAAATTTTATCAGAATACTAAATAGACCTTACGTTATCCAGACTTCAAAATGGGAGGTTTACAGATCATACTAGATCTCGACTTGCGTCGAAGTTACGTTCCGACGCAAATCGAAATTCAATCAGATTTCCAGTTTTATGTTTTAGATGAAACGCACGTTGAGGCCGTCTGGTCGTCCACAATAACAAATTACATAGTACCTACAGAGTTCGTAATTTGTTATAATCCTGACTTAACTTTTAAATCGTTTTTCTGCAATGAAAGTTGTAATTTTATTTTCTTTTTTAGATTACGTGAAGAAAGTTATTCAATTATATGAAACAACTGTGGTGCGACATGGTCTAATGTTGGTTGGTCCGACAGGATCAGGAAAAACAAAAGTAAGTTCCTTCTCTTTGAATTTCCACGCCTTTATGTGTTAGACATAATTTTCCACTTTATTTGCCGCCTCACCTACATCGTAAATCTTTGAAGTTGTCTATTCATTTTCCATTATGGAAACACCTCGAAGGCGAAGTAACTTTAATTTTTGCTTACAGTTATTTCTTACAATAAACTTGAATAATTTCATTAAATGTTAACTTTTTTACATGAAAATATTTTAAAATAATTTGATTTATTTAAACGTAAAAATCAAAAATTAATTAAAACATTTCTAGGTAACTTCAATAAATTTTTAAAATATCCTGAAACCCATGACGGTTTCTTATCGGAAAAATAAATTTTTTAATTCTCCATCATGTTCAACTTTAATTTTAAATCCCAGAGGGAATGTCGCTGGAAATACGTCGTCAAGAAAGATTATATTCTATTTTGCAATATTTCGTGAATTTCTTAAAAATCATTAAATTTATCAAAATTAAAATTTTGAACAAAACGGTGTCACCACAATTTTTACAATTGTAAGATGTTAAAATGCAGTGGTTTAAAAGGGTAGAATTTGCTTTCTTAAATAAGGATTTTAATAGTAAATTTTTAATGTATTACTATTTTTGTTTTTCTAATTCTTTTAGAGATCAGTTTAATTACGGCGTTGACCGTAGGTAAATTCCTTCGTTATGCATAGCTTAAGCTTCAGCTCAAACCATAAGCTAATAGCGTTCTTCAGCAGGACCTGCTGTTCTGTCGTCGCCAATTATTCTTGGCGGTCGGTAAGTGCGAGATCTTAAGGATTTCCTACCTGACCACTTACCTTTGTTGAAATTGCGCTGAAAGTTTTATGTTGTGGACTTTTCCGTATGGATTATTTTAAATCAGCTGAAAATTCTAGAAGTTTTACCAGCGGCGTGCTCGAGCCTGCTCAATGCACAAACTTGAAATAATGAGTCTTTTTGTGTTATCCTGGTGAAGCGACTGGGTTTCACCTTTGTTTTACCATCATCCCGATTTGGAATAACAAATAAATTATTAGGTACCTAAGTAAATACTTTTATCTGTACATTTCAGCATGAGGATTCTTTAAAAAAATTAGAAAACATCAATCAACAGTAGGTATTTATTATATAAAAAGAGTCAATACAAAAATTTTGACTGTAATGTTTCATTTTTTCTACATTTTACACTTGCTCTTATTGGAAAATCTAACACCATTAAATTACTAGAAAGGTACCCTTGTGCCTCTTAGATTTCATGTGAGTTTTATCAACAATGCATCTTGTTGATCAATTTTTTATGATCAAAGTAATAAAAATACATTTATTAACATCCAAAAATATAATCTAGAGACATGAACACATAGATATAAAATATAATAAGGCTCACCCCAAAAATCTTAGAAAATAAGTCGGATTTTTGTAATTAAAGTAATAATTTTGTAAAAAAAAATTATTTTTGTATTTTTACTGATGACAATCGCATACCAAGGTACAGTTGTACTTTTCCAGTAATATACCAAGTTAAAAAGTTAATCGGACTTCTTGGACTCAAACAAAATTTCAAAATACAACTTTCCAGAGAAATGAAGTTAAAAAAATTATTTATTATGTTCTGGCACTTTTTTACACATTTACACTATAGATCTTGTCTTCCCTAATTTTAAAGTGTTCGTACATTTATTTTTGTAAGGCATTATGGTAAAATTATATCTGTCCCACATAAAAATAGTTGCTCCAATGTCTTGTTCAATATTTTGTTAGATCTTGAATTAATACGAAAATGTATGTATTCAAAACAGTTTTTCCTTTACTAATATTTTCACATGCAACTTCTCCAGATCTTCCAAATTACATTTAGTTTACTGCCGTATTCTTCCAAAACACAGTAATATTTAATGCTTCAAGTACTTCTGAAAAAAAAAACAATTTAAGTAGTTTTTAAGATGTGTAAGTGCTGGAAAATTTTACATAAATTATGCAACTAAAAATTTTTTAGAATTTTATTTATATACTTAAATTCTCCTTATCAAAAAAATTTCAAGTTAATTTAACACAATAAAATTCAACAGGTATTTTATTACCTTTTATATGATACCAAGAGTTTTTTGAATTTTAAAATATTTTTATGGGCACTTAAGCCTATAGGCGACCGCGGCGTGATTTCGTGGTCTTTTGATTGGACTGAAGATCGAGTGCGGTTATTTGATTGGATTAACGATCGGTCTTGGTCGACGTGGGCTTTAAGTGGAACGCACCCTTACAATTCCCTTTATATGATAGTTTGATTTGTATTTGCATTAAATGCAATCCTCGTAGCTCGTAGTGACATTTGTACACAAACCGCACGTCAACATTGTGCAGGACTGTCAGGAAATAGTAAATGTTCTGTTTTCAATTCAAAAAAGTTAAACATTCAACACAAAAAGTATTTTCAAAATGTATAAATATTCTTCACAGAGTCAATTTTGTGAAGTTTACAAGTTTTCAAGTTATTTTATCTCAATTATCTACTAATAGTAAATATAATACGATCACGTGTTTAATTTGCTAATTTAAAGCTGTAAACAAGAATATACGGTATTGTGCTTTAGAAACGCATTTTTTACGTCTTTTTTAAAACTAATAAAATTCCATTCAAAACGATCTGGAAAATACTATTAATTGAAATTGTTGAAAACCGGAGTAATAGTTCGCAGTTTTTATTATCGACCTAGGTTAATAATAAACATTTTTTCGTTAGAAGCAATGTCACAACTCAAATGTAAGTGAATAATTGTAACTATTCAGACAAATCGTGAAAAAACATCTTCCATTCAAGCCAAATATTGCTGGTTATATCAAAAAAAGAAAAAAGTAATAGTTAATATCTTTGATATATTCCAAACATTTTCATAAGCATTTTTAATTAGTACTTAAAGCATATTTTATCAAATATTTATAAACCGCAATAAATCACGGTAATTAATAAGCACATTGAGAAAATTTGTCAATTAACACTTGGAACTTGTAATATTAATTATGCGGTAGGCTTCATGTGAGTAATTAAAATTAAATTTGAACGTTGGCTTTCCTTTACAGTATAAATTTTACTGAAACTAAATTTGAATTAAATATTATAAAATTAATATAATATTAATTTCTGACTAAATAATATTTAGCGGCAAACAAATTGAAAAATTTTGATTTTTAGTTTATTATGCTCTGCACAAAAAGTGTCACAATCAATTTTTTCAAAAATAACATATTTTTACTATTACTTGCAAATTAAAATAATTAATTCTATAATTCAAATACAACATGTGACAATAATGTTATAATTTATCTCCCAAATGCAAATAAACTTTAAAAGAACTTTCAAATTTTTTATTAAAACATCAAACAACCAAATATTACCGATTCAGAACGTGACTATAATAAAAATAAAATTTGATACTTTGACTATTATGAAATAATTTCACAACACAAAGTAGAGGTATTAGACAAATTAATATAAAGACAAATTAATATAAATTGTAATATTGTTGTATTTCAAAATGCGACCAACTCGCAAACCAAATAAGAGATGTTACTTTTTTTACGTAAAAAATTATAAACTTATATATAAATATATAAATTATAAATAAAAAAATAGAATAAGTAATAGAAGTTTTCAAGTGAGTGAAATCAATTTTTATAAACAAAAACGCGGACGCTATGACTTGAGAGTTTTCATGTGAAGTTAAGAACCGCTGAGCTATAGTTAACAATTAAAGTGAATCTGCATTTGCTTTTACTTTTTGTCTATATTAGAAAATCAATTCTTATTTTAGAAAAAACTTATTTTAAAAAGAGCGTAAATTTGGCATACAATTGACAGCAATTTCAAGAAGTTTTTATATACAAAAACATAAAAAATATAAATGTTGTTTAAATAAAGTTCAGAACAGCAAATCATATTAATTAAATAAAATTAATCAACTTAGATCATAAATTATTAATATCAAAAAATTGGATGAATTAAGACAAAATAAAATAACTAAAAAAAAATTTTTAAGTTTTAAATCTTCATTCAACAGGTAGGTGTACTATTAACCTCAAAATTTAATAGTTTAAAATAATACAAAACCAAAGTAAGATTAGCAAATTCACTTTGCTAATACTTTGAATTATAATATAATTTTGATTAATATTATTTAATAAGAGATGCGGAAATTGTATGGGTTTATAATAATGAAATTAAATTGGAAGCTGCTGAAGTGAATTACGGTATTTATAAATTAAAGTAAGTTTAAGAGATTAATGTGTATTAAAGTTTTGTATTTTCAATTTTGAAGTTAAGATTGTTACAAATTATTTTATTATTGTATAATAAAGTTTAAAACCGTAATGAGAATATAAATTTAATGATATTTATTTAATCAGTATTCGGTTAACTTTGAGAACGAAGTTTTCAGTTCATAATTTTCATTTTCACAGGTGTCAATTTATAATAAATTACCCTTACTGATTTCTAATTAGGACTACGTTCTGTTCTTGTTCTATCATAACAGGTTGAAAACAAATTTAGTTCTGATAGGTAACTTGCTAGACTGGCTTCTAAATGTGCCTGTAACCTTGGTTTTTATGTTAATAATGGCAATTCATCATCAATTCAAGAAGAACCACCGGCTTAACGTGCTTTCCGAAGCGCGTAGACAAATCATAGAAAAGTTTACCCTTTCCCGGATTTAAACCCGGATATTACGTTACAAGGACTCCTGTGTAATGTACAATTTGTGCGTACACAATTCAACAAAGAGAAAGTTACTTCCCTACCATTGTGATTTCATTTTCAATTAATTTGAGGAAAGCAATGATTGAATATGCCCAACTTGAAATGTTGTTGTAAAAAATTTATTTGTTGATTATCATTTAGGAATAAAACGTGTCCTGTTTTATCAAGTAATTTGTTTCTATTTTTACCTAAATTTTAATTATCTCCCTAATTACGTTAACAGCTAATAATTTTAGGATATGACGATGTCGATTTCTAAATTTCTGTTTGGCTCAATTAGCTAATTATGAAGACTTCAAGCTTCTTATAGTAATTAGGCATCGATAGGAGAAGTAATTATCAAAATGTGCTATAATTACGATCAAACCACAGTAAAATATAAAAAGTTTCACAAATACAGTTAACATAATGAAAAAATAAGTCTTTTTTTAATGATTTTTTTTTCTAAATTTTAATTTAACTTGGTGTCATTGTATCCTTCCGACACCGAATTTGTCTGTCTGTATGAATGTTTTTGAGACCTAGCTTCCACACATATGGAACATTTCAATATAAATTTTTAGGAACAGTTTAGTAACCAGGACTCCACACAGAGAAAAAATTGTACTTAAAAGTAGGACAATTTTTGTCTACATTGTTTACAAGTACAAATTTTATGAAAAATTAGTATAATTGTACTTGTTTTTAAAACAATTTTAGTCATCTCTAGCGCAATTGTATTATTTTCTACCACAAGTTATGCAACATTTTCACACAATTTGTTCTTGTAGACAATCTAGACACAAATTGTTCTACTTTTAAGTACAATTTTTTCTCTGTGTGGAGTCCTGGTTTTTAAAAAGTTCTAAAGAAAGAAATACCTTCGATTCTCGGTTATCGAACTCGACTCCTTTTTGATCTTATAGTTTTACTGAATGAGGCCCCCGCAAATGACATTACTAAGTCAATAATTTGAATTCAACTTAATAACTTTAATCACTTCAATGAATAGTTCAAGTTCTATTCTGAATTTTGAAACCAAATTTACAATAATTGTGATGTGCTAAAGTTGTGATGTCGATAAAATAATGATTTCTTTCTCAACAATATTTTATTGAAACGTTTGTAAACTTAAAAAAAAACCATATCATTAAAGATTTACGCCAGGTTTACTTACGAAGTTTTTATATCAATTTTTTTATAAAACAAATAATGAAGATCGAAATACATCAAATTATGATCCGTATGAAAACGTAGTACCTACCTGAAAATGACCACGCCCATCAAAATTCTATAAAAATTCGAATATTTTACAAACTTTAAGTAAGTTGAAAAATAAAAGTTTATCAATTTGGCATAATTAAATAGCATCTCTACTCCAAAGTCGCGCTTTTGGTTGGATTATTTTATTGGAATTGTCGATTATATCCAGACTACTGAAACTTTTAGGGAGTATATGGAACACTTAGAATGCCGGTTGTAGACCTAGAGCCAGCGAGTGTTTCCATCCTGGATTTTAGGAGTCGTGAAAATTTTATGGCTTATAGATCGACTCTCCCTAAATAGAAAACCGAATGTAAGCCAGAACATTTTCACGACTCCTAAAATCCGGTATGAAAACTATGCGGACTCTCGATCTATTATTCCGCCACTGAAAACCGAAAAAATATACTTTAAGCACTAAAAGTAACAACACTCACTCGATGTTTAATAAAGGGAACTAATGGCTGGTTAAATTTTTTTTTTTTTTGTATAAATAAATTTTAATTTTTTTTTCAGAAAGTAGCTATAAAAGTGTTTATTATAAATGTATTTATTATAAATACAGTATTCATTTTAATCAATAGTATAAAATCCATAACTGCCATTTTAGATTTAAAATTTAAAAATAAGCTGTTTTTTATTCAACAAAACCACTTTGAGACATCAAACGCAGAATTTGCTAAACAAACAAATATTTTCCATATGAAAATCGACAAGTCCTTATAATAAATATGTAATCGTAAATTTTTTAAATTAAAATTTTCCTTTGTAAACTACCTACATACGTAAATTTTTACAGAAATGTAAAATCACAACAAAAACATTTTAAAAATCAATGTAATTAATATTAGGTATGATTAAAAACCTTCTTTATCCAACCTTGACTTCTTAGGGACAATAAAAATTGCGAATAATATTCAGTTTTTAAACCAAGAAATGAGCTTTTCAAAAAATAATATAAAAACAGCTGAATTTATTTTTGTTTGAGATTTATGTAGTTGTATGAAGAGTAAAATATCATAATATTATGATTAACTTCGTAGAAGTATACCCTTCCATTTTCTAGAAAAGCTTTTCAACTAAATTTTCTGCCAAAAGTGAAAACTTCAAAATAGACCCTTAACCACTTTTAAAACAATTTTTGGTATGTTTATTTAAAATGACGATTTATCGCTTCTGACCGTGCACATTTTTCCTTGCCTTGCATGGTCTCAGATATTTTCAACCTGTTGAGTTACTTCTTTTGTATCGTTATTGTTATCAAACATAAACACAAATTCGGATAGCAAACAAAACTTATATTTTACTACTTTTGTGTACTTCTTCAGATTTTAAAGATTTTCTTCGCACTTGGTCGTTTTAAATTGCACCAGTTTCATTAGTTCTATCTTCTAACAACCATAACTTTTGTTGCGTTTTTGTGTTACTACATTTACATAATTTGGTGATACCGTTCCTTGTTATGCCTTAGAATCTAAACTGAGCTGTCCAATGTCTAAAATTTATTTGATGTCTACCCTTGACAGGACCATCCAAAGAATGGTAAGAAAACGACTGTTCGAACTCGAACTACGTTTAGGTGGCGCCCAATTTAATTAAACAACTACTTTTATTGACGTCCCGTTTGTTTTGTTGCTGACTTTCCTGCAATCTGGTAACCGTAAAGATTATTATGAAGCTAAGAAGTAAAGATTATTATGAAATTTCTAGAATCCACCCACTTCCCACTTCACTGCAGCTAGCAGATCACTAGCTTGTATGTTAGCATATTTTTGATTAACAAGCGTTCGTAAAGTGTTGTTTAAAAATTTATATTCATCTAGGATTGCGTGTATTCCAAAGCAATACAACAAAATTCGATAATAGAAAAATTGCTAAAGAATTGTATTATATTACAGCAAAACAATTGATGTATTGGAAAGTTTAATTATAAAATACGTTACGCAGTCGTTAAATAATAATCTTACAAATTACTTAACTACTAATCACAATAATCAACAATTAATTAAAAAAATATCAACTTACTGTGGCAGACAAGGACGTCTTGTTATATTTTTAAACTTGTTTCGAAATAATTGCCATAAGCATTTTCGGAATGTAACTCCACACATTGCATAAAGTAGGAAATTTATGCTAAAATTTGTGTAGAAAAGCAGCATGGCGAATTGCTGAACGCACCACAGCATTTCTGGAGGCGTTTTCTGCCATAATGCGTAAGCGAAGTACACCGTTAAACGGATCACGTAACTTAAACAAAAATAAATATGTATTATTTATCCGGAATTTTAAATTTTTTTAATTTAATAAGGTAAATTTTAACCAACATAAAATAAATATATTAATTCAAACGCGGTCTCACTGAACCAAAGTTATCACCTAAAATTGTCAACCAATAAAACGGTGACGGTTATTGTTAATCAACCACTACCAGTAGAGAAAACTACCCCATGTGATTGATTGACAATTTTAATGGATAGTGCTAGGTGATTAACGATGGCACAGCAAAACCAGACCATACAATAAACACCAATTCTAACTAATAAAAATTATTGTTGAGAATAGGTCTAGTTTCAAATTCCAAGAGAGCGGCAAAAACCGCAAGCTTTATAACCCTAAATTTAAAAAGGGTACTTGCAGCTTTTTACAAACTCATTATCACATAGGTAGTTGTACAGTCAAGATCAAAAGGATCCACGTTTTTTTGGAAAATTAGTAAGTTATAAGTTGTATTTTCATAAAACCAGTGCGGATCTGATGATATCAGTTTCACGTGTAGAATCGTGAATGAGATTGAAACATGTAATCCGATAAGGTGTTCTCTTGATTTTATAATTTTTTCTTGCTAATTATTTCAATAAACTTTGAATCCTGAGGACGGTCCTGACTGTCTCTATTAATGTTATAATAAGTTTGTAAAGAAGTATAAAATTTAATATCTACTTGTAGATTATTAATTAAACTAGACCTATTCTCAACAATAATTTCTATTATTTAAAAATAAAAGAAATTCAAATTTCAAATTTAAAACTTCTTTTACCAATTCTAACTTACACTGTAAAGAAACAAATGATAATAATGTATTATGGTAATCCAAAAACATCAAAATTTATTTCGTCCTTAACCAACAATTAAATTCGGAATCAGATGGTGTAACTTTCATATACAAAGGTGCCAGAAAATACCTAGTTAACCTTTAATTTGGCCGACAGGGCGACGCTACTTGATCTGTGCATAAACAAAGGGCCACGTAGTCTCTAGAGCAATAAATCTTTTGTGGGTTTTGATCGATCGACTTGGTCGATTACTGTATTCTACCTTCTAACTCAAATTAAATTGGACATTCCTTTTTTTTTGTGAAAGAAGTTAGGCCTACACTATCTAAAGGTTTATTACACAAGTTCATCTGGAAGCTATACAATTTTTGTAATTGAACGGTTTTATTCAGGAAAAACCAATCTACCCTTAACAAATGCACACAGAAGATAGTGAATTGGTTTCTTTGGGATTACAGCTTATAAAAATGAAGTCAATCAATAGAGATTTTTTCTCCGCATCTGAATGTATTCATCACTTTTTGTTTCTTTTTTAATTGCAATTAAAAATGCAAAAGTAGAATAAGCAATTTTTTTAAAATTATACCTGCTTTTGCGAACAAGTATCGAAAAATTTCATTGAGTATAATTATCTTGATCATTACAATCTGAATGTACTGATTTGTGTGAAACTACAATACAGTTACTGTTGAGTTACACAGAATTTCTTAGCTTGGCATTCGGTGAAATCTAAGGTAGTTCAATAGGCCAAATTTAAGTTAAACTTCTCGTTCAGAATCCAAGCCTAATTTTTAAACGTGTTTTTTATTTGATTGATTAAAACAATTATATTAAAACATTTTTCATTCTAACTTTAAAAAAAAAATTTTAATAACAAAAACTGCAGTTTTACTTTGTCTGGCGCTGGTTGCAGTGATAAAGTACAAAGAGAACATTACAAGAAAATTCAGTTATTAAAAATATTAATTAAGCATATTTCAACTTTCTCATCTTTATTATCGATAGGTTTCCTTCAGAAAAGACTGTTCAATTAAAAAATAATTAAATATACCCAAGTTAAGTTCTTCGTATTAATAATTTCAATAACTTTTTCATTTATATTACGTTCATTTTACTTTAGAAACGTTGAATTTACTTTTCCTTTGATTGAAATGCATTTTGAGTGTAATAACAGAAAATTCAATTTTAGTGAGGTGATTCATAAAATTATAAATAAACATGAAATTAACATTAATACCTGGGCAAATTCAGTAATATAAATACAGACGAAATAAGCAATAACATCTTTGTTACATTTTGTTGATTTTTTGTGGAAAGCAAATTTCGTTCTGATGTTGGAGGAAACACAGCTGAAGTTACCATTTTTCGTTGCTTACTTCTTATAAAATTATTTGAACTTTTGGAATGCTGCGATTGCTGCACTTGTGTTTTGTATTGCAGGTTCCCAATCTAAAAATTAAAAAGATTATTTTAATGAAACAGTGATTTTATACTAAAAAAAATAATTTTAAAAAGGAATAAGTTTCAAATTTTAAAATATTTCTCCATATACTCGTATAAAACTTTTTTCTGATGTAATGTAATTAATTAATTTACTCAGTTAATTTGTTTTCCAAAAATGTTATTAAATATAGTATTTCAATTTACACGCTGATTATAGGAAAAATACTGACGCATTTTACTTTGCCTTAAAAGTTGAGACTTTGATAGATTTAAATATATTCTTTGAGGTTTTACCAGTTGAAGGACACCAAAATTCAGTAAAATCTGTGATCTGTCGATTTTATGAGCACCACTACTTTTATATAATTACTTTTTTATTGAGACTTAGAACTGATTAGATTTTGTTAAAATTGTTTCATGAGAACTAAAAAGTGATTCGGATAGATGGATTAACGAGATTCCGCTGTGGTTGTTTTTGTAAACAGCAGTTATTTTTTTAAATTATATTGGTAAGTCGATGGGTACAATGTGCATATCTCTGCACACGGGCACGAATCATAAAGTCGGCAAGAATTAAATAGAATTGAATAATTTAGGTGTCAAAAACCTAAAGAAAAAACCACTAAAACGGGAAAATAATTATAACTTTTATTTAAATTAATAAGTTTAGCTTATTAAATGGTTGATTCTGTAACTTTAAAAACTCACTAAAAATTTAAATTCTTCTGCATGTACATAAAGCAATTACCAAACATATTTTATTCGGCTCAAGCAGTTTTACTTGTTTCAATATTGAACAACACACACATAAATAATATGTCAGTGATGCCACAGGGAAATTATCAAACTGAATTTATAACAAAAGATTTTTAATTACGCAGTACCTAATTAATGGCAATAAATAGTAATAAAATGAACACAATAACTTGCTTAAAGAAGTTAAGGATTTAAAATTTTACTAACAAAAATAAATCTAAATTGTATAGAACCGGAGGTAGGGGAGACCGGGGCAAGTTGTCACAAGAGTTGGTTACCAAAAACCTCACTTCCAAGTCGCTGATGCCACCTTGCGATTTAGATTAAAAGTACTACTCGATGTTGATATAATATGTAGGTACGTTTACTGCACATAAATGGCCACATTTCTGCATTTCAAAAAAAAATAAAAGTCGGATATGACTATGTGCTTTAGTGCTCCTTCGCGCCACAGAGAGAAGGGTGTAAAACGTTGATCGTTTACTCCACACAAATTGCATTAAAACGTGGAACTGTAAAAAATATTTTTTGAATTGTAGTCTTCGTAGTTAAGGTATATGTGGGCAGGTAGAGTTGCCAACCTGCAAAGGGCGAGAGGTGGCAAGAATTTGAATTTTTTATCTAATATATAAATGTAAAATATCATTGCAATATGAAATATCTCAAGCCTGGTTAACCACTGACCTGGAAAGCGTGAATAAGAAGATATGAAGTAAAAGATAAACAAAAGTTTTGCGAAATGTAAGTACAAGTAGTTTTGAAAAGTTTTATTATTGTTTACATCTTAAATTTAAACTTTACTTAAAAGTTTTTATAGAGTGTTTCTGAAGTAATGTAAAATTTGAACAATTCATTTCGAGTAATTCTCAATGAATAATTCCCCTGGGTAGGAAAATTATCCTAAGTTGAAGCGGTGGCACCTGGACTTGGAGGTCTTCGGGTGAGGACTTAAACAAACGAGTGTTCAAGACTCACTGAATAATATATTTAAAATCGTCTCTTTTATACAAAATTAAATACATAAGAATAATAAGTTAAACAAGAACAAAGTATGATCATAAAAATTATTGTAAACTCAGCATTTTGTTTATAGTTAGTTCCGTGCTTCCAGGATGATTCATTTGTTACAATGTAACTAGTACAATTTATTACCTAGTCGTCATTTATGTAAATTTATAAAATTATCAATTATTGATTATGGATTACATTTCTATTTTGAGTAAATTATAAGTTGTTATTATAATGCAAGTTCATTGCCTGCCCTCCCTACTGAATATAAATACATTTCATTATTCTGCATTTTTGTTATCAATCCTACCTTGCAAATAAATTATAAAGAAGTAAACGTAGATTTGTATAAGAAATGAAATTTCCATGTTTAATATTGAAAATGACAATTTTTAATAATTAAACACTCAACCATCTCAAATCGATTGAAATAACTTCAAAGGTATAAGTGTCTTATTAATCATTTATATGAATTACGTGCTGAGGGGAAAAGTTTGGCACTTGTTTTTCGTATTGGCAACTTACCTATCCTAACAAAATTTCTTGTAGTTTAATCCATTTGATGTATTCCCTTGTTACGGACCATGGAACAAGCTTTATTTCGTAGCTTTCAGAGAAAGACAATCTCTTCGATTTTACTTGGACAAAATTGTGACATAAATACTTAATAATGACTTTAGGATCCACAAAGAACTTTTTCTATGTGTGAAAGAGAAGAGGTTTACAAATTACGGATGAATGATATAGTTAAGGAAACTACCAGCTACCTCAGCTCATTTCTGCCCATTCAGCTGCAATGTCAGCTTACTTAAATTTCTGAAGATAATATGGCATTTAATTTTTATTAGTTAAAATTGGGACTTCCTCTACCTGTTTTGTGAATAGTTGTTATTATTTTCTTTAAAAATCAGGAAAAATAATATTTATTGGAAGAATTAGTAGTTATAAAGGATCCAATAATATTAAAAAAAGTACAAATAATTGTATAAAAAAATTTTTCCTGCTTAATTGATGTCAATTTTATTTTGCTCTTTGGATAAACAAGCATTGTTTAATAATTGAATCGGCATGCTTGTATTATCTTTTTTTTTACTGTGATTAAATTAACTTGCGCCCACTTTCACACTGTGAACCTCTTTGACTTTTCGAGTTAATTGGAGGTGAACTGATTTACATTTTGGGTCAAATAAATAAAATACCCTGGATATTTATATCAATGTTTATAGCAATTAGTACTCTATTACCTTTGTGCACAATATTGATACATTTTTTGATATATCATCGGTGAAAAAAACATAATTATAGGAACAGATGAACGCCGGAAATGAATGGATACAATAATTACTTACATAGTTATCCAAAAACTTTCTACTTGTAAAGTTTTTGTGAAATCTATGAATAAGAGCGTCGATTGACGCTCAAAAAACTTTTATGTTCACCATTTTAACTTCATTTTGTGTAAAGTTATGTAATATTATTTAAAACTTTTGAAAACTCCGGGCAAGTTACGCGTGGTAACATTTGGTTTATTAAAAAAATAAAGAAAAATATCATTTATACTTTTTCAACATAATAAGGTACCTAATAAATTTGAAATTTTGTAGGAAAACAATTTTTATTACAAGTTTTTTTGCTAGCTATAATTGAGTATTCAGCAATGAGACTCTTAAATGGTAAATCAAAAGGTTTGAGCATCTATTGTAAGAAAAAAAAAGTTTTCTTTAAACACTCTAAAATTTATTTTAAAAAATCGACACATTGTGGTTGTTAACACCGATACTTTTTATTGATTAAAACCTAAATAATACATAAAATTGTTTAGAATACAAACTGAGTAATCAGAGAGTATTCTTTGAGGCAAAATTGGTTAAAAGTCTTTTTAATATATTTTTTTTGTTGTATGTAAATTCAATTAGGGATAGAACCGATATTTCAAATAAAAAAAAAAAAATTTTTTAAAATAATCAAATTATATTAGCATATTTACATCAACAAAACCCTTAAGTAAACTTTTCAAAAAAAAGTCTCATGAAAAACAATATAACAATGTATTACGTTAAATTGGTTTGTTTAACTAAGCATATTTAAATATTCGATTCTACTGAAAATTTAGAGAAAGAAAAAATTACATTCAAATAATTAAAGAATAACAACAAAATTGTAATATTACATTTTAAATTCAAATTTACCCCAATGTTATATAATTTAATTTGATGAGCCACTTATGTCACTTACTGTACGTTTATTTTACAAAAAAAATTGTTAGAGGTTGCCAGACGGTCACCCGTCCAAGTGCAGCTCCAAGCAGTGTTTCATATAATTTAATAAATTACATTATAGCCCTATAATTAAGCATTTGAAATTTATGTGTGAACTAATTTTACACTCGCACAGAAACAAATAAATAGTGGAAACAAATTATGAAATTCTTACAATAATGAATAGTTACTGTCTGTAAAAATAAAAGCTCTTTATTCTTTTACGATATCTAGTAATTTTTAGGGCTCAGCAAATTCAATCTACTACATTTTATCCTTTCTTCTCTCCGTACAGCAATTTAATTTTTGTTAAATTTTAGAATGAAAGTCTTTTATGTCTATATTTGATTTGAAATGAATACAATTTAAAATTCTTTAGGATAATTTTCTACTTTTATTATTTGTTTGAATTGAATATTATGTAAATTTAGTTCAAAATGTTTGTTTTAATCAAGTTGATTTTTTATAATTAATTTACTTTATTTTTAGTTTATTTAATTATTAACATTTTCTTGAACAAAATAAATGTGGAATTGCTAATCCGTTCGTAGTCATGGGATCAAATCCCAACCATGTTATCGGAATTTTTATGATTGTGTTTCACTCTCAAGATTTTGCCCATATTTTTCAAGTATTAAATGTCGATAGAACAATCCAAAAGTCTTGAAGAGCTATATTATAATATAATTAACTATATGTAGTATTGAAAATAATTAATTATAAATGTTAAATAATTTAATACAAATTAATGTATAAAGAATGCAAAAATTATTAAAAAATTTAGATATTTTTGTTAAAACCTAACGAAAGCAACCTCAAATTCCACAATAGTCGTTACGGAAATAGATGTTATATTTTCACTCGGTTTCACTAAAAAATTGTTATAAGAATAATATAAATGGTAGGATTTGAGATTCCAGGATATTATTATAGCATTTTTACAAAACACAAGAAAAAAGTTACTTTCTTATTTTTAAAATTCTCAATCTTAACTTCAAAATATTTTCTAAATCGAAACAAAAAATATTAATACAGAAAAATAGAGCAAATGATAATTAAATTAAAAATTACAATTAGTTTAAAGAATTTCTGCACAAAAACTCAAAATAATCGATCTGAATACTAAGAAAAATCAACATCGTCCAATTAACAAATTTTACAAAAATGTAATTATCGTTGGAAACTGATAAAAGAAAAACAAAATTTTGTTTAGTCAATTCTGAACGTGGGATGAACATAATCAATAAATCTCAAATAATAGACCTTTTGCAAAGCTAACAATTAAGTAGACTATCAAATTAGAATTTTAAATATTACATCAAGAGTCAATGAAACCTGAATAATTTAATAGCAATAACTTTTTCAAATGGAAAAAATACATAAAAATCTAATCCGCGCAAAATCGGAAATTGATTAAATTTTCTACAAAAAGGTCCAGGATAGCATTTACTACTTAGTTGTGAGCATATTTTAGTTGTGACATTAATTTTAGCTGTTATGAAATAGAAACCTTATCATTTCGGTCAACTTTTACCAACATTTGGTTTGATTTGGTGTGATTCGTAAATTTGGTGTAAATTTTGCAACCGAATGTTTTTAAATTATTTTAAATTTGAGCGCAAAGAAAAGCAAAACATCCCAAAAACTTAAAAAAAAATCGACTCTTCAACTTTGTAATTTTCCTACTTAGTATCGAAAATATCTATTAATTACTTTGCTCGGTGGAGGGAAAAACTTTTGACGATGACGTCAAAATGTCGTACTTTCTAGTTTTTCCATGAATTACCGGAAAGTACCGATATTAAATTTTGCCGCCAAACTCTCCACCTGGTAAAGTAATTAAAAAGTTTAGAGGATTCTCGCGTATAAACTATTAAAGTAAAAAAAATTCGGAATACCACATTTTGATGGAATTGTTTCCTTTAAGGTGCAAATATTGCCTCGTTTTAGTTTTAGTAATTAGTATTATTAATTAACCTGTATTTGAATCCTTTGTAGTTCGATTCCTCCATGCTCATCGGTACATAAATTGTCGTCAAACGATCCGTTTTGAAACCGTTTCCCAAATCTTAATAATTTTCGGGCAATCATGGTGTTCATTGTGACAATTAATATAACCGGGCCGATTAAAGTCACAACCGTATCGATAAAATTAATAATTTTCATAAAATCGTGATAATCGGGAATCATTTCACACATCATTTCGTCATGAACTTCAATAATTCCGGCAATCCAAAAAATATACGACTGTGAAACTAATGCAATTATGGTGAGGATGATGATTACTATTTTTGCTCTGGATACAGTACAAATGTGAGGTCGTTGAAGTGGATATTGAACAGCAATAAATCGTTCCACCGTAAATGCCACGATCAACCAAACACTTAAAGTACTCGAAACTGTGCTAACATAAACAAAAAATTGACACCAACCGTAAACGTTATAAATTTCGATAACATCATTAAAACTAAAGTGCACTATCAGAAGAACAGTCAGAAATCCTGCATCAGCAATTGAAAGTGCGGCTAAGTAATAACTAGAACTTCGAGTTCGTAAATGAGTGGTTAAAAAAGTAATACACGATAAAATGTTACCAATCAATCCAACGGTTATCATTAAGGGGATGTAATACATGTGCAAAAATTTAAGATAACCGTTATAAGATGCGCACATAACTAATTCTTGCTCATAAGAATTATTGCTGTAATTGTTTACTTCGTCACTTAAATTGTCCTCATGATAATCAAATAATAAGTGCCGTTTCATAAAAATCATATTGACGAGAAAGTTTACGACGTCGAGTTACTACGCAAAGCTCCGTCAGTGAAACTTAGTTTTCAGTCATCCCGATACACACTGCTTCCGATTTCCACATTTCCAATGTAATTTCCTCTCAAAGCTATTATACGCTTGCGTTACACGCATTTTATTCTATTTTTCATTGCAGTGTTACGAAATTTTAAAAGCTGCTATGACTTCCATCAAGGGAAAACCCCAACCCAGTGGATATCCTTTTCAGCCTGTACACACTTACGTTTTAAATCCCAAATCCATCACCATGGGACAACTTTACGGAGAATTTGATTTACAAACTCACGAATGGTATGTACATATATAACACTTTTACTTATTTTTTTTACCAATATTTGTTCATTTTAATCGCTTACGCACGGTTGTCAGAATAAACTTTTAAATCTCAAAATTGCAAAATATGATTTTATATGAAATTTGAGGGTTAATAATTATGAAACCAGATAGGTTTGAGATTTGTAGATTTTATTTTTTTATTTAAAAGAAGATAAGAATGTTAATGAAAAATGAGATAAATAAAAAGTTTTATTCCGAATGCTCATATCTGTTTAACGTAGCGTCTTATTTCTGCCTCATATTAAACTAAATGAAAGCGGAAATCAGATTATTTTGTTGAAAAATGAGAATTTAATATTTACTTTCCTTCAATGCGCTCGTTGGATCTCTGAACTCATTTAATAATAAGAGAGTTTCTTCCAAACAGGAAGTGTAATACAAGTACCGTATAACATAATATAAATATGCGTATACAT
Source organism: Rhagonycha fulva (assembly GCA_905340355.1). Classification (NCBI taxonomy): domain Eukaryota; kingdom Metazoa; phylum Arthropoda; class Insecta; order Coleoptera; family Cantharidae; genus Rhagonycha; species Rhagonycha fulva. The sequence continues at coordinate 14,964,179 of HG996558.1, forward strand.
ACGAGTAATATTTTTATTAGTATACAAAATGTTAAATACAGAAAGTAATCGTAGTAAAGTTACAGTTGAGCCACAGCAGTGGAGTGATGTGAGCGCTGGTTGAGTTACAGAGCGGAAATTCGCTGGGTTCTAATCGCGGACTGCACAGAATTTCTTAGCTAGACCTTCCAGTGGACATTTACACACTCTGTAGTAAAATCTGATATTTGTGTCAACATTATTACCCCAAATACGGCTCTCTCACACACTGCAGTTTCGAAGACAAATTAAACAGGAGAAAGGCGATTTATCGTCAACTCAACCTTGGGTCTGCATGGCTTGTAGCGCTTGCTTAAATAAATATAAAGTTAAAGTTGAAAATTTAGTTACAGTATAAACTAAAAACTAACACAGATTCATTTAAAACATCGACCCTTAAGATCAGCATCCAATAAAAAAATCAATAAAAATTATAAAATTCACAACTACCTTAACGGATGACATTTTCGATCTTATTTACGATTTGCGTAACGAAGAAACAAAATTCAATAAACTAAAATTCAAACAAAATTTTATTTTTGAGATGATATTGTTTAAACATATCGATGGTGGAAAGGCAAAAAGTCTTAAGCTTCTAATGGCCGTTTTCACTGACAATTTCTTAACTTTAAGTATTTCGTAAAGTATGAATTGTTTTTTAACGACTGTGTTATAGGTTAAAAATTATAAATTATTAGGTTAAAAATCATAATTTATAACCAAATTGCAGTCGCTAAGAAACACCTAGTACTTTAGGAAATACTTAAAGTTAGGAAATTGTCGGTGAAAACGGCCATAAGTCTCTCACCAAAGTAGGTTAACAAAATACAAAATTCCTTGCTGACAACCACAATGTCCACACCGAGGGGTAAATCACGTGGGAAGTCTGGTGTACAGTATTGTGGAAGTCTTGGGTAGTCCCGGGAAGTCCGAGGTAGTCCCGGGAAGTCTCAGGTAGTCCATCTCCACAACAAAAAAACTATCTGTCAGTTACCAAAAGTTGATATCAAAAGCCATCAACATGGGTTAAATCGGATTTGGACTCAAAGTTTTCAAAGAAACTGTACAATGTCCTAGTCCTCGCTTTTGAAACAAAACAGCGAATGAATTTCCTCAAACTCAATCGGACGGTGCAGCGTCGCGAGTGAATGTAAATAACTGAAACATGCCTTCACCAAACGTTCCCAGATGGTAACAAAAACCGGAATCGTGGAGACGATGTAGAGCGTAATTTTTTGTGGAAGGCAGTGATGTTACGATGCGCAGAAACAAAAATGTGTGCGGTCCAGTTCAGGAACGTTTTCCCACCAATTTCTAGTGAACATTTAAGCCTTCCACAAAAAAGTATGCTCTAATGAAGTAGCACTGTGCAAAGAATAAAATTTGGTAAGACAAGGCAGTTATCAGTCGACTCTCTTCGTGTAGCACGTTCACGCAGCCCGCTCTTTAATTTAAGCAAGGTGGAATAGATACTGATTACCTGATTATTAATACCGCATCAAGGAATATTGATAGTATACTATATATCCGGTTTATACTGCAATACGCAGCTTCCCGGTTCTCAAACGCCTGACGGCGTTTGGCTTTGTGAGCATTTTACATTTTTTACCTACGACGAGGAGCCAACCCGACGTAGAACCCCCAACCTGTAGGACCAGTGAGACGGCCGGAATAAAGTTATTACTTCATCCGGATTCGAACCGGGTATTGAGCGTTCGTAGTCAACTCGCTTGACCATTACTCTCCGACCGTCTCTAGGAATATTGATCAAAAATTAATTTAAAAAGGAATTAAAGACTTTCAACTAACAAATATTAAATCTTATTTAAACAGTTACATTTTCCATTGGGCTGAATAAAAGAAGATGTGTATCTAAGCTAATCTTCTGTAAGCATAATAACAAATCAGGAACAATGTTTTAGAAAGTTGTCGAAAACACTCAAAAGTTAGTCAAAAAGTTGGCAATTTTGAATTAATTCAGTTGGCAAATTTGGGATTGCTCCCCCCTGAAAAAAGTTGGTTGGGCTCGTCCCTGTAACAAAGTATCCAAAGATTTTCTTGCTTTTTGGTTTCTATGTCTTTGGATGTACCGATTGCCGTGATAAAAAGGTGAGTTGGTTTCAAATCATAACTACCCAGGAAAATATTGCCGACGTTTACAATACAGCCAATGTTTGGTCTAGTACTGACAAACCAGCCGTTGGCACCCAACTCTGGGATAAGGCTTGGGCCAAAGCTTTGCCAGTGCTCAGCTTAAGAATCGGCTTACAGTGGATGGCCAATGCTGAGCCTATATTGGCTTAATACTTGAAAGTAGTCGTTGGCGGCCGATGTTCGAAGCGACGTTTACCGTTGATTTTCTGGTGCTCAGTCTAAGATTCGGCGTACAATGGATGTTATCATGTTGTTGTTATTGATGTTAACGATACCGTTACTTTGCCTGTAATCAGCACTGGACCAAAACCGTTAGCCAACGTTGCACAAACGCTGGCCGCCAGCTGTAGGACCGAAGTTATTGTTTCACCATTGGACCAACGATCTCCCAGTGGTGACCACCGTTAGACCAATGCTGGGTCAATGCTGGTTAAAAGCAAAAATTAAGGGAACACAATTTCCAAGAAAAGCTGTAACGAATTTTTGCATTTGATTATTTACTTTTGTTCTTAAATCGTTTTTATTAATTCCTGATACTAATCCTGTATTTTTCATTTTACCTTAATAGTATATTATACATCATGGGACTAAGGTGCCACTTTTCATCACAAGATATATATACTATTTTTCACAATTTGTCAATTACATCAGTTAATAACTAAATTTGAGATTTTGAATTTGCATAATTATTTAGTAAAATGTGACGTTTCCTTTTTTTGAAGTTTTGTTTCTATGGATATCGTTCCTTTATTCCTGTATGTTTACTTTACTCCCACTTTGAAAAAAATTGGTACTTTACTCCCCCAAAAGTGGGAGTAAAGTGACCACTTTACTCTTGAAATTGTGAAAATGTACTTTTGCATGATTTTTTTTTCAAATGCAAGGCGAAATTGCTTGATGCGATAAAGCTGGTGTGGACATAACGTTATCGTCAAAAAACTCTATTAACAAAGTGATGCTGTGCTATGCTATTAATTTCGACATTTAAGTAGGAAAATTTTGTTATGTTTTCTACTTCTGTTTTTGAAGATGTTATAACTGTTACATCAAACTATCGCTACTCGATCTTTACACCTGATGCACTATGGTATGGTTTTTACATCTGGCCATGGCTACTTTTTTAATTCACTGCACGTTTGTGATTATAGTGATTATAGTGTAAAATCTGACGATCTTGTCCGACCACACTGGGTATATTATCATTTTTGTGTTTATTTGTTTACCTTTTACGAACCATATTATCATCTTCAACTTCCGTTTTGGCTAGGAAGAGCTGGGTTTTGTTATCTTGAAATATTCCATTACACCTAGATGGGTGTGTCAACACTACTTGATATATTGACTGATATATTGATATATAGAAAGCCAGAAAGCTTCCCTTCCCCATAAAAAATGTTATAACAGAAATTGATTTTTTTAACGTTCGAGGTGCTACCGTCAAGTTTTCTCACTAATTCTCTAATAAGGGAGCAAAAAAGCTTAACATTAGCTCCTCTAGCGTTAACAAAGAGAACTTTTATCATGAAATTTTTAACTATATAAAGGACGCTAACGTCAGCTTTCTCGCTCCCTATACCTAAACATTTGTAAAGTTTTAGATATTTTTGGGTTCTTATGGTCTTCATCATTTATGTCATGCTTTCCAACCTGCTTAATCGATATGAATCCTAAAAGGGGGGTAGTTTTTGACACTTCAGGTCATTTTTGAGAAAATATACAATAATTCATTTTGATAGAAAACAAAAATATTTTTAGGTACCTACTTATTGTTTTTAAATATTATATTGGATAATTCCTGCCCTTAAAAAACTGACAAAAGTTCTTAATGATGCTTTGTTGCATAATCGCATTCTAAGAAGATCAAAATAATTATTATAGTAAGCTATCGGTTCAAATCTACATTATTCTATTACCCCCTTTCCCTCTCCTGTAATGGTTAAATTCAAATCTTTAACTTTCAATTTAAATCTTTCTAATTTTATTTTCCAAAGTAAAATCAAATTTTAGAAATTTGCATGTTGTGTTTCCTTTTCATATGAAATTAGTTGATTCATTGTTCGAGTACCTTAATTAATTTTTCATAACATTGTATTGTATATTAAATTTTTTACAATATGATTTAACTTTTTTAATAAACTGCTTTAAAAACTTTGAAAACTATTAATTTGATTAAAATATTTAATAAAAAAAAATTAATTAACTTTTTCAAAGGACTTTAGTCTCTACATCGCATTGAAAAATTTCACACTTTTTAATTTAATATTAATTGAAATTCAAATTGATTACTTTGCTCTTTATTTTAGACCGTTCTCTAATTTTCTTAATCATAATAATTTGTTATTTTCAGTTAGTTCAGAAAAAAATAGTAATTTTCCGTTACTTTGTTTACGAAAACACCGATATAAAAAAGGTTGAAAAGCCCACACTTTCTGGCCGTCTGAATAAAAAATTTCTATTTTTTGGAATTTTAAATCAAAATATAGTACGTTCGTTTTTTAAGAGACTCATAGGCTACAGAATTCGTCATCGGCTCATTTTGTAAGTTGTTGTAATATGCGATTATTCAATTTTAGTTGTAAAATTTTACGATATTTTCATTTCTTTACAAATTTGGTTTTGAAACATCATGAAAAATTTTATTAGATTATGAAACCAATGATTTGGAAGGAACCCAAAAATCATAGCAAAGACTGCTATTTTTCAATATTACCTACTCAAACCCAATTTCCACGTAAATGAAAGCCAAAATTTAGTTACAAAAAGAAACTGGAAGTATAAATCTAAAATCAGAAACCAAAAAATTATTAACTTTAGCACACAAAAGATCAAAAGAAATTATTAGATTCTCTTTCAGTGGGTCGATTATATTTAACTAATATGTATACGCAAATATAATTACTTACATTTTATGCTTTTCAAATCAAGTTCATTATATCTTATTCATTATCGTAATTAATTCATTATCTACATTTGCTGTTAATCCGAATCACCAAATATTAGACTTACAATCCGCAAAATGATTCAATTCAATTTAATTCAAAATAAATTAATATTAGCTCTAAATGATAATGAAATTTTGGCAAAGCTTGTACATATTGAACACAAAATTCAGTTAATTCTATTTACATGTTTGCGTTTTAGTTTTGTAGTACCTATCTGTTTGAACTGGTTCTAGAAAAATAAATACGAAAACCCAGTTACGTGATTACGATCTGTAATTTTAAAACCTACATAATTTATTTTTTTAATTACAGTCGGGACAGTATTTGTTCATGGATTGATTTATTTAGGGTTGGTGATGGTGAGTTTTTTTATGTTTGAAGTGTAAATATATGGGTTAAATTATTTCCAGTTATCACGTTTTACTACTAAAGACATAATATTAAAACATAAAAATCTTATCTTTGTAACTAACAACTCCTCACTGACAATTGGCGGCAGGACAGTGCTAAAATAACATTAATTATACAAGGTTGTAGTATTTTGATAATTTTTTTACTATTTTTTTAACAGGACAGACGGAATTTTGCCTTCTTTGGTTCGAGTAGGCGTCTTTTCGGAAAATAAGGATAAGCACTGGTACGTTTTTGATGGTCCCGTGGATGCTGTATGGATTGAAAACATGAACACCGTCTTAGATGACAATAAGAAGTTATGTTTGAGTAGTGGTGAAATTATAAAATTGCGGGATACTCAAACGATGGTTTTTGAAGTGGCTGATCTTGCAGTCGCATCGCCAGCCACGGTATCTAGATGTGGAATGGTTTATCTCGAACCGGGTGTTTTAGGCTTGCAGCCATTTTTAAACTGTTGGATTAGAAGATTACCACCGGTAAATTTTATGAATTTGCAACAACATTTTGATAACAATTTTCTCGATTCAGTTAGCTGAAGAGTTTTCAGAAATATTTTTAGAATATTTCCAACTTTATCTTTATCCTGCTTTGGATCTATTACGTGAACAAATGAAGGAAATCCTTACTTCGGTGGATTCAGCTTTGGTTCTTTCATTTCTTCATTTAATGGATTTTAGGTTGGGGCCGTTATGTGGAAAGGACAACAAACCTCCTCCGCCACCCCAATTTCTCAAATTAATTCGTAAGTATAGTTGAAAGATTTTGAACTAAAATAATTAAGTTATGGTTTGTTCTTCGTTGTGCATATTCGGGAAAAATTTTAAATAGATTCAAAAACACTAAAATACTAAATAGAGTCGATTTAATTTGTACGTTTGTTACAGAGTGGAAAGATTTACATAAAACGGTTACCTTCTATGTATATCAATTCGGCTAATCAGTCAAAACACTATATTTAGTTTGCTCTTCCACTTGTTTGATGGAACATGTACTTGACAGTTTATCTAATCATTAATATTTACTAATAATAAACAAACTATTTATGAAACTTTCTAAATTGGAACCTATTGAGCTGAAATTGTTCACCTTACAACCTATAAAACATTGTTGAATAAACTTCTACATTTTAGTACCTACAATAAACTTGAACAAATTTAACAATACCTACTATAACAACTACATCAGAAACATCTTGTTTGTCTTACCTAACAATGCGGCAATTAATTTTTTACCATTCCGTTGTTTACTGGAGCGAGTATCAATTTGCAATTTATCAAATTGTGCCAATTTCAGCGTCATATCATTTTGAAGACGCATTTGTCTCGAGTATCAAATTATCGAGTATCAAGAAGTGTAGCAGGTGCCATCTAGCACTCAATGCCCACACATTGTGATCTCTGCAGATTCTTTACAATTTCTACAGAGTAGTCCAATTCAAATTTATTTATTGTTTTAATTTTTTAGCTAAATTACTTATCCCGTGGTTTGTATTCAGCCTTATTTGGTCAATTGGCTGTACGTGCGACAACGATGGACGAGTCCTCTTTTCCAATTGGTTACGACAAGTAATGGAAGAAAATAAGCACGGACCGCTTTTTCCTAAAGATGGTTTAGTTTACGATTATAAGTAATTGTGTAATATTTAATTATACTTATAATTAATGTTAAATTAAAACCGTTTAGCTTGCACGATGGTGGATTTACGGATCCAACAGATGACAATGAACCAGCAAATCCTAAGTGGTTCAATTGGATGTCAAAGTCTGAACCTTGTAAAATAACTGTGGATATGAAATATTCAGGTACTCAATTAATATTTTAAAACAAAATATTTTCTATTGTACAGGGTGTTCTTGAAATGTTTTGCCAAACTTTGAGATATTGATCTTCTCTGTGTCTAATCCAACTGTTTCTGAAAATTATCCAAATTACAAAGTTTTTACTTCTTGGCTTTGCTTCAGGTCGGTTTCAACCGGCCGAAAAACCGTACAATGTACGGTCACGCTCATGCGCAGTTAAATAAAAATCATTCACTTTCTCGGCTGGATGGAACAAACCTATTATTATTACCAAAAATTAATTTTTCCATAATGATCATTTAGACCTTTAATTATTGTTATTTCTAGATATCGAAGTTCCCACTATTGATAATGTTCGAAATGCCTATTTAATTGGTGTAATTTTGTATAATGAATGCAATGTCCTCTGCGTTGGACCTACTGGTACAGGAAAAACTTTGACGGTTATTGGAAAGCTGTCAAGAAATATGCATAAAAAGTTCATTTGTGACTTTATAAGTTTTTCGGCTCGAACTACATCAAATCAGACACAAGTAGATTTATCACATTTATCCCTGATTTTATAAAACTTTTAACGAGCAGATGATTTCTATTGGTCTGTTAGTGCTGACGCAAGTTTAATAAATTTAACGCTATGTTAAAAGTTTTGAAAACCGGGCATTTGGTTGACGTTTTATTTTATGTGTTTTTTTTTTAAATTAGGATTTGATAGATTCGAAACTCGATCGTCGACGTAAAGGTGTTTTTGGACCACCGGTTTTGAAACGGCAGGTGTTTTTTATCGACGATTTTAATATGCCAGCATTAGAAGTTTACGGAGCTCAACCTCCAATTGAATTAATAAGACAGTGGATGGATTTTCGAGGTACGAAAATCACGAGAAACGAAATTTATACTACGGATTGACACTTTAACGCTTTTCCATCTAGGTTGGTATGATCGTAGAAATATAGGTGAATTTAGAACTATCATAGATGTTAATTTTGCTGCTGCAATGGGTCCACCAGGAGGTGGACGTAATCCAGTTACTGCTCGTCTTTTACGACATTTTCACTTTCTCGCCTTTACCGAATTAGAAGACAGTAGTAAAGTAATTTTTCCATAAACAATTTTTGTATTTCGCTTTAAAACCCCAAAATCTTAGATAAAAATATTTGGAACCATATTTAAATTTTGGATCGATCGTACGCCAGAATTAGGAAATTATTACGAAAATATGCTATTGGGTACTTTAGAAGTTTATTCGACTATTTTAAGAGAACTTTTGCCTACTCCTGCAAAAACCCATTACACCTTCAATTTAAGAGATTTAAGTAAAGTTTTTCAAGGCGTCTTAATGAAAATTCCAGAAGTTTTGAACGTGAGTACTTTTACTTAGGTATAATTTTTGAAAACTTTCTTTTCATTTCCTTGCACTAATACGGTTTGTTAAATAGCAGTTAATAGATTTATATATTGTAACCAGCCCCACGTTGGGCGCCAATTTATGTTACGTGGCCCACGTTATCTGCCAGATTATAAGATTTGATGCTCTTAAAAAACAAAAAAATTAAAGCAGCAACCAGTGACACAGTCGTCGTACATTCTCATGATTAAATGAAATATTGAATTTAAATTTTAACATTTAGAAATGCTTAGGCACTGAAGTATAAGCTTAATTGGCATGTTATAGCTTAAATTGGTACATAATATCTACTATTATTGTGTCTTAGAAAATTAAAATTTTTTTAAAAAATTTAACGAGGACATTTGATTTAAAAGTTTATCTATTAATTATTGGCATTGCCCAAACCAATTAGATCAGTGAAACTTTATACTAAATAATTGGAACCAATTTAAAATAAATGTAGACAAATTAACTATAAGCTTAATTGAGATAATACAGACTAATTTAAGTATTCCCCTATTGGCCGAAGAAATGTAATACAAAAGTCTTTAAAACAATAAATAAGTTTTGAGATTGGTCAAAATTGATTTCCTTTGAAGTAAACTAGAAAATTTAATTTATTACCTAAAAGTTTTTACTTTATGGATTGATTACCTTAGAATTAATTAAAATATTTTATTCATACTTAAATTAAATTGTAACTATGCAGCAATGTATAATTAAGTTTTAAATTTTTAAAATTTCTGAATTATCGAAAATTAGTTTATCCAACAAAATTGTGCTTTCAAAGAATTCTAATCTAATAAGATTAGAGAAGAATTTTAGGTACGAGGAAATCATTCCACGAGTTGTCGATTTGTAATGTTTGCTTAAATTTTAAATAAAATATCCCGGCTTTACCAAACTTCTTTAGCTATTATAACACACCTTGCGCCCATAGACTGATCGTGACAACCCCTACCCAATCATAGAGCTGAGAAGTTATCCAAAAATGGAGCATTATTTGTGTACTTGTATTATTGTGTGAATTTGTAGAATTTAGAATGCACAAATTGGATCTTGATTTGATTCCAATATAGCCATATCATCCGCAAATCTGACTGTTTCAGTCTTTCAGTTTTCGAAAAATCTTCAGTAAACAAGAGATACAGAATAGGTCCAAGAACGCTACCCTGAGTCACTCCAGAACGGATGGGTTCCAAGGCTAAATAATCCTCAAAAATCAAATTTAAAAATGGTCGATTTTTATAGCCAAGCTAAGTCGCTTGTGATTGTTGAATCACATGCACTCTATGGTCGGTACGTGTGCGGTCATGCTTAAGAGTCCGGCTGATGACAATTTTCTCACTTAGTCGTAATACTTTTTCGCCTGGATCCTTCTCGTGTCATGGTGGTTTTTATAGACCAAAGCGGCCGAAGCAAAGCGCAGCGTAGCGTAGGCTCCGTAGGGTCAATTTTATGAAAACTACACTTATTATAAAAATACCTCTAAGCCAGTGGATTAACTAAAAGCTGGATCATTGAGAGGTGAAACTCGTTTTTGCGCGGATTCTACAAGAACCGTGGTTGTGCAAGTAAAAATTTACTAGATGCACTCTGCGCTTTGCTCCAAGCCCTCCAGCCATTTTTACTGCACATTAACTATTAAAAAACATAATTTTCACTCAAAGTACACTGTTGAAGCATATGAATGTTAGTGTCGCTCAGGTTATCCCCTCTCTGCTTATAGCCTAGACCTAGAGTAATTTAAATTACACGGACCGACCATCGAATGCATTGATTTACCAATCTCGAGCGACTTAGCTTAAAATTTGCTGTGAAAATCGACCTTTTTTAAATTCGATTTTTGAAAAAACTAGTGCTTTTAAGGCCTTTAATTCTTTCTTATTTAATTCTCTTCTTCAAGTGTAATTTCCCTTGGTGGAGGTTGAAATATCTTGACTAAATGTTTTGCAAAACGTTTGGTATTTTTCACGTCATTCCGAGTCCATTCCCCGTTGGTTTTTCTAATTGGTTGATCAGTATTTTGTGTTTTTTTTGGCATGCGTGACTTTTCATAAAGAATAGTTGGTTGCTTCAGTTGCTGAAAGGTTTTCAAAAAAATATTTGATGTCCTGATTTTCGTGGTCATTTAGCAATTTTTTGAGCTGTTTTGAGTTGGTTAGGGGTTAATATCAGTGGTTAACGTAGTTAGGGTGGCGTTCTTTGAGGCTTGTTGAATTGTCGTTGTTTAGTGTTCCACTACTTCATTTATTTTTTTTGCCGTTTGTTATAAGATGTTGAGGTCTATGTTACAATAGAGGTCATTTTTTGAATTTTTCTCAATTTGTATATTTGTTGCATAATGTAAGTGGTTTATTAACTTTGAAGACACGAGAATTAAAGATGACTAGAAGAGGAGTATGATCAGAAGATAGATCTAAAATTTTATTTTGGTCAGAAAGCCAGTAAGTGAGTTCACCTGGTGATAGCGGCAGTAAGCTACAACCATGCAAAATTGAAAAAAATTTAATTTAAAACATCATCATTATTATCTGCACGTTTGAAACTTAGCTTCGGTTAATTATTATAATAATTACATAATCAGTTATTAATTAATTACTAAAGTTAACCGGGTTCACGAATTAAACCGTTCAAAAAGCAATATTAAACCAAAAATTTTATGGATCATTAAAATTAGTCTCTAATTATTTTCAAAAAGTGAAAAATACATAAGCTGACATTTATTTTTAATTTTAATTAAAAGTTTTAAATTTAAAATCTACGTAATTTGCAAATTTGAAAGATAATTTTTAAGCATTTGCGGCACTCAAAAACCTTTTTAAAAATTAATTCAAACATATCATTTTCATAATAACGTAAAATTTTTTTAATCTTACAAAAATGTTTATTTATTTTTCCAGATTGATTAATAAATAATAAATGAATTTGATAAATAAATTAAAAGTTTTTAGAAATATGAGTATTTTATATTTAAAATTAATATTATGCACCTACCTACACCTACACTCGCTAATACATCGTAAGTTTACAAGTGCGGAACATATCAAGTTCCAATTAGAAGTTACAATCTCTCATTACAGTATAAATTTATACACGTTAATTATTCCAAAAATAAATGTAACTCATAATCTCGAGATTACACCGGATAATAATAAAATTCAAAATTTCTTTTTAATGTAGGTTAATATAGTAATTTATAACTTATTAACATTTAGTACGTAATTCAAATAATAATTTTCCGTTTTATGTCTATCCTTAATTTTTGAATTTCTTAAATTTTAGGATCTAGACGAACTATTGCGTTTGTGGTATCATGAATGCTGTCGAGTTTTTCAAGATCGTTTGGTCAACGATCAGGATCGTTCCTGGTTTGACACCTTACTAAGGCAAATAATTAAAAGGAACTTCAAAGCAGATCCTACACAAGCATTAGGTACCGAAGCAATTTTATATGGCGACTTTTTGGATCCCACTACTGATGTTCGCCTATATATTCAAATTATTGATAAGGAAAAACTATCAAACGTTTTGGATCACTACTTAGCCGAATATAATAATCAAAGTACGAGACCAATGAAGTTGGTTCTATTCTTAGACGCCATTGCGCACGTATGCCGAATTTCCAGAATTATTAGGCAACCTATGGGTAACGCTCTACTTTTGGGAATGGGTGGATCAGGTAAAAACTATCAAGTTTCTAGAGAAGATTTTTAAGTTTGTGGATGGAAAAGCCATCAACGCATTTGTTAGGATTTTGAATTAAATCGTTGTTTTCTCGGAGCAACTAACATCCCAAACCGCCCCCATTTCACTTTCAATATTTCTGACATTTTTTTTACGGTTTTTGCTGCTTCCTCGGTTGCAACGATGAAATTTTTGGTGTGTAATTCCATTCCATTAACTTGAAATCTCCTTTTTTTATGTAAAAAATGAAGTAATTTATATTTACTTTTAAGGACGCCAGAGTCTTACACGTTTAGCTACACATATGGCAGAATTCATAAGTTTCCAAATTGAACTTAGCAAAACTTACGGTTCGGTCGAATGGAGAGAAGATATTAAAACTCTTATGTTGAAAGCAGGATTGTACAAAAGAGAAACGGTTTTTCTGTTTTCTGATACTCAGGTTTAGTTTACTCAAACATAACATACCAATTTTTTAATCGCTCATAATTCAGATTAAATCGGAATCGTTTCTAGAAGATTTAAACAACGTTTTAAATTCTGGCGACGTTCCAAATATTTACCAAGTTGAAGAATTGGACAAAATTTATCAGGGACTGAAAGGAACTGTAACCGAAATGGGTTTGGCGGCTACCAAATCAAATTTATTTTCTGTTTATCAGAAACAAGTACGGGCTAATCTGCATACGGTCATAACCATGAGGCAAGTTAAATATAAAAAAATTCTAAAAACTAAGACGAAAATGTGCCATGCTCGAAGAAAAACAAAATTTGCATTGATTAATTTTTTCTTTTAGTCCTATAGGAGAAATTTTTAGAGCAAGGTTGCGGCAGTTTCCAGCATTAGTTAATTGTTGTACCATTGATTGGTTCAGCCCATGGCCGGATTCGGCTCTGCAAGTAAGTACAATTTAGTAGTTTTTCTTTAAAACTTTAAAGCTTTTAAACATTACATAAGTTGAAATGGATATTTTATATAAGAAAAAGTTTTTTTTCCGTTTTCTCTTTTTTGGCCAGATTTGAGGTGTAAGTCGCTGTAGAATTTTGGTGTACAAGTATGTGGTAATTTCAGAAACCTTCATATTTTGGAACTTCAGTGTATATCATTTTCCAGAGTGACTTCCTCTCGGCCAAACTTACGTAAATGCAAAATCAATTTTTAAATCCCCAACATCCGCAAATGTTCACTGGAGAGCCAATCTAAGAAATTCTGCAAAGTCTTATAATTAGAACTGTAATTCACATAAAATTAACCTCTTTAGATTCATAGTGTAAAAAAATATAAATGAATTCACCCCTTTCTCGTTAGAATTTAGATGCTAAAACCATATTTACCCAATTTGTGTATTTTTTCGGAGTAATCACAAAATTGATTTTATAAGAAACCAACGCTTTTTAACGTTGTCCGAAGCAATAAAATTCACCTTAAATCTATTCTAGAAAGAAATATACTATGTCAAAATAAATTATTGTACTATATTAATGCATTGGAGATGTCAACTTTTCAAATTATTAGTGCGTAGCTGTTTACATGATAAAAAAGATGTCGGTTTTCATTACCAAGAGAAAGTCATTTCCTTTTTTGTCACTTATTAGGAAGCTGTTTAAATTTCGTTATAGTAAATAAAATCATATTCTGTTTGCCTTAACAAAATCTGACGTTTGCCCTACTACCTCGGTTTATGAGTTTCATGAGTTCTTTTCCGACCCGGGCAATCAAATTCCATGCAACTGCAAACAAGAATTGAAATAGATCTAATTTGCTAGATTATAATCTTTTTGAGCCATTTGGATCAATAAACCAAATTTTGTTAATCTTTTGGGAGCGGCGTAAGTAAGAGGTTTTGGAGCTCTTGTTCAAAAATGGATTTTTAATAACACTCTAGTGTTAAATCTCCCGGGCCTTGGTTTGACCAAATCATTGAAACCCCGGTAGTCACACCTTTGCTTTTTGAATTGTTGAAGTGTTCTGTTGATTACGAGACTTAATTATAAAACATTTCGTTTATTTAGTCCGTAGCATTACAATTTCTCGAAGAAATTCCAGAACTTGATGTTGAAGCCGATGTACTAAACGGGATAGTGGTGGTTTGTCAGTTTATGCACGCCAGCGTGGTAAGCGCCAGTGAACTATATTTACAAGAGCTATCCAGACACAATTATGTTACACCCACATCCTACTTAGAGTTACTTTCAAGTTATACCATTCTGATGAACAAAAAGAAAGGCAGTTTGATGGAAGGTTGTGGACATTTAAAAACTGGTAAGTAGTACCCACATTTTTGGGATCGAAATACCAAAACAAATGTGTTGTAGGTTTGGACAAACTTCAAGTTACAACCGAAGACATTAAAATACTGCAAGATGATTTGGAAAAAATGAAGCCATTGTTAGAAGTGGCGGCTCGAGATGCAGAAGTTATGATTAAAAAAATTGCTGCCGATACCGTAAATTTATTACAAACATTTTGGTATTCAATGTTTGATCCATTATTGTGTAGGTTATAGCTGAAGAAACGAAAGCGGCTGTTGAAAAAGAGGAAGAAGTAGCTGTAGAAAAAAAGAAAGTGACAGCAGCAATAGCTGAAGATGCCCAAAAAGATCTTGGTAATTTTTAGGTCCATTTTTTTACTATTAGATATACATGGAATGCCCTTGATGTTAAGAGCGGCCAACCTTGTTTTAACGGAAATTTTGCCACACGTTGAGCGTCAATATCCATAACTAATTTTACTTTAGTAACGGCAAAGACTCTTAAAAGTTACAAAATCAATAATTTGCCTTACAAATTTCATCATAAGAGCCTTTTAAAATTACCAATTATTTTTTGATAGATGAGGCACTACCTGCATTAATGGCTGCAGAATCAAGTTTAAAATCTTTAAATAAAAACGACATTAACGAAGTGCGTTCTATGAAAAAACCACCTGTTGGAGTTATTTACGTTCTCGAAGCAATTTGTATTTGTAAGGGAGTGAAGCCTAACAAAGTAAAACATAATTACATTTTGATGCCCCAGTTTAAAACTTAAAAAAGAATTTAGTAATTTTGAATGTAAGAAAAATTAAAAAGAATAACAAAGTTAAGTTTTCACTTTTTGCTCTTTTAAACTGGGGCGTCGATTTATAGTTCTTCTTTTGCTCTTTTGTACGATCGGTATTTTTAGATACCTGGACCAAAACTTGGTGAAAAAATTAACGATTACTGGGAGCCAGGTCGAAATATGTTGTCCGATCCTGGAGCATTCATGGCTTCGTTACTAAACTTTGATAAAGAATCAATTACTGAAGAGATGGTTACAAAATTGGCTACATACGTGGACAATCCGCTTTTCACTCCTCAGAAAATCGCTCAAGTATCTAAAGCCTGCACGTCACTTTGCATGTGGGTGCATGCAATGTACAAGTTTTACTTTGTCAACAAAGCGGTTGCACCGAAAAAAGCAGCATTAGCTAACGCCAATGCGGAATTGGAAATAACGGAACGTGCTTTAGCCAAAGCTAAAGCCAGCATGAAAATTGTAATGGATGGGCTTGCAGCACTTAACGAGCAACTCAATGCAAGGATTTCTTTCAAAGAAGAGAAAGAACGGAGCATAAATTTGTGTCAAGATCGAATGAATCGAGCAGTTAGGCTGATTAATGGTTTGGCAGATGAAAGAGTCAGATGGATTCAAACCATTGCGACTATTGAAACAAATACCATTACCGTAACGGGAGACATTTTAATTAGTTCTGGTGCTGTAGCATATTTGACACCGTTTACAGATCGATACAGGCGAGGATTACTTTCGGAATGGCTGATTGTTATACAGGAACAAAAAGTCCCGCACTCTTCAAATTGCAATCCAGTTACCACTCTTGGTGAAGCTGTAGTTATCCGACAATGGCAATTAGATGGTTTACCAAGAGATTATTTGTCTACCGAAAACGCTGTTTTAGTTTCCTGCTCGAAAAGGTGGCCTTTATTTATCGATCCACAAGGACAAGCTAATAAATGGGTGAAAAATATGGTAAGATTAAAATATGATCCATGACCAAACATAAAATGTGCTTTTGTAGGGTCGCGAGAAAGGAATTTCTATTTGTAAATTATCTGACCGGGATTTGTTGAGAACGTTGGAATCCGCTATTCGATTCGGGAAGCCAGTTTTAATAGAAAATGTAGGAACAGAGCTTGATCCGGCTTTAGATCCTATACTTATGCGACAAACATTTAAACAAAATGGGGTAAATGTGTTAAAATTAGGTGAAACGATAATTCCTTATAACGATGACTTTCAATTATTCATTACTACAAAATTACCCAATCCACATTATACCCCAGAAGTTTCCATTAAAGTTCTTCTGGTTAATTTTACTTTGGTTTCCAGGTGAGTAGATTAAATTAAAATTTCGGATTTCTTATGTGGACTTTTGTTGCAGTGGTTTGCAAGATCAGTTATTAGCGCTCGTTGTTATGCAAGAACGACCCGATTTGGAAGAATTGAGAAGTCAATTGGTCATTAGTAGCGCTCAAATGAAACAAGAACTGAAAGAAATTCAAGACAGGATTTTGCACAAACTCAGTGTATCTGAAGGTTCTCCTGTTGATGACATAGAGTTCATTATTACATTGGAAGCTTCTAAAGTAAAAAGCGATGATATCAAGGTGAACAATTTCTCTAAAATATTGGATTTCTCTTATTATAATTTTAATCCTTTCAGAATAAAGTAGAAGCTGCTGAAATTACTCAAATCGATATCGACAACACAAGAGCTCTATATGTACCCGTGGCTAACAGAGGTCAGCTGATGTTCTTTTGCTTATCTGATTTGTCTTCAGTAGATCCAATGTATCAATACTCGCTCGAGTGGTTTATAAATATTTTCGTTGCAAGCATGGCGGAGACCGAAAAATCAGGTAAAAATTTAATTCAACTTTAAAAAATTTGAACATTTTATTTTATATTTATTTTTAAATTTCAGACGATTTAAATCAACGAGTTGAAATTATCAACGATTATTTTACGTTCAGTTTGTATACAAATGTTTGCAGAAGTTTATTCGAAATTCATAAACTTCTTTTTGCGTTTTTGTTATGTGGTAGAATTTTAATGGACCAAAACATAGTTGATCCGCACGAATGGCACTTTTTCCTAGCTGGAGGAACTCCGTTAAAAGTATTATTTCCAATTTTGTTATGACTTACAGCTAAACCAAAAATATACTTTTCAATTTTACTAGATAGTAGATAACCCATCCCCCGATTGGATATCAGTTAAGTCTTGGAACGACATTATGGCATTAGAAAATATACACTTTTTCCAAAAGTTTGTAGAAGTTTTTCCTAAAAGTTTAAAACATTACAAAAACATTTTTGAATCTCCAGAACCGCACAAGTAAAACTTCGGTTTCCAATTTTGGTGATAGTTATTTAAATTATGTTTTAGGGAACCTTTAACGGAACCTTTCAATTCGACCTTCAGTGGATTCCAAAAATTACAAATTTTAAAATGTTTGAGGCCGGACAAAGTTACAAATGGAATGCAAGATTATATAACAGAGCACTTAGGACAACGCTTTGTCGAACCACAAACTACGGATCTTTCTGCCATGTTCAAAGAATCCAGTCCAGTAATTCCATTAATTTTTGTGTTATCGACAGGAACTGATCCAGCTGCAGACTTGTATAAGTTTGCTGATAAAATGAAAATGGCTAAACGTTTATTTTCGATTTCTTTGGGACAAGGTCAAGGACCTAGAGCGGAAAAATTGATAACCGATTCCACTGAAGTTGGTGCATGGGTTTTCTTTCAAAATTGTCACTTATCTCCTAGTTGGATGCCAAGATTGGAACGCATCATCGAATCCATTTCGCCCGATAATGTTCATCGTGATTTCAGGCTTTGGTTAACGTCTACTCCATCTCCTCATTTTCCGGTTTCAATTTTACAAAACAGTACGAAAATGACCGTTGAACCTCCACGTGGGGTTAAAGCTAATATGTTACGTGCATATATGAATCAAGTGGCTGATATGAGCGACTATTTTCATTCCGAACATGAAAAGGTACCCACATTTAAGTGGTTACTGTTTTCCTTGTGTCTTTTCCATGGTGTTCTGATAGAGCGCAGAAAGTTTGGCCCTTTAGGTTTTAATATACCTTATGAATTTACGAATGGAGATTTAAAAATTTGTGTTTCTCAACTGCACATGTTTCTCCTGGAATATTCAGAAATTCCGTTTAAAGTGCTCTCGTATACTGCGGGCCATATTAATTATGGAGGAAGGGTAACCGACGATTGGGATCGTAGATGTATGATGAACATTTTGGCTGATTATTACAACATTAAAGTAGTTTCAAAAAGTCATATTTTTGATAGTGACGGACGTAAATGCTATTACCAGGTTACTATTCTGCCTGATTTTAAATGAACAAATAATAACCTTAAATTTCAGTTGGAATCCGAATCAACGTTGAATGATTATTTGGATTACATTAAGCATTTACCAATCAATGATGATCCGGTATTATTTGGACTTCATTCCAATGCTGATATTAGCTGTGCTCAAGCTTACACTTTTAGTTGTTTGAGCACTTTATTAATGTTACAACCAAAACAAGTTGGTGGTGCTGCTTCAAGTCAGGAAGACGAAACCACGAACGCAGCATTGGCGATTTTAGATGTCATACCCAAATGCTTTAATTTGGTTAAAATTGCCGAAAAGTAATTTTAATTCCAAAACCGTAACCTACAATTTTAAAAATATCTCTTCGTAGGTATCCCGTACTATACGAAGAGTCTCTCAATACAGTATTAATGCAAGAAGCTATCCGATACAACAAACTCTTGAAAGTAATCGAAAGTTCTTTAAAGGACTTGCTTAAAGCTTTAAAGGGACTTGTAGTTATGTCGGAAGCCTTGGAAAAAATGTCAGGAAGTTTGTTTAAAAATATGGTTCCAGCGATGTGGGCAAGCAAAGCTTATCCATCGTTGAAGCCGTTAGGTAAGCAGTTTATCTTGGTTATAGAAAAAATGTAATTGAATAATTTAGGAGCTTGGGTGAAAGACTTAATTGCCAGAGTGGATTTTCTTAACCTTTGGGTGAAAAAAGGCATTCCCACATTATTTTGGATTTCTGGATTTTATTTTCCACAAGCGTTTCTTACGGGAACGTTACAAAATTATGCGAGAAGAAACGTTTTATCCATTGATACGATTGGTTTTGGATACATCGTATGTTATTTTGTTCTTTCCCAAAGCTGAAAATATTAATGGGTTCTGTTTAGGTATTACGAGAACATCCAAAAACTAGAGAAGCTGAAGGAGCTGTCGTTTATGGATTATTTTTGGAAGGTTCACGTTGGAATTACAAGACAATGGCTTTAGATGAATCGCAACCAAAAGAGTTATATACCGGTAAAAATTTAAAGTAAATAGTCATCTTAAACTTTAATTTTACCTGTTATGACAGATATGCCAGCAATTTGGTTTGTGCCAGAAGAAAATCATAAGAAAGCCCCTGGAATGTATCAATGTCCCGTTTATAAAACTTTAACAAGAGCTGGAACGCTGTCGACCACTGGACATTCTACGAATTACGTAGTTGCTGTAGAAATTCCGACTCTCAAACCAGAGCCTCACTGGATAAAACGAGGATGTGCACTTTTCTGTGCCCTCAATTACTAATTTATATTATACAATTAATTAATATTTAAATAACGTGCAATATATTGTATAATATTATGCTCTAATAAATCAATTTTGATATTCGTTTTGGTTTTCTAAAAAACTTAACAGTTATTGTGGCCAGCGTTGCCACAGTAAAAAATAAAATTTTATTATATATCCACACCAAATCGACCACTTTTGAACCCGACCCCTTTTGATTTTCCTGAAATTTTTACATATTATACTATCGCACCAAAAACAGTTTTGTGAATTTTTTCAAAATTTTTTACTCAACCCAAAATAAGTTACGAATTTTTAGAAAAACTGATGTTTTTTTCTTAAAACGATCATAACTATTTCAAAAATTGACTAATCGGAACGTTTTTTTTTTGTTTTTTTTGTCTTTACACGTACTTTTCAGGAAAAAATATTAAAAAAATATTCAAACTTGTATTCTACAAAATTTTTCGTTTATTCGGAAATAATCATTGATTTTTCAAATTTTGCCACTTTTGATTTTTGATTTTTTTATTTAAAAAAAAACTGATTTATTCCGCGTATAACAACGCAAACCCCATAATGGGCCGACATTTCTTTCTATTTATTTTGTTTAATTGAAAAATATTTATAAAAGTGGAAAAATTTGAAACATCTATGATTATTTCCGAAAAAATGAAAAATTTTATAGAATACAAGTTTGAATATTTTTTTTGTGTTTTTTTCTGAAAAGTACGTTTAAAGATAAAAAAAACAAAACAAAAAAAAGTTCTGATTAGTCAATTTTTGAAATAGTTATGAATATTTTTAGAAAAATTGATGGTTGCTTTCTTCAAACGATGGAAAATGCCTCATATGTAGGTACTTCTTGAAAACCAAAAATGATAGTAAAAGGTACTGAGGTTAAAATTTTACTGCAGCCATTCGATATACATTTTCTTAAAGCGTAAATAAATAAATAAAATAAAGACATTTACTTATAATTATTTTTATTAGCATATTCCACAATTTTATTAATGTGAAATATATGTTTTAAAAAAATTTAAACAGCCAAGAACCGGGGGAAGGGGAGGGGAGGAGTCAGCTGCCTCCCTACCATCCTCCAAGCCAGAAAAAGATTTTGTAAAGAAAATAAACTACACAATACTTATTTTTATCTCATTTTTAAATGAGATATATGATGCCACAGCAGTGGAGTGATGTGATCGCTGGTTGAGTACAGAGCAGAAATTCTGGGTTCAAATCGTGGATTGCACAGAATTTCTTGGCTCGGCCTTCCGGTGAACATCCACACTCTGTGGTGATCCCTGATATTTGTGCTGACGTCATTACCGTAAATACGGCTGCGTCACACACGCAAAGTTAGCAAGATAGGTTAGGTAAGTAGGGAAAAGCCATGGGCCTTCTAGGCCTGCAGAGCTGTCATATATATATTTGATATAATTTTCAAAAATTGTTTCTATTTTCTAAAGTGTTTGGACTCTCCCCCCAAAATATAAAGAAACGGGCGAGGAAGGTGCAAGGAAGCAACGAGAAGACTTTTCAAAATTAATAACAACACAAATTTAGTGTCAAAAACATATCTTTCTTTGTTATACCTGATCTCCCAGACACTCCTGTTTTTCGATTGTTTACTTTTAAAAGTACCCTCTATGTCAAGAAAGATATTTTCAGAAATATCAACTACATAATATTGAATTTTTCATTTAAAATTTCATTTTTAAGGTCCTAGATCAATAGGAATAGATAATAAAAGTAGATAATCTATGTCGATTCGAGGACAAAAATCCTATAAGGATTAACATGGAGCAAAAAATTATGAATTTTTTGTTCTTCACTTCCGGCCTAGCGGTTCAAGTTCTTATCAGACCCTTATTAGGTTTGACAGCCCTAATTAACAAATCCCATCATAAGTATAATTAAAATATTCCTTTATCAGTATAATTAAAAAATCTCTTTATCGATATAATCCCCTAAAAGGTTGAGGGTAATTAGGCTTGACGCTAAAATGCAAATTTTACGATTGAAACCTCGATGAATTATGAATAAGCATATTTTAAATAAGAGAATTAAATAAGGAAAATGGCCATAAAGTCACTAGTTTTTTCAAAAATCGAATTTAAAAAAGAACGATTTTCATAGAAAAAGTCGCTCGGGATTGGTGAATCAAAGCATTCTATTGACAGTCCGTGTAGTTTGAACTGGTCTTAGCTTTGCGCAGAGCGACGATAACCGGAGCGACGCTTGCATTGGGATGCTGCCCAACTGCCATGTTGGACCAGTTCGTTTCTATGAACTGCTTTGAACTGACCAGTTCGTCTAGTACGACTGAAAAATTTCACTTTGCTTTTGTTGTTAGAAGTGGTGATGGCTTAGTAGTTCCATATCATACAAATTTCTACCAGTGCTTCTATATACAGGTTATTTCCTATTTATTGTAACACGACAAGATATGGTGTAAAAATGAAGACTGTAAAATTTTCACAGACCGAAGCACCTACGGTGCTTCCATTTTTGATAAAACACCTGTGGTGCTTCACTACATTGCATCAGAAAAGCACTTACGGAGCTTTCTTTCTTATCTCCCCCATCTGACATTCTTTTCCCTTCCAACTGTCCATTTTACAGTGGTTTTGAAATGAACGCCCTTGGAATGAAGTCAAATTTTGCTCTTCTACTCTTGATTTTATAATAAATTGTTATTATAACAACATACAATCATAAGGTTCTCTTGTCTAGGTTCTATTTAAGGTTGTCAATAAAACAGTAATGAAATCGAAGTAGATTGTGTGCATGCGGAGTATATTTAAAATTTTCAAGAAAAATTCGAATTTTTGCAGGAAATTTAAATTTATGCAATTAAGTCAAATTATCTGTCAGTGTTTTATAGAAAAAAGTACTAAATAGCGTTACCAAAGTAAAAATTTATTTGATAAAATTGATCATAATTGTAACACTTTTTGTGCGGTGCAGGATAAATTAAAATTCAAAATTTGTTGATATTGTAAAGATACCTCTTCTCTATGGGGCAATATTTGCTCAAGCTATGTATTTTTTGAAAAACGACAATATTGTTTTATTTTCAAGTACAAAACTACAAATAAAACAAGTAAAATAATCCCGTATTCATTGAACTAAGCAAGAAAAAAAAGATGTCTACTACTTTTCATAGATTCTTTAGTCTATCAAAGTTAATAACATCAGAATGATAGTGTCTCATCTACAAGAAACAGAAGCTGATTATTAGAAGTCTAGCAACCACTCCGCTCACTTCTAAATCAATGAGCCAAAACAGATCAAATTTATGTTGAAAACACCACTCAAAAAAATTTAGTTGAAATTGCATAGATATATTTTCTCTTATTTATTATGAATAAAGTGTTTATTTGTGTAATTATTGTAGTAGATTGTTACGATTTTGCCCACCGTAACAAAAAATTGATTGTTTATTTGCTTTTCTCCTCGACTTATCACGAAGAATTTAGTTTTAGCTTATTACCAATCAAACCACACGAGAATAAAATATTTGCATTTATATTAAACTTGAAAATAGTAATCCAAGTTATCACAAAATAATTTATTAAAATTTACATACAAAACAAATACAGTCGAATCGCGAAATAGTGAATTTAATATGGCAAAGACCTTTCACTTTTACGGGGTTGTTCACTATTTCGGTACTTACAAAATTTACAATAAAGCCACGTTTTGAAAATTAAAGCTTTATTTTAAAGAAAATTTAGGGGAAAGGCAGGAAATGTAGACAATAAAAATTTTACGATTAAAACCTCGATTTATTGTGATAGAGCACACTTTAAATAAGAGAATTAGGTGAGGAAAATGGCCTTAAAACCAACAGTTTTTTCAAAAATCGAATTTAAAAAAGCTCGATTTTCATAGCAATTTTCAAGTTACGTCGCTCGTGATTGGTGAATCAATGCATTCTGTGCTCCGTCCGTGCACTGTGATGCATAAGAGCCCCGGTAATGATTACTTTTTCGCGTGGATCCTACTCTTGCCAAGATGGTTTTCATCAAAATGGCCGGAGCGCCCGAAGGGTGCGTAGGATCAATTTTGATGAAAACGACAACTAATTTAAAAATACCCCTAGGCCCGCAGATGAAGGAAAATGGTGGATCTTTGAGGAGTGAAACTCGTGAGAGTGAATTCTAAACGCAGGGTAGTTGTGCAAAGAAAAATCGACTTAAAGCACCCCTCGCTGCGCTCGGGCGCTTTAAGCCATTTTTCCTGCACATGTACTATTCGGAAAGGTGATTGTGCAAGGAAAAATCGACTTAAAGCACTCCTCGCTGCGCTCGGGCGTTTTAAGCCATTTTTCCAGCACATTTAGTATTGAAAACCATGATTTTCGTTCGGAATCGTTTGCATCCCAATGCAAGTGTCGCTCCGGTTATCCCCACTTTGCGCAAAGCTAAGACCAGTTAAAAGTGCACGGACTGTCAATAGAATGAATTGATTCACCAATCCCGAGCGACTTTGCTTAAAATTTACTGTGAAAACCGAAGTTTTTAAATTCGATTTTTGAAAAAACTGTTGGTTTTAAGGCCATTTTCCTCACCAAATTCTCTTTAAAATATGCTCTTTCAGAATTCATCGAGGTTTCAATCGTAAAATTTGCATTTAAAGGTCTACGTTTCCTACCTTTCACCAATAGTTAATACTTTTTCCCCTAAATTGATACACCAACATATAAAAATTCCATTCTATGCTAACGTCAAGCTGTGATTAGACGGCGCGAGTATGCCTCGCGAGGAAGATTCGCGCATCACTCCCGCGAGGCATCACACGAATAGATGCATGGTGAGTCATAATGCAGGGCGAGCCGCCAGTATCTGAATAACATGGAAACACCATCACGAAGTTTACACCGCGCGAATATAAAAGTGCGAGGCACCTTTGACGCGCGGTCGAGACCGACCTACCGACCGCTCGCAGTGCATATGCCTCGCGAGTCGTGATTCACGCCATAAAACCGTCTACACGACGCGAGCATTGATGCGCAAATCAGATTCGCAAGGCAAACTCACGCTATCTAAACGCAGCTTACGCGTGAAATGAAGTGTAAATATAATACGTAATGTAAATTCTCAATGTTGGGGGAAGTCCCTATAAATGATGTCATTCAAACTGCACGATTTATAGTACGCAGTTTGCTGTATCGGGGTTACCGCTGTTCGTTATATGGGAGTCCCATATACACTCAATGTTAAAAATTTTGTGTTCACTATTTCCGGTAGTTCACTATATACGGTATTCACTATTTCGCGACTCCACTGTATTCCAATTATGATAAGCTGACAGAACTAATATAAAAACACTTTTAATATTGACTAGAGCAATTTGCTAAATTAAATTAGGGCAATTAATATTACCAATAAAATATTTAAAAAAACAATTACGAAGAACATTTGGCTTAAAATATAATAAACAGTCTTAAAAATATGAAAAATAATGATTAAGTGACACAAACACACAGTACCTATGAAATGAAAGAAATGCAAAATAATGAAAAACAATGGAAGATAAAAGACAAATAATCACTGTTTTGGTATTTTTACACTCACTGTCCACATACTTCCATTAACAATTAATATTTTTCTTAAATAAAATTACTTTAATTGCTTGCTATTTCCAAAGGAAATCCAATAACTTGATGAATATTATAACTGGTTGTAACAAAAAACCTCCTTTCATTTTTATTTTCTTTTACGTCAATCGATATTATTGGATGCCTCCCAATTATAAATTTCTTCTTATAATCATAAAGATCAAATTTCTTCCACGATGGAACATAATAAAAATATATCTGAAAATTAATCATAATAATTGAAAATTGAGCAGGCAAGAAAAAAATGAAAAACTTACATTTCCAATATCTACACCAATAATAAAAATGTTACCATACAAAAACATACAAGTTATATTCGACTCAAAAATTTCTGAACTGTTGAACATTTTCTTACTGCACTGATTATTTTCACCCAAAATAAATAACTCAATGTACTGTTCACCTAATTTTTCACAAGTGGCTAAAATTTAGAAAATTACAAAAAGCCTAAATTTTTAGCAGGATGTTAAAAAAATGAATGCCACTTACATGCACATATGATGATATCATCTCTGTAGATATGATAGGAAAGATCAGAATTGTGCTCGTTTTTTAAACAAAATTTGATGTTGACTTTATTTTGAACACTGCTAACAGGAGGAGTATTTTGATCAAACTTCAAAACCTTAACTTCATTATTAATTAAGAAAGTGGCCACACCATTCCACATATGAAGTGAAGAAACTTCATTAGGTGAGTAAATTCGAAGATAGGTAATATCGTTCAAAGTTTGTCGCCCATTTGAATCGGTATCTAATTTTGCAATTGTTATCCGTCCACCACGCTTTTCATAGCACAAATACTTCTTGTAGACACTTAAAAAGTGAAACCCTTAGGTTTAGAATTGTTTTTGGTTGATTAACTCACCTGTACAATTTTATGTCTTGCATTAATATTATGTCATTCAGTCTCCCATCAAAATTGGTCACAATCAAAGTACCAGACTTATAAGCAAGCAGTAAATTAGTTTTATCAGTTGAATCATCATCTAATGAAAATTAATTAGTGCAAGCTAAATTATTTTAAATATTTTCTTACCGCTCATAAATTTAATTCCCGTGACCTTAACTGCAAGATATCTAGAAGAGTGTAAAGGATTCCAATTTTCACCAAAAATTTTAATTCTGCCATCCTCGGATCCAACTGCTATTAGGTTACCTAAAATTAAAAAAAAATAAAAAATAATTGCTTTTAACCAAAAATAGGTTAATATCGACAACGGCGGGTTTTTCTTTCCGAAATGAGTATTATTCTGGAAGCTAGTGATGTGGTATACTTCTGACACTTTTGAGCAAAGAAACCACCTGAAAAAATACACCAGAACAAAGAGAGGCAAAGAAATTCATAAAGTACTCGACTGCAGAGGCTAAAAAGCTTCTTCTTTTGACAAAGAATGAAATTTGACTCATAACAGAGCTGATCACCGGACATTGCCTGATGAGATATCACCTCAAAAAAATAAGACTGGAAGGAAACGACAGGTGCAAACTTTGTAAATAGGAAACAGAGACGGCCGAGCACATCCTATGTAACTGCAATGCCTTAGCCCAACTTAGGCTTAAACATATGGGACAGATACAACTGACGCCCAAAGAGGTAAACAGCAAACCCCTCAGAATCATTCTGTGTTTCGCTAGCAAAATTGAATTCCTGAATATCTAATTAGTAGGATCATGAACAAAAGATCAATACTGGTCGCAGTTCTGAAAGGCTCTCGCAGCCAACTGACCCCTAAGTACAATACAATAATTACTTTTGCGCATGTAAGGGGGAGGTCAGAGAGCCATTTACTATCTCAATCTTACCAACGGCACTCCCAATCTAAGTTGTTATAGACGGTATTAATTAAAAAAAAAAAATCGTTTCCCAACACTAACCTAAGGACGACTAGTAGATCTCTAATTTTTTCCGGCTTTATGCCAAAAATACCCCTAAATAGTGATTTTAGCTCGACGTTAACGCTATCTGGTGCATGTACTACTCCTGCTCTCGCATCTGAAGCCCATCTGAATTTACACGAAAGGGTAATAGAATGTGGTCAATACGGTCGCTTTTCGTGCAAAAATTGGAAACTTTAAAATCGATTATTAATCTATATTGGTGATTCATCCGCTTTTTCATCACCCAATTTTAATGTAATCTATAATCAAAATCTTTAATAACAATGATCAAAGCGAGTAGACAGGCGCTAAGGGGGGGGGGCGTCAAAGAAGCATTTGCTCCCTCATTCTTTGCCAATGACGATCCCAATCTAAGTTCTTATAGACAAAACGTATTGGAAAGATACAAACACTATCTCCATTATTCATCAATCAAATACAAATGGATATATTTACTACAACAATAATGTGCTATGAATCTATAGGTCTATGCAGATCAAAACTTTTTCTTTGGTTTCACAAATTCTGTAAACTCCTTAAATGTATGTGAATAAATACCTTACAAAATTTAATTATATCCTAACCAAACCTAACAACATTAGTGACCCATCCACAAAGTCGCCCCCACAAAAATAAATTTCATTTAATCTACATCAGTGTTGCCATCGTCAGTACATATGTTACTTTTTCAGTACTTCTTTATTTTGGTGACGCTATTCAGTACATTAAGGCCCGTACTAATAGTCAAAAATTAATTCTCAGATCAATCCTAGATCTACTAATCCTTAGTCCATCCGATCAATCAATCGGATAGTTATAATTATAATAATCTAGGATTATTACGACTATTGGTATCATTTTCGAGCGATCCGAGAATTAATCAGTGATCTCAGATTGATCCTCATACTCATAGATACAATAGTCTATTGTATTTGCCTAAATAGAATCTAGACAAGACAACCTTATCAAGATATTTTAAAATTTTTTTTTTCTATTATTTTGTAATATGTATGATTTGACGTTGTTTTAATAACAATTTATTATAAAATCAAAAGTAGAAGAGTAAGCAATTCCATGGGCAATCATTTCAAAACCACTATCAAATGGACAGTTGGAAGAGAAAGGAAAAGAATGTCAAATAGAGGAAAGAAGAAAAGAAGCTCCGTAAGTGCTCTTCTACGGAATGCAATGTAGCGAAGCACCGCAGGTGTTCGGTCTGTGAAAATTCTACAGTCTTTGCAGTCGTAATTTTTATACCATAATCTTGCCGTGTTACAATAAATAGAAAATAACCTGTATGAAGAAGCACGGGTAGAAATTTAGTTGATATGGAACTACTAAGCCATTGCCACTTCCAATAACAAAAGCAAAGTGAAATTTTTCAGAATTTTGCAACAGTCGATTCCTATGTTACCACAAATTTGTACTACAATTATAGCACAAAGTACTACAATTTGTAGTTGGATAAAAATCAGTATAAATTTGTAGTGATTTTCCATTAAAGTTTTATAGGCAAACTTTGTAGTAAATAATGACTAGTATTTGTACTACTAATTATTATAATTTTTACAAAAATTTGCTACAAATTGAGAATTTCCACAATTTATACTAATTTGTACTACAATCAATTAAATTACTTCAAATTTTATTCAGTATTATATCAAATGTACTATACGAAATTAAACAAATTTTCTCTACAAAGCATTAATTATAATTATCCCGGCAAGTTTTACAAGATTTTCTTTCCGTGCGGGGGAGGGGGGTTTTTAAAGATGAATATAACAATCAGGGCTTCCCATATTAAACCAAAAAAACTGTATATTAATGTCAGCAGAGTAACTAAAGCGTGGTGAAGTTGGCTTAGGGCAAGGGTGCACAAATTTGAGGCGCAAAATTACCCAAGGGCTTAGCTGCCCTAAAAATTAAAAATAGTACTTTAAAATGAGATAAAACTAAGGATTATGTAGTTTATGATTATGAAAATATCTTGTCCTGATTTGGAAAGTATTTTTAAAAGTAAATAATCGGAAAACCGGGGGGTCTGGGGGGTATGGAATACCCTCCAACCATTAAGAAAAGATGTTTTCTCTAGAATTAAATTTGCGGTTTTATCAATATTTAAAGTTCCATATGCTGGAGGGTATTCCATACCCCCCAAACCCCCCGGTTTTACGCCCATTTCTTTACATTTTGGGATATCTAATTGGTTTGGTCACCCTAGAAAAAAAAAATTTAAAACTGAGATAAAATTCAGTATTACGTAGTAGATATTCCTAAAAATATCTTTCCCTGACATAGAGAAGAGAGTACTTCTAAAAGTAAACAATGGAAAAACCGGGGTGTCTGAGAGGTCAGGTACAATAAAGAAAAATATGTTTTTTTTTGGAATTAAATTTGTGTCGTTATCAATTTTGAAAAACCTTTTCGTAACTTCCTTGAGCTGGGGGGTATTCCATACCCCCCAGACCCCCCGGTTTCACACTCGTTTCTTTACATTTTGGAAGAGAGTCCAGACACTTCAGAAAATAAAAACAATTTTTGAAAATTGTATCAAGTAAAGTATATCTCATTGAAAAATGAGATGAAATTAAGAATTGTGTAGTTGATTTTCCTTAGAAAATCTTTTCTGACCTGGAGGATAGCAGGGGAGCAGCTGCCTCTCCCCCCCCCCCCGGCTCTTGGCCGTTTAAAGTTTTTTGAAACATTTAATATTTCACAATAATACAACTGCGGAATATGCTAATATAAAATAATTAAAAATAAATGTTTCTTTTATTTATGTATTTACGTTTTGACAAAATGTATATCGAATGGCTGCAGTAAAATTTTAACTTCAGTACCTTTTACTATCATTTAATACCTTTTTAGTTTCCAAGAAGTGGTACCTTTTATTTTTTAACTGTGGCAACGCTGATCTATATATCTTAGACTACAAGAGATTATATGACCGTAGGAATCTAAATTGAGAGATATACAAAATGTAGTACCAACACATATTTAACTTTATTTTTTTTTTTTTTTTTTTTTTTTTTACATTTTAACGTGCATCAACTACTGGGTTATTAGCACTTCTAAATGTTAATTTTTAATTTGTTCAGTGTTTTTGTTTGTTTATGTTTTTTGGATTGGATATTTTGGTTGGTTGGTTTTTTGGTTCACCACGGAGTGAGAATGTCCACTGGAAAGCCGAGCTAAGAAATTCTGAAGCGTCCGTGATTCGAACTCAGAATTCCCGCTTCGTAACGTAACCAGTGATCACATCACTCCACTGCCGTGGCTTAACTTTATTTTGAAACTTTGTTTTCAAAATTTAATTACATAATAAAATCATCTCAACTACTGGAGTTCAAATTAGACATTTTTCTTGTAATCCGAGCTACAAAACCAATCATTTTCAAACTATTAATCAAAAACAATCGATTAATCAAATACAATCAAAAAGTGATTGATTCATCGATTGTTTGAATTTTTTATCTCTCCGCCTTTTTTTTCCAAATTTTTTATTAAATGATCTTTTATTTTTAACCCCTAGCCTACATTTCCTCTGAGCAACATGCGTATATGTGCTCTTCCATATTCGTTCCATGTAACATCATTAATCGAAAAATGATCAAACAATCAAAAATAATCAAAAAGTGATTCATTAATCGATTGTTTTCAATTGTTTGATTGTTTTCTATTATTTTAAATAGTTAAAATTTCAATTGTTAATTGAAAATAATCCATTATTTCAAAAATCATCGATTAATCAAAATTAATTCCCAGCGCTAGTTATAATACTATAAGATTATTGTATGGTTAAGTCATGTGATGGCCACATCTCTCACTCAGTGAGGCTGAACGAACTACCACATTCAATATTTTTAAATTTTGATTTTGGCCTATTGACTGGCCTATTGCAGTAATAATATAATATTACAATAGAAAATCCAGCAGTAATCCAGATTATTACAATGAAAAAGTTAATAACAAAATCTTTCTTGCTGTTTACTAGAAAAACTCACCAGCAACTGCAACGTATGTAATCCTTGGAGTTTTTTCCATAGGACAAAGAACGACATCAAAACGAATATTATCTTTAACATTTTTCCAGGCATACCATGTATTATAAATGTTTAACCATTTGTCTGCATCATAATAATGGTCATACTTTTCCGTATAGTTAATCAACTCGTTCCTCGGTATGTCTTCGAAGCAACACCACTTCCAAATTTGAGTCCTCTAAAACCCACAAAAAGTTATAACCATCACAACAAACAACAATAACTTACTCGTGTAAGAAAATCCACAACATGCTTCCAAGTCGAATTAACTAATTTTGCTTGTTTCAAAGTCTCACCATCACAAAAATACAAAATTTTCTCCACTATTTCAACAGGAAACACCGCAGTCATGTTTCGTTATAACTTTGAAAAGCACGCATAAAATTCACTAAACAAAGGATGTATTTTTGTAACTCAACTTTATTTATATTATTAACTTCCCATTGGGGTGCCAAAAACCTTCAAAAAACCACAGCAGCAACAAATTGTTGTCCATCTCCACAGTTCAGTGTCAAACTCTTAGGTGGCGCCACGCGCGGTTGTAATCAAGTGTGCGTTCGGTGCGCATACACGAATTCGTACAAATCTACAGGTTGTTCCCGATTCGCAGCGACTTTATCAGTTGTGTATTTGTATGTGTGTTATTCTGACGTTTGTTCGTTGTCGATGAAAGTGTTACGGGTTTTTGTGGTTTTTGACTGATAAATCGTTTTATTTCTTGAGTGACGTTTCTAACATTTGACACAATGGTCGTGGGATTACCACCGTTAGAATTTACCGAGTGTATGAGTGATAGTCCCTATTTTAGGGAAAATTTGCACCAGCACGAGAAGGAGTTAGACAACACAAGTCAACAGATCAAGAGGCTTATTAAAGAAGTTAAAGATTTGTTGTCCGCTGCTAAGCGTAAGTTATTTTTTATAACGGTTTTATCGAGGAGCTTCTTCGCTATAAAAATGTCAAGTAATTAATTTTTGCTTTGCGATAGCTTATCGCACGATAAAAAATGCAAGGTTACAATATTGACAGGTACGCACAGGTATTTAAATTTCTTACCTACCAGATTTCTTCGGTTCCACACTTCTTGCGTTACATAAAACGGTCTATTTAATTTATAAGTTTATTTAAATAATAGAAATGATAATACAAAGTACAAAGTAATTTACATTGATGTAGAGCAAGGACAAACACATTTTTGTGGTTCTAAATTATGTAAAACAATGCAAGTAGGTGATTATTATAATACTACCAAACTTGGAGGTAAAGTTTCAGAAAAGTGCATTTTTTATGCTTAATACTTACTCACCATAATAATTTATTATTAATCAGTACAGAACCGTATTCCAAACAGGGGGCCTCCGAGTTGTATGTATTTGTTTACGTTACCTTGGTAACCGCCTTCCAGCTTCATTGATTAAGCAGTAACTCGACTCTAAAGAATCTCCCATCCACTATCCGACTCGTTCGTTTCCCTCTTAAGGTTTCCACTGGAAATTACGTAGATTGGTGTAACGATAAAAGGGCGAATTTGTCTACAAAGTTTAGTTTATTAGTTTAATCAACCTAGTGATTAATAGAAGCATGAAAAATTAAAATAGAAAATTATTTTCACCGTTATTAGAAGAAAGTTGATTTTTCAAATAATCTCACTATTATCTCATAGAGACAGTTTTTATAACAACAAAGGCTCGATTTCGTTCAGAAATTATACACCATATCCGTGATACGTGATTACATACATTAGTGAACCTGGGTCTATCAGTTCAGTCAGTTGAGATTTTACTACCACAGAAAAAATGTTAACTCGACTGATTTTTGCATACTACACCTTATTTAATCATCTGAAATAATATGTAAAAGAATCTTGTGTATCTATTGGTCTACGAGTAAAATACTCTATTATCGATATTGTCTGTTTTTTTTTCAAAGGAATTCGTTGACCGGTTTGCGATTTTTTTTATACAAACAAAATTCACTCTGATAAATAATTTGGATGCCAATAGGAAAAATCACTGTTCATGAGAAAATAATGAACTTCGTATGTTTCAAAACAAACTACACCATTTCAACCTTTTAATTCAGAAAGAATCAATTGCAGTTCAGATTAGTCACAATTTCTTGCCTCACAACTGCCCATCTAGAGAGTTGTACGAGATCGAATACCGAGATACTTTCTGAATTGAAGCTTGAAATAGTTAGTTTATTATATAACTTTTGACTTGAGACTAACTGCAGTTTTTTTCTAATAACTCGAAAACGGAAAAATATTTGCCCTTTTCTGCTAAATACTTTTGATCGTTTCAACATTTTTTTAAATATATTTCACTATTTTTGTATGCACATGTTCTCAGAGATGGTTTACGCTAAATCAAAGACCGAAAAAATTTTGTGTTCTAAATTGATTGAAGTTACAAGTTACTAAACGGTTTTGAAAATATCCATTAGTTACAAAATGTCGGCTATATTTAGAAAAAGTTAAAAAGAGAGAAACATTTTTTTAGCCGAAAATTTCATACAAGAATTTTGATTGTAAAGTTTTTTATTAATATTTCGCAAAAATCTTATACTCTATAAGATTGTGTAAAAATTTACAGTCAATCGGATAAAAAGTGATATTTTGTCTGCAGCTGCTCACCGAGGAGCGGAAAAGGACGACGCTTCTATTGGTTCTATTCTATTCTATTCTATTGGTTATAGCAGTATGATGCCGTCGAATTTTGTTTTGAAACCTTTTGTATTACTTTTATGACTATTATCTACTAATGATTTAAGAAAGAAAAACAAATCGGTTTTTGGAAATCCCAGAAGTGGTATTACCCCTTAAAGCTATAGCAGGGGTAAGTCACTGTAACTTCTAGAATTTTGTTGTACATCACTTTTCAGAAGCCCCTTGTTTTTAGCTCATTTGAAGAAGAAAGAACAATAATGATAATGAGGAGTCTCACATCAACGAGGTCTTTATGACTTTTATGACCCATAGAGGAGGGGTTTTTGAAAAGTTTTGCGGTCTGCCAATGAAACATATTATTAAGAAACTCAAAATTAGTTTTATTTTTTGGGGTGAGTACCTCATAGCACCGGATTTTAAAAATTTTCTAATGAAATTATGGTAGGTGAAGGCGTAAATATCTAATACTAGCGGAGATGGTTGTTCGGCTTTCTTCAAGGGGAAATTTTAAACAAATGGGCTTTGAGGTTCATTCGGTCACCTTTAGAACTACCTGTAGATGAAAAATTACCTCTAAAGAGATGAAACTAAAAATTTGCGGATCATTCATAATTGAGGCTAAATAGGGCCAATCACTGAAAAAAAATATGCGTGTATTCTATATATCTTGATGGTTTAAATTTAGCTGCCCTCCCCCAGTTATGTAATACAAGTGCAATATGCAGGCTGCCCTTAATAACAATAATCATGAATGTATCTTATCGTTACCCGCTTTGAATTTTGGGGTTCAAAAATAATATGCTTAGGAGTTTATATTATTTAAACTCATGGAACTTGAAAATCGGCGCATTTCTAAGACCGCGCTCACTTGCTAAAATTATCTCTGCAGCCAGACTGTTATCTATACCGGAATATTGATATACCTGGATCTTCAAATTAATGTTATACAATTTAAAATATATAAATATATAAATTATTAACTCGTTGATATTAAATTATATTAAAACTTCAAAATATCGAGTTATTAATAAATTAAAAATTAATTAAAAGATTTATTGAGCTTTCAAACGATTATTTCGTCCGTCATCAGAATAATATCGTTTGAAAGCTCAATAAATCTTTTAATTAATTTTTAATTTATTAATAACTCGATATTTTGAAGTTTCAATTTAATTTATAAGTAGCACAGGTAAACGTAGACTGCGGTAGCCCAGCCTCTTACCAAGCGTTGCTGTAAGTACTTACGCCGAGCTCACGTACCCTCAACACAGTGCAGCAACCGGGGCCAATCAGACGTAAAATATCAAAAATTTACAATTTATTATTGCCTAAATTAATATATATTTGACACTCATCTTATCTCCACATCGAGGTACACACACTACACTTTTTGCAACCTCCTCACTCGATGAAATTGTTTTTGGCCTGCCAAGTGCTTTTTTATGTGTGGAAACAGATGATAGTCGGAGGAGGCGAAATCTGGAGAGCACGATGCATGGGCTATTAAAGTTTGTAATCTAATTCTTCAATTTTGGAGGCTGCAAATGGAGACAAGGAGCCGGTGTATTATAGTGATCAAAGAGTTTTTTTTTAAACCAGGCCGTTTTTTAATTAATTTTTTTGTTTTAATTGGTTTAATTCTAATAAGTTATCGTAGTATGCCCCAGTTATAGCCTGACCTTTTGCTTCTTTGTTGAAATAGCACCTAAAGTGTTAACCATGGCTTGCTCAATGTTTTCTATTTTTACGCAATTTACTCCCTTTAACCAACTGTAATTAACTAACTAACCAGAAAAGTATTTAATAAACTGAAAAGAATTTTTAGGTTATGTTATCTAAAAGACCGAACAGCCGTTGAAATGCAATTGATTGTAATCTGTTTCTGGATTACAATCAATTGAATTTCTGCCAGTTTTGTATTTTGAGGTTATTATGTTTGTTTGTGAGCTATTATTTAAATTCACAAATGTTTCAAATCTTGTAGATCAAAACAGGAATATCAAGGAATAATTTTTAGCTTGGCTTAGTTTAGGGACGTGCCCACGGAGAAACCCCCCCCCCATGTTTTAGAAAGTTGGCAAAAACACTCAAAAGTTAGTCAATTTGGCATTTTTTTATGTTTAAATTTACAAAAAAGTTGGCAATTTTGAATTAATTCCGTTGGCAAATTTGGGATTTTTTCCCCCTGAAAAGAGTTGGTCGGACACGTGCCTGGCTTTGTCCTTATCATTATCCCAGGTGCCATGCTGTCTCTGTTTATTGTTATCAATATTTCCCCAATTAGTATATAAATTATCAATCATTTCCAAGAAATATTATTTAATGATATTTATTTAATTGTTTTCACTAACCCAGGAGTAAGCAGCTAGAAAAATTTGTAACATATATATATATGACAGCTCTACAGGCCTAGAAGGCCCATGGCTTTTCCCTGCTTACCTAACCTATCTTGCTAGCTTTGCGTGTGTGACGCAGCCGTATTTACGGTAATGACGTCGACACAAACATCAGGGATCACCACAGAGTGTGGATGTTCACCGGAAGGCCGAGCCAAGAAATTCTGTGCAATCCGCGATTTGAACCCAGAATTTCCGCTCTATACTCAACCAGCGATCACATCACTCCACTGCTGTAGCTAAATTTGTAACATAGAGGATACGAAATATCTAAGACTTTCAAAATTATTTTCTATATGTTTATTTATTTGTTAATGTTTCTCTCGAGCTTGAAATATAGAACCAGTTTTAATGGTATGAACAGGAGCTAGAAAACTAATTAGTTACGCGCATGAAGTAATTAACGAGATTCCAATTTTGACACGTATGAATGTAATGACAAAATTTTCCAGAAAAATATTATTTTGAATTGGATTTTATTGGAAGGCAAGATAAACTCATACGCACTTAGACCTCTAAATGGGGCCCATTGTATTACTTCGAATTTCAC
This sequence comes from Rhagonycha fulva, assembly GCA_905340355.1. NCBI lineage: Eukaryota > Metazoa > Arthropoda > Insecta > Coleoptera > Cantharidae > Rhagonycha > Rhagonycha fulva. Next base: position 15,001,396 of record HG996558.1, read on the forward strand.
CACAACTTGTGGATGTTCACCGAAGGACCGATCTAAAAAAATTTGTGAAATCCACGATTTTCATCCAGAATTTTCGCTTCGTAACCCAACCAACTTTATTTTGTTTTGTGTGGAACTTTTAGTATGTTAAAAAGTGTTATGCCTACATTAAAATTCAAGTTTATTTTCCGATAATAATTTATTTGTTAGTTTTTAAAACAAACTTTGCATAAAATATTTCAAGTTATTTGTCTGTTATTGTACCTACCTATTCTATTTCTGTTAATTTTGATAATTTATTTCGTTATCTTTGTTTTCGTAATACGAGTTTATCTTGTTCGATGATTAAATACTAATTAAATACCTGACAAATTACTCGTTCGTATCGCGAACACAAGTTTATCAGAAGGGCGTGTTTCCGATGCTCGGTTACAATAATTCCACCACCCTTCTTGTGATTAAATAATTAATTTTTTTTAATTAATTACCTGGAAAATAACTTACCTTAATAATTATGTATATACCGAGCATAATATTTTGGTGGATCTCTCACCCCAGTTTTTTTATACCACTTGCACAACTTCGCGATGTTAAAATTAGCATTTATTATTGAAATACCAATTTACTTTTATTTACTTACTTTATTTGCTATCTGTCGCTTTTTTAGATAGCCAAGTTTTATTGTGCATTTTTTCGTTGACCCCTTTGATTTCTGTGAATTTCATCAAAATTATCAATTTCAGTGTTTTTTGTGGGTCATGCCACATTAATTGAAGCAAAAAGATATAATGTTATTTGAGATAACATAATCGTTTCAAAAAAAAAAATCAACCTAATTTTGAGTTCTCCGCATCGACTAGTTTTTATATTTTTGGTGGACCCTGTATGTCTGGTGTTCGAACAAAAGGTTCATTTATAAATGTCGGAATTTTTTAAAGATAATTTATGTACCTACTGACTAGAAGAAAATTATTGTGAAAGTGTAAAATATTGTACATACTATCAATAATAAATTATTTAAAAAGTCTTAACCTTCAAATAAATTACAAGCTTATTGTAGAGGATAATTATTACAGAAATTACGTAATTATTGTTTATTAAATTTCCCTTCGAATTTGCAGGTTGCTGCATTTTTATTCATTGACCCTATTTTTTATACACTTGTGAGCCAATACAATTGTTTTATGTTAGTTGTTCGAGAAACCCTAAGGGCTGGGAATTATACCAATTAATTCATCGCTCGGTTGACCAATTAGCATGCAATTCGCCTGAAGTGGCAACTTAACCTAGAAGTTTAACGTGGAATCCTAACCACGGTAGGTAGATGTACACAGGAATCCGATTTACATTTTGTGGATCTAAATTGGAAATTCAGCTTGTACGGATCTGTTTCAGTTGTCAGATTTCGTCATAGATTAATTTTTATTTTTTCTAAATAATTAACGTTTATCTTATCAACTTTTAATAGCATTATCCTTACATTTTATTTGATTTTTCTTGCGAAAATACAAAATTTTGTTTTAAAATTTAATGGAAATTCGATGTTTTACTAATAAGATAATTTAGGTATACATTAGTTGGAAAGTACATGACTTACTCAACGTCGTTACGGAATTCCTCTAATAACATTAAAAAGCATTTTGCCGTTTATTTACTACACAGGTAGAGATTGTTCCAAATTTAAAGATCCTGCGCGAAAGACGCAAACTGGGCTATTGTTTCTGCTTTGGAAACTTGAGTTTCTTTCTTTTCGTCTTCTATTAGAAATTAAAAGCCTTCCTTTTTGGATGGAGCTGTAAAAGGATCACATACGTGACCTGAAATTATCCTTGCCCATAAGATAGTTATGAATTCTATGTGTTGCACCTGGTCAGTACTTTTATATTAGGTACGAAACATCGCACTCGAAATGGATGTTGCATACATTAATCACGTACTCCATTCGTTCTAATGTGGATGGACTTGCTGCAGAATGCTAAGAATTTCAATAACGCCAAGTGTTAAATATAATGAGGTTTTTAATATGATAAATACTGAACAATGAAATATTTAAATGAGAAATTTATTTATCTTTTTATTAATAAGATGGAATGAATAGCAATTGATAGAAATTATCTTGCATGCATGGAAGGATCGAAATAGAAGTTGAGATTGACAAAATATTTTATAAGTATAATAGATGTAATTTTATCGATATAAATAACTTGCTTAGAAAACCTCGTTGATTACTTCCACTTGTTTATTCTCTGAACATCGAGTCTCAAAATAGTACATTTATATTCTTCTTGAAGTTGATAGTAACAATTTTTATGGATCAGATCGTCTCGAATCTCGAAGCTAAATTCAAGGTTTTCTCATCAGTGTTTTTTTTTTGTTTTCTAAAATTACTTTCCAATTTCATTTTTGGAATGGAATATTCAAAGTGGTTCCGTAACCAAAAAAATAAAATTAGAAATCGTCAAAATTGAGATCAAAAGTGCATATCCGGCATACTCCTTATATATCTTAATAAAAATTGAACCAACTCGAAAATTCACTATCCTGAAGTCGGAGTTTAACATAAAATTTGATGTTTTATGTAAGGGCGACATGAATGTAACATAGAAAATGTAAGCTAGCTAACCCACATATAAATGGAAATTTATAGCTATCCAACTTTGAGATGAAAACTTTTCCAATTTTATAACAAAAGTTTTATTTTTTGAATTTTATGAGAGCTATGTATAATTGCCACTCCCTAGGACGTAGATTCCTGTCGATGTATTTTTAATATTTTATGAATCATACGTATGTAGGTAATAGTTTATGAAATAATAATTTAACATTGTAGACGGCGACGAGGTCAATTATTGTAAATCACAATTTCCTTATCTGTTCATAATATTGTCTGAAAATCGTCTATCTAACCGCGCGACTGGTCGGACTGGCAAGATTCAATATTGTATTTTAGAATTTTCTGCACCACCAAATTTACGAAGTGCTTCTTTGTTTTCTTTCCGACAAGTGTGTTATTTATATTCTTTGCTTTTCAACCGCAAAGTCTCTTTAATTTTCAGTTATAAATCTTAATTTTCTTTTTCTTCGTTTTAGCGTTCGCAACTATTTTTAGGAATTTAAGCGCCATGCAGTTTTAGTTATGCTGCTATTTTGCTATGTATTTGAGGAACGTGGTCTAGCATAAAAGCGATTTTGTATGTGTTACCCTTCTCGTTTTGCCATCTTTCCCCTATGTATGTGAGATTAGTGAATTAAAATCGGATGAGACTTTGATACATGCACTTTATGTATTATCGAGATATAATGTATTGCTTACCTTCCCCCAATGAATATATCTTGATGACACAGTGTGTTTACGAAGTGAAGGAATCATCAATCAAGTGGAATTACTTTCAATTTTTAAATTATCTTGTTCTAACCAGCGGGAAACATTTGTAAAATTTTGAATAATTGATTAGAATTTGGTTTTAGATATTATTGTGGTCGGGAAATACACTAATAATTTTTAAGAGCTACAAAACTATGAAACGCTTAACCCTTTCAGTGCGGCTCTTATTTTCGATGGATTAGAAAAAATAAGCATTTGTAAGTTTTATGTATTATTATCAAGTCAAAATAAGAACATCAAGTGCAAATTAACTCACCTCTCCACGGTGCAATCACTCACAATCTTCATGTTTATTTTTTGCGGTCCGTCTTCGTTCAAATTGTGTTCCAAGCTCAACTTGGTTGACAAAAGGAATATGACCGATCAGCGAAAATTGTGAAGTTCCAATTCTAACCGTGGGAGCCACTGAAACATAGCAAAACGCAGTAGATTATACTGCTGAACTGTGGTGTTCGTATGATATCTTTTTTTATATAAAGATTTTTGTACACCGGCGCCTCTTGCTCTGGCACACCGGCACCAAGCAAAGTTGTTACGCCTCTGGAATTTCTACCTAGATCATTTTGACTTTAGTTAACCACAGCGAAACTTGGAGTCCTAATTACTAATTTATTATTAAATTAATGTAAACTAACCATCTACATTTTATTCTTTAAATCATATCAATGACCAAAAATCTAGTACGCAAAGTGTGAGAGAGGCGACTACGCTTCACTCCATTGTAATTTTTGAAAATAATAGGGGAAAGGAACCCGGAGAAGTATGGAAGATCTGGTAAAAACTAGGGAAGAACCTTTTGTGTAAAATTTGTACATACACAATCCCATATAGGAAATAATGTACTGCTCAAGTTGGCTATCAGTAAATTACAGTAATGGATGTGAAGGCCCAAAAAGGAAATATAAGTTGGGTAGTGATCTGCTTCCTAAAAACAATGCCAGACATAACACGGAATGTGTTAAGAATTTTAATATCCCTTGTTAAAATAAATTAAAAGTTGATATTTCGTATAAGGTGCACTTTCGACTATTATTAAAGGAAAGCAACAGAAATTTTACAAAAATGGTCAGACCTGGCACACATACGGAATTGTTATAGATACCTAACAAAAATTGAAATCAAACGTTGTGATTTCATTTTTAAACAAATAATTCCTTATTTTACACCGGATGCAGATTACGTAAACTTTTATGAACTTGCATAACCACTTCCTTATACCAAATTATGCATAAAGTTTTGTGCTAAATTTTAAAAGAAGAAAAATGGATTACTTTTCGCAATTCTTTTTGTTAGATTAAAAAATTAAAAGTGTTATTCAATTTGTTAATTTCATTTTTCAAAGGAGCGTCTTCATCATAATGGCTTGTATTGGCATTATGTTATTAGTGTAATATGAAGGTCACTTAATTCAAACCATGAAATGCCGACACGTAGTTGTGACAATTAGTCAATGACAATCAGTGCTAACCTATATACGGAACAATCAAAATTAACTGCGTGCATCTCAATCGTGAAAAACGTGTTAAATGATGATGCAGTGATGAATAGATTGTAAGAGTTTATTCCATTAGGCAGTCATGGAACCATATCACTCTACATTGTAATATTGGGAATGCGAAGCCTTTCAATTATTATGACTTCTGCGGATTCGCAGTCGTTGCACAGGTTTTTGGAAAAAATGCTCCAGTTCTAAACCACGCGACGCGTGCATCTATCAACTCTACGGTACTTAAGCCTATTGTTGATGAAATGTACAATAAAGGATTATACGTGAAGGAATTTAGTTTTAGGTTCGAAATCAGCCATAGAAATTTGTTCCTATAGCCACACTTAATTTGGATTTGGATGATTATCTAAATAGAAATCCTATTAGTAGGGTAATCATGTGAACGTATTGATATTTTACGAAATAATTGTAACCTTCAGTGTTCAATTAATCTGTCAATGTTGTTGGTTGATCCATAGAAAGGATGTTTTCAAAGGAAAAAAATTATAATCACGACTTATAAATTGCGGTAATCATGTAAACTTTGTTTCTAAATTTAATATTCTTTTGTACGTTACTCTCTTATAATTACTGTTTTTACTGGATATTTCTCGGAAGAAACTGTCGGTATTGTAAAGTTCGTCATTTTATCTAATACGCGTCGGGGTAGTCACGCTATTGGATTGTCTATTTTATGGAACCTCATCCTACAGTTCCTGTTTAGATGCAGTCAAACGAAATTATTCTGAAGAATTCAACTTTTAATATCAAAATACAAATTAGGAGGAAGTGGGCAGAGTATAATTTTGACCTTTCCGTTTGCAAATCTAAAATCTTTCATAACAAGTATATTGTTTCGACCATTTATGTACAAATTTAAGTGACTCATCGTCATTTTTTGTGCAGTAGACAAAAGGATGATTGCAAATCAATCTAAACGCGCCTACAACAGGACCAACATTATTTGTGTCTTTATTACGTTGGTAACACATTTTAGTGGTTTTTTAATTTCGCTTTTCCACTATCAAAATTTCAATCATTTATAAAATTTGAATGATTGCCCTTTAATTTAATCTTGTCGGCGTTAAAAATTAAATATTTTTTTATTGGTAGAGGCGTTTCTTGCCCCGGAGCTGTATTTCTAGACCAAGGAAACAATGACGGGTTCATATTATGTACAACTCAAATTACTGTAGGCTGTTATTAAAAACTCCACCTGCAATTAGACATTAGGCCCGCCGTACAGGGTGATTAG